>CM077647.1:78472609-80872609 GCA_039707465.1 Rhabdophis nuchalis
GGACAAAGGATCTAGAGCTGGTTAGAAAAGTGCTTGGTAATGCTGGTCTGTGAGGCTGCTTCCGTAACCGAACTAGCATCCCTGCTTCTGCTTCCTAGGCCAAACAACGATCCATAGAGAGCCTGGCAGCCTTACTATGTCACTCGGTATATTATGAGACTGCTGGAATTCGCTGGTAATATCTAGTTGACTAGAACAGTGGTGGGCAAACTCATTAGTCAACAGAGCCAAATATCAACAATACCACGATTGAAATTTCTTTTGAGAGCCGGAAGGTGTGGCCTGTTTTGTGGGAGTGGCTCAGCGGTCATGTGACTGGGTGGGCGTGGCCAACTTGGAAAATGTGAAACTCACTTAACAATGGTCTTGGTTAGCAACCAAACTTTTAGGCTCAATTGTGGTCATAAGTTCTTTCTTTCTTTCTTTCTTTCTTTCTTTCTTTCTTTCTTTCTTTCTTTCTTTCTTTCTTTTTCTCTCTCTCTCTTTCTTTCTCTCCTCTCTTTCTTTCTCTCTTTCTTTCTCTCTCTCTCTTTCTTTCTTTCTCTCTCTATCTCTGTCTCTCTCTCCTTCGTCCGCCCATCTGTCACTCTGTGTGTGTGTGTGTGTGTCTGTCTGTCTGTCTGTCTCACATTCAAGCACTTAATCACTCATTCTGTGTCTCTATCTTTCTCTCCCTCTCTCCCTCTCTTTGTCTCTCCCTGTCTCTGTGTGTGTGTATGTCACTCTCTGATTCCCCCCTCCCTCCTTGTCTCTCTCTGTGTCTGTGCCTCTCTCTGTCTGTCTGTCTGTCTGCCCCCCAACCCTGCGGAGCCTCCTCAGCCCAGCCCGCCGCGGTTACTCACTTGCTCGTCTTAGCCTGGCCCGGCCAGCCGGCCGCTACGTTCACTCAGGCTACTTCCAGACTCCATGTGTGGGCGGGAAGGAACAGCGTTTGGACGCTGGTTCCCTCCAATCGCCCTGGAAGTAGCCTGGCCACCCGCTCACTTGGCCACTCGCTCAGGCTACTTCCAGGCTCCGTGTGTGGGTGGGAAGGAACAGCGTTTGGATGCCGGTTCCCTCCAATCGCCCTGGAAGTAGCCCTGGAGAGGCTCTGCGGAGAGAGGGAGAGAGGGAATCGGCGGCCAGTAGGGAGGGCTGCTCCGGCGGGTCCCAGGAGTTCCACCGTTGGCGAGGGTGGAGGAAGAGCCGCACTCGAGGGGCCAAAGAGCCGCATGCGGCTCGCGAGCCGCGGTTTGCCGACCACTGGACTAGAAGATCCAAACTTTAATAACTCCCTGCGGGTATAGACTACTTTTTGCCTAACTCTACTGTGACACCAGGAGCTCAAAGCCGCAGCGTCTAAGCACGCCGCCATCTTGGAAACAAGATGCCAAAACAAGAGGAGGAATGGGCGTACCTGATTAGGAGCTATATTATCAGGCAGCAAATTTGATGTGGATTAAGGAGTGGATAACTTTAAGAAACACTAGGCTTTTAAATCTAGAGGGGAATGATTTACTGTTGGGATGGCATCCATTTCTATGGTATAAAGGAACTAAAGCACATGGTTATTTTAGAAGACATTATATAAATAAGGCTCTGTTTTTAAACTGGGAAAAGATTAAGAGGTCACATTATTTAAAAATTCCAGTCTGGATATCAACTATTGAAGCGTTTTCATATGCAATAATATATGAAAAGGAACAAACAGTCAGATATGCTGAGTTATTAAATACAGAGGGTGAACTCAAGTCTATCCAGGACTTGAAACAAGAAGGAATGGAAATGAACTGTTATGCATGTATGCAAATACATTCTAGATATAAAGAAGATCAAAAAGGGGAGGGCTTTTATGATAAAATGACAGAACTAGATAAAATTTAAATTGGCGCTGATGAAAAAGTAATTTAAAAACTTTATGGTTACTTACTAGAGCCTAAGTTTCAGGAAGAACAAGTTAAAGAAACTATGATAATTTGGGGGGGGAAACTTTGGGCATGGCATTGAGCTAGATAAATAGCAAAAACTGTGGACACAAAATTACAAAATGACAATGTCAACTGCATATAAAGAGAATTTGTATAAGATGTTTTATAGGTGGCACTTATCCCTGACGAGAATCGCAAGAATGTCTAAGAACAAATCCGAAAAATGCTGGAAATGTCATCAGACACCGGGTTCATACTACCACGTGTGGTGGACTTGTTCTGAAGCTAAGAGATATTTGACTATAATCCACAGGTGGTTGGAGAAAATGATACATAATCATATAGATTTTAAACCTGAACTTTTTTTATTGGGAATTATTCCGGAAACATTTGACAAAGACTTGAAATACCTGATTGTGAATGTGTTGAAAGTAACTAGAATTGTATTTGCAAAAAATTGGAAAAACAAGAAATTACCTACCCACAGGAAATTATCCGAAAGATTATGCTGAAATGAGTAAACTGACATTTGAACTTAGAGAGCAAGAGGATGAGCAATTTTATAAAGTTTGGGATCTGTTCTATCAATGGTTAGACAAAAAAACCTGGAGATGTTTATTTAGTTACATCTAGAAAAAGGATAGTTAATGGGGGGTGGGGAAATCCTTTGTTATGAAATTTTTGGATATACAATATATAAAGGATGGAAATAAACCTAAGGTGTAAAAGTCAGATGCGATGAATACTTGATATTATTGTAAGTAGAGACTATGTTACCTTAGAAAGATATTTTGTATATTAAATAGATCAATATTGATGGAAAGAATGATCAAGATATATATGAAGTGAAACACTTGGCAACTTTTTGGTTTTATATAGGGAAAATATTATTCCCTATATAAGTTTGAATATGTGATACACACTATAAGTATTGTACTCTCTAATGATAACTGAAAGAATGTTGTAAAATGTGAATTCAGGGAAACCCTTTCTTCCCTATTCCTTAAATATATAACAGAAAAAGATGAGTGATTTCATAAAGATTTATTGTTATTAAACAGACAATTAAGTATTTAAGAAAATAAGGTGGTTTGAAATGAAGGAACACTAATTTTTAATGTAATATCTAAAAGCTCAATAATGATGATATATTTAGTTATGTTTGATGAACAATTAGTAATTATACTTGTAACTGTAAGAATTGATGCACAAAAACCTGTGACCAAATGACATGCTACACAAAATTGAAACTGGATGTATGTTTGTTTTTATACTAAAAATAAAAACATATTTTAAAAAAAGGACTATATGTATGTAGATAGGTTCCTGATGGAGCTTCGGCCACTCCCTGAAGCTATGGCTCACGACTCGGCTGGAGAACTGGTGGCCGCATGGGACAGGGTGGCTGCTGGGGCTCTGGACCGCGTCATGTCTTTGCGGCCTCTGATCCAGTGCTGAACCCGGTTGGCTCCTTGGTTCTCTGAGGAGCTGAGGGAGATGAAGCGCCGGAAAAGACGCCTAGAGACTAGTTGGAGGGTCAGCCCTTCTGAATCTGATCGGACACTGGTAAGGTCTTATATCAAGACTTACCTAGTGGCGATAAAAGCGGCAAAGTTTAATTACTTTTCCACTCTTATTGTGTCTACAGAAAATCGCCCAGCCATCCAGTTTAGGGTGACCTGCTCCCTCTTACATATGGAAGCACGGGAGGACCCCTTGCAGGGTAAAGCTGAGGATTTTGTACAATACCTGCAAGACAAAATCGCTCAGATTCGGGAAGGGCTGGATTCTGACTGGGTAGGGCTAGATGGGGTGATGGAGGCAGGTCTTGAGACTATTATCTGGGAGGAGTTTGACCCTGTGACTCCCAAGGACGTAGACAGGATTTGGGGTAAGCTTAGTGCTGCCACATGTTTATTGGACCAGTGTCCCTCCTGGTTGTTGCAGGCCACCAGGGAGGCTACATGAGGCTGGCTCCAGGGTATTATCAATGCTTCTTTGAGAGGGCTTCTTCCCCACATTACATTAGTCGATGATCTCTGGAGGGCTTGGGACAGGGGTTGTTCCTCTGTCCTGGTCCTATTAGACCTCTCAGCGGCTTTTGATACCATCGACCATGGTATCATGCTGCGGCGGTTGGAGGGGTTAGGGGTGGGGGGCAACTGTACTTCGGTGGTTCTCCTCCTTCCTCTCTGACTGTTCACAGTTTGTGTTGATGGGGGGGCAGAGGTCTTCCTCAAGGTGCCTCACTTGTGGAGTGCCCCAGGGGTTGATCCTCTTGCCCCTTCTGTTCAACATTTATGTGAAGCTACTGGGCGAGATCATCCGGGGTTTTGGGGTAAAGTTCCATCAGTACGCTGATGACACGCAGCTGTACATTTCATCCCCAGACCAACCCAATGTTGCCCTTGACGTGATGTCCCAGTGCCTGGAGGCCGTGAGGATCTGGATGGGGAGGAATAGGCTTAACCCCTCCAAGACCGAATGGCTGTGGTTTCCCGCGTCCTGTTACAGTCAGCTGGTTCCATCGCTGGCTATGGGGGGTGAGACCTTAGCCCCCACAGGAAGGATTCGCAACTTGGGTGTCCTCCTGGATGCACAGCTGTCCTTGGAAGATCATATGACGGCTGTCGCCAGGGGGGCTTTTTATCAGGTTCGCCTGATTTACCAGTTGCGTCCCTTCCTAGATCGGGATGCCCTACGCAGTCACTCACACCCTTATCTCTTCCCGTCTGGACTACTGCAATGCTCTCTACATGGGGCTCCCCTTGAAGAGCACCCGGAGGCTTCAACTGGTCCAGAATGCGGCTGCATGGATAATTATGGGGGCGACACGACGCTCCCATGTAACACCCCTCCTGCGCGAGCTGCACTGGCTTCCGGTGGTTTTCCAGGTGCGATTCAAGGTGTTGGTTACCATCTTTAAAGCGCTCCATGGCTTAGGACCTGGGTGCCTACGAGATCGCCTTCTGCCACCGAGAGCCTCCCACCGGCCCGTACGCTCCAATAGAGAGGATTTCCTCATGGTGCTGTTGGCTACACAATGTCGACTGGCGACACCCAGCGGGAGACCCTTCTCCGTGGGAGCACCTGCCCTCTGGAACGAATTGTCCCCGGAATTAAGAACTATCCCTGACTTACGCATCTTCCGCCGCAGTCTCAAAACCTTTCTCTTTCAACAAGCCGGGCTGGCATAAAGCATGATTTAAAAATTTTAAATTTAAATTTTTAAATTTACATTTTTATTATTTTAATTAGGGTTAGTTTGGTTTTTTTCCACATTTCGGCCAATATTTTAATTATGTCTTTTAATTATGTCTTTTAAAAGCTTTTAAAACTTTTATATATTTGTTTTTATTTTGGCTGTACACCGCCCCGAGTCCTTCGGGAGTAGGGTGGTATAAAAAACCAATAAATCTAAACCTAAACCTAAACCTAGATTCTTCAGTTAAGCAATCACTATATCCTATGTGATCAGTTTCATCCAATTTAAGTCTCATGAGTTAAAGATACTTATGTGAAACAGTACATAAAAGCATGACATAATGTAATAGTCCTATATCTCTGTTGAGGGAAGATGGAGTGGGTATTATTTGCCTATTTATTTATTTATTTATACAATTTAGAGGCTACCTTTTTGCTTGTTTTTGCCCCCCCCCCCGAGCACTCTGCAAGCCCCCCCAAGGCTATTCAGGCCTTTTTTTTAAAAATGGCCCTGTTTTCGTGAAAAACGGGCCATTTTTTGGAGGTTTGCAGAGTGCAAAAACTTTTGTTTTTCCCCTTTAAGAAAGCTGTTTAGTTAGAGGGATTGATGAGAATTACATTGATCAAGTGCAGTGCCAGCAGTTTTAGGTGCTACAGGTTGTCAGCGATTTTCTTTTCCAGCACATGGGTAAATACACCTGGAAACATCTACCCACCTACCTATCCCCTCTCTCTCTCCCTACCTACCTACTATATTTCTCTCTCTCTCCTCCCCTCTATCTACCTATATACCTACCTACCTACTCTCTCTCCCCCTACCTATCGACTGCATTTCTCTTTCTCTATTTTTCTCTCTCTATTCCTCTACCTACCAACTTACCTACTCTCTCTACCTACTTATCTACTTCTCTCTCTCTTTCTCTCTCCCTCTACCTACCTACCTACCTCTCTCCCTACAAACCTACTGTATTTCTCTCTCCCCCATCTACCTACTCTCTCTCTCCCTCCCCCATCTACTGTATTTCTCTTTCTCTATTGTTCTCTCTATCCCTCTACCTACCTACCTACCTACCTACCTACCTACCTACCTACCTAATCTCTCTCTCTCTCCCCCCTCTCCCTCCCTCCCTATCTACACTCCCTCCCTCCCTACTGTATTTCTTTCTCTCTATTTCTCTCTCCCTCTATCTACCTACCTACTTTTTTAAAAGAATTGCCACTCCGGTGCATCTTATACTCCAAAAAATACAGTAACATGTCTGTCAAGAGCCACTGCATCAGCATTATCTGTTACATACATGCACAACACTTTTATAGTTTATTAATAAAAGGTTCCTGAAGGGAATTTTAGTTTTTAATCTAGCTTTTTACATTGAATAGATTTTTTTTATTGAAAAAGTTTTCCACCAACAAATTTTTCTCCACTTTCCCCCCCCCCTTCCCCCAACATAAAAAAACATAAATCAGGTACACATATTATATCCCTTTACCCCCCTCCCCCAACACAAACTACATAAATCAGGACCAGATATTATACCCTTCCCCCCCCTCTTTCAACCTGGAATACATAAAACAAGTATCAATATAATTCCCTCCCATATCCTCTCTAACCCTCCCCAAACTCCCCTTCCCCCCCCAGCCCTGTGACTTCCGCTATATGCAACCCTAGTAATTCCAAACACAATATATGTCATTCATTCCCTTCATATTCTACCCCCTGCTGACTACTTTATTCATCTAATCTCCATCAGCTAAAAGCTATACAATATTTTCTAGTCTGATACTTGTTTTGTCCTTTAAAAAAGCTGAAATTTTCGCCATTTCAGCAAATCCAGCCATCTTCTGCGTCCATTGGTCTATAGTAGGCAAAACATCTTTCTTCCAGTGCTGGGCAACAAGCAGTCTAGCTGCTGTCACCATATACAAAATCAATTTTGTTTCACCCAGTGTAAAATCCCTAACTATACCCAATAAAACCAGTTGTGGAGTAAATTGTATTTTTTTCTTCAAGACATTTTACATAGCCCACCAAATTTTTATCCAGAAAGCCTTAACTTTCTTGCAAGTCCACCATATGTGATAATATGTAGCATCTAAGCACTCACATCTCCAACATTTTGGTTGAACATTAGGGTACATACATGATAATTTCTTAGGATCTAAATGCCATCTGTAAAACATTTTATAAAAATTTTCCCGCAAATTCTGTGACTGTGTAAATTTAACATTCTGAACCCATATTTTTCCCCACGTATCCATCATAACTGGTTCAGTAAAATTCTGGGCCCATTTAATCATACAATCTTTAACCAGTTCAGTTTCTGAATCCCTTTCTAGCAAGACATTATAAACTCTCTTAATATGCATTGGGCCTGTGTCCTTTATCTGTCTGACGAGTTCTAGTTCATGTTCCATTAAACCAGTTTTTTGATCTTCTTTCCATCTCATCTGTAATTGGTTATACTGTAGCCAAATTAAATTAATCCCTTCTGCCAACAGTGTGTCCAAAGTCTTCAGCTGCCATCTGCCCCTTTCAGCAAAAAGCACATCTTTGTATAAAAAAACCCCGAGTGACTTAATATTTGTATTCCACATGGTATCCGCAAGATCCAGCCAAAGCGGAATCTTATAATCCCACTTAGATCGGTGGTTCTTCCAGATTCTCATCAAGGCACTTCTAAGTATGTGACTATTAAACACTTTATCCACTTTATGTTCATAGAATAAATATGCATGCCAACCCAAATCAAGATCGTGGCTTTCTATATTCAACAGTTCAGTTTTTGTTTTTCCAAACCAATCAGTTATTTGTGTCAATGCAGCTGCTTCATAATACAATTGAAGGTTTGGAAGTTTAAGCTCTCCTCTTTCACGAGTATCTTGCATAATTTTCAATTTCACTCTTGGTTTTTTCTCATTCCAAACAAATTTAATCAACGTTTTTTGCCATTCTAACAGTTGCTTGTCAGATTTAAGCACCGGTATCATTTGAAACAAAAAGATAAATCTAGGTAGAACATTCATTTTAATTGCTGATATTCTTCCAAGCAGAGATAACTGTAATTTTTTTCCAGGTTTGCAAATCTTTTTGTATCTTTTGCCACAGCACCTCGTAGTTATTTTGGAATAATTTTATATTTGAGTCTGCAACTTGTATTCCTAAATATTTAACCTTTGATACTATTTCAAAACCTGCCACCCTTTCAAGTTTCTTTTTTTGAATATCTGTTAGGTTTTTAACAAGCATTTTAGTCTTTTTCTGATTCAGTCTGAATCCGGATACCAAGCCATATCCCTCTATAATGTCTTTCATCTGGATTATTGATTTCATCAGTCGTGTTAGGGTAACAACCAGATCATCTGCAAATGCCCTAATTCTGTATTCCTCTTGCCTTATAAGCTATTCCACTCAAGAAATTCGAGTCCCGTATTGTATTCAACAAGACTTCCAAAGTTAAGATAAATAACAATGGGGATAATGGACAACCCTGTCTTGTACCTTTATGTATGTTAAAGTTCTTTGACAAACTTCCATTAATAATAAGTTGTGGGACTTCCGGGTTCAGCTGCGGTTGTCGCGGGCAGGCTTTTACGAGCTTGCCAATCCAGCAGCCTGTAGAGGCATTTTTAAAAGATCGTAAACGCCTTGGATACTCCAAACTCCTCAGGAATTTAGGAGAGAGCTCGTGCTGTCGGGTTGAGCCACTTGTGAAGCTCTCCAGAAAGTTTTATAGCCTCTGGGGTGCAGGCAAGAAGAGCCCCCCTTCTCAGTGGCTTTAAGCTCCGGTCTGCTGGACTCCTCCGCTAAGGATTTAGCGGAGCAAGACGCCGTAAACAACTTTTTAAAATACGCTCCAGGCAACCCATCAAGAAGGACTACATTCTAAGCGTTCATACTTCAAAGTAAATTTTTTGGCTAATCATCCTAAACGCAAGTAATTAAAGTCTGTGAACTTACTAGTTAACAGCAGATTTTAGACACAGTTCTTAGAACAAAGGATTCAAGATGGCGTTAATTACCAGATGAAATGAAACGAAAGTTAGTTGCTTTGTGTATTCTGGCTTGTGTCCAACCCTGATTGACAGTTAAGGTGGATTGGCTGAAACGGCTGAAACAACTTTCAAGTTAGCTACTATATAATTTGATCTATTTACTGACTTGTGGATCTTAGTCTCTGTTTAACCCTTGGCTGACAGCTGGAGGCGGAAAGGGGGAGCAAGCCATAAAGCTAAACGCATTACTTGATTTACTGACTTATTTTGACACCCTGAAGAGTATTTTCCTTGGGAAGCTTAAAAACATGGCAACGGAACAGGCTGGTGCAGTAACTCCCCAGGATTTTAAAGAATTGATGAATTTCATAGCTAATGAAAGTAAAGAAGTCAAAAGAATGGTCCAGGATAAATATGATCAGTCGGATAAAAATATGCAAGCAATGGTCAAGGGCCTGTCTGAAGTTATAATTAAAGTTGATAATAAAATTCAACAATTGGCCTTAGAGGTGGAAGTCAAAGCAAAGGAAATGGATTTGAAATTTGTGGAAATGGAGGGGAATATGCGCAGGATAGACAATGAGGTTATTATGATACAACTTAGGTCAATGGAGCACATCAGGCTGAGAGGGCTTAGAGAAAACCCTAGAGAAGATTTAAGAAAAGTTTGTGCCGATGCTTTGGCTATATTATTAAAAGTGGATCCTGGTGAAATTTCTGCTAAGATCGATAAAACTTACAGAGTAAATTCACGTATAGCATTACAAAGGCAATTACCGAGAGATGTTGTGATATATTTTACTGAGAGACTTTTAGAAACGATATTGTGCAGAAGTCTTATTACTCCTCTATTCATGTAGATGGACATCTGATTAGTGTTTTTAAGGAGCTACCACCGGCAATGTTAAAGCTTAGAAGGGATTTTGGATTTTTGGTAGTGGAGCTGAAGAAAAGAGAGAGACAGTATAGGTGGGATGCCCCAATAGGTGTTATATTCAGATATGAGGGGGTGAGGTATCGTCTGAATACTATAGACAAGGCAAGAGATTTTTATCATGGAATACTGAAGGCAAGTGCAATGCCCCCACGTACATCTACACCAACACCAGCAGATCTGGATGTTTTAGAGCAGAGGCTGTTTGAGAAAGAGACAGAAGAACAGATAAAGCAGACGCAAAAAGAGAGGGAAGCCCAGGGTGCTGCAGGTGGATTTCAAATGGATTCTTCTGGATTTCTTCTAAGCTCCTCCTTGGAGGAACCGTCCAAGACACTTAGTGAAATGCCATTACTTGAGCCAGTGGAACAACGTGTTACTAGATCTACAACTAGACAAATGCAGGAGTCTCAGAAGCTGGGGCAGCCCCAAGAACAAGGTACCAAGAGGAACAAAGAAAGGAGGTAAAATACCTTTTTCATGGAAAGCGGCTTTTATATCATTGATACCCAAAGACGGCCCTAAGAAACCAGAGGACTACAGACCGATATCTCTTCTAAACACAGATTATAAAATATTCGCTAAAGTACTCGCCAACAGATTGATGCCAGTTATCCAAGAGATTATTCACTATGACCAAGCAGGATTTATTGAAGGTAGACACATGAAGGAGAATGTAAGGCAACTCATAGATTTAATTGACTATCTTAATAAGAATAAGCAGATCTTTGCAGTGTTGGTTTTCTTGGACGCGGAGAAGGCCTTCGATCGAGTGAACTGGAATTTTCTAACCAAGACTTTGGAAAAGATGGATATGGGACCACGATTTCGACAAGCGATTGGAGCAATTTACCAGCAACAAAACGCACAACTTATTATCAATGGAAATTTGTCTACAACTTTCGAGATACAAAAAGGTACAAGACAAGGATGCCCATTATCTCCATTGTTATTTATTTTAACTCTGGAAGTCTTGTTGAATACAATTCGGGACTCAAACTTTTTAAGTGGTATAATTATTAGGCAAAAGGAATACAGAACTAGGGCATTTGCTGATGATCTGGTTGTTACCCTTTCACATCCTTTGAACTCAATAATCCAGATGAAAAATATCATAGCAGAATTTGGCATGGTGTCTGGGTTTAAACTGAATCAAAATAAAACGAAAATGATGGTTAAAAATATGCCAGAGACTCAGAGAAAGAGACTTGTAAGTTTGGCAGGTTTCGAAATAGTTTCTAAAGTCAAATATTTAGGAATACAAATTGCAGAAGTAAATACAAAACTTTTTTCAAATAACTATGAAGTGTTGTGGCAAAAGATACAGAAGGATCTTCAAGTTTGGAAAAAGCTACAACTATCTTTGCTTGGAAGGATTTCAGCAATCAAAATGAATATTCTACCTAGATTCATTTTCTTATTTCAGATGATACCGGTGCTTAAATCAGATAATATTTTGTTAGAATGGCAAGCAACATTAAACAAATTTGTTTGGAAGGAGAAAAAACCGAGAGTAAAGATGAAGATTATGCAAGATACTCGTGAAAGAGGTGGCCTTAGACTCCCAAACCTTCGACTGTATTATGAAGCGGCGGTATTGATGTATGTGGCAGACTGGTTTGGGAAAACAAAAACTGAACTATTGAATATAGAAGGTCATGACCTTGTTCTAGGATGGCATGCATATCTGTTTTATGAAGATAAGGTGGATAAAGCGTTTAACAATCACGTTCTCCGAAGTGCCTTGATGAGAATATGGAAGAAGCACCGGCCCAATTGGGATTATAAAATACCGCTTTGGTTGGATCTTGCAGACACTATGTGGATTACAAATACTAAGTCACTCAGGGAGTGTTTATATAAAGATGTGCTTATTTTTGACGGGGTCGAATGGCAGTTGAAAACTTTGGAACAACTGTTGGATGTAGGAATTACTTTAAATTGGTTACATTACATACAGCTACAGAAGAGATGGAAAGAAGACCACAAGGAAGTGGAGCTGATCAAGCAGATAAAAGAGACTGGCCCAAAACATGTTAAAAGAATATATAATGTATTGTTAGAAAGGGACTCAGAAAGTGAATTGGTCAAGGATTGCATGAATAAATGGGCTCAGAACTTCGACGAATCGGTTATGTTGGATACGTGGGAAAAAATATGGGTCCAGAATGTTAAATTTAAGGGAGAATTTTTATAAAATGTTTTATAGATGGTATTTGGATCCTAAGAAATTATCATGTATGTATCCTAATACTCAACCAAAATGTTGGAGGTGCGGGTGTTTAGATGCTACTTTTTTTCACGTATGGTGGACCTGTACTAAGGTTAAAGCCTTTTGGATAAAAATATGGTGGGTTTTGCAAAATATATTTAAGAAAAAATACAATTTACTCCGCAAATGTTTCTACTGGGTATAACTAAGGATTTTACTAAAGGGGAACCAAAATTGTTTTTGTATATGGTCACAGCAGCTAGGTTGTTGATTGCTCAACATTGGAAGAAAGATTTCTTACCGACAATTGATCAATGGATTCAGAAAATGGCGGGGTTTGCGGAAATGGCAAAAATTTCAGTTTTCTTAAAAGATCAGAAGCAGAAGAATTATACACAGGAATGGGCAAAATGGATTAATTATAAACAGAATAAATACCAGACTGGGAAATACCATGTAGCTTTTAGGTAAGAATGTTTGGATTGATAGGTGAACAGAGTAAATAATATTTGGGATGTTTGGAATTTTTAGAGTGGTGTATAGCGGAAGTCAGGGGGGTGGGATTGAGTGGGAGGTGGGGGTGGGTTAGGGTGGAGGGTGGGGAAATATATGTGGATAAGTAACATAGAGATGGGAATAATGAGACATGGTTATACTATGATTTATACATGTTTAAATAAATTAGAAGATGGTGTTAATGGGAGATTGATATATTAAGAGAAATTTATATCATGTTTGTCGGGAGGCGAGGGGTTATAATATCTAATATCTGAATGCGAAATTTATTCTAAGATGGGGGGAGGGGAGGGGTATACTATTTGTATGTGATTTATATTATATGCGGGGGGAGTAAAAGGGGGGAAAACCTGTTTGAATAAAACTTTTTCAATTAAAAAAAAAGTTGTGCAGATTGTTCTTGATATATTGCTCCAGTCGCCTGTATAAACCGAGCCCCCAAATCCATTTTTTCCAAAGCCTTGATTATAAAATTGCAATTCACTCGATCAAAGGCCTTTTCCGCATCCAAAAAAAACCAGCACTGCAGGGATCTGCTTATTCTTATCTAGATAGTCCAATAAATCTATAATTTGCCTGACATTCTCCTTCATGTATCTTCCTTTGATAAATCCTGCTTGGTTGTGGTGAATTACCTCTTGAATAACTGGCATCAATCTGTTGGCTAATACTTTTTCAAAAATTTTATAATCCGTATTTAGAAGAGATATTGATCTATAATCTTCTGGTTTCTTAGAGCCTGCTTCTTCTTTCGGTATCAGTGATACAAAAGCCGCTTTCCATGAGGAAGGTATTTTGCCACCTTGCTGTATATTACAAAATAAATCTTTAAGATGTTCAATCATTTCTGCTTGTAAAGTTTTATAATAAACTGCAGTTAAACCATCGGTCCCTGGAGCTTTAGCTGGTTTCAATTGCTTTATAGCAAAGCTAATCTCCTCGATAGTTATTAATTGATCCAGGTTTGCCTTTTGGACCAAGGGGACTTTTGTAAGCCTTTTTCCTTCTAAATATTGATCTATAAGATTGTTTTGTATGTTGTCCTTAGCATATAGCTTAGTATAATAATCTAAAAAAGCCTTTTTGATTAATTCTTGTTGATGAACTTCCTTCTCAGCATACTAAATACTATTGATAGTTATTGTATTCAATTGTTTTCTCAATGTATATGCCAACCATCTGCCCGGCTTGTTAGCATTAGCAAAAGTATTGTGTTTTACAAATTGCAAATTGGTTGCTGTTTGTTCCGCTATAAGCATTTGAAATTGATCCTTCAAAAGATTTATAATTGCTTTTAACTTCCTACCTGTTGGATTTTTTATCAATAGCTGTTCTTTGTTCTTTATCTCTTTTTCCAACTCTATTCTCTTTTTCTGTCTATTTTGTTTGTGTTTAAAATTCATTTGTATCAGGACTCCTCGCATATATGCTTTACCTGCGTCCCAAACTATTTCAATAGGAGTACCTTTATTTAAATTCAATTAAAAAAATTCCTTTATATGCTTTTTAAGTTCGCTTACATTTTTTTCGTATCTAAATAAATTTTCGTTTAGCCTCCAGGATCTTCTTTCTCTCTTTCCCATCTCAACTTCCATCCACACCAGGCTATGATCAGTTAACGTCCTAGGAAATATCTTTGTTTTCTTTATTTTAGGAAGTAAGTCAAATGTTGTAAAAAAAAAATCTACCCTAGAAAAAGATTTATGCCTATCTGAGTAAAAAGTGAAATCCAACTCATTTGGATTGTGCACTCTCCAAATATCTTTCATTTCCAAATCCTCTTGCATTTCAAAAAAAGCTTGTGGTAACTTGCCACCTAATTTGGCCAAACTCTTTTTATCCATTCTCGGTTGAATTACTCCATTCCAGTCTCCCATAATTAAAATACTTGAAAAATCCCATTCTAGGATTTTCAAATGGAGCATCTTATAAAAACTTTCTTGTTGCTGGTTTGGGGCGTATATTCCTACCACCAAAATGGGGCCATTCTCTGTATAAAGTTCAATTGCTATGTATCTTCCACAGTCATCCGCTTCTATAATTTTAGTTGATAGCCTTTTATTTATATATATCACCACCCCATTCTTCTTCTCCGAATTTGAAGCCACAAATTGCATTCCCAATCTTGAATTTATCAAATATTTCTGGTCTTGCACCTTAATATGAGTTTCTTGCAAACAAATAACATCATTATTAAATTGTTTCAGATAATAAAATACTTTTTTCCTCTTTTGTGGAGAGTTCAAGCCATTCACATTCCAAGACAAAAATTTAAGCATCATTTGAACTGGTCTGAAGTGTTAAGAGCAGATGCTGAAGATCCCGTTCTGGAGAAGTAGTCTTCGGCTCTGCTCGTCCCATGTCTTCAGCTTGCTCCTTTCCCTTGACCTTCTTAGCTCGTTGTGGGTAAGATCTTCCCTGTTGCTGTGCTTCCTGAATTTGCTTAGAGACGGATCTAGTTATACGTTGCTCCTCCGGTTTGCTTGTTCGCCTTTCCAGCGCCTCTTCTACAACAGTCTTTAATGTTTCATCCAAAAGAGAGACTGGCGATGGCTCAAAAGGATCAACCACAATACCACCTGCAGCTCCTTGGGCCGCCCTTTCTTTTTGCGTCTGTCTTATTTGTTCCTCAGTTACCTGGTCAAACAGCCTCTGTGCTTCAGCCTCCTTGTCTACTGGTGAAGATGTACGTGGAGATGTAGAACCCACTTTCAGAACATTATAATAGAACTCTTCTGCTTTTGCTATGGTATTTAGATGGTATCTCACTCCTTGAAACCTCAATATTATACCAGTTGGGGCATCCCACCGATATTGAATTTGCCGCTTTTGCAATTCTGCCACCAGAAATCCAAAATCTTTTTTATCCTTTAACAATCTCAGTTCCATCAATTTGAACAGCAGAAAGAAATGACTTTTGCAAGATATCATTTCTTATTCTCCTATCAGTAAAGTATATCACCACGTCTCTAGGTAATTGCCTTTGTACTGCCACACGAGAATTGACTCGGTAAGCCTTGTCAATTTTATAAAGAATCTCATCAGAATCTTCACATTTCAATAGCACTGCCAGAGCATCAGCACAGACTTTTCTAAGGTCCTCCCTGGTATTTTCTCTTATTCCCCTGAGCCTAATAGCAAATTCCATAGATCTGAATTGCATCACGTAATCTCATTATCCAGCTTTTGAATTTTTCCATCAGCTTCTATAAATTTTAAATCAGATTCCTTAAATTTAGTCGCAACATCTGAAGCAAGCTTTTCGACTTTTTTATCCACCTTCAAAATTACATCAGAGAGGCCTTTTACCATTGTTTGAATATCTTTATTAACTAGTTCAAACTTTTCTTGAACAATTTCTTTAATTTCTTTTTCAGATCTTCTAATCTCTTTGCCTATAAAGTCTTTTAAATCCTGGAATTGTCTGAGCTTGCAGGGGTGTGGCTGCTTGTTTTGTTGACATCTTAGCCCGTGCAGAGTCTGCTAACTTTTCTCAAAAGATTGTCCAAGTCAGGTTTCCCCCCCCCCTAGTCTCCAGCAGGTTTTATTACTTTATGACGTGTTAAAATACACAAACCGAGTTGGTACTGTCTTCAGCTACTTTAAACACTAAAGCAAGCACCATTTTTTCCTTTTCTCACTTCAAAGTCATTCTAACTTCAACGCTGTAGTTACTTCGATACTTCGATAGTCAACAGGGAATAAGAAAATACTTGCAGTTTGGTGTTAGATGGTAAGAATATTGGCCGCGAATGCCTAGTCCTGCTGATAAGCAGAAGATCCCAAGCACCCGGAGTTACGGCAGCTTGTAAAGGGAGTCACGCCCTGCTAACTTCCCAGAGGCATAAACACCTTCTGGGGTCACACAAGGGACTCAACCGACAGCTGCCAGCTCAACTCACAAGTTCTTCAAAGACTTGGAGATTTACGAGACGTTTCCCATGTCCGAAACACCTCTTTACAGGCGGCTGGGTTGGCGGTCTTCAAAGAGACCGTTGGCAGCAGAACGCAGCACAACCGGAAGTCCCATTGAATAGATTCTTAATACTTGCTGTTGAAACGATTTTTGTTGCCATCTACACTACTTTTGTTGCTCTCTCCATTTTGCAGTCCATGGAGTCTATTTCTAACATGCGCATTGTGAAAATTAGAAAAAGTTACTAAAGTTTGCTTACTTTCAGAATATAATATAAATTTTATTTATTTAGATATAAGAGTTACAGTACATTTTTCTGCTTTCACTTTGTAAAATTAAGTAGTAGTATCATTTTCCATATTTAGAAATATTAAATGTTATAGCAATGTTATAGCAATGTATCAGAGTTTCATATATTTGGAAGTTTGTGTGCAAATGCAAACACATAATATATCTACAATTAGCAACATAAAATTTCAATGATTCACATAGATGTAACTCACAGTTAAAAGGATTTTTTAATCAGGACAAATCCAACACACATGGATCCCCCAATGTAGCTCCCCCCAGTTTAAAAAACTTTATTCTTTTATGTTTAAATCTACAGAAAAATCTAAAGATTCACTGTTACAAAATAGTTAACATGAATTTCTCTATAGCATTTATAATAAACATTGCATTTTAACAAACAGGATATTTTTGTTTGTAACTTTGATACGAGCTCTGTGCCATACAGAGAAAAACAGTGGTTATATATATGCCTGTTATTTTCCCAAAACATGTCGCTGTAAATACACAATATACTGAAGTTTCTCCAACTGGTCATCTGCAGGAGAATACTTTTTGTTCTTTATATATTTCAACTTTTACATATTTCAGCAATAGCTAAGTGTTTGAATATGTACCATTAATCCAATATTCATAATAAAAGCTTCAAGGCAAATGACTCAAATTTTGAAGATTCAAAAACATTTTACAATCGCAGTAAACTCAGCAAGAAATTCTACTGTTATACTATTCAGTCTTTTAAATGGAGATTGGGAAATTACAAACATAAAATTAGAAGAGACTTTACAGAGGAAGCTTGCATAACCAGCTTGGTGTTAGACAGCCATAGCATTTTTTAAAACTGTGTTGGACTTTGTGGAGTTTTCATTGTCAAATGTTTCAGGATAACCACAAGAGCACCAAGAACCACAAGAACCAACCACACTTGATTATCAAGTATACAAGAGCATGCTCAAAATTCCTTGCAAAGGTTAGTAGCAGTATATGGATGCATAGAAATATTTTAATGTAAATTTTACACACAATAGGTTAAAAAAAGCAATTATTCAGAAAAAAAAACCTTGGAGCGCCAAAAAGAATGAAACTGGTCCTGCAGTGCTGGCGTAACTGTCTGAAATTTTATGAAAAAACAAACAAACCCACTAATTGAAAACCAACCCCATGGAGAGGGCGCGCAACTTGGGCGTCCTCCTGGATTCCCGGCTGTCCATGGAGGACCATGTGGCGGCCGTGGCCAGGGGGGCGTTCTATCAGGTTCGCCTGATACGCCAGTTGCGCCCCTTACTGGACCGAGGGGCCCTTCGCACAGTCACTCAAGCGCTCGTGACATCTCGGCTGGATTACTGTAACGCTCTCTACAGGGGCTCCCCTTGAGGTGCACTCGAAAGCTACAGTTAGTGCAGAATGCAGCCGCGTGGGTGGTTATGGGTGCCTCAAGGCAAGCCCATGTAACACCTCTCCTGCGCGAGCTGCACTGGCTGCCTGTGGCCTTTCAAGTGCGCTTCAAGGTGTTGACTACCATCTTTAAATCGCTCCATGGCTCGGGGCCTAGCTATATACGAGACCGCCTCCTGCCCCATACATCCCTTCGTCCAGTCCGCTCCCACAGAGCGGGCCTTCTCCGGGTGCCGTCGGCTGGGCAATGCTGGCTGGCGACACCCAGGGGAAGAGCCTTCTCTGTGGCGGGCCCGGCCCTCTGGAACGACCTACCCCCCGACCTTCGCACTATCTCGGACCTCCGCCTCTTCCGCCAACGTCTTAAGACGTACTTATTCCAACAAGCCGGCCTAGGATAGCCCCCCGCTTCTGACTTTTAAATATAAATTATAATTTGATTACGGTTTTAATAACGGGTTTTAGCACGGGTGAATTAATTTAATATATTTTTAACTGATGTATATTGTATTTATGGTTTTATATAATGCCTGTGCGCCGCGCTGGGTCCTAACAAGGAGGAGGGCGGGGTATAAATTTAATAAAATAAAAATAAAATAAATAAACAACACAGAATGTAGAATACACGACAAAATTATTATTGAATGGAATGTCACATATAATTGTAAAGCTTTATAAGTTTTTACCTTCAGACTTGGTGTTTGGGTCTGATCAACAGTAAACCGCATTAAAATACTGAACTGAAGATCATTTGGAAATGATTCCCTAAGAAATAATAGAATTAAATTTCACTTAAAGTATGTTCAGAAACTAGACATAAATTGGGAAATACATGTACTTTATCTACCGCATTTTTCAGAGTATAAGATTCACTGGAGTATAAGACGCACCCAGGTTTTGAAGAGGCAACTTTTTTTTTAAAAGTAGGTAGATAGAGGGATAGAGAGGGAAAGAAAGAGAGAGAAATACAGTAGGTAGGTAGGTGGGTACAGAGAGAGTGAGTGAGTGAGAGAGAAATACTGTAGGTAGGTAGGTAGGTAGAGAGTGTAGATAGGTAGAGGGATAGAGAGGGATAGAGAGAGAGAAATAGAGAGAGAGAAATAGGTAGGGGGAGAGAGAGAGTAGGTAGATTGGTAGGTAAAGGGATAGAGAGAGAAAAATATATATAGAGAAATACAGTGGATAGATGGGGAGGAGAGAGAAAGAGAAGGTAGATTGGTAGGTAGAGGGATAGAGAGAGAAAAATAGAGAAGTACAGTAGATAGAGAGAGTAGGTAGGTAGGTAGGTAGATGTTTCTAGGTGTATTTACCCATGTGCTGGAGAAGGAAATAGCTGACAATCTTTGTTTCTGCTGGCACAGCAGTTGACCAACGTAATTCTCATCAATCCCTCTAAGTAAACAGCTTTTCGAAAGGAAAAAAAACCCCTTTGCACTCTGCAAACCTCCCCCAAAACAGCTCATTTTTTGGGAAAACAGGCCTGGTTTCCCCCCCCAAATAAATGGCATGAATAGCCTTGTGGGGAGCTTGCAGAGTGCTCCTGCGCAGTTGGAGGGGGCAAAATGAGCAAAAAACGGCCTGCTTTTTGTGAAAATGGGCCATTTTTTTGCCAAAAAATTTTTATGCATAGCCTTATAGAGTGCTGCTGTTTTTTGCTCATTTCTGCCCTCCTCAGCCCTTAGGAGTTGTCTGAAAGCTTCCATAAGTCTATACACAGCCATTTTGGTGAACGGGCGGGGCTTCAGGAGGCAAAAAAAATGCTGTATTCGATGTATAAGACGGACCCAGATTTTCAGCCTCTTGTTAGAGGAAAAAAGGTCCATCTTATACTCTGAAAAATACGATAGGTAAGCAGTGAGAGATAATATAAAAATTATGGGTTTCTAAACACTGAAGTGCCTAGTGCTGCATAATGGGGTGAGCTCCCGTTAGTTGTCCCAGCTTCTGCCAACCTAGCAGTTTGAAAGCATATAAAAATGCAAGTTGAAATATCGGAACCACCTTTAGTGGGAAGGTAACAGGGTTACATGGGCCTTTGGCATTTAGTCATGCTGGCCACATGACCACAGAGACATCTTCAGACAGTGCTGGCTGTTCAGCTTTGAAACAGAGATGAGCACCGCCCCCTAGAGTCGGGAACAACTAGCATATATGTGCAAGGGGGACCTTTACCTTTAAACACTGAAAAAATTAAAACTGGACAAAACATTTGGGTTCATTCATTGTAAAGGTATATTGTATATAAACATCACCAGAAAGACAATTATTATGAAAGTAGGCATATTATTTTTTCTATACTCTAATATGATGACATATATAGCTATGATTTTTTTATTGTATTCTAAAGGGTGCAAAACTGAAATACAGATGTAGAAAGTTTAAAACATTTGTATTTTTATGCTGACATTAATTTATTACCTTGTCACATCTAAAGCCTTCTGAACTTTTGCTTGCACAGATCCCAACAAGTCAGCACCCATTTTTTTCAGAAGCTGGGTCAGCAGCACAAAAAGCCAGTCCTGTAGATCTTCTTTATGAACTTGAATAAAATCTACTAAGGTTTCCAAAAACATGCTGAACACCTGAAGTAGGGGAAGAAAGGGAGGACAAAAGGAAAAAAATGTAGGGAAGAAAAGGAGTTGATGCTTGCCTGTGTTGAACTCACAAAATAATGTACCACATAGAAGCAGAAAGAGGCAATAATACACAGCCAAGCGGGAAAATATTGTCTCCTGTTTCTTGTCAGAATTTGTGATTCAGAAATATATTTGTATTTCTGCGAATTAGCACTTCATGCACTACCATTGAGCAAAGAAATGCTGTGATGACTGGCGCAATTCTCTTCTTCCCTCCTTTGGTGTTTTACTTTGGTACTTTGTATTTCATTGAATTTGGGAACTTGATCTGTGATTTATTTTAGTACACTAGATCTTTTCATTACAACTGATCTGAAACACTCTAAATCTGCCCAGCTTTAATAATATATTATCTACTTTAATAGATCTTATATTCTCCCATATTGCTCAGTCACAATATTCATCTCTTTTTCATACAAACGTGTTATTTTTTCCTGCTATTCATCACTTTATCGATTATTTCAAATGTATTTAATAAAGTCTGAACAACCATAAAAAAACTTGTTTTCCCATTTTATAATAATTTTTACTACTAAGTCTTGCATGCATAGAAAACATGCTGGATATAGATTAAAAAAAGCTAAGATGCCACAACAAATCTTTAATGAAATAGATTTATGACTATCATCAATATAGTACACTATAATATTTGAAGCAGGGAAGAATGAAAATAGTTACAAAGGATCTCTGCATACCTAACAATTTAACTTTATAAAAATGTCAATAATTATGGAAATAGAACAATCTGTAATTGAACAGAATCTGGAGACTGTGAAGAAATTTAAAATTGGAAACTAGATCTTCATAGTTTTTAGAAGTATTTATATCCAAACAATAGAGTTATATAAAATCATAAAGGTGATCAAAAATGGTATACTTGAATCAGAAAGCAAGTTGATTAAATAATGTATAGTTGCAATAGGGAATTTTTTTATCTTTTTCAATATTTATTTTATTTTATTTTATTAAATTTATACCCCGCCCTTCTCCTTGTAAGGACCCATACTTAGTTACACTTTGTACTGAATTAGTAATCAAACTTTCAAATAAGAATAAAAGTTTTCTACAAGGCATAACAATACAGAGGACATGTGATATAACTATAATCTTTATTGTCATTGTACTTAAATACAACGAAATTGGTTTTAACCTCATTGGTGCAAAATTATAGCAGAAATGAAAAAAGAAAAAAACCGAAAAAAACCTAACGTGTGCATGTGCATTGCACATCTTATCACATCTGCAGATAACCGCCCTGCCGCGCTGTTTAGAGTGACCCGCTCCCTCCTTCAACAGAGGCCGCGGGAAACTCCTTTGCAGGGCAGAGCAGAGGAATTTGGACAATATCTGCAGGATAAAATCGCTCAGATCTGGGACGAGCTGGCCTCCAATGAGACTAATCTAGGCGGAGCGTCCGAGGCAGGTCTTGAGATCGTGTTATGGGGAGAGTTTGTCTGTTACTTCAGATGACATGGACAGGTTGCCGAGGCGAATGAATGCTTCCACATGGGACATTTTGGACCCATGTCCCTCCTGGCTTGTACTGGCCTCCTGGGAGGTTACACTAGGCTGGCTCCAGGAAATAGTGAACGCTTCTTTGAGTGAGGGGTTCTTGCTGGCCGCCTTGAAAGAGGTGGTAGTGAGACCCCTCCTCAAGAAGCCTTCCCTGGACCTAGCAATGTTAGTAAATTATCGTCGGGTCTCCAACCTTCACTTTCTGGCGAAGGTTGTTGAGAGTGTGGTGGTACAGCAGTTCCCCCGGCATCTGGAGGAAACTGTCTATCTAGACCCACGCCAGTCCGGTTTCCGACCTGGGCACAGCACAGAGACGGCATTGGTCGCGTTGGTCGATGATCTCTGGAGGGCTCGAGATAGAGGTAGCTCCTCTATCTTGGTCCTATTAGACCTCTCAGCGGCTTTTGATACCATCGACCATGGTATCCTATTGCACCAACTGGAGATGCTGGGGATAGGAGGCACCGTGCTACAGTGGTTCTCCTCCTACCTCTCCGGTCGGTCGCAATTTGTGTTGACAGGGGGGCAGAAGTCGACATCGAGGCCCCTCACTTGTGGGGTTCCTCAGGGGTCGGTCCTCTCGCCACTCCTGTTCAACACTTATATGAAGCCGCTGGGTGAGATCATCTGTGGTTTTGGGGTAGAATACCATCAGTATGCTGACGACACTCAGCTGTACGTATCTACCCCTAACCACCACAACGATGCCGTCGAAGCGATGTCCCGGTGTCTGGAGGCCGTGTGGGTCTGGATGGGGAGTAACAAACTTCGACTCAACCCGTCGAAGACCAGGTGGCTGTGGTTTCCGACGTCCCGGTACAGCCAGTTGACCCCATCACTGGCCATCGGGGAAAGGGCCCACAACCCTAGCCCCCGTGGAAAGGGCCCACAACTTAGGCATCCTCCTGGATGCCTAAGTTACTAGCCCCCGTGGAAAGGGCCCACAACTTAGGCATCCTCCTGGATTCACGGCTGTCCATGGATGACCATGTGACAGCCGTGGCCAGGGTTTTTTTTTACCAGGTTCACCTGGTATGCCAGTTGCACCCCTTCCTTCACCGGGACGCCCTCTGCACTGTCACTCAAGCGCTCGTTACATCCTGCCTGGACTACTGCAATGCTCTCTACATGGGGCTCCCCTTGAGGTGCACCCGGAGGCTCTAGTTGGTACAGAATGCGGCCGCGCGGGGGATATTGGGAGCCTCACGGCATTCCCTCTCCTGCGCGAGCTGCACTGGCTACAGGTGGCTTTCCGGGTGTGCTTCAAGGTGCTTGTAACCATCTTTAAAATGCTCCATGGCACGGGGCCTAGTTATTTGCAGGACCGCCTCCTACCGCATACCTCCCTCCGACCAATCCGCTCCCACAGAGAGGGCCTTCTCAGGGTGCCGTCTGCCGGGCAATGCCGGCTGGCGGCCCCCAGGGGAAGGGCCTTCTCTGTGGCGGGTCCAGCCCTCTGGAACGACCTACCCCCCGAACTTCGTACCATCACGGACCTTTGCCTCTTCCGCCGGTTACTCAAAACTCATTTTTTCCATCTAGCCGGCCTAGCTTAGACCTTCGAGGTCACCCCACACAGATTTAGTTAGTGATTTTAATCTTTATCAGTTTTAACTTACATTTTAGCACAGGTTACTGGATTTAATTTATATTTTAGCGTTTGTATGTATTTATTATGGTTTTTATGCTTGGTTTTTACTTTCCCTTTGCACCGCCCTGAGTCCCATTGGGGAGAGAGGTGCGGTATAAAAGTGCAATAAAATCAAAATCAAAATCAAATTGTGGTTGTATTTATTTGGTAGCGAAAAACACATACTAGGACCGTGATGGTGAACCAATGGCACACGTGCCACATGGAGCCAACACCACGCGCGAGGTGTTGCCCTATCAGCTCCAGCATGCATGTGTGCACTGGCCAGCTGACTTTGGCCTTCTTTTTCAGCCGTTTCCAGCCAATGTGCAAACGGGAAGTTTGGGAACGGACTTCCAGTTATCGCATTGGGTCATTTTTTGTGCTCCGGAGCCTTCAAGGAAGCCTCCTGAAGGCTCCAGTGGGCAAAAAATGGCCTTATCGGCAAACCAGAAAACACAGTTCCCAAACTTCTGGGTTGCTTGTAGGGCCATTTTTTGCCCTCCGGAGGCTTCAGGGAAGACTTTGGAGGGCCTCTGGGAAGGAGGATGTTTTTGCCCTCCCCAGGCTCCTAGAAAGCCTCTGAACTCTGGAGAGGGTGAAAAACGGTCCATTGCGAACCAAAGGGGGGAAGAGGGCTGGGGTTGTATGCACATGCCTCCAGAGGGTCGCCGCATAGCATTATGGGTGTGGGCATACCTGCGTATGATCCCCCTGCTCTCTCCCTGCTTTTGGCATGAGATCCAAAAAGGTTAGCCATCACTGTCCTAGATGATGAATGCAAGGAAGCAGACTCGAATTATATGTATTATTTGGCTATATGGTTTACTGACAACCTTTTTGCTGTTGTAGGTTAGATTGTGTAAATTTGAACTGTGCCAAATGAATTATTAAATTGAGGTTTATTGTAGTAGAGAATAAGAAAGCCTAGTTTTTTAGAAAAACATTCCACTAACACGTAAATTGGGAACCTAATTTTCTGCTTTCTTCAATTTCTTCCTTCTGAATGTATATATATTTAAGTGTATGAATATTTTTGTTGCAAAAGTTGAACAAATCTGTCACTGTCAGTATTTGGTTGGTTGATGGTTGCTGGAGGCTGGCTCGAGCAGCCAAATATTTAGTCATGCTGCTAACTCCCATACATGGTGAAACATTCACAGATTTAAATATATATACGTCCCAAAGGAAGTAATCGAAGAAAGCATGATGCTGCAAGAAGATGGAAAGTTAGCAGCACAATAGTTGGCACAAGAGATCATCACCAGTTTGTGCCAGTTGATTCAAATTTGATTTCTGTCAACAAAGTTTCAAATGACACAATTAACTTTGTGGCCAAAATGTCCAATACTGTTGATCTGAATTTAAAATTGGCTGACATATTTCCCGGTTGTTATGTTGCTTGCATTTGTGACAAAAATGATGGCTAGGGAACATTGATCGACATTTCGATTGAACAAAATGACATCCTGGTAACCCAACGATGCCGTAGCGGTGATGTCCCAGTGCCTGGAAGCTGTGCGGGCCTGGATGGGGAGTAACAGACTTAGACTCAACCCGTCCAAGACCGAGTGGCTGTGGTTTCCGGCATCCCGGTACAACCAGTTGACTCCATCACTGGCCATAGGGGACGAACACCTTACCCCTGTGGATGGGGCACGCAACTTGGGCGTCCTCCTGGATACCTGGCTGTCTATGGAAGATCAAGTGACAGCCATGGCCAGGAGGGCGTTTTACCAGGTTCGCCTGGTACGCCAGTTGTGTCCCCTATTGGATCGGGATGCCCTTTGCACAGTCACTCATGCCCTCATGACATCCCGACTGGACTACTGCAATTCTCTCTACATGGGGCTCCCCTTGAGGTGCACCCGAAGACTTCAGCTTGTCCAGAATGCAGCCGTGCGAGCAATTATGGGAACCTCGAGGTTTACCCATGTAACACCGCTCTTGCGCGAGCTGCATTGGCTGCCTGTCGTCTTCCGGGTGCGCTTCAAGGTGTTAGTTATCACCTTTAAAGCGCTCCATGGCACGGGACCTAGTTATCTGCGGGATCGGATTCTGCCCCATACATCCCTGCAGCCAATTCGCTCCCACAGAGAGGGACCTCTCCGGGTGCCGTCCACTAGGCTATGCCAGCGGGCGGCGCAGAGGGGAAGGGCCTTCTCTGTGGCGGGCCCAGCCCTCTGGAACCACCTTCCCCCCGAAATCAGAACAACTACGGACCTCCGCTCCTTCCGTCAAAAACTGAAAACACACTTCTTCTGCTTGGCCGGCCTAGGTTAGTCTTCCGTTTTTTTAATTGGGTTTAGGGGATTGTAGTGTAATTTTAGTTATAGTGGGTTTTAGAGCAGGGATAATTTTGTTTAATTCTTATTTTACCTATTTATGTATTTTATATTAGTATTTTTAATTTCCCTGTGCACCGCTCCGAGTCCCTTTGGGGAGAGGAGGCGGTCTATAAATAAAATTATTATTATTATTATTATTATTATTATTATTATTATTATTATTATTATTATTATTATTATTATTATTATTATTATTATTATTATTATTAATGTATCCCCGAGGCCATGCTCATTCACTTTACTGGCTTGAAAGACTACGTTGTGGCCTGCCAGTGGCCAGCAGAGCTGGTGGCAGACTCAGACAGGTTGGGGAGGAACATGGACCAGTCCTGGAGACTGGGGAAGGGTTTGAGGAGTGCTCTGCATTAGAGGCAGAGATGGGGCCAGGGCCATCCAACAGTTATCAGCTGCCTTCGGAGTCAAATATCAGTGGGGCAGAAGGATAGTTGGAGTCTGTTTCTGATGTGTGCATGCATAGAGCTGCCAGGAGAAGGGAACAGTTAAGGAACAAGGGCCAACTCAGGAGTAAGGGCACAGGTGGACGGTGAATGGCTCCTACCATAGGGAATAAAAAAGAGCGAAAGGGAAGTGGAGTTTGCAGGAGACAGTTAGTTCCTTTCATGAATGTGAAGATTTGTTTGTGACTCCTAGAGACTCCTTGCCAAATATCCTGTTTTTTAGAGGGGTTGAAACATGCTCTTTCTAATGAGAATGATTTAACAAAGTTTCTAGAAGGTCTTTTTTTGTAAAATCAGACTGAAAATATCCTATTTTTGGCATTTTTACAAAAACTATAAACTTTACACTCAATTTGTGAACTATTCAAAAGCAGTAGCAGAATGAAATGTTATATTTGAAAATTTTGTGTTGCTAAGTTTTGACACACAAAGTTTCACATTTCTTATTCCTTTCCTTACAGAAATATAAAAAGCAAAACCTTAACCTTTTTTTATGCCACAGTCATTTTTGGCGAACTTTGCTCCAAATTATCTAGATGGAGATCACTCATTAGAATGTTTTTATTATTTTTTTAATAGAAGACAACAAGTTGTACAAGATGGCCAAGTTTTCTTTCACTCAACATAATATTGCCAGAGATATTATGTTGCAAAGCTGCTGAAATTTCAGAGTCATACTGTCAAAGGCTGCGATATAGGGTCAAGCAAATGACTTTATCTCTACAAGTATTGCACTGCCAAACATAACATTTATCCAATGTTCATTGGGGATGTCTGTGCATGTTGACACCAAATTTCATCAAAATCCATGATGGTCAACCTGGAATGACCCTGCTCAGTATTGCATATTTTCATGGCATTTTGAAAAAAAAGAAGTTATTCAAGATATCGAATAGCCAAAAGCATGTGTGTTTGAATGGGTAAAAATCCATATATACCATGTATGCAGACAGAGAATGTATGTATGTGTGTGTATGTATGTATGTATTGATGCATGTATATCAGTGGTGGGATTCAATTTTTTTTTAATACCGGTTCTGTAGTTGTGGCTTGGTAGGCGTGGCAGGGGAAGGATACTTTAAAATCTCTATTCCCACTGCACTCTAGGGGAAGGTTACTTCAAAATCTTCATTTTTTTCCAGATCAGGTGGGACTCGGGAGGCAGAGAATAGACGGGGGCAGGGCCAGTTAGAGGTGGTATTTACCAGTTCTCTGAACTATTCTAAATTTCCGCTACCAGTTCTCCAGAACTGGTCAGATCCTGCTGAATACCACCTCTGATATATTTGTGTATTCCTATAAACAATATATTAATCTGCAACTGGATTCTGCAGAAAAATGTTTTAGATCTTTTTAATATATTTCCTTTGTCATATTAAATGAAGATGCGCCAGTCACCACAATACACAATAGCAGTAGAAAAACAAAAGGAAAGCTAATTTGTATACAAAAGCATTTCAGAATAATTTGTATAGCTGCAGGAATTTATAAAGTGCAAAAGCTACATTCTACAAACATTTTTATAGGTATAAGATAGAAAGGAGAAAGATTAGTATTTGTCATGCAACAAACTCAGGGCTCTAACGAATATTGAACCAACTTACTCTCTATAGAGAGTTCCAACACAGGGGACAGCATGCAAAAAGAAAAAAAAGGATGGGAAAGGTGGGAGATAAAACACACAAATTAGTTGCCATCTGCATAGTTCCTGAGTAAGAAAATTATGATACAAGGATTTATAAGTTTTAAAATATTAATATCTTTGGAATCAAATTCCTAAATACCATATAAATACCAATCTATCTTGTCTTCTTCCCCAATTTTCTCTTTCAAGATCAAATTATTGGAAAAAAAGTGCTTTTTTATGAGCAATTTTAAAAGTGCATCAATTCAAGCATCAAGCTTTAGTTAAATTAAAGAACTGTAATCTGCATATCTATTAAAAATTTAACATCTTAAGTAGATACAAACACAATAGAACTGAAGTCTATTATTTTCTACTATGGCAGAAATAACTTTTTTGCAATATTTACAGGTTTGAGCAATCTGACAATGTTGAAGTATCAGAATTTTAGCTACTTATTTGAAATGTCTATATCTACCTTATGTATATAAGCTTAAATACTTTGCTGAGCCCTATGGGCTCTTAAAACAAAGTGACAATTAAGCCAATAAACATCCACAAACACAGCCAAAGGACTTATCAACTTTTTTTAGAATGATTGCTATAAACACATCAAATTAAATTAAAGGTACACATCTATGGCTTAAATTTTTAGCAAATATAGAAAAGCTAGCAGAAGTTAAAATGCATTCATATGTAGAATAATCCAAAAATTTAGAATTTACACTAAAAGATGTAGAACATTTTCCAGTGAATTAAATCAGATACATCAAGTATTAAAATTCAGCAACATTGATGTCAACTGTTGTTCAAATATTTATTATGAGAAAAAGTAGGACCAAATTGAAAATGTCAGTTATCTGAAGCAGGGTGGAGATGGGAATATTTCTTGCAGAAAGCATTGCGTTGGCTCAATTTTTATCCTACATTTATTCTACACTACACATAATAAGATTAGAATCACTCCATAAAACTTTATTTCCTCTTTAATTCTTTATTTTTCCTTCATTTGTTCAGCAAGTAATATCTAAAATATTAAAAAATAAAATCTTGCAAGTAAGATTTACAACTGCTTGAATATAAAGTCTTATTTCTTGATATAATATATCCACTACCCTTCTAAGTATGAATAGGGAAAGAAATAGGTTTAAATATCAATTTATTGACTATTTCTCTAAAATTGGTACATCAAACTTAACTGTATTACAGTTTTCATATACTGATTTTCTTATTCCATTGGCACAGAGGTAGTTACAAGAAATAACCTAAAGTGGAAGCTTTAGAAAGCTATATTAAGGGAAAAAGTGAAAAGTAATATATTATTCAGATATAATGAATTATTTATCCTAGGAAATTATTTCTGACTGTAATATCAAACAGTGTAAAAAAAGATCATGAGCAAGTCTATACTAGGTATAATAGTTTTTATAAAGTTAATGTTCTTAGAAATACAATACTAGCAAGACAAAATATCAATGCAGCATTGATATTTACTGTGAGGGATAGTTGAGGTATAGGGTAATTAAGCTAGTTAACTTCTGATTGTCTTTAAGCACAAAATGATGAAAATAAGATGTTATAGTGTTCTTTTTACTCATAATACTTCATCAGAAATGTAGTGTAAAGCTGTATAACATAATTAAAGCACTAATGTGCGCCACTTAATATATCTACAAAGTTCGTTGGTGCAAATACTATTTCATACAGAGTTATTGAATCAAGAGGTAAGTAAATATGAAGTTTTGTAAGATAGTTTAAATCAAGTCTTATAATATCAGCAGGGTAACAAATATCCTGAAAACTTTATAACAGCAAATTTAACAGCAGGTTTAACACTGGAAGCAATGTCATTTACTACTTATGTCTGAGAGCTGGATTTTAATCTGGCTTTCATTTGGTTAGCATATAACCATATGAGTCCATTCCGCCCTGAGTCCGTTCCGACGGAGAAGGCGCGGTATATAAATTGAATTAAATTTATAAATTTATAATTTTATATTTTTTGGAGTATAAGATGCACCTTTTCCCCCCTAAAAGAGGGTGAAAATCTGGGTGTATCTTATATACCGAATTAGCCCCACCCACAAACTGGCCCCCACCCTTTGGCCTCTGCCTCCCAGCAATTTACCTCCTTGCAGCAAAGGGGGAACATGGGACTTGTGGAGGCTGCAATAGATTATGGCAATCCCTGCAGCTTGAAACTGATCGGGAGGCCCCTGCTGAAGTCAATAGCTATAAATGCCTATAGAATGTTCAAATTATTCTTTATTATTGTTCTAGACAATTTAACAAAACGAAGAAGCTTTTTAAAATAAATGCTTGATTTGAAGAGGCCCAGTTCTATTGTATCTTCTTTTAAATAGCAGAGAATAATTATACTTCCAGAAAGCCACATCAATTTTAACAGCATCTATACAAGTACCGTGTTTCCCCTAAAATACGACATGTCTTGAAACTAAGACCATTCCAGATTTTCGTGGTGGGCAAAAAATATAAACCCTTCCCCAAAAATAAGCCCTAGTGAACGGGTGGATTTAGCCAGAACAGGGGGCAGCCCTTCCCTTCCCCGGTCACCTCAGGACTTCTTGGCCCGTTAATCAGATCAGCTGGGCCGCTCCAGTCACAAAACAGCTGATTTGTGGGTGCCGCTCAGGCCTCAAACAAACGCTGGTCGCTTTTGCAGCCAATTGCGGCTGCAAAAGAAGCCGGAGGCCAAGCAACACAACCCAAATGCCTCATGCCTTCCTTGCCTAATGGTGACAGTCACAGCTCGCAATTCCCTCCATGAAACAGGAAAAGAATGCATGGAAATCAATACACCTGGGACATCGGAAAAAGCCCTGTGAGGAGACACTGCTGCCAAAGTGCAGGAAATCTCCCCCCCCCAATCTGCAGATCGTCCTTTCAAAGAGAACACCGCCTTCAGCCACCTCTTCATCCTGGTGAAACTCCTCTTTGAAAGGATGATCTGCAGGTGGGAGGGGGAGAGATTTCCTGAACTTCGGCAGCAGTGTCTCCTCGCAGGGCTTCTTCCGATGTCCCAGGTGTCTGGATTTTAATGCCTACAGGAGATTGCTTCTTACTTGCATATTCCTGGTGGATATTCCTGCCTCTCTCCCTATTCTGAAGGCCAGTAAAGACTGAGAACAGGATAAGAGAGGAAATCCCTCCTCTCCATTTTGCAAAAATGCCACATTCCAAGTCTTCACATTATCCAGGATTGCAGGATTGAAGGCATGTGGGAGGGAGGATTTTGTCTCTTATCCTGTTTTCAGTCTGTGCTGACATTCAGCACAGGGGGAGAGGCAGGAATGCAAAAACAAACGGCTTGAAAAATGTGGAGGGGAGATTTTCCTTCCTCTTACCCTGTTCTGAATGTCAGCACAGACTGAAAACAGGATAAGAGACAAAATCCTCCCTCCCAAATGCTCTATCCGAAGCCCTTTCTGCATCTGTGCAGAGGTCCCAAGGAAAGGATGGTGTGTGAGTGTGCATGAGAGAGAAATCTCTACCCCTCCCTCCCAAGACAGCCACATCCCTCCACTAACCTGCTTTCCTGCTCCATTCTCCACTGCCACATGCAGGGTAAGAAAAGTACTTCCAACTTTGCGAGATTTTTTTTTTTTTTTTTTGCGAGAACTTGGAAGGTATTTTCTACTATTTTTTTTTTACCATAGGCACAAAGTCTACTTTTCTTATCTTGCACGTAGAGCGGAGAATGGAGCTTGGAAAGCAAGTTAATGAAGGGATGTGGCTGCCTTGGAGGGGGAGTGTGTGTGTGTGTTTGTGTGTGTTCATTCATTCTGCCAGGAAAAGCCCCTCCCCGCAAGGCCAGAACAGCACAGTCAGCTGTTCCGCGGTCAGCAAGCAGGGCAGCCGAAGGCCAGGATGCAAGGAGAACTTGGGTTATTGTGGTTGCAGGCAAGCAGATGGTGGAACAGAGAGTGTGGGGCTGGTGGGTTTGCTGCTTCCTGCACCTGAAAAATAATAAGCCCTCCCCCTCTAATAAGCCCAAGGCCATATTTCGTGGGTCAAAAAATATAAGACCCTGTCTTATTTTCAGGGAAACACGGTAGAGTCTGAAATGCAACACCATAGTGTATATGTCTGTACTGTTTGATGTTTGTTGCAAGGAGGCAAACTGCTGGCAGATTTTTTCCCCCTTGTTTTCCTCCCCAAAAGCTAGCTGCATCTTTGGAGCGTCTTATACTCCGAAAAATATGGTAGATTGGGCTGTAGACAGGTAGACTTGATTTATGATCACAGTCGAGACCAAAATGTATGTTTCTAAGCAAGGCAATTATGTGAGGTTTGCCTCATTTTAAGACCTTTTTATCACAGTTGTTAAGTAAATCACTGTGGTTGACAAGTGAATCATACAGTTGTTAAGGGAATATAATTTCTCCCATTGATTTTGCTTGTTGGAAGCTGGACCAGAAGGTTATAATGATGACATATGACTGTGGGACACAGCAACCATCAAAATACATACCAACTGCCAACTATCTGAATTTTGATTATGCGACCATGGAGATGTTGCAATGATTTTAAGTGTGAAAACTGGTCATAAGTCACTGTTTTCAATGACATTGTAACTTTGAACATTCACTAATATAAAACACAACTCTGACTTCTCCCAGATATTCTGAAAAAAAGAACGTTACAATGCTCAAATTAACAGTGGAGTTACTAAAATCTGACCAAGCCACTAAAATTCATAGGGGGACAAAAGTAGGTGATTATATTATTTGAAATATTTTGGAATCTAAGATAATTGAAGCTTCTTGCTATGGAATAATAATAGATTATTATAAAAAACAGTTTCTTATTTCATGAATGAAGGCAAATGAAGTTTTTGTTTTGTTTTAATATGAAGTCCATCTAATTGTTGCAGCAACTCTGGGTGGTTTGCAATGGAGGCTTACAAAGTTTCCTTTGAGGCAAACCTTTATCTGAAGAAAAAAATGGCGTAAGTCCTTAAATGAAAACAGCCAGATTTCCTGAGTAGAGTCATGCTGGTGCGGAGCAGAAAAACAGGGCTCTGTTATTTCTGCCCGATTTCCCATGCCAGGAGGCTTGCAAAGGCAGAGCTGAGTCTCGAAGGGGCCAGAGACAGAGAGGGGAAGCTCGGAGGATAACAGGGAAATGTTCCAGCCTCTGGAGAAACCTTAGGAGAAACGTTTCAAACCCAGGGCAGGAGACTGGCTTTTATGGCTGGATCCGGAGACGTGATAGCCCTTTGAATGGAGAAGGAAGCAAGAAGAGGGAAACAGCTGAAAGTTTGGGTGGATTTCGAGGAGTTGAAATGAAGTACTGCTGTGAATCTCAGGAAATGTAAACCTATAGCCTAGTGCCGTGAAGGTGAACCTATGGCACGGGTGCCACAGGTGGCACACAGAACCATTTCTTAGGGCACGCAAGGCATTGCCCTGTCAGCTCCAGCAGCTGATTTAGGCCTTGAGGCCGTTTTTTGCCCTCTGGAGGCTTCAGGGAAGCTCCTGAAGCCTCTGGAGGTGGGTGGGAGGGAGTCTGTTTTCACCCTCCCCAGGCTCCTAGAAAGCCTCTGGAGCCTGGGGAGAGTGAAAAAAGTGTGCCAAAAGCAGGGGATCGCGCACATAGCATTATGGGTGTGGCATGCCCACACATAACCCCCCTGCGCTCCCCCTGCTTTTGGCACGCGAGCCAAAAATGGTTAGCCATCACTGGCCTAGTGGGTGAGTGAGTCTCCAAGGTGGAAAAAAAAAGTGGCACTTTAGCAGTGGAAGCAGAACCTTGAGAAAACGGAGTTAACATTCAGAGAAGGAATGGAGGAAATGTACTGATGGCTTGAACTTGCTGGAGAATTACTACAGGCAGAAAGAACACGAGCTGAGATTGTGATTAGACTGGGACTAAACATTGTGATTTGCAGAAAAGAAAAGAACAAGCTACAAGAAGCTTCTGCCTGGGATAAAGACAATGGAAATTTGATCTGGCGGGGGAAGTGGGAGAACTGTGATAGTGATTGTGCTAAATAGATAGAAGGCAACATCCTGGACTTTAAGGGAGGAGAGGCTGATGCAACAGTAAGAACAAGGAAAAATAACTGTGCAATCTGGGTAACTGATATAAGTATATAAAATCCTGTATAGATATAATTTACTATATAGCTGTTCATTTGAAACTAGAATTGGAACTTTACATAGAATAGAGAGTTTGCGCATGCGCGAAATGGAGGTCCGATTTTGAACGCAGGACGGGGGCCGGGGGCTGTTTTGCCCCAGGGGAATGTCGCCAGCCCTCACTGACCATCTTCGAGGGCTGGCCCAGCGAGATTACATGCCAGCCGTCACACCAGGCCGTTTTGGAGACAGAGGGCGAGCCGAGTGTGTCACGGCGGGGCGAAGAGCGAGGAGAAGGCTCGAATCGGCCTGTTCGGCCTAGCGCGGCCCTGGAGCGGCAGGAAGTAGGAGGAGGCAGGCCTGTGAAGCCGGGACGCTGGAGGCAAGCGAATGGCCGGGCGGAAGGGAGGATTTTCCATCGGGCTGCACGAGTGGATGGCGGATCGTGCAGCCTACATCCGACCCCGACCCGAGTGTTCCCCTACCTGATCCGGGGCTGGAGCGGCAGGAGCAGCTGAGAACCACGGCTGTGGATGGAGAAGCTGGAAAGGAGAGAGGAGGTGAGAAGAAGGAGAGAGGAGGTGAGAGGAGAGACTGGAAGAGAGGAAATGTGAGGAGAGAGGACGGGAAGGTGAAAGAAGGAGAAAGGAGAAAGAAGGAAAGAAGGAGAGGAGAGATTGGAAAGAGAAAGGAGAAGGAGAAAGAAGGAATGGAGTGGAAACAGAAGCAGAAGGAAGGAGTGAATGAATGGAAAGAAGGAGCGAATGGAAGGAAGAGGAGGCCAAGCAGCCAAGCAGCCGGGTCGTGTACTGGTGGAACTTTGGCCGAGGAGGACTTGGAGTGAGTGCATGGGACTGGAGGAGGTAAGCCGAGCCTGCACATGGCAAGCATTTATCATCAGGCCGTGTGGTGGACCATCTAACTGCACGGCACTAAATGCAGACTGAGGCCTGTGTGGCTGAAGAGGGCAGATGGATGGGTGGCCCTTTAAAGGGGCTGAACTGCGATCTTCCCCATCTGCCGGACTTTTTTGACTATTTGACTTTACCCTTCCTAACCCTATGGATTTATCATCTCCCATTATATCTATTTGCACTTTACACTGCCACTTTACATCTGCACTTTATCTGGACTCTGTTTTAACTTTAACTTTAACTTTAATTTTAACTTGCAATTACATTCCCCTTGGTCTATGCAACCTTCGTGTTCCCCAGAAATGTATTCAAGGCGTGACCTCCTTTGCCTGCGAGAATCTCCGCTCTGGCAGGCCTGGCCCCCTAGTTTAACACGGGCTCACCTCGAGGATGGACTTATTGCTCCTGAGAGGTGGGCGAAGCGCAAACTCAGGGGGTTCCTTTTTAACTTTTTAATTTGGTTTTTAGGGGGTTCCAGGGAGGAGGGAGGGGATAGTCAGGTGGGGGGACAAAAAGCCCCCCTCATCCATGACCTTGTGTCAGAGGGGGACCCGGACCTGGTGGGTATCACGGAAACCTGGTTGGCCCACGAGGGAGGACTACCCCTCGTGGAAATGTGCCCACCAGGCTACTGAGCCTTCCATCAGCCTAGGGCCCTAGGGAAGGGTGGGGGGGTGGCGATTATGGTTAAGAAAGGTCTTGAGCCGCAGGAGACCACGATCCCTCAGACAACCGGGTGTGAGTCCCTCCTCGTGAAGTGGGGCCTAGGGAGGCAGTTGGGCGTGTTAGTTGTATACCTGGCTCCTCGCTATGCAACAACAGCTCTGCCCGAGCTCCTAGATGTGATAGCTGAGGCGGCGGTTGAGACCCCCAGACTTTTGGTCATGGGGGACTTCAACCTGCTGTCGGTAGGCAAAACCTCTGGTGCAGCTCGGGAGTTCATGGCTTCCATGACAGCCATGGACCTGACCCAGGTAGTTTTAGGCCCTACTCACGAGGGTGGACACACCCTGGATCTTATCTTCGTCTCGGGATAGTGGTCGTGATCTGGGAATAGGGGATCTAGCCATCACACCCCTGTCATGGACAGAGCACGCTCTCCTTCGGCTGGACTTTCCGATCGCCGCACCTCACCTGATATTCCTATATGGTTCCGCCCCAGGCTCCTGATGGACCCGGTAAAGTTCCAGAGGGAGCTTGGGCCAATTCCTGTGGACTTGCCCCGCGACTCGACTGAGGACCTAGTGGCCACATGGTTAAGTGCGGCCACGGGGGCCTTGGACCGAGTCGCGCCCTTGCGGCCTCTCATGCGGCGACGAATCACCCAGGCTCCTTGGTTCACTGAGGAGCTGAGGGAGATGAAGCGCCACAAGAGACGCCTAGAGAGCAGATGGAGATCTTCTCACCGACCGAACACTAGTGAGAGCCCATATTAGGACTTACTTAGTGGCGATAAGGGTGGCCAAACGCGAGTATTGCGCCACCCTCATTGCATCTGCAGATAACCGCCCTGCCGCCCTGTTTGGGGTGACCTGCTCCCTCCTTCATCAGAGGCCGCGGGAAGCCCCTTTGCAGGGTCGAGCAGAGGAATTTGGGATTTATCTGCAGGAGAAAATCACTCAGATTCGGAATGAGCTACCCTCCATCGATAGTGGTCCAGTCGAGCGGTCCGAGGCTGTTCTTGAGACACCATCTTGGGAGGAGTTTGACTTTGTTACTACCGAGGATATGGACAAGTTGTCAAAGAGACTTAGGGCTACCACATGTTTATTGGACCCGTGTCCCTCCTGGCTTGTACTGGCATCCTGGGAGACGACACGAGGCTGGCTCCAGGGCATTGTCAACGCATCTCTGAGTGAGGGGTCCTTGCCTGCCGTCTTGAAAGAGGCGGTAGTAAGGCCCCTCCTCAAGAAGCGGTCCCTGGATCCAGCATTATTAGAGAACTATCGTCCCGTCTCCAACCTTCACTTTTTAGTGAAGGTTGTAGAGAGTGTGGTGGCTCAACAGCTTCCGCGACACTTGGAGGAAGTTGATTATCTAGACCCGCGCCAGTCCGGCTTCCGACCCGGTCACAGCACCGAGACATCATTGGTCGCGTTGGTTGATGATCTCTGGAGGGCGCGGGATAGAGGATATTCCTCTATCCTAGTCGTATTAGACCTCTCAGCGGCTTTTGATACCATCGACCATGGTATCCTATTGTGCCGACTGGGGGGAGGTTGGGGCTGGGAGGCACCGTTCTGCGGTGGTTCTCGTCCTACCTCTCTGGTCGGTCGCAATATGTGTTGGCAGGGGGGCAGAGGTTGGCCTCGAGGCCCCTCGTATGTGGGGTTCCTCAGGGGTCGGTCCTCTCGCCCCTACTATTCAACTCATATATGAAGCCGCTGGGCGAGATCATCCATGCTTTTGGGGTGGGATATCATCTGTACGCTGATGATATTCAGCTGTACATATCCACCCCAGACCACCCCAACGATGCCGTCGAGGTGATGTCCCGGTGTTTGGAGGCCGTACGGATCTGGATGGGTAGTAACAAACTCAGGGTCAACCCGTCCAAGACTGAGTGGCTGTGGCTTCCGGCACACCGGTTCAGCCAGATTATTCCAACTCTGACCATTGGGGGCAAAACACCGGCCCCTGTGGAGAGGGTGCGCAATTTGGGTGTCCTCCTGGATTCCCGGCTGTCCATGGAGGACCATGTGGCGGCCGTGGCCAGGGGGGCGTTTCATCAGGTACGCCTGATGCGCCAATTGCGTCCCTTACTGGACCGGGATGCCTTACGCACAGTCACTCAAGCACTCGTGACCTCTCGACTCGACTACTGTAATGCTGTCTACATGGGGCTTCCCTTGAGGTGCACTCGAAAGCTGCAGTTAGTCCAGAATGCAGCCGCGCGGGTGATTACGGGAGCGCCTAGACACTCCCATATAACACCAATCCTGCGTGAGCTGCACTGGCTTCCTGTGGTCTTTCGGGTGCGCTTCAAGGTTCTAACGACCATCTTTAAAGCGCTCCATGGCTCGGGACCTAGTTATATGCGAGACCGCCTCCTGCCCCATACATCCCTTAGACCGATACACTCCCACAGAGAGGGCCTTCTCAGGATACCGTCGGCCGGACAATGCCGACTGGCGACACCCAGGGGAAGAGCCTTCTCTGTGGCGGGCCCAGCCCTTTGGAACGACCTACCCCCTGAACTTCGCACCATCTCCGACCTCCACCTCTTCCGCAAGTGTCTAAAGACACATTTGTTCCATCTAGCCGGCCTAGCGTAACCTCCATAACTGACTTTTAGATAGTTTTAAATTTGGGGATTTTAATTTGGTTTTTAGCGCAGGATTTTATTGAATAAGTTTTTTAAATTTTATATGGTTTTTGTATGTATTTTTAATATTCCTGTGCGCCGCCCTGGGTCCGTTTGGAGAAGGGCGGGGTATAAATTTAATAAATGAAATGAAAATGAATACCTTAAAGATCTTCATATTTTATACTTTCTGACATATATATTCTCATATATATATAATATATTCTCATAGATATTTATAGATAATACCCAGTGGACATATGCATATGTGAAAGCAAATTTATACAGACATATTGTGTGTATGTGTGTGTGTGTGCTGGTCTTGTTGTATTTGGGTCTTTTTCCGTGTAAGATTGTCTTTGCAACGTTTTGGTGAGGTCTCACTCGCCATCTTCAGGCTGGTGTCTGTGGCTTCGCAGCTGCCATCTTTCTATAAATCTTGGTGAGGAGTGCTGGCTTTGTTGCTGTGAGTGGGTTGATTGGCTGTGTAGTTGTATCATGATTGGTAGATTGATGCTGATTGGTGCTATCTCTGTGTCCATTGTTCTTTTGTATTGTAATGGCCTGAGTGGTGGGTGGGGCTCATCTGTTGGCCAGTGCTGGTTTCCAGATGTCTGATAGGCATCATGTTTGTTCATGTTGTGGGGGTGTTTCTCTATTTCGATGGCTTCCTTGATTATTCTCTTGTTGAGCTGTTCAGTTTAGGAGATTACTTTGGTTCCTTCAAAATCAATTTCATGTCCTGTAGCTTTAAAGTGCTGCTAGAGGGATATGCCTCCTTGGCGTTCTAGCTGGATTTTGTCTTTGGGATTTCTTATTAATCTACAACGGATTCTAAAGAAAAACAATTACCAACCTAATTCAAAAGGAGACACCCTTGAAGAACCCTGACATAGAATAGAACACAGAACTTACAGTGAGCAAAAAAAATATTTAATTAGCCACCAATTGTGCAGGTTCTCCCACTTAAAAAAATGACAGAAGCCTGTAATTATCATCATAGGTACACTTCAACTATGAGAGACAAAATAAGAAAACAGCATCCAGAAATCACATTGCCTGATTTTTAAAGAATTTATTTGCAAATTATGGTGGAAAATAAGTATTTGGTCAATATCAAAAGTCCATCTCAATATTTTGTTATATATCCTTTGTTGCCAATGACAGAGGTCAAACATTTTCTGTAAGTCTTCACAAGGTTGTCACACACTGTTGCTGGTATTTTTGCCCATTCCTCCATGCAGATCTCCTCTAGAGCAGTGATATTTTGGGGCTGTCAATGGGCATCATGGACCTTCAACTCCTTCCAAAGGTTTTCTATGGGGTTGAGATCTGGAGACTGGCTAGGCCACTCTAGGACCTTGGTATGCTTCTTACAAAACCTTCGTTGCCCGGGCGGTGTGTTTGGGATCATTGTCCTGCTGAAAGACCCAGCCACGTTTCATCTTCAATGCCCTTGCTGATGGAAGGAGGTTTTCACTCAAAATCTCACGATAAATGGCCCCATACATACTTCCCTTTACATGGATCAGTCGTCCTGGTCCCTTTGCAGGAAAACAGCCCCAAAGCATGATGTTTCCGCCCCCATGCTTCACAGTAGGTATGGTGTTCTTTGGATGCAACTCAGCATTCTCTCTCCTCAAAATATGACGAGCTGAGTTTTTACCAAAAAGTTCTACTTTGGTTTCATCTGACCATATGACATTCTCTCAATCCTCTTCTGGATCATCCAAACACTCGCTAGCAAACTTCAGACGGGCCCGGACATGTACTGGCTTAAGCAGGGGGATACTTCTGGCACTGCAGGATTTGAGTCCCTGGCGGCGTAGTGTGTTACTGATGGTAGCCTTTGTTACTTTGGTCCCAGCTCTCTGCAGGTCATTCACTAGGTCCCCCTTGTGGTTCTGGGATTTTTGCTCACCGTTCTTGTGATCATTTTGACCCCACGGAATGAGATCTTGCATGGAGCCCCAGATCAATGGAGATTATCAGTGGTATTGTATGTCTTTCATTTTCTAATGAATGCTCCCACAGTTGATTTTTTCACACCAAGCTGCTTGCCTATTGCAGATTCAGTCTTCCCAGCCTGGTGCAGGTCTACAATTTTGTTTCTGGTGTCCTTCAACAGCTCTTTGGTCTTGACCATAGTGGAGTGTAGAGTGTCTGTTTAAGGTTGTGGACAGGTGTCTTTTATACTAATAACAAGTTCAAACAGGTGCCATTCATACAGGTAATGAGTGGAGGACAGAGGAGCCTCTTAAAGAAGATGTTACAGGTCTGTGAGAGCCAGAAATCATGCTTGTTTATACTGTACTGTAGGTGACCAAATACTTATTTTCCACCATAATTTGCAAATAAATTCATTACAAATCGGACAATGTGATTTTCTGGATTTTTTCTTCTTATTTTGTCTCTCATAGTTGAAGTTACCTATGATGACAATTACAGGCCTCTCTCATATTTTTAAGTGGGAGAACCTGCACAATTGGTTGTTGACTAAATACTTTTTTGTCCCACTGTACATCAAAGGCACCACAGATAAAATCAGCAAACTTCTCCACAAGCACAATATCAAGACAGCCTTCAACACTGACCAAAAAATAGCCAACATCCTAAGAAACCCCAAAGACAAGATCCAGCTAGAAAACCAAGGAGTCTATGAAATACCATGCAAAATCTGCCCTGCAATTTACAAAGGACAAACTAATAGGAGAATAAATGCACGCATCTCAGAACATAAGAACACAGTAAGAAAACAACTTACAACTTCATCCCTCTACCAGCACTTTAAAGCTACAGGACATGAAATTGATTTTGAAGGAACCAAATTAATCTCCAAAACTGAACAGCTCAACAAGAGAATAATCAGGGAAGCCATCGAAATAGAGAAACACTCCCACAACATGAACAAACATGATGATACCTCCCGCCTACCAGACATCTGGAAACCAGCACTGGCCAACAGATGAGCCCCACCCACCACCCAGGCCGTTACAATAAAAAAGAACAATGGACACAGAGACACCACCAATCAGCACCAATCTACCAATCATGATACAACTACACAGCCAATTAACCCACTCACAGCAACAAAGCCAGCATTCCACCACTCCCCACCAAGATTTATAGAAAAATGGCAGCTGCAAAGCCATAGGTGCCAGCCTGAAGATGTCGAGTGAGACCTCACCGAAATGTTGCAAAGACAATCTTACACAGAAAAAGACCTGAATACAAGAAGACACTAGTATACCTATACTCGTGAAAATCTATGAAAACACACACACGCACACACCCATTTATATAGTATATTTATATATCCTAGATATGTTTTATAATGTAATCAATTTAATAATCAAGTAAAAGAAACATTACATATATTTATTTATATTCTTATAAGTAGACTTATGTTATTAAATCTGTGATATAAGTATTATATTAGTATATGTATTACTCACAGTAAATGCAATATCTATAATTTGTATATTTCTTATATTTCAATAAAAATAAATTAAGATTAGTATAACTGTTTAAGTTAGTAGTCAGAACTGTTAGATCATCATTAGCTTATTACTAGATCATTAATTGTATCAATCAATTGTATAAATAGTGTATTGATTGTGCTATAATTTAGGGCATTCTATATTATGGTCAACAATAATAGTTAGTGAAGTAGGTAGAAAAATTGTGAGGAAGTGAGGTAGAGACAAAAAAAAAGATAGATAGATAAAGGGGAAAAACGGGGATATGGTACTGTGGAAAAACTTAAGAAACATTAAAATGATGAGTACAAACCCCATAGTTACCAAAATAAGTGTGTGTGTATGTGTGTGTGGGGGGGGGGGAGACAACCATGACGTTAGCATCCCCATTAGGACTACGTTCAGTAGAAAGCATGCTAGGAGGTGAGAAATCAAGCTCCACTATAAATCTACAGAATGTACAATCAACCCTAACATCAATTCAGGAGAATGATAAAAATGCAGGAGGTAATATCAAAAAGTCTTGAAGAACTTAAGAGTGAAATGGGGAAGGTAAAAGGAGAGCTATGCAAACTGGATGATAAAATTGGTACAATGCAGGAAAAGATAATACAAAATGAGCAAAAAATAAAAATAGTGGAAACTAGAACGGAACAAACTGAAAAGAAATTAGATAAAACAGAAAGTAAAATGATGGCGGTAAACAAATGGAAGAGGCCATTATAAATTTAGAGATGGAAAGATCAATGTTTTGTCTTAGATTCCAAAATATAATGGAAACTAAGGAGGAAGATCTTCCGAAGTTAACGGCCGAACTCCTGGCTGAACCTCTGCAAAAAAGCAAGCAGCAAGTGGAAAATGATTTGGACAACGTGTATAGGGTCCACACAAATTATGCATGCAGACATAAACTTCCAAGAGAGATACATGTAAGATTTATAAGAAAAAAGACAAGAGATGAAGTCTACAGCAAAAGAAGAGAAGAGTCTTTGGTTTATAAGGGAGAAGAAATCATAACACTAAAACAGATACTGAAATGGATAAGGGAACCGAGAAGAAACTACCATTTCCTATTGATCTAACTGCTTAAATACAGGGTGATGTTTAGATGGCTTATCCCTGAGGGGATGCTAATAACCTGGCAGGAAAAAAAGTTCTGTATTGACTTGCTGGAAAAGGCACAGGAATTTTATGAGCACTATTATAATAGGAGAAGACGAACAAGATAGTAGAGAAGAAGCAGAAAATAAGAGTCAGGAAGAACAGACATCAGAGGAAAAACTTACGGAGCAGGATATAAGGGACAAAAGGGAAACAGAACGACAGGAGAGAGAAGGAGCCAGGACAAGAACACAAACTGAGACAAGACTCACTGCACTGAGTCCCTTCGGGGAGATAGGGCGGTATACAAATCCAATCAATCAATCAATCAATCAATCAATCAATCAATCAATCAATAAACAAGGATCAAAACTGACATATAAATAAGATGGAAGACGAAATAAGATAATATCCTTGAACATCAATGGTATCAACTCACCGGCCAAGCGAAAGCAAACATTAACAAGACTCAAAAGACAGAATATGAATATTGTCTGCCTACAGGAGATCCATATCAAAGAAAAATATAGTAATGTTCTAGAATCCTCAAATTAGGAAAGCTGCATCTGGCGTAGCACGAAATAAGAAAATAGGAATTGTAGTATACATAAAAGATTGGTTAAATTTGAAGAAAATGTTTAGTGATAGAGAAGGCAGATTTTTAATGACAGAAATAACAACAAATCAAAAAAGAATTCTGTTGGTGACAATTTATGCTCCAAATATAAACCAAAAAGAATTATATAATAAATTACACAAGAAAATAATTGAATCAGATTGGGAAAATGTCTGTATAATAGGCGATTTCAAGGCAGTGGCAGACAACAAAATAGATTATAGGAATACAAAGAAGGAAAAAAAGAAAAGACGACAACTACTGAGTACCTTCTTTGAAATGGTGCAAGAATTAAATTTAAGGGATAGAGCATTGGTATTACCGTATTTTTCAGGGTATAAGATGCACTAAAGTATAAGACACACCCAGGTTTTAAAGAGGCAATTTTTTAAAAAAGTAGGTAGGTAGATAGAGGGATAGAGAAGGAGAGAGAGAAATACAGTAGGTAGGTAGGGAGAGAGAGACAATAGTTAGGTAGGTAGGTAGGTAGGTAGAGGGATAGAGAGAGAAATACAGGTAGCGTGGGCAAGAGAGTGTGTAGATAGGTAGATAGCAGTGGTGGGTTTCAATTTTTTAAAGAACCTATTCTGTAGGTGTGGCCTATTTTGTGGGTGTGGCTTGGCAGTCATGTGACTGGGTGGGAGTGGCCAACTTGTAAAATGTAGTGAAACTCATTTAACAACACTTGTTTAGCAACTAAAATTCTGGGCTCAATTGTGATAAATTCTTCCTTCCTTTTCTTCCTTCCTTCTTGTGCCACTCTCCCCCTTTCTTTCCTTCCTTCTTGTGTCACTTTCCTCAACTTTTTCTTTTTTTTCTTTCCTTTCTCTTCCCCTTCCTTCCTTGTGCCACTCTCCCCCTCTTCCTTCCTTGTGTCATTCTCCCTCTTTTTCTTTCTTTCTTTCTTTCTTTCTTTCTTTCTTTCTTTCTTTCTTTCTTCCTTCCTTCCTTCCCTTCTCTTCCCCTCCCTTCCTCCCTTCCATTCTTTCTCTTACTCTCTCTCTCCCTCTCCCCTCTCTCTCACACCTATTTTCCAGTTGGTGAAAATCTCTGTTTTGCCAGCTGGGAGGCTGGCAAAGAAGACTCATTTTCCCTGCCACCTGCAGCTCTTGGAGGAAGGAGGCAGGGAAGAGAGCCCCAGGCCTCATCTCTGCCTCCTTCTTCGAGACCTGGCTTCAGGGATTGCCAGCCTCTCCCACCACTGCGCCCTTCACTCATCTTCCACCCAGAGGCTCTGCCAGTGGTTGCCTCCCAAGACAGCTGTGAGCCTCCTGAGGACGCTAGACATTGGGGGCGGGGGTGGAGGCGCCGTCTTCTGTTGCTGCTGCTCCTGATAATGCAGGCTTCTTGCATTAAGTTGCAGGCACACTGATTCAGCTGTGTTTTGCTTTGAAACTTATTGCCCTGAAGGGGACATTCTCCCAGCAGCAACTCTCCCAGGCAACTTTCTCTTTGGTGAGTAGGCGTGCGAGGCCCCCCAATTATCTGATGGGAGCTGGGAAGAACCAAACTGCGCCCAGCCATCCTTACTCCCTCCCACCTAAGGGTGGGAGTGCCTGAGATGCCCGCTGGGAGAATGTCCCCTTTGGATTGCTAGGACAGCAAGTTTGAAGGCAAAATGCAGCTGCTGGAATCGCCCCGTTTCCAATGGGGCGGGGGGGGGGGGGAGAAATCCATCTTTTTCCTCAATCTCCATGGATTCCCCACAATTGGAAATGAGGTGGCTGTGAAAGAGAAGGGAGCATACCCCACATGGCTTCTTCAAACAGCAGAAGGAGGAACAGGATGGGAGTTTGGCTGTTTAAAAAGCGTGGAAGTCCCCTCATGTTCCTCCTCCTGCTGTTTGAACAAACCATGTCGGGCGCACTCCCTTGTCTTGATAGCCAACTTGTTTCCAATGGGGTGGGGTATCCATGGAGATGGAGGAAAAAGATGGATTTCTTGTGTGCGCGCAATTTCTGTGGACAAGAAGTACGGAGGGGGCACTTGTATTGCACACACATCTTTGGACAATAAACTCAAATTGTAAGAAATGGCCAGATGAGGAAAAAAAGGGGAGGGAGAATGGGAGGTGTATATATGTGGATGGAGGAGAGGAATGATCAGATCCATTTAAAGGGAGAGGCTCTTGGAGGTTTCTTAAAACCTGACTGGTGGAAGGGAAAGTGGCCGGCGAAGGGGATTCTCCCGGTCGCAGGAGAAAGTGCAGAGCGCAATCACTGCTGAAAAAAGAGGGAGGGTAAAATGGAAGTAGCAGTCCTCGCTGGAATCCTGCAGAGGAGAGGCGGCGGCAGCACTTGCCATGCCATGGCAGGCTCTGCTCTCCCTGAGGTGGGCTAAAGCCACCGCGGGTCCCTTTCCTCTTCACCACTAGCAGGTACAACTGGCAGCAGGTCTTTTTAAGGCTTGTCTTTTTCAATCCCTGCCGCCTTCGCTCTCAAGAGTCCTGCGACTTTGGCAAGGGCGCTCTTGTCTTCTGCTTTCTTGGGGCGCAAGGGCACTTTTCCCGCCTGTATTTTCCTCCTCCTTTTTCCCAGGAGCTCCCAGGCCCTCCAAGATCGCCCCCCTCGCCTCCCTGAAGTACCCAGAGTTGCCCGAGTTAAAGCGCTGCCCCTATCCCCTATGTTAGAATGCAGCAGGCACGAGAAGGTCTGGCGTGGTGCACGTGGCTGTGCTCCCCCCTGCTCGGGTACAAGAGAATAAAGGGTACAAGGAAAAATAAAAATTTAAAGAAAATTCAGAGTCCAAGCAATGTTTTAAATTTAGGCTGGAGCTCATAAGAATTCGACCATACTGACTTGTGTTTCCCCTTGCCTTCCCCTCGCTATTTTCACTTACTGCTGCAAGGCGAAGCGTCTCTCGCTATGCAGAAACAGTGGCTTGCAAAGGCAGGAAAGGCACCATTTGGGGGGAAAGGGGAGGGGCATCCAAAGGGGGAAGCTCAGTCAGCTTGGCTCAAGTGATGGCCTGGCTCTGGAGTCTGGACTTTGGAACGACGGGGTGGCTTCTTTCCATTTCCTTCCCATTGGAAGGAAAGGGGCGGGGCAGACTTACTTCCGGGTCTGCCGGTTGAACCCCCTCTCACCGGCTCGCTAAATTTCACCAACCGGTTCTTGCGAGCCTGTGCACGCCGGAAGAAACCCACCACTGGTAGATAGGTAGGTAGAGGAAGAGAAAAATAGAGAGAGAGAGAAATGCAGTGGATGGGGGGGGGGGGGAGAAATACAGTAGGTAGGTAGGTAGATGTTTCCAGGTGTATTTACTCATGTGCTGAAGGAAATCGCTGTAGCACCTAAAACTTTGTTTCTGTTGGCACAGAACTTGACCAATGTAATTCTCATCAATCCCTCTAACTCAGGGGTTCCCAAACTTGGCAACTTTAAGACTTGTGGACTTCCGTTCCCAGAATTCTCCAGCCAGCTATATCCACAAGCTATGCTGGCTGGAGAATTCTGGGAGTTGAAGTCCACAAGTCTTAAAGTTGCCAAGTAATTAAACAGCCTTCCAAAAGGAAAAAAAAAGTTTTTTGCACTCTGAAAACTTCCCCAAAATGGCCTGTTTTTTGCAAAAACGGGACTGTTTTTTTCAAATAAAAGGCATGAATAGCCTTGGGGAGGCTTGCAGACTGCTCCTGGGGAGGTGGGGGGTGCAAAAATTGAGCAAAAAAGGCCCGTTCCCACGAAAAGAGGCCATTTTTATCTCAAAAAAATTGCATGCATAGCCTTATGGAAGCTTAAGAGTGTGCTGCTGAGGGCAGGGGGGACACAAAACAGCCCATTTTAGGCTCATTTCTGCCCTCCCCAGCCCCCAGGAGCTCTGTGGAAGCCTCTATAAGGCTATGCACAGCCATTTTGGGAAAGGGGGTGGGGTTTCGGGAGGCAAAAAAATGCTATATTCAATGTATAAGACGCACCCAGATTTTCAGCCTCTTTTTAGAGGAAAAAGGGTACTTATACTCCGAAAAATAAGGTACCGGATATGCCTCTTCTAATAAGATGGGGATAGCATCCATGCATGTGTTAACCCTGTCTGTTCTCTGATTGGACTGAGTCTGATTAATAATTAATACCCTTATATAACCTGCCCCCTGGGCATCTCTACCCAGCTTTTCGGCAAAGAATAAAATAAATACACAGACTCAAAGTGTTATCCAGAAAAAAAACAGTAAAACAACTTTTAATCAATCCAAGAAAACATAACAACTTCCGTGCCAGATGAATGGGGACTTCCAACAGAATAGCCAGTGATCCTCATTCCCAAAAAAGTAATGGAGGACCAGTCACACACACCTGGTGGTGGGGCTGGATGCTATCCCCACCTTATTAGGAGAGGCGTATCAGGTAAGTACCAACGCTCTTTCTCCATAAGGTGGGGACATACCCAAGCTGGAGAGTTCATATGGGAGGACCCCTGACTGGTCCAATCACTTGTCAGAATGTATGGATTGTAATACCCTGCGGCCAAAGGCTGCGGCTGATGAAGCGTATTTGCCCAGTTTGTAGTTATGAATAAAGGGCGAGGGAGATGACCATGTGGCCGCCCTACAAATTTCTTCTATGGGAGCCTGCATTGCCCATGCGGTGGACATTGCAGCATTCCTGGTAGAATGGGCCATGACCCCTGGGGAACCCGCTCATTGGAGTGCTGGTATGCCCTAGCAATGCAAGCCTTGATCCACCTACCAATAGTGGGGGAAGAGACCTTCTGCCCCAAGGAGGGCCCTAGGAACGAGACAAAGATAGACTCCGAATGTTGGAGGTCTGACGTCCTGTCAATATACACCTTCAGAGCCCGTCTGACATCGAGCTTGCTGCATCTATGTTCCAACGGTCATCTAGGGCTCTGGAAAAAAATTGGTAGGACCACTTCTTGCGCTCTGTGAAACCATGTCCCAACCTTAGGAGTAAATGATGGATGCAACCAAAGCACCACCCTGTTCTTATGTGCACAGGCCTTCCGCAACTGACAGGGCCCACAACTCCGAAATCCTCCTGGCGGAGGTGACAGTGACCAGGAAGACCACATTCATCGTAAGAAGCTGCATCGAGATGGTGTGGATAGGCTTGAAGGGTGGTTTGGTAAGGGCCAGAAGGACCTTAGACAGGTCCCACGTGGGGTACCTATGAACTGGTGGAGGTCTGAGGTTGGTTGTCCCCTTCAGGAACTTTTTCAATGTGGGGTGATGAGAAAGAGGCTGACCCTCCCCTCAGGCCAGAACAGTGGCTAGAGCGGCCACCTGCTGCCTAATAGTGTTTGGTGCCAACCCCTTGTCTAACCCATCTTGAAGAAAATCTAAGACTTGAGATGCTATGGTCGGGGAGATGTCTCTGGAGTGACACCACTTTCAGAAAAACTGCCATGTGGCATCATAAATATGGGTCATGGACGGTCTTCTAGTGGCCTGAATGGTGTTCACGACCCTTGCCGAAAACCTTTCCCTCATCAGAACCCCCCGCTCAACCACCAGTTGATTAGTTGTAGCCACTGCAGTTCTGGGTGATCTAGTGATCCCTGGTATAAGGAAATCATGTGTGGAGGAATCTTCCATGGTTTCTGTCGGGTAGGACAGTGGAACAACTTGGGGCCTGAGGACTTAAGGGAGCGTTGAGGGACGTAACATCTGAGGGGAATTTGATGGTATTCCTTCGGGCCGGGGCCGTGAGACTGTTATCGTGCTGCGCGGCATTTCACTGAGCCATGCTATATACCAACATGGCACGGCCTATGAGGCCGAAGAAGAAGCCTATATTTGGAAGAAACGGTCTGCCGGCGGCGACGGTCGAGTCCTGGGACTCGTCCGCCGTTTTGTCATTTCCTTCTAAAGGAACCCCCCCGTAAGGTTGGCTTGCTGGGATCTTTCCTAGCCCGACGGCGGTCGGGGGGGAGGTCCTTGTCTTTGACCTAGGAGTGAAAAGACATGCTGCGGGGGGCTTGGTTCCCTTCCCCAACGGAGGACGGGAGCAGATAATTAATTTGGAGAGAGCTGGATCGTTCGAGTCGAATGGCAATGCTGGGACTCTGGCTGCGATGTGGATTGTAAGTGACTTTGTCTTTTTCTGCTGGCAGCTTTGACTTTAAAAAACGATGGAGGGGGGAGTTTGTTAAAAAAAAACCTCGGATTTAAGAACAGTGGCGTTTTGAAATGGCTCCTCAAGCCTGAGGAAGCGGAATATTTCACATCCGAACTTTGCTAAAGGAGTGAAAGTTTTTGTGGATTGATTCTAGATACATAGTATCGAAGTCTTGCAACAATGAAACAACTTTCTTCGCTGTTCTCTCCCGGTGGCTTTCAGATTGGGCAGGGGAAGATGGCTTCCCTTTGTTCTTAGGAGACTTTTTTTTATTTAGGTCTGCGCTTGCGCGAAGATGGCGGGGTAGCTCTGGAGCTCCGTGTGGGCTGCGGAGGCCGTTGGCATTTTTAAGTGCCCCCTGCCCTCGTTTGTGATCCTGGAGGGCATGGGAGGATGAGGGACCCACCCGGACATCCTTAGGGTGAGGTTCGCAATATCAGGGGGAGAGCGGACGGAGCGCCGGCGACCGGAACGGCCAGACGGTGAGAGCGCTGGGGCGGGAACTGCCGCAACGGAGGCCAGTGCAGAGGCCGCCGCCCGGACGTTTTAACAGAGCGGAGAGAGGCCGGCTGCACCGAAGAGCTCCGGAAAGCTGGAAATTGGTGGCGAGCCGTGGGGTGAAGCGGTGGTGAGAGCACCGGTGGCCAGCGTGAATGGTGAGAGAGGCGTGGAGGAAAGATGGCGGAGGAGGCGGAGATGCTGGTCTGATGGAGCGAAAGGAAAGTGGAGAGAGAGAGTGCGGAGGGGAGAGGTTGCCGCTGGAAGCCGAGCCGACGGCGGTGGGAGCGCCGGGAGGCGAGAGACGAAGGCGGCGACAGAGGAGCTGGTTGGAGAAAGGTGGAAGGTGGTGGCTGTGAGAGAGCCATGTGGTGGTTGAGAGTGGAGAGGCGGCTGCTGGAGGCCAGGCTGACGGCGGTGGGAGCGCCGAGAGGCTACTGGCGAAGGCGGTGACGCGGGGATGGCGGCGGTGGGAGCGCCGAGGTGGATGTGGACGGCCGCTGACCAGTCGCAATTTCATTTCCCCCATGGTCACTCTCCCAAGTTTGGGAGAATTACGCCACCAAGGCCTTGATAGGCCCGGAAGAACTGGCTGACTGTCCTAAAGAACATGTGACAGTAACCAACTATGGACGCCCCAATGGTCATCATTGCGAACTAATTTAACCTAATGTAATTGAATCTATTTACCAACTGATTTATCCTGGTTTACCCATCTTGCACTTTATTTCACCTTACTTCATTTTACCAACCAAATGAATTGATTTGAGTGAATTGTTTTAATTAACTGCCAACGACTTTTTAACATCTGTATTTTTAACATCTGTATTTATCCCAAAACCCACCCGAATTTTATCTGTATAATTATTGAATTTTAACTATCTATTTAATAATGTATTCCAGAGCAAGCCTGCTATCGCTGCGAGTCCCCGCTCTCGCAGGTATGGCCCCCTGATTTATCTAGGGCCCATCTTGATGATGGTATTGTGAATCCGAAGAGATGGGCGAAGCGCGGCCTTAGGGGATTTTTAGTTTTTAATTTATTTAAATTATCTTTTTTAGGGGGTTCAAGGGAGGGGGGTAGATATAGACAGATGGAGATTGAAACAGTGATCAATAGTAAGGGCCAGGATAGCAGTCGACGGCGGGAAGCGGAAGGCGAAAGGAAGGGGGATACTCGAGTCATTCCACAGGAGGGCATACCAATTCAGAGGGTCGTAGGGAGGGGCAGGACCGAGGGGAGACAATTTTCATCCTCCCGGTTGGTGGCACGTAGCCGTTGGTTGCAAACGGTCGGGTGCCAAAACCCCCGCAGGCTAGGTGGCCAGGGAATACAGAGCCAGGGTCTGCGGCTGATGTTTTGCAACGCCAGGTCCGTTGTCAACAAAGCCCCCCTCATTAGTGACCTTGTGTCAGAGGGGGAGCCGGACCTGGTAGGAATTGCGGAAACCTGGTTGGGCCACGAGGGAGGACTTCCCCTCGTTGAAATGTGCCCAACAGGCTACCGCGCATTTCATCAGCCGCGGGCCCTAGGCAGGGGTGGTGGGGTAGCGGTCATTATTAAGGAAGGCCTTGAGCCGAGAGAGACCATTGTGCCTCAGACTACCGGCTGTGAGTCCCTCTGCGTGAAGTGGGGCCTAGGGAGGCAGTTGGGCTTGCTGGTTGTATACCTGGCTCCCCGCTATGTAGCAGCAGCCCTGCCCGAGCTCCTGGAGGTGATCGCTACGGTGGCAGTTGAGACCCCCAGACTTATAGTCATGGGGGACTTTAACCTGCCATCGTTGGGCGAATCATCCGTGGTAGCTCGGGAGTTCATGGCTTCCATGACGGCCATGGACCTGACCCAAGTAATTCAGGGCCCCACCCACGAGGGTGGACATACGCCGGATCTCATCTTTGTCTCGGGCCAATGGAAGAGTGATCTGGGTATAGGGGACATAGTCATCACACCCTTGTCATGGTCAGACCACTCACTTCTCCGGCTCGACTTTCCGACCGCTGCTCCCCTCCGCGGGGAGGCGGAACCAGAGTTACCAATCTGGTACCGCCCCAGGCGCTTGATGGACCCTGATGGGTTCCAGACAGCGCTTGGGCCATTTCCTGTATCCCTGACCCGCGCCCCGATGGAGGACCTCACGGCCGCATGGAATAGTGCGGCCGTGGGAGCCTTAGATCGGGTCGCGCCCTTGCGGCCTCTCTTGCGGCGGCGAACCAACCTGGCTAGTTGGTTTACTGAGGAGCTGCGGGTGATGAAACGCCGCAAGAGATGCCTAGAGAGTAGATGGAGGTCTAGCCGCTCTGAATCTGACCGGACACAGGTAAGAGCCCATTTACGGATTTACATTGTGGCGCTGAGGGTGGCCAAACGTCATCATTGTGCCACTCTCATAGCATCCGCAGAAAACCGCCCTGCCGCCCTGTTTAGGGTGACCCGTGCCCTCCTTCAACAGAGGGAGCGGGAAGCCCCGCTACAGGGTAGAGCAGAGGAATTTGTGACTTTTCTGCAGGAGAAAACCGCCCAGATACAGAGTGAGCTAGCCCCCATTCATGGCCCAGTGGGATGCCACGAGAGAGATCTTGTTTGGGAGGAGTTTGACCCCGTTACTTCCGAGGATATGGACAGGCTACGTGGGCGACTGCGAGCCACCACATGTTTATTGGACCCGTGCCCCTCCTGGCTTGTACTGGCATCCTGGGAGGTGACACGAGGCTGGCTCCAAGAGGTTGTCAACGCATCCTTGAGTGAGGGTTCCTTGCCTGCCTCCCTAAAAGAGGCGATGGTGAGGCCCCTCCTCAAGAAGCCCTCTTTGGACCCAGCTCTTTTAAACAACTACCGTCCAGTCTCCAACCTTCCCTTTTTGGCGAAGGTTGTCGAGAGTGTGGTGGCACAACAGTTTCCCCGTAACCTGGAGGAAGTTGACTATCTAGATCCGCGCCAGTCCGGCTTTCGGCCCGGGCATAGCACCGAGACGGCATTGGTCGCGTTGGTAGATGATCTCTGGAGGGCCAGAGATGGGGGATGTTCCTCCATCCTGGTCCTATTAGACCTCTCGGCGGCTTTCGATACCATCGACCATGGTATCCTATTGCATCGGCTGGGGGGGTTGGGGGTGGGAGGCACCGTTTTACGGTGGTTCTCCTCCTACCTCTCTGGCCGATCGCAATCTGTGCGGGCAGGAGAGCAGAGGTCGACCCCGAGACCCCTCACATGTGGGGTGCCTCAGGGGTCGGTCCTCTCGCCTCTCCTGTTTAATGCATACATGAAGCCGCTGGGTGAGATCATCCGTGGTTTTGGGGTAGAGTACCACCTGTACGCTGATGACACCCAGCTGTACATATCTACCCCAAACCACCCCAACGATGCCGTAGCGGTGATGTGCCAGTGCCTGGAAGCCGTGCGGATCTGGATGGGAAGTAACGGACTTAGGCTCAACCCGACCAAGACCAAGTGGCTGTGGTTTCCGGCTGCCCGATTCAACCAGCTCTCTCCAACGCTGGCCATAGGGGGCGAACATCTTGCCCCTGTGGATGGGGCGCGCAATTTGGGTGTCCTCCTGGATACCCGGCTGTCTATGGAAGAGCAAGTGACAGCCGTGGCCAGGAGGGCGTTTTACCAGGTTCGCCTGGTTCGCCAATTGCGCCCCCTATTGGATCGGGATGCCCTTCGCACAGTCACTCATGCCCTCGTGACATCCCGACTGGACTACTGTAACTCTCTCTACATGGGGCTCCCCTTGAGGTGCACCCGGAGGCTTCAGTTAGTTCAGAATGCAGCCGCGCGAGCAATTATGGGGACCACCAGGTTTGCCCACGTTACACCGCTCTTGCGCGAGCTGCACTGGCTACCTGTCGTCTTCCGGGTGCACTTCAAGGTGCTAATTATCATCTTCAAAGCGCTCCATGGCTCGGGACCTAGCTATCTGCGAGATCGGATCCTGCCCCATACATCCTCACGACCGATTCGCTCCCACAGAGAGGGACTTCTCCGGGTGCCGTCCACTAGACTTTGTCAGCGGGTGACGCCCAGGGGAAGGGCTCTCTCTGTGGCGGGCCCGGCCCTCTGGAACGACCTTCCCCCTGACATCAGAACGACCACTGACCTCCGCTCCTTCCGTACGAAATTGAAGACCTATTTCTTTCGACTGGCCGGCCTTGAATAATTCTCTCTGTCTATTGATTCCAAATGCATTTTAATGGGTTCTTAATCATTTTTAGCACGGGTAACATTGTTTAATTATGTTTTAAAGTATGTATTTTGTATTTATTGTATATTGTTTTTAGTTTCTCCTGTGCACCGCCCCGGGTCCCTGTGGGGAGAGGGTGCGGTCAATAAATCCGAATTTGATTTTTTTGATTTTTGATTTTGACTTATTCTTCATGGAAAATTTCCGACATCCCTTTGTGACCTGGACTGTCTCTCTCTTTCATGGCTGATTTGTGGTAATTGATTAATTGATTCCTTCCCTGGAGTGCCTTCTTTTTTATAATTGAGTGTAAAATTTGGTTTTCTCTCTGGATTTTATAAGTTTGACTTTGCTTATTGGATTCTGCTCTTGGACTTGCCTCACCGGCCGCACCCAATAAACGCCATTTTATTGACACTGATTTAAACCACTCACCATGGCTTCAAAAAAGCAACCAGAAAAACCAGACACAGATGCAAGATTATCAGCTATGGAAGAAGTATTACAATCTTTGGTAATGGAGATTAAAGAACTTAGAAAAGACCACTGCAGTTCCAAATTAGAACTTTTGGAGACACAAAAGAAATTAATGCAGAATACACAGAAGACTGAAGAGTTGGAGGAGGGGCTGGCTGGGGCAAGGGGAGAGCTTAAAAATGTTAATACTGAAATTGGAGATTTAACTGGTCATATGTCTAGGATGGATTTTGAAAGGCTGTCATATTTTTTAAGATTTCAAAACATTTCTGAAGAACCTGGTGAAAGCCTACCTGATCTTATGAGTACAATTTTAGCAGACTATTTACATAAACCCAAAGAGGAGATCAGGGGGGATATTGACTTGGTATATAGAATAAATTCAGCATATGCCAGGATAAATGAAGTACCCAGAGAGATACACATTAAATTTGTTAGAAGGTCGACACGGGAGGGAATTTTGAGGGCGCAGAGAGACGGTCCTTTAATTTATCAACAAAAAGAAGTCGCTATCTTGAAGCAGATCCCGAAAAAGATTAGAGAGGTAAGAAGGAAGTACTCCTTCTTATCTAAAAAATTATTCAAGCAGGGGATCTGGTTTAAGTGGGTGATGCCAGAAGGGATGTTGGTGTTCTGGGAAGGAGGGAGAGAAAGGATTAAAACAGTTGCAGAGGCGGAAGCCTTTCTTAAAAAATATTCCTCAATCCTGGAGGATGAAAATGGAAGAGCAGAGGGGGCCGCGGCCCCGCCCACTGGGGGCCAGGGAGGAGAGCAAGAAGATACAATTGCTAAGAGACTTAGATCTAAATAATGACTTTTTAAATATAGTATAACTTTTGTTTGGATGTTTGTATATGATTGCTAGCACAGATTTTACAATGGTGTATGCACTTCTCTTCACTTTGTAGTACTATTGAAAATTATGTATTATCTATATTTTGTCATGAAGCCCCGGATGGGGCCAACGATCTCGACGTGAAAGTTCTCAAAATATCTTCTTCACACCTTATCCTTACCCTACCTGGAAAAATTTTAAAACTCAATAAAACTTTTTCAATATAAAAAAAAAGAAGCCTATATTTGGATCATCGGAGGGAAGAAGAAGCAATGGCACCGAGAGAGACAGTGACTTATATGTGGTCTTTTGGCCATATTCCCTCTATCTGGACATCTGCCATGCTCTGTATTATTTATTCTCCCCCATTCTCCCCCCCTTAGCCTCCCCTTCCTCCCCCCCTCTCCCCTCTCCCTGCCGGTTAGATCTTTCCACTCCTCCAGGAACATCCATCCACCACTATACTATCTGACTGTATTATATGCTTTTCCTCTACTTTTTATACGACTTGCGATGTACCAACTTAGCCGGCCTCCTTGTAGAGCCAGGGCCGGTCTATATGCTGCTATCATATTCGAGGACAGATCTCCTTTGTCTGCGAGGGTCTCCCCTCTCACAGCTGTGGCCCCCTTGTCTATCTGGGGCCCACCTCGAGGATGGATTGTTAGATCCAGAGAGGTGGGCAAGTCGCAAGCTCAGGGGGTTTCTATGTAAATTTTTAATTCGGCTTTTAGGGGGTTCCAGGGTGGAGGGGGGGTCAGTCAGTCGGGTGGGCGACAAGCTACAATGCCAGCCGGCGGAAGTAGGGAAATGGAGGGGGGGAGGAGGTCGATTCTACAGAGGGATTTCCCATCAGATCGGTCCTGGGGAGGGGCAGAGGTGGTGGGAGACAGGGTGTGCATTATCTGGTGGAGGATCGTGGCTGCTGGCTACAGGCAGTCACGTGCCCCAACCCCCCAAACTCCCTTCGCAGACTAGGAGGTCAAGGATCACAGAGCCGGGGCCCTAGGCTGATGTTATGCAATGCCAGGTTCGTTGTTCACAAAGCCCCCCTCATCCATGATCTTGTGTCAGAGGGGGACTCGGACCTGGTGGGTATAACGGAAACCTGGTTGGGCCAAAAGGGAGGATTACGCCTCGTAGAAATGTGCCCACCGGGCCACCGAGCCTTTCATCAGCCTAGGGCCCTAGGTAGGGGTGGGGGGGGTGGCGATTATGGTTAAGGAAGGTCTTGAGCCGAAGGAGACCATGATCCCTCAGACAACCGGGTGTGAGTCCCTCTTTGTGAAGTGGGGCCTGGGGAGGCAGTTGGGCGTGTTAGTTGTATACCTGGCTCCCCACTATGTAACAACAGCCCTGCTCGAGCTCCTGGAGGTGGTAGCCGAGACGGCGGTTGAGACCCCCAGACTGTTGGTCATGGGGGATTTTAACCTGCCGTCAGTAGGCGAGGCCTCCGGGGTAGCTCGGGAGTTCATGGCCTCCATGACGGCCATGGACCTGACCCAAGTAGTTCTTGGCCCCACTCACGAGGGAGGACACACCCCGGATTTAATCTTCGTCTCGGGACAGTGGAGTCGTGATCTGGGAATAGGGGACTTAGTCATCTCACCCTTGTCATGGACAGATCACGCTCTCCTTCGGCTCCAATCGCCACACCCCACCGTGGGGAGGCGGAACCAGAGATTCCTAGATGGATCCGCCCCAGGCGCCTGATGGACCCAGAAAGGCTCCAGAGGGAGCTTGGGCCAATACCTGTGACCTTGCCCCATGACTCGACTGAGGACCTAGTGGCCGCATGATTTAGTGTGGCCGCGGGGGCCTTGGACCGAGTCGCGCCCTTGCGGCCTCTCATGCGGCGCCGAATCACCAGGCTCCTTGGTTTACCGAGGAGATGAGGAAGATGAAATGCCACAAGAGACGCCTAGAGAGCAGATGGAGATCTCGCTCCGAAGCCGACCGAACACTAGTAAGAGCCCATATTAGGACTTACTTAGTGGCGGTGAGAGTGGCCATACATGAGTACTGTGCCACTCTTATTGCATCCGCAGATAACTGCCCTGCCGCCCTGTTCGGGGTGACCCGCTTCCTCCTTCACCAGAGGCCGCGGGAGGCCCCTCTACAGGGTCGAGCAGAGGAATATGGTGAATATCTGCAGGACAAAATCACTCAGATTCGGAACGAGTTGCCCTCCATTGAGAGTGGTCCGGTCGGATTGTCCGAGGCTGTTCTTGAGACACCATCTTGGGAGGAGTTTGACTTTGTTACTACCGAGGATATGGACAGGTTGTCAAGGAGACTCAAGGCCACCACATGTTTATTGGATCTGTGTCCCTCCTGGCTTGGGGAGGTTACATGAGGCTGGCTCCAGGATATCGTGAACGCTTCTTTGAGTGAGGGATACTTGCCTACCGTCTTGAAAGAGGCAGTGGTGAGGCCCCTCCTCAAGAAGCCTTCCTGGGGCCCAGCATTGTTGGAAAATTACCATCCGGTCTCCAACCTTCACTTTTTAGCGAAGGTTGTAGAGAGTGTGGTGGCTCAACAGTTTCCTCGACACCTGGAGGAAATTGATTATCTAGACCCACGCCAGTCCAGCTTCCGACCCGGTCACAGTACCGAGACGGCATTGGTCGCGTTGGTGGATGATCTCTGGAGGGCGCGGGATAGGGGATGTTCCTCCATCCTAGTCCTATTAGACCTCTCAGCGGCTTTTGATACCATCGACCATGGTATCCTATTGCACCGACTGGGGGGTTGGGGGTGAGAGGCACCGTATTACGGTGGTTCTCATCCTACCTCTCTGATCGGTCGCAATGTGTGTTGGCAGGGGGGCAGAGGTCGGCCTCGAGGCCCCTCTTATGTGGGGTTCCTCAGGGGTCGGTCCTCTCGACTCTCCTGTTCAACACCTATATGAAGCTGCTGGGCGAGATCATCCTTGGTTTTGGGGTGGGATACCACTTGTACGCTGATGACACTCAGTTGTACATATCCACCCCAGACCACCCCAACGATGCCGCCGAGGTGCTGTCCCGGTTTTTGGAGGCCGTACGGGTTTTATTTTATTTTTATTTTATTAAATTTATACCCCGCCCTTCTCCAAACGGACCCAGGGCGGGTTTGGATGGGTAGTAACAAACTCAAGATCAACCCGTCCAAGACTGAGTGGCTGTGGTTTCCGGCACCCCGGTTCAGCCAGGTAACTCCAACATTGGGGGCGAAATATTGGCCCCCATGGAGAGGGCGCGCAATTTGGGTGTCCTCCTGGATTCCCGGCTGTCCATGGAGGACCATGTGACGGCCGTGGCCAGGGGGGCGTTCTATCAAGTACGCTTGATATGCCAATTGTGCCCCTTACGGGACCGGGCTGCCCTCCACACAGTGACTCAAGCACTCGTGACGTCCCGGCTTGACTACTGTAACGCTCTCTACATGGGGCTCCCCTTGAGGTGCACTCGAAGGTTACAGTTAGTCCAGAATGCGGCCACGCGGGTGATCATGGGAGCCTCTAGGCATTCCCACATAACACCTCTCCTGCGCGAGCTACACTGGCTACCTGTGGCCTTTCGGGTGCGCTTCAAGTGTTGACGACCATCTTCAAAGCGCTCCATGGCTCGGGGCCTAGTTATATGCGAGACCGTCTTCTGCCCCATACATCCCTTCGACCAATCCGCTCCCACAGAGAGGGCCTTCTCAGGGTGCTGTCGGCCGGGCAATGCCGGTTGGCGACACCCAGGGGAAGGGCCTTCTCTGTGGCGGGCCCTACCCTCTGGAACGACCTGCCCCCGTACTGCGCACCATCTCAGACCTCCGCCTCTTCCGCCAGTGTCTTAAAACACACCTTTTCCAACAAGCCGTCCTAGCATAACCTCCTGTTCTTGACTGTTTTTAGATAGATTTTAATTAAGGGGATTTTACACTATTTTAGCACAGGGCATGGTTTTAATAGTTTTTTAAACATTTGTATTTTTGTATATTTGTGTTTTTTAAATTTCCTGTGCGCCGCCCTGGGTCCTTTTTTGGAGAAGGTGCAGAGTATAAATTTGAATAAATTAAATGAAATGTATGGACAAGGCTTTGAGGTCCACAAATCATGGGTGTCGCGGCCAGTGCGGGGCTATGAGGATGATCTCCGATTGGGTTTAGATGATCCGGTGGATGACTCTGGCCAGTAGCGGGGTTAGGGGGAAGGCGTACAGGAGGCCCTGAGGCCATGGGTGGTGCATGACATTCACTCCCTCTGCCCCTGGCATGCGGAACCCGGAAAAGAATCTGGGGATCTGCGCATTGGCTGGGGAATCCTGAAATGTTGAATGACTTCCTGGAAAAGAGAAGTATGTAATTGCCACTCTGCCTGGTCCACCAAGGCCCTGCTAAGCCAATCGGCTTGCATATTGTCTACCCCTGATATGTGTTCCGCCACGATAGACATAGCGTGAGCCGCCCATTCTCCCACCTCCCATGCCTCCCGCATGAGCTGTGGTGATTTCTTGCCCCCCTGCCTGTTCACATGAGCCTTGGCCGTCATGTTGTCAGTAAGTACCAAGACATGTTGGCCCCTAAGGTATTGTGTGAAGTGAGTGAGTGCCAACCGATGGCCCTAAGCTCTAAAAGGTTAATACTCAGTGTGGCTTCCTCCTGGTCCCATTGACCTTGTGCCATATGATTGTCTAGATGAGCGCCCCAGCCCATAAGGTTAGTGTCCGTGGTAACAGTGACCCTATGCTCGACCCTAAAGTGGCATCCCTGATCCATGGCTGGGGACTTCCACCAGCAAAGGGAAGTTTAAACCTCCTGTGTTAAGCGTACTCTAACCAGGGACGTGCTTGTCCTCTTCTTCTGGAAGGGAAAAGGAACCATTGGAATTCCCGGGAATGCAGTCTGGCCCAGGACACAATGGTGATGGCAGAGACCATCTTACCCTGTAGCCTTGACAATGTGGCTAATGAGGTCTTGCTTTCGGCCAACACCTGTCTTACTAAACCTTTAAGACTCTCCTTATGTTCCTCCGAGAGGAATAGTTGCTCCGTCTGAATGTCTACCCAGGTCCCAAGGTGCAGTATCCTGGTGGTGGGGGTAAGATGATTCTTTGGAATATTTATGGAGAAACTGTGCACCTGTAAGGTGCGGATAGTAATAGCCAAGTCCCTAATGGCTCACTCCCTTGAAGTGGATTGAACCAAGATATCATCAAGGTAGCAATGTACCATGACAGGTATGTTTCTCAAGTGGGCGGCAAGGGCTGCCAGGATCTTAGTAAAGGCAAGGGAAGCTGAAGAAAGGCCAAACGGCAAAGCCCTGTATTGATAATGAATGTTGGAATAACAAAACCACAAGTATTGCCGGTGGTCTGGGAGTATGGGTACATGCAAGCATGCCTGCATCAAATACATCGACGTAAGAAAGTCTCCCCTTCTCAAACATTCCAAAATGGTCTGTAACAAATGCATTTTAAATTTCTTAAACCTCAAATAATAATTCAACCTCTTTAAGTCCAAAATAGCCACCTCCTGGATGGCCTCGATATCCAGAAGGTACTGGATAGCCTCGCACATCAAGAGTTGCCTTTGTGAGTTTCAGGATACAGGGGAGCAGATGAAGAAACTGGGTGGATGGGAAAAGAACTCCAGGGATAAGTCGTCCCTAACTATGGCCCTAACCCAGTCATCCAAAGTGGAGGCAGCCCACTGATTGGCAAAGTGGAGTAAGCGTGCTCCTATGGGGAATCAGTTCTCTGACTGCTCACTGCTTACGGTTGTACTGATTCCCTTCTCCCTTGAAAGGGCCATCTGCCCTGACTGCCTCTCTGTTGTCGAAAGGGTGGTTGGTGCTGAGAGAGTTTCCCTGAGAGCAGAAGTTAACGAGGCTATAATCGTAATTACTGAAGGACCCCCCACCCCCCGTAATCCTGCCAATATGCTGGCCACCTAGGGTAGGGGTCAGGGCGGGTCAGAACCTTACATTTGTCACACCCTTCCAACAGTAAAGGCATAAGAGCAAGAGTCTCCAAACAAGTTCCCCCCTTTATGAGGCTCAGCAGTTAGCCTCCATTTGTATCTCATGTCTGTTTGCCACTGCCTGAGCCACAACAGGATGCGACTGTGGATGCCATGGCATGAGAGGCAAATCTGGCCGCGCTCAGGGTGGCATCAGCTGAGAACTGCACCACAGCGATGATTTTGTTTAGGTCTGGAATCGTTCACGGGGATCCTCTCCTGTAGATGTTGAAGCCAGGAGAGGCTAGATCTAGAAAAAAAGGAAGCGGCCATCGAGGCTCACACTTCCCATGCTGTTGCCTGGTGCCCTCTCTGCAGGGTCTGGTCTAGCCTCTTCTCCTTGGGCTTGAGGACCTCCTCCTGAGAACCCGGTAATGTGGTGTTGGAGTGCAGAGCCAATATCAGTGCATCAACTGCTGGCCATTGAAGTACCTTATCCAGCCCTTCTGCTACATTGTAGTATCATTTGTCTGCAGTAGACGGAGCTGGTCCCGCAGTCTCTGCACAGGGTCCAGGAACAATTGAGGAGCCAGACGTATACTCCTTGAACCATGTACTGGCTGAAGTAGATGACATTGGGGTCTGAGGCTTATCAGGTGCAATGCCCTCCTCCAAGAGATCAGTGTCTCATATCTCCCCATCCTCTGAACCCGGTGAGGAACTCTCAGGGGATTCTAGTGTGGCTGCGACCTCTGACACCACTGAGGGCAGCTCCCTCTGTGCTAGCAGCCGGCGAGAGATCAAGGGTGGGTGAGCATGCTCTTGTAGGCTGGTGGCAATGCCCTATTTAATTGCCTCTGAAATGACCCCTTGGAAATTGAACCCTGCTGGAGAAATGGGAGGGGCATAGGTGGGGCCCCATTCCACCTGGGGCCCGAAGGCCGATGCAGTCAGGAAGCCTCCCAAGCATTTGGTCTAGGCCAGGGGTCTGCAAAGTCGGCTCTTTTAAGGCTGGTGGACTTCAACTCCCAGAATTCCCCAGCCAGCTATGCTGGCTGGGGAACTCTGGGAGTTGAAGTCCACCAGCCTTAAAAGAGCCAACTTTGCAGACCCCTGGTCTAGGCCACAGATGGGTTGGCAGTGGAGGCCCATTGTGCTGTGCCCCAAATGTCAGATGTATCTATTGTCAGGAGAGGGCTAAATGGGCCCATGCTCAATCCCCGAAGGGAAGGAGTCCCAGTATCAGAGCTGAGATGTGGTTGCTCTTGCTGTAATGGGGGCGAGTGGTGTTTGTCAGGCTCAGTATGTTTGGTCTTGGCCATGGCCTTCAATGACTTCTTTGCTTTGCCTGACTTGTGAGCCTTAGCATGGGTCTTAGTCACTTCCCCCCTTTGGAGGCTGTGGGCCCAGTCAGTGAAGGTGTGGGGGGCAATGATGTTGCTGCCCTCTGGTCCGGCTTATCAGGTGGTAATCTAAGCCCCTCTTCATTTGTTGGCAGGTGTCTTGATTTATTGGTATCTGCCTTTGAATACTGGCAACAAAATTGCAGCCGCGCCTCACCCAGTGGTTAAAATGGCAGTCCACACCCTTTTTCCACAGCCGTTGGTGGGAGCGGGAATGAAATGGCACTCCTCACAAGTCACCCTGCCTCGCGCAGCAAGGAAAATGGCTTCCTACGCCTAAATCACTCCTCTGCACTTCCCGAGGAGCTCTGAGACGAGTTGAGGTAGCCGTGCTGCTGATCACGCGTGCGCTGGCTCCGTTGCCATTCGACAGGTGGGCCAGCACTGGCAAAGCAGGCGAGAGACCTGGGAGATGCTGTCAGCTGGTTTCTACCACACAGGTGGTGCTGGACAGCTCTTAACAGAGGAGAGGCATCACGGACCACAGGAGAGCCTGGGTTGGGGCTATGATCGCAGAACTCCAAGTTAAGCCCTGGATGCCTTCTTCCCTCCCTTGTGCGGAGGTCGCACCTCTCTCTTTCTCTCCCATCAGACTTCTGGAACAACATTCCTCCTCGCAGTGAGGATCCAAATGGACTGGGCAGCATGGTCCAACACGGCCAACAGGAAGGCACAAAAGTATGTGAGGATATAGCTGGGGTTAGCAGCCGTACTCACAGAGAATTCAGAGGTGGATTTTAAGATTTGATAGTCCAAGTAATTAATCTCAATTTCAGTCAAAGAATCCAGTTGGATAACACTGTCGTCCTCAGAGTGGACTGAGTCAGAAAGCTGGGTAGGGATGCCCAGGGGGCGGGTTATATAAGGGTATTAATTAATTATTAATCAGACTCAGTCCAATCGGAGAATGGACAGGGTTAACCCATGCATGGATGCTATCCCCACCTTATGGAGAAGCATGGAGACAGATAAACAATAAAAAAAGACAGTATACTTTCTTTTCTTTGGTCAAGAATCGATATGGCATGGATGAACCCAGAATTGATCAATAACATAGAAGATATGGAGATTTCACCAAATACGTGGGCAGATCATAACCACTAATGGTAAAATGAAAAGGTCAGATGAAAAAATTCAGATGGATGCTAAATCAGAGAATTGTAAAAGAAAAATCATACATACAAATGATAGATAAGGATTTAGATATTTTATTTAAGGAAAATAAGAAAGATCAAACAACACTACAAAATCTATGGGATAACACAAAAGCCTATGTGCGGGGTATAACAATAGCATATATGGCAAGGAGAAATAAGGAAAAAAGGAATCAGCAAACATTATTATAGTAGAAGCTTACTATACTAATCTAACACTTCACAAAGAAATAATACATAATGTAAAAATGGTGAAACAAAATTATTTCGAAACAGCAAATAAACCAGGTAGATGATTGGCCCACAAATTGAAGAAACAAAAAACCAAAAATCTAATAAAGCAATTACAGGACGAACATGGGAATTTGTTCCATAAGACAGAAGGAAAAAAAATGTAGAATCCATTTTTTTCCAAACTCCATACAGTCAGGAAAATATTTCAGAAAAAGAAATCCAAAATTATTTACAAGAGAGAAACCTACTAAGTATTTCAGAGGAAGCAAGAGAAATACTAAATGAAAAAATAATCCTAAAAGAGATAAAGAAGACAATTAAGAAACAAACAAACAAACAAAATCGCCAGGACCAGATGGGATCCCCGTAGAGATATATAAAAATTTTCAAGAAAATTTTGAGGAAATCATGTTAGAACTGTATAATGAAGTACTAGAACGAGCAAAAATGCCAAGTTCATGGACTGAGGTATTTATAACATTAATTCCAAACGAAGAAACAGATAATCAATTGATCCAAAACTATAGGCCAATCTTGATGCTAAATGCTGACTGTAAAATATTTATGACGATCATTGCGGAAAGATTAAAAAATATTAAATAAAATTATTCATTCGGATCAAAACAAATTCCTATCCCAGAGACAATTAAGAAAGAATACAAGAATTATATTGAATGTATTAGAATATTATGAAGCTCATCCAGAAAAACAATTATCATTAATATTGGTAGACGTGCAAAAAGCTTTTGATAATTTAAAATGGCAGTTTCTTATTACACAATTATCTATTATGAAATTTGAAGAAAAATGTATTAGAATGATGAAGACAATAGATTCAAACCAGACAGCTAAAATAATGGTAAATGGAGATCTAACAAACAAAGTCAATATAAATAAAGGGGTCAGACAAGGATGCCCACTATCGCCTCTTCTATTTATCCTCTCATTGGAGGTTTTACTAACACGGATTAGGAAAAAAGAGGAAATAAAATGGTTAAAATTAAAAAAGAAGAATACAAAACTCACGCATTCGCAGATGATATGGTTTTTAGAATAGAAGACCCCATTGAAACAGGGAAAATGTTAATTCAAGAAGTATAGGAATTTGGTAAAGTTGCAGCTTAAAAATAAATAAAAATAAAACAAAGATAATTACTAAAAATCTTACACAAAGGCAAAATGAGGAATTAAAGAGAGTATTGGAAATGCAAATAGTTTAAAAAGTAAAATATCTTGGAATCTGGCTAACAGCTAAATGTTCTACCATAAAAGAAAACAATTATTCAAAATTATTACAACAAATACAAAAGGACTTGGAAAATTGGGCTAAATTACAATTATCACTGATGGGAAGAATTGCGACCACAAAAATGAATATCCTACCAAAATTTTTATTTCTATTCTAAATTGTACCAGTAAAATTAGGGAAATTTTTTTTTCGTGGAACTAAATAAAATAATTTTAAATTTTAATTGGCTGGCGGAAAAAGCCAGGATAAAATTAAAATTACTACAGGACTCTAGAATTAAAAGAGGATTTGGCCTCACAGATTGGGAGCTTTTCTATCAGGCAGCAGCGGTAACATGGCTCAAATAATGGATAGTACCTCAAAATAAAAGAATATTGACGATAGAGGGTCATGATTTACAGCTGGGCTGGCATGTTTTTATCTGGGAGGGAAAGAGTAAAGCCCATAAATACTTCCAGAGACATCACGTAAGAGGGGCCTAGAAATTTGGATGAAAATCAAAAGAAACTTCTACACAAAAATTCCAAGATGGATATCAACCATGGAAGCAATGATCTACCCCAGTGTTATAGATTTGAAATTCAAACAAGATACAAAAAGGACTTAGAACAGTACAGATTTCAAAACAAACAAGAATTGAACAAAATAGTAACAGGAACAGAATAAACAAAACATACAAAAACATACAATTCTCTCTTAAAATTTAAAATGGAGGAGGAAACTGAAGGTAACAACGATAATTTGGGCCAAAAACTGCGGGTATAATATTGAATTGGAGCACTGGGAAAAAGTATAAATTGACAATGTCGGCATCCTATAAGGAAAACATTTACAAAATGTTTTTTAGGTGGCATTTACCCCTGGCAAGATTGGCCAAAATGTTCCCAAATAGATCTCCAAACTGTTGGAAATGTAACTACCAACAGGGGACCTTCTATCATATGTGGTGAACGTGTCTGAAAGTAAAGGAATTCTGGACCAAAATTCAAAAATGGTTATAAGAAATAATAGAACAAAAAATTGACATGAACCCTGAGCTGTTTCCTCTAGGAATAATAAAAAAGTAAGGATATCCAATATAAATATTTATTTCATATAATCACGGCTGCCAGAATTTCATATGCCCAAAATTGGAAGCTAAAAACTATTCCATCAAATGCAGAAATAATAAAAAAGGTGTTAGGATGCTCAGAAGTGGACAAACTGACGATGGAACTAAGAGATAGAGAAGAAACAGAGTACTACAAGATATGGAACAGGTTGTATAACTGGGTTGAAAAGAGATGTACAATCAATGCATAAGGAACACATAGCAAACACAATGAAAGCAATAGAGATGAAAATATTGTATATAGATGTATATATTGTAGAAATGAGAAAGTAAACAAAGAAGAATATGTATAAAATAATAGAATGGAAAATGGAAACCCGAAATCAGAAAAATGAAATACCGATAATAGAAAGCTATAAAAGTGTAATTGTGATTTTAATGTTTGGAAAATGTCAAATAAAAAAAATTAAAAAGAAAGAAAGAAAACAGATCCATTAGTAAATATAATTGATTCAATTTCCAAAATCTAGTGTTTATCTAGTGATTATTTAGGATTTAATATTTTTTCTCCAGAGGATTAAATAATTAATTTTACTCCCCAATTAGCTGGGCAATGAAACAAAAAAGACTACAACAAGGCTATTTGTTTAATCTTGCTCTTAACAGCTTCTACTTTCCTCTAAATCTGCAAAGTGGGAATATATTGATAAAATGTGGAAAGAGGAACATCTAATTTTGTGTGTGTGTTTGTGTGTGTCTCTGCTGCTGGGAAAAGAGCGAGCACACCTTCCAGGACTTCCGATACACATGTGGTGAGACAAAGAGACTCTTGGTGCATTGGAGTCATTTCAGGGGGAAAGAGAGTGAGCTTCGCTTTCCCCAGGCACTTAAAGACTTTGTTAGCCTGGTGTGTGAGAGAGACTTTGCTGGGATTGCTGGCACTCCTAATAAAGGGAACGTTTAGTTACAAAGAGCATAATTGTGTTTGGGAACCAAGTCAGAACAAATATAATGTGCACAGTTACAGCTCATTTTACTACATTTGTTAGTTAGAAAGGTTTTTGCTACCAAATTCCTCCTAAAATGTGGATACCACAGACTAACACAAGCCTCTCCTTTTGCAATGTTTATTTGAAAAGTACACAAACCAATGGAGTTGGCTTGCTGCAGGAGAAAGCTTGAAATGCCCCAACATTAATATTATTTCTTTTGTTTCTTTCTTCAGCAGATGCCTCATTCTCAATGTTACACAAAGACAAAAGACAAAGAAAATATCCATTTTGTATATTAAAAATAAATTAGAGGACTCTAAAAATAGGGGATAGAAAAAAGAAATGAAGAACTGGATTGAATAAAGAAGTATTTAAAAAGACAACAAAATGGTTCAAAGGTGAGAGAAGCTATGTTTTGTATCTGTTTTATTAAGTGGAAGATGACAGGAATTTCTGAGAAGATAAAGCACAAAAAGTTGAGTTACACAATTTCTTGCTTATGAGCAAACTGGAAATAACCCACCTTATACATATCGTAATGATTTAACAAAATGCTTTCCAGAGTCTCAAGTCACTGCTACTTAAAGGAAAACATTATTTGCCTATACCTTACAGATAACTTGAATTGTTAGCCCTTTTGAAGATTCTACATTAGAGTTTAATGGATGTGAATTAAATCACAGCAGTAAGCTATGTATAGGTAGTCCTCACTTACCATATTTTTCAGAGTATAAGATGCACCTTTTCTCCTCTAAAAAGAGGCTGAAAATCTGGGTGCATCTTATACATCGAATACAGCATTTTTGGCCTCCTGAAACCCCACCCCCTTCACCAAAATGGCCATGTCTAGCCTTATGGAGGCTTTCAGAGAACTCCTGGGGTCTGGGGAGGGCAGAAACAAGCAAAAATGGGCCGCCACCCCCCCTGTCCCCAGCAGCACTCTATAAGCCTCCATAAGGCTATGCATGCATTTTTCTTGACCAAAAAACAGCCAGTTTTTGTGAAAAATGGGCCCATTTTTGCTCTTTTTTGCCCCCCCAAAGAGCACTCTGTAAGCCCCCCCAAGGCTATTCATGCCTTTTATTTGAAAAAAGGGCCCATTTTTGTGAAAAACGGGCCGTTTTGGGGAGGTTTGCAGAGTGCACAAAGGGTTTTTTTTTCCCTTTTGGAAAGCTCTTTAGCTAAATGAGAATTACATGGATCAAATGCTGTGCCAGCAAGAACAAAGTTAGGTGCTGCAGAATGTCAGCGATTTCCTTCTCCAGCACATGGATAAGTACACCTGGAAACATCTACCTACCTACCTTCTCTCTCTCTCTCTCCCTACGTATCTACTGTATTTCTCTCTCTCTCTCTCTATCCTTCTACCTCTACCTACTTACCTACCTACTTACTTCTACCTCTCTCTCTAGCCCTCTACCTACCTACATACTGTATTTCCCCCCCTCTCTATCCCTCTACCTACCTACCTACCTACCTACCTACCTACCTACCTACTGTATTTCTCCCTGTCTCTCTCTATCCCTCTACCTACCTACTGTATTTCTTTCTCTCTTTCTCTCTCTCTCCGCCTCTATCTACCTACCTACCCACTTTCTCTCCCCCTATCTATCTACTGTATTTCTCTCTCTCTCTATCCCTCTATCTACCTACCTACCTACTTTTTTAAAAAAATTGCCTCTTCAAAACCTTGGTGCATCTTATACTCCGAAAAATACGGTAATAACTTCAAAAGGGTCTGGAATTTTAGTCATTAAATCATGTGGTAGTTAAATAAGTCACCTTGTGAACTGATCTGATTTTGCAATGATTGTAAAGTGAGTCACTATAGTCATTTAGTAAATTAAAAAAAATTCTCCTGGAAAAAAATTGATGGAGAAAAATCACAGCCACATGACTGTAAGGTGCTGCAAATGATTCTCAATTGAGCAAGAATTATATAAACCTGGTAAAGTTCTTTCTTGCATTTAGGAACCCTGGACTTGTGTAATTTTAGAAGAACAGTAATACTTGAAATCCATGGGCCTGTATCTTATCTTTTAACTTTGTGAGAGAAGCAACTCCAATGATCAAAGCTTTTAGAATTTTAATCTATACAATGCTTAGTAAGTCATCATAAATAATAAAATGGAAATACATACCTTGCTATGAGGATCAGCAAACATCCTCGTGAAGATTTCACACAATCTTTTTAATTCAACACGACTGCCAAAATGACAAAATATTACTTTAGTAAAACTTCAGAGGGATGTGATGAAGAACTTCAAAAAAAATCTATATCCTAATTTAAAAATATTTTCAATTCCACTTTTTAAAAATATAATTTGTTGATGATCTCATAAAATGAAAAGAATTTTTAATACGCTGCCCTGTATTATTGACCACATTTTCCCGAAAATAAAATCTTGTCTTATAGATAGATAGATAGATAGATAGATAGATAGATAGATAGATAGATAGATAGATAGATAGATAGATAGATAGATAGATAGATAGATAGATACCAAAAAGGGCACCAGTTCTTATTTTTTTGGGGGGGGGGGAATATCATCCACTCACTTGTACCTGTCGCCCACGGCCTCTTTTTTGTTTTTCAGAGTCCTCAGGAACTTCTTTGTCCAGCAAGGCCAGCAAGGATTTCCTGAAGACCTCTGCAGCCGATAACAGAGCTCCAGATCGATCGAGAGCTCGGTTATCGGCTAGAGTTAGGGTTCAGGAAAGCATTGCCAGCTGCAGCAAAAGAAATGGGCCAAGGTGTGCGAGGCCTGGCTGCAATTACCCGAAGATAGGTAGTAGGGCAGCTCCACCACCACCCATACCCACCCTAGCTTAATTTTTACCTGTGCATCCTGGAGTGGGTGGAATCTTAATTAGGGCTTATTTTGGGGGGGTAGGGCTTATATTGGGCGCACAAGTAAAAATCAAGTTAGGACTTACTTTCTGAGTAGGTCATATTTTGGGGAAAACACGATACATATTCTATTTCTAATTTTAAAAGAAGATTCTGCAGAAAGTATGAGTTGGACAGATGTTTTATCACATAGCTATATGTCCTTAAGGAAAATAACAGCATGGAATAAATGGATGCCCTTATTGTATTGAAAGGAAAAAGCTTTATTTCAGGGTCAGCACTGCAAACATTAATCATATATGCCCTCTTAAGCCATTTTACAGGTAGTCCATGACTTATGACCATAACTGGGACCGCAGTTTCTATTGCTCAAGTGGTTGTCAAGTGAGTCAACTGATTTTATGAGCTTTTTTAGCATAGTTGTTAAGCAAATTAGTGAAGCTGTTAAGTGATTCATTGCCGTTAAGCAAATCTGGCTTCCCCATTGGTTTTGTTTGTTGGGAACTGGCTGGGAAGGTTGCAAATGGAGATCACATGACTTTGGGATGCTGTAATTGTCATAAATATATGCTACTTGCCATATATTTTGACTATGTGATCATGCAAATGATGTGATGGTTATAAGGGTGGGACCTATCTATAAATCACTGCTCACTATGACCATTCAAATAGTGACTAAACAAATGATTCTAAGTTGAGGAGCATCAGTACTTGTCTAAAAAATGCTTTTTTAAATCTTATTTTCCCCTCTGTCAAGTCGTTATGAGGTGTCCTTAATACAAATATACAAATATTCCTTCAACAATTTATGATAAGTCACATAAAGAGCCTCATTGTTCTTTCCATCCATGCTGTCCCTGAGCCAAGGGAAGGGAATTCAGAATGGATCCTTACTTCTACCTTAGAAAATAGAGAATACTGGGTCATGTGAATAACAGTTGCAAATGATACCATGTTTTCCCGAAAATAAGATAGGGTCTTATTTTCTTTTGACCCCCAAAATAATCACTTGGCCTTATTTTTGGTGAGGTCTTATTATTTTTGAGGTGCAGGAGGCGGTGAGCATGGTCACCTCATGGCTGTTGCTGTGTTGCAATATTTCCAGGGAGGACTTATTTTCAGGGAGGGTTTATTTTAGCGCATGCGCTAAAAAAACTGATTGGGCTCATTATCCGGTGAGGTCTTATTTTCAGGGAAACAGGGTAGTATTGCTAAAACGTCGTTTCCACTGAGGTATTTTCCATCAGTTCGGTCTCGGGGAGGGGCAGGGGCGGTGGGAGACGGGATGGACATTACCCGTTGGAGGACCGTGGCCGCTGGCTACGGGCAGTCATGTGCTCCAACCCCCCATGCTCCCATCGCAGACTAGGTGGGCAAAAACCACAGAACCGGGGCCCTAGGCTGATGTTATGCAATGCCAGGTCCGTGATACAAAAACCCCCCTCATCCGTGACCTTGTGTCAGAGGGGGACCCGGACCTGGTGGGTATAACGGAAACCTGGTTGGGCCACGAGGGAGGATTACCCCTCGTAGAAATGTGCCCACCAGGCTACCGAGCCATCCATCAGCCTAGGGCCCTAGGGAGTGGGGGGGGGTGATTATGGTTAGGGAAGGTCTTGAGCCGAAGGAGACCACGATCCCTCAGACGACTGGGTGTGAATCCCTCTTCGTGAGGTGGGGCCTAGGGAGGCAGTTGGGCATGTTAGTTGTATACCTGGCTCCTCACTATGCAACAACAGCCCTGCCCGAGCTTCTAGAGGTGATAGCCGAGGCGGCGGTTGAGACCCCCAGACTTTTGGTCATGGGGGACTTCAACCTGCCGTCAGTAGGCAAGACCTCTGGAGTAGCTCGGGAGTTCATGGCCTCCGTGACGGCCATGGACCTGACCCAGGTAGTTTTAGGCCCTACTCACGAGGGTGGACACACCCTGGACTTAATCTTCGTCTCGGGATAGTGGAGTAGTAATCTGGGAATAGGGGGTTTAGCTACCACACCCGTCATGGACAGATCACGCTCTCCTTCGGCTGGACTTTCCAATTGCCGCACCTCACCGTGGGGAGGCGGAGCCTGATATTCCTATATGGTTCCGCCCCAGGCTCCTGATGGACCCTGAAAGGTTCCAGAGGGAGCTTGGGCCAATACCTGTGGACTTGCCCCGCGACTTGACTGAGGACCTAGTGGCCGCATTGTTAAGTGTGGCCACGGGGGCCTTGGACCGAGTCGCGCCCTTGCGGCCTCTCTTGCGGCAACGAATCACCCAGGCTCCTTGGTTTACCGAGGAGCTGAGGGAGATGAAACACCACAAGAGACGCCTAGAGAGCAGATGGAGATCCTCTCGCTCCGAAGCTGACCGAACACTAGTGAGAACCCATATTAGGACTTACTTAGTGGCGATAAGGGTGGCCAAACGTGAGTATTGCGCCATCCTTATTGCATCCACAGATAACTGCCCTGCCGCCCTGTTTGGGGTGACCCACTCCCTCCTTCACCAGAGGCCACGGGAAGCCCCTCTACAGGGACGAGCAGAGGAATTTGGGATTTATCTGCAGGAGAAAATCACTCGGATTCGGAATGAGCTACACTCCATCGAGAGTGGTCCGGTCAGATTGTCCGAAGCTGTTCTTGAGGCACCATCCTGGGAGGAGTTTGACTTTGTTACTAATGAAGATATGGACAGGTTGTCAAAGAGACTTAAGGCTACCACATGTTTATTGGACCCGTGTCCCTCCTGGCTTGTACTGGCATCCTGGGAGACGACACGAGGCTGGCTCCAGGGCATTGTCAACACATCTTTGAGTGAGGGGTCCTTGCCTGCCATCTTGAAAGAGGCGGTAGTAAGGCCCCTCCTCAAGAAGCCGTCCCTGGACCCAGCATTATTAGAAAACTATCGTCCAGTCTCCAACATTCACTTTTTAGTGAAGGTTGTAGAGTGTGGTGGCCCAACAGTTTCCGCGACACATGGAGGAAATTGATTATCTAGACCCGCGCCAGTCCGGCTTCCGACCCGGTCACAGCACCGAGACGGCATTGGTCGCGTTGGTTGATGATCTCTGGATATTCCTCTATCCTAGTCCTGTTAGACCTCTCAATGGCGTTTGATACCATCGACCATGGTATCCTATTGCACCGACTGGGGGGGTTGGGGCTGGGAGGCACCGTTTTACGGTGGTTCTCGTCCTACCTCTCTGGTCGGTCGCAATATGTGTTGACAAGGGGGCAGAGGTCGGCCTCGAGACCCCTCGTATGTGGGGTTCCTCAGGGGTCGGTCCTCTCGCCCCTCCTATTCAACACATATATGAAGCCACTGGGCGAGATCATCCGTGGTTTTGGGGTGGGATATCATCTGTACGCTGATGATACTCAGCTGTACATATCCACCCCAGACCACCCCAACGATGCCGCCGAGGTGTTGTCCCGGTGTTTGGAGGCCGTACAGATCTGGATGGGTAGTAACAAACTCAAGCTCAACCCGTCCAAGACTGAGTGGCTGTGGTTCAGCCAGATTACTCCAACTCTGGCCATTGGGGGCGAAACACCGGCCCCCTTGGAGAGGGCGCGCAATTTGGGTGTCCTCCTGGATTCCCGGCTGTCCATGGAGGACCATGTGGCGGCCGTGGCCAGGGGGGCGTTTCATCACGTGCGCCTGATGCACAATTGCGCCCCTTGCTGGACCGGGCTGCCCTCCGCACAGTCACTCAAGCTCTCGTGACATCCAGGCTCGACTACTGTAATGCTCTCTACATGGGGCTTCCCTTGAGGTGCACTCGAAAGCTACAGTTAGTCCAGAATGCAGCCGCGCGGGTGATTACGGAAGCCTCTAGATGCTCCCATATAACACCGATCCTGCGCGAGCTGCACTGGCTTCCTGTGGCCTTTCGGGTGCACTTCAAGGTTCTGACGACCATCTTTAAAGCGCTCCATGGCTCGGGGCCTAGTTATATGCGAGACTGTCTCCTGCCCCATACATCCCTTCGGCCGATCTGCTCCCACAGAGAGGGCTTTCTCAGGGTGCCGTCGCCCGGGCAATGCCGACTGGCGACACCCAGGGGAAGAGCCTTCTCTGTGGCGGGCCCTGCCCTTTGGAACGACCTACCCCCTGAATTGCGTACCATCTCGGACCTCCGCCTCTTCCGCCAGTGTCTAAAAACACACCTGTTTCAGCAAGCCGGCCTAGCCTAACCTCCCGTCGGGGCTATTTTAGATAGTTTTTAAATGGGGGATTTTAATTTGGTTTTAGCATAGGATTGTAATTTAATATGTTTTTAAATTTTGTATTTATCGTTTTGTATGTTTTTAAATTCCTGTGCGCCGCCCTGGGTCCTTTGTGGAGAAGGGCGGGATATAAATGTGATTAAAATAAAAAAACAACAACAACATATCATCTATTTCCTGGTACAGGCTTTTCCTACTCTGACTGACTCTTGACACCCAATTCCATTATTTAACAAATCCTAAGACTAAACCAGAAAAAATTGCACTTCTGTAAAAAATTAAGTTACTGCTAACACAATGCAATGAAAATCACATCTGTATAAAAATTAAGCTTAGGGGTAAGTGCAAGTATTTAGGTATTTTTTTCTGTTATTGCTGACTCCTGCAGCTGTCTGTGTGTACATCTTTTACAGCCAAGTCCAGGCATACACCTGTCATGCCAGGCCCTACTCTCATTTTAGATTTTACCCTAGTGGACTTTATGAAACAACTTCTGAAATGACTTGTGGTTTAGCTGATTGGAATATAGAATGCCACTTCAGGTTGAGACTAGGTGTTCTTGAGTAAAACTGAAATGGGTTGAACTTGTACTAATACCTGTGGCATTATGGCACACTGGACTGCTTAATATCTGACAGCAGGAACAGCTATGATTATAGCTGTGTGGGTGGTTGTTGGATTTATTCCTTCACCAGGAAAGTTGAGAGTAATGGTTTGACATGTCAAAGATTGCACATTGGATCTAATTTTTGTCTTAGGACAAGAGATTTGCAGTTGGAATACATTACTGCCAGTCCTATCATGGGCAGATCACTCTGACTACTTTTCAGTTTGCTATTATTGATCCCTCCCTCCACCTATGGTCTATAAGCATGCTTTTCTGTAACAGCAAATAGAGGTCTGAATGATCTCTCCTCTCCTCCTTGAATACCTGGTTCTTCTCCCAGGCTTTGGTGACTGCAGAACCTCTCTAGGATGGTGCATATATGAGATTGATTATAGAAAGTACCTTCACATTAACCATTTTTTGATTGTTTTTATTCTTGATTTTTATTGTTTGCTGCCTGAAGTCACCTAGAGTCAGATAGTCTTATAAATATAATTTAAGATTATAAATGTTTTATACTGAAAGCGACTAATAAGATTGAGACTAAAATCTGAACAGGTAATACTTTTATATCTGAGTACAGTGAAAACAAATTTCTTACCTTAGTGTCCTCTGATTTTTTAATAAATTTTGTAGACCAAGAAGACCTTCTTTTCTCTCTGACCAATTGGAGCTTGCACAGCGGTTAAGGACCTCAGCGACATCTTCTGTCTGTCGCATGTAGGTGGGTATTGTGCCATTCCGTGAGCTATAGGATCTTTCTGAGCAGGCACTGGAAGCATCACTGTTAGCATCATCATCAGAGTACATTCCATAAGATTCATACCTCCTTCGAACTGGCTTTTTCTATTATACAGAAAAGTAATAAGATAAACAATGGCAAAATAAGCTCCTTTTTTTTCAGTCAGTTCAGAGGTTCAATTTTCCAGATCCTACTATTATCTTTAGACATCACTAAAAAGAGGAAATGCTTATTGCTATTTATCTGCAAAAGGAAATATTTAAACTAAAGATCTAATTAAAATGGCATTATCCCCAATCATTATTATAACAACTATAGGTAAGATAAAACACAGCAGATGTTCTAGTGATTTCACATTTATAGCTTGTCCTGCTGGGGCTGCATTACTTAAAAAAAAAACCATACAGACAAATATTTGGAATTTACTTAAATTTAATTTACATTTAAACCCATATAGATCTATTTAGAATCTTTTGGTAATTTAAAACATGTGCACAGAATATAAATCCTATTTATCAAAATAGTATTTTTTTATATATTATGAAGTTTATATATATATATATATGTTAAAAATTTTTAAGGGATGATTAATAATGGAGCAATGCTCCTGGAAGCACCAAGCCCGAAGCACTAGCCTGAAGATGATGAATGAGATTTCATCGAAACGTCGTGAAGATACTTCCAATTCTACGCGGGAGAAAACCTGAACAACCAAAGACCTACATACAAACACCCGCGAAAACCTCAGAAAACATATATATATATATATATATATATATATATATATATATATATATATATATATATATATATATATATATATATATATATATATATATATATATATATATATATATATATATATATATATATATATATATATATATATATATAATTAATTAATTGTTTTCACAACTTCCTGTAAGGGCCCCATTAAGGGAGGAGACATGCTGTTTCCCTCTCTGCCTGTCGGCTCATCACCAGACACCATCTAGACAGAGAACCATTTTTTAGTTACGTTGTGTAATATTTTAAGATATGTGTTAGTTTTTATGAGCTGATCAATAAATTTAAATTTATTTAATTTAAAGATCTCACTTGTCATCATCAGGCAGGCTTCTGTCTGTGACTGTCACAGTCACAGACAGAAGCCTGCCTGATGATGACAAGTGAGATCTTGTCGAAACGTTGCAATATATGAGCGAATTTTATTTTTTACAGCTCCTGTTAGGCCTATTTTTTTATTTTTTTAAAAGTTTTTATTAAATTTTAAACATTATAACAACACATACAATACTTCACCCTGTGCTATGCATAAGAAAGGAAGATTTGGTTCTTCGGATATATCCTCATATAGCCTATTTTTAAGGGAGGAGACAAACTTGTCATCCTTCTCTGCCCTTCGACTCAACCTAGAGATCATCCAGACAGAGACCTATTAAGATTGCTGCTGTCTTTTTAGATATGTGTTAGATTTTTTAAAGGGATGATTAATAATTAATTAAGAGACCAGGATGGATCCATTTCGGGCTCCTTAGCCCTCTTCAGCTGGCCATACTTCCCTACAGGGATTTGAACCGGTGCTCTTCAGCACTAGAGGCATGTCTCTCTATGCCTTGAGCTAACCAGCTTCCCTGATTACATCATCCTTTTTACATATATATGCTTGTTTATTTATTAGCTCAAAAAAACCTAACATACAAACACACACAAACACACACACACACACACAATAACAATACCTTTGTCCGAATGTCTCCTAACAGCTGAGAGCATTATAGAAAAAAGCAAAGGTTATGAATACAAGCATTGAGTAGCTTGTTACAAATATGCTAAGCAGGTAGAATCAGAATACAGACAGAGGGGAGAGAGGAAGGGAGGGATTTACAGCACAAGAATACAGCTTTGATATAAACTGAATTCCTGTTGAAGCCATCAGATTATTACTGTGAGATCAAAGAGAGAGTGGAAAAAAACTGAGATATGTGAAGTAGAGCTTATAAAGAAGGTGACATATGTCATGAGATCTAATTAAAATATTATTTTATTAACTCAGCTGGATTTCTCAGCCACTGATTTGTATTTATATTTGTTTTAAAGTGTGTAACTAACACTCTTCTCACAAAATTATACATAATCCTTTCTCACACAAGTATCACAGAATACAACACATTTACATGCAAGACATTATCTTTTATCTTATAAAACAGGTATAACACAAGCTAGGCTGGGGTTTCAGAGAACGACCGTTGACTTACCTGAACGGTCCTTCTATGTGCACTGCGAGGGGAATCCAAGCATGGGTTAACTTTGTCCATTAGCCTAGAGACTGAGTTATTGGAATTGTTGACCACGCTTCCTCAGACTGGGCATGCTCAGTTTTGTATGAAGGCTCAGCCGGTCCAAGAAAAGCAAAGGTGTGAACGGAGATCAGATACAAGTCCGGTAAGTAGTCATAAGAAGGGTAAGTGAAAGTCCAGGGCCCTGATCAGCTGAAGCCAAGGGCGGGATTGAATTCCCCTCACAGCACACATAGAAGGACCGTTCAGGTAAGTCAACGGTTGTTCTCCTGTGCGCTGCTTGGGGAATCCAAGCATGGGACATGCCAAATCAATGAGTCTTTAGGGGCGGGAGCCAGGCTAGTCAGGGGCCGTTGTCGAGGAAACAACCCTCCAGAGGACTTGCTGCCCGAATGAAGGCTCCACCGCGGCATAAGAGTCGACCTTGTAGTGCCGTATGAAGGGCGATGGAGATGACCAAGTCACTGCCCTACAAATGTCTTCTACCGATGCTTGTGTCGCCCAGGCCACCGTCGTAGAATGAGGGGTAACGCGCCTGGGAACCGGTTGGGAGTGGCTGTCATAAGTGAGGGCAATACAGGTCTTCAACCAGCGTCCTATCGTGTTGGAGGATACCTTCTGACTCATGAATGCCGGCTGGAAGGACACAAAGAGTGCCTCCGAACGTCTGAATGATGCCGTTCACTTCACATAACGACGGAGTACCCTGCGGACATCTAAATGATGCCACTGCCATTCCTGCGGGTGGGAAGGGTGCGGGCAGAAATCTGGCAGGATGAGTTCCTGTGCCCTGTGAAACAGGGTGTTACTTTGGGAAGGAAGGCCGGATCGAGACGGAGGATAACCCTGTTCGGGTGGAAGATACAGAGATCCTCACGTACTGATATAGCTGCCAGCTCAGACACCTGACTGGCCGATGTAATGGCCACTAAAAAGACCGTCTTCAAGGTTAACAGTCGAAGGCTGATAGTCTGGATAGGCTCGAATGGGGCAGAGGTGAGAACCCTGAGCACGAGGGACAGATCCCACGTAGGGCAGCGATGCACTACCAGCGGACTGATGTTAGAGGCGCCTTTCAAGAATGAACAGACTCTGGGTTGACGAACCAGGGAATGGGAACGTCCGCCAACTACCACAGTGGATAAGGCTGCCATTTGGTGTCGAAGTGTGTTGGGTGTAAGACCCTCATCTAAGGCCATCTGTAGGAAGTCCAATACTTGCAGTATGGTCGCCTTAAGAGGTTCCACGTCAGTTGTCCGGCACCATCGGCAAAAAGCCCGCCAGGTGGCCTCGTAAATACAGGTTGTCGATGGGCAACGAGCCGCCTGTATTGTAGCAATGACTTTATCGGAGAAGTGTTGCTTTAGAAGGATAGTCCGCTCACATGCCACACGGCTAGTTGCAGGAGTTGGGGATTCCGATGAACAAGAGCCCCCTTTGAGAGGAATATCCGATCGTCCAGAATTCTCCAAGGACGCAAAACAGACAGGTGGACGAGATTGGTGTACCACGGATGTCTGGGCCACATCGGTGTGACGAGGAGTACCTCCGCTTGTTCCGTCAGAATTTTCTGGATGATTATGGGCACGAGTGGGAGTGGCGGGAAAAGAAGACCTTCTGGCCAGGGGCTACGGACAGCGTCAGTGCCTTCTGCCCCCGGTACCTGGTGAAGAATCGTGCCAGTTGTGCATTGTGAGGCTGAGCAAAGAGATCCACTTGGGGCAGACCAAACCAGTAAGAGAGTTCATGAAACAGGGATGGGTGGAGTTGCCACTCCGCCTGGTCCACCGTGGCCCTGCTCAGCCAATCCGCTTGCACGTTCGTTATGCCCGAAATGTGTTCCGCGCGAAGAGACAACAGGTGGTTCTCTGCCCAATGATGCAGATGCTCCGCTTCCTGCATCAATGCTCTGGACTGTGTGCTCCCTTGACGATTCACATGGGCCTTGGAGGCCACATTGTCCATGAGTATCAGTACATGGTTGAAACTCACCAGGGGCTGAAACCCATGAAGAGCTAGACGGATGGCTCGAAGCTCCAGCCAATTGATGCTGTTTCGCAGTTCCTGTGAACTTCACCTGCCTTGTGCCACTTGATCTTCGGAGTGGGCTCCCCACCCGAACAGACTTGCATCTGTCATAATGACAACTCGCTCCGGTTCCTTGAACAGACAACCCTTGAGGAGACGAGATGACGTCCACCACCGGAGCGACCGTAACACCTTGGGAGGCAAGTGAGTTTTGGTCTGGGAGTGACTGGTATGGGCCATCTGAAAGGGGAGCAGGAACCATTGGAGCAGGTGTGCATGGAACCGTGCCCAGGGAACCATGTCTATGCACGACACCATCTTCCCGAGGAGCTGAGAAAGAGTGGCAAGGAAAGGTGTCCTCTAACACAACACCTGACTCGCCAGGAGTTGAATACTGTGACGCCTCTCCTGCAAGATCAAGATGACACAGCTTTCCGAATCAATCGTAGTTCCTAGATGCAACAGGGACCTGGTTGGATGGAGATGGCTCTTTGGAAAGTTCAGAACAAAGCCATGTACCTGGAGAGCGTCGATCGTAAGCTGGAGAGCTCTATGGGCTTGCTCTTGAGAGGACAACAGGATTATTATATTGTCGAGATAACAATTGACCCTTACGGGTATCGACCTCAGGGAAGCTGCAATAACCGCCAACAGTTTGGTGAAGGTTCGTGGGGCCGATGATGGGCCGAAAGGCAGGGCACGGTACTGGAAATGTCGGCCTGCAAAGTGAAAGTGCAGGAACCTTCGATGGGCCAGATGAATAGGCACGTGAAGGTACACCTCCTTTATGTCGATAGAGGTCAGGAAATCACCCTGACGAATGGACAGCAAAATGCTCTTTAGGGATTGCATTTTGAATTTTTGATATTTGAGAAAGAGATTGGGCCGTTTCAAGTCTAGAATGGCTCGCCATCCTCCCCGAGCTCTTGGGGATCAGGAAAAGTATTGAATAGAAACCTAGTCCTGCCTGCCCTTGAGGGACCTCCTCTATGGCATTGATTGCCATGAGATGACTGATTTTGGCGTCCATCAGATGCAGTTTTGTTGGACACCTGGGCACCGGGCATCTGATGAACCGTCTTGGGGGAATAGAGAGAAATTCTAGAGTGAGGCCTTGGCTCACAGTCTGTAGAGCCCAGGCGTCCGAGGTGGTGAAGGCCCATTGGTGAGTGAAAGTCGCCAGATGCTCGCCAATAGGGCCAACCTTGTGAGAGTCACCGGTACCTGCGAAAGGATCAGTTTCCGGCGTCATGAAATGGCTGCCTAGTCTGAGGCTGCTGGTTGGGTTGCTGCCTGTTCCTATCCCTGGTGGAGGACTGGTCCTGGCCAGAACATAAGGTCTGGGACACTGAGGGATGTAGGAAGCCTCAGCGAACATGGAGTCCCCAGTCTGAAAGGACTGCCTCCTAAAGGCGATGACCTAGGGCGATTAGCCCTACACTGCAGTTCTGCATCTATGCCCTGAGAGATGACTGCTGCAATCATATTCCTTAGGCCAGGAGAGAGGGTAATGTCTGACCCATCCTCAGGCCTAAGCCCTGCCACTGTAGGGGTGAATGTGGCTGAAACTCAGGAGCACGAAGGCCCAGGTGCTGATCTGATCTCATACTGTTCGGATGAAAGCTGAGGCCCAGAACCTGACTCCTCAGACCGGGCCCCCTGCTCCAAGGGGATGTCTAGAGACCACCCCCGCACTTGTGGCAAGGTTATGGGCAAAACAGGGGGGGGGCAATTCAGGCAATAGTGTAGGAGGGGTCCTGGCCACCACCTGGGCTGAGGCTTCTGCTTTCCCCTTGTCCCTGCGCTTTGTGGCCTTGCCGGTAGCCGCAGAGGAATCAGGTGGCGGTTGGGAGGCTGCCCTGGTCGTGGCCTTGCTCACCCTCGCGGTGGAGGGGAGGGGGGAATTAGAAGAGTCAGCGCTGCCCCCAGCGGTAGATTGATCTGCCATGCTAATAGGACGACCCAAGGAATTGATAGGGCTCAATCTCATGGTTACAATTAAATCTGATCAGCAGCCAACCGAAGCGAGGCAACAGACACGCTTGCAGAGAGGACAGAAGGCGAACCAACCGCTTCCTGCAACAGCGCGCAAAGTGTGGAGCCTTGGGCGGGAAGCACAGACCACACCCACTCCTTAGGCTTCTGGCGTGAAAATTGTCCAATGGCTGCCGCTGGCAGCTGAAACGGTGCCAATTTTAAACTGGAGACAAAATGGCCGCGGCCGAGAGCGTGCGCAAAGCCACAACCCACCAGGCTGATCCGATCGATATAGCCGCTGGCACCTCTGCGAGCTTGGTGATGCGGCAGCAGGGGTGATGGAACGAAGCGTGGGGGGGGGGGCGCGATGGCGCGGTGCACATTTCAAACCCCCACGGGCTCCAAACTACTGAAATTGAGTTGTAACCTGAACGCGAGGGTGGCGCACCGACCCTCAACTGCAGGAGAGCTCTGCAGACGGAGAACCAACCTGGGGCGAGCTTTGACAAAGACCAAGCTAAAAGTTTCTCCCTTGGCCACAGAAGCCCACAGAAGTCGAAGAGAAAATTGCATGACTTTCTCCGAGCCACAATGACGCTGGGACAATGCAATCACATCCAACAGTTACAATGTAAACAAACCAAGGAGTAATCCAAGCTAATTATTGTTAATTTGTCAATTATCCTAGACAGGAATTGATTTGCGTCTCTTTAGGCTGGACTGAGTTAAAAAAACTGAGCATGCCCAGTCTGAGGAGGCGTGATCAACAATTCCAATAACTCAGTCTCTAGGCTAATGGACAAAGTTAACCCATGCTTGGATTCCCCAAGCAGCGCACAGGAGAACACATAGTCTTAAGAAAAACATGCTTATATAAATAAAAAAGAGATGTACTAACATTTATTAGGAAAGGAGCACCATTTAACTTGGCAGAATCAATAATCAAATTAGACAATAAAATATAAAGCGTAAAAAATTAAAAATCCTTCGTTATTCCCACAAAAACACACCAAAGCATCTGCTACTGCTTCTTCAACATCCGAGCCTGTGTTTAAGACACGCATGGCACTAACTGAGGAAGACAATCGGCTTGATTGACTAATTCCAAAACCTGAAATAAACAGCGTAAAGAAACAATTAATTTGACTTGACTTAGAAAGTTTAATATATTATTTTAAGAAATGGAAATATAATAGGAACAAATATCTGAAATATATAAATTCTATCCCTTTTGGTTCCTTACTACTAATCCCAGATGACATTTGATCTATTAAATCAGGAAAGTGTAATAGGCTGTAATCTAGACAATGTTAATATATGCATATGAAGCAATTGTATCTGCAGCTAAAATTCTCCTTCAATTTTTCCGAAGTACCTTTATTGTTAGAGGTGAAAATGACACTTTTTAGGATTTGCTATAGTAAAAACTGCAAAGAAAGCTTGATCTAATACCAATTTCCAATATTCAATTTAAGTATATAAGTTGTAGCATTTGCATGATGAAGTCAGCTATGTATCATTATTTTCTCCTTCTCCTCCCTGAAAAGAGCCATATTTACCAAATTGAGTTCCCAAAATATCCTCATAAAATTAAATTGCACTGTAATGTTGACACTTAAATGCAAATGTAAATGCATGTTATTTACAGTTATTTCACTGTGGCTTTTATAATATCAATTGATAGTGTAATTATATAGGAATTCAGAGACTGACAACTTACAGAAATCTCTTATTAAAATGTGTTCAGTCTTGTGTTTACTGGTTTAGAAATTATGAACCATATTAAGGAACCTGGTCAACATAAGCTGTATCATGGTATATGTAAAAGCAACATGCATTAATAAAGCTTTAAAAATAAAGAATGAAACAAAAAAAGGCAAAATTCACCTTAAATTAGGAGGAGAAAATGTTTAGGGTATATGGAATGAAAGCATTGTTTCATATACTTCAATTATCCCAAAAATATGAATACAAGCTAATGTAGAAAACAATAAAAATAGACTTTATGAGAAACCAAATATGGTAAAAAGTAATCCAGGATGATGGCACAAATGATAACAAAGAGTACTCATCCTTCACCTGTAGCCCCATAAACATCTGGAGAGTAGAGAGCACCAGTAGATCTGGAGTGATGCCTGGAAGCTATAATAACATGATCATATGAACCCTCTCTGTTATTATAATAATACAAAACAGGAAAACTCTGCTGAACTCAATAACCACCTATTTAGCAATGGAAGTTCCAGTCCCAACTGTGGTTGCAAGTCAAGGACTACCTATAGAAACCATTTCTAGCTTATATCCTAAATCCAATGTACCATGCAAATCATAAAAAATAATTTAGCCACAATTGATTAAAACAAGTGTAGCAGAAGACTATTTTTCATTGTTTAAATGCAATCTGCTGCAGTCAAAATTAACAAATGGATATAAAATATACTACATTATATTTTTATGCGTGCACATATACAATCATATATTCAATTTCTATGATTCTACATATCTTTTTATTAGAAAGAAACACTACATGTTATTTTTTCTGAATTAAAAGCAACTAAATCTTGAGATATTAATTAAAATAAGTTCATAAGCAGGTGTCAAGGAGTGCCATTGTAATGATGGATTTCACACACAAAAATGATGCTTTAAAATAGTATTTAAAACCTGTTGTAAGCCTTTTTTTCCTGAAAAATCTTTCCTGAAAAAAGATAAAAAAATAAAACTATGCATTTTTTAAAAAAAGAAATATTGATAGCTTTAATCAATAACACTTAAATCAAACTTGTGACATTAAAATATAACTACAAGGAATAATATTTTTTGTTAATTCAATATTCATCTGATTTCTTAGAAATCAGAAACTCAAGTCAATAATTATGGTGATGTAATGAGCCAGTTAACAGGTTAGCATGTTATGCGCTAAAAAGAATGAACACTGGAAAGTGTGCCAGAATCATAAAATGAAATACAGATTTTGAATGTCTATGTAAGATTTGCACATTAAGTAGTACGATAAAAAAAATCAAATTGCTAATCATTATTCTATTCCTGTAATGTGATTATGCATTTGTCATTAAATAGCAGTAATATGATATAAAATAACCTGATATAAAATAGCATTCTGATCTTCGTCAGAAACATATATATTGAAGAAATTACCGATGTCTGCAACAGAACTTTAGAAATACTTATGCATGTACTTTGGATTGTGCAATGACTCTACAATTCCACAGGAAATTTTTAACCCCTTCAGATGGCTTAATTTCTTCATCTGAAGTAGGCAAATCACATGTCTTTTATGCAGGCAAATATTTACTTGTTATTTTTACTTCAGCTTATATTAGCAGATAATCAGGAAAAAACAACCATGCATAACAAGCTCTCAATGTACTTACCAAGGGGTGCAAAAGAGCGGACAGGGCTTGTATCCCTGCTACTTTCCCGACTGGCTTCTCGACTACATCCCTGACTCACACTAGGTCGAGGAATGCGACTACCTCGAGCTAGTATGATTCAGGGGACAGACCAACAGCAACACAAACAGGGAAAGATACAGAAAAAAATCATATTTTAATGCAATCCCAAGTATAGATAGCTAAATAGCTTGAAATAGATCTATACTATAAATAAATGTATTTATCAGCAAAAATGTAACACAAAATGGTTTGTCATGTAAGCGACTGCCTGGAAGGCTCATGGAGTTGGGCTATTTGCTTACAGTAAATATAGGAGACAATCCCAGAAAAATGTCTTGACTTGGCAACCCTGAAATTTTTCCAGAAAATCAAGTATTTCTCACAGAAAAATATTGCATTAACACATGTTTTGCTATACACATATTTATTCCCTTTGTGTGTATTGGAACAAAACAAAAAAGGGAGGAAAAAAGCAAATTTGACATAATGTCACACAAAACTCCAAAAATGGGCTGGACAAAAGTATTGGCACCCTTTCAAAATTGTGGATGAATAAGATTGTTCCAAGCATGTGATGCCCCTTTAAACTCATCTGGGGCAAGTAACAGGTGTGGGCAATATAGAAATCACACCTGAAAGCAGATAAAAAGGAGAGAAGTTCACTTAGTTTTTGCATTGTGTGTCTGTGTGTGCCACACTAAGCATGGACAACAGAAAGAGGAGAAGAGAACTGAGGACTTGAGAACCAAAATTATGGAAAAATATCAACAATCTCAAGATTACAAGTCCATCTCCAGAGATCTAGATTTGCCTTTGTCCACAGTGCACAACATTATCAAGAAGTTTGCAACCCATGGCACTGTAGCTAATCTCCCTGGGCTTGGACAGAAGGGAAAAATTGACGAAAGGTTGCATTGCATTATATTGCATTAACACATGTTTTGCTATACACATATTTATTCCCTTTGTGTGTATTGGAACAAAACAAAAAAGGGAGGAAAAAAGCAAATTTGACATAATGTCACACAAAACTCCAAAAATGAGCTAGACAAAAGTATTGGCATCCTTAACTTAACATTTGGTTGCACACCCTTTGGAAAAAATAACTGAAATCAGTCGCTTCCGATAACCATCAATAAGCTTCTTACACCTCTCACCTGGAATTTTGGACCACTCTTCCTTTGCAAACTGTTCCAGGTCTCTCTTATTGGAAGGGTGCCTTTTCCCAACAACAATTTTAAGATCTCTCCACAGGGATTTAGATCTGGACTAATTGCTGGCCACTTCAGAACTCTCCAGCGCTTTGTTGCCATCCCTTTCTGGGTGCTTTTTGAAGTATGTTTGGGGTCACTGTCCTGCTGGAAGACCCAAGATCTTGGACACAAACCCAGCTTTCTGACTCTGGGCTCTACAGTGCGACCCAAAATCCTTTGGTAATCCTCAAATTTCATGATGCCTTGCACACAGTCAAGGCACCCAGTGCCAGAGGCAGCAAAACAATCCCAAAACATCATTGAACCTCCACCATGTTTCACTGTAGGTACTGTGTTCTTTTTTTTGTAGGCCTCATTTCATTTCTGGTAAACAGTAGAATGGTATGCTTTACCAAAAAGCTCTATTTTGGTCTCATCTGTTCACAAGACGTTTTCCAAGAAGGATTTTGGCTTACTCAAGTACATTTTGGCAAACTGTAGTCTTGCTTTTTTATGTCTCTGTGTCAGCAGTGGGGTCCTCCTGGGTCTCCTGCCATAGCGTTTCATTTCATGTAAATGTTGATGAATAGTTCGTGCTGACACTGATGCTCCCTGAGCCTGCAGGACAGCTTGAATTTCTTTGGAACTTGTTTGGGGCTGCTTATCCACCATCCAGACTATCCTGCATTGCAACCTTTCGTCAATTTTTCCCTTCTGTCCAAGCCCAGGGAGATTAGCTACAGTGCCATGGGTTGCAAACTTCTTGATAATGTTGTGCACTGTGGACAAAGGCAAATCTAGATCTCTGGAGATGGACTTGTAATCTTGAGATTGTTGATATTTTTCCACAATTTTGGTTCTCAAGTCCTCAGTTCTCTTCTCCTCTTTCTGTTGTCCATGCTTAGTGTGGCACACACAGACACAAAATGCAAAAACTAAGTGAACTTCTCTCCTTTTTATCTGCTTTCAGGTGTGATTTCTATATTGCCCACACCTGTTACTTGCCCCAGATGAGTTTAAAGGGGCATCACATGCTTGGAACAATCTTATTCATCCACAATTTTGAAAGGGTGCCAATACTTTTGTCCAGCCCATTTTTGGAGTTTTGTGTGACATTATGTCAAATTTGCTTTTTCCCCTCCCTTTTTTTGTTTTGTTCCAATATACATAAAGGGAATAAACATGTGTATAGCAAAACATGTGTCAGTGCAATACTTTTCTGTGAGAAATACGTGATTTTCTGGAAAAATTTCAGAGGTGCCAACACTTTTGGCCATGACTGTACTAGTTATAGCTGAGTGATATATGAATCAACATTAAACACACAACTATCTTCAGGAAAAATAGATGATATTACTATATCTATATTCTTGTTTATCAATTCAGATAAAATGATATGCACATTAATGTGGTTTCATAATTACTTTCAAAATTTTAAGAATTGTATGTTTTTTTAAAAAGATAAAGTAGTGCTTACAAACTTGTTTCATCACAGGGTTAATTACATTAAGCTACAGAGACAAAACGTATGTTTATGCTTTAAAATAAACCCGAGTGATATCTGTAAAAATGTACATTTATATTTTCTTCTCCCAATGCAATACTAATCTCAGAAACTAAAAAAGCTGAATCAATAGCATTTTAGTTACATGTTAAGGAAATTTGTGTTCTTTCATTCTAGGACTGTCATTCTAGGACTGTGCTGCATTCCAAGGCCATGGTGTGTGCCTGCAAGTGTGTGCACATGTGTGTTAGAGATGGCATGATAATTTTACCTGGATGGTGCTAAAATGACTAGCCTAAATTTTAGGAAAATGACAGAATTTGTGCTTAGCAGACTTATTTTGGACCTTAGTGTGAGGTATTCTGCAACTGAAAATTTTAGTAGCATATTGCAAGACTTCTGAGAGATGAGGCACAGCTTGTCTTTATTATAGTCATTATGTGTGACAAAGAATAGTGTAACCTCTGCTGGCTATAATGAACAAATCTTACCAACAGACAATCTTGAAGGACTTGCTTCTCTGCTGCATCCTTGACTTCTAGGAATCTTGCTCCGTTTTTGTGCTGTTGCAGGGCTGACTAATACTCTCTGAATACCTATATTCATAGTTGAAAGTGTAGTTGTAGTCAAAACTCTTCCAGGAGAACCAGAACGGCTTCCAGCTGAAGGCAAGAAACACATGTGTTACAATTCTTTTTAGATTTTTTAGATTTTATTGAATTTATACCCCGCCCTTCTCCAAACGGACCCAGGGCGGTGCACAGGCATATTAAAAAACATACAAACATATAAAACCTTTTTTTTAAAAACTTATTCAACTAAAAAACCTGTGCTAAAACCGAATTAAAATCCCCATTTTAAAACTATCTATGAATCAGAATTGGAGGCTACGCTAGGCCGGCTAGTTGGAATAGGTGTGTCTTCCGACACTTGCGGAAGAGGCGGAGGTCGGAGATGGTACGGAGTTCAGGGGGTAAGTCGTTCCAAAGGGCTGGTCCCGCCACAGAGAAGGCTCTTCCCCTGGGTGTCGCCAGTCGGCATTGACGACATAATTCTATTATGTAGAACAAGTTTGAATTGCCTGGAAGACTTTAAAGAAACTTTTTCTAACCTAGAAAAGTATATTGTTTGTCATCTAGTCAGCAGATATTGTCAATTCATGTCAAAAATACATTTAGTTGTTGCGTTTTAACATGAAATTAAATGATTCTCATTTTGTTTTATTCCTAGAAGTATTAGGAAAATCTTACCAGTATGAATATGATTACCAGCTACTATTTTCAGGACTCTGATAACTTTGAAATAAAATAGATCTAACATAATTTACAAGACTTGTTGGGTGCCATTATTTTCCTCATATTCCACTTTTGAATACAATCTTACCACTATTCAATCAGTTCTGAAACAGGTGAAATTGGTAAACAGCTTCCAAATTCCTGTGAGGTGAAGTAGATGAACAAGAAAATGTGTATTTAGAAAATTTAATGCTTTGGAGAAGCGGGGCCTGACGTTGCTACAACACAACATGCAATCTTGGAGCTCCAGGATTGCTGTTTGATATCTCTGTTGCTGGACGGTCCTTTTGGACCTAAACAGTCCCGAAGAGAAGTGATAGAGAAGAGCATGTCCTGCTGATCTCAGGGGCATTGCAAAGCCCCTGATCGATCCAGGAGAAAGCTCTTTTTGTCAGCTACAAGAGAAGCAGCCATTTTAAGCTGCAGTTGATTGCAACAGACCCCTGAACGGAAGCTGAGCAGGAGAGAGAGAGTGTCAGAATTGATGAGATAAATTTTACTTTTAGAGAACACCCAAAAAGATTTGGAGTAAAGTTAAAATTGGAGACAGAAGAGAGTAAGCGGCAGATTAGCCTGAATTAAAACTATGGTGTTATCTTTTTTTCTTTAATTTCATTTCTTTTTTATGGATGAAATTTTTACAAATTCCTTTTACTTTTTAAATTGGACTAGTCTCTTTTCCCCTTCTTCTTCTATTTTTTTTCATTTTTTGTATTTGTGGATTAAGGATTCATTTCTTATCTTTTCTTCAACGCATGGCAGGATTGTCCTTTTTAACCATTTTTTTCTTAACTTAAAGAAAGTTTAAAGAGAGGTCTGCCACCTAGAGGCTTGGAAATATTGTTTTTTTTAATATTTGACGTATATATCACCAAGGCTTCAGAATTTGTTTTTGAAGGGAAAATGGGAAGAGTACACAGGTGCTCATCTGAAATGGTCTGAGTAGCTGGACTGAAGTAAAGAGAAAGCCTTGACTTGAAAGATTATAGTGAATTTGTTTGAAACCTAATAAAAGGCCTTGATTGTTGTAGTGTCAGTGTTTACAATTTGGAAGAATGGCGCAACATGAAGAAGAAAAAGATTTAACATTGCAAATAATAATGTTTGAAATTAAAAAAATATTAATAAGCACAGAGAATGTTGAAAAGAGATTGGGGATTATAGAACAAAGAATGCAAAGAATGGAAGGAACAGATGTGAATATTTTTAAAATGATGATGAAATTTGAGGTTAGAGTTCAAAAAATTGAAGAACAAAGTGATAAGAAAATTGTTGACATTAACAGCAAATTGAGCGTGAGGAAAATGATAGAAGTGGAACATGGAAAGGAGAGGTTGACGAGTTGGAACTCTATCCCAGGCTTCAAAACATGGAAGAAGGAAAGGGAGAAAATTTGGCAGAAATAATGAGAGAAATTTTGATGGAAGCACTAGTGATAACCAAAGACAAGCTGATGGAAGGAACAGATGGAGGGTTCCGTGTCTTTACAAGATATGCAATGAACAACAAGTTGCTAAGAGTAGTCCACATGAAACTTATTAAGAACACAATTAGAATACAAATTCTAAAAATGGTAAGAGATACAGGCCTGCACTACTCCTGGAAAGATACAGGATGATGAAATGAAATGTTATAATAAAAATTAAGTTACATTTAGCTAAATTTTGAGTATTATGTATAAGACAAAGTAATAATAGTTATGATTAGTAATAATAATAATAATGCATATATATACACTACTGATACACTACTGATAATATGAAATTTTATATAAAGTATAAGCGAGGACTATGGAGATAATGCTGAAAAGCTTTATTATAAAAGACAAAAAAATCTATATAGAATAGAATATAAAGATGTAATACTACTGGATGATTTTAGGATGATGTAATGAAATGCCATAATATAAATCTATTTTAAATCTAGAATATTTTATATAAAAAGGATGTAATAAAAGTTATAGTCAATGAATTTTTAATGTTTAATAATCAGTCAAATGATAGCTGATTTGATAATATGTGATCTTATATGAATGCTAAGTGATGACTATGGAAAGGATGCACAGAAACCTTGTAGCCAATCAACACTTTTGTCTTGTTTGTGTTTGTTTAAAAATAAAAACTTTTTAAAAAAAGAAAATGTAATGCTTTGAGTTGTATACAAATATACATGTATTTATGAATTTACTAGCTGTTTATTAGAACTCTGCAATAATCAATAATTTCATAAAATCTACTATAATATAGGCCAATGTATTTTTATTTTTGGATCTGTAAGCCTCTATATAAGAAGTAGGAAACTTGTAAGTTTCCAATGTTGTAAAATCTTCTAGGTAAATTAGTCTTGTCTTTTCAGCATAAAGGTAAAATTAAATAAAAGCAACTTCATGAACATAATTTGTAAGCAACTTGATAGAAAATTTAAAAAGAAGTCTAAGAACAAGCTTGAGATGGAATGTGCTTTCAGCTAGGGATTTATGAGCAATTTGCAGGCATATTTAATTATTGTAATTTAGAAATGAAGCAACACTCCTGAATACATATCTTCCTACTAAAGATAGGCGACTGCGAGCCACCACATGTTTATTGGACCCGTGTCCCTCCGGGCTTGTACTGGCATCCTGGGAGGTTTCATGAGGCTGGCTCCAGGAAATAGTGAATGCTTCTTTGAGTGAGGGGTTCTTGCCTATCGTCTTGAAAGAGGCGGTGGTGAGGCCTCTCCTCAAGAAGCCTTCCCTGGACCCAGCATTGTTAGTAAATTATCGTCCGGTCTCCAACCTTCACTTTTTGGCAAAGGTTGTAGAGAGTGTGGTGGCACAACTGTTTCCACGTCACCTGGAGGAAATTGATTATCTGGACCGGCTTCCGGCCTGGTCACAGCATGGAGACGGCATTGGTCGCGTTGGTGGATGATCTCTGGAGGGCCAGAGATGGGGGTTGTTCCTCCATTCTGGTCCTATTAGACCTCTTGCCGGCTTTTGATACCATTGACCATGGTATCCTATTGCATTGACTGGAGGGGTTGGGGGTGAGGGGCACCGTTTTACGGTGGTTCCCCTCCTACCTCTCCTGTCGATTGCAATTTGTATTGGCAGGGGGGCAGAGGTCGTCCTCTCACCTCTCCTGTTCAATGCATATATGAAGCCGCTGGGCGAGATCATCCGTGGTTTTGGGGTATTGCAGCAGAACATTGACTGGGAATGTAAATGCAGATCTAGCAGCAAGCAAACTCTCTGATTAAAAAACAGCAAATATATATTTTTATCAGCCTAGTTACAGGTTTCTGTGAAAAGCAAAAAATGCTGTATTCAGTGTATAAAATGCACCCAGATTTTCACCATCTTTTTTTGAGGGAAAAAGATGTGTCTTATACTCCGAAAAATACGGTATTTACTTTTAAAATACTATTTCAAATTGTTTACTTGAAGTATTGTGAGAACACCATGCAGACCATAAACTGAATCTTCTCACATAAAGTATGTTTGATTGAAATAGGTAACAATATGTTAGGTAACAAATAGGTAACAATATGAAGTGTTAATAATAATAATAATAATAATAACTTTGCATTTATTAACCGCTCCCTCTCCCCACAGGGACCCGGGGCGGTGCACAGGAGAAACTAAAAACAATATAAACAATCGATACAAAATATATACTTTAAAACACCATTAAACTATGTTATCCCGTGCTAAAAAATTAAAACCCATTAAAATACATTTAAAAATCTATAGACAGAGAGACTATCCAAGGCCGGCCAGTCGAAAGAAATGGGTCTTTAGTTTCATACGGAAGGAGCGGAGGTCCGTGGTCGTTCTAATATCGGGGGGAAGGTCGTTCCAGAGGGCCGGGCCCGCCACAGAGAGAGCCCTTCCCCTGGGCGTCGCCCGCTGACAAAGTCTAGTGGACGGCACCCGGAGAAGTCCCTCTCTGTGGGAGCGAATCGGTCGTGAGGATGTATGGGGCAGGATCCGATCCCGCAGATAGCTAGGTCCCGAGCCATGGAGCGCCTTAAAGATGATAGTTAGCACCTTGAAGCGCACCCGGAAGACGACAGGTAGCCAGTGCAGCTCGCGCAGGAGTGGTGTAACATGGGTGAACCTGGTGGTCCCCATAATTGCCCGCGCGGCTGCATTCTGAACTAACTGAAGCCTCCGGGTGCACCCCAAGGGAAGCCCCATGTAGAGAGAGTTACAATAGTCCAGTCGGGATGTCACGAGGGCATGAGTGACTGTGCGAAGGGCGTCCCGATCCAATAGGGGGCGCAATTGGCGAACCAGGCGAACCTGGTAAAACGCCCTCCTGGCCACGGCTGTCACTTGCTCTTCCATAGACAGCCGGGTATCCAGGAGGACACCCAAATTGCGCGCCCCATCCACAGGGGCAAGATGTTCGCCCCCTATGGCCAGCGTTGGAGAAAGCTGGTTGAATCGGGCAGCCGGAAACCACAGCCACTCGGTCTTGGTCGGGTTGAGCCTGAGTCCGTTACTTCCCATCCAGATCCGCACGGCTTCCAGGCACTGGCACATCACCGCTACGGCATCGTTGGGGTGGTTTGGGGTAGATATGTACAGCTGGGTGTCATTAGCGTACAGGTGGTAATCTACCCCAAAACCACGGATGATCTCACCCAGCGGCTTCATATATGCGTTAAACAGGAGAGGCGAGAGGACCGACCCCTGAGGCACCCCGCATGTGAGGGGTCTCGGGGTCGACCTCTGCTCTCCTGCCCGCACAAATTGCGATCGGCCAGAGAGGTAGGAGGAGAACCACCGTAAAACGGTGCCTCCCACCCCCAACCCCCCCAGCCGATGCAATAGGATACCATGGTCGATGGTATCGAAAGCCGCCGAGAGGTCTAATAGGACCAGGATGGAGGAACATCCCCCATCTCTGGCCCTCCAGAGATCATCTACCAACGCGACCAATGCCGTCTCGGTGCTATGCCCGGGCCGAAAGCCGGACTGGCGCGGATCTAGATACTCAATTTCCTCCAGGTGACGGGGAAACTGTTGTGCCACCACACTCTCAACAACCTTCGCCAAAAAGGGAAGGTTGGAGACTGGATGCCACTGTATAGTGCCTTGGTAAGGCCACACTTGGAATACTGCATACAGTTTTGGTCGCCACGATGTAGAAAAGACGTGGAGACTCTGGAAAGAGTGCAGAGAAGAGCAACCAAGATGATTAGAGGACTGGAGACTAAGACATATGAAGAACGGTTGCAGGAGCTGGGTATGTCTAGTTTGATGAAGGAAAGGACCAGGGGAGACATGATAGCAGTGTTCCGATATCTCAGAGGGTGCTACAAAGAAGAGGGAGTCAAACTATTCTCCAAGGCACCTGGGGGCAGGACAAAAAGATGTTAGATAGCCATTTGTCTGAAATGGTATAAGGTTCCTGCCCACGCAGGGGGTTGGACTAGAAGACCTACAAGGTCCCTTCCAACTCTGCTATTGTATTGTATTGTAATATTATTTTCCTTGATTAGAATAATTGAAAAAAATGTAAAGCACCACAAATGTGTCCCTAATCCCTCCTATTGAGCTATTCTCAATACAGTTTTGATTCTTCATATATGATTACTATTTTTGGCCTTGAAACATATTTCTTGTCCAAATACACAATGTTTCTGCTGAATAGGGTCCTGCAATAGATGGTCAAACAAGAATGCACACACAAAATCTAAAAAAACCTTACCACTAGATTGTGGATTAGCAGACTGTGATCCTGAACAAGTGTAAAAGCAGGAATATGGCAAGGGTTTAAAATCCATGAAGAGGGAGGGAGCAGAGCAGGTTAATAATGAATGGTGAATGGAAATAAAAAAGCTTTAGTCAGTTCATATAAAAAGCTGGAAATGCCACAAAAAGGTTAGGGCTAAGAGCAGTGCATTTAAGTAGTGTCCACCAAGCTCAGCTGCTGTATAATTACAATTTTTCAGCTCTTGAGCAACGAACTGTAAAACAATGAATTTAACTGAAATGTCACATCAAACAGTTGAAAGCTCTAACGAAAGTGTCTAATAGGTACAGAAAAATAGAAAGTGTCTATTAGTGAATGTCTAATAGTATTATATTTTTTGTTCTATAGAGTCCAATGAAAGAAAATGAAAGCGTAGGAGGGAATTCCATAAGTAAAATAGTAACTAAATATGGCTGTCCAGTTTTTTAAATATCTACCTGCACTTGTTGAATCAGTATCTGACTGTTTCTGCATTTGTAAATATAATGACAAAAAGTAATAATTATGCTTCCATATTGTTAGTTTTCTTATACCCTTAATGAAAACTGTACAAAACTATGTTTTGTACAAAACTATGCATGGAAGGAGGAGCCTGCGCTGCATCGGTACAATGTGGGGTCTCGGTACTCCGAGACCTCCGTTGACACTTTTGCCGCCCTTTGGTTCATTCGGACCTAAACCACCTGTTTGACCCAAGGGAAGTGCTTCTGCAAGGCGGCAAACAGGCAGCCCCCAGGCTGACAAAGACGGGGCAGCTCTGGAAGGAAGCTGAAAGGGAAAGTGAGAGACCGGGAAGGTATTTTTTTTCTTTTTTTGAGACATTTTGCCCAAAGAAACTTTTTTTTAAGTAAAACTAAAGCTTTTAAACAAGAAATAAGCAGCAGAATTAACCTAATTTGTTTTGAACTGGGAGGGTTTTTTTTTCTTTTCCCCCCTGTAATTGTGGATTGAAGCATCAGTAACAAGGTTTTCCCCCCCCTCTTAAAGCGAGCGGACTATTTCTTCTTCTTTCATTTTTTGCTACTTAAATTTTTGAGTCTTGTATTACTTTTTTAATCCTTCCTATGATCTGTTCTTAAAATCCAACAACTTTATTTTTTACTTTTTTTAACAATAAAGAAGAAAAATATATTAAAAAGTGAAAATCTGCAACACTGCCACTGCGAGGTCAGAGGCTGGTCTTTATGAAACAATGTATTCTTCCTCACTTGGAGATTGCTGACTAGTTGGATGAAGGCTGCAAAACTTGTTTATTGAAACTTACAGAAACTCAAGGGCATGAATTGTTTTTAACAGGTGTGCTTTGATAACTGTTGAGGCAAAGGAAGGAAAAGGGGGAAAAACATAGAAACATTCTCCTTTGGAGAGCACAACAGAAACTGTCTCAAAGTAATTCAAAATGAAAAGATAAAATAGGCCCGAGACCAGGGTGGCAGTGAGAATCAAGTTTCATCATTTTTTGTCTTGACAACATGGCTCAATATCCAGGATACTTTAGAATACCAGAAGGCTTTGGCTGGAATTTTAAATCTTTTGGAATGATATGGAAGAATCAATTAAAAATTGGACAAACTTTTGTTTATTACATCAAGGTATGAGCAGATTGAGACACCAAAAACCAAAGAGAAAGAAGAAAATGTTGAAGATAAAGAGAAGATAATAGAGAATCTTACTAATGGATTAAATGTGGGAGAAAATAAAAAGAAGGAAATTCTGAAAAGAGAACTTGAAGAATGTGAGCCTCATCTTGATATTCAAGAAGAAGAGGGGAAAAAAAGAATTGATGATGGATGTAAGAGGAGAAATTCTTCCAGAAATACGTCTGATATTTAAAGACAAAGAACATTCAATGGCAGGAACTGGGCAGCGATACTATCTGAAAGCTGTTTTGAACAGTAAAGTGCAAAAAGAAGTTTACAAGAAACCTGTAAATAAGAATAAAAAGAGACTAGAGCCACAAATGGCAAGAGAGATAAGGCTACTTCGCTACTGGAAAGATACTGGCTGACAATGAAAGTTGATAATTAAAGATTAGCTATCTTTTGATGATTAATAAGTAGAAATTTAGTAATTTATAGATTGTCTTAGATTGTCATTGAAGGATTATTAGTTAACAAACAACTACTTATAATAAGAGTAACCAATGATAATGGATATAGCTTATCCATTATGTATGTATATATGTATGTATGTGTATGCGTGCATGAGTTTGAGGTTGGACATAAACAGTAAGATTTTAGTTAACTATGCAAGAATGTTGATGGATGTTGTTTAACAAAAAAGGGGAGAATCTTAGCAAACTTTAGATTGTTTCAGATTGTTATTGAAGAATTACTATTGAAGAATTACTATTGAAGAATAAACAATGAGCTATAATAAGAGTAATGAAACAATAATAAATGACATATATGTGTGTGTGTGTGTGTGTGTGTGTGTGTGTTACATTTTTGAGCTGATCAATAAATAAGTCAGGGAGACTAGGGTAGATCTATTTCGAGCTTATTAGCTCTCATCAGCTAGCCATACCCTTACTGGGATTCGAACCGGGGCTATATTACATGCCAGGCGAGAGCCTTGCCATTAAGCCAGCTAGGTTCTGTTCTTGTCAGCTGAGACAGGAGGATAGTTATATATAATTGTTTCCACAACACCCTGTTAGGGCCCCAATTAAGGGAGGAAGCACACTGCTTTTCCTTTTCTGCCTTTCGGCTCATCACCAGAGACCATCTAGACAGAAAGCCATGAATTCCGTTGTGTAATATTTTTTTTTATATGTGTGTTACGTTTTTGAGCTGATCAATAAATAAGTCAGGGAGACTAGGATAGATCTATTTCGAGCTTATTAGCTCTCATCAGCTAGCCATACCCTTAACTGGGATTCGAATTGGGGCTGTATTACATGCCAGGTGAGAGCCTTGCCATTAAGCCTAGCTGATAAGAGCTAATAAGTTCGAAATAGATCTATCCTAGTCTCCCTGACTTATTTATTGATCAGCTCAAAAATGTAACACACATATAAAAAAAAAATTTACACAACGGAATTCATGGATTTCTGTCTAGATGGTCTCTGGTGATGAGCCGAAAGGCAGAAAAGGAAAAGCAGTGTGCTTCCTCCCTTAATTGGGGCCCTAACAGGGTGTTGTAGAAACAATTATATATATGTGTGTTACGTTTTTGAGCTGATCAATAAATAAGTCAGGGAGACTAGGGATAGATCTATCTATAGTCTCCCTGACTTATTTATTGATCAGCTCAAAAACGTAACACACATATAAAAAAATTAAAAAAAATTACACAAAAGGAAGAAAAGGAAAAGCAGTATGCTTCCTCCCTTAATTGGGGCCCTAACAGGGTGTTGTGGAAACAATTATATATAATTATATATACATATATATATGTGTGTGTGTGTGTATGCATGCATGCATGTATGTATGTATGTACATATGGGCATGAGTGTATGTTTATGTGGTTGGATATAAATAGTAAAAAAAAAGGCAAAAGATTTATACGATCTGAAGAGAAACCAGAGTGGATATAAATAGTAAAAGATTTTTAGTTAACTATTAAGGAATGTTAATGGATATTGTTTAATAAAAAGGGGGGGCTAGAAATAACATAAATTGACTTTTATGCAGAACATGTTTCCAGGGTGCAATACCAGGGGAGACTTTTTGGAATAGACAATGAATGCCATTACGTGGCTATGTTTAAGTGAGACCTGTCTGAAGAAGAAGATAGACTAAATATGGAATGTTAGAGGAAAATTTTGGGATAATTATATTAAGATATACAATGAACTTTTTGACTTAAAATCTTTAAGTTGAGATCACTTATGAGCAATGATGGTTCTAGAAATGCATGAGAGTTATGTGTAATCAGTCAACACACTTTCCACAGGATACAATGTAGGATGATGGTTTTTCTTTTTTGTATTTTTGTTTTATCTATATAAATAAAAAGTTAACTATGAAAAAAAAAACTATGCATATGCAGGCTGATTCTATCGTTACTGATACCCACAAGACTCCAACTCCTGACTGAAGTAAATATTCTGGCATTAATAAATGATACATGAATTATGCCAGAGTTAATGAAAACATGCAGCGGTTATGATGGCATGGATAAAGGTTTAGGAGTCTCAAGGATATTTAGTTGATTATCTCGACTAAATAATCTCTATATTGAGTAATGAATATATTTGATTTCATTAACAAGTGGAGTTGTGCTAGATTTATTCCTAGAAGTGAGACAATTTAGGAAAAATCCAACCACCTGGGCAGAATAATCAATTACTCAAAGAGGTGATTATTTGTGCAATTGCTTTAATTTAGATTTCTGCACCAAACAAGGAGTAAGCTTCTTTAAATGAATGTTGAAAGTATCCACCAAATCCTACTCCTTCTCTGATAAAATCTGCTGAGTCTTTGAACCTGCTGTTCCACATAAATTAAACATATACGTCATTCTTTCAAATTTCAACACTAGCTTAAATATTTGGAAGGTTTCAGGGTAATTTTGAGAAAAATAGCTGCTGAAACTGCGTATACATTGAAAGAAAACAGTTGATTACCATTTTCACCTTAATTTTATCAAATTAATTATTTTAAAATAAGACTAGAAATCTGAACTGCTTTAATATCAAAATAATGTTGTTTTAATTTATTTATTTATTACATATATTACCCTTGGCATGATTGAGGTTTTTAACTTTCTACAAAGATAAAGTTATTAAAATATTCAGAGTACAATATTAATCAATTAAAGGGAATTTTTTAAAAAAATGCTTATAATAAAATACATAAAAACAAACTAAAAAAGGTACAAAAGAAATAATAAAAATAAGTAAATGCCAACAATCACAATTCAAATATTCCTCTCAGTACATATAGTCCTCATTTAGTGATCGCTAAGCAAAGACTAACTGGCATTTTTTTAAAGAAGTTTATGAAAAATTAATAAAGTAGCGGCTGACTATATTTCAGGAGGAATATGCAACAAATGCAAAAAAAAAAAAAAGGAAAACATCTCTACAACCTTCTATTTTCTTTGTTGGTTTGTTTGTATCCTACAAAAATATTCTCCTTAAACTGAGTGTTTGTATGTTTTGGTTTTTTGTTCCTTTGTTTTATACTTTTAATCAAAGGTAACATTTCAGAATTTCTAATGCACATTAGATCCTTGCTGGGAGAGGCTGTATTGATTGCATAAATCAGTGCCTGAGCTAATTCAGAGTCAAACCAAATCAAAACTTTTAGATCATCTAACTATATTGGTGTGTGCCAGCAAGCAACTGGACCTTTAATATTAGTTTCCATGTGAGTTTTAAAGGAAGTACACAGCAATAATCCAAGCAAATGATTCATGTGTTCCAAATAAGGCTGAACTGGCATCGCAAAGAATCATCAGCTACCGTGTCTACCTGCCCTTCTAGCAATAACAATCTGCTTGTGTACCTGGCTCCCCGCTACGTATCAGCAGCCCTGCCCGAGCTCCTCGAGGTGATAGCCGAGGTGGCGGTTGAGACCCCCAGACTTGTAGTTTTGGGGGACTTCAACCTGCCATCACTCGGTGGATCAACCGAGGTAGCCCGGGAGTTCATGGCCTCCATGACGGCCATGGACCTAACCCAGGTAATTGAGGGTCCCACACACGAGGGAGGACACACGCTGGATTTGATCTTTGTCTCAGGCCAATGGAAAAGTGATCTCGATGTAGGGGAATTAGCCATCATACCCCTGTCATGGTCAGATCACTCACTTCCCCGGCTCGACTTTCTTACCGCCCCACCACGGGGAGGCAGAGTCGGATATTCCAAGATGGTTCCGCCCCAGGTGCCTGATGAACCCTGAGAGGTTCCAGACGGAGCTTGGGCCATTACCTGTGACCCTGACCCGCGCCCTGATCGAGGACCTAGTGGCTGCATGGAACATCGCGGCCACTGGAGCCTTGGATCGGGTTGCGCCCTTGCGGTCTCTCTTATGGTGGAGAGCCACCTGGGCTCCTTGGTTTACCGAGGAGCTGAGGGAGATGAAACGCCACAAGAGAGAAACGCCACTAGAGAGTAGATGGAGATCCACACGGTCTGAATCTGACCGAACACAGGTGAGAGCCCATTTAAGGAACCTTGTGGCGATGAGAGTGGCCAAGCGTCACTATTGTGCCACTCTTATTGCATCCGCAGAGAACAGCCCTGCCGCCCTGTTTGGGGTGACCCGCTCCCTCCTTCAACAGAGGCCGCCCCTCTGCAGGGTCGAGCAGAGGAATTTGGTGTTTATCTGCAGGATAAAATCGCTCAGATTCAGAACGAGCTGATCTCCACTAGAGGGATTGTCGGAAGCTGGTCTTGAGATACCATTATGGGAGGAGTTTGACTCTGTTGCTTCCGAAGATATGGACAGGTTACGCGGGCGACTGAGAGCCACCACATGTTTATTGGACCCGTGTCCCTCCTGGCTTGTACTGGCATCCTGGGAGGTTACACGAGGCTGGCTCCAGGAGTTAGTCAACGCTTCTTTGAGTGAGGGGTTCTTGCCGGCTGTCTTGAAAGAGGTGGTGGTGTGGCCCCTCCTCAAGAAGCCTTCCCTGGACCCAGCTTTATTGGTAAACTATCGTCCAGTCTCCAACCTTCACTTTCTAGCGAAGGTTGTCGAGAGTGTGGTGGCACAACAGTTTCCCCGTCACCTGGAGGAAATCGATTATCTGGACCCGCGCCAGTCCGGCTTCCGGCCCGGGCACAGCACTGAGACGGCATTGGTCGTGTGGGTGAATGATCTCTGGAGGGCCAGAGATGGGGGTTGTTCCTCCGTTCTGGTCCTTTTCGATCTCTCGGCGGCTTTTGATACCATCGACCATGGTATCCTATTGCACCGGCTGGAGGGGTTGGGGGTGAGGGGCACCGTTTTATGGTGGTTCTCCTCCTACCTCTCCGGCGGATCGCAATTTGTGTTGGCAGGAAGGCAGAGGTCGACCTCGAGACCCCTCACTTGTGGGGTGCCTCAGGGGTCGGTCCTCTCGCCGCTCCTGTTCAACACATACATGAAGCCACTGGGTGAGATCATCCGTGGTTTTGGGGTAGAGTATCATATCTACGCTGACGATACGCAGCTGTACTTTTCTACCCCAAACACCCCAACGATGCCGTTGAAGTGATGTCCCGATGTCTGGAAGCCGTACAGATCTGGATGGGAAGCAACAGACTCAAACTCAACCCATCCAAGACCGAGCGGCTGTGGTTTCCGGCGTCCCGGTACAACCAGTTGATTCCATCACTGGCCATAGGGGCGAACATCTGGCCCCCGTGGATCGGGCACGCAACTTAGGCGTCCTCCTGGATACCCGGCTGTCTATGCAAGATCACGTGATGGCCGTGGCCAGGGGGCATTCCATCAGGTACACCTGGTGCGGCAGTTGCGTCCCTTATTGGACCGGGACGCCCTTCGCACAGTCACTCACGCGCTTGTGACATCCCGGCTAGACTACTGCAATGCTCTCTACATGGGGCTCCCCTTGGGGTGCACCCGAGGACTACAGCTGGTCCAGAATGCGGCCGCGCGGGCGATCTTGGGAATGTCCAGGTATTCCCATGTAACACCGCTCCTGCGTGAGCTGCACTGGTTACCTGTGGTCTTTCGGGTGCGCTTCAAGATGTTGATCACCATCTTTAAAGCGCTCCATGGCACAGGACCTAGCTACCTGCGAGACCGCATCCTACCCCATACATCCCTTCGGCTGATCCGCTCCCACAGAGAGGGACTTCTCCGGGTGCCGTCCACTAGGCAATGCCAGCGGGTGACGCCCAGGGGAAGGGCCTTCTCTGTGGTGGGCCCAACCCTCTGGAATGACCTACTCCCCGACCTTAGAACAACCACGGACCTCTGCACCTTCCGCCAGAAATTAAAGACACTCTTGTTCCATCAGGCTGGCTTGGCCTAAGCTATTTACCTAGCCTACAGTCTGTACCATAAACTGTTTTAATTGGGTTTTAGATGGGGTCATGTTTTAACATTTTTAAATTTTAGCACAGGGATAATGGATTTAATTTGGTATTAATTATTTATATTTGTGATATTGTGTGTTTTAATTTCCTGTGCACCGCCCCGGGTCCCTTTGGGGAGAGGGTGCGGTTATATAAATCCAACAAATAAATAAATAAAATAACTATAAATATAGGCCTGCTAGCCATGAATCTGCTCATTTAGGAGTAGTGTTGGTTCTTCAACAGACAGTATAAGAGACATTAGTATAAGGGAAGTAACGGACTCAGACTCAACCCGACCAAGACCGAGTGGCTGTGGTTTCCGGCTGCCCGATTCAACCAGCTGATTCCATCGCTGGCCATAGGGGGCGAACATCTTGCCCCTGTGGATGGGGCGCGCAATTTGGGTGTCCTCCTAGATGCCCGGCTGTCCATGGAAGGTCAAGTGACAGCCGTGGCTAGGAGGGCATTTTACCAGGTTCGCCTGGTTCGCCAGTTGCGTCCCCTATTGGATCGGGACGCCCTTCGCACAGTCACTCATGCTCTCGTGACATCCCGACTGGACTATTGCAACTCTCTCTACATGGGGCTCCCCTTGAGGTGCACCCGGAGACTTCAGATGGTCCAGAATGCAGCCACGCGAGCAATTATGGGAACCTCCAGGTTTACCCACATAACACCGCTCTTGCGCGAGCTGCACTGGCTGCCTGTCGTCTTCCGGGTGCGCTTCAAGGTATTAGTCATCATCTTTAAAGCACTCCATGGCTCGGGACCTAGCTATCTGCGGGATCGGATCCTGCCTCACACATCCTCACGGCCGATTCGCTCCCACAGAGAGGGGCTTCTCCGGGTGCCGTCCAGTAGACTTTGTCAGCGGGCGACACCCAGGGGAAGAGCTCTCTCTGTGGCGGGCCCAGCCCTCTGGAACGACCTTCCCCCCGACATTAGAACGACCACGGACTTCCGCTCCTTCCGTCTAAAATTAAAAACGCATCTTTTCTGCTTGGCCGGCCTAGGGTAGTCTCTCTTCTATGGGGTTTTTAGTTTAAGGTTTTTTTTAGGATAGTTGTATTTTATAGTTGTTTTAGCGCAGGATATGATTTAATGTGATTTTAATTTTGTACTTTGTTTTATGTTACTGTTCTTAATTTACCTGTGCCCCGCCTCGAGTCCCTTTGGGGAGAGAGAGCGGGTTAGAAATAAAATTTATTATTATTATTATTATTAGGCATCCATGATGGATAAACAATAACTGTCTCTTATGGGTTCAACTTTAGCCTATTTTATCTGACTCTCTCAGAACTTCTAGACTCTGTGTCAAAACCTGGACCTGGATATGAGTCTCAAACTGACAGATGATCACTCTAGCAGTTTCATTGTAGATATTAAAAAGTAGGTAGAGAAGATCGAGCACTTTGACACTCCACCAAGGTTCATTGCTCCTACAGCCAGAGTCTGGAATTGCCCATTGAATAAGAAACAAAATTTCTGTAAAACTCTACCTACAGCCTTCAATCCCTGCAGGCTACTCAGAAGAATACTATGATTGATGGTATTGAAAAGTTCTGAAAAATATAAAAGAACCAGAAGGAATATACTTCTCCATCCAGATCATAATGAAGGCTACCTATAAAAGCCCAAGCCTGAAACTTGATTGAACAAAACTGAATCTGCTCCCTAAACATGCTTTAGGGAGTAGAATTTCCTATGGAATTTCCATACTCTTCCCCCAAAAGGGAAGATTGGAGATTTGGCATTTGTTACCTAATATAAATGGTTCCAAGAAAAACCTGTTATGGAAGACGTGTACTCTAGCTTCTTACAAAAGTGCTTTCATTGCATTTCCTACATTACTTCCTGCATCCAGTACAATACTTCAAATTCAGACTCCCTAAGGAGCTACAGTGGGGCAAAAAAATCAAACCCATGAATAGTTAGAGACAACAAAACAGCACTATATCCATTTCACATGTGAGAAATAGACCCATATCATGTAGCCAGATATTGTCAGAGCCAAGATTCTGATGAGTATCACTGACTTTATTGGCAATGTTTAATATTAATTGGTAGTGCTAATTGGTCCTAGTTGCCAGATTTACTTGCTGCCCTTTCCTAGCAGAAGCTAGGACCTCTAAACAAGTCTGATCAATAGCCTAATAATGCAATATTGGTGAAGGATGTTTCACCTCCCTTACTCGTGAAATGGTGTAAGCTTGTTTCATATCCACATTCAATCATATTTGTTTTGCTGTTCCATCTCTGGAAGGGAAAAATCTGCAATTAACCAACAGACAGGCTGCTGGGGACAATCATATCAAGTGCTTGGTTGCTGTTTATTACCAAATTATAAAGGAGTCTTTGGGAAAACACCCAGCACTTGCAGGAAACCAGCTGAATATAGCTAGGAGATCTGAGATAACCATTTGAAATAGTCTGTTTGCTCTATAGAGGTCCAGTCTCAAAGGTCCTAGGAACTGTTTGATGATGGTGGAAACACTCTCTTTATTCTGATCACAAATATTAGGACAAGCATGGGCCCACTTACAAGTATTGAACCACAATATGCATTAATTTTTGAGCTTTACTAGAGATGATCCTTACAGAATGAAAATTAAAATTGCCCAACAGAGGACAAGGGTATTTCAAGCTCATCCTCAAGGAAAGAATCCTATCAAGTAGCATGTGGTTGGTATACCAGCAATCTACCCAGCTTATCTTTGCAGCCTAACCTTTAGTTGACTGAGATAGAATACTTGGCCACAAGTATTTATAAGGAGCTGAAACGCCGGGGCTGAATGGCTGCGCCGAGGCTCCGGAATAGAAAAATGGTATGTGCCTTATTTAGACTTTTTGCATTCAACTTTAAGGGAAGAGAAGATAGGGGGGAGTTGGAAACAACCCCCCTGGAACCAAAGCGGCATTAAAGAAACAGTCCCGTGATGCGGAGAGAGTGAAAGTGACATCCGTTGGATTTATTGAAAACGGAAATTTATTGCCAAATAAGGGATTGCTGTCAGACAATGTATCCTGAGCCTTGCTACATTTTAAATTGATTGTTTTCACTTTTGCTTTTTTCACCCTGCCGGCAAGGCGGAAAGATGGTGTTCTCTTTGTTCCCCGGATGGAACTTTTTCTCTTTGGAAATAAGCATTCCTTCATTTTAACAAAATCAGACTAACTTTAAAATATATAAAAAAGGACCTGCTCTGGTGTCTTTCGGTGCTCTCCTCCCTTGGGAAACCTTCTGCTTTGTTTGGAAAGTTTTTTCTTTTTTTGTAACTTTCTCTCTTGACGTTGGAATTTAATTTGAACTACAGCTGCTTTTGTCTCGGACTTCACGGACTGCCCGCCCAACAGCGCCATTTCCCCCCCCCCTTTCTTCTCTTTACACCAACATTAAAAACTTTAATTATGGCATCGAAGAAACCTCCATCTGGGAAATCAAGCTCTGCTCCAACATCTGCAAAGCCTAGTCCATCCTCACAACCTAAGATCTCAGCCTTGTTACAGAGGGAAACAGAAGTAGAGGATCCTAAGCCATTAAACGTAGAGGAGATGTTTAAAAAAATAATGAATGAAATGCAACAAATTCGGAAAGACAATTTAAGTACAAGATTAGAATTATTGGAGGTGCAAAGAGGAATAACAAATAATAAACAAAAAATTGAGGGGCTAGAAGGGGGGGCGGTTGAGATGAAGGAGGAGATAAAAAACTTTAAGAAAGAAATTATAGATATTACTGGTCAAATGTCTAAAATTGATTTTGAATGCATGTCTTTCTTTTTAAGATTTCAGAATGTTCCAGAATTACCTAATGAGAATTTAAAAGAGTTAATGGTTACTATGTTAGCGGATTATACTAAAAAAGATAAGGAACTTATCTGGGGGGACATTGATTTGATTTATAGAATTAATTCAGCATTTGCCAGAATAAATGATGTACCCAGAGAGATACACATTAAATTTATAAGAAGGTCAACAAGGGACGAGATACTGAGAGCGCAAAGAGGGGGCCCTCTGATGTATCAGCAAAACGAGGTGGCCATATTGAAGCAGATCCCAAAGAAAATATGAGATATAAGAAGGAATTATTCCATCTTAACTAAAAAATTATTTAAAAGGGGTGTGTGGTTCAAGTGGCTGATGTCTGAAGGGATGCTGGTATTCTGGGAGGGAGGAAGAGTTAGAATCAAAACAGTAGAAGAGGCGGAGAATTTTCTTAAAAAACATTCCTCAATCCTGGATGATGGTGAGATGGGAACGGGAGGGGCCACGGGTCCGCCTGCTGGTGGGGTGGAGGAGAAAGAGACTATAGCAAAGAGGCTCAGATCGCAAAAATAACTTTTTATCTTTTTTTATGATGGTAATTCCTGTACGGATGTTAGAACAAACTAGTTGAATGTATAAAATAATATGAAAATTTATGATTTAAAATGTATGTACCCCTTCCTTTTATTATTTCCTAATGGAACATGTATGAAGACTCGGAGGCGGTCATCAAACCTGATGTGGAAGCTCTAAAATATTATCTAATACCTTACCTACCCCTTTCCTTCTTTAAAAATGTTAAAACCAATAAAACTTTTTTCAATCAAAAAAACCATACTTGTATAAACATTTGAAATGTAAATTTAGAATCCCTAAAAATGATATAAGCCAGGAGTGTCATGTGCTGATCATGCCTACCCCAGTTTAGCGAAGGGGGGAAAAAAAGTCATGACATGTCATGTGACACTGCAAGTTTGACACCCTTGATATAACCAAAAAGTCATCTACCCATAGGCATGAAAATAAGTACAGTGAACTTTAGACTAGATGCAGTATTTAAAATCCACTGCAGCTGAAGTGATTTAATTTGTCAAGACATTCAATTTCAGTATCAAAATATGGAACTCTGCAGGAAAAAACCCCCCGAAAGTTTATCCCCACTGCCATTATTTACTAATATGCATAGGACATACTTTCACAATAGTTATTTCTATACTATTATTGCAAACAGAAAATAATTACGTCCATTGCATATCTTTTAGAATACTCAATATTGTTTATTATACTGTAACAAGGAAGAAGTGGTAAGTTAGACATTAAATATAGAGATCGTTCTAGTAAGTCTCTTAAGGGATATTTGTTTGTGCTTATAAATGTATTCACCATCCAAATGTAATATTTTACAAAAGAGGTTGAAAGTATACATTCTGTATTTTAGAAAATAACATTATTTTCAGCAATCTTTCTATTTTCCTCAAATGTATATCAATTAGAAATATATACTTGTTTGAATAATACATTCCAATGCTTCATTAATTTTGAAATAATGCATTCAATTCTACCTAAAGGATGGAAATTAAACTATTGAATTATAATGTTTGAATTGTAGTTAATTAAAATGTTCTCAGGCATTAAAATGATACCCACTAATTTTTGCTCTCTTACTTTCTGTTTAAACCTCAAATAACTGTAGGATTTCCCAGTGAAGAGAGGTCAAGTTTAAAAAATTCTATATGGAAAGGATTAATTTTCTTTTTCTGAATATCTTGCTCAAAATAACACAACATAAAGTATAGAAGACTCCAAAAGCATGCAGAGTACTGACCCGAAACACTAAAACACTGAAAAAAAAATACCTTCATTTTTGTCTGGCGATGATGAACCTATGGCACAGAACAACAACTCAGTATGTAGTGTTTTTGAAGAAATAGTTTGACATTATCCTTTGGTCAATGAATGTACAGATTTATGACTTTAAAACATTGTTGAGAGAGACAAGCAATACATACGTTGAGACTGTGATACAACTTTTGTTCGACTCCTGCCCCTGGAATCTGCCTTTGAATTTCCTACTCCAATAGAGGGTGTTGAAAGCTTGGTTCGCACACGTCCTATAAAAGAAAGAAAAAAGAAAGAAGTGAAATTCATATGTATAGAAGTGATTTAATTAATTGGGAGAGAAACAGTGCTACAGTGCAGTTGAAATAATGGATCAACTCCATTACTTCCCAACTCTTAGCAAATCTTACTTCCAATAATTTAATAGGTAACAGATATAGCAATTTTCTTTTTTCCTGCTTTAATATTATGCTGCATTTACCACTGAAATAATACTAGTATATCTTAATTATATAAATACTGAATAAAATAATCTATCATCATATTTTAAGTACAAATTATGTACATTATTTATGCATTGATGTGGTATAATTTCTATTTTAAAGCAAAATAAGTATATTTTATTTTAAACAGTGTAAGATACGGCTACACATGTGCTATATCAAAATTATACTGTCTCTCATATTGCTATCATGTTGGATAGCAATATCTATATATATCTATATCAAGAGTATCAAACACAAGGACTGGATCCGGCCCACGGAGTGCCTACATCTTGCCCACTGGCTGCTCTGGAAATAGTGAAGGACTGGCTCGCGGTGCCTCTGTCAGCAAAACAGAGCTCCCCAGGCTCCATTTTTGCTGGCAGAAAGCTGCAGGAGGCTATCCTGGCTCAAAACAGAGCATTCACAAATGACGTTGAGCTGGTCATGTCCTCCCCCCCTGGCCCTAAAGCAAACACAACCCTGATGCAGCCCTCAATAAAATTGAGTTTGACACCACTGATCTATATGAATGTGTGTGTGTGTGGTTAGGAACACACACACATTCTAGTATTATTATTATTTTAAATCCAAAACTTTCTGAAACTATTTACAAAATTCCGTTTTATTGAATAATAGCAAGATAGATTAAAAGTAACTTGAAGACCCAATATTTTCTTTTTCAGTTCTCAAAATTGAATTGCTCAAATGTTTGAAACTTCCTAGTGTCATCTTTGGTTAGCATCAAATTTTTTAAAAAATCAAGTAAAGCAAATATACCGAAGATTTTCCACACATAATTTAGTTAAATAGAAACCAAATCATTTAGGTCTCCTACTAAAATATATTGTTTACTCAGGCACAGAGGAAAATCTACTCTCTGAGATGAGAGCCTGTATTCATTCAATCATTGATGAAGTTATCAAATTATAATAATAATAATAATTTTTAATTTATAACCCGCTCTCTCTCCCCGAAGGGACTCGAGGCGGGGCACAGGGAATTAAAAATACAATTAAAAACCACAAACAAAGTACAATGTTAAAACGAATTAAACTAACCCTGCGCTAAAAGCCCATATAAAACTAAAACTAAACGCTAAAAACCCCTAAAAACAGTTTAATTACCCTAGGCCGGCCAAGCAGAAGAAGTGTGTTTTTAATTTTTGCCGGAAGGAGCGGAGGTCCGTGGTTGTTCTAATTTCAGGGGAAAGGTCGTTCCAGAGGGTCGGGCCCGCCACAGAGAAGGCCCTTCCCCTGGGCGTCGCCCACTGGCATAGCCTAGTGGACGGCACCCGGAGAAGTCCCTCTCTGTGGGAGCGAATCGGCCGCAGGGATGTATGGGGCAGGATGCGATCCCGCAGATAGCTAGGTCCCGTGCCATGGAGCGCTTTGAAGATGATAACCAACACCTTGAAACGCACCCGAAAGACGACAGGCAGCCAATGCAGCTCGTGCAGGAGCGGTGTTACATGGGAAAACCTAGAGGCTCCCATAACTGCCCGCGCGGCTGCATTCTGGACAAGCTGAAGCCTTCGGGTGCACCTCAAGGGGAATTAAGTTTCTTATACCCAATATACTTGGTCTATGCACTCAAATCCATGCAATGACAAAAATTCTGTTCTTCATTGCAATGTGTGTAAATGCAGATAGTTTGACCTGTAAACAGAGGGAATACAAAGTGCTACTATTTTGTTAAGATGTTAAATAACCAAACAATCATTATTTTTATTAAAATAAAAATAAATCCATTCCGTAAGTCTTATTGTTTAGAGTGAAGTAACTAAAAAGTTTATTGCATGGTTCAGTATTATCAGATGACCATATATTAGATAAAGACAATTGCTGTCATATAAAATATATATGAAAACAACTTGTCCTCTTGTCCTACAGTTGGAGTCAAATTTAGAAAAAGCCCCACTTTTCTATTAATAATCCACCATAACTTTAATATTAAACACACACACACACACACACACACACATAATATGATCATAGACTTGGGTTCAAATCATAAAGCTCATTAGGTGACAGAATCAATCAGAAAAAAATTGGGCTAAATGCACAAAACATTTGTGAAATTAACATGTGAAAGAATCATGTAAACTGTTTTAAGTAAATTAGGATAAAATATAATTTAAATAATATTACACGATTTATTTGTATTTTGTGAATTTTAATGTAATAAACTACCAAAATTGTTTTATTTATAAAGAATTTAGTCTGCATTTTATTAAAAAGTAATTAAAAATTAGGTATCCCAAATTACATAGCATCAAATTTGTTGATTATTTTGTGAATCTCATGTTAGTGTTTAAAAAAAAATCATTTGATAATATTTGGTCTAAATCTCAAGCACTGAATGTTGACATATAGTTACATAACAATGCCAAAATAAATGTCAAAGACTGAGTAAATAGTAGCACCTGTTCCCAAAAACATGAGAAGGGCTACCAGTGGTTTTTAAAAAAAAAATTACTAACAAAGCAAATGAAAAAGTTTGTACATTTAAAATTTAATGGATATTGATGCAAGTTATTGCCAATCTGCATTTGAAAAAAGGCATAAATACAGCAGCAACAAAGCGCTATTAGGTAAGCAAATTAATAAATATCCCCAAAGACCATGTAATGAACTATATGGTCCACATACAGTATGGCTTATGATGATGGAAATATTAAGAAAAATATATTTGCACTTTTATTGTCTTACCATCTTCAGAAGCTGTTCCTAAATGGGAAAAAATATCAAAACAATGATATTCAAAACAAAAGCTCTTTTTATATTTGACAAGCAATAATTGTTTGGCTTACAAAATGCATATAAAAATATTTAAGAATAGTGCTACTCTGTACTTTGCTATGAATCCCTTCGATCCAATCAACTTTCCTGTGACATAAACCAGTGGAATGACTTGCCTTCATCCAAAACTGGATGTTTTAAAAAAGAGATTGGACAGCCCATTTGTCTAATTTTGTACTATACATTTCCACCAGTTATGATGACTTTATGCTAGAGTTGTGGCAGGACTTCGCTTGGCACATCACACCAGTGGCACTGCTCATGCATGCAATGGTGCATCACATCATGTAGCCTCCTGTCATGAGTAGCGGCACTGGTGTAACAAGCCACATGGGGTCTGGCAGCAAGCAGACACAGAAGAAGTTGGGCAGAAGTGCGGCAGGTGTTGGGAGGCCTGGCTGTGGTAGTCCTAAGGCAAGTGGGTAAGATATCTCCCCAAAATAAGACCTGGTGCTTATTTTGGAGCCAGAAATAAATATACTTTATTTTTTGTACATTTTTGTTTTTTTTAACTTTGTAAACTACCCAAAGTCACATATGTGAGATGGGCGGTTAAATTAATTGAATAAATAACTTAAATTAATTAAATTGATTGAATGAATGAATGGATGAATGATTGAATCAGATGCTTTTTACATATCTGTGACAAGAAGTGGCCATTTACAAAACAGTAGTTAATTGTAACAGATATTCTTTTATTAGTGAACTGGTGAACACATGGTATGATAAAATACGTACATTATGCTTATTCAAACTACAGAAGATAGAAGCTCTTGACAAATTGAAGCTCATTTGTTTCACAATGAAATTCAGCCTAATGTTTTGTTGCTGATTAAGAACAACTACATTACAATCATTAACAGAGGCAAAGAAACTGAAATGTTACTGTCAATTATAACGTAAATTTTTGTCCATTCAGCAAAAAGACGGGATTGCATTTTACAAAAAGTTATTTGAGCAATTTTGACAAAAATAATAACAACACTCTGGACAATATATTTATGATTCCCTATTTTCTATAAGAGATTATTAGTTCTAGTACGATGGCCAGAATAGATATGCAGACTTTTTATCTGTCATAAGGCTTAGTCCTATGGCATAATCTGCTGTGGTTGGCAACACTTGTTTTATGTTAGGCATCCTGTGATAGAGAAATGCACAGAAGACAAATTCCTTGTATGTCTAATAACACATTGCCAGTAAACTATTCTCTTCTCTTGTCTTCTGTTTTGTTTTGTTCTGTTCCGTTCTAGTCTACTACTAGAAGCATTTTTATTCTCCTGTCCATTTAGATTCCAAATATTTAACCAGCCATAGAATATGGACATGCAAATGGATGTTAAAAACATGACATATAACTTACCTTATGGCTGATAATAGGATTCAACAGTTTTAACTAGACACAGTAGGTAGAATTACTGTTTGCTTGCATACCAGTATAATTATATTTTTATGAAATAGCATAATCTCTTGATAATCTGTGTAATTGTGGGACTTTATAGTGCTTTGATTTGATTAGAAGAGTTACCTGGAATGTGCAGACTGCAGATTCAGCATTTATCTGTGATAGATTAAAGTACCTACTTCGCTTTCTAGGGATCCCATAATGATATACTATTATTTATCCAAAGGTGCTTTTTCAAGAAGCAACTGGACTTTCTTTTTTTCTTTGAAAAAAGTTGCAGGAATATCAGAAAAGCTCAGGAGGATCCTCAGCCACACAAGATACGTGTACACTTCAAACCCAAGAATACATTAAGGCAGAAGCTTGTCCACCCCAAGGATAAAACCTCCAGACACAAAATGAGCAACGTGGTACATACAGTATAGTGAGTCAGGTGCAGATCTGTACATTGGAGAAACAAAACAACCACTTCATAAATGCATGGCACAGGTGCCCGACACGTGATGTCAAACTAGCTATATTCGCGACCGCCTCCTGCCCCATACATCCCTTCGACTGATCCGCTCCCACAGAGAGGGTCTTCTCAGGGTACCGTTGGCTGGGCAATGCCGGTTGGCAGTGCCCAGGGGAAGAGCCTTCTCTGTGGCGGGCCCTCCCCTCTGGAATGACATTCCCCCCGATCTACGCACCATCGTGGACCTCCGCCTTTTCCGCCAACGTCTTAAAACCTATTTATTCCAACAAGCCGGCCTAGCATAACCCCGTTTCTGATTTTTATAGGGATAATTTTAAATTTTAGAGCGTTATTATTTTTAGCACAGGGAATATTTAATTAGTTTTTTTTAATAATTTTGGATTTTTGTATTTTTAATGATGCCTGTGCGCCGCCCTGTGTCCTTTTTTAGGAGAAGGGCGGGGTATAAATTTAATAAAATAAATAAAAAATAAAACTGGTCATGCCCATCCTGGTCACGCCCACTGAGGTCAAACACAACCCTGATATGGTCCGCAATGGAATAGAGTTTGACACCTCTACTCTGGGTGGCTTTAACAACTTGCTAAAAATGCAAATGACCAGTTGTCTGCAAGGAGTATAAATCCTTCCATTCCACACTATCCAGCAGAGCTGAAGAAGCTTCTTGGATGAAAAAACAACCCAGAAAGTCCAGTTGCCTCTTGGAAAAGTACCCTTTTTCATGATCTAGATCCTGCCAAATACAGTCATATTGTAGAATGGAAAAAATCTCCAATTTAATTTTTCAAAATAAACCTCATTTTCTGAATTAAGATATACAGTAATACACCCACCCATGCATAGCTTTCTGTATCAGTCTATCTGATACATGTTATGTTTGAATTCCAGAAGATCTGACAAAAATATATTGTACAGGATACTGCAAATATTTTCTATATATTTTTATACAATCCACAATGGCAATTTTTTTCATAATTTCTGGCATCCCATTACAATGCCACGGCTTTATTCGGTTTATATAGAATGATGTTATATTTTAAAATGTAATTAGAACTGTATTTGGTTATACCTTCTTCAAGCTTTTTTATTTTGAAACTTTTCACGTACTCTATAAACTAAAATTTTCATTAACTAAAACTTTCTGCCTTGCTTTTTATATTATATTAATGACAACAATGAGATTATGTATGGGAAAATTAAAATAATGATAGACTACTAATTCACACACACAGGTACACAAATGCACACACTCAAATCTCAGGATTCCATTCCATTCCTTGCATCTAATGAAATGTAGTCCTCAAAAACATATTTTAGAATAAGCATTTAAAATGTCACCAGACTTGTTTTTTCTTCTATCAGTTAATATATTGAAAATTACATTTGGTAACAGGCCACAAGAAGTATAAAATTTATAAACTAGAAGTTATTTTATTGATCAAATATTTATTGATGGATGAAATATATATGGGTGCCTATGTCACAGAAAGTGATTTTGGAAGGCAAACCTCAGTTCAATAAAACAATGAATATAAAATAATCATTATTTAAAACCATTATATAATAATTATTAATAAAGAATTAAAAATTATAAAGCAGAACTAAAAAAAAAGATGATTGTTAAAAATGAATTAGTTATACATTAACAAGCAAACTTAAGGTTAAATATTGCAATTTAAATCCAACTACTTTGGTGATAGTAAGAAAAATTAAGGTATGCCCTTCATTTGACTATTAGTTGCTCAAGTACTAAGACTAGCTTTTCAAAAAGGAATAATACTGTACAAGTCATATTAATAAATATGTCTAAAGCAGCACTTGAATACAGCTGCACAGACACTTGCCCATATATGTCCTTATATCAATGCTTTAATAAGAAAATCTCTTATTTAGAAGTCAGGTGAATGTGTTATTCAAACTGAATTGTTTATGTGTAGTCACAAAATTAGTTGTTTTAGAAACTGTCAGACAAAACAGGCTCTTACCATCCATCTTATAAGAAGTATCCTCTTTTTTGGAGCAGCAAGCAAAGAAACAGGAAAACTTAATATGTTAGACAACTATACTGACAAAGAACTATAAAATCTTCATTAAGATTTTTTCAATTAATGTGATGGTCATATATACTGATATGAGTAGTTTACAAACACTTCGATATTGAATACATGTACATACTAATCATTAACAAACAAGCAATTCCAAAATTATTAATGAATTAATTGGTATCCAATACCAATGATGCTAAATAAAAGAATTTTATTATTACTTCTGTTACCATAATATCACATAGACATTTGATAGTTCAGGCTAAAAAAAAGAGCCTGACTTCCCTATTTTTGCAGCATGCACACAGAACTGCATATCTGCCTATATGATTTATAAATTGGATCTAAACCTGGTTAGGCATGCTTTATCTCAATGGAAATCTGTGGGGCTTAATGCTACTTTTGACTAAAATCTTCCATTGATTGTAGTGGAACTAAAATATATTTATTTGAGGTCATAGCCCTAAAGAAGAAAGAAAATGCATTACTATAAAGATAGTAGAAGAGGAGCCTTATGGTTTTTTTTAAAAACAGCAGTTAAATAGTAAATATGACTAATTCAACAAACTGCCAAGGTTGGCTATTATTTTGTTATAATAATATTTTTAAATATATAAAAAATCAGTGTTTATAAAATCTGAGGCAATAAAATACATTAACCTAGAATTTTAATGTTAGATAGGAGAAAAAAGAGACCATACATAAAATATAAGTACTCCATAATGAAGCCCAAAATTTATGTTGTTAAGTGAGAATTTAAGTGAGTTTTGCCCCATTTTCAACATTTCTTGCTACAGTTGTTAAGTTAATCATACTTAGCAAGTTGATACGTTGGTAACCTGGTTGATTATTCCAGCTGAGTAGTGTATCACTGGAACTGCCCATGTATTAATGGCTTTAATTATGTTTCCAAGCATTCAGCTTTGATTTTAATATTTTGCAGACCCCCCTGATGTATTTCTTTGACTTTTCCATTCAAGATGTTATCTGCTTCCAATATGCCTAGGTATTTGTAACCGTCATCCTTTGCTAATGCTTTCACTATGCTTCCATTTCCCAGTTCTATTCCTTCTATTTTTCCTTGCTGCATTGATCATATAGCACATTTTTCAAGTCCAAAGTTGTTGTTTTTGTTATTTATTGATTAGCCTATAGGTTCGAACATGTTACCAATAAACTCCTATACAAACATTTAAATACAAGTAGGGTAAAATACAACAGTTATAGGATAAAATATAATAATTTAATACAAAAATATGTAAAATAAAACAAAATGACATAAAATTATATTTCTTTAAAAAAAAATTTTCCCCAAACATATCAATGCATGAAAAGTGTGGCACTTGAGTATCATATATTCTAGTACAAATAAAACTAATAGCATTAGTCATAGTTATTACTTTCAACCAACTTATATATTTCTAACAACAATACATACTTATATTAAGTTGCTGTCTGTCATTATTCAATTATTCCATGTGTTTTCTTATTATCTCTTATTTTAATTATGTCATCCTCTGTTAAAAAACTTTTTTTTATTCTAACTTCTAGTCATGTCACCTATCTACAAAAAAAGGGAGAAGAAAATCAAATCAAATCAAAACAATAACAAAAAAAGAGAACTCTATCATCTCTTGCTTGCTTCAGTAATTTGATTGCTATGCCTTTTTTTTTTTTTGCCTCCCATATTCCTCTCTAGGATTTTTAACTCTTTCTACATCTATTTCTCGGCTGTTCAATCTAGGTATTTTCCCCACCTCTACCTTACTCCACTGCCTAGTTTCCAGGATTTTTGCCCAGGCCCTTATCTGCCTTTCAAAGGTATTGTCAGATCTGTGTATTGAAGAGGGTGGTTGGATGGATTTGAGGGATTTTGCTCTTTCTATGTTTTGTTTTACATGTTTATATAACCTTTTGCCTGATTTATAACCATTGCTTGGCACCTCAGGGGTCTGGAAAATCCTCCTCATCCTCTTTGTCAGTATAGTTGCATAAAAGGAGGGGGGGGGAGAAAGCCATGTGGTTTGAAACTCTGGAAGATGATCCTTGAGAATCCCTGCTTCTCTGAGATGCCAGTACAAGAACATCTTCATACCTTTGGATTGGTGGAAATCCACATTGGGAGGGGTTCCTTTATCATGGATTGTATAGCCTGTGAGTTCCAGGGCCTGCTTTCAATGTTGATTTGCTTTCACTCCTTTTCAATAAAAGATTCCTTTTGAAATACCAGGTTTTCAAGAGTCTATGCTTTCTTGAAATGGGGGAGGGGGGAGGCAGGTCCTTTCATAAAGCAGACTCTGCAATAGTGGTCAACCCAGAGAGGAAAAGAAAATTCTTCCAAATTTATACTCTATGCAGGGGACCCTGCAACAATGTCCAAACAGAGCAGCGAACAAGGGGAAGCCAAGTGCCGGGGAGAAACCTGGACAACTACTGAACTCAATACCAGCTCCATATGTCCCATAGAAGACACTGAAGCTGTCTTTGAAAGTTCCATGAAGCCCCAATGGTTTGTCGGCTTAAGAAAAAGGAACATCTGGGACGGAAGAACCAGGGGGGTGACCCTCACCCACAGCAGCTGCAAACCCTGGTGGAAAAAGGAACTGAAAGCCCTTTATGATCAGAAGGAACTGATCTTGCTTAATCGTTAGATTTTATTGTATATAGCTTCTGCCAAATACGTAAATGGACGTGGGTTTTTTAGGGGGAATTTTAGCACAGGTTTCTATTTAATTCTTTTTATTCATATTTATTGTATTGTTTTCTATCTTGTTGGTTTTAATTTCCTGTGCATCGCCCTGGGTCCATTTCGATGGAGAAGGCGCGGTATATAAATCGAATAAATAATAAATAATAATAATAATAATAATCGAGAAACCACTAATGGATGATCTTTTGAAGCAGCACTTCAACTGCCTCATGATGGAAGCCCTGCAAAACCTCAATGTTGAGGTGAACCGGGATGCCAACAAAGGAAAGTGGGTGATGCAGTAGCTGAAGGATCCCAAGCAGTCACCCTTGATCCAACTGTGACTGACCAAGCAGCTGACCAAGCTGGGGGAACAGCCACTGTACCAGCAATCCAGCCTCCTGCTTTTCCAGTCCAGGCAATGTTTCTGGCCAACCCAGGGGTCCACGGCTGGAGAGGAAAGCTCCGCCCTTGGGGGTAAAAGTTGACAAGAGATCCCCAGAAATTGGGTTTTTTCCTGGCTCAGATCCTCACCTATATGCAAGAATATGGATTCAATTTTCCAACCCAGGGAGCATGAGTGCGAGTCGCCACAGGGCAGCTGCCAGATGGTTGGTGACCCTCCATAACACCGATGCTCCAGAGCTGCAGGATTTTGATTGATTCATGAAAGCCCTGCACCACTGCTTCGAAGACCTCCTTGCCGATCACCAAGACTGCAACTATATTAGAGTCTTAAAGCAGGGCCATCGCCCTGTAGCTGAATATCGAGGAATTCCATGACCTGGCTGGCCGAGTCGACTGGCCAAAAGATATCCTAGTCTGCTGGTTCAAAGACAGGCTCAACGACGAACTGTACATTGCCTGCCTGGCCCAGGGAGGCCCTAACCGTCTGCATGAATGGTATCTGGTGGCAGAGGAGGCAGAGACTGACATGACCCGAAACCAGTACCAAACCAGCAGAGCCTGGAGAAGATCCCCACTCTAGGGGTGGCGGGAACCATTCAAGCCCCAATCCACCATGGCACCAAGGTCATCAGGTTGTTTCGGGTGTGCGAAGGAAGGGCACCGCACAGCAGAGTGCTGTTCAAAAACCCCCCACTAGAAAGCCTGATCACCCGTCAGAGGGAAACTTGTGACCACCACCCCCGGAAAATAAATCACACTGAGAAGCCATGAAGTTTCATTCCCCCCCAAACCCAGAGGAAAGAACTCTGGATCCCCCAAAAGACATGAGACAGTCCAAAAGTGATCCAGAAGATGACCTGCTGGTAAGCAACCTAATCAAACCACTCACCCTACCCCTAAGACTTTTTATCCCCAGACTAAGGAAAGGGGAGGAAGTAGCAGCATTACTGGACTCAGGGCGCACCCAATGCCTTATTAGCCCAACCCTGGTAGGAAGATTGGGAATTCACCTAAGGAAAATGAAAAACTCTATTGCTTTATGCCAGCTAGACAACACAGTAGCAACCATGTGTGTGTGTGTGTGTGTGTGTGTGTGTGTAGCCAACCATTTTTGCCACAGAACCATTACAAATCAAACTGGGGGGCCATAGTGAGACCCTCACGTTCATAGTACCAACAGGAACGGAATGGCCACTTGTGCTAGGGCTCCTGTGGCTACAGAAATGGAACCCTAAAGTAAACTGGAGGGATGGAAACATAAAATTCCAGAGACACATAACATTTGCAAATCTCCAGGGGAAGGGAGGTGGAGGAAAGGAAACGGCTATGGCTTGCCACCCTGCTGAGGCCACTAGCATCGCCAAAGAATACCAGGATTTGGCAAAGGTATTTAGTAAGGAGAAATTGGATGAACTTTCACCTCATCACGCCACGGATTGTGCTATTGAGAACCTACTGGGGGCTAAACTTCCAAAACCAAAGATATACTGCATGTTTCCCAGAGAACTAGAGAAACTCAGACAGTTTATCAACAAAAATCTAAAAATAGGTTTCATTAAACCTACCCAACTGAAAATAGTGACCCCTGTATTGTTCCATGAAAACAAAGAGAGATCCTTATGCCTTTGTGTTGACTATTGTAATCTCAACACAATTAGCATGGAAAATATGTACCCATTCCCCCTCATGAAGGACATGTTGGCCCACCTCTCTAAAGGAAAAATCTTTTCAAAGCTGGATTTATGAGAGGCGTAATTAGGAATTAGGAAAGGGGATGAGTGGAAGACTGCTTTTAACAACCAGCTGTTATCAATTTAAAGTACGAGGTGCCCCATGAACATTTATACAAAGGGGTCCGTCCTGGTTTATCTTGATTACATTCTCTTTTTTTATTTATTATTATTTATATATTTTTTATTTTTATGAACACTATAACAAAAATAACATATACAGTACGATACACTATTTCACCCAGTGCTATACAATGGAAAGGAAAATTTGATTCTTCAGATATCTTCAAATATCTTTAAGTCCTCCAAAATCCACGTTCTCTGGGTACAGGTGTTGAAGCATCCAAGGTCCCAAGTGCATAGTCCACAAATGGCTTCCAAGTCTTCCAAAAAACATCTTTTTTATAAACACCCTCTCTAAATTTAATATCACATGTCATTTTATCATTTAAAGCTAATTTCCACATTTCACAATACCACTCTTCTATTTTAATATTCGTCTCTATTTTCCAATATCTTGCTATTATAATTCTGCCCATTATAATCATAATTCTAATCAATTCTTTCTCGTGTTTTGTTAATTCTAATTCCTTAATTATCAATAATAATATAGTTTCTAATCTCAATGTTATTCTTTTCTTCATCATTTCAAATATTGTTTCCTCCAATTTCTGCCAAAACTTTTTAACTTTATCACATTTATACCACATGTGTTCGTACGTTCCCAATTCCATATTACACCTCCAACATTTATTACTTATTTTTTTATCCATCAATGATAACCTCAATGGAGTCAGATACCATTTCCAAACAACTTTAAAATTATGCTCTTTAATCCTTATGGATAAAATCCTCATGATTCGACTCTTCCAATTCACATTCCAATCCGAGTCTAATATTTTAATCTTAAATTCTTCCTCCCAGTTCATCTTCATTGCCATTTGTGGTTTCTCATTGAAATTTATAATCTTGTATATCTTACTAACGAGTCCTTTTAACCCAATTTCGTCCTTAATAATTTGAGATACTAGGTTTTCAAATTCAGTTTCGTTTCTACCTATTTTACATATTCCCCTTACATTCGTAGTCCATTTTTCTATCTGTATTTTTTCAAACCAATTTAACCCCAATTTTTCCATTATTTCTTTTTTTCTGCTTTCATTTCCTAAAGCTTTTAACCAGTCTATTATACTTTCTATATTTTCCTCTTCAATTACTTTCTCACGGGTTGTATTGGTTTTAATCGGCCAGTTTCCAATTGTCTTTCCCAAAAAGGTTATATCTGGGATTAATATTTTAACAAATTTATTCCAAATTTTACTCAATCCCTTTAACCAATAACTATTGATTATCTTTTTTGATTTTGCTTTGTCTAGAAACCATGCATGACCAAATCTCTTAATATCTTTTAACTCTAAATCTCCCCAGTGCCCATCTCCTCCTTTAAGTATTTTTACCACAGTTCTAATACTATAAGCCCAGTAATAATTAAGTAGATTGGGAATTCCCAATCCACCTTCCTTTTGGTTTTGATACCACATTTTCTTCATTAATCTAGGTCTTTTCCCATCATTACAGAATTTATCTAATTTCTTCTGATATCCTTCCATATCTTTCTCTGTCAGATTTAATGGTAGCATCTCAAATAAAAAATTGAACTTTGGTAGCAACATCATCTTACACATTGCGATTCTGCCAAACCAAGACAGCTTTATCTCTTTATATTTGTCTATCTTCTTCTCTACTTCATTCAACATCACATCATAATTAATTTTTTTCAATTCCTTAACTTTAAGTGAAAGTGTTATTCCCAAATATTTCAATGTATTTTTAATTCTTATCCCGAATTGTTCTTGCATATTCTCCCACTCCTTGCCACTTTTATCCATTAATAGTTCAGATTTTGACCAATTTACTTTCAAACCTGTCATTTCCTCAAATTCTTTCAAGTGTTTATTTATCTTCCTCAGGTCTTTCTCTATATCTTTCAAAATAATCAAAGTATCATCTGCATACAAATTTATCTTATATCCCTTGTACCCTTTCAATTCTTCATCTTCTTCTATCATTTTAGTCAATATTTCCATAACCAATAAAAATAGTATTGGAGACAAGGGACATCCTTGTGTCGTACCTGCTTCCAGGGTAATCTCTCCCGTCATTATTCCATTTACCTTCACTTTTGCACTACTTTTTTGATACAATTTTGAAATAACATGTATGAATTTATTACCAAAGCCTAATGCCTCAGTAATTACTTTAATAGTTTCCCATTGTACAGAATTGAAGGCTTTAAAAATATCTAATGATACTATACCTATTTTATCACCATTATATTCGGCTACATCTATAATATTTAATACTCTTCTAATTATGTTGCTCATATATCTACCTTTAACAAAACCTACTTGATTATAGCTTATATATTTATCTATAAACCTACTTAATCTCTTACTTATAATGGCAGTGAATATTTTTGCATCCTGATTAATTAAAGAAATGGGTCGGTAGGACTCGATCCGCTCCACATCTTTGTCTGGCTTAGGAATTATTGATATTACTGTTCTATTCCATGAGGTCGGAACTTCGCCACTGTATAAAATTCCATTGAATAATTTTTGTAATTTTAGTACTATTATTTCTTTAAAATCCTTATAAAACTCAGCGGGAAGTCCATCTTCGCCTGGAGCCTTTCCTAGTTTTATCTCTTGTATTATTTCCTTAATCTCGTCCTGTGTTATATCCCCTTCCATCAAATCCTTATAGGTTTGGTCTATTTTCACTACATACTTTTTAAGATGATTTTCCAATTTTTCCAAATCAATTGATTTTTTTGAATATAATTTTTGAAAGAAAGTCTTAACTACTTCACATTTCTCCGCTATCTTATAACATCTTGTACCATTTTCATCTATCAAAGAGCCAATTTCCCTCTTCTCACTTTTATTTTTCGCAATCCTTGCTAATAGCTTAGAATTTTTATTGCTAAATTCAAAAAAATTTCTATTTAAATATCTTATTTTTTTTTTGACCAATTCTACATCATCTTCAATCAATTTATTTTTTAGTAAATTTAATTCCTCCCAGCACTTTTTATCCTTCGTAAGTAAGAATTGACTCTCCAATGCCTTAATCTGTCTTATATTTTGTTCCGTTTTATTTCTATATTCTCTATATTTCCTACTTGATAACTTAATACTTTCCCCTCTAAAAACAGCTTTCATAGCGTCCCAGACAATTTCAAATTTAACCTCTCCGGTATCATTCAATCTCCAGCTTTCTTCCCATTTTTTAAGTATCCATTTTTTATCTCCCTCATTCTTATACAGTTTCTCATCATATCTCCAACTTCTTCCTTTCTTCTCAAAGTTAAAATCTATTTCCATCGTTATCTCTGCATGATCAGAATCCTTAAAAATTCCCACATCTATTTTATCTATATTATTTAACAAATCTTTAGAAACAAAAAAATAGTCAATTCTTGAATATGTATTATATATCTTAGAGCAAAAAGTGTATACCCTTTCCGTACCTTTCAACTCCCTCCAAGCATCTACAACGTTATTTCGAAGTATCCATTTATTTAAAATCCCCCCTTTATTTGTTTCTCTATAACGAGTAGGGTTTGTACTATCTAGTTTGTCCCTAATTAGGTTAAAATCCCCAGCCACAATAACTTTCCCTACCCTTTCAGTTTCCAAGATTTTAGTTATTTTTCCAAAGAAATTCATTTTGTTTATCATTCGGTAAATATAAGTTAACCAGTGTCACTTTTTGCTCGTTGATATTTCCCACAATTATTAAATATCTTCCTTCTTCATCCCTTATTACTTGTTTTTTTTTCAAAATATACCTTATCTGATATCAATGTTGCAACACCTCTTGCTTTAGAAGTCCCAAAAGATTTTTCATAGATTTGCATACCCTTTATATTCATTCTATTTAAACCTTCAGATTTTTGATGAGTTTCTTGCAAAAATAGTATATCTGGTCGGTCTCTTTTAATTTTGAGCTCCAACCTCCTCCTCTTAATTTGATTCCCTGTTCCCTTCACGTTCCATGTCATTATTTTTATAAACCGCATTTAAACTGTGATTTTCTTAATCTTAACCCTTCTTCTTCCTTTCCGTGCTCCAATCCCACCACCAAATTAAAAAAAAACAAAGACAAACATAAAACACAACAACAACAAATAACAATTAGTCTTCATCCCCCACATCCTCATTCGGGTTGCGCCTCTATATAAAGAGTGTGGGGGGGGGGACATGCCCATGATCGGGTCATTTCTTTCGGGCTGTTCTTATATTCCACTTTCAAAGAAAGAAGATAACGCTGGCTTTTCCCCGCACTCAGCTTCCTGCTTTCTTCTAAGATCCTCCTCCTTGTCTAACGCTCGCTTTGTTTCTTCACGAGTTTTCTTATGCTCGGACATTGCCGGAGAGATTTCTTTCCGCTTTAAACTTTTAGGATCTTGGCCACCAACTGCTCCTTTTTCCTCCAATGTTGGAGATTCCACTTGTATTCCACCCATCTTAAGCATATGATCTTTAATTTCTGTTAAATCCTCGTCTTTCTCAATCAGCCCCAACTCCTGTATTAGTCTTATTGCATCTGTTTCCGGAGTAATAGTTTGCATTCTCCCCTTGTAAAAAAATTTCAACTGCTGTAGTGGTCTCCAATTATACTTAATACCATTGTCTCTCAAGACCTTTGTAACTGGTTTTAAAAAAAATCTCCATGCTCTTTCTTCTCTAGATATGTCTGGAAAAACTTGAATTTCTTTCCCCTCAAATTTTGGGACTTCTCCCAGGTCCCTTATTTTTGCCATAATCTCTAGTTTATCTCCGAGGTTTGCAAATCTCACTAGAACATTTCTATTAGCTCCGTTTTGTCTCTTATAGCCAATTCTAAAAACACTTACTAGGTCTGCTGCCGTATATACAATTGATGCATCAAGTTCATTCAGCCATTTTAACATTCTTTGCTTCAGATTATCCACCTTATCCTCCTGAATTCCACGAATAACAACTTTATATTTTCTTGCATCTTCTTCCAAAAGACTAATTCTCCTGTCTTGTTGCTGATTTTTAAAAAAGATCCCCTCAATCTTACGATCGGTCTGCGCCTCATGTACATGAATCTGTTCAATTTCATCCTTCATAAGTTTAATCTCCACGTTCTGCTTTGCAAAATTAATATTCATTTCGCTTATTTCCTCTTTGGTTTTTTGGATTTCCAATGTCATGTTATCCATACGGTCAGTTAGACCAGTTAGTTTTCCCCCAATTGTATTTAATGCCACGATGATTTGTTCAAGTTCAGAAGGCTGTTGAGTTGTCATGTTGAATCAATAGTCTTTTTTTTTTAAAAAAAGAAAAGAGTTAAACCTCTCTGCCAAGAGGGTCTTTATTGAAGAATAAGGGCAAAAACCCAAGTAAAATAAAGCTGAGACGGCATTTAATGCACCAAAGAAGCCAAAACAAAAATAAGAGGGCTATAATTCAGTTTATAAGAATACAGTATATCTTCCAGCCCCTCAAGTGTCCATTTTTTTTAGGCGTTGCCCAGGAAACTTACTCGCTACATCCAGCAAACACTCCACTTAAAAGGTTCAAAAGTTCAATAGACTTGCCATCCACGTGCTATCAGCTAATCTTCCACTGTTTACTTAACTTTCAAGCCTGTGCTTATGCCTCGTAGCAAGTAAAAAAACATGCAAATCACGGTGTTTATCAAGACAAAGGGCAACTTCCCTCCTACCTCGGCCGCCTTCGGTCAATCCTCTGCCTTCCCACGAAGAAACGAAACTTTAAAATTCAAGCAGTCCGGTTTGACCTATCGCTCTAAAAATCAATCTGCTGTCTCCTCAGCCTTTCCAAGACCGTTGTAAATAGTTTTGGCTTCTAACGGTGCATTTTAACCTCTTTAATCCGCATTTTCATTGAAAAAAAAACCCTACGAAATGAAGGAAACGTCCTCACACTACTCGATCATTAGCCACGCCCCCCTTGATTACATTCTCATCTACACCAAAACCAAAGGGATGAGGGATTTTTTAATCAAGAGAGGTCGGCGAAACGCAGTCTTAGGGGGTTTTTAAGGAAATTTTTTATTCAGATTTTAGGGGGTTCCAGGGAGGGGGATGGGATTAGTCAGGCTGAGGGCGGGACCAAAACCAAGCCGATGGGTGGAATTAAAAAGGAAGCGGATGGGTCTGGTAAGGAGAGGGAGATTAGGGTCGTTCCAGAAGAAGGTCATTTTATTCCAACGGTTGTGGGGAGGGGCAGGTGCGATGGTAGACAAGGATTCCATCACCGGTTGGGCAAACGTGGCCGATGGTTACAAGCGGTCACATGTCCCAACCCCCGCAATCTAGGTGGTCAGGGCTTACAGAGCCAGGGCCTGAGACTGATGCTATGCAACGCCAGGTCCATTGTCAACAAAGCCCTCCTCATTAACGACCTTGTATCAGAGGGGGAGCCGGACCTGGCGGGAATTACGGAGACCTGGTTGGGCCACGAGGGAGGACTTCCCCTCGTGGAAATATGCCCACCAGGTTACCGTGCGTTCCATCAGTCACGGGCCCTAGGCAGGGGTGGGGGAGTGGCGGTCATTGTCAGGGAAGGTCTTGAGCCGAGAGAGACAACTGTGCCACAGATAACCGGTTGTGAGTCCCTCTGCATGAAGTGGGGCCCAGGGAGGCAGTTGGGCTTGCTGATTGTGTACCTGGCTCCCCGCTATGTATCAGCAGCCCTGGGCGAGCTCCTCGAGATGATCACCGATATGGCGGTTGAGACCCCCAGACTGTTAGTCATGGGGACTTTAACCTGCCATCGGTAGGCGAGACTTCAGAGGTAGCTCGGGAGTTCATGGCCTCCATGACGGCCATGGACCTGACCCAAGTAATTCAGGGGCCCACACACGAGGGTGGACACACACTGGATCTCATTTTTGTCTCTGGCCAGTGGAGGAGTGATCTGGGAGTAGGGGATTTAGTCATCGCACCCCTGTCATGGTCAGATCACTCACTTCTCCGGCTCGACTTTCCAACCGCTACACCCCACCGCGGGGAGGCGAAACCGGAATTTCCAAGATGGTTCCACCCCAGGCGCCTGATGGAACCTGAAAGGTTCCAGATGGAGCTTGGCCCACTACCTGTAGCCTGACCCGCGCCCGGATGGGGGACCTAGTGGCTGCATGGAATAGTGCGGCCACTGGGGCCTTGGACTGGGTTGCGCCTTTGCGGCCCCTCTTGCGGCAGCGAACCACCCTGGCTCCCTGGTTTTCCGAGGAGCTGAGGGCGATGAAGTGCCGCAAGAGACGCCTAGAGAGGAGATGGAGATCCACACGCTCTGAATCGGACCGAACACAGGTAAGAGCCCATTTGAGGACTTACATTGTGGCGATAAGAGTGACCAAGCGTCGGTATTGTGCCACTCTTATCGCGTCCGCAGATAACCGCCCTGCCGCCGTGTTTGGGGTGACCCGCTCCTTCCTTCACCAGAGGCCGCGGGAAGCCCCTTTACAGGGCAGAGCAGAGGAATTTGGAGAGTATCTGCAGGACAAAATCGCTCAGATTCGGAGCGAGTTGGTCTCCACCGAAAGTGGTCCGGAGGAGGCTCGGAAGCGGGTCTTGAGGCACCATTCTGGGAGGAGTTTGACTCTGTTACTTCCGATGATATGGACAGGTTGCGTAGGAGACTGAGGGCCACCACATGTTTATTGGACCCGTGTCCCTCCTGGCTTGTACTGGCATCCTGGGAGGTTTCACGAGGCTGGCTCCAGGAAATAGTGAGGGCTTCTTTGAGTGAGGGGTTCTTGCCTACCGTCTTGAAAGAGGCGGTGGTGAGGCCTCTCCTCAAGAAGCCTTCCCTGGACCCAGCATTGTTAGTAAATTACCGTCCGGTCTTCAACCTTCACTTTTTGGCGAAGGTTGTAGAGAGTGTGGTGGCACAATATTTTCCACGTCACCTGGAGGAAATTGATTATCTGGACCCGCGCCAGTCCGGCTTCTGGCCAGGTCACAGCACAGAGACGGCATTGGTCGCGTTGGTGGATGATCTCTGGAGGGCCAGAGATGGGGGTTGTTCCTCCATCCTGGTCCTATTAGACCTCTCGGCGGCTTTTGATACCATCGACCATGGTATCCTATTGCATGGGCTAGAGGGGTTGGGGGTGAGGGGCACCGTTTTACGGTGGTTCTCCTCCTACCTCTCCGGTCGGTCGCAATTTGTATTGGCAGGGGGGCAGAGGTCGACGTCAAGGCCTCTCACTTGTGGGGTGCCTCAGGGGTCGGTCCTCTTGCCCCTCTTGTTCAATACATATATGAAGCCACTGGGCGAGATCATACGTGGGTTTGGGGTAGATTACCATCTGTACGTGGATGACACCCAGCTGTACATCTCTACCCCAAACCACCCCAACGATGCCGTCGAAGTGATGTCCCGGTGTCTGGAAGCCGTGCGGATCTGGATGGGAAGGAACAGACTCAAGCTCAACCCGTCCAAGACTGAGTGGTTGTGGCTACCGGTGCCCCGGTTCAACCAGTTGATGCAATCACTGGCCATAGGGGGCGAACACCTAGCCCCCGTGGAGCAGGCACGCAACTTAGGCGTCCTCCTGGATTCTTGGCTGTCAATAGAAGATCATGTGACAGCCGTGGCCAGGGGGACATTTTACCAGGTTCGCCTGGTGCGCCAGTTGCGTCCCCTATTGGACCGGGACGCCCTTCGCACAGTGACTCATGCACTTGTGACGTCTCGGCTGGACTATTGCAATGCTCTCTACATGGGGCTCCCCTTGAGATGCACTCAAAGGCTACAGCTGGTCCAGAACGCGGCCGCGCGGGCAGTTATGGGAGCTACTAGATACTCCCATGTTACACCACTCCTGTGCGAGCTGCATTGGTTGCCTGTGGCTTTTCGGGTGCGTTTCAAGGTGTTGACTATCATCTTTAAAACGCTCCATGGCACAGGACCTAGTTATTTGCGGGATCGTATCCTGCCCATACATCCCTTCGGCCGATTCACTCACACAGAGAGGGACTTCTCCGGGTGCCGTCCACCAGGCAATGCCAGCGGGTGACACCTAGGGGAAGGGCCTTCTCTGTGATGGGCCCGACCCTCTGGAACGACCTACCCCCGGATATTAGAACGACTACAGACCTCCTTGTTTTTCGCCAAAAATAAAAAACTTATCTGTTCCATCAGGCCGGCTTGGCCTAATTTATGCTTCTCGCCCCAGTCTGTATTTTCAAATTGTTTATTTGGTTTTAATGGGTTGCAATTTTAATTATTCTTAAAATTTTAGTACAGGGTAATTTAATTCGTTTTTAATCTTGTTATGTATTGTATGTTTTTAGATGGTTTTTAATTTTCCTGTACACCGCCCCGAGTCCCTTCGGGGAGGGGGGGCGGTTTATAAATGTAATAAATTATTATTATTATTATTAAAGAAGAACACATAAAACTAGTCCAAGCAGTTCTCGCTAAAGCCAAGCTCCCAAATTCTATGCAAAACTCTCTAAATGTGAGTTCAACCAAGAAAGAATTAACTATCTGGATACAAAATATCCTATGAGGGAATAGATATGGATCCAGAAAAAGTAAAAGCCATTATTGATTGGGAGCCACCCAAAACTCATAAACAACTACAAAGTTTCCTGGATTTTGCTAACTTTTACTGTCAATTCATTCTTGCCTTTGCGAGAATTGCTCTCCCCAAAATGAACCTGCTAAAGACAAAAGGGGGAAGAAACCAAAACCAAGGCAACCATTTAACTGAACTATAGAATGCCAAGTGGCATTTGAAAAACTTAAACGACTATTCTCAGCCAAACCAATCCTAAAACATCAGACCCAGAACAACCATTCGTCATCCAAGCGGATGCCAGTGACGTAGCAGGAGTGGTCCTACTGCAAAACAATGAACAGAGAAAATTGCAACTGTGTGCATACATATCCAACAAATTGACAGAAACCAAGCAAAGATGGGAAAAAGAGGCTTATGTCACACTAGCTATACCCGGCCACGCGTTGCTGTGGTGCAGTCTGGTTAAATGGGCAACCAATCTGTGTGTAGATCTACACCTGCACACATACACACAACCACTATATAACCCCCAACCTACCTATCTACCTACCGTATTTCTCCCTCTCTATCTATCCCTCTACCTACCTACCTACTGTATTTCTTCCTTTCTTCCCCTACCTACCTACCTACCTACCTACCTACCTACCTATCTACCTACCTACCTACCTACCTATTGTATTTCTCCCTCTCTATCTATCCCCCTACCTACCTACCTACCTACAGTATCTCCTTCTCTATTCCTCTACCTGCCTTCCTACCTACTGTATTTATCCCTCTTTGTCTATCCCTCTGGTTACCTACCTACTGTATTTCTTCCTTTCTCCCTCTATCTACCTACCTACCTACTGTATTTCTCCCTCTCTATTTATCCATCTACCTACCTACCTACCGTATCTCCTTCTCTATCTATTCCTCTACCTACCTACATACTGTATTTCTCCCTCTCTATCTATCTCTCTACCTACCTACCGTATTTTTTCCTTTCTCCCTCTATCTACCTACCCACCTACCTACTGTATTTTTCACTCTGTATCTATCCCTCTACCTACCTACCTACCTACTATTTCTCCCTCTCTATCTATCCCTATACCTACCTACCTTCTGTATTTCTCCCTCTCTCTCTATTCCTCTACCTACCTACTGTATTTCTTCCTTTCTCCCTCTATGTACCTACCTACCTACTGTATTTCTCCCTCTCTATCTATCCCCCCTATCTACCTACCTACTGTATTTCTTCCTTTCTCACTCTATCTACCTACCTACTGTATTTCTCCCTCTCTATCTATCCCCCTATCTACCTACCTACATACTGTATTTCTCCCTCTACTGTATCTGTCCCTCTACCTACCTACCAGTGGTGGGTTTCAATTTTTTAAAGAACCTATTCTGTAGGTGTGGCCTATTTTGGGGGCATGGCTTGGCAGTCATGTGACCGTGTGGGAGTGGCCAACTTGTAAAATGTAGTGAAACTCATTTAACAACGCTCTTGCTTAGAAACTAAAATTTTGGGATCAATTGTGATAAATTCTTTCTTTTTCGTTCTTTCTTTCCTTTCTTCCTTCCTTCTTTCTTTCTTGTTTCACTCTCCCCCTCTTTCTTTCTTTCTTTCTTTCTTTCCTTCCCTGTATCACTCTCCCCGACTTTCTTTTTTTCTTTCTTCCTTTCTCTTCCCCTTCCTTCCTTCCTTTCTTGTGTCACTCTTCCCCTTCCTTCCTTCCTGCCTTCCTTCCTTGTGTCACTCTCCCCCTCTTCCTTCCTTCCTTCCTTCCTTCCTTCCTTCCTTCTTGTGTCACTCTCCCCCTCTTTCTTCCTTTCCTTCCTTCCTTGTGTCACCCTCCCCAACTTTCTTTCTTTTTTTCTTTCTACCTTCCTCTTCCTCTTCCTTCCTTGTGTCACTCTCCCCCTCTTTCTTCCTTCCTTCCTCCCCCCTCCCCGCCCTCAAGAGTCCCGCGACTTTGGCAGGGGTGCTCTTGGCTTCCGCTTTCTTGCGGCACAAGGCCCTTTTCCTGCCTGTATTTTCCTCCTCCTTTTTCCCAGTAGCTCCGAGGCCCTCCAAGCTTGCCCCCCTCCCCTCCCCTCCCCAGCCCCAAAGTTCCCAGAGTTGCCCGAGTTAAAGCGTCGCCTCTATCCCCTGTGTTAGAATACAGCAGGCACAAGGTCTGGCCAAGAGTTCGGTGCACATGACTGCGCTCCCCCTCACTCAGGTACAAGAGAATAAAGGGTACAAGAAAAATAAAAATTTAAAGAAAATTCAGAGAATCCAAGCAATGTTTTAAGTTTAGGCTGGAGCTCATAAGAATACTGACTTCTACTTTCCCCTCACCTTGCCCTCGCTCTTTTCACTTACTGCTTCAAGACGAAGCGTCTCTCACTCTGCATAAACAGTGGCTTGCAAAGGCGGGAAAGGTGCGGTTTGGGGGGAAAGGGGAGGAGCATTCAAAAGGGGTAGCTCAGTCAGCTTGGCTCAAGTGATGGCCTGGCTCTGGAGTCTGGGCTTTGGAAGGACGGGATGGCTTCTTTCCCTTTCATTCTCATTGGAAAGAAAGGGGAGGGGCAGACCCCCTCTCTCCGGCTCGCTAAATTTCACCAACCGTCTCTTATGTGCCAGTGCGAGCCGGTAGAAACCCACCACTGCTACCTACCTAGAGTATTTCTTCTTTTCTCCACCTACCTACCTACCTACCTACCTACCTACCTACCTACCTACCTACCTACCTACCTACCGTATTTCTTCCTCTCTATCTATCCCCTACCTACCTACTGTATTTCTCCCTCTCTATCTATCACCCTACCTACCTACGTACCTACCTAGGTACCTACCTAACTACCATATTTCTCCCTCTCTATCTATCCCTCTACCTACCTACCTACCTACCTACCTACCTACCTACCTACCTACCTACCTACCTACTGTATTTCTCCCTCTCTGTCTATTCTCCTATTTACCTACCTACTGTAATACAATAATACAATAGCAGAGTTGGAAGGGACCTTGGAGGTCATCTAGTCCAACTCCCTGCCTAGACAGGAAGCCCTATACCATTTCAGACAAATGGCTATCCAACATCTTCTTGAAGACTTGCAGTGTTGGGGCATTCACAACTTCTGGAGGCAAGCTGTTCCACTGGTTAATTGTTCTAATTGTCAGGAAATTCGTCCTCAGTTCTAAGTTGCTTTTCTCCTTGATTAGTTTCCACCCATTGCTTCTTGTTCTGCTCTCAGGTGCCCTGAAGAATAGCTTGACTCCCTCTTCTTTGTGGCAACCCCTGAGATATTGGAAGGCTGCTATCATGTCTCCCCTAATCTCTCTTTTATTAAACTGTATTTCTCCCTCTCTCTATGGGCCACCTGGGAGTTTGCTATTTGCCTTTTTTGGCCCTTTTAGGCCTCCATACACTGGAATTATATGGAATTCCAACGATAGTTGGAAAGCAGCCGGATAGGCGGGGCTACAGGGAGGTGAAAACCTGATCAGTGGGTACATTTTACGTTTGTGTACCTTGCACATGACACACAATTCTATTATCAGAAGTCCTTGGGAACATTGTGTCAAAATTTGGTGTAAATCGGTGCAGTAGTTTTTGAGATTAGCTGCTTCGTACAAACTATTTTACATTTTTATTTATATAGATGGATACAATTCTTAGAAGGGAAGAAAATCCTCTTTGAAGTCTGGACTAATCATAAAAACCTCCAAGCTCTGAAGACCCCACAAAAATCTCCCCCAAACAAGTACATTGGGCACAATACTTTAAACGGTTTAATTTCACCCTCAAATATCTCCCAGGAGGGAACAACTTATTAGCTGATGCCCTGTTTAGGAAACACCAATACAACAGCTAAAGGATTGAAATTGTTAAACTTAAGCTCCAAACAGCCCAGCTAACCACCAGAGTAATTACCCGAGCACAAACCAAAAAAGAATCGTTTCCTGACAATACAACGGTCTCCAAATTTAAGGAGGCTCTAATCAAGGATGACTGGTTCCAAGCACACAAAAACATTTGTTTGCTCAAAGATGACATAGCCTGCATAGAAAACAAACTTTACACCCCTGCTAGCCAAAGATTGGATCTTATGAAGCCATGCCATGACTCCAGGGTAGCTGGACACTTTGGATTTGTGAAAACTCTATACCTCAACAAAAGGCAATTCTGGTGGCCATCCCTTAAAAAAGACTTTGAGCTACATTGCTAGCTGCCTCACCTAAACAGCTGCAAAAAGACAACAAGGAAAATCCCCAGGATTTTTACAAATGGTAGTAGAACCTTCAGCACCTGGAGAGAGATTTCTATGGATTTTATAGTGGAGCTGCCTGAAAGCATGGGAAACACAGTTATTTGGGTTGTAATAAACCTATTTTCAAAACAGGTCCATTTCATACCCTGTCAGAAGATCCTAACAGCCAAGGCACTAGCAAAAAAAAATTTAGTTCACATTTATCGCTTCCATGGAACTCCCCAACGGATTATCTCAGACAGGGGTGTCCAATTCACCTCCAAATTTTGGCAGGCTTTCTTAAACCTGTTAGGCTCCGCCCAGGGCAATCCGCTTCATATCATCCTCAGACAAATAGCAGGGCAGAGAAAATGAATGGTGTATTGGAACAATATTTAAGAAGTTTTATTAATTACCAACAGGACAATTGGACCAACCTGTTACCTTTTGCTGAAGCAGCTTACAACAACTCTTTACACAGCAGCACTGGCTTCATCCCATTTCAGGTTGCCAAAGGACAAGAATTCAACTCCATACCAGAGCTACCAGCTAAGGAACCTGACATCCCCTCCCTTAAGGAGTGGATAATTAATCTACAATCCACTTGGCCAGTGGTCAGACTAGCTCTATAAGAAGCTAGAACAGCTTTTAAATTTCGAGCTGACAAGAAGCGCTATGAACCCAAACCATTCAAAGTGGGGGACCATGTATATCTATCCACAAACTTTCTACAATCATCTAAGAAACTGGGACCAAAATTCATTGGTCCATTCCCAATCACCAAAATTATTAACCCCATCATAGTAGAACTCCTCCTTCCTTAGGCAGGTTCATCCAGTGTTTCATTGCAACATACTCAAGCTAGAAATCACTAAAAGGTCACCCCCTTTCCCCACACCCCCAACCTTATTATAGTGGAAGGAGAACAACATTTTGAAATTAAAGATATCCTGGGCTCACTCACTCACCACGGCTCCATGCAATATTTAGTGGCATGAAAACACCTACCACCCTCTCAGAATGAATGGGTAGCCAAAAAACATATAAAGGCTCCTACACTGCTAAGGAAATTCCACCTGAAATACCCTCAAAAACCATCCTAAATTGTAACGTATTATATGATTTATGTCTTTCAAGGTGGACTTTCCATTTTTCTGAGGAGGGCAATATGTCAGATCCGTGTATCTGCCATTCTTCGGTGGACAAAGGGGTAGTGGTGGTTGGATTTGATGCATTTGTTCTTTCTCCTTTTTATGTCATGCCTTGCATGTTTACATAAACTTTTGCCCGATTTATAACCATTGCTTGGCACCTCAGGGGTCCAGAAATCCTCACCTCTTGGAGGATACAACGAGGGGAGGGGAGCCATGTGGTTGAAGATGATATTTGAAAATCCCTGCTTATCTGTTTCTCAGAGAGGCAGGGATCAAAAACATCTTCACATCTGCGGATTGGTGGGAATCCACATTGGGAGGAGTTCCTAAGTTCCTTTATCATGGACTGTATAGCCTGAGGGTCCCACAGCCTGCTTTGAATATTGATTTGCTTTCACTCCTTTTCAATAAAAGATTCCTTTTGAAATACCAGGTTTTCAAGAAACTTTTTTGAAGGCGGGGTGGGGTGAGGCAGGTCATTACAAGTATCCTCCTATATCTCCAATTCTATTTTCGACTCTCTTAATATATTTTCCCCATTTTAATTCATCAGTCACTGTTATTTCCTTTGTTGTCTCCCCATCTTATTTTATTCTCTGGTTCTTCGGCCCAGTATTTTCCTCCATTTTTACTGTCAGCTCCTCCCTTTCTTGGACGTTTTTGCTCATCATCCCTTGTATAGTCTTTTCCATTTTTTCTGTAATCTCCTTAAATCCTTTCACCATAATGTCCTTTGCGTTTTGTAAAAATAACACCATCTCCTTCATGTTTCACTTGATTTTTCTGATAATCATCTTATTTTTTTTTTAGAAATTCAACTTTTGTTCAATAGTCCAAGAGCTATTTATTCAGTCCTTAGGTTGCCCTTCAAGGAGTGCACTAATCACAATTCTTTATATACCAAAGGTTCCATTTGAACAGACCCAGAGGTTATCAGAAGTCTTTCAGCGTTCCCTTTAATTAAGTAACTTGCTTATTTTTGTATTTAAATCTCCAGTAGTTCTGGGGTAGTTGGGAATAATCCAATAAACATTTTCACAGTTCTTCTCATAAGTATTCCCAAAATTGTAGCTTTTCCTTTTGCCAGCAGGTGGCATTCTCAACTTGTCATTTTAGTTATAAATCAATTATAAAAGTAGAATAAGTTTTGTAAGTAAATAATTCTAGTATTTTAATATGCTTTCCAAATATCGTGTCTTCCCAATTTAAGAGTCTAACTTTCTATACATTTCAAAATTTATTATTTTTCTCTCTTGTGTCTCTCCCCTTCTAGTCTGGTATTTTCTCAGATTGCTTAGATGCAGCTTTAACAGATAATTCAGAGCAAATAGTTCCAAATTATTCCTTGGGGTTAAGTTTAAAGCAAAAAGAAACCCTCTCCACCAGTTCTGGTCACTGTTCACCTACTTCAACACCAGTCTTAGTTGTTCCTCAGTTGTCCCAGCTTTGTGGCAGCCATCTTTAGGCTGTCTCTTCTCTTCACTGTGGCTGAGAGGGAGAAAGAACCCCAGGTCAGACAGGAGATCTGCGAATCTCCTCGACTTCACAGGGCGCTCCTCTTTGCTTTATTGCCCCTGCAAGATGGCTTTGTCTCTTTTCTAAGCCCACAAACAGGGAAAGTTCAGCACAGAGAACAGGAAACCTGTTCCCTGTTTCTGATGTCACCATGATGTCCCAGACATAAAATTATATTTCTGTATCACTCCTGCAATCTAACCCAATCAGGACCACATATGCCAATATCAATTGGACCATTTAGTCAGAAATTGTGCTGCATTAAATGTCCATTTCAAATTCTGGCCACGCATGAAGTATGTTGTTTTAATATGGGCCTCCCACTGGGCCATATGTTTAATCAAGGTACTTATCTCTCGCTCCCTTATACAAACAGCAATTGAATAATATGTGCCAGATCTTCTATTTTTTCAGCTCCACAAATGTGTGTTCATTCTATAGGATAGAATGGAATCTCCCAAATTGTACCATCACATCAATCTGTTCCAATCTTGCTCGGGTAACTGTCTCACTGAGATGTTTTGGCAGTTGTAATTTTAAATAGTTGTCATTTGAAAGATACCTTTATATTTGCTCAGCCATTTCAGGCTACCAGCCTTACTAAGTGTGGCTATGTCATAAACCAGAGCAGAAATTCTTTAAAAAGTAAGAGATTAACTGCTGAAATACAAAGGGAGAGAGATCATGGTTTTAAAACAGGTGCCCTGAAAAGTAAGAGATCTACGGAAGCAATACCAATTCCTGACAGGACAGTTGATTAGACATCAGATAAATTTCAAATGGCTGTTAGCTGAAGGAATTTTGGCTATGTGCAATGACAAAACACACAGACTGGATTCTCTAGATAAAGCATATGAATTCTACAACTACGATTTCAACCTGTATGAGGAACAACAAAGAATAGAGGAAATAGAAGATCAAAATGACAATAAAAAGAAGATAATCCAAAACTATTATGAAAATCTGTATGATCAAGAGGAACTATCAGAGCACAAAATAAAACTATACTTGGAAGAAGCCAGGCTGCCTAAAGTATCTGAAGTAGTAAGAACTATGTTAAATGAAAATATAACAATATTTGAACTAGCAGAGGCATTTAAGAGACAAGAGAACAATAAAACACCAGGACTAGATGGCCTACTGATGGAAGTTTACAAACAACTACAAGACATACTGGGACCATCAATGCCGGAAGTTTATAATGAAATCTTGCTAGAAGCTGAGATACCAAAATTCTGGATTGAAGCAAATATTATTCTTACACCAAAAGCAGATTTAGTGCAGATTAAAAATTACAGACCAGTTTTACTTCTAAATGTGAATTATAAAATTTATGTGTCAATAATAGCTGAAAGATTAAAGAGATTTTTGAACAAATTTATACACCCAGACCCAAATTGATTTTTGCCTAAGAGACAAATTAAAAACATGGGAATAATTTTGAATACATTGGAATACTATGAAGCACATCCTGAAAAACAAATGGTATTGACCTTTTTAGATGCACAGAAAGCATTTGATAATGTAAATTGGCAATTTATGATATTACAATTAAAATACATGGAATTTGGTGGAAAATTCATTAATATCATTAAGTCAACATATACTAAACAGACTCAAAAGTGATTATAAATGGGGTCATAACAGAAAATGTTAACATTAAAAAAGGCACAAAACAGGGATGTCGATTGTCCACTGTACTGTTTATTTTGGCATTGGAAGTGCTAAATAGCAAGACAGAAATAAATGGGATGGAGATAAAAAAAGGAAAATACCAATTACAGGCATTTTCCTGTCATGATCTGGTATTTATCATAGAAGAACTGCAATAAACTGGACCCAAATTGATGAAGAAAATAGAGGACAATGGGGAAGTTGCAGGATTAAAAGTAAACAAAGAGAAAACTAAAATTTTAGTGAAAAACCCTCACAGATAAACAGAAAAACGATTTAATGGAGAAGACAGATATTCAGATAGTGAAGAAAGTAAAATATCTGGGAATTTATCAGAGAGATGTACAATTATAAAATAAGATAATTAAGATAAATTGATAAAGCAAATTAAACTTGACTTGGAAAAGTGGAAAAACCTGCAGCTATCACTGTTTGGAAGAATAGCTATCATTAAAATGAATATTCTACTGAGAATATGCATCTTTTCCAAACAATTCCAATAAGGCTGGAAAAGAAATACTTTGAGGAATTAAATAGATTACTATCAAAATTTAACTGGAAAGGTAAAAAAAAAAAGCAAGAACAAGTCTGAAACTATTACAAGACTCTACTAATAGAGGAGGCTTTGGGTTGCCAAATTGGGAGTGGCATCTACACTTAAGGGGCTAAAAAAATAGATACCGTATTTGCCGGCGTATAAGACGACTGGGCGTATAAGACGACCCCCCCATCACTTCCATTCAAAATATAGAGTTTGTTATATACTCGCCATATAAGACTACCCCCTCTTCCGCACACCTTCCACACCCCAAATAAAACGTAAAAGAACATCAGATTTGATTTCAACATGTTAATTTATATTCAAATGCTTATGACATGCAGGAAAACTGTCACAAGGCTGTATGTTATCAAACACGTACAGTAAACATAAAACAGTGCAAGTTGCACATCAAGAGCATAAACATTGGATCAGCAAAACCACGGGATAGGTAACATGTTTCTGGGGACATGCCCCCTTCGTCAGACCTTGCTGAGCTCCCAAAGGAATGTTCATACGGTAAATAGTGTGAGGGTGGCTAAGACCCCTCCCCCTCCTGTATTATACCAGCCAATAGTAAATGCCAGAGGCTAATTCACTAAAGCTGAATGGAACAATAAACCTATGGGAGCTACCATGCTGTTTGTTTTCTAAGCTGTTAACCAAACTGGAACTGTCAATGATAGAAGGAAGATAACAAATAGAGGAAGAGAGCAAGTGCCGGGCAAGTTTGCTGGCGTGACAGTTTCCCTTTAAAAGCCTTCAAACTCCTGTTCGTCATCTGATATTAAAAGTTCATCAATGACATCTTGTGATACAGTTGTAAGGCAGTCATCGTATGGATCTAATTCCGTGTCAGATGATGTGGCCTCAGCTTTAGCTTCCTCTTCCTCTTCATCTTGCCACAAGTACTCGTCCTCCATACAATCTAATGAATTTGATATGCCACACTTCTTGAAAGACTTGATTACTGTTTGTGCATCAATATCATTCCAGGCTTTTATGACAAATTGGCACAAAACATCCAACTGTGGAGCACGCATGTTTCCTCCTTTTGTGTATGACTTTAAGCCGCTAACCATCCATTCATTCCACTGTTCTCGAATGCGATCTTTAAAAGGCTTGTTTAGGCACACATCCAGGGGCTGTACCAATGATGTCAATCCTGCAGGATTAACTGCTGCATCTGTTTTTATTCTCGCAAGCCTTTCCTTGGTGGTGGGAGTTAAATGAGCCCTGAACATATCCCACACAAGTAGACTACGTTTTTGAAGTAGACCACCTGGTCGTCTGCTCCATACATTATCCAGCCATAGTTTCACACCCTCCTCATCCATCCAGCCTTTTTCATGCACGTGCACAAAACAACCAGCAGGGAACTTGAGTTTTGGCATGGTTTTCCTTTTAAAAATAATCATAGGTTTCAGTTTGTTGCCATCAGCTGTGCATGCTAGTACCACTGTAAAACTTGACTTCTCATGTCCTGTTGTTTTTATCAAAATAGTTTTCTCACCTTTATGATGGACAGTTTTATTTCCAATCATATCAAAATTCATTGGAGTTTCATCCATATTTCCAATATTACTTAACGCATAGCCATGTTTAGTGCGCTGTTGTATTACGTATCGATGGAAACTATCCACTTTGTTATCCAGATCTGCAGGTAATTTTTGGGCAATTTTTGTCTTTTGCCTTAGTACCAGATCATGCCTTGCCATGAATCTACTACACCAGGATATAGTGGCCTTAAAATTGTTGCTGTGATCGGGGTTAGATTTGGCCCACTGAAGTGCAAACAAGCGTATTTTATTTCGTGTCATCACATAACCGTTTTGGCGAAGCTCAGCCACCATATCTATATCTGCTACAAGTTTTTCAAGTTCTGGCCAGTGTGCGATGCCTCTTCTTAATGCACACTTACCCCTTGGCATACTCTTTAATGCTTTTTCATTTGATTTCCAGTCCCGAACCATCTTTTCTGTTACTCCATATTGTCTTGCAGCAGCACAATTATTATGTTCCCTGGCAAAGTTTACAACTTTAAGTTTAAAACTTGCCTCATATTTCTTTCTTTTTGGTGCCATGATAGGGTTGATAGGGGTTTGACTGCTGGACAAATATCAACAATACAATGACTGGAATTTATTTTGAGAGCCGGAAGGTGTGACCTGTTTTGCTTTGCTTTGCTTTGCTTTGTTTTGTTTAGCTTTGTTTTGTTTTGTTTCGTCTCTCTCTCTCTCTCTCTCTCTCTCTCTCTCTCTCTCTCTCTCTCTCTCTCTGTCACTGTCTCGCGCGCTCTGTGGTGATGGCTGTCCCCTTCACGTTCCTCGTCTCCCCGAATGGCGTCCAGAGCCATCCGCAGCCGCGCAGAGACTTACCGCTTTTGCGCGTGGCTATCTTTTGCACGGCGTGGAGAAGCAGCAAATCTCCGCGCGGCTGCGGATGGTTTCCTCCTTCCCCTCTGTCTCTTTCCCCTCTGTGTGTCTGTTACACTCTCATTCTGGGCCTCTCTCTCTCTCTGTCACTGTCTCGCGCGCTCTGTGGTGATGGCTGTCCCCTTCACGTTCCTCGCGTGCGCGAGAGACTTGCACGGAAGGGAAAGAGACGGGGGAAGGAGGAAACCATCGCGGGCGAGAGAGAGACTTGCATGGAAGGGAAAGAGACGGGGGAAGGAGGAAACCATCGCCCGCGCGAGAGAGACTTGCACGGAAGGGAAAGAGACGGGGAAGGAGGAAACCATCGCGCGCGAGAGAGAGACTTGCACGGAAGGGAAAGAGACGGGGGAAGGAGGAAACCATCGCGCACGAGAGAGAGACTTGCATGGAAGGGAAAGAGACGGGGGAAGGAGGAAACCATCGCGCGCGAGAGAGAGACTTGCACGGAAGGGAAAGAGACGGGGGAAGGAGGAAACCATCGTGCGCGCGAGAGACTTGCACGGAAGGGAAAGAGACGGGGGAAGGAGGAAACCATTGCGCGCGAGAGAGACTTGCACGGAAGGGAAAGAGACGGGGGGAAGGAGGAAACCATCGCGCGCGAGAGAGAGACTTGCACGGAAGGGAAAGAGACGGGGGAAGGAGGAAACCATCGCGCGCGAGAGAGAGACTTGCACGGAAGGGAAAGAGACGGGGGGAAGGAGGAAACCATCGCGCGCGCGAGAGAGACTTGCACGGAAGGGAAAGAGACGGGGGGGGAAGGAGGAAACCATCGCGCGCGAGAGAGAGACTTGCACGGAAGGGAAAGAGACGGGGGAAGGAGGAAACCATCGCGCGCGAGAGAGAGACTTGCACGGAAGGGAAAGAGACGGGGGAAGGAGGAAACCATCGCGCGCGAAAGAGACTTGCACGGAAGGGAAAGAGACGGGGGAAGGAGGAAACCATCGCGCGCGAGAGAGAGACTTGCACGGAAGGGAAAGAGACGGGGGAAGGAGGAAACCATCGCGCGCGAGAGAGAGACTTGCACGGAAGGGAAAGAGACGGGGGAAGGAGGAAACCATCGCGCGCGCGATGGAGACTTGCACGGAAGGGAAAGAGACGGGGGGAGGAGGAAACCATCGCGCGCGCGAAAGAGACTTGCACGGAAGGGAAAGAGACGAGGGAAGGAGGAAACCATCGCGCGCGAGAGAGAGACTTGCATGGAAGGGAAAGAGACGAGGGAAGGAGGAAACCATCGCGCGAGAGAGAGACTTGCACGGAAGGGAAAGAGACGGGGGAAGGAGGAAACCATCGCGCGAGAGAGAGACACTTGCACGGAAGGGAAAGAGACGGGGGAAGGAGGAAACCAGCGCGCGGAGACTTGCAAGAAGGGGACCTCGCGGATGACCCGGCGTATAAGATGACCCCCCCAGTTGGAGGCATGTTTTTCAGGGCAAAAAAGTCGTTTTATATGCCGGCAGATACGGTAACTTTGGAGGCACACGATTTGCAACTGGGGTGGCATGCCTTTCTATGATATGTGAAAAATAAAATACACAAATATTTCCAAGAACACTACATTAAAAATGCTTTGTTTTTAATATGGGAAAATTAAGGAAAATCACTATTTAAAATACCAGTCTGGTTCTCCATGCTGGAGGCATTGATACATCCAAATGTGGTTGATATGGGAAAAAAATCATAAAATATAAAAATATTCTGAATGAGAAAGGGGAATTGAAAAGCAAACAGGAATTGAATCAAGGGATAAATTTAGCATGGTGGCCACAGGTACAAATATAATCAAAATATGAAAAAGAGGCTAAAACATATGTTTTTTATAAAGAACCAACAAAATTGGAGTAGATTCTAACAGAACTAGTCCTAACAGAAACTAATTTAAAAAATGTATAACCATCTACTGAGTATTAGAATGGAAGACCAAGTAAAGGAAACAATAATAGTGTGGGTAAAAACATTGGTTACTCTATAGAATTGGATAAATGGCAAAAGTTGTGGGATAGAAATTGTAAATTAACAATGTCTACTGCGTACAAATAAAAAACTTATACAAAGTGTTTTATAGATGGCACTTCCCACCAGCAAGATTAGCTAAGTTGTTTAAAGATGTGTCTGCTAAAATGTTGGAATAGCAATCAGATTCCAGGCTCGCACTACCCATGTGGTAGACATGCCCAAAGGCAAAACCATACTGGATAAAAATACATATTTGGATAGAAAAAGTGATAAAAGAACATAGATTTAAAACCAGAAATATTTCTGTTGGGTATCATACCAGAAAAATATAATATAGAGACTATGTATCTAATACTACGTGTGTGGCTAGAATAGTATTTGCACAACATTGGAAAAGTGTGGAGATCCCTACAGAAGAGAAGATAATAAAAAAAAATTCTAGAATGTTCAAAAATGGATAGACTAATACTTGAAATAAAAGGGAAGGAAGACATGGAGTATTTCAAAATATGGGATTCGTTTTATCAACTAGTTTATTTTATCAACTAACAAACTAACTAACAAGCCTCTTGCCTTGGCAAAAGGACCTTCGTAGCTCAATGAAGCTATAAGTTATGCTGTGCAGGGCCACCCAAGATAGACAGGTCATAGCAGAGAGTTCTGACAAAATGTGATCCACTGGAGAAGGAAGTGGCAACCCACTCCAGTATCTTTGTCATTAAAACCTCATGGACAGTACCAAAAGGCAAAAAGATATAACGCTGGACAATGAATCCCTCAGGTCGGAAGGTGTCCAATATGCTACTGGGGAAGAGCAGAGGGTACCAATAGTGCCAGAAAGAGTGAAGCAACTGGGCCAAAGTCACAAGGATGCTCAGCTGTGGATGTATCTGGTGGTGAAAGGAAAGTGTGATGCTGTAAAGATCTATACTCCATAGTAACCTGGAATGTAAGATCCATGAATCAAGGCAAGCTAGATGTGGTCAAACAAAAGATGACAAGACTGAACATCAACATCTTAGGAATCAATGAACTAAAATGGAGAGGAATGGGTGAATTTAATTCAGATGACCATCAGTTATACTACTATGGGCGAATCCCTCAAAAGAAATGGAGTAGCCTTCATAGTCAATAAAAGAATAGGAAAAGCAATACTTGGATACAATCCCCAAAATGATAGAATGATCTCGGTTTGAATCCGAGGCAAACCATTGAGCATCAAATCTATGCCCCAACCACTGATGCTGAAGAGGATAAAATTGACCAGTTCTATGAAGCCCAACAACACCTTATAGAATCAACACCAAAAAATGATGTCCTTATTATCATTGGGGATTGGAATGCTAAATTAGGAAGCCAAAAGATAACTGGAATAACAGGCAAGTTTGGCCTTGGAGTACAACATGAAGAAGGGCCCAATTTTGTCAACACTTTTTGTCAACACTTTCCCAACAACCCAAGAGATGACTGTATACATGGACATCACCAGATGGTCAACACAGAAATCAGATTGACTATGTGCTCTGCAACCAAAGATGGAGAAGCTGTATACCTGTGATGGCGAACCTATGGCACGCATGCCAAAGGTGGCCCGCAAAGCAATTTGAAAGCAATTTGAGGTGTTGCCCTGTCAGCTCCCAGTTGACTTTGGTTTTCGTTTTCAGCCATTTTTTGCCCTCCGAAAGCAAAAAAAATGCCCCAACGCACAAACTAGAAGTTCAGAAATGGACTTCCAATTTGTGCGTTGGGTTGTGCTTTGGAACAGCCAAGGATGGAAGAGTTCGCTCAGGAGTGTCGCTGATAAAGAAGCTGCAGAAAGTCTAGTTGCCTCTTGAAAAAACACCTTTGGGATAACTATGATCTGGATGACTGAGTACCTCCAAAGACATCTAACAAGAAAACACTGAATAAATTGGAAAAACAGTTTCAGCAACTTATTTACTATGAATTAATTAATGTCTTAATTGCTGGGAAAGTCTTCATTTACTAAGTTAGATAACTCACTGATATAACTAACTGAAGGGAAAATATCATTTCAATATACATAAATTCTGAGAAGTGGCTTATTTATATTCAACATGTTCCTTACCTAGTGAAGCATATGATCCTGGAGGTAGACCAGCAGTTGCTAAGCGACCAGTTCCTGATGGCTGACTGATAGCATGACGTGCCTTTGCTCCAGAGGCAGCATTAACATCAATGTCACTGCAAGACCTCTGCAGTGTTCCTAGGGTCGGAGCTGCTTTGCTGCCACTTGAAACTGAAAGAAAACAGGAAACTGCATATCAAGATTCCCACCTCATGTGATACTTTAAAAAGTCCTCTAGAGATTTGCCCAAATTACTTCTAAAATGTCTGCCTGGTCTTGTACATTGAGCAAATTCATTGTAATTTTTACAATGACAATAAAGATTATTATTATTATTAAATTACCTCTATTAGCCATACTTGCAGAACTGGAGGTGGACCATTTTGAAGAAAAGGGACGACTGAAAGAAAAGCAAAATAATACTTTTTGTAATGTAAATTATTAAACATTTCATGTTCTCTTCAATACTCTTAAACTTGTATAAAACTCTAATCAGGAAACTTTTTTGCAGGAAAAATCTTGGAACACTTTCCTGAGCAGCTCAATTCAGTATCACTATTTCACAAAACCTGCTATAGACTTTCACATAATTCTAATATTGAATGCACACTGAAAGATAGGTACCATCTAAATAGATCAGTGAGGATATATTACATTAAAATACATTTTATCTGCAATAATATGTGGAAATAGCCTTGGAAGGCAGGAGGTAAGAGGTATAGACTAGGCAAAAGTCATATAAGAGGCAGATGAGCCTTCGGAAGGACTGTAGATAAATGATTCAGCAGAGACTCTCCCTAATTTCTTTTGGATTGTAAAGGTAAAAGGTGAGAAATGTACTTTCAGATTTACAATTTTCTGTTAAAGCAATGTGCTAGTGAAATAATAAAGTTAGAGCTGTTACCTCTGGGTGTCTCTCTTGTCTAGAATCCCTTGCAAGATAGACAATACTATAGTTTCTTATTCATCAGGTAGAAATAAGTTCAAGAAAAAAGCCCTAATCTGACACGGACTGTATATAGATCTTGTGGGCAGAAATATTTTCTTTAGACTGACACTTACTTTAGACTTTCTTGTGAGCTGGAAGATGACCTGTCTGATTGTGGAAGTGATGCAATGCTACCAGAATTCTTTAAGTAAGTTTGGAGACTTCTTTGATAGGATGGTTCAAGACTATTATACAGAACTTCTGCCTCACCAGGAAAATGATTTGTTAGGCCTAGATAAGTCCTAAAAAAAAACCACATAACATAACATTCCTTTATTAGAAAAAGGAAAATATTTCTGGAAACAGAAACTATCTTCCAACACTAGTAAAAAAAAATCTAACATTTTAAAAACTCTCAACTTCACAAAGCTTGGAGTCCAACCATAGCTAGAATGGAAAAGAACCATAACTATTAACATATTACAATACAATACAATACAATAGCAGAGTTGGAAGGGACCTTGTAGGTCTTCTAGTCCAACCCCCTGCGTGGGCAGGAACCTTATACCATTTTAGACAAATTCAAACCTTATACCATTTCAGACAAATATTATTATGTATGCTCCCTGGAGTTATTGTATGTTAGTGGGTGGTCACATAAATCTATTTATTTTTGTTTATTAAATAAATTTATGTGACCATCCAACTAGTACACAATGACTCCAGGTGGCATACAACATTAAAAATCAACAATATGTATATACCCCAGAAACCCCTCTCCTAAATTTGTAGGCTATTCTTTTCTGCTAAAAAGTATCAATACTTTCCAAATTACCGTACTTAAACCAAACTTTGAATTAATCTTACTTTCGTGCCTCCACTCTTGCCTCAGCATCAGCATCATGAATGCCCTTTTTGATAGTTTCAACCAGAACAGCAGCATGCCTGTAAGAGAAAACCAGAAATAAATGTTACTTCTAATTTATCTTAACTTTATCAGAGGAGTTGCTGTTCCTTGAAAAAAACTAGATAATGAATGCAAAAAAGTTCTGAGAAGAGTGTAGCACCTGACCAGCTTTACCCAGATCCAGATGCTAAATGGCTCTAATTAGTATTTGGATTAATATGGGCAATGAAACTGATTTGATTATAGGTCTTGGACCATACATAAAAGAGTATAATATCTCCCTGCTTTTGGGCAACATTGGGAAAAGCCTAGCGAATAGCTACAATCAAATCTTGGGGTCAAGATATGTCTACTCTGAGTTCTACAGGAAATCTGAAAAAGAAATTTAGAAGTTCTTGGTTTACACAGAGACGAGGATTATGGATTAAAATTCTTGCAAGATAGCAATTCTGCAATATATCATAGCAGATAGAATTTATGATAATATGTTTCTGATAGAGATATTTGGAGAATGGTGAAAGATCCGGTAAGATCTTGGTTTAAACAAAAGGAAGATAAGGCAATGAGCCCAACTATTAGGGGTGAAAGAGATGAAATTCATAACACTTTAATGGATATAAACTGTCAATTTTTTTTTTTTGAAAATGCTTATATAGTATTCAAGAGAATGTATTGAATAAAGATATTTAGTATTTTAAAAAGTATAATTAACCTACCTCATATAGATTATAAAAACTTATATTTGCTCCACTCTCTGAAGTAGAGATTAAACAAATACTTTTTAAAAGGGATAGTAAAACACCAAAATTAGATTGAATCCCTATTGAGATTTAATCACTAATTAATGAGGGTGAATATCTTAGAAAGGAAAAGAAAAACAAAGATTAACCAGAAAAACAATGAATATGAGAAGGATTAATGTGATCTTGAGTCAGCTAGGGAAGGAATAGTATGTAGATATGAGTGTGCAAAAATTCTCTTCCAGGAAATATTCTTTGCCTATCACTTACAAAACTTAGAACTGAACTGAACTGCTACCATTCAAAATATATTTCTCTTTAGAAGAGAGGATTTCAGTTACAGATCTAATGTTTTGAATGCAAAAAGCAATCTTAGCACTATATTTGACTGAGATGATCTTTATCACCAATGTGATTTCATGGTTTATTAAGAGATTCTGTTAAAATTAGGAGTGCCTTGGAGATGGCCAGCTATAACAAATTTGAAATGATAATAACACCATCAAACAACATCTGCCTTTTCCAGGTCCTTGGGAAGAATTTGATAGATGTATAAAAATGCCAAATCTATTCTAAATATCTAATTGACTGTGCAATCAATCATAATAATAATAATTTGCAACTGCAGTGATTCCTCTGTCAATAATACTGAACAAGTCAGACCATGGCTACTAAACATCAAAAACATCTGCCAAGCTATCCCACCTCCCTTTATAATGGATGAGCTGAAACTATAGAAAAACACAACCTGAAATAGAATCACTGCTCAACTATTTCCAAATATACAGCCAAGAAATTACAATGGAGTCTGGACTAGACAAATGTGCCACCTCATCAGTAAAGAGAAAAAATAATGAAAACTGAAGGAATCAAGTTGCCCTATGGAAATAACCTCAAGAGTCTGGATGCAAACTATCACTACAAATAGCAATAGCACTTAGACTAATATACCACTTCACAGTGCTTTACAGCCCTCTCTAAATACCTGGGCATCCTTCAAGCTAACAATACACCAAATAAATTAGAAGATTAAAAGTGAATACATTATGTGAGTGAAGAAGAACTAAACATCCAAACTCAATGGCAGAAATACGATCAGTGCAATTAACACCTGGACAAGTAATTGGACACACAGCTGGAATGGCAGACTAGACTAAAACAGAACTAAAATTCCTAGATAGGAAGATAAAAAAAAATACTTAAAATGAATCACTTTACTTACCAAGGAAAATAGGTGAGCATGGAATGTTGTAAGAACACCAGATAGATGAAGGACAAAAAGGGCATTGGGAGAATATCTCCAGAACATTGAAGAAGATACACTGAAGCTACTATACAGTGAAAGCTTATGGAGTACTCTAGCGAGGCCAACCTGCCTACTAGAAAGATAAAATGAAGAACAGAAAAGAAAGATGGCAGGGCAAAATGTTTCATTGCCAGTACATTAAAAGTGAGCATTAGAAATAACAAAAAGTGTGAACAATCAAACTGAAGCTAATACATGGGCAGTACATAAAAATAGCATGCAAAGTAGATAATAACAAGACCTGCCAATAAATAGAGCAGGAAAGTTGAAGAAAGACTGAGGCAGCATAAGACTAAGCCTTAAAGCAAATGTGTACAAAGTCAGAATTGAGAAGGCAGTAGACAGCAAATACCACTTCTGCAAAGGAGCTGAAGAAACAGTGGACCATCTAGTCATCTGCTGTAAGCAGACTGCACAGACTGACTATAAACAACAGCATGACAAAGTAGCAACAATGGTGCATTAGAAGATTTTTAAAAATACCATTTGCCTTTAAGCAAGAAGTATATCCTAGGCAAAAAAAAAAGTCTGGATAGTAGACATAGCAATACCTGGAGATAGCAGATAGAAAAGAAAGAACTGGAGAAAATTACAAAGTACAAAACTTGCAAATAGAAGTAGAACAACTAAAAAAACATTTGGAGCACTGCTTGAACAGCATCAGCATTAATAAAATCACCATCAGTTAATTGCATTGATGGCCCAGTGGGATGCCACGAGACAGATCTTGTTTGGGAGGAGTTTGACTCCGTTACTTCCGAAGATATGGACAGGTTACGTGGGCGACTGCGAGCCACCACATGTTTATTAGACCCGTGTCCCTCCTGACTTGTACTGGCATCCTGGGAGGTGACACGAGGCTGGCTCCAAGAGGTTGTCAACGCATCCTTAAGTGAGGGTTCCTTGCCTGCTTCCCTAAAAGAAGCGATGGTGAGGCCCCTCCTTAAGAAGCCCTCTTTGGATCCAGCTCTATTAAACAACTATCGTCCAGTCTCCAACCTTCCCTTTCTGGCGAAGGTTGTTGAGAGTGTGGTGGCACAACAGTTTCCCCGTCACCTGGAGGAAGTTGACTATCTAGATCCGCGCCAGTCCGGCTTTCGGCCCGGGCATAGCACCGAGACGGCATTGGTCGCGTTGGTTGATGATCTCTGGAGGGCCAGAGATGGGGGTTGTTCCTCCATCCTGGTCCTATTAGACCTCTCGGCGGCTTTCGATACCATCGACCATGGTATCCTACTGCATCGGCTGGGGGGGTTGGGGGTGGGAGGCACAGTTTTACGGTGGTTCTCCTCCTACCTCTCTGGCCGATCGCAATTTGTGTTGGCAGGAGAGCAGAGGTCGACCTCGAGACCCCTCACATGTGGGGTGCCTCAGGGGTCGGTCCTCTCGCCTCTCCTGTTTAACACATACATGAAGCCGCTGGGTGAGATCATCCGTGGTTTTGGGGTAGAGTACCATCTTTACGCTGATGATACTCAGCTGTATATATCTACCCCAAACCACCCCAACGATGCCGTAGCGGTGATGTGCCAGTGCCTGGAAGCCGTGCGGATCTGGATGGGAAGTAACGGACTCGGGCTCAACCCGACCAAGACCGAGTGGCTGTGGTTTCCGGCTGCCCGATTCAACCAGCTCACTCCATCGCTGGCCATAGGGGGCGAACATCTTGCCCCTGTGGATGGGGCGCGCAATTTGGGTGTCCTCCTGGATGCCCGGCTGTCCATGGAAGATCAAGTGACAGCCGTGGCCAGGAGAGCGTTTTACCAGGTTCGCCTGGTTCGCCAATTGCGCCCCCTATTGGATCGGGACGCCCTTCGCACAGTCACTCATGCGCTCGTGACATCCCGACTGGACTATTGTAACTCTCTCTACATGGGGCTCCCCTTGAGGTGCACCCGGAGACTTCAGCTAGTCCAGAACGCAGCCGCGCGAGCAATTATGGGAACCGCCAGGTTTACCCATGTAACACCGCTCTTGCGCGAGCTGCACTGGCTACCTGTCGTCTTCCGGGTGCGCTTCAAGGTGTTAATTATCATCTTTAAAGCGCTCCATGGCTCGGGACCTAGCTATCTGCGGGATCGGATCCTGCCTCATACATCCTCACGGCCGATTCGCTCCCACAGAGAGGGATTTCTCCGGGTGCCGTCCACTAGACTTTGTCAGCGGGCGACACCCAGGGGAAGGGCTCTCTCTGTGGCGGGCCCGGCCCTCTGGAACAACCTTCCCCCCGACATTAGGACAACCACGGACCTCCGCTCCTTCCGTCTTAAATTAAAAACACATCTTTTCTGTCTGGCCGGCCTAGGATAGTCTCTCTGTCTCTGGGGTTTTATTGGGAAGTTTTTTAGTATAGCTTAGTTTTAATGGGGAATTTTAGCACAGGTTTAGGTTTAATTTGTTTTTTAAAGAAATGTTTGTATATATTTATTGTGTTTTTTTTAATTCTTCCTGTGCACCGCCCCGAGTCCCTATGGGGAGAGGGAGCGGTTTACAAATATTAAATTGATTGATTGATTGATTGAGATTTACTTGGAATAACTTACAATCTATGACAATACTTTTAACACCATCGAATGACAACGTTTGTCTATTCCAGATCCTTTGGATTTGATAGGTGACTAAAAATGCCATATCTAATCTAAACTGACTTTGTGACAACCACAATAATAAATTAACATTACCAAACAACATCTTTCTATCCCAGTTCCTTTGGAAGGACTCAACAGGTAGAATCTTAATTCTTTCTAAACAGCTGGCTGACTGTGCAACGAAACATCATTATATCACAAAATACAAAGACTTGCAAATAGAAGTAGAATGACTGTGGAAAAAGAAAACAAGTTAGTACTAATATAAATTGATGCCTTGGGTGCAATTCCAAAACATATGGTGTACCACTCAAACACCATCAACAATAACAAAGTCATCAGTCAATTGCAAAAGCTCACATTCTGTGACAAAAATGCTAAATCCAGTCTAAATATCTGACTATGTAATCAACAAAAATTATATAAACTATTTCTTCTTTTTGCAGAAGGTACAAAAAGATGAATCAACCAGTGTGCTCAGCCCCTACCTCTACTCACTGTATACATATGACTGCATATCCTCTGATCCATCCAACATCATAATAAAGTTTGCAGATGACACAACGGTGGTGGGTCTCATAACTGGAGGGGACGAATCAGCATACAGGGAAGAGTCCAGAAGGTATCTGCATGGTGCTCAAGAAACAACTTATGTCTAAATACTAGCAAGACAAAGGAGATGGTGCTAGATTTCCGGAGGCACAGAGAGGAATCTGCCCCACTGTATATTGGGGGGGGGGGGGGGGGGTTGTGTGGAGAGGGTTTCCTCTTTTAAATTCTTAGGAGTGCTTATTAGCCAAGATCTCACCTGGAAAAACAACACGTCTCTGGTGATTGGAAAAGCTCAACAGAGACTTCATTTCCTTAGAGTCCTGCGGAAAAATCAGGTGGAACAACGGCTGATGACCTCTTTCTTTGGTCCACCATAGAAAGTGTCCTCACATATTGTATCACAGTGTGGTATGCTGGTTTAACAGTTGCGGAGAGGAAGGCACTACAGAGAGTGATCAATTCGGCACAAGAAACCATCGGTTGCCCTCTGACATCACTGGATAACATCGCCAGATCTCGCTGCTTTAGCAGAGCAAGGAAGATTCTCAAAGATGATTCACACCCTGGTTGGTATCTCTTTGCCCTTCTACCATCAGGCAGAAGATATCAAAGTATAGCCAGCCGAACGAACAGGTTTAAAGGTAGCTTCTATCCATGGGCTGTGAGACTTTTAAATTCAACCGCAATCACTCCATGCACATGCTAGTTTTTTCTTTTTTCTTTTCTCTCTTTTTTCTTTCTGTTATAATTTTGCACCAGTGAAGTTAAAATCAATTTCATTGTAATTTTTACAATGACAATAAAGATATTATTATTATTATTATTATTATTATTATTATTACAAAAACATTTTATGACTTCAATGAACCTGTATAAAGATGGCAACTAAATTAATCTAAAAGCTGTAAAGATTAACAGGAAAGTATAAATTAGATAGAAAACTGCTAAATGCACTCCACTAATATATAGAATATTACTTCTTTTCCTGTTAGCAGTACAACTCAAAATTGACATATTTGGGGCAATATTTGTTCCAAAACATTTCCCTGACATATTTAATTAAAACTACATAGAAAAAGTCCCAAAGGTGCTATTTCAAGAGGCAAATGGACTTTTTTTTGAAGACTTTTCACTTCTCATCCAAGAAGATTCTTCAGCTCTGGCTGGATGGTGGCTAATAGAAGGATTTATACTTCTTACAGACAGCTGGTCCGTTGTATTCTTTTAGAAAGTCGTTGAGGCTACCTGGAGGTTCATCTGTGTCATCAGGATCATCAAAGTAATGCAAATGGGTGTGGAGCCTTCTTGCAACTGTGGAAAGGACTGTGCTGTAGACTGGAGATAGATGACGGCATATCCCTCCGCCTCTGTTGAGAGAGGTCTGTTCAATTTTGACATAGATGGCCTCTTTGACCCCTCTTTCAAACCAGTGGTCTTCTCTGTCCAAAATCTGGACTTTGCTGTCTTCAAAAGAGTGGCCTTGTCTTTTAACAGCAGATGGACTGCTGAGCCTTGTTCTGATGAGTTTGTTCTCCTACGTTGTGCATTATGAAGTATATACCATAGTTGTTTGGCTTCGCCAATGTACAAATCTGCACATGGCTAACTGCATTGTACTGCATATACCACATTGCTTAATTTGTGACTGGGTGTTTTATCCTTGGGATGGACAAGCTTGAAAAAAACTGCAAAAAGTCCACTTACCTCTTAAAAATCACCTTTGGGACAACCATAATCTGGACTGAGAATCTCGATAGTAGTTTGCGCATGCGAATAGTAGTTTGCGCATGCACGAGGAATGGCGTCGGAACTTTGACTGCATTAGCTCCCGGAGGTTTCTGATGGCTCCGGAGGATGCTGCTGGCCCTCTCTGACCAGCTACGAGGGCCGGCCCAGCAAGCCAGACACCCCGCCGTCACACTGGGTGAGCTTTGGAGTCAGTGGGTGTGACGGCGGAGGCAGGAGATCGGGGCGAGCGGCGAGGGATGGTGTGACCTGGAGCGGCCTGGCGTGGCCCAGGCGCGGCCTGGCAGCCCTGTAGATGACTGAGGGAGGAAGGGCTGCGGCGTGCGGCGTGTGGCGGCGGCGACTACGGTGAGGCCCGGAACGGCCCTGACGTTGCGTTGCCCCTGGCACGGTTGCGCAGCTGGTGGAAGACCGACGACGTAAGATCAGCAAGCGGCGGAGAGGCTCGGAATGGCCCTGGCGTGGTTATGGCCCTGATGATTTGGAGAGGAGGGGATCCGGCAGCCAGGGTGGCGGAGGAGCTTGGAGCGGCTTGAAGTGTCCCAGACCCGGTCCCGGCAGCAAGACCAGCCGGAGAACAATGGAGAATGGCCCTGGCGTGGACAGGAAGGGAGGTAGGCTGGGCAGCCAGGGTGTAGGACGTAGGATGTGGAGGGTGAGCCGGGCGTTTGGATGTTTCCATCGGGACGCGTGGAGTGGTTGCAGACTGCACAGGCCAAGCAGCCATGGATTTGTGGAGCTAGGGAGGTCGGGACTGGATCTCAAGAAGACCATAGGAGTGTGGAGCGGTGCTGTGTGGAGGACAGCTGTATGTGACCGGGTCTGGCGTTTTCCAATTGGCCGCATGATGTTCCATCAGACCATGCGGCATCTACGCAGCCTGGGTGGAGAAGCGCCGCTCACTCTGGATTACTTGGGGGTTGAGAGAACATGAGCCTCCCTCCACATGGACTTTGGCTTAATTTATGAATTATGTTAACTATATTTGATCCTTCATTCTCCCCTCCCTCCCCCCCCCCCCGGTCGGATAGATCTCCCTCTTCTATGTGCACTTTTAACTGCTCTCCTAACTTGCCGCATTACTATTTCACTCTGTATTGTCGCCTTTTTAATCTGACTTGCTGCTATGAACATCTTAGGCGTTCCTCCTTTTTATTGCCTGTGAGGCCTTCAGGATGCCTTCGTATTCAAGGTTAGACCTCCTCTGCCTGCGGGAGTTTCCACTCTCGCAGGCCTGGCCCCCTGGTCTAACACGGGCCCACCTCGAGGATGGATTGATAGATCCAGAGAGGTGGGCGAAGCGCAAACTTAGGGGGTTCCTTTTTAAAATTTTAATCCGGCTTTTAGGGGGTTCCAGGGAGGAGGGGGGGACAGTCAGGCGGGGGGGCCTCAAACTACAGGGCCGGCCAGCGGAAGTAGGGAAACGGAGGAGGGGGAAGGGGAGGTCGTTTCCACTGAGGTATTTCCCATCAGTTCGGTTTTAGGGAGGGGCAAGGACGGTGGGAGACGGGATGGGCATTACCTGTTGGAGGACCATGGCCGCTGGTTACGGGCGGTCACCCGCTCCAACCCCCCATGCTCCCATCGCAGACTAGGAGGGCAAGAACCACAGAACCGGGGCCCTAGGCTGATGTTGTGCAACGCCAGGTCCATGGTACAAAAAGCCCCGTCATCCATGACCTTGTGTCAGAGGGGGACCCGGACCTGGTGGGTATAACGGAAACCTGGTTGGGCCACGAGGGAGGATTACCCCTCGTGGAAATGTGCCCACCAGGCTACCGAGCATTTCATCAGCCTAGGGCCCTAGGGAGGGGTGGGGGGTGGCGATTATGGTTAAGGAAGGTCTTGAGCCGAAGGAGACCACGATCCCTCAGACGACCGGGTGTGAGTCCCTCTTTGTGAAATGGGGCCTAGGGAGGCAGTTGGGCGTGTTAGTTGTATACCTGGCTCCCCGCTATGTAACAACAGCCCTGCTTGAGCTCCTGGAGGTGATAGCCGAGGCGGCAGTTGAGACCCCCAGACTGTTGGTCATGGGGGATTTTAACCTGCCGTCAGTAGGTGAAACCTCCAGAGAAGCTCGGGAGTTCATGGCCTCCATGACGGCCATGGACCTGACCCAAGTAGTTTTAGGCCCTACTCACGAGGGAGGACACACCCTGGACTTAATCTTCGTCTCGGGACAGTGGAGTAGTAATCTGGGAATAGGGGGTTTAGCTATCACACCCCTGTCATGGATAGATCACGCTCTTTTTCGGCTGGACTTTCCAATCGCCGCACCTCACCGCGGGGAGGCAGAGCCTGATATTCCTATATGGTTCCACCCCAGGCTCCTGATGGACCCTGAAAGGTTCCAGAGGGAGCTTGGGCCAATTCCTGTGGACTTGCCCCGCGACTCGACTGAGGACCTAGTGGCCGCATGGCTGAGTGCGGCCCCAGGGGCCTTGGACCGAGTCGCGCCCTTGCGGCCTCTGTTGCGGCGCCGAATTATCCAGGCTCCTTGGTTTACCGAGGAGCTGAGGGAGATGAAACGCCGCAAGAGACGCCTAGAGAGCAGATGGAGATCCTCTCGCTCCGAAGCCGACCAAACACTAGTGAGAGCCCATATTAGGACTTACTTAGTGGCAATAAGGATGGCCAAACATCAGTATTGTGCCACCCTTATTGCATCCGCAGATAACCGCCCTGCCACCCTGTTTGGGGTGACCCACTCCCTCCTTCACCAGAGGCTGCGGGAAGCCCTTTTGCAGGGACGTGCAGAGGAATTTGGGATATATCTGCAGGATAAAATCACTCGGATTTGGAATGAGTTGCCCTCCATTGAGAGTGCTCCGGTCGGATTGTCTGAGGCTGTTCTTGAGACACCATCTTGGGAGGAGTTTGACTTTGTGACTACCGAGGATATGGACAGGTTGTCAAAGAGACTTAAGGCTACCACATGTTTATTGGACCCGTGTCCCTTCTGGCTTATACTGGCATCCTGGGAGATGACACGAGGCTGGCTCCAGGACATTGTGAATGCTTCTTTGAGTGAGGGGTCCTTGCCTGCCATCTTGAAAGAGGCGGTAGTGAGGCCCCTCCTCAAGAAGCCTTCCCTGGACCCAGCATTATTGGAGAATTACCGTCCGGTCTCCAACCTTCACTTTTTAGAAAAGGTTGTAGAGAGTGTGGTGGCCCAACAGTTTCCGCGACACCTGGAGGAAATTGATTATCTAGACCCGCGCCAGTCCGGCTTCCGACCCGGTCACAGCACCGAGACGGCATTGGTCGCATTGGTGGATGATCTCTGGAGGGCGCGGGATAGGGGATATTCCTCTATCCTAGTCCTATTAGACCTCTCAGCGGCTTTTGCACTGACTGGGGGGGTTGAGGCTGGGAGGCACCGTTTTACGGTGGTTCTCGTCCTACCTCTCTGGTCGGTCGCAATATGTGTTGACAGGAGGCAGAGATCGGCCTCGAGGCCCCTCTTATGCGGGGTTCTTCAGGGGTCAGTCCTCTCGTCCCTCCTGTTCAACACTTATATGAAGCCGCTGGGCGAGATCATCCGTGGTTTTGGGGTGGGATATCATCTGTACGCTGATGATACTCAGCTGTACATATCCACCCCAGACCACCCCAACGATGCCGCCGATGTGTTGTCCCGGTGTTTGGAGGCCGTACGGATCTGGATGGGTTGTAACAAACTCAAACTCAACCCGTCCAAGACTGAGTGGCTGTGGTTTCCGGCACCCCGGTTCAGCCAGGTATCTCCAACTCTGGCCATTGGGGGCGAAACACTGGCCCCCGTGGAGAGGGCGTGCAATTTGGTTGTCCTCCTGGATTACCAGCTGTCCATGGAGGACCATGTGGTAGCCGTGGCCAGGTGGGCGTTCTATCAGGTACGCCTGATGCGCCCCTTACTGGACCGGGCTGCCCTTCGCAGTCACTCAAGCAGTCGTGACGTCCCGACTTGACTACTGTAATGCTCTCTACATGGGGCTTCCCTTGAGGTGCACTCAAAAGCTACAGCTAGTCCAGAACGCAGCCGCGCGTGTGATAAGGGGAACCCCTACCTACTCCCACATAACACCGCTCCTGCGCGAGCTGCACTGGTTACCTGTGGTGTTTCGGTTGCGCTTCAAGGTTTTGACGACCATCTTTAAAGCGCTCCATGGCTCGGGACCTAGTTATATGCGAGACTGTCTCCTGCCCCATACATCCCTTCGTCCGATCCGCTCCCACAGAGAGGGCCTTCTCAGGGTGCCATCGGCCGGGCAATGCCTGTTGGCGACACCCAGGGGAAGGGCCTTCTCTGTGGCGGGCCCCACCCTTTAGAACGACCTACCCCCTGAACTACTTACTATCTCTTACCTCCGCCTCTTCCGCCAGTGTCTAAAGACACACCTTTTCCATCAAGTCGGCCTAGCGTAACCTTCCGTTGTGACTGCTCTTAGACAGTTTTTAATTTGGGGTTTTTAAATTGATTTTAGCACAGGGTGGGTATTTAATATCTTTTTAAATTTTATATTTTGTTACATTTGTATGTTTTTAATTCCTGTACGCCGCCCTGGATCCTTTTTGGAGAAGGGCGGGATATAAATTTAATAAATAAATAAATAAATAAATAAATAAATAAATAAATAAATAAATAAATAAATAAATAGATAGATAGATAGAACATTTACACAGAGAAAGCTGATATACTTATTTTCAATATCCATTCTCTACCAATGGAAGAGAAAATAGAGAACAGTTAAAGGAAAAGAAGGTAGCAAACAAAGTTTCCAATGTTAAATTTGAGTCACCCAGAGTTTGAATGCTCTTCTAGTACTGAACATTTTTTCATCAAATCACATACCGTATTTTTTTGGAGTATAGGATGCACCAGAGTATAAGATGTACCCAGGTTTTGAAATGGCAATTTAAAAAAAAAGTAGATAGTAGGTAGAGGGATAGAGAGAGGGAGAAAGTGAGAGAAATATAGTAGGTAGGTAGAGAGAGAGAGTAGTTAGGTAGGTAGGTAGGTAAAGGGATAGAGAGAGTGAATGAGAGAAAGATAGAGAATGTGTGTAGATAGGTAAGTAGGTAGAGGGATAGAGAGAGAGAAAGAGAGAGAGAGAGAGAAATACAGTAGATAGGTAGTTGGGGGGGAGAAATATTGTAGGTAGGTAAGGAGAGAGAGACTCTAGGTAGGTAGGTAGATGTTTCCAGGTATATTTATCCATGTGCTGGAGAAGGAAATTGCTGACAACCTGTAGCACCTAAAATTTTGTTTCTGCTGGCACAGCACTTGATCAATGTAATTCTCATCAATTAAACACCTTTCCGAAAAGGAAAAGGTGTTTCATGAAAACGGGCTATTTTTTTGTCAAACAAATTGCATGCATAGCCTTATAAAGGCTTATAGAGTGCTGTTGGCAGCTGGGGGGGGGGGACGGACGGACAAAAACACCCTGTTTTTTTGCTCATTTCTGCCCTCCCCAGCTCTCAGGTCTGAAAGCCTCCATAAGGCTATGCACGGCCATTTTGGTGAAGAGGTGGAGCTTCAGGAGGCAAAAATGGTGTATTCGGTGTATAAAACACACCCAGATTTTCAGCCTTTTTTAAGAGAAAAAAAGGTGTGTCTTATACTCTGAAAAATATGGTATATGGTTCTGAATAAATATCATACCAACTGCAATACAGTTTACCATCACAATTTAAGGCAATTGAAAATATTTTTTGAAAGAGAGCTCACAAACTGCTTTTGCAAATACTCTTTCATTAAACTTTTTCAAATACTTCTTTCATTCATGCAACAATATGAGCAACTCTCTCTCTCTCTCTCTCTCACACACACACACACACACACACACACACAGACAACCTCTCAAGTCCAGATCACATTATATTTTTTAGAAAAGATTCATAGTTTTTCTGAAACAAGGAAAATATTTTTGCATTTTAAAAATACAGGAGAAAATAAAGAACAATTTTTCTGAACTAAAAAAGAGGCAGAAATCATACCTTTCCAAAGAATGGGTTTGCCATTCTTGCAACAATAAGTCTAGAAATTCAAAAGAGCGCCTAGAAAATATAAGGTTTAAAGTCAATTCTAAATTTATTTGAATTAGTTACAGAAGGTAAAGATTTTAACATATTAAAAGTCTTTAATTACTGGAAGTCCAGAAATTTGACAATTATACTGAATTTAGGAGGACACATTATGATGCTTTTATCCTTGTGTTAACTGTGGTAGAGTCATTATACATTTATTTGAAGTAGATCTAGATAATCCATACAATTCAACATGTAATCATTAAAAAAAGATATTTGTTATTAGGATCAGCAAAGTTGTGTCATGTGACATTATGCTTTATAACCACATTACTTAGCAATGGAAATTCTGGTCCCAATTACTATTGTAACTTGATAACTAACTGTCCTATAGCAAAGTCCTATATCCAAATTCAGAAAAATTTCCCTCCTAGATGTAACTATATTTTATGGCAAGTCATTCTTAATATTGATTTCCATTTATAAATTTTTGAAATTTATGCCTATTAATTTCCCTTAAAATGCACTTCATGTCAGATTATGAGGGGAGGGGCCGACAATTCTTGCCTAAAATTGTAACATTTTGAAACAAACTGTATATACAAGCAGCATTCAAGGTCATCAGTTTTTTTGCTAGACCTGTAATTTTTAGTGTTTTAAGACTTATAGGGCACTCTTATCCATGTTTTCTCATGCTGACATTGTGAGAACCATGGGTAAGTGCTTACCAGATTATAGATTTGATACAGATAGATTTCATGTTACACTGCTAGAGAGTTTAAAATTATTATTAGAGATATTCATATTTTTCTAATATAGGTTAATGTAATATTCAAAGGTTAACATTCAAAAGCCTCACCTCCTTACTGCCACAGATTTTGAGGTACAGTTGCTGGTTATTAAAGGTATGAGTCTTGGCACATGTGTATGCTGAAAAGAAAAAAATAGATATCCTTCCTTAAATTTATGAATGGATTCAACAGAAATAATGTTAATTAATTAATCTCTGTACAATATACCCATTTCTGAGTGTCTCAAAAACATACTCCATTTGCAATTTAATTAGAAAGGGCGTTGGTACTTACCTGATACGCCTCTTCTAATAAGGGGAAGATAGCATCCAGGAATGGGTTATCTCTGCTCCGCTCTGATTGGACTGAGTCTGATTACTAATTAATTAATCCAGTATAAAAGCCCCTCCTTGAGGCTCCTATCCCAGTTTTTTCGATGGAAATGACAACAGACTCATCGGAGTTATCCAGGAATATTTAGTAACAAGGAACGTCGAACACAAGCAAGGAATAACACAGAAAAACGCCTATAAGAGGAGAATGCCCTATAGAGCTGGCCCGAACAGTCAAATAACACAATGAGCAAGAAATTCTTCCCCAATAAAGGGTGGGATGTATGCTATCTTCCCCTTATTAGAAGAGGCGTATCAGGTAAGTACCAATGCCCTTTCTCAATAAGGGGAAGATAGCATCCAGGAATGGGACATACCCAAGCCAAACATCATCTCATCCAAGGGTGGGCCCCAATCTCAGTCAGAAATACCATCGTGAACAACAATCGCCTGCAGGACCTGACGCTCAGGCGGCTTACTCAGCTGCAATCTTGTGCAGCCTATAATTACGAATGAAAGGTACTGGGGACGCCCACGTAGCTGCCTTACAGATTTCCTCCAGGAAGGCATGAGTGTACCATGCCCGCGTGGTGGCAGAACTTCTAGTAGAGTTGGCCGTGATGTCAGAAGGCACCTCGTCACCCCCAGCTTCGTAGCACGTCTAACCCATTGGCCAATGCGCGAGACCAAAACCTTATGGCCAAGGGAAGAAGGGTGAAAGGAGACTTTCTAAAGAGTGCTTCAGACTTTCGAAACCCCACTGTCTGGTGTATATACGTCTGGAGAGTCTGATGCTTGGAGTCAGATGGCTTAAAATCAGGCAGAACTACCTCTTGAGAGCAATGGAATAGAGACCCTATCTTGGGTATGAAGGCCGGGTCCAACCTAAGCACTACCCTATCAGGGTGGAATTTACAAAGGTCCTCCCTGACCGAAAGAGCCTGAAGCTCTGAGATACGGTGAGCTGAAGTAACCGCTACTAGGAAGGTGACCTTCCATGAAAGGATATTCAGGGGCACTTCTGCCAGTGGCTCGAATGGTACGTGAAGGAGAGCCTCAAGAGCCCTTGGGAGATCCCAAGATCGGTGTACCACAGGTGGTCCAAGGTTAGAGGCCCCTTTGACAAATCATTGCACAGTGGGGTGTTGAGACAGGGTCTGGCCCCCACCCCATGTAATAACTGTCCCCAGGGCCGCCACCTGCCGCCTGATGGTGTTGGGAGAAAGCCCCCTGTCAAAGCCATCCTGCAGGAACTCCAAGCCCCTGGGGATGGGCGAAACTTCAGGACGGACGCCCCGAGCAGCACACCAAGAAGCAAAAATCTTCCACGTCGCATTGTAAATGCACGTGGCTGACTGCCTTCTGGATGCCTGCATGGTCCAGATGACTCTGTCGGAGAACAGTCCACCTCTTAGGGTGAGCCGCTCAATCGCCAGGCGGTCAGTTGCAACCACCCCGGATCCAGATGTTCCAATGACCCCTGGCGAAGAGTCAGCCTGTCCAGTGGTAGGCGCCACGGCTCCGACGATGACAAAGTCTGCAGATCCGCAAACCAGGGCCTCCTGGGCCAGTGAGGAGCCAGGAGGATCACCTCCGCCTGCAGATTGATGACTCTGCGAATCACCCTGGGAAGCAAAGGAATAGGTGGGAAAGTGTATAACAGCCCCTGAGGCCACGGAGTACGCAACGCGTCCACCCCCTCCGGTGTGGGAAACCTCGTGAAGAACCTGCGTAACTGGGTGTTGCTGGCAGTGGCGAAGAGGTCCACTACCGGGGCTCCGAATCGTCTGGCAATGTCCTGAAAGAGAGAAGGAGTTAGTTGCCATTCAGACTGGTCCACACGTACTCTGCTCAACCAGTCTACCCTGGTATTGGCCTCCCCCGAGATTGCAGGGACGTCAAAAAAGACTCTGCCCAGGATCCCAGGAGGCTGGCCTCCCTCATCAAGTCCCCTGACCGGGTGCCACCCTGTCTATTTACATGTGCTTTGGCCGTGACGTTATCAGTTAAAATGAGCACATATTGCCCTTGTACCAGGTGCTGGAAATTCAGGAGGGCTAACCTAATGGCCCTGAGTTCGAGTAGGTTAATGCTGCACTGCGATTCCTGCATGGACCAATGACCCCGTGTTTCATGTGGACCCATGTGAGCCCCCCAGCCTGACAGGCTAGCATCTGTGGTGATGGTAAGTCTAGAAGGGATCCTGAAGTGACAACCCTTGACCACAGCTGGGGACCTCCACCATTGAAGGGAATGGCGAAGGTGGGCTGGTAACGCCACCCGGATCAAGGACTGACTGATCCTCTGCCTCTGAAAGGGTAACATAAACCACTGGAGGTCCCTAAGATGAAGTCTAGCCTAGGGAACAATGTCTATAGTGGACACCATTTTCCCCAAAAGTTTGGATAACGAGGCCAAGTGGGGCCTGCCCTCACTCTCAACCTCCCTCACTAAACTCTGGAGACTGGAAGAGCGGTCGTCTGAGAGGAAAACCTGACCAGCCACTGAGTCAATTCAGGCCCCCAAATGGAGTATGCTGGTACAGGGGAGGAAATGGCTCTTAGCCTCGTTGATAGAGAAGCCGTGTCTGTGCAGTACCGATATCGTGGTATGTAGGTCCCGGACCGTGGAGGCCTCCGAGCTAGATTGGATTCAAATGTCATCTAAATATAATTGTGCACGGATCGGAATGGAATGTAAGTGCGCCGCAAGAGCCTCCATTACTTTAGTAAAGACTCTAGGCACAGACGAAAGGCCAAAAGGCAATGCAGTATATTGGAAATGATGAGAACCGTAACAAAAACGCAAATACTTCCGAAAACATGGAGAAACAGGAACATGAAGGTATGCTTTGGTGAAATCGATCAATGACAAGAGGTCACCTTCACGAATCCCCTCTAAAATCGAATGTAGGGAATGCATCTTAAAACGCCTATATATAACATAACTGTTTAATCTCTTCAAGTCCAATATGGCCCGCCACCCACCCGAGGCCTTACGGACTACAAACATCACAGAGTAAAAACTTGCCGTGCCTCCCCAGAAGACACTTCCTCAATGGCCTTGATCTGCAGTAGGTGGGCTATGGCAGATTCCATCAACTCCTTCTGTTGGGGATTACTGGGGGGTGGGCAGCTAAGGAAAAAATTTGGAGGGGGAGACCCAAATTCCAAGGCCAGACCGCACTTGACCGTAGAAATAATCCATACATCGGAGGTCGTGGCTTGCCATTAATTGGCAAAATGCCGCAAACGACCTCTGATGGGGAAAGGGCCTTGATCAGAATCATGGTTGGCGGTAGTTGCGAGTACCACCCCTGCGAAAGGGCCGTCTAGACTGCCCTCCATGAGGCTGCCAGAATTGTTGGTGCTGACGGAACCATTGGCCAAAACCCCCTTGCTGCCTGAAGGTGTATTGGGAGTAATCGGGTCTATAGGTTCCCCCATGATCCTGAGCACCAAAGGATTGGCGCCAAGGATACGATGCAGTGCAGTTGGCTCCTCTCTTTGAGTTGGAAGACAAGACCTTTCTCTTGTCCTTTCCCTCCACTAAGAGGGGATTAAGAGCATCACCGAAGTGACTCTCCTTGGAACGGTTCTGAAGCCAGTTTCCACTTCTGCTTCATATCCGACTACAACTGGCAGAGCCAGAGCAGCCGGCGGGAAGCGATGGCCGATGACATGGCCTTGGAAGAAAAGCGTGTTGCGCTCAAAGTAGCATCAGAGGTAAATTGCACCGCGGCAATAATTTTGTTCAGGTCCTGATGCGAGCACGCATCTCCAGCGTGGATTCTGGCCTGCAATTGTTGAAGCCAAAAAAGGCTTGACCTGGCGGAGAAAGTTGCCGCTGTTGAAGATCTTACGGCCCAGGTGGAAGATTGATGGCCACGTTGGAGGACCTGGTCGGCCCTGCGGTCCTCTGGCTTCAGGAGGTCCTCTTGGCCACCTGGGAGCGCCGTGTTGGAATATAGGGTCGCGACTGGCGCGTCCACCACAGACCAGGCCAAGGTTTTCTCCAGCGATTCGAGAACGCTATAGAAGCGCCTGTTGTTGGCGGTGGGCGCTGGTCCAGAGGTTGGATTTGTCCATTGTCGCTGGACAGTGTCTATAAAGATCTGAGGGATAGGAATGGAATCCGCCTCAACTTTATGTTCCAGGAAAAGCGGCTTGGCCGATGGAGGCTGCGGCTGGGCTGGTGTTGCCGGAGAAGCAGGCTCCCAATCCGAGGCGGCTTTGGCTAACAAGGACATAAAAAGCGCCAGAGGAAAGAGGCCCGTAAACGTGGGCTTCTCAGAAGTCGCATCTTCATTGCCCGATAGGTCGCCGTCGTGGACCTCACCATCTTCTGCATCCAGCAAAGCAGTATCATCCGTCCCCAGCGGGGGAAGGAGAGAGGAGGCAGCCACGCCCGGCATGTTGCTTAAAGAGGGCCCAACGGGGGGGGGGGGGTTGAGACACCATGGGGGTCTGGGCTTTTACTTGTAGGTCTGCGGCTATGCCTTGCTTGATCGCCTCGGAAATGAGGCTCTGCATGTCGGGCATCACTGGCGTTACTGACGCTATAGGAGGCAAGGACGCTGGCATAATGCCTGTGGTGGACGCGCATCCCAGCTGCTGTAGGGGTATAGGTGGCATCCCTACATTGCACTGGCGGCCTGCCTTGCGCACTGCCCCAAAGCCCCGAAGTATCAATCTGCAGCATAGGACTAAAGGGCCCCAGAGAGGGGACAAGGCCCAAATGCATCACTGAGGCTGGGCTGGAGGCCTGGACCGTTGAAGGTGACACGAGGGCCTTAGAGGCAGGGGCCCCTGCAGCAGTTGGTTTGGGTTGGGCCTTGGCCTTCTTCGATTTGGCCTGCCTGGAAGTAGAGTGTGAGGAGGCCGAGCGTGGCTTGGAGCTGGGGTGGGCCTCCGGTGCCTCCCTTTCCGCTGGAGCCGCCGAAGGGGATATCAGAAGGAGGCCTGGGGCCTGGCCCTGCAATTCTGTAGAGGCCTCAGGCCTGTCTCCCCCTGTTGCCATATTCAAAATGGCAGCCGCGCCTGGAGAACTGTGCAAAATGGTGCCCGCAGCAATTTTTGCGCCCTCTGAGGCCTGCCCACACTCACCGTGGGCCGTTTGAAATAAATCCAGGCGCGCGGGAGTGAAAGGAATGTCCAGGCAAGGCAGCCCCTTTGATCTTCGCTCGGCAGCCGATCCGAGCCTGGAAGGAGTATGCGCACGGCATCGGCTGCTGTAGACAGGCCAGCGACGCTCGTTAAGGCCTCCAAGTGTGCGCAGTCGCCGCTTGTACGGAGCTCAGGAGACCGCCAGATGCGTGGGTGAGCCGAAGCCGACTCCACATGGGATCAAAGGGCCGGCAAACGGGCGGATAGTTGGACGGCGGCAAGGAGCCATCTGCGATCCTCAGGCACGTCTCCCTCGAAGGGAGAGCACACCGGATGGCTAGATTGGGGGAATCGTGATGCCAGCAGTCTGAGGAAAGCGACTGGCCCCACGAAGAGGCAAAGCGCTGTGACAGGCAGGTCACAGGCGAAGATATTACTGCAGGTACTCACAAAAGAGCTGAAGTCGAGAATTTTGATGAAATCTTGGTAGTACTAATTTTATGTGATAGTCTGGATAACCCAAAACTGTCCCAGAGTGGAAATGAGTCGGAAAAACTGGGATAGGAGCCTCAAGGAGGGGCTTTTATACTGGATTAATTAATTAGTAATCAGACTCAATCCAATCAGAGCAGAGCAGAGATAACCCATTCCTGAATATTATCTTCCCCTTATTGAGAATGTGTTTTAAGGCTTGGATAGATATATTTCAATCTATTTTAATTCAGATATTAAAAACAGCTCTTTAAATGTTTATCTCTCAAAGTATATACAATCTTCTCTCAAAGAAGGACTTCAAATGAGCATGTCCAATTTTTAATCCAAGTAAAATAAATTAATAAACCAGTTAAGTTTCAGATGATGGTATTTAAATTATATAGTCATGTATAAAATGTTATTCTATTACATTTGTACAACATTCAATGTATATAAATGGCATTCTGACTGAAATATTGCAGAACATTAAAAATCAAAAATCCTATATTGTTTATATTTATTATTTGATGTAATTAGCAAATGTTTTTCAAATGCAACATTTGTAACATCTCAACCACAATTCTAGTAGTTTTCAGAAGTCGCAGAACTGCTATTAGCATTTAGGCGATGTATTTCTCTTTTAATTAGTTTCATATAAAGTAAAACATATGATACATACAGATATATAAACTATATTGACTGGTATAACCATGTTATTAATAAAGCTGAAAATATTCTAGTCCTTCCTAACACTTTATACTACTCGAGATGATGCCAAATGCATCTGGGGAAATAATATCACAATTGCTTCTTAGCACACAGCACAGAGCTTTTAAAATAAGCAAATAAAAGTACAACACACAATATAAATGATCAAGTGTAGATCAGTACATTTCTAGACTTTTATCACTGCTATTGCTATCTGCTGATTAATGGATTCAACAAATGGTGAAGGCTAAACAAAAAGTATATTTAACTTTAATCAATGTAAATTTTTGTTTCAATTAGAGTATAGCACTAGAACATATCAGGGGATTTATAAGGCTATCAACACTGTTCAGTCCAACTCTGCAATCCAGCTATAGAATATGAAATCCATAACCTTTCCATCATATGGTATGCATTTATTTTATGATAGCACACTGCTCTTCAGCTTTTATTTATTTATTTATTTAATTACATTTGTATACCGCCCTTTCTCCCTTGCGGGACTCAGGGCGGTGAACAGGCAATAATAAAAAACTACAATAAAACATCCAATAATTCAATAAATATACTAAAAATTCTAAAACTAAATTAAACAATTTAGTTTTATAGTTAATAGTTTCTCAGAAGGAAATTACTAATGAAAAAGGTTAGTATATTTTAAATCTAAGTACCAATCTATGTCTAAATATCATTCTTAATCCTAATTACTAGCCTAAGACTCTAATTATAGCTGGTGACAATGAATTCCACATGTAATGTACCTATGAAATACACTTATGACACTTATTCTAAACCACAGGTAATCCTAAACCCACAATCATTTGTAGCAGCAATTATTCCATTTTAAAACATTACTGACTATGTGGTTGTTACCATAGTCACTGGTGTTCTGTCTTGGCATCCCTCAGTCATGGGATGTGATTGTGATCTGAGTTTGGTAACCTGTTTGCATTTACATCTTATGGACAAATGTTCTGTGATTATAAAATCACCATTTACAACCTTCCAAACTGGTTCCTTTAGAAATTCAATGAGGAAGCTAGCAGAGAAAGTTGCAAGTCACTGGGATAAATCTATTGGTTGGTTTGCGCATGCGCGAGGAGAATGGCGTCGGAACTTTGAGGACGCTCATCCCCGGAGGTTTCTGATGGCTCCGGAGGACGTTGCCGGCCCTCTCGACCAACTTTGAGGGCCGGCCCAGCAAGCCTGATGCCCTGCCGTCCCCCCGGGCGAGTTTGGTGTGAGTGGGGGTGACGGCGGAGGCGGGAGATTTGGGCGACTGCGGCCAGAGATCGTGAGGTGGTGCGGCCTGGTCGGGCCTCAGCGCGGCCCCTGCGCGGCCCCCAGTGTGGGCAGCCCGATTGAGAACAGTGGGCTGCCCCCAGCGTGGGCAGACTTAGCGTGGGCAGCCCGGAACGAACAGCGGGCGGCGGCTAGCGGTGAGCGGCTCCAGCGCGGCCGGACAGCCCGAAAAAGAGCAGCGGGCTACAGGGAGTGGTGAGCGGCTGCGGGCGGCGAGCGGCTAGCGGTGGCAAATGGCGATGATGGCCTGGTGCGGCCCGGCGCAGCCTGTCAGCCCGAGTCAGAATGGCGGGGCTGCGACGAGTGGCGAATGGCGAGTGGCGGCGGCAAATGGTAGTGGCAGCGTGGCATGGCCGCCCAGCCTGGTGGAAGATCGACGCCGGGGGAAGCGTCCCAAAATCGGTCCCGGCAATAGGATCAGCCGGGGCCGTTGGAGATCTGCCCTGGCATACCGGCTTGGTTTGGAGAGGAGGTAGGCCGGGTAGCCAGGGCGTAGGACGCTGGACACGGACATGGAGGTCAAGCCGGGCGTTTTACAACAGGACACGTGAAGACTACAGTCTACAGGCCGAGCCGTGGATTTATGGTTCCAGGGAGGCGGAGACTGGACTAATAAGACCATTCCAGACTATGGGGGGGGGGGGGAAAGAACTTGAGCCAGCCGCTCAATAGAGGGTTTTGGACCATTCTCCCTTCATGCGGTCTTGGACTATTATTTTCCATCTCCCCCCCCCCCATCTTTCCCCTCCCTTGGTTGGATAGTTTCTCCCCTTTTTCCATGTGTATTTTGAACAGCTTCCTACCTCCCCGCATTTTAATTTCATCATAATTTCAGCTTGTTTTATCGCCATTTTATGTGATGTATTCTGACTTGCTGCTTTTTAACATCTTAGTTTTTACATCTTAGTTCCTCCTTTTAAATGCCTGTGAGGCCTCAGGATGTTGTACTCTAGGTTAGACCTTCTCCGCCTGCGGGAGCTCCCACTCTCGCAGGCCTGGCCCCCCGGTCTAACTCGGGCCCACCTCGAGGATGGATTGATAGATCCAGAGAGGTGGGCGAACTAAGGGGGTTTTTATCCAAATTTTTAATCAGGCTTTCAAGGGGTCCCAGGGTGGGGGGAGGTTTTATTCAGTCAGGGGGGGGTCAAGTTATAGGGCCAGCAGGCGGAAGTGGGATAAAGGAGGAGTCCATTAGGGAGGGGGGACCAGGGGTCGTCTCTGTTGAGGGCCGTCCCATTCGGTTGGTCTTAGGGAGGGGCAGGGGCGGTGGGAGACAGGATGTCCATCGTGGGTTGGGGGCTCGTGGTCGCTGGCTATGAGCGATCGCTTGCCCCAACCCTCTGTACTCCGCTCGTAGGCTAGGCGGTCAGGGACTACAGAGCCGGGGTCCTAGGTTGATGTTCTGCAACGCCAGGTCTGTGGTGAAAAAAGCTCCCCTCATAAATGACCTTGTGTCAGAGGGGGACCCGGACCTGGTGGGAATTACGGAGACCTGGTTGGGCCCCGAGGGGGGTCTACCCCTCGTGGAAATGTGCCCACCAGGTTACCGTGCATTTCATCAACCTAGGGCCCTAGGCAGGGGTGGGGGGGTGGCGGTTATCGTCAAGGAAAGTCTGGAGCCGAAGGAGACCACTGTGCCTCAGACGACCAGCTGTGAGTCCCTCTTCGTGAAGTGGGGCCTAGGGAGGCAGTTGGGCTTGCTAGTTGTATACCTGGCTCCCCGCTATGTAACAGCAGCCCTGCCCGAGCTACTCGAGGTGATCGCCGCGATGGCGGTGGAGACCCCCAGACTTATGGTCATGGGGGACTTTAACCTGCCATCGGCGGGCGAAACATCCGAGGCAGCTCGGGAGTTCATGGCTTCCATGACGGCCATGTACCTGACCCAAGTAGTTCAGGGCCCCATTCACGAGGGAGGACACACGCTGGATCTGATTTTTGTCTCTGGACACTGGATTAGTGATCTTGGAACAGGGGATTTAGTCATCTTACCCTTGTCATGGACAGATCACTTTCTCCTTCGGATAGACTTTCCAACCGTCACACCCCACCGCGAGGAGGCGTAACCGGAGACACCGAATTGATTCCGCCCCAGGCGCCTGATGGATCTGGAAAGGTTCCAGAGGGAGCTTGGGCCAGTACCTGTGTCCCTGTCCCACGGCTCGACTGAGGACCTAGTGGCCGCATGGTATAGTGCGGCCACGGGGGCCTTGGACCGAGTCGCGCCCTTGCGGCCTCTCATGCGGCGTCGAGTCACCCAGACTCCTTGGTTTACCGAGGAGCTTCGGGAGATGAAACGCCGCAAGAGACGCCTAGAGAGTAGGTGGAGATCTTCTCGATCCGAATCTGACCGAACACTAGTGAGAGACCATATTAGGACTTATTTAGTGGCGCTAAGAGTGGCCAAACGTGAGTATTGTGCCACCCTTATCGCGTCTGCGGAAAACCGCCCTGCCGCCCTGTTTGGGGTGACCCGCTCCCTCCTTCACCTGAGGCCGCGGGAAGCCCCTCTGCAGGGTCGAGCAGAGGAATTTGGAGTTTTCCTGCAGGACAAAATCACTCAGATTCGGAACGAGTTGCCCTCCACGAGTGGTCCGGTTGTGGCGTCCGGTGCTGGTCTTGAGATTACACCTTGGGAGGAGTTCGACTTTGTTACTACTGAGGATATGGACAGGTTGCGGAGGAACCTTAGAGCCACCACATGTTTATTGGACCCGTGCCCCTCCTGGCTTGTACTGGCATCCTGGGAGGTGACACGAGGCTGGCTCCAGGGCATTGTGAATTCATCTCTGAGTGAGGGGTATTTGCCCACCGTCTTGAAAGAGGCGGTGGTGAGGCCCCTCCTCAAGAAGCCATCCCTGGACCCGGCTCTGTTAGAGAACTATCGTCCCGTCTCCAACCTTCACTTTTTAGTGAAGGTTGTCGAGAGTGTGGTGGCTCAACAGTTTCCCCGTCACCTGGAGGAAGTTGATTATCTAGACCCGCGCCAGTCCGGCTTCCGGCCCGGGCACAGCACTGAGACGGCATTGGTCCCGTTGGTGGATGATCTCTGGAGGGCACGGGATAGAGGTTGTTCCTCTATCCTTGTCCTATTAGACCTCTCAGCGGCTTTCGATACCATCGACAATGGTATCTTATTGCACCGATTGGGGGGGTTGGGGCTGAGAGGCACCGTTTTACGGTGGTTCACGTCCTACCTCTCTGGTCGGTCGCAATGGGTGTTGGCAGGAGAGCAGAGGTCGGCCCCGAGGCCCCTCACATGTGGGGTTCCTCAGGGGTCGGTCCTCTCGCCACTCCTGTTCAACACCTACATGAAGCCGCTGGGCGAGATCATCCGTGGTTTTGGGGTGGAATACCATCTGTACGCTGATGACACACAGTTGTACATATCCACCCCAAACCACCCCAACGATGCCGTCGAGGTGCTGTCCCGGTGTCTGGAGGCCGTACGGATCTGGATGGGTAGTAACAAACTCAAGCTCAACCCGTCCAAGACCGAGTGGCTGTGGTTTCCGGCACCCCGGTTCAGCCAGATAAGTCCAACTCTGGCCATTGGGGGCGAACAACTGGCCCCCGTGGAGAGGGCGCGCAACTTGGGCGTCCTCCTGGATTCCCGGCTGTCCATGGAGGACCATGTGGCGGCCGTGGCCAGGGGGGCATTCTATCAAGTACGCCTGATACGCCAGTTGCGCCCCTTACTGGACCGGGGAGCCCTTCGCACAGTCACTCAAGCACTTGTGACGTCCCGGCTGGATTACTGTAACGCTCTCTACATGGGGCTTCCCTTGAGGTGCACTCGAAAGCTACAGTTAGTACAGAATGCGGCCGCGCGGGTGATTATGGGTGCCCCACGGCAAACCCACGTAACACCTCTCCTGCGCGAGCTGCACTGGCTGCCTGTGGCCTTTCGAGTGCGCTTCAAGGTGTTGACGACCATCTTTAAATCGCTCCATGGTTCGGGGCCTAGCTATATACGAGACCGCCTCCTGCCCCATACATCCCTTCGTCCGATCCGCTCCCATAGAGAGGGTTTTCTTCGGGTGCCGTCGGCCGGGCAATGCCGGTTGGCGACACCCAGAGGAAGGGCCTTCTCTGTGGCGGGCCCGGCCCTCTGGAACGACCTACCCCTCGACCTTCGCACAATCTTGGACCTCGGCCTCTTCCGCCAACGTCTTAAGACGTACTTATTCCAACAAGCCGGCCTAGGATAGCCCCCCGTTTCTGACGTTTTAAGGAAATTTGTAATTTGGTAGGGTTTTTAATATTGGGTTTTTAGCACGGGTTAATGAATTTAATTACATTTTAATTGATATTTATTGTATTTCTGTGTTTTTAGATGCCTGTGCGCCGCCCTGGCTCCTAACCAGGAGAAGGGCGGGGTATAAATTTAATTAAAATAAAAAATAAAAATAAAAAAATACCTCACCTGCATACCTCTCCCAACCCTTTAGTGGTTGCATCAGCCACTGGTGTATTTCCTTGCACTGTCCCAACCAATATGGTACCTTCTGCACAGCTTCGAGGACTCTCTGTGATCTACCTGGTCTCTTCCATACTATCCCCAACTTACATCATACATCTTACACACTACTGGGCAGCCTCCCAACCTATAGCTCTCATACATCCCCCATGCACTTTCTCCAACTCATGTTGCATTATTTGCACACTTTTGCCGACCAGCAGCAGTCATCCCAAGCCTCACTGCACTTATACTGAATCTTCCTGTCCATCTGTGCACTCCCTTGCTCTGTCTCCCATCTGGCAGCAGGTTCTCCCTTACCTACCTGCTTGCTTGCAAGGTACCTGGGCTTGCAGTTTCCTGCTAACCTTCTCACGGTCTCTAGTTGTTGGAAGTTGGCATGAAGCTGTGAAGAATGAGCAATAGCAATAGCACTTTGACTTATATGCCATTTCCAAGTACTTTAAAACCATCCCTAAGTGGTTTACAGGGTCATCATATTGCCCACAACAATCTGGGTCCTCATTTTACCGACCTCGGAAGGATGGAAGGGTGGGTCTACCTTATGCTGGTGAAACTGCTGGCAGCCAGCAGAAGTAGCGTACAATACTGCATTCAACAAGTCACCATGATTCAGGGAAAAATTCAATGGGAACTCAGATAGTCTGGCTCTTTCCTTGACTCTGCTAGAGTCTACCTAGAATATTATGGCCACCTCTACCCATTGCACAGAGCCATGGTGGATACCATTGCCAGGGGGATAGAGAGAGAGAAGGGAAGGAATGGCTAGCAGCCCTCCATAAGAGGAGAGTCCACCAACTGCAAGACATTGATGAAGAGCTTCAAGAGCTAGAAGCCAGATTTGAGGAGGTGGAGGAGGATCCGTATGCGGAGGATGAGCTCCGAAACCTAAAGCAAATGGAGCGTTAAGGAACACATCTGTGAATTTTGAAGAGTCAGGGGCACTCTTTGCCAGGACAACTATTGGTTCACTTTTTCAGAACGAGCCTGGACTCCAGACAATCCCAATTAGATTGGGCAAGGACTTTTTTGAAAAATTAAGGAAAATGGTCTTAAAGTTTATATGGCAAGGGAAAAAAGCTAGAATAAAATTTAAAAATTTACAAGATACTAAAATAAGGGGAGGTATGGGATTGCCTGATTGGGAACTATACCATCAAGCTGCAAATTTGATGTGGATTACAGATTGGATTACACTAAGAAACACTAGATTATTAGAATTAGAGGGACATGATTTGCCATCAGGATGGCACGCAGCTCTATGGTATAGAAACACCAGGAAACATGGTATTTTCAGAAGGCACTACATGAGAGAATTTTTGATTGTAAACTGGGAGAAGATCAAGAAATTGCACTATTTTAAAATACCAGTCTGGGTATCAATTACTGAAGCATTCACTTACGCAATAATATACAAAAAGGAACGAACAACCAGATATTCGGATCTATTAAACTCAAAGGGTGATCTTAAAACTATTCAGGAACTAAAACAAGAAGGAATGGATATTAATTGGTATACATACACACAAATACATTCAAGATATAAGGAAGATCAAAAAAAAGGAGGGGTTTATGACAAAATGACGGAATTAGACAAAATATTAACAGGCGTCGACAAAAAAACAATTAAAAAACTCTATGCCTACTTATTAGAGTTTAAACTCCAGGAAGAGCAAGTGAAAGAAACAATGATAACATGGGGGGGGGAAACTTCGGGCATGGGATCGACTTAGATAAGTGGCAAAAATTGTGGACACAAAATTATAAAATGACGATGTCAACAGCCTACAAAGAGAACTTATATAAGATGTTCTACAGGTGGCACTTATCACCCTCAAGAATCGCAAAAATGAATAAGAACAAATCCCAAAAATGCTGGAAGTGCCATCAGACGCCTGGTACTTACTACCATATGTGGTGGACCTGTTCGGAGGCCAAAAATTATTGGAGTATGATCCACACATGGTTGGAGAAAATAACAGGAAAACATATAGATTTCAAACCCGAACTCTTCCTGCTTGGACTTACTTTAGAAACATTTGACAAAAATTTGAAATACTTAATTTTAAATATCTTGACAGCTGCTAGAATCGTCTTTGCAAAAAATTGGAGAAATGACAAATTACCATCACAGGAAGAAATTATTTATAAAATTATGGAATGTGCAGAGATGAGTAAATTAATGTTTGAAATTAGAGAGCAAGACAGCGAACAATTCTACGAAATTTGGAATAAATTTTATCAATGGCTGGAAACAAGGGGGAACTAAGCAATATGACAATACACATTATATTATTATATAACTTGAAGAAATTTTTGTCTTTAGAAAGATAAAATAATTTATTTTAGTACGATAAAATTACCTCTAGAAAACAATGGTATAACATGTGAAGATTATCTGTTCTTATTCTGTTGGTCTTTTTTTTTCTTTCTATTTAATATCTTGTTTATATACTCAAAAGTTAGGGGATAAAGATTTATTTCATAAATGGAAATGTTAATATATGATGCAAAAGTGATATATATACAGATTAATATCTTTGTGAAATTAAGCACTGGCGTACAGAGCGTTTGTCTGAATGACATGTTGTATAAAACACGAAATTAATGATGTTTCTTTATTTATTTTCAAAAAAAAAAAACTTAAAAAAAAAAAAAAGAACGAGCCTGGACAAGCAAATTGCCAGGTAACCACCTACCAGGACATTCCAAACCAACTCTCTGAGTGGTTCCAAATGGCCACAAAAGTTGACTGTGGATTGTGCACAAACGACATGTGGAAGAACTGGATACCAATGAGAGAGATCAACCAGACCAGAGACCATCAACACAGCCAGCCCTAATATTAACCTTCCAGCGAAGTCAGTTGAAATGCTACAGATGTGGAGGGATGGGCCACATCACCTCGGCATGCGCTACCCCAGCTCTGAAAACCAAACCAGAGCCACTACCCAGGGCAGGACTGGAATGAGGCCACAGTCATGATGCAATAGCATTAGCACGAGCCCTTAGACTTTTATACCACTTCATAGTGCCTTCACAGCCCTCTCTAAGCTGTTTACAGAGTCAGCATATTGCCCCCGACAATATGGGTTCTCATTTCTTTCCTTGGAAGATGGAAGGCTGAGTCAACCTTGAGCCAGCGAGATCTGAACTGCCAAACTGCAGCTAGCAGTCAGCTGAAATACCCTGTAGTACTGCACTCTAGCCACTGTGCCACCTTGGCTCAATAATGTAGTGTGGGAGGGGTTTGGTTAGCATTGCTTTAAATAGCTAGTTTTAAGTGAGAAACTTCAGTTCTTGCCTAGATCTCTTGTTTACCTCCAGGCCATAGAATCCCTCCTAACCCAGTAGAAGAAGTGGGGAGGGGACTCCAGCCACAACAACCAATCGCCAGATCTCTATGACAGTGAGGAGGATGAAGATGATCCAATGGCAAGTGAACCAATCTAGCCCTTTGTTCTCCTATATGCCTCACAGCCCCATAGACAAGGACCCAGGGCACTGTTCAAGCTCTAATAGACTCAGGCTGCACTAGATGCCTGATTAAACTAACCACGGTCTGGGGACTAGAGTCAAAGTACAAGCTGTACTAGGCTGGCAACCCCCTTGCACCCACAGATAACTACAGTTTCCTAGGATTCAGAGACTTTTATAGGCAATTCATCCCATCCTTTGTGAATTGCCAAACCTACGACAGACTTCCCCAAGGTGGGAAGCCCCACCCAGGAAACCCTCTGCAGTGGAATCTAAACTGCAAAACTGCATTCGAAACATTAAAAATACTTTTTGCAAAGGAACCGGTGCTCTAGCATCCAGACCCCAAAAAATCCTTCATCACCCAAGCAGACGCCAGCGACATGGCAGTGGAAGCAGCGCTACGCCAAAGAAATAGTCAAGGAAAATTACAGCCCTGTGCCTGACGGGAATCCCCAGCAACTGGGATTTTTCCTTCCACACGTACTGACCTACATGCAGGAGTATGGGAGGGATCTCCCTACAGAAGGCACCAAAGTCAGGGTTGTCACCCTGGCTCTAGAAGGATCCACTCAGCCACCTGCTTCCATTGTAGGAAGAAAGGTCACCATGCAAATGAGTGCTGTGTGAGAATGTCTACCCAAAAGGGAGAGAAGCAGGTTAGAGGGAAACCCTCACCACCGCGTTCCAAAGATAGCATCCTGAAGACCCATGCAGTCTTTGAGTTCCCGCCAAAATCAATTATGGTTTGAGGAACTCCAACCTGTCTGGTGGAGGAACCAAGATAGTCAGAGAATGACTACGAAGACCCTTTGGTGAGTGGTGTTGTTGGACCCTATAGAACTATTAATTCTGGTAACAGAGAAACTTAATTATTCCCCCCCGGGCACAGGGAGAGGGAGAAAGTAACATCCGGTTATCTAACAAGTGAAAATGAAAGTTTTTGCTAAATGTGGATTCGCGGTTGATACTTTGTATTTGAATCTTGCTACAACAGAAATGGACTTTCACTAATTCTTCTCAAATGCCAAAGAGGCGGAAAAATGGCGCTTCTTTGTTCCCAGTAAGAAACTTTTTTGTTTACTTTTTAAACGTTCCTTCATTTTTACAGCACTGCAAAACTTATACACATGCCATCTCAGTGACTCTCGGGATTTCTCCTATTGTGTGCCTTCTTTTTTCACTGGACTTGATTGTAAATTTTTTCTCTCTGGACTTTATGGAATTTATATTTTGAACTTAGACAAGACTTTTCCCTTTTCTTCGATCTCACGGACTGCCAGCTCTTCAGACGCCATCTTAATTACAAGAACATAAAACTTTTACCATGGCATCAAAAAAGCCTCCATATGGAAAAACTCTTTCCGCTCCAGCCTCATTAAGAGCCAGTCCGGACATACAGCAGCCTAAGATTAGTGCAACGTTGCAAAAGGAAACACCGGGAAAGGCTTCTTCAACAATAGAGAAAACTCTACAAGATATAATGAAAGAAATAAAAGAAATTCGGAAAGATATGATGAGTTCAAGATTGGAACTTTTGGAGACACAGAGAACATTAATGGAAAATAAAGAAAAATTGATGGTCTGGAGGGTGGGGCAGTTGAGATGAGGGGGGAGATAAGGGATTCTAAAAAAGAAATAGTAGAACTTGCTGGTCATATGTCTAGAATGGATTTTGAAAGAATGTCTTATTTTTTAAGGTTTCAAAATATTCCTGAATTACCTTCAGAAAATTTAAAAGATTTAATGTCTACAATTTTAGCAGATTATACTAAAAAGAGTAAGGAATATATTTGGGGGGACATTGACCTGATTTACAGAATTAATTCAGCATATGCCAGAATAAATGACGTACCCAGAGAGATACATATCAAATTTGTAAGAAGGTCGACAAGGGATGAGATTCTGAGAGCACAGAGAGATGGCGCTCCAATATATATGCAGAATGAGATTGCTATTTTGAAACAGATCCCAAAAAAGATTTGAGAGATTCGGAGGAAGTATTCCTCCTTATCCAAAAAATTATATAAAAAGGGGGTGTGGTTCAAATGGTTAATGCCTGAAGGAATGTTGGTGTTCTGGGAGGGGGGGAGAGTAAGAATTAAAACAATTGAAGTGTTTTTTCTTAAAAAACACTCCTCAACTCTGGAGGATGAAAATGGGGGAACGGGAGGGGCCATGGCTCCGCCCACTGGTGGGAAGGAGGAAGAAGACACAATAGCTAAAAGACTCAGATCACAAAAATGATTTTCTTTTACATAGTGTAATCCTTACGGAAGTCAACAGAAACAAATGATTGAATGCATGTAATTTATGATATGATATATACAGTATATATTCCCTTCCACCTTATGCCGAAGAAAAAACCTTACTCTTTGTATGGAACCCCGGAGGCGACCACCACCTCTGACATGGAAGCCCTAAAATATCTTTCCTATATCCTACATACCTTTTTCCCTGTTATAAAATTTGTAAAATCCAATAAAAATTGTTATTAAAAAAAAGGAAAAGAAACTTAATTATTGCTAGATTCGAGGTGCATGAGAAACCTAATAAGCCTGACTCTGGTTGGGGAACTGGGAATTCCATTAAGGCCACTAAAAACCCCAGTCTCATTCTGCCAACTTGAAGGCCCATTGCAGGAGGTGCCCCAGCCACATCTGCCACTGAACCACTCGAACTAATGATGGGAAATCACTCCGAAACCAATGCTTTCATTGTGACACCAGGGATGGACTGGGCCCTTTAACCTGGTTAAAGAAGTGGAACCCAAGAGGGGACTGGACAGAGGGGAACCTCCAATTCCCTAATGATGAATTAATTCAGAATGAGAAACCCCATCAGATGAAATATTAAAGAGTGAGGAGGTAGCTGTGGCTGTGGTGAATGGACCCCCACTGGGTGTCCCCAGGAAATACCGGGATTTGATAGATGTTTAAACGAAGTGGACTCAGCTGAACTCTCCCCCCCCCCCCCCCAATAGGTCTACAGATTGTGCCATCGAGATTTTACTGGGGCCCAAACTACCTAAGCAAAAACTTTGCAGTATGACTCCCTGGGAACTGGATGAATTGTAGCAATTCATAGACAAAATCATCGAGTGTGGGTTCATCGAACCAGCAACACCCAAGGGCCTTCTATTCTGGGAGAAGAATGGTATCAACTCTCCATGCTGTCATGGGGACAGAATGAGTGGGAGTGCCTTCCACGCATTGTCGGGATCTCAGATTATTGCTGCCAGGGTGGGAGGAGTGTATCTATTGGGTAACATAATTTATGACACAGACTGAGGGGAGGGAAGGAACAAGGGTAAAGTTCAGAAGCAAATAAAATAAAGCAAAGATTTGACTGCAAATAAATCTTGCCTAATGAAGTTATTAATAAATAACTGGTTTTTGCATTAAAACATTGGCTCAACATCCGTGAATTCAGGAGAGTCATTGGAAGGTTACCCCCTTTACCAGAGTGCCTGTTAGTGTATTTTTTCAGAACAAGTCTGGACCAGTGGATTGCCCAAGTAACTGTCTACTGCAACATCCCAAACTGATTGTCTGAGTGGTTCCTACTAGCAATAAAAGACAATGGTGGATTGCACACTAACAACATGAGAAAGCCACTGGGCACGAAAAAGAGGTCAACTCGACCTGAAAATGCCTGGCTGACAGGGACAGCAACACAGTGGCCCTGAAACCAGCCCTCCCTCGAAGTCCACTGAAATGCTACAGATGCAGGGGGGTAGACCACATGGCATCTGTGGGTACGACCCCAACCCCGATGCCAAGGCGACAGCCGCCACCCAGGGCACGACTGGAAAGGGGACACAAATGGGCCACCAATGCATCCCAGAAGGCCCTCCAGGCTGCAGAGGTCCCTCCCCACTCAGATGAAGGGGGGGACCCCAGGCAACAATGCCCAGTCACCAGAATCCTATGACAGTGACGACGAAGGTGAAAATGTCCCAATGGTGAGAGGACCAATTCACCCTTTCCTTTTCCCAATACACCTCATAGCCCCAAAAATGGGAAGCCAATCCCTAATAGACTCAGGCTGGTCTAGATTCTTGATCAACCTGACCACAGTCCTGAAACTGGGGATCAGAGCAAAAAGACTGGCCCACCCAATCCGGTTCGAACAGATCGACGGCTCCTTAATGGGAGGAACCTATGCCACGCACCTGACCGAAACAGTGAGACTAGAGCTAGTGGATCACTGGGAAGTAATTCAATTCATAATAGCCCCCAAAAGGACAGATGCAGTCATACTGGAACTCTCCTGGCTAGACAAGTGGGGACCGACCATCTGATGGCAAGGGGGTACCTGCAGACTTAGGAGAGAAAAGGGGCCCCAACCACTTCCGCACCAGCAAGCAGAAACACCATCCAAGCAGGGAACCCCTCAAAGGAGCCCAGCAGAACATCTGGGAGCCACATCTGATAAAACCCCAGAGGCTGAATAGATCTCAGGAGAATATCAGGACTTTGCAGAAGTATTCAGCAAGACCAAGTGCAACATTCTGTCGCCACCACCCGTGAGGCAGATTGCACCATCGAAATCATCCCCGGGGAAAAACTACCCAAACCCAAACTTTATGCCATGACACCCTGCAAATACATAGACAAAAATCTAGCACAAGGGTTCATCAAGCCAACCAAGCCACGGGTTGCGGCAGCAGTCCTCTTCAAAGGAAAAAAAGATGGAACTATAAGACTGTGTGTGGACTGTGGACTTTAGAGGAATCAATGCAGTGTCCAGACACAACCTATACCCTCCTCCTCATGAAGGACATGCTATCTCACATGGCCAAGGGAAAAGTTTTCACCAAACTAGACCTCAGAGAAGCATACTACCGAATACGGATCAGGGAAGGAGATGAGTGCAAAACAGTGTTCAACTGTCCTTAGGGAGCTTCCAATTCAAAGTGATGCCTTTTGGACTGCAGGGAGCCCCAGCAGTGTTCATGCAGTTACCGTATTTTTTGCACCAGAGTATAAGACGCACCCAGGTTTTGAAGAGCCTTTTTTTTTTAAAAAAAAGTAGGTAGGTAGATAGAGGGAGAGAAAGAGAGAGAAATACAGTAGATAGATAGGGAGAGAGAGGGTAGGTAGGTAGATAAAGGGATAGCGAGAGAGAGAGATAAATATATGTATAAACACAAACACACATACAGATAGAGAGAAAATACAGTAGGTAGGTAGCTAGAGAGAGTGTGTGTAGATAGGCAGGTAGGTAGATAGGTAGGGAGAGACAGAAGAGAGAGAGGGAGAGAGAGATACAGTAGATAGGTAGGGAGAGAAAGTAAGTAGGTTGGTAGGTATAGGGATAAAGAGAGAAAAATAGAGAGGGAAATACAGTAGATAGGTAGGGATAGAGAGCGAGAGTGGGTAGGTTGGTAGGTAGAGGGATAGAGAAAAATAGAGAGAGAGAGAAATACAGTAGATAGGTGGGGAGGGAGAGTAGGTAGGTATATAGAGGGGAGGGAGGGCGAGAGAGAGGGAGGGAGAGAGAGAGAGAGAGAAATACAATAGGTAGGTAGGGAGAGAGAGAGAAAGTAGGTAGGTAGGTATATTTACCAGGTGTATTTACCCATGTGCTAGAGAAGGAAATAGCTGGCAACCTGTAACACCTAAAATTTTGTTTCTGCTGGCACAGCACTTGATCAATGTAATTCTCATCAATTAAACAACTTTCCAAAAGGGAAAAAAAAGTTTTTGCACTCTACAAACTTCACGAAAACGGGCCCGTTTTTTTCTTCAAAAAAAGGCATGAATAGCCTTGGGGGGGCTTGCAGAGTCCTCCGGAGGGGGGACAAAAATGAGCAAAACATGACCCGTTTTTTGTGAGATGCTTATAGAGTGCTGCTGGCAGCGGGGGGGAGGGGGGGGCAAAAACACCCTGTTTTTTTGCTCATTTCTGCCCTCCCCCGCCCCCAGGTCTGAAAGCCTCCATGAGGCTATGCATGGCCATTTTGGTGAAGGGGGCAAAAAAATGCTGTATTTGGTGTATAAGACACACCCAGAATTTCAGCCTCTTTTTAGAGAAAAAAAGGTGTGTCTTATACTCTGAAAAATATGGTAATAAACAAGGTGCTGCATGAGCACCTTTACAAGGCGGTCTTCATCTACCTGACTGACATCCTCATCTACACAGAGCCCATGAATGACCTCATACCCCTCATCCGACAGGTACTGGAAAAATTTCTGGCAGCCAATCTGTACGTCAAGCTATCAAAATGTGAATTTCACCATGCAGGGTTAGACTAGCTGGGCTACCGAGTGTCAAATGAGGGAATAAAGATGGACCCAGCAAAAGTGCAAGCCGCCCTAAGCTGGCAACCTCCTAAAACCCGCAGACAGCTGCAAAGCTTCCTAGGGTTCGCGAACTTCTATAGGCAATTCATCCCCTCCTTCGCGAAGATTGCCAAACCATGACAGACCTCTTAAAGAAAGGGAGCCCACGAACGAAACCTCACCTGGGACAACCTCTACAGTGGGACCTAACCTGCCAAAAGGCATTTGAGACACTAAAAGTAATGTTTGCAAAGGAACCAGTGATGAAGCATCCTGACCCCAAGCAACCCTTCATGATTCAAGCAGATGCCAGTGACATGACAGTGGGAGTGGTGCTACCCCAAAGGAACAACCAAGGAAACTTACAACCCTACGCCTACACTTCCCACAAGCTCACAGACACAGAGAGATGATGGATCTGGATGGGAAGGAACAGACTCAAGCTCAACCCGTCCAAGGCTGAGTGGCTGTGGTTACCGGTGCCCCGGTTCAACCAATTGACGCAATCACTGGCCATAGGGGGTGAACATCTAGCCCCCGTGGATCGGGCACGCAACTTAGGCGTCCTCCTGGATACCCGGCTGTCGATGGAGGACCATGTGACAGCCATGGCCAGGGGGGCGTTTTACCAGGTTCGCCTGGTGCACCAGTTGCGTCCCCTATTGGACCGGAACACCCTTCGCACAGTCACTCATGCACTTGTGACGTCCCGTCTAGAATTCTGTAATGCTCTCTAAATGGGGCTCCCCTTGAGGTACACCCGAAGACTACCGCTGGTCCAGAATGCAGCCGCGCGGGCAATTTTGGGAGATCCCAGATGCTCCCACGTAACACCGTTCCTGCGCGAGCTGCACTGGCTGCCTGTGGCCTTTCGGGTGCGTTTCAAGGTGTTGGTCACCATCTTTAAAGCGCTCTATGGCACAGGACCTAGTTATTTGCGGGATCATATCCTGCCCCATACATCCCTTCGGCCGATTCGCTCCCACAGAGAGGGACTTCTCTGAGTGCTGTCTGCTAGGCAATGCCAGCGGGCGACGCCCAGGGGAAGGGCCTTCTCTGTGATGGGCCCGACCCTTGGAACGACCTACCCCCCGATATTAGAACTACTACGGACCTCCGCTCCTTCCGCCAAAAAGTAAAGACCTATCTGTTCCATCAGGCCAGCTTGGCCTAATTTGGCCTAATTTATGCTCCTCGCCCCAGTCTGTAGCTTAAATTGTTTAATCAGGTTTTAATGGGATAAAGTTTTAATGTTTTATAAATTTTAGTACAGGGCTAATTATTTAATTTGGTTTTAATTATGTATGTATTGTTATGTTTTTAGATGTTCTTAATTTTCCTGTACACCGCCCCGAGTCCCTTCGGGGAGAGGGGGCGGTTTAGAATTATTATTATTATTATTATTGTTGTTGTTATTGTTATTGTTATTATTATTATTATTATTAGCCTCATGGGAAAAGGAGGCTTTCGCAATGAGATGGGCACTGCTAACCTGCTGGAAGGGGCCAGAAACTGTTTGAAGTCTGGACTGACCACAAAAATCTGGAGACTCTCAGGACCCCGCAGAAACTATCACCCAAACAAGTCAGATGGGCTCAATATTTCAATCACTTCGACTTTGTACTAAAGCACATTCCAGGGGGGAGGAACTTTGTAGCTGATACCCTCCCCCGCATGCCCCAGTACAAATGTGAACAGGAGCAGGTAGTGGACACCATCATTCCCCCTATTCAAATAGCTGCCCAAGTGACCACCAGATGATAACACTGTGACCGGCATGACCAACCATTAAGTGACCTAACCACGAGACTCAAAACTGAACTGCTAGCAGACCGCTGGTTCCGAAACAACCAACACATCTTGATAAAAAGAGATGACCTTGCATGGAAGGGAATGAAACTCTATGTTCCAGAATCCCTATGCATCCTAATTCTCCAGAGGAGCCACAATGTCAACCCGGCAGGCCACTTTGGATTCCTAAAGACTTTACACTTAGCCTAGAGCAGTGGTCGGCAAACTGCGGCTCGCGAGCTGCATTTGGCCCCTTGCATGTGGCTCTTCAGTCCCTCTCTGATTCCCTCCCTTCCTCCCTCTGTCTCTGGGGCTGTGTGGCTTGGAGGGAGGTGGACGTGCGGCTCCAGAACGTGCGCCGTGATGCCTGCCGGAGGGAGCCGCGATGGAGACACGACCGGCTTCTCTGCCCGATGCCCTTGCCGGGCGACAGCCTCGGCGATGCTTAAGATGACGGTAGCCTTGGGTGCTCACCCCGCCTGCTCACTTGCCCGCTGCGGGAGGAGCGTCGCCCGACAGGTCGCCCCGCAGGGGCTTCGGGCAGGGAAGCCGGGCGCATCTCCACCAGCTCCCTCCGACAGCCACCATGGCACACGTTCTGGGGCTGCGTGGCTGGGAGGGAGATGGACGCGCGGCCCCAGAACGTGCGCCATGGTGCCCGCCGGAAGGAGACGCGATGGAGACGTGACCGGCTTCCCTGCCTGACACCCCTGCTGGGCGACCTGCCGGGCAACCTTGGGCGGCGGGAGCTGCATGTTCTGGGGATGCGTGGCTGAGAGGGAGATGGACGCGCAGCCCCAGAACGTGCGCCATGGTGCCTGCCGGAGGGAGCCGCGATGGAGCCGCGACCGGCTTCCCTGCCTGACGCCCCTGCCAGGCGACAGCCTTGGTGGTGCTTAAGATGACGGTAGCCTTGGGTGCTCGCCTCGCCTGCTCCCTCGCCCGCTGCGGGAGGAGCGTAACCTCCGGCATGCCGGCCCTTCTGCTGCTTCCCGGGGTGGGGGGGGAGGAGAGGGGAGAGAGGGAGTGACTGACAGACACAGAGAGAGACAAAGGGGGAGGGAGGGAAAGACAGAGAGACAGAGAGAAAGAGAGGGAGGGAGGGAGACGGAGAGAGATATAGAGAATGACACAGGGAGGGATTGAATCAGAGACAGACAGGGGGAAAGAGGGAGAGACAGATATACAGAGAGAGGGAGGGAGAGAATCAGAGAGAGTGACACACACAGAGACAGGGAGAGACAGAGAGAGGGAGGGAGAGACAGATAGATAGAGACTGATTAAGTGAGTGAGAGACAGACAGACACACACACACACAGAGTGATAGAGATGGGCGGATGAAGGAGAGAGAGACAGAGATAGAGAAAGAAAGAAAGAAAGAGAAAGAAAGAGAGAGAGAGAAAGAAAGAAAGAGAGAAAGAGAAAGAGAGACAAAAAGAAAGAGAGACAGAAAGAAAGAAAGAAAGAAAGAGAAAAAGAGAGAGAGAGAAAGGAAGAGAAAGAGAGAAAGAAAGAATGAGAGAAAGAAAGAGAGAAAGAGAGAGAAAGAGGGAAAGAAAGAAAGAGCGAAAGAAAGAGAGAGAAAGAAAGAGAAAGAAAGACAGAAAGAAAGAGAAAAAGAGAGAGAGAAAGAGAGAGAGAAATGGAGAGAGAGAGAGAGGAAGAAAGAAAGAGAGAGAGAGAGAGAGAAAGAGGGAGAGAGAGAGAGAGAGAGAGAGAGAAAGAAAGAAAGAAAGAAAGAAAGAAAGAAAGAAAGAAAGAAAGAAAGAAAGAACTTATGACCAGAATTGAGCCTAAAAGTTTGGTTGCTAACCAAGACCGTCGTTAAGTGAGTTTCACCACATTTTCCAAGTTGGCCACGCCCACCCAGTCACATGACTGCTGAGCCACTCCCACAAAACAGGCCACACCTTCCGGCTCTCAAAAGAAATTTCAATCGTGGTATTGTTGATATTTGGCTCGGTTGACTAATGAGTTTGCCCACCACTGGCCTAGAGGCAGTTCTGGTGGACAGTTACGTGAAAAATTTTCATTTCAACTTTTCCTGTGGCTGGTGATTGGAGGTGCTGGCAGGAAGGGGGAATCAGAGAGACAAAGAGGAGTAGGTAGTGGCTTAACTCCATTTCATTTGAACTTTTCCTGTGGCTGGTGATTGGAGGTGCTGGCTGGAAGGGGGAATCAGAGAGATAAAGAGGAGGAGGAAGTAGTGGCCCGTGCGCCTAACAGCACGCAAATCTTATATCCATAAGCCAAAATAGCAGTAATACATTCTGGATTAGTGTGCTTGGAATTGTGATTTTATTTTATTGCAAAATGACCATCTTAGTTCAATGTAATAGCTGTTTTGCACCTGTCTTTCCCAGTACCCTTTTCAAATTTGGATGCTGTCTACGTAGACATATTACCTATCTAGAATCTCTCATCTGTGCTCTCCAAGCAGAAATTAGGTGTCCAATTCGGCCATTCCACTCTATGGAAGTGCCATGCTACCAGTCACCCCCTACCGCAAAGATCCTGAAGGAGAAGAGCAGAATGGACAACCATTGGATCTGGCAGGGTGAGACCTGTGAACTATAAACACAACGCTTTTGCTGTGACCCAGCATAACAGATATAGCACCCTTGCTGACCCTAATGGGGACACTAAAGAGACAGGTCAAGGTAGTTGTGATAATGATGACTCAAATAAGCAGGGGATTGTGGTCCAAAATGAAGAACTTACACTGGAGAGGTGAAATGGGGAACCAGGTATCACACATTAGTCACACAAGAAGAGCAGGGTATGCAAAAACAGAAGTCACCTTCTGATTGGTGATTCAATCATAACGGATGTAAATTTAGGAAAGGATATGGAGATTTTAAAAGAAGTCAGGTGTCTTCCAGGTGGTACTGCCAGCAGAGACAAGAGGCGTATTCTTAAGATAGTCAAGAATGTAAGTAAGGACAGTGATGTTGATGCTATTATACATCTTGGCACAAATGATATGTCCCAAAAAGATGTATTTTCTGTACAGAATGATTTCCAGAGCTTGGGGTATGATCTTAGTTGTACAAGTTGTAGGCTTATCTTTTCAGAGGTTTTACCAGTATATAAGGAACAAAAAGGGAAGGGCCAGCATGTTGCAGAGTTTAATGTGTGGATAAAGGACTGGTATAAAAGGGAAGGCTTTGGTTTTATTGGTTATGATGTCTGCAGCTGGTCCAATGAAAAACTGTACAAAAGAGATGGTTTGCACCCATCCAAGAAAGGGACTGAGTTACTTGGCATTGAATTCACAGATTTTCTGGATAAACATTTAAACTGAACAGTGGGACAGAGAATTAATTGATACAGAACATTACTGTCCCCAGCAATTTAAAATTCATAGGTTTATCAGTGCATGTAACACAGATGTTTGTGCGGGTAAGATTATCACTCCTGCTATCAAGCAAAACCAAGCATTTAATAGTGAGTGCCATACCATGTGCATGAATCATACAAGTGTCAAGAAAATAGGGGCAGTCAGGCATAACACAGGTTATATAGAAAGTAAACCCAGTGTCAATCAAAATAGACTCAAATGTCTATACACCAATGCACAGAGTAAGAGGAATAAACAGGGCGAATTAGAAATTCAAGTAAATGAGGGCAGATACAATATTGTTGCCATTACAGAAACTTGGTGGGATGAAACCTACAAATGGAACATACAGCTAGGGGTTAAATTATTTAAAAGAAATAGACCAAATAAAAGAGGAGGTGGAGTTGCATTACATATAAGAAATAACTACATCTCTACAGAAATAGAGCACAATAATGAGAATTATCTTGAATGCATTTGGGTCAATATTAAAGGTTGGGGGGGGATGACATTGTCATAGGTCTATACTACAGGCCACCCAACCAAACAAACAGAGGAAGTAGATGAAGTTTTTGTTAGTCAACTAACCAAGGTATGTAGGAAACACACCACAATAGTAGTGGGGACATTAGTACCCTGACATCAACTGGGAAACAAACTCTCTACCAAGTGGAAGATCCAACAGGTTCCTAACAAATCTAGCAGACAACTTGTTTCCCAAAAAGTAGAGAAGGGAACAAGGGAATGAGCCATATTGGACTTAATTCTCCCTAATAGAGGGGAAATGGTAGAAGGTGTTGAAGACACAGGAACTCTGGGGGCAAGTGACCATGCAATATTGGAATTCATTATGTAAATGCAAGTAGAAGAACAAAGTCAAACTAGAGTCTTGGAGTTTAAGAGAGCTAAATTCAATAAACTTAGAGAAAGCTTGGGAAAAATTCCATGGATGAGAATACTCAAGGGGAAAACAACTCAAGAAGCTTGGGAAATTTTGAAAAATGAGATTACAAAAGCCCCGTCTAGCACAATACCAATGAAGAAGAAAAATAACAGCTTCCAAAAGAAACCAGCACGGCTCTCTGACAAATTGAAAGGCAAAAAAGATAAATATAAAAAGTGGAAAGAGGAGGACATAACTAAGGCAGAATATCAGCAAATAGCCCAAGCCTGTAAAGATGAAGCGAGGAAAGCTAAGGCTCACAATGAAGCTAGGCTTGCCACAAAAGTTAAAAATAACAAAAAAAGCTTCTTCCAACATGTTAAAAACAAGAAAAAGGTTAAAGAAACAATTGGTCCATTACTGGGAGAAAGTGGCAAGGTGACAAACAACAGGGAGAAAGCAGAACTATTTAACTCATTTTTTGCATCTGTCCTTACACCAAGGGATAAAACAGTCCAACCCATCAAAAACAGCACCACAAAAATCAGATTAGGAACACAAGTTGAAATAGGGAAGAAAATGGTAAGAGAGCACCTGTCTAACCTAGATGAGTTCAAATCACCAGGACCGGATGGATTACACCCCAGGGTTCCGAAGGAACTGTCAGACGAGATCTCAGAACCACTGAACTATATCTTTCAGAGATCCTGGAACACTGGGGAACTACCAGAGGACTGGAAAAGAGCTGATGTGGTTCCCATCTTCAAAAAAGGAAAAAGATAGATCCAGGAAACTACAAACCCATCAGCCTGACCTCAATATCAGGAAAGATTCTGGCCCTAAAATATTTCTATGTATATCCTACATACCTTATTCCCTTTAAAAATTTGTAAAACCAATAAAATTATTGTTCAAAAAAAAAAAAAGGAAAGATTCTGGAAAAGATAATCAAGCAACAAATTAGCAAACACCTATTTATTTATTGAATTTATACCCCGCCCTTCTCCGAATGGACCCAGGGCGGCGCACAGGAACATTAAAACATACAAAACATATAAAACTATTTCTTTTTTTAAAAAAAACTTATTCCACTAAGGGCCTGTGCTAAAACCGAATTAAAATCCCCATTTTAAAACTATCTAAGAGTCGGTATTGGAGGCTGCGCAAGGCCGGCTAGTTGGAATAGGTGTGTCTTCAGACACTTGCGGAAGAGGCAGAGGTCAGGGGGCAAGTCGTTCCAAAGGGCTGGTCCCACCACAGAGAAGGCTCTCCCCCTGGGTGTCGCCAGTCGGCATTGTCCGGCCGACGGCACCCTGAGGAGGCCCATTCTGTGGGAGCGTATCGGTCTGAGGGATGTATGGGGCAGGAGGCGGTCTCGCATATAACTAGGCCCCGAGCCATGGAGCGCTTTAAAGATGGTCGTTAGGACCTTGAAGCGCACCCGAAAGACCACAGGAAGCCAGTGCAGCTCGCGCAGGATAGGTGTTATATGGGAGTGTCTAGGCGCTCCCGTAATTACCCGCGCGGCTGCGTTCTGGACTAACTGTAGCTTTCGGGTGCACCTCAAGGGAAGCCCCATGTAGAGAGCATTACAGTAGTCGAGTCGAGATGTGACGAGTGCTTGAGTGACCGTGCGTAAGGCACCCCGGTCCAGTAAGGGGCGCAATTGGCGCATCAGGCGTACCTGATGGAATGCCCCCCTGGCCACGGCTGCCACATGGTCCTCCATAGACAGCCGGGAGTCCAGGAGGACACCCAAATTGCGCGCCCTCTCCACGGGGGCCGGTGTTTCGCCCCCAATGGCCAGAGTTGGAATAATCTGGCTGAAACGGGGTGCCGGAAGCCACAGCCACTCAGTCTTGGACGGGTTGAGCTTGAGTTTGTTACTACCCATCCAGATCCGTACGGCCTCCAAACATCGGGACATAACCTCGACGGCATCGTTGGGTTGGTCTGGGGTGGATATGTACAACTGAGTATCATCAGCGTACAGATGATATCCCACCCCAAAACCATGGATGATCTCACCAGCGGCTTCATATATGTGTTGAACAGTAGGGGCGAGAGGACCGACCCCTGAGGTACCCCACATATGAGGGGCCTCGAAGTCGACCTTTGCCCCCCTGCCAACACACATTGCGACCGACCAGAGAGGTAGGACGAGAACCACCGCATCACTCCCAGCCCCAACCCCCCCAGTCGGCGCAATAGGATACCATGGTCGATGGTATCAAAAGCCGCTGAGAGGTCTAATAGGACTAGGATAGAGGAAAATCCTCTATCCCGCGCCCTCCAGAGATCATCAACCAACGCGACCAATGCCGTCTCGGTGCTGTGACCGGGTCGGAAGCCGGACTGGCGCGGGTCTAGATAATCAACTTCCTCCAAGTGTCGCGGAAACTGTTGAGCCACCACACTCTCAACCTTCACTAAAAAGTGAAGGTTGGAGACAGGACGATAGTTCTCTAATAATGCTGGATCCAGGGACGGCTTCTTGAGGAGGGGCAAACAAAATAATAACCAAAAGCCAACATGGGTTTGTCAAAAACACATCATGCCAGAGTAATTTTATTGCATTCTTTGATAATGTGACAAAATTAGTGGACCAGAGGAATGCTGCTGATATAGTTTACTTGGACTTCAGTAAGGCATTTGACAAGGTAGACCATAACCTACTAGTAGATAAAGTAGAAGAATGTGGGTGAGACAGCATCACCACCAGATGGATTCGTAACTGGGTGACCAACCACACTCAACGTGTAGTCCTCAATGGAACTGCGTCTACATGGAAGGAAGTATGCAGTGGAGTACCCCAAGGCTGTTTTAGGCCCAGTACTCTTCAACATCTTCATCAATGATTTGGATGAGGGAATAAATGGGGAACTCATCAAATTTACAGATGACACCAAGAAATAGCCAACAATCCAGAAGATAGGCATAAGATCTTGACAAACCTGAACATTGGGCACTATCTAATAAAATGAAATTCAATGGTGAAAAGAGTAAGGTTCTACATTTAGGCAACAAAAACGAAAAACACAGGTATAGCATAGGTGGTACCTTGCTCAATATTAGTAACTGTGAAAGGGATCTTGGTGTCCTAGTGGACACCATTTAAATATGAGCCAGCAGTGTGCAGCAGCTGCAAAAAAAGGCAACACAGTTCTAGGCTGCATAAATAGAGGATAGAATCAAGATCACGTGAAGTGTTAATACCATTTTATAATGCCTTGATAAGGCCACACTTGGAATACTGCATCCAGTTTTCATTGCCACAATGTAGAAAAGATGTGGAGATTCAAGAAAGAGTGCAGAGAAGAACAACAAGGATGATTAGGGGACTGGAGACTAAAATGTATGAAGAACGGTTACAGGAACTGGGTATGTCTAGTTTAATGAAATGAAGGACTAGGGGAGATATGATAGCAGTTCTTAGGAATGTAATCCTAATGTTGGGTTGGCAATATATAAGCCATGATTGCAGTACTGTATCTGTAACTTTAACTACTGCAGTAAAATGTGATTGGCTGCTGTTTCCTCAATCGACCGTAAGAGGGAGCCAGAATCACTGTTAATTGCTGATCCTTAGATGATGGCTGTTGTGTATGTCGGGTGTTGATCAGCGTGGATAAGTGTGAGTTGTGCAACTATTAGCCAACTTTGAGTACTAGACTGTGTATATGATTTAGAACTACTTATCATCTGTGTATGAAGAGGTTTCTATCACTTTATTTTTCTACGAAAGTAAAAGAGTCTTTGTTTTACAATTCAGTGTCTGTCACTGCTAGTGTGAGTGTCCAGCAACATCTCTCTCGCTAAATTTCGCTACATACTTTCAGTCTCCTAACGGGGATTACCCTAACACTGGTTATGGGCTCAGAGCAGCAGGCGTAGCTATAAGGGAGTTGGTGTTGCTACACACCACAGTTTACAGACATCTGCTTGTTACTAACCTGGAGAAGATGGCACATGACCCATCAACGAGTTTATTGTTAGTCACCCGGCTGGATGGAACAAACTATGTTTCCTGGTCTACAAAGTGCAGTCCGCTCTTGTGTAGGGAAGGACTATGGGATGCTGTGCAGAATCCACCGGATGTAACTTCCTGGGATCCAGAGGACGAGGACGATGCCAAGAAGATAGCATAGCTTCGGTGAAGCAACGAACGAGCGTTGTGTATAATTTGGTCTAACACTTAATGACCAAAAATTAGTTCATATTCGTGGTGAAGATTCTGCTGCAAGGGGAAGAGGATTTATGTACGTGACACTGTGGCTGCGCACATAAATATTACATGCAAACTGTTTAGAACACGACTTCTGAAAGGCGGAGACATGTTAGCTCATTTGAACTTTATGAAAGGAGTTTTCCAGGAGCTACATGAAAAAGAACTGATTTTTTCAGAGCTTCATCAAGTTTACATCATTCTTTCTTCACTAGATGAGAGTTATGATGATTTTGTATCTTCTCTTGATGTTCTAACTCAATATGAACTAACATTGGCTGACGTAGCTTCACGACTGTTGGAAGAGTCAAGAAGAAGGATGGAAAGAAACCAACTGAGAGGGAAACAACCATAATGTGTCAAGTCATCTTCGCCTGCCTATACTGTTAAAAGATGTTTTGCTTGTAGTACCAGGGGGCATATGCAAAACAACAGAATACAGGGAAAGCTAAGAAAAACAATAGTACCCATTTAGTCATGTCTACTTTGGCTATGTCAAGCAATGTACCTGTAAACCATGATTTGTGGGTAATTGATAGTGAAGCATCACAGTGCATTCATTGCTAGAAATAGAAACAGTTTCGTAAAAATGTGCACAAGTAAGCAACATATATCTTTGGCAAATGGATGGAAGCTAAAGGCATCTGGTGAAGGTACTGCATATTGTTCATGTGTAAATGAGCATTTACATATGTTATATGTAGCTAAATTTAAATTTAATTTATTATCGGTAAGGGCTTTAGTTAATATTGATTATGTAGTAACCTTTAAGGGAAATAACTGTATAATTGAAAAAGAAGGTAATAGGGTTACTGCTACCTTAAAAAATGGTTTATATGTTATGCCTGATGCCCAGAAAGCTACTCGGTTTATACTAATGTGAAATCACATGACTGTATACATTTACTACATAGGCATATGGGACACATTAATTTTAAAATGCTACAGCAAACTGTTAAATTGGCAGAAGGGGTGCAGTAAATACTTGAACTGCAATGTATGTACTCAGGAAAAAAGCAAGGGGTTTTACTACAAAGGAACATTTAGAGGTTGTTTTTGCTGATTTAATTGGACCTATGAAACCCAGTTTGGGAATTCCCGCATGGGTGCATATTCCCTCAAAGTGAGACTAAAAGGGCAACATAGAGCTCGACAATTGTTTTTCATAAGTTACGAGGCTAACCATAGATCATTAGGTTTTGGGAAAAAGGCACAGCAAAGGTTTACTGTAGTGCTATTGCTAGTTTTCTTGAACACGTTGGGTAGAATAGGTTGGAAGCTAGCAATAATATAATTATTGACACCCAAGTAGAACCTGATGACGAGGCAATAAACCCAGCAATAGATAACAAGGAAGAGGTGCATACACATGAGGAGGTAAAAGTACAGGAGCACATGAAACAGGAGAGTCCACCAGTAAGCCCTGAGTTACCTAGATGTTCAACTCATGTCACATGGCCACCTGACAGATATCAGGCTACTATTGCATGTCAAGTGAATAAAGTTCCTGCTACCTATCATGAGGTCACTACATATTCTAATGAGGATCAGAAGGCTTGGCAAGCTGCAATGGATAAAGAACTAAAACCCTTGCATGATTTGGAGGTGTATGAGAATGTTACCTTACCCTCAGGTAAACATGCCATAGGATGTAAATGGATTTTCAAGATTAAAACAGGTACTGATGGAACTGTTACGTATAAAGTCAGATTAGTAGCACAAGGATTCGATCAGTCAGCCAGCGACTATGATGAGGTGTTTGTGCCTAGTTTAAAAGCTGCAACATTATGTGCAGCATTAGTATGGGCAGCTAAGCATAATTATGTAGTGAATCATTTAGATGTAGAGACGGCATATCTTCATGCACCATTGCAACATACTATATATATGAAAAAGCCTTTAGGACTAAAAAATGAGGATAACACTGATTGCTGGAAGTTAAAAAAGAGTCTTTATGGGTTAAAGCAATCAGGATATGAATGAAATCAATGCATAGTGAAGGCATTAACAAAGATAGGGTTTAGGGCTGGCATGGCTCATCCTTGTTTATTTAAAAAGGAAAGTGATGGTGTGATTTCATTGTTGCTATTGTTCACTGATGACATAGCGTTAATCACAGGAACAGAGCAAGAGGCTATCCGAATCATTACACTGTTGAAAAAGCAGTTTAACATAAAACATCTTGGTGAGATTCAGCAATATCTTGGATTGAAAATAGATAAAACTAGGGGAGGATACAAACTTTCACAAACTGAGAAAATTACCCAATTACTCAAGATGTTTAAAATGAAACTGTGTAAACTGGCTAAAACTTCAATGAGCCAAGAGTTTAGCCATATTGATGTTCAAAGCCCTGTATTTGATAAAGGTGTTTATCAATCATTAATTAGTAGTTTATTTTATCTAAGTAATTGGTCAAGACCAGATGTAGCATATAGTGTTAACTAATTACTCAGGTTTAATGCTGAACCCACGGAAAGGCACTGGCAAGCCGTTAAGCGTATATTGAGATATCTGAAGCAAACAATGCATTATGTATTATATATATAGAATGGATTTTTTAAAAAGTTCACTCTAAATAGTATCCTTTAAAGGATATTTTAACCGGGTGCTCGTGATTTCTATGCCTCTCTGAAATAATTATTTTTTTAAAGTAATCTCATTTTATGAGTTTTAGATCTAACAATTTGTCATGTAGCTTAATATCAATATCCACAGTTCTAATCAAATATTTTAACATTGATCTATTTCTTCTTTAAGAGTGTCTTTAAAGCCTGGCTAACTATTAACATCCCTTATTTAGTCTTATCATAGCAATATAAATTCCATAGTAGTATAATGTAAAACAATCTTGAGCTTTATAAGTAATTAATAATTAAATAATAATTTTCCAGCAACATTATAACCATCTAAATAATTTGATTAATTATTAATCATCTAATATAACAATTCCCATTTTATCAGTATTAACTATCATTTTTCCATTATTCTATAGTTCTTCAATAGTATCTAATAGCATCTTACATCTATAGATAAGTAAATGTGTATCATTAACCAAGACATTCATTATAAATTAATCTTGTTATAAATGTTAATAATTATTATTTGCAGTCAATTAACTAATAATCCTTTGATGATATTTAACACACAGCCTGGCTGGTTATTACTCATCAATGGATAATAATTTCCCTTTTCAACCAGTGTCTTTCCAGTGGTGGATTAAATTTGTCTCTTCTATAATTTGTGATTTCAGTCTGTTTTTATTTTCTTTCCCAGGTCCTTTGTCAACTTCTTTTGGCATTTTACAATCCAATATAACTGTCCCATCATAACGCTGACCAACTCCTTTTTCATATTGTTTGCTTTTAAATGTCAAGTTTGTTCCTGGAAATGTTTCTCCTTTTTTTTTCTTCTTTTCTCTTTTCTTCTTGCCGGTCAAGCTGAGATCCAAATTCCTGATAACCTCCTCATAAGCTTTAAATGTTGTCCCTTCCTCTGCTGTTTCCCCATGATTTAGTAGGTTTGCATCATCATCATCCTCTTCAGTTAAATTCAGTTCATTATCTTGTTCACTTTCCTCTTTTTCTTTTCTTTTTTTTTATTTCTGGAATCTTCAATTGGTCTTCACTTAAAATAGTAAATGGCTTTCTATCAAATATATCATTTAATCTTTTTATTTCATTCAAAATTTCAGCCAAAAGCTCCTGATTTTCTGTGGTATATATATCTATATGTGTGGACATATTGACAAATCCACAAGCTAAAAGAATAGATCTAATTGCCTCCTCTTCGTTGGCTTTCTTTGGTGTATCAGAGAGCTTAACTGCTCTTAAGTACCCATCAACAATCCACAAAGAATTTCTGGAGTAGCTTTTTTCCATTGTAGCTTATTGAAGTCATCTCTGATCTTCGTCCAGCTACTACCCTTTTCTATCCCCTATTACAGTAGAGGATGAACAACATTTTGAGGTTCAGAAAATACTTGATTCTAGGAAATCCCAAGGGACTACTTGATATCTGGTGGCTCGAATACACCTCCCTTTCTCAGACAATGAATGGGTTCACAAAAAACATGTGCATGCCCCTAAATTAGTATGTATATTTCATCAATTGTACCCTTACAAACTTCATTGATTTTATGTTTCCTTTGTCTCCCCTTCCCTCTTTGGTTTTCTTTCAGGTGGACTTCACGTTTTTTAGGGGGTGGGTGGGTGGCATGTTTGGTCCCAGATATTTGTATAGGGACATTGGCATTTTGGTGGGAGGAAGAGGGGAAGGCTAGAAGGATCTGTATACAAAGTTTTTGTTTCTGTTTCCTGCATTACTATATTAATCTCTATATGAAGTTTCTGTTTCCTTGCAATGATGTAGTTTGCAGGGGTTTGATTAGCATTGCTTTAAATAGCTGGTTTTAAGTGAGAAGCTTCAGTTCTTGCTAGATCTCTTGTTATCACAAGCTTTTCAATAAAAGCTTCTTTTGAAACAACTGCAGTTTCAAGACTCCTGTTATTTGGGAAGAATGGAGAGGCAAGATCTTACAGCAGCATGGACTTCGTCCCAATGTCAGAGTACTCAAAGGATTCCCCCCTCCTCAATTAGGTTGACAGACTTTGTTGACACTAAAAACAGCATGGGAAAATATCAATAAGATGCTAGTTAAAGTAGCGCAAACCTATAAGAAACAGGAAGAGAAACATTAAGCCTCTACGACCATTCCACCTGAGGAGAAAAGTCTACCTCTCCATAAAATACTTGAGGGTAAAACTCCCCAGTAAGAAACTGGGGCGCAAGTTCTTTGGGCCATTCCCCATAGTGAAGATCATTAACTCGGCCACGGTACAATTAGAAATGCCCTGATTGTTAGGGAAGATACACCTGGTATTCCATAGCAGCTTCTTAAAACCTGTGGTCGGGTCAACCCTGGTACCACTAACCTGTGTGTCCCAGGACCCAGTGATCATGGGGGAGGGGGGGACTAGTATGAGATGCAACGGATTCTTGACTCAAGGTGGCACAGAAGACAGTTCCAATATCTAATCAAGTGGAAGGGCTATCCCTTATCAGAGGTTTCTTGGGTAAAGAGTAGAAACATCCAGCCTGACTGCCTCATAGCTAAATTCCATGCAGACAACCCAAACAAGCCTGCTGGGGGGGATCACAACCCTAAAATCTATACCTGTACTCAAACTATCTTTGTTTTGCACAGGTCACCTTTAGGAAGTGAGGAGAGCCGAATGTCAACTGGCAAAGCATCCCTGACCTGCTCGAGTTGTCATAGGCAAGGGGGATGGGAAATCAAACTTCACAGCTGCATCAAGGAGCTGGTATCTCAGTCAAAACAAGACAAATTCCAACTGATACAATGAGGTTGTCTCCATGGAAACCCACAGTGGCCGGAGGTAGTGACTTTTACAACCCACAAAATTGCTTCATTGGGGTATGTGACTGAGAACAGATATTTGGGGGTGGGGGAAACCGGGTCAGAGGCAAAGCACAAATTAACTGAGGTCAGAGTTGGCGCCACCTGCTGGCATGAAGCTCCTAATAAATAACTGGATTTCTCTTGCTTGTCATGAGGCTCATAATTTAATTAGGGCATCTGTAGGAACCCTGATAATTGCATTTAATTGTCCCTTGGGGCATTATCAGTTTTGGGTGATCCTGTTTGGGCTGCAGGGCACCCCTGCAGTGTTAATACAACTGATTAACGATGTGTTGCATGAGCACTTATATAAAGGGGTACCTAATATATACCAGCACCATGTTGGAGCACACTTAGCTACATGACGGGTCTTGCAGAAACTTTTGCAGCAAACTTATACATGAAATTATCAAAGTACGAGTTCCACCAGATATGTCTGGACTATCTATGGTATTGCATTTCCAATCATGGGGTGGAGATGGATCCTGCCAAGGTGCAGATCATCCTAGAGTGGCAAGCACCTAGGACATGCAGGCAGCTACAGAGCTTTCTAGGCTTCACTAATTTCCTTTGCTTCACTAATTTCTAGTTCATCGCTTCATTCGCCATGGTGCCCTTGCTATTGACTGACTTTTGAAAATGAAACACATGGCGGCTAAACCCTGACCGAGCAAACCACTCAAGTGGATGATGGAATGCCAGCGGGCCTTCAAAACCCTGAAGGTTTTGTTTGCCAACCAGCCTTTCTGGAAACACCCGGACGCTTAATGACCCTTTGTTATTCAGGTCGACGCTAGTGATGTGGCCATCAGTGCCATCCTTCTACAGGTGAATGAGCAGGGGCTATCTACAACCATGTAGACAACACCTCCCATGAACTCACCGAGACTCAACAGCGGTGGCTGATCTAGGAGGAAGCTTTTGTTCAGTGGGCCTTGATGATGTTGCAGCACTTCCTGGAGGGGAGTGGTTCAAGATATGGATAGACCATAAGAACCTTGAGGTTCTCCAGACTCCATGTCAACTGTCCTCGAAACCGGTTCGATAGGCCCAATATTTCCAGTGTTTCAGGTTCACCCTGAAGTACATTCTAAAGGGGAAGGACTTCCTGGTGGATGACTTAGCCAAGATACCACAATGTAACAGCCAATGGGAGGAGGTGGTCCATTTCATTATACCGCCCCCCTCCTCAACAAGCAACCCAGGTGTCAATCAGAAGTTCTATAGCAAGCTCAGACAAGCTGATTCAAGCTAATTCAAAGGTTCCACAAGCAATATCCCGACAAACCAGGGAGGAAGAGGCTAGGGTGTCCTTGATTATCTGTTAATGTAATGCCTGTGTTTACTATCTTCCAGGTACGGCCCTAGCAGAGGAGAGCTGCCTGTCAAATCCCACTCTGGAGTTTGCCATACCTGCAGGGGAAGTTGGGTGGTGGGCGAGTGTCGGGCAAGGCCAAGCAGCAGTGAGCAAACAGCTGGTGGCATGGGAGGAAGCTATTCTTCGGCCACCAAACAGCAGATCATGGGGCAGCTCATTGGCAGCGGCGTGCGAGGCTCAGCTAATCAGCAGTGAGCCAGGGAGCTCACCGATTATCAGCCGTTGAACAGCTGATCGAGGCTGAAAGCATTGCAGCTGCCACCAAGAAAAAACCATCTTCCAGTTTTTAGATTTTTTTATATTTTATATTTTATTATATTTATATCCCGCACCTATCTCCTACAAAAGGACCCAGGGCGGCGCACAGGAATTTAAAACACAATATACAATACAAAATACATAACATCCTAAAACCCTATTAAACTCAACGACCCTGTGCTAAAAACATGGTTTAAAAACCCTCTAATTAAAAATGTGTACACTCAGTCATTTATTGGGTGGTTAACCTAAGCCGACTTGATGGAATAAGTGCGTTTTCAGATGCTGGCGGAAAAGGCGGAGGTCCGAGATGGTACGGAGATTGGGAGGCAGGTCGTTCCAGAGGGTCGGGCCCACCACAGAGAAGGCCCTTCCCCTGGGCGTCGCCAACCGGCATTGCCTGGCCGACGGCACTCGGAGAAGACCCTCTCTATCGGAGCGGATCGGTCGAAGGGATGTATGAGGCAGGAGACGGTCTCGCATATAACTAGGTCCCGAGCCATGGAGTGCTTTAAAGATGGTGATCAACACCTTGAAGCGCACCCGAAAGGCCACAGGTAGCCAGTGCAGCTCGCGCAGGACAGGTGTTATATGGGAACGCCTTGAGGCTCCCATGATCACCCGCGCGGCCGCATTCTGAACCAGCTGTAACCTTCGGGTGCACCTCAAGGGGAGCCCCATGTAGAGAGCATTACAGTAGTCCAGACGGGACGTGACCAGTGCTTGAGTGACTGTGCGAAGGGCGTCCCGGTCTAGTAAGGGGCGCAACTGGCGAACCAGGCGTACCTGGTAAAACGCCCTCCTGGCCACGGCTGTCACATGATCCTCCATGGTCAGCCGGGAGTCCAGGAGGACACCCAGATTGCGCGCCCTCTCCACGGGGGCCAATAATTCGCCCACAATGGCCAGTGTTGGACTTACCTGGCTAAACCGGGGCTCCGGAAACCACAGCCACTCGGTCTTGGACGGTTGAGTTTGAGTTTGTTACTTCCCATCCAAACCCGTACGGCCTCCAAACACCGGGACATCACCTCGGCAGCATCGTTGGGGTGGTTTGGGGTAGATATGTACAACTGAGTGTCATCAGCGTACAGGTGGTATTCTACCCCAAAACCACGGATGATCTCGCCCAGCGGCTTCATGTAGGTGTTGAACAGGAGTGGCGAGAGGACCGACCCCTGAGGAACCCCGCATATGAGGGGTCTCGAGGTCCACCTCTGCCCCCCTGCCAACACAAATTGCGACCGACCGAAGAGGTAGGGAAAGCAGCTGCGCCTAGCTACCAGGAGGCATGCCCAGGGGCTGGAAAACACCTCTAAAAAGCACTGGAAGGCAAATGCTCCCAGCACTGACTTTTCCATGAATTAGCTAAAAAGAACTTTTTGTGGACTCACTGCATGCCATAATTTTGGCCTAAAGAAACCCTTTGTTTGGTCGTAGGGCAGTGGTTCTCAACCTGTGGGTAGCGAACGCTTTGGAGGTCGAACGACCCTTTCACAGGGGTCGCCTAAGACCATTCACCTCCACCGGCGTCGCCCATGCTCAGGAAGGTGTCCTGAAGCGGCAGGTGCATGAAGAGCGCCGGGTGGTGAAGCAGCCTCCTCTCGGCTCTGGCCGCAACCCAGATGCCACCCCGCCCTGTCTCCATGCCAGGGAAAGCCGAGCTACTGAAGGGGGAGAGAGACAGGTTCGTCTGGCAGATCAGCCTTGACTCCGAGAGACATCCGCAGTTGGCGGTGCCACTTCAGCCCAGCTGCTTGCACAGGGGCTCGAAGGCGCCTGGAGAGCAGGAGACTGGCAGGGCAGTCGGGCCACCCACTTCAGCCAGTGGGATGGGCTCTTGACCTAGGCAGGCACATGCTGGGATTCAAGCCACCTTGGGCCTGGACGCTGTATTTGCTGCCCCTGCTGCCGGTCCTGTCCTGCAGGCTAAACTGAGCTTGGAGGCTTTTTGGCCCCCGGGAAGGGCTGGCAGGAGAGGCTGGAGGGAGGACAGGCCCCACCCACCCATTCCTTCCATCCTGAGGAATTCCACTTGGGATGGAAGCACACTTGCCATTTAAAGGGCAACTTCTTAAACAGTGTTAAATCAATTGCTCGCACGAATTGACTACTACTTGCTCCCATGCCTGGTTGTAATGATTCGAAAGGAAGGAAGGAAGGAAGGAAGGAAGGGGAGGAATAAAAAGAAAGAGAACAAAAAGGGAGGGAGGAATGGAAGGAAAGAAAGAAAGAAAAAGAAAAAAGGGAGGGAGGAATGGAAAGAAAGAAGAAATTGGAGGGAGGAATAGAAAGAAAGAAAGAAAGAAAGAAAGAAAGAAAGAAAGAAAGAAAGAAAGATGGAAGGAGGGAGGAATGGAAAGAAAGAAGGGAAGGAGGAATGGAAAGAAAGAAAGAAAAGGGAAGGAGGGAGAAATGGAAAGAAAGAAGAAAAGGGAGGGAGGAATAGAAAGAAAGGAGAAAATGGAGGGAAAATGGCAAGAAAGAAAGAAAGAAAGAAAGAAAGAAAGAAAGAAAGAAAGAAAGAAAAGGGAAGGAGAGAGGGAGGAATGGAAAGAAAGAAAGAAAAGAGAGGAATGAAAAGAAAAAAAGAGAACAAAAGGGAGGGAGGAATGGAAGGAAGGAAAGAGAAGAAAAGGGAGGGAGGGAGGGAAAGAAAGAAAGAAAGAAAGAAAGGGAAGGAGGGAGGGAGGGAGGAATGGAAATAAAGAAAGAAGAGAAGGGAGGAAGAAAGAAAGAAAGAAAGAAAGAAAGAAAGAAAGAAAGAAAGAAAAGGAGGGAGGAATGAAAAGAAATAAAAGTGAGGGAGGAATAGGAAGAAAGAAAGAAGAAAAAGGAGGGAAGAATGGAAAGACAGAAAGAAAGAAAGAAAGAAAGAAAGAAAGAAAGAAAGAAAGGAGGGAGGGATAGAAAGAAAGAAGAACAGGGAGGGAGGAATGGAAAGAAAGAAAGAAAAGGGAAGGAGGGAGGGAGGGAGGAATGGAAAGAAAGAAGAAAAGGGAGGAATGGAAAGAAAGAAGAAAAGGGAGGAATGGAAAGAAAGAAAGAAAGAAAGAAAGAAAGAAAGAAAGAAAGAAAGAAAGAAAGAAAGAAAGAAAGAAAGAAACTGAGGGGGTGGGGAATGGAATGTAAAAAAAGTAAACTTAATAAAGTGAAACTCCTGTAAACCACAAACTGCTTCTGGAGGCCATTTTATCCTGGAAAATCCCAGCCTGGCTGATCTTCTCTGAAACCAAGATTGGCAGATTAAGCACTATGCTTTAATTATGTTCAATTTATAATAATGAAAATACATTCTGCATATCAGATATTTACATTAAAATTCATAATAGTAGCAAAATTACAGTTATGAAGTGGCAACTATCATAATTTTATGGTTGGGGGTCAGCACAACTTGAGGAACTGTATTAAAGGGTTGCAGCATTGGGAAGGTTGAGAACCACTGTTCTAGAGCAAGTAAGCTTCTGTTTCGTTTAGGTCCGGTGCTTCGACCATTGAGATGAGTGATGTCATGCTGGCCACACTCATCCTGGCCCGAGATCAAACACAACCCTCATACGGCCCTCAATGAATACAAATTTGACACCCCTACAATAGATTATTGTCTACACATGCCAAATGGACAGATTACTTTGTTAAAATTAATGCTTGATTATTATTTACATGCCTAATTGGCAGTAGCTTTTTAAAGTAACATAGAAATATACTCACACGGATAATAAATCTAATGGCTGCACATCCAGAAGTAGCCATTACTTTGGCGCTATTAGGGACCAGATTAAATAGAGTAGGCACAATGGCTTCTGCTCCATGGTCAAATTTGTTTCCCAGAACTGTAGAAAGATGGCTGCACAGAATGAAATAAAGCAAATGATCAAAATTCATTCAACTGCCAATATAATTTTTTTAACAACTCATCATATCACAAAACACTTTCTACAATATTTAATTTTCCAAAAGCCATTGTGTGCCTTTAAGAACTTTCCTACTGGATTTCATCAGCATATATCTTAATCTAAATTTCCTTCCCCAACCCTAGCCAACCAAAACTAGCCAGCTAGGAATTATGGAATTTTTAAAAATAATGTGTATAGTCTTTGACTTACAACCACAACTGTGCCCAAAATTTATGTTGCTAAGTAACAAATTTGTTAAGTGAGTTTTGCCCCATTTTACAACTTTCCTTGCCATATTTCTTAAATGAATCATTGCACTTGTTAAATTAGTAACACAGATGTTAAATGAATCTGGCTTCCCCATTGTGCTTGTTAGAAGATTGCAAAAGGTGGTCACATGACCCTAAAGCACTACAATCATCATAAATGTGAATCAGTTGCCAAGCATCTGGATTTTGATCATGTGACCATGTGGATGCTGCAATGGTCATAAGTGTGGAAAATGATGGTGTCACTTTTTTCAGTGCTATTGTAACTTTGAATGGTTACTAAATGAACAATTGTAAATCAAGGACTATAGCCCTTCATTCTAGATTCCTTGTCATAATAGCAGATACACATAGACCTATTTTAGAAATCCATGCCATGATGATACTTTTCTTAAGAGAAGATTGCCCTGGAAGATTGTTGGTAATTTTCCGATGCAGCAATAGCAAGGTGTTGTAAGAAATGAGTATTTGCCAAGAGAAATGATAATTGCTGTGTTTAACAGCATTTTTCTGTTCATTTTATTAAATAGTAGTTATATATAGGTAGTCCTAACAACAATTCATTTAGTTACTGTTCAAATTTACATCAGCACTGGAAAAAGTGGCAACAGTTTTTCACTTATGACTATTGCAGCATCCTCATGATCATGTGATCAGAATTTATGATTGCAGTATCCCAATGTCATGTGATCCTGTTTTGTGACCTTCTGCAAACAAAATCAATGGAGAAGCCATTGACTTAACAACTGTGGCAAAAAAAGTCGCAAAGTGGGGCAAAACTCACTTAACTAGCTTGCTTAGAAACAGAAAGTTGCAGCTCAATTATAGTCATAAGTCAAGGTCTACCTGTATTAAAAAAAATAAAAAGTTAAATGCATTGGGCACAAGCTGCTTAAAAAGCATATAGAGAGAAACAACTAGGGATGGAATGAATAATTTAATTTAATATTTAAATTTCTATACCGCCCTTCCGGGACTCAGGGCGGTGTACAGGCAGCAGTAAAATCACAAATAAAAACAGAAAACAATTAAAAACCTATTAAAATACATTAGATAATGAGTAGCCTGTCTAAAACCTATTAAAATCCCTACTAAAACCATATAAAACTAAAACGTTTAAAAGTATGCCAGATTAAAAACTATGCCAGGCTGGCTGCTTGAAATAAGTGGGTCTTCAAAGCCCGACGGAAGAGGCGTAGGTCTGTGATTGTCCGTAGGTCAGAGGGTAGGTCATTCCAGAGGGCGTGGGCTGCCATAGAGAAGGCTCTCCCCCTGGGGGTCGCCAGCCGACATTGCCTGGCCGACGGCACCCTGAGGAGGCCCTCTCTGTGGGAGCGAACTGGACGGTGGGAGGTATTTGGTAGCTCCCACAGAGAGGGCCTCCTCAGGGTATTTGGTATCTGAAGGACGAAATATAAAATTGAATGGCAAATCAGAATAAAATACATTCAAGTGATTTATTCATATAGAGAATAAAGGATTCGCTAGGGAGGCTTTGGGACAGCGCCCTGCTAGCATCCTCTGCCTGGGCAAAGACGAAGTTGAAGCAGGCAGGGCCGCAAAGGGCACCTCCAATGGCCTTCCCACTCCCGCCCCGCTCAGAGGCGGCATATACACAAGGTGTGAGTTTGGCATTTCACCTTCCTGCCTTTTGCAAACTTTTGGCTGCATGCAACGAAAACAGCAGAAGTCTTTCTTTCTCTCCCCCAAACTCCACCATAAATGAGTCTTGGTGAGACTTGTGCCGCCACAGCCTCTTGCTGCAGAACCCTGCAAGGCTTTTTGTGCTATTGCATATGTGAACATATGTGAACAGCAGCACCATCATACAGAGCTTCATCATACTGGTGCAGCTAGCGTTCTGCCACTCATGGCTGCACCAATATGTCAAATCTTTTTGTGGTGCTGCTGTTCATGCGTGCAACAGCACAAAAAGATTTGCATGGTACTGCTCCAAGTGGCTGTGGCAGTGGCACAATGAATCTCACAAAGACTCATTTCTGATGGAGTTTGGGGGAGAGAAAAAAGATCAGGGTCTCTGCTGCTTTTGCTTTTGGCTGCACCCAACGAAAGCAGCAGTCTTTCCTTCCGTTAGCAGCAGGATGCCAGCTGTGCCGGTATGAAGCTCGTGACAGTGCTGCCATTCACATATGCATGGCACAACAAGTCTTATAGCCTCTAAGAGGCTGCAGTGGCGCAATAAGTCTCACAAACACTCATTTGTGGTGGAGTTTGGGGGAGAGAAAGACTTCTACTGCTTCTGCTGCTTTTGTTGTGTGTAGCCAAAAATTTGCAAAAGGCAGGAAGGTGAAATGCCAAACTCAACCCATACTCACAACTTGTGTATGGGCCACTCTCAAGCGGGGCGAGGATGGGAGGCCATTGGAGGAGCCTGGTGGGGGCCCCATCTGCTTCAGCTTCGCCTTTGCCAGGGTGGTGGGCAATAGAAGGGCACTGTCCTGAAGCTTACCTGCCGCTTGGTTTGGGGTGGATGGTGACTGGCAGGTCCAGGTGCGGTGGGAGGGCAGGCAGTGTGGAGCGGAGAAGAGAAATGACCAGAGGCCTCGTCAAGTGGTGAGAAAGGAGGCCCAGAAGACTGTGCGTGGCCCTCTGGGCCTTCATTCTTGTCAGCAAGGGGCTTGAAGATTGCATCTCTTTAGGCTTCGGCAGCCCTTTTCAAAAAGCCTTTGCTGGTAGGAACAGAGCTTCAGAGGGATGCATCCGCTCCTCTCAAGCTCCACTAGTGCCAACAAAAGTTTTTTGCAATGGGCTGCTAAAGCCTACAGGAACGCAATCTTCCTGCAGGCTTCAGTAAGAAAACTGCAAATAGAGGGAAGGCCTGAAGGATTGAAGCCTTCCCTCTGTTTGCAAACATCTAGGCCTCAATTCGCATACAATACAGTCCACAATAGGGTCCTAAAGTATGAGATCACACAAGGTCTCTAGCACGAGATCTTGCACTATAGATCTCTCATGATCTTACGATATGTTAGGTCTCTGTTTTCTACAAATGCACCGAAAGCCTGAAGTAAGAAAAGAAATTGTGATAGAAAGGAGATCTTTGCAAGGTGGGTCTCCACAGGCACTTTGCCTGGGGGAGGGAGGGGGAGAGAAAAAGGCAGAGTGAATGTTGCCAAGCCTCTGCAGTCATTTGTAAGAATGAACAACTGCTGTGGAGCCACAATATTCATAATTTTGGGACTTGTTTATAAATGCTAGGGTGCGCTTATCACGTAACTTTGAACATTTGCTAAGGGAACGCTCATAACTCGGGGATTACCTGCATGCATACACATATTTATACCATCCAATATCTTCAAATTTGCTATATTATTAAATTATAAATCAAAATCTTTAAAATCTGGGGCAACTACATATGGAGCAAAATTTAAGGGACTAAGTGTGGATTGTCTTCTTCCATGAACGATGCATTCAGCCATATGAAACATTAAATTAAAGCAGGGATGACAGAAAAAAGTGGACCATACACAAGCCAATATCAAATTCCTTAACAAACTTCCTATACTTCTAAAAAGCTAAACACTTTATATTATTCATAAAAATCAGCTGTGTCTATCTAATGTGAAGCTTACCCTTACCTAAGCGCTTTAATGCTTTGCACGTTCAGAATTATAAGAAGGAAGGGATATGACCAGAAGTACCTCAGACAGACAGAAAACTGTGAGCGCTGAAAAGCCTCACATAAATTCTGTCAGACAAATGCTGAGATCCTTTGGGATCAGAACCTTTTTGGAGGAAAAGTGAAGAAGGAGCTGCGTCTCATTAGACCCAGAGGAATGTAACAGTTTCCTCGTAGGTCAGAGATTACCTCTCTGAATTGGTGTCAGGGGAGGCAGCATGGCGGCTATCAAGTTGAGGGCTTCTGGACAAAGCATCTGAGCAGGAGGGATGCAATGAATGGAAAGTGAAACCTGGTAAGAAGATTTAATTAACCAACTGACATAAATCAGAATTTGGAAAAGGCAAAGAATCTTGTGAGTATAAATAATATTGGCAGATACATTTGGATTTTGGCTGAAAGGAAAGAAAGAAGGGACAAAATTGTGGTTTAAATCATTAAGCCCAAAGAGATCTGCTTGTTTCAAATAACTTGGAGACAGAGAATTGATTAACTCATTGAAATATAAACTTTGAATTTGGATTTGAAAAGATTGTGTCTTTAAAAGAGATTAATTGACAACTGGGAATCCTACAAGAAGAAGGAGGAGGGAAACAAAAGTTAAAACATACCAAGAAGACTTGCTTTGTTCGAGTTTGTTCTAATTTACATATCTTAAGGAACTCTAATCAATGAGAGGTGGAAAGTAATAAAGGGAAAAAAACTAGAAAAAGCACTATTTTCTCTGCTCAGAAACTCATCTTGTCTAGATTTAAAACTGGATTTAAAAATATCAAGCTGTATTGCTGGGAATCATTGAGTTGAAACAATATAGAGCCATTTGCTGGAGGAAAGAACAAAGAACAAAAAAGCAAAGTGATTGGCTCCCTCTTCTCTCCCTCTTCATTTTAGCTGAATTGGAATAGAAGCCGGATCAGAATTCCGAAATAAGAAGAAACTATGGAACTTAAATTATAATTAACTGTATAGCTAACGATAATCTTGGAACTGGATTTTATGGAAAGATGGGAATTTGAAGAATTGCATAAAATTATAAAAAATATGCATAAATCATTAAAGCTAAGTTTAAATAGAATCTTGAAGTTTGAATGTGGGGAGAGGCAGAAATTGAGGGAAGAAGAGGGGAAAGGTAACAAAATGGTAGAAATGAGGGAAAATAAAAAGCAGACAAAAGATTTCACTGGGTTTGACGGTGCAAAGGGAAAATTGAAAAGGGGGGATCTGTCCCAACAAAGAAAAGGAAAGAGACAGGAATAGAGAACAAAGAAAAGAAAGGAAGGAGTGATAAAAGAGAAAGAGAAGACAGGAAGACAGAGGATATGCCAAAAGATGCAACAGTTGGTAGAGAATGAAGAAGATATACCCAGTAGAAAGAAAAAGCAGTCTAGAATTTGGGATAAAAGACTAACTCGAAAGAAATTAGATATTTAGAAATTGTTATGTGGAGAATATAAAGAAGAGATATGTGACTTACTGTTTTATATGATAACTAAACTGAATTGATTGAATATGATAAAAGAAAGATAATTAAACATAGGTTAAAATACATGGAATATGGACACAGAATTTTTAAGAAGTTGACCAAAAGTGAGGTGTGTATCGCAGACCAACGGAATTGTAATGAGCATAGAACAGCAAGGATTGTTCTTTAAAGACAATTAAATGTAATCGAAAATTATTGAGATTATAAAGACAGAACTAAAATTTTGTTGTGTGTAATGATGTATAACTATACAATATTATAATGAGAATCACTGGGAATTGTAACCAGGTCCACATTTCAGCCAAAAATAAGTTGGGTGTGTGTGTGTGCTAAAGTATAATTGCTATATATGTATACTTTTTTCCTTTAATAAAAGAGGAAGGAGGATATATGTTAAAATTAAAGATGTTTATTGAAATGAAATTATAAATACCATCAACATAAAATGGAGGCTAAAACACACCAAGGAAAAGAAATGAAGAGTGTGGAAGAGAGGAGAGAGGTAAAGGGAAGAAGAGAGGGTTAGGAGAGGGGGGGAGGAGAGAAAGGAGGAGTGGAAAGGGGAGAGAGGAGAAGGCGAGAGGAACGGGAAATAGAAAAGAGATGGATGATAGAGGGAAGAAAGGAGGCAGGAAGGAGGGCCAGAAAGGGAGCAAAAAAAACAGATAGGATATAAATATGGCGTATGGAGAGCAGAAGAGCCAATAATCATTTTGGGGGCTGTTGGCAAGATGAATTGATGTAAATATTTAATAATACAAAATAATGTTTATGTAACAGTATATATGTGGTTATTTGTATGAAAATGAAAAAAATAAAAACTTCATTAAAAAAAAAAGAATTACAAGAAGGGAGATGAGAAAATAAACACTTTTCAATCCTGAGTGCAAGCACAAAAATTTCCAGCAGGTATCTGCTAAATCCTATTATAAGTAGTCCTCAATTTATGGCTGTAATTAAGACCAGAATTATAGTTACAAGTCATGGCACTTGTTAAGTGGGCTAACTTAACTGTGAGCTGTGTTACAAAACAGATTGTTTATGCAAGTATTTTGTTAATTATATTATTAATACAGGTAGTTCTTGACTTACCACCACATTACTCATGAGATCATCCGTGGTTTTGGGGTAGAGTACCATCTCTACGCTGATGATACTCAGCTGTATATATCTACCCCAAACCACCCCAACGATGCCGTAGCGGTGATGTGCCAGTGCCTAGAAGCCGTGCGGGTCTGGATGGGAAGTAACGGACTCAAGCTCAACCCGACCAAGACTGAGTGGCTGTGGTTTCCGGCTGCCCGGTTCAACCAGCTGTCTCTATCGCTGGCCATAGGGGGCGAACATCTTGCCCCTTTGGATGGGGCGCGCAACTTGGGCGTCCTCCTGGATTCCCGGCTGTCCATGGAAGATCAAGTGACAGCCGTGGCCAGGAGGGCGTTTTACCAGGTTCGCTTGGTTCGCCAGTTGCGCCCCCTATTGGACCGGGATGCCCTTCGCACAGTCACTCATGCTCTCGTGACATCCCGACTGGACTATTGTAACTCTCTCTACATGGGGCTCCCCTTGAGGTGCACCCGGAGGCTGCAGTTGGTCCAGAATGCAGCCGCGCGAGCAATAATGGGTACCACGAGGTATACCCATGTAACACCGCTCTTGCGCGGGCTGCACTGGCTACCTGTAGTCTTTCGGGTGCGCTTCAAGGTGCTAGTCATCATCTTTAAAGCGCTCCATGGCTCGGGACCTAGCTATCTGCGGGATCGGATTCTGCCTCATACTTCCTCACGGTCGATTCGCTCCCACAGAGAGGGACTTCTCCGGGTGCCGTCCACTAGACTTTGTCAGCGGGCGACGCCCAGGGGAAGGGCTCTCTCTGTGGTGGGCCCTGCCCTCTGGAACGACCTCCCCCCCGATATTAGAACTACCACGGACCTCCGTTCCTTCCGTCTGAAATTGAAAACGCACTTTTTCTGCCTGGCCGGCCTAGGGTAGCCTCTTACCATAGTATTATAGGGTTTAGGGTTTTAGTGATTGGTTTTGGGGAATTTTAGCGCAGGGTCTTATTGTTTAATGTGTTTTTTAACTGTTTTGTATATCTATGTATATTTATTGTTTTAATTTCCCTGTGCACCGCTCCGAGTCCCCTTGGGGAGAGGTCTAGAAATTAAATATTATTATTATTATTATTATTATTACTCAGTCAATGACAGTAGTGGTTATTAAGTGAGATATCATGTGATGACTTCGCTTAAAAACTGAAATCCTGGCATTCCTGGTTGTGGTTATTACGAGATCACAGGGGTTGGTTAAGTAGATGAAGTCCTAGGTGCCTCGGGTTGATGGGGAAGGCTCTGAGAATACTGATACAGGCTGCATGCAAATGTCTCTCTGTTCAGTAGATGAAAATCTTCCCTGTCAAAATCCAAACAGGATTTTCAACCCAAGTGGGAAGACACACACAGCTTGCACCTATCTGGCAAGGTCTTCTCTACCCTGAGGCAGTCCATGATCCTTATCTTACCGCACTGCTTCTCCACTGAAAATCCAAGCAAGATTTTCAGCCTAAGCTTGCACATGGTCTGCACCAGGCTTCCCCCATTTTCCTGAAGCATGTGATACTTCTTTGCTCAGGGACCAAAAATCCTGCATGGATTTGACTTTCAGGGAGCCACATTGCCAAGTGGTGATCACATGATTGATGAAAAACAGTCACAAGTGTGAACAGGATGCCAAGGATCACAATCATGCCCCTACAACTTGGTAATGGTATGTTTTGCAAAGGTCAAAATTGCTTTATAGGTCTTTAGAATGCTGTTTTTAATTCAAAGCATTATTAAGCTTTGTCATAGTCATAAATAAAGGACTATCTGTATAGAAATGTTTTTAAAAAGGCATATCTGGTATATTTCCAACAGGACTCTCAATATTCAGTTACATTCAGCAAGACACTTTGTTTTCTTGATCTATACTTACGCTACTGTGATGCATGCTTCTCTAACCACCTGTGATCTGAGATCTTTAGCAGATAATTTAAATGCTCCATCCAACAGTCGTAAATGCTGGAAAAAGCCATCATATTGCGCAGCTCCAGCAACAAGTAATGACCTGACCTTCTTAAGCTGGGGTAGTGAAAGAGCAAATAAGAATATTAACTTTTCTAAATGCAAATATGCTATAATGAATTATATAATCACATTTTAAAATAAGTAAAATTTAAAAAATAAATATACCGCATTAGTGCGCTGATCCCAATCATGTTTATCATCTGACAAGATTTCCCTGATTTTATTTAGTGTTTCTTCAAGTTCACGACTAGAATAAATCTGAAAAGGAAACTTTGTCAAATCCATATTTTGTCCAATAAATAATTGAAAACAACTAAGCAGCTAGGTAAGACTGTCTTCTATAGCTGGTGCTGCAGTTGTGGCTTCTATTTTGCAGGATGGCTTGTTAATTGGCCAATGTGACACTTTTACATTTCCATGAAATCTCTTAGTATGAAGAACAGGACAATGATTAGCAAAGCTTAATTATTTGCTAATAGTTTTGATAATCCTTTCTTAACAATGAATCAATTAATGTAAAATCCAATGTCATAACTAAGAGAAAGCAATTGGAAAGGAGTCTGTTTTTTTGGTACAGCACAGGGATTTTAAGAAAAATACATGGATATTGATAAGAAAATATAGCTAGGTGATTCATATTTTTATAATATAGAACTAAATCATAAGGAAACAATGTAAATGTTGCCAAGATTATATCATTTTTCAACAATAAACATACAATGAAATGAGCACTGATGGATAGTAATTCTGTTTCAGTAAATATCCAAGATAACTGGAAGAAGCACATAAAATGTGAAATGCACAAAATATTCTGGGATACAGAATTACTTAATATAAAATAATTGCGAAAAGTCAACAATCACAGTTGTCATAAAAATGTTGACTTCATAACTTTTTATATTAGTATAAAAGACAACTTGCTTCTCTTGCAGCAGCCAAGAGAGGGCAACCTAATACCACAAGAACATATATGAACATAGGAAAATAAATTCTTAAGTAATTTTTAAATTATTACATACTATAAAAATGTGATTTTTGGAAAGTTATTTAAACATGATATAATCATTTTCATATTTACCATGTAATAGAACTCTATACATAAACTAAACCTATTATTTTGAAATGACACTACAGAAATTATATTATAGTCTGAATTTCTCTAAATTATATAAAAATCATTAAATTTTGGTATAAGGAAAAAGAACTGGAAGATCAAACCTAGGGGAAAAAATCTGTGAACTAATACATTCCAGAGGAAATTGAATACTAAGATAAACAGTTCATCATCCAGTGTTGATGAATCCTCCCATCCTAAAAAGGGGGCTTCTGAATGTGCAGTCTCTGAGACACTGCTCAGTTATGAAGGAACAAAGACTTCTCAATAAGGGTGGAGATAGCATCCATGTATGGGTTGAACCTATCCACACTCTGATTGGACGAGTCTGAATAATAATTAATTAAGCGTGGTATATAACCCCCTTACGAGTAGACACACCCAGTTTCTCGACTCAGTCCGACTCTGAGACTAGTCCGGTATGTCCATTTGTGCAAGATTACAGTTCTTTGCTACGAGTTTGGATTCAGAAGATTGGTAGGCCTGCCACCCCTGCTTCGTTCCGTCTGCCTCTCGGGAACCACTGTAGGCCAAGGGTCCCAACCGCCTCCTTGATTGCTCTCCCATCGCGGACTTTGTGCTATTGCCTCAGTTCAGGGGTGGCTCAGCAAGTGGCCTGATTCGGGGTGGCCTTTTCAGCGGTCTTGCCGCTTGACCTTTCACCCCCGGGAAGCTTACGCTGTACATCGCGGCCTCCGGCACTCGCACAGACTTACAGGGGCCTCAAGGGCGACTCGGCATCAAGTGAGAGCATTAGCCGGCGCCCATGCGGCCTACGAGCGACTGCTAGCTTCGCTGACTCGGACGGGGGATTCCCCATCGCCCACGCAGCCTTTAGGGCTGAGTTACCTCAGGCGATTCGAGCAAGGGCTTCCCCAATGCCCACGCTATCAGCCGAACTCACTCGTGCCGGCCGCTTCGGGCAAGGGATTTCTTGATGCCCACGCAGCTTTCCACATCACCGCCGGCTTGCGCCCACCCACGCAACAATCAGAGCGCGCCGGAGGCTCCATTGGCACACAAGTGCTGGCTCCGCTCTGAAGGCAGGCTCGCCGTTCCCTTGGAAGCGGGGAACTTTCTGATTCGCCCTCAGCTGTCCGGCGGCAGCGCGCTAGCCCTCCGATCGCTCCAGGCCAGCCAGGGGCCGTTGCTAGGCCATGGGCTTCCTTGCAGTTGCGGCCGCCATTTTCTGACTCTCAAGGAGCCGCTTTAGCCTGCAGGGGTGTGTGGCTACTGCCTGAGGAGCGTGCCACCATTTTAGAGGTGGATTTTGGCCCCTTCTGGATCCGGAGGCCTGAATTTCAACTTGTCCGATGTGCCACCCTCTGGTTCCTGTGCGGCCGCTGTGAGGGCCTCCCTTGAGTGTGAGCAAGGCCTCCTCGCCATATGACACTCAGATGCCACCCCTTCGGAGAAGACCAGTAAGAGTAAGTCCAAGAACAAGTCCTCTAGCAGGTCTTCCTCCTCAAAATCAGCCAGGGGCAGCAGCTCAGCTCCCTCATCTGGCACCAGGGCCCACGGTGGAGATTAGATTTTAGATTTTATTAAATTTATATCCCGCACCTATCTCCTATGGGACCCAGGGCGGCGCACAGGAATTTAAAAACACAATATACAATACAAAATATAAAACATCCTAAAACCCTATTAAACTTAATACTCCTGCGCTAAAAATTGTTTAAAAAACCCACTAATTAAAAAATTTGTGCAACTAACCCTCAGTCATTTATCAGGTGGATTACCCTAAGCCAGCTTGCTGAAACAGGTGCGTTTTTAAACGCTGGCGGAAAAGGCGGAGGTCCGAGGTGGTACGGAGATCGAGAGGTAGGTGGTTCCAGAGGGTAGGGCGTGCCACAGAGAAGGCCCATCCCCTGGGCGTCGCCAACCGGCATTGCCCGGCCGACGGCACCCGGAGAAGACCCTCTCTATGGGAGCAGATCGGTCGAAGGGATGTATGAGACAGGAGACGGACTCGCATATAATTAGGCCCCGAGCCATGGAGTGCTTTAAAGATGGTGATCAACACCTTGAAGCGCACCTGGAAGGCCACAGGCAGCCAGTGCAGCTCGCGCAGGACAGGTGTTATATGAGAACGCCTTGAGGTTCCCATAATCACCCGCGCGGCCGCGTTCTGAACCAGCTGTAACCTTCGGGTGCACCTCAAGAGAGCATTACAGTAGTCCAGACGGGATGTGACTAGTGCTTGAGTGACTGTGCGAAGGGCGTCCCGGTCTAGTAAGGGGCGCAACTGGCGAACCAGGCGTACCTGGTAAAATGCCCTCCTGGCCACGGCTGTTACATGATCCTCCATGGACAGCCGGGAGTCCAGAAGGACACCCAAATTGCGCGCCTCTCCACGGGGGCCAATAATTCACCCCCAATGGCCAGTGTTGGACTTACCTGGCTAAACCGGGGCGCCGGAAACCACAGCCACTCGGTCTTGGACGGGTTGAGCTTGAGTTTGTTACTTCCCATCCAGACCCGTACGGCCTCCAGACACCGGGGCATCACCTCGGCGGCATCGTTGGGGTGGTTTGGGGTAGATATGGACAGCTGAGTGTCATCAGCATGCAGATGGTATTCTACCCCAAAACCGTGGATGATCTTGCCCAGCGGCTTCATATAGGTGTTGAACAGGAGAGGCGAGAGGACCGACCCCTGAGGTTCTGCCCCCCCAAACTGGAGCAGGCCCCATTCCATCTCTGCACATGGCCCCTATGGCTCCTTTGCACCTTAATTTGGCACCGGGCCCCTTCAGCCCCATAGTGCCCATTGACACTTTGGGCCTATGGGGTTCGGCATCCAACAGAGTGGTCGCTGGAGTGGAGGCCACCTATACACCCACGGCTGCGGGCCTTCGCCCTGAGTGCAATTGGGTTCCTGTGCCGCACCCCATGCCCATCGTGCCTGCTCCACCGGCGGCTTCAGGCATTCAGGACTATATTGCGGAGGCCATACGCCAGGGCATCGCAGCAGGCTTGCAATCCAAGACCCAGGGAGCACTGGCATCACAGATTCGGGGCCCTGGCCAGGCCCCACCGATGGCTGCCTCTTCCCAGCCTCTCTCACTGTTGGCGCAGGAGTGCGACTCTCCCCAGGACTCCGACGACGGCGACCTGCCGGACACAGCTGTCTGGCGAGGAGGATCAGGGCCCGGAGAATCCTTCCAAATCCGGCCTTTTTCCGCATGCCCTGTTTACACCTCTGCTCGCCTCAGACCTTGAGCCGCCTACCCAGGCAACGGCCACTCCATCAAGCCCTGGTTCATCGAACAGACGGCGTAGGCAGAAAACATCCCTGCTCCTCAGCAATTCATTGACGCTATCAAGAGGCAGTGGGCCACTCCGACCTCAGGGCCTTCTCCCTTGGCGAACGACAAACGCTTCTATGTGGTGGCTGGCGCCTTGGACAGGGAGACTTTATTCAGTGATGCACTTTCCCCTCTCTTGGTCGAGGGCAGGGATAAGCGGAAGACCCTTCCTTCCAACCCCAAGAGGGGTTCCAACCGTCCTGGGCCTTACCCCAGGAGACATCAGTTTAGGGGTCACGATTATGGGGGTTCCTCCAGGCAAGACTTCTCCCGTCCCAACTCTCAGCAGCAGGAGGGTTTCGGCCAGCGGTATAACCAGGGCCAGTGGTTCCGGTCACCTCGAGGGGGTCAATCTAAGTGGCCCTTTCGGGGTGGCGGTAACTGCTACTACCGCAGACAGTAATCTCAAGGGAGCTTCCAACCTACGTCCAGCAGCGGTCCACAGATACCCTACTTGGGATCTTTCCAAGGTCCTGGTCACTCTCACTGTCGCCCCCTTCGAGCCTTTGGAGGAGGTGTCACTTCAGCTCCTCTCCTGGAAGGGGGCTTTCCTGGTTGCGATCGCCTCGGCCAGGCAGATCTCGGAACTGCATGCGCTTTCTGTTAGGGATGACTTGTGTACATTCTACCCTGACAGAGTTTTCTCAGGCCAGATTCCTCGTTTATGCCGAAGGTGGGATCATGGTTTCACCGATCCCAGGAGATTGTTTTGCCAAACTTTTACCCTGATCCTGTAAACCTCAAGAGCAGCTCTGGCACATGCTGGATGTGCGAAGAGCTCTGGAAATATATATTACACGTACAGTGGTTTTCCATCGTTCAGAAACTCTGTTTGTTTCCTTTCTGCTTTCCTCCCTAGGTCACAAGGTGTCTGTAACCTGCATTGGTCATTGGGTCCGAAGGTGCATTGGTAAGGCTTACGAGGCCTCTCAGGACGCCGTTCCTGAGGGCATTACGGCGCACTCAACGCAGAGTGCAGCTACAACGTCGTCGTGGTCCACGCAGGCTTCGCTTGAGGAGATCTGTAGGCTGCAGCCTGGTCTTCTCCTTCCCCTTTCATCAGGGTGTATAAGATGGACAAATTTGCTTCAGCTGGGGCCGAATTCAGCCGCAGAGTTTTACGAGCTGTTCATTCGGGTCACTAGGGGCTGGGCTTCTCTCGATCCCTCCCTTTGGGGCAATTGTGTAGCTTGGGTATGTCCCATACATGGATGCTATCTCCACCCTTATTGAGAAAGAGCACTGGTACTTACCTGATATGCTTCTTCTAATAAGGGGGGAGATAGCATCCGTCCCGTCCCTTGTCTCGTTCTTCCCAGCCGGTATATGGCTTTGGGGGTGTTTTTTGGGTGTTTGCAGGGTTTGCACTGATTTGGTTTCATATGCTGTTTTTTCATTAAAAAGTTGGAGGATACCGGTGAGTCTGTCGTTCTTCGTCAAAAAACTGGGCGTGTCTACTCGTAAGGGGGTTATATACTACGCTTAATTAATTATTATTCAGACTCAGTCCAATCAGAGTGTGGATAGGTTCAACTCATACATAGATGCTATCTCCCCCCTTATTAGAAGAGACGTATAAGGTAAGTACCAACGCTCTTTCTCTCAACCTTGTAAATTAATTGTTACTGAGCCACAATGAGGATATACTTCCAGTCTTAGCATTTAACTAGATTTTCAGAGTTGAAGTGAAGCCTTTTCTCTGTTGTTCCTCCTCACCGGAGGAGATCACTGGAAACACTTGGAGCTTCTCTATACTGACTGCACTGAATAGCCAGAATTAGTCCAAAGTTTTTAGTCCTATTTAAGTGACTCTGGCCTAGAAATGGCATTACTTCTTGTGCCAATATTTCACTGCTGGTTTTAAATCTCAAAATCTGATGAGCTTTAAGTTCTGATTTTAGATAAGTGTTATCCTGTTTCTCATAAATGACAGGGAGTCATCATTTCTGCTTGGCTTTTGAGTCAAAGTATCCTTTTTTGGACACTTGTCCCTTCTCCATGAGATCAGACAAGTGAGTATTCCTAGTTCCACTTTTAAATTTAGAATAAAAAAAGTCACACACCCTGACTCCAAAGTTCTTTTGAACTTTAAATTTAAGTTCAAAAGAATGGTAGAAAATGTTTGGGGCTTGGTCCTGTTCTGCAGAAATGTTCCAAGGTATTCAGCAACAAAGCAAATAAAACAATATTCACTCTTTTCTCAGACTAAGAAATTGTGAAAGGAGCAAGAACAGTCTATCAACTTTGTAGCTCAACATTTTTGGAGAGTGAAAACTTCAAATACTTATGTCAAAATACAAGCATAATATGCTTCCCTTCCCTTTATACAGGTAATCCTTGGCTTATGACAATTCAGCTCAAAATTTCTGTTGCTAAGCAAGGCATTTGTTAAATGAATTTTTCCCCATTTTACAACCTTTCTTGCAATAGTTGTTCAGTGAATCACTGCAGTCAAGTTAGCAACACAACTGTTATGTGAATCTGGCTTCCCCATTGACTTTATTGTCAGATGATCACAAAATGTGATCACATGAACCTAGGAAACTGCAACAAAATATGAATCAATTGAAAAGTGTCTGAATTTTGATTACGTGACCATAGCAATGCTGCAATGGTCATAGGTATGAAAAATGATTGTAAATCACTTTTTTTCACTACTGTTGTTAACTTCAAATGGTCACTAAATGAACTGCTGAAAGTCGAGGACCACCAAAGCAGGTTTTTTTTGCTTTTAGGTATATTATGGTGATGAAAATATTAGAGTGAGAATTATTTGCTGCAACCCTATAATGTATATTCTGAATTTGTTTTATTTATGGGTCTCAAACTTCATGGTCCAAATGTTTCTTTTGGCAATGAACTGCAAATTTGGATATACTGTGTTTTTTGGAGTATAAAACGCACCGGAGTGTAAGACACACCAAAGTTTTGAAGAGGCAAATTTAAAAAAAAGTAGGTAGGTAGATAGAGGAAGAGAGATAGAGAGAAGTACAGTAGTAGGTAGGGAGAGAGAGAGTGTGTAGGTAGGTAGGAAGGTAGAGGGATAGAGAGAGAAATACTGTAGAAAGAGATATAGAGAAAAATAGTAGATAGGTAGGGAGAGCAAGAGAGAGTAGGTAGGTTGGTAGGTAGAGGGAGAGAGAGAGAGAAACAGAGAGAGAGAGAAATACAGTAGATAGGGAAAGAGAGAGTAAGGTAGGTAGATAAAGGGATAAAGATAGGTAGGGAGAGAGAGAGTAGGTAGGTTGGTAGGTAGAAGTATAGAGAGAGAGAGAGAAAGGGAGAGGGAGAGAGTAGTTAGGTGAGTAGATAAAGGGATAAAGAAAGAGAAATAGAGAGATAGAGAAATACAGTAGGTAGCTAGGGAGAGGGATAGAAAGAGAGAGGGGGAGAGAGAGAGAGGGAGGGAGGGAGAGAGAAATACAGTAGATAGGTAGGTGTTTCTGCTGGTACAGCACTTGATCAATGTAATTCTCATCAATCAGTTAAAGAGCTTTCCAAAAGGGAGGGGAAAACTTTTGCACTCTGCAAACCTCCCCCAGAAGGCCAGTTTGTCACGAAAACGGGCCCGTTTTTTTTTTAAAGGCATGAATAGCCTTGGGGGGGCTTGCAGAGTGTTCCGGGGGGTGCCCCCCCAAACGAGCAAAAACACCCCATTTTTTGTCAAAAAAAAGTGCATGCATAGCCTTATGGAGGCTTATAGAGTGCTGCTGGAGGCTGGGGGCAATAAACGGCCTGTTTTTTGCAAATTTCTGCTCTCCCCAGCACCCAGGAGCTCTGTGCAAAGCCTCCATAAGGCTATCTATGGCCTTTTTTTGTGAAGGGGGCAGGGCTTCAGTTGGCAGAAAAACGCTGTATTTGGTGTATAAGACGTACCCAGATTTTCAGCCTCTTTTTTGAGAAAAAAGGTGTGTCTTATCCTCAGAAAAATACGTTAACTTGAATGCAGGATTCAGAAAGATTAAAACAGTAAACCCTACAATGAATGAGAGTATATATTCTCCCAGGACTTGCACTAAGATAAATGATAGTATTGAATGAATTTGTAATATAACTCACTTTTTTGTGCTCTGGATACTTTGTGTGATAAATACACTTTATTGATACTTGTATTTATGGTATACAATGTTTGTTTATGATATAGAATATTTGTTCTGGTGCTAACCCATACCTTCAAAAACAGTCACTAGATTTGGTATGCTTAATAGCTTAATATGTCATTGTATCTTATTGAATTTATTGTGGTTAAGGAAATTGTGGTTTAGCTATGGTCAATCTATAAATTATCCAAATGGTTGCAAACAGAATCAGCTTTTGGTGATACCACAATTATGGAGTCATACAGGAGCCATGGTGGTTACTATACAGTATTGTAGGCTAATTCTGACAGAGCCTGGAGTTTGAAGCTGACTGGTTCAAAGTTGATTCAGCCTTCCATCCTTCCGAGGTCGGTAAAATACTGTACAGCATCTTACCTGTACAGTAGGAACATCTGTAAATGCCTTTATGAAATCATCTTCATCAACAGCACCAGCTCCTCCTTCCTTGGTAGTGCCTGCAAACAATAAAAGTTATCATAGCCAAGATTTAAAATGAGGTTCAACAAAAAAGGATCCACACCAATCAAGTTATCCTAGTTACAGGGCATTTTTTTTAGTATTTAACTTGAGTTTTTAATGAAAATTGTCTTTGACAAGATAGTATGTTTTTGCACCCAGAAAAATGGAATATTGTGTTCATACATCATTTTAATCAAGAGAGGTGGTCGAAACGGAACCTTTAGTCCGGGTTTTAAGGAGTTCCAGGGAGAGGGGTGGGCAAACCAAAACTAGGGTGGTGGGTGAGGGTGATCACCCCCCGGGGAATTCTCCCAGGCCGGCTGATGGTCTCGGCGAGGAGGGCGTAGGTCCTGGAATTGGGGAGGGGGGAGGGTCTGCTTAACAGAGGGCAATTCCATCAAGACTGTGTATGGGAGGGGTAGATATGGCGGGAGCAGAGGGCCATATCACATTAGGGGAGGGCGCACCCGCTGTTTGTGAGCTGTGGCACGCTCTGGCCCTCATGGCTCCTCTTGCAACCTAGGGGGTTTGGGATCTCAGGGCCTGGGCCTCCGGCTGATGTTATGTAATGCCAGGCCCGTGGTTAATAAAGCCCCCCTCATTTATGATCTGATTTTGGAGGGGGAGGCAGACCTGGCGGGTATTACGGAAACCTGGCTGGGCCAAGAGGGGGGGTGCCCCTCGTTGAAATGTGCCCACCAGGTTACCGTGCATTTCACCAGCCGAGAGCCCAGGGTCCGGGTGGGGGGGTGGCGGTTACCGCTGGGTGGCGGGCCCAGCCCTCTGGAACGACCTTCCCCACGAAATTAGAACAACCACGGACCTCCGCTCCTTCCGTCAAAAATTGAAAACACACTTTTTCTGCTTGGCCGGCCTAGGTTAGTCTTCCGTCTTTCGATAGGGTTTTAGGGGTTTTTAGTGTAATTTAATTTAGGGGATTTTAGCGCAGGGACAATTGTTTAATTTGTATTTTAACTATTTATCTTTCTATGTATTTTATATTGGTTTTTTATTCCCTGTGCACCGCTCCGAGTCCCTTTGGGGAGAGAAAGCGGTATAGAAATAAAATTTATTATTATTATTATTATTAAGGAGGACCTGGACCCAAGAGAGACCACTGTGTGGTCTCTATGTGTGAAGTGGGGTCATGGGAGGCAGCAGGGCGTACTGATTGTGTACCTGGCTCCGTGCTACGTATCAGTAGCCCTACCCGAGCTTCTCAATGTGATAGCTGAGATGGCGATTGAGACCCCCAGACTGTTAGTCATGGGGGATTTCAATCTGCCATGGGTAGGTGAAGCATCTGAGGCGGCTCAGGAATTCATGGCCTCCATGACGGCCATGGACCTGACCCAATTAGTTTGTGACCCTACCCACACTGGAGGACACACACTGGATTTAGTTTTTGCCTCTGGCCAGTGGCTGAGTGATCTTGGTGTAGAGGAAATAGTTGTTGAGCCCCTGTCATGGTCAGATCACTCTCTCCTTCGTCTGGTCTTTCCCACTGCTACACCTCACTGCGGGGAGGCAGAACCGGAAGTGATAAGATGGTCCCACCCCAGGCGCCTGATGGACCCTGAGAGGTTCCAAACGGAGCTTGGGCCAATACCTGAGACCATAACCCGCAGCTCGACTGAGGACCTGGTGGCCGCCTGGAATAGTGTGACCACGGGGACCCTGGACCGGGTTGTGCCTTTGCGGCCTCTCACCCGATGCTGGTCTACCTCGGCTCCTTGGTTCTCCAAGGAGCTGAGGGTGATGAAGCGTCAGAAGAGATGCCTAGAGGGTGTTCGAGGACCACCCGCTCCGAATCTGACCGGACACTGGTAAAGTCCCATTTAAGGACTTACCTAGTGGCGATAAAAGCGGCGAAAGGTAACCGACCTGCCGACCTCTTTAGGGTGTCCCACTCCCTCCTCCATCAAAGGGCCCGGGATGCCCCCTTGCAGGGTCGGGCAAAGGAATTTGGGTGTCATCTGCATGACAAAATCGATCAGATCCGGGACGGGTTAGCCTCCGATTGGACTAGTTCAGACGGACCAACGGAGGCAGGTCTTGAGTCTACTTTCTGGGAAGAGTTCGATCCTGTGACTTCCGAGGACATGGACAGGATACTGGGGCGGCTGAACACCACCACATGTTTACTGAACCCATGTCCCTCCTGGTTGGTACTGGCCTCCTGGGAGGTTACACGAGGCTGGCTCCAGGGAATTGTCAATGCTTCTTTGAGTGAGGGGTTCTTGCCGGCCACCTTGAAAGAGGCGGTGGTGAGGCCCCTCCTCAAGAAGCCCTCCCTGGACCCGGCTGTTTTGGCCAACTACTGTCCTGTCTCCAACCTTCGCTTTCTTGTGAAGGTTGTTGAGAGTGTGGTGGCACGACAGCTCCCCCAGCACCTGGAGGAAACTGTCTATCTAGACTCGCGCCAGTCCGGCTTCCGGTCTGGACACAGCACGGAAACGGCATTGGTCACGTTGGTCGATGATCTCTGGAGGACTCGGGATAGAGGTTGCTCCTCTATCCTGGTCCTATTAGATCTCTCAGCGGCTTTCGATACCATCGGCCATGGTATCTTGTTGCGCCGGTTAGAGGAGCTGGGGCTGGGGGGCACTGTTTTATGGTGGTTCTCCTCCTACCTCTCTGACTGGTCGCAATTTGTGTTGGCAGGAGGGCAGAGGTCGACCTCAAGGTGCCTCACTTGTGGGGTACCACAGGGGTCGGTCCTCTGGCCTCTCCTGTTCAACATCTATATGAAGCCACTGGGTGAGATCATCCGTGGTTTCGGGCTGGAGTTTCATCAGTATGCAGATGACACCCAGCTGTGCATCTCCACCCCAGACCACCCCAACGATGCCGCAGAAGGGATGTCCTGGTGCCTGGAGGCCGTGTGAGTCTGGATGGGGAGGTACAGGCTTCGACTCAACCCATCCAAGACCAAGTGGCTGTGGTTTCCGGCGTCACGACATAGCCAGTTGGTTCCATCTCTGGCTATCGGGGGCGAGTCATTAGCCCCTGCGGAGAGGGCCCGCAACCTGGGCGTCCTCCTGGATACTCGGCTGTCTTTAGACGATCATATGATAGCCATGGCCAGGGGGGCTTTTTATCAGGTTCACCTGATATGCCAGTTGCGCCCCGTTCTGGACCGTGACGCTCTACACACGGTCACTCAAGCCCTCATTGTTTCCAGCCTGGACTAATGCAACGCTCTCTACATGGGGCTCCCCTTGAGGTGCACCCAGAGGCTCCAGCTAGTTCAGAATGCGGCCACGCGGGGGATTCTGGGGGCCTCTAGATGCTCCCATGTAACACCTCTCCTGCGCGAGCTGCACTGGCTGCCTGTGGCCTTCCGGGTGCGTTTCAAGGTGTTAGTAACAACCTTTAAAGCGCTCCATGGCATGGGACCTAGGTATTTGCAAGACCGCCTCCTACCACATACCTCCCTCCGACCTGTCCGCTCCCACAGAGAGGGCCTCTTCAGGGTGCCATCGGCCAGTCATTGCCGGCTGGCGACCCCTAGGGAGAGAGCCTTCTCTGTGGCAGCTCCTGCCCACTGGAATGACCTACCCCCTGACCTACGTACAATCACGGACCTGTGCCTTTTTCGCCGAGCCCTGAAAACCCATCTAATAATAATAATAATAATAATAATAATAATAATAATAATAATAGTAATAGTAATAGTAATAGTAATAGTAATAGTAATAGTAATAGTAATAGTAATAGTAATAGTAATAGTAATAGTAATAGTAATAATAATTTTATTTATAGACCGCCTCCTCTCCCCAAAGGGACTCGGAGCGGTGCACAGGGAAGTTAAAAAAGCAAATATAAAATACATAAAGTTAAAATAAGAATTAAACAAATTATCCCTGCGCTAAAACCCACTATACTAAAACTAAACTACACCCCCCTAAAAAACCCAGTTAAAAATGGAAGACTAACCTAGGCCGGCCAAGCAGAAAAAGTGTGTTTTTCTGCTTGGCCGGCCTGTAGTTGGAGCGGAGGTCCGTAGTTGTTCTAATTTCGGGGGGAAGGTCGTTCCAGAGGGCTGGGCCCGCCACAGAGAAGGCCCTTCCCCTATCTATTTCGTGCGGCCGGCCTGGCATAGTTTTAATTTGTTTTATTAGGGTTTTATAATGGTATTTTAGAGCAGGCACACTGTTTAATTTGGTTTTAGAACTTTTAGCATATTTATTGGATTATTGGATGTTTTATTGTGGTTTTTTTATTATCGCCTGTTCACTGCCCTGAGTCCCACAAGGGAGATAGGGCGGTATATAAATGTAATTAAATAAAATAAATAAATAAATAAATTTTAGTAATTTGCATAATTTCTGCTATCCATTCCACTAATATCACCTATGAAATGTTCATGCTTAAATGTGAATGAAACAACACAAAGGAAAGCATCCATAGCTATAAGAAATAAAATAAATAACATAGGATCAGAGCCATCACAAAATGAACACAATGTTTTTAATAAAATGAAAAATATCTACAAATATTGTATAAAGATCAAAGAAATTTCAATCATTCGCAAGAGGTCAGCTTATTAAATACAATAATGTAATTAGGTGAATCTGAAAAACAAATATTTTTTTCATAGGCCAAAATAATACAGGTAGTCCTTGACTTACAACTACACTTGAATCTCAAATTTCTGTTGCTATGTAAGAAAGTTGTTAAATGAATTTTGAATTTGCCTCATTTTACAACCTTTCTTGCCACAGCTGTTAGCTGGACCCCTGTGGTTGTTAAATTAATAACATGGTTATTAAGTGAATCTGGTATACCCATTGTCTTCCCTTGTCAGAAATTACAAAAGATAAATAACCTGATCCTGGCACACTGCAACCATTATAAACAGATGCCAGTTGCCAGGCATCTGAATTTTGATTATATAATCACAGGGATACAGCAATGATCATAAGTGTGAAGAACAGTAATGTCACGTTTCAGTGTCGTTATAACTCTGAATGGTCATTAAATGAATGGTTGTAAGTTGAGAACTATCAATAAGCAAACTAACAGCATTAAGTACAAATAATATGATGTAATTAAATAATCACATCATAGTCATCCCAAAGCTGTTTTTCCAAGAAGCAACTGGACTATGTTTTTCACTGAAGACATTTTGCTTCTCATCCAAGAAGCTTCTTCAGATCTGACTGGCTGGTGGGGAATGGAAAGATTTATATTCCTTGCAGACAGCTGGTCATTTGAATTCTTTTTAGAGCACGGGTGTCAAACTCAATTGCATCACATGATGTATCATGACATTTTTTGCCTTTGCGAAGCAAGGATGAGTGTGGCCTGTATGTGATGCATCTGGCCCAAGGGCTGCCAGTTTGACATTTCTATTTTAGAGAGTCATTGAGGCCACTTGAAGGTTATTTATGTCCTCAGGGTCACCTGAATAGTGGAAATGACCATTGGATTACCTGAAGGGTCCTTTTGGACTCGCGACGAGAGTCCAAAGCGATGGGTTATTTCAGTCTGGTTGCCTAGGGAACTGAGGAACTTTTTTCTTTCCTGGCCACGCCTCCCTTGGTGCACGTGCCTTCCAGTATCTCGACGAAGGACTTGACTATGAAGCCGGAAAAACCGTCTAAACAGAACAGTTAACACAGCAAAGAAAAAACCAACAACAACAAGGGTAAACAAGACCCCAAAAAACGAAAACCACCTGGGAGGGTTTGGACTCTCGTCGCGGTGTGCTGAAAAGGACCCTTCAGGTAATCCAATGGTCATTTTACAGCACACCGCTTTGAGAGTCAAAAGCGATGGGACATACCAAAGGTACATGGCACAAGGGCGGGTGAAATTAACTGTCCAGGGAACCGGTGGAAGAAACCACCCCCTGGAGAACCCTTCGGCCAAAAGAAGCCTCAGCCGAGGCGTAAGTGTCCAGTTTGTAATTCTTGACAAAGGGAGACGGTGAGGACCACGTGGCCACCCTGCAGATGTCGTCTATGGAGGCCTGGGTAGCCCAGGCAGCGGATGTAGCTGCGCTCCTTGTCGAATGAGCGGTGATATGCCCGGGAACGGTCCGAGACTGGGATTCATAGGTGGCAGAAATGGCGGCACGAAGCCACTGGCCGATCGTAGAGGAGGACACCTTCTTCCCCAAGGATCCCGGTTGGAAGGAGATCAGAAGGGCTTCGGATTTGTGAAAGTCAGTCGACCTCCTGATATAGATGCGCAAGGTCCGTCGCACATCCAGAGTGTGCCAGGCCTGTTCGCGGGGATGTTTGGGATGGGGACAGAAGTCTGGCAACACCACCTCCTGTGTCCTGTGAAACAACGTATTCACTTTAGGGATAAAGGCTGGGTCCAAGCGTAGAACCACTCGATCTGGGTGGATAACACAAAGATCCTCCCGGACGGAAAGGGCTACCAACTCGGAAATTCTGCGCGCCGAAGTGACTGCAATGAGAAAGGCAACTTTGAGAGTGAGGTGTTTGAGAGAAGTTGTGGTCAACGGTTCAAACGGAGGTTTCGTAAGGGCTTGCAGCACCACCGACAGCTGCCACGAGGGGTAGCGATGGACCGGCGGGGGGCGCAGGTTGGTAGCTCCCTTAAGGAAACCCCGAATCCTGGGCAGTTTGCTAAGGGAATGCAGCTTGTGACCAGACCAGACGGTCGACAAGGCGGCCACCTGGCGTCGAAGAGTGCTGGGAGCCAGGCCCTTGGAGGAGGGCCTCTCCAAGGACCTGGCTCCCAGCACTCTTCGACGCCAGGTGGCCGCCTTGTCGACCGTCTGGTCTGGTCACAAGCTGCATTCCCTTAACAGACTGCCCAGGATTCGGGGTTTCCTTAAGTCCGGGACACGTGGGACTGGGGCAAGGACAGGGTCGAGCCGTTGACGGGAGCACCAATGTGCAAAGGTAGACCAGGTGGAGTCGTAGATCCTGGTTGTTGAAGGACGCCTAGAGGCCTGGATAGTACAAATGACCTCCTCCGACAGCCCCTCCTTTCTTAGGAGATCCCTCTCAAGTGCCAAACGGTTAACTGGAACCATTCGGGATCCGGATGGAGGATGGCCCCCTGGCTGAGAGATCTCATCCGGAGGGATGCGCCACGGGGCGGAGGCGGAGAGACTGACCAGGTCTGCGTACCATGATCTTCTCGGCCAGTGGGGAGCGACGAGGAGAACCTCGGCCCGTTCCACGATGATCCTGTGAATCAATTGGGGAAGGAGAGGCAGAGGGGGGAAGGCGTACAGCAGCTCCCTTGGCCACGGACATCGTAGGGCATCCGTGCCCTCTGCTTCCGGAGTGTTGTAACGGAAGAAGAAGCGAGGGAGCTAGGCGTTCAATTGGGTGGCGAACAGATCGACTGTCGGAGTGGCAAACCGACGGCACAGCTGGCGAAACAATGCAGGATGTAACCTCCATTCCGCGCTGTCTATCGTGGTACGACTGAGCCAATCCGCTTGGGTGTTCTCCACCCCCGAGATGTGATCTGAGCGAATCGACTGGAGATGTCGTTCCGCCCACCTGCACAGAACTTCTGCCTCCGCCATCAACCGTCGAGATTTGGTGCCCCCCTGGCGATTGATGTGCGCTTTGGTGGCCACGTTGTCCGTCATCAATAGGACGTGGTGGTTGAGAATGTCCCGTGCAAAATGGCATAGGGCGAGGCGTGCAGCCCGCAGCTCCAAGAGATTGATGCTGGATGCTGATTCCATCACGCTCCATGTGCCCTGTGCCACCGCGTGCCCCATGTGGGCTCCCCAGCCGACGAGACTTGCGTCTGTTGTTATGACAATTCGGGAGGGTTCCTTGAACTGTAGGCCCTTGCGGATCAATGGGGAGCGCCACCACCGGAGGGAGCGTCGTAATGCAGGAGGAACTGGAACCTTCCTCATCAAGTTGGCTCTCTGGTGTGGGAGGAGAACCCACTGGAGTTCCCGGGAGTGTAGTCTGGCCCAGGGAACGATGGCGATACATGAGATCATTTTCCCTAGCAGTTTGGAGAGGAGCAGCACTGGAGCCCGCCTCAATCCCTGCACCTCCCGAACAAGGGACACTAGGCTGTCTATTCTGTCCTTGGACAGGGACACCCTGCAGGAAATAGTGTCTATGACCGCCCCCAGATGGATGATTCTGGTGGACGGAACCAGATGGCTCTTGGCCACATTCACCGAGAACCCGTGGGATCGGAGGGTCCCCATGGTGATGCGGAGGTCCCGCACGGCCTGTGGGACGACGATTGGATGATAATGTCGTCCAAATAACATTGTAGCCGTACGGGCCGCCGGCGGAGATGTGCCGCGAGGGCGGACAAAATTTTGGTGAAGGTCCTGGGTGCCGACGACAGGCCGAATGGAAGGTAATGGATGCCGGCATAGAAGAACCTCAGGAACCTCCTATGTGACGGCCAAATTTGTATGTGGAGATAAGCCTCCTGCAGATCGATGGAAGTCAGGTAATCCCCTTGGCGGATCCCTAGAAGGATGGTTTGGAGGGACTGCATTTTGAATCTCCGGTATGTGACGTGCCTGTTGAGATTCTTTAGGTCTAAGATGGCACGCCAACCCCCCGAGTTCTTGGGGACCAGAAAGAGGATGGAGTAGAACCCCCTCCCCTCCTGGAGCGGAGGAACCTGTTCTATCGCATCGATGTCCAGGAGATGCTGAATCTCCTGGATCATTCGCTGCTGTTTGATGGGGCAGGATGGGGTGGGGCAGCGTATGAAGTTCCTGGGAGGAAGAGACAGGAACTCCAGGGAGAGACCCTCCCTTATCGATTGGAGGACCCAAGAGTCCTCCGTGGTCAGCTCCCATTGGGCAGAGAACAATTGGAGCCGACCCCCCGAAGAAAGCCCGCCAGAAGTGCCCATACCCGACTCAGGAAGGGATGGGACATTGGTTGCAAGGCGCTGGGCCCTATCAAACTGCTTATCAAGGGCCCGGTATCTACGTGCCGCGTCCTTATCAGCAGCTTTGGAAGGAGGAGGGTAAGGGTGGCTGGATGAGGTAGCCGCAACCCCCCTTCTAGGCCTCTTCCCTTTCCCTTGAGTGGCTAACTGCTCAGGTTCTGGGGGAGGAACTGGTCTACTCTCACTAAGAGAGGAAGGCCCAGGCTGCTCCATATAGAAAGATCTGACCTGGATCAGCATTGAGGAACTGTGCAGACTCGGGAGATGAAGGCCCAAACAGGCACTGAAACAAGAGAAAAACAGAAAATATCAGATTCAAAGGAAACACAATCCAAGAATACACCAGAAAAAAAGGGCCAAGGATTAAAAGGCCCTACATAGGCCAGCAAGGAAGGCTCCACAACCGAAGGTTGGGAAAAGGCCTTGGCAGCAAAGGCAGAGAGGAAGGCTAGGCCCCACGGGCCCCTCCCTGAGCTGGGAAACGGGGGCGATGCCCCCGAAGAACCAGCACCGCCCATCAGTTAAAATAAAAATAAACTAGAGTGGTAGCAGCCCCTCTGGAATCACCCAAAAGGAACCGCGGACCATTGGGCAGCCTTCTGCAAGGAGCGAGGGTAGACCGGGAAGCCAGAGCAAAAGAGAGCGAAAAACGACCTCAAAAACATGGCTGCCGCCTGAAGGCCAGCAAAAAGGACATCCAAAATGGCTGGCGCCATTCAAACTGCATGGAAAAAGCCTCCAAAATGGCCGCTGCAGGGCTATAGAGAAGGAGACCTCCTCAAAATGGCCACCGCCATAAGGGCACGTCATGCTGCTTGCAAGCATGGCCAGCAGCCCCGAAATGGCAGAGAAACAGCCCCGCAGAGACTTTAAAGTATATAGGGCTGTGCTGCCGCCCCAAAAGGGACGGACAGCCAAAAATGCCCCCCCCCCCCACGATCGCTCCTACCTCCGAGTCCAGCAGTTCAGCAGTCAAGGAAAAGAAACTTCGAAAGCAGTAAGTAATCAACTTGAAAGAAAGAAGAACAAAAAAGCCAGGAGAATGCAAAAAGTAAGGGGGGGAAAAAACAACTGGGAGAGTCCAAAGCAAAGGTGAATTACTGGAACTCCCAAAAAAACAGAACTTATCTAGGCAAACTGAGGAGAGATATTGGAAGGCACGTGCACCAAGGGAGGCGTGGCCAGGAAAGAAAAAAGTTCCTCAGTTCCCTAGGCAACCAGACTGAAATAACCCATCACTTTGGACTCTCAAAGCGGTGTGCTGGAAAATGGGTGTGGAGCCTTCTTGTAATAGTTGTGGACTGTACTGTAGATAGATGATGTCATATCCCTCCCTTTCTGTTGAGAGGGCCGTTTAATTTGGAAATATTTGTCAAAATTGGCCTTTTTGATCCCTCTTTTAAACTAGTAGTCCTTTCTGTACAAAATATGGACTCTGCAGTCTTCCAAAGAGTGGCCTTTGTCTTTTAAAAGCAGATGGACTGCTGGATGTTGTCCTGATGGATTTGTTCTTCTATGGTGTGCCATGCGTGTCAAGGTTGAACCACTTTTGAAATGCCTTTTTGCTACTCAAACTTGCCAAAGAACTGGAAGGAGAGAAAGGAAGAAATAATGCAGACATGCCAGAAAAAGACCATGAGAGCCAAGAACCCACCAAGGCCACTGATGCAAGTGTTTGACAGAAAAATGAATAGTTCTCAAAACAAACTCTTCATAATTGGACAATGTGACTAACCAAGGGTGAGGAGAAAGTTTTGCTTTTAGGATTTCAAAATTCTTGAGAGTGCCTACTTTTTTGGGGTCACTAGTTGGAAGTTTGACATTAAACCAACTCTCCTTTATCAACCCCAACGCAGCCTACTCAGTCACCTCCAAGAGTGGTGGGAGGGGAGAAAAGAAGACGATGTCTGGTGCAGAGTAAAAAGCTGAGACACAGCAAAGGCTGGGATGATCCCTTCAAGAGAAGTGCCAGAGGAAACTCTAGTGAACTCGGGAACCCAAGTGGTTGTGACTCAATCTAAGGGGTGAGCAGAGAAAATGGAGCAGCCACCAGTGAAAGAAGAAGGAGCTGCAGCCGGAGCCCCCCTTCTTGAACTGAAGGAACCAAGGCGGAGCACAATGGGAAAGGCCACAGAGGCAAGTTCCCACTGATCCTATTAGGAGTGAATGTGACTCAGGGGCCGAAATGGAAGGCCCTCCAAGAGGGCCATGGAGTGGGAAGAACTGATGGATTGGAAATATCTAACGGTATGCCATAGTGCTTCAGTGGAAAAACTGTGACGTTCATTGGAATGGACATGTGTGGAATGGGATAATGCACCACCAATGCTGGGCTCAATGACTTAAGCAACTATAAGTCTCCAAGAGACAACCATACTCCCCAGGCAGCCCTGAGACAACCTGAAGTACTCTAGGATGCTATAGGACAGGAGGAGGAAGTTATCCCACAGGAACTGGAAGTGCTACTGGGCTACATGCTGATATGGGACAACCAAGAGCCCCCTCCCTTGAGAGCAACATTTAATTGGTAGCCAGAGAAGTTAGCTTACTTCTTAAACCACGTGTAGAACCATTGGACTGAGTGGTGTTCCTCCATGATGAAGGAGCTCTGGAGTTGGGGAATGTTGACACCTTCATGGAGAAGCTCCAGGCCAGATTCAGTGACCCCCTCACAGACCCTTAGAGCAGCAGAGATCAGGACGACCCTGCAGGAAACTAGGCTGCTGGTGAATATATCCGAGAATTGTGAAGCCTGGCAGGGAAGTTGAGAGGGTGTCTGGAATGATTGCTGGTCTATCAATTCCAAGATGGGCTGAGTAGGAGCTGTATCAAAACTGCCTGCCCCAAAGAATTCCAGATGTACACCATGCCTGCTACCTACTGGTAACTACAGCGGAGCTAAATCTGGTAGAGTACAAAAAGCATGCTGAACTTGAGTGCCTACCCTGGAGAAGCCAGGAGAGATGCTTGCTGGAACAGAGGACCCCGGGGGATCCCGCCTCAGTCCCAAGGAGAACCCATGTTGCCCAGTGGGAGCCTGCTTCCGATGCTGGAAAGAGGGCCCTTGAGCTGCAATTGTAAGTGGACCCATCACCCCTTTCACTGCCTGGAGACTGCCGTGCCCCACTCAGGAAACTGGGGGAGGGGGGGAGTTTTCAATTCCTTGGTAGACTCAGGTTGCACCCAATGCTTGGTCAGCTTGCAGAAAGCAGAAAAGCTAGGATCGGAGTAAGAAAGCTGAGACAGCACATGAAGTTCGAACAAGCTGATGGCTCAATTATGGGGGGAGGGTGCCCACCATGTGCCTGACAGAGACAGTAACCATGCAGAGGCATCAGGACTGCTCACCCCCTCAGCAAGCCGGGCCTCGAGGAGCACAGAGAATTGTGGGCGAAGGGTAGGAAGACACATACATTTCCAGAGCATGCTTCTCTGTCCCAAAGTAGGATTGAGTGAAGGGAAGGGAGGAAGGGGAAGGGAGAAAGGATAGGAGGCAAGGAGAAGCCTGGATGGCTTTTTCTTTGGCGTGGGGAAAACCCAATACGCCCTCTATGGCTTGCCCATTGCTCTTGAAGTGCCTTGCGCAGCACAGCGAAAGCATACTTCACAATGGGGGAGACTGGATCCCTTCCTCCTCCTAAAGCCCATTTCCTGCCCACTCGTGCCTGGCAACACTCTCTCTCTCGGGGCGGAAAGCAGGTCGCCCATCCAGCATTAACAAACCCAGAAGTAGCCGCCCACTATTTCCCACCAGTCAGGCAGCGAGACAGGGTGGGGGGAGAGACAGATTTGGCTTGATTCAACCCTTGCCAAAGACTCTTACCCATCAGCGTGTGTGTGTGCGTGTGTGTGTGTGTGTGTGGGTGGGTGTGTGTGTCGCTCCCTGTTTCTGTGTCACTTCTCACTCTCTTGGAAAGTCCTGCATGCTCTCCTTGGGGCATTTCACTACCTGTTTTTCTTTCTTGAACCCAGAGGATTTATTCAGCCAGCACAACCCTGGGTGGCAACCACTGTCCTTTCCAAGGAAGATGGGTCTATTAGACTGTTGGTAGATTTCTGTGGAATTAATGGGAGTACGTGTCAAGAACATGTACTCCCACCCTGTCATGAAAGATATGCTGGGATACCTGTCCAAAGGGAAGGTATTCATCAAATTGGACTTGTGGGAAGCATATTACTAAATAAGGATTAAGAAGGGGGACGAGTGGAAAACAGCCTTCAATTGCCCTTGGGATGCTATCAATTCCAAGTTATGCTGTTCAGACTGCAGGGGCCTCAGCGGTATTCATGCAATTGATTGCACAAGTATTTATACAAGGGGGCCCCTGTGTACCTGAATGACATCCTCATTTATTCTGAAATAATAGAAGAGAAAGTAAAGGTAGTATTATTGGCGCGGAGGAAACTCCTAGATGCCAAACTATCAAAATGTGATTTTCATAAAACTAGCCTGGATTATATCAGGTGTCAAGTGAGGAAGTAGAAATGGACCCTAGGAAGGTGGGCAATACTGGAGTCGGAGGCTGCCTGAACCAGAAAACAACTGCAAGGTTTCTTGAGCTTTGCCAACTTATACTGGCAGTTTATTCCACCATTTGTTCAAATTAGTTTGCCGATCATCAAACTGTTAAAAATGGGGGGAGGGGGGAGGAGAGAATAAAGTCTAAACCTCTGTTGCCGAAATGGACCATGGAGTGCCAAGCTTCTTCTGAGAAGCTTAAGCAATTGTTTGCCATCGAACTGATTCTTAAACACTCAAACTCAGATAAACTGTCATACAAGCCGATGCCAGCAACGTAGAGGTGGGGCTGCCCTACTTCAAAAAAACACCAAAGGGACTTCCTTCTGGTTTCCCGGAGGCAACGGCCGAGTCCTGGGACTCGTCCGCCATTTTGCTTCTTTTACGGCCCCCAACGGGGCAGGGAATTCCTTTTAAAGGATTCCCGCCGTACGGTCGGCTCGCTGGGACTTCCCTATCCCGACGGCAGTCGGGGGGGGGGGTTCCTTATCCTCGACACAGGAGTAAAGGAACATGCTGCAGGGGCTTGGTTCCCTTTGCCAATGGAGGACTGGAACATTTGATTGTTTTTGAGAGGGCTGAATCGCTGGAGTTGGAGGCAACGCCGAGACTCTAGCTGCGGAGTGGATTGTGAATGAACTTATTTTATTGCTTGCAACTTTGTTTTCAAAGAAGATGGAGGGGGGAGTTTGTGAAACCCTCCCTCGGAATGGAAAAAAGCAGCAATTTAAAAATGCTCCTCAGGCTTGAGGAAGCGGAGAAATCACCATCCGAATTTCTTTAAAGGATAGTGAAAGTCTTTCCGGAATGATTGTTGGATACTTAGAATCGAAGTCTGGCAACAAAGAAACAATTTTTACTTGTGGATTCCCGGTGGCTTCCAGTTGGGCGGGGGAAGATGGCGTTCCTTTGTTCTCAGGAGATATACTTTTCATGGAAAATTACTGACATTCCTTTGTGCTCGGGACTTTCTCTTTTTATTAATGATTGCATCTAAATGATTAATTGGACCTTTCCCTGAAGTGCTTCTTTCTTTCTTTCTTTTTTATTTGATTGCTTGAAGAAATTGGTTTCTCTCTGGACTCAAATTAGACCAAACTGTGACTTTGTTTATTGGAATTTGTTCATACCCTGTCTCACTAACTCCACTTCAGCAGATGCCATTTTACTGACACAGACTTAATTCTTTCATCATGGCTTCAAAGAAGCAAACACATCAACCTAAAATCACTTCGATGTTACCCAAAAAACCTGATACGGATGCTAGATTAACAGCTATGGAAGAGACTCTTCAGACCTTGGTGAAAGAAATTAAAGAAATGAGGAAGGACCATGTCAGTTCTAAATTAGAACTTTTGGAGACGCAGAAGAAATTAATGGAAAACACACAAAAGATTGATGGGCTGGAGGTGGGGTTGGCTGGGACAAGGGGAGAGCTTAAAAGTATTAATAATGAAATAGGGGATTTAACTGGTCATATGTCTAGGATGGATTTTGAAAGGATGTCATATTTTTTAAGATTTCAGAATGTTCCTGAGGAGAGTGGTGAAGATTTAACTGATTTAATGTGCACAATTTTAGCAGATTATGTACACAAGCCTAAGGATGAGATTAGGAGGGACATTGATTTGATATATAGAATAAACTCAGCATATGCCAGGATAAATGAAGTACCCAGAGAGATACATATTAAATTTGTAAGAAGGTCGACAAGGGAAAGGATCTTGAGGGCGCAAAGAGATAGTCCTTTAATTTACCAGCAGAAAGAGGTTGCCATCTTGAAGCAGATCCCGAAAAAGATTAGAGAGGTAAGAAGGAAGTATTCCTTCTTGTCTAAAAGATTATTTAAACAGGGGGTTTGGTTCAAGTGGGTGATGCCTGAGGGAATGTTGGTGTTCTGGGAGGGGGGAAGAGTAAGAATTAAAACAATTGCAGAGGCGGAAGCCTTTCTTAAAAAACATTCCTCAATCCTGGAGGATGAAAATGGGGGAGCAGAGGGTGCCACGGCCCCGCCCACTGGGGGCCAGGGAGAAGAAGATACAATTGCCAAAAGATTTAGATCTCAAAAGTGACTTTATTTCAATATAACATAATAATTGTTTGAATGTTTATACATGTTTGCTAGCATAGTTTTTTACAATGATATATTTGCATTTCTCTCCACTTTGTAGTACAAATGAAAGTTAAATGTATTACCTATATTCTGTTATGAAGTCTCGGAAGGAGTCGACGACTTCGACGTGCAAGTTCTCAAAATGTCTTTTTACACCTTACCCTTTACCCTATTTGTAAAAAATTTATAAAACCCAATAAAACTTTTTCCAAAAAAACAAACAAACCAAAGAAGGCTGCAGCCATGTGCCTACATAACGCTAAAACTAACTGACACAGAGAAATGTTGGGTAGTGTGGGAAAAGGAGGCTTACAAAGTTCGATGGGCACTATTGACCTGAAGGCAGTTCCTGGAAGGAAAGAAGATCCCATTTGAAGTATAGACAGACCACAAGAATTTAGTTACTGATAACTCCAACAAAGCTTTTTCCAATGTAAGTACAATGGGCTCAATACTTTAACCTATTCAACTTTATGCTTGAGTACTTGTCTGGAGGGAGAAACTTTGTGGCAGATGTACTCTCCCGGAAGTCCTTATAACAAAAGCACCCAGGAGGAGATAGTTAATTCTATTATCACCGCCAAGCAGCTAGCAGCAAAAAACTCAGAGAGTGGCAGTCCCCTAGGTACCTCCATGGTGACTGATGAGGAATTGACTCGTCAACTGAAAAAAGCCCTACAAAAGATGAGTGACTTAAAGCCCACAGGGAGTGGACAATGAGGGAGCAATTGGCCTGGAAGGGAGACAAACTGTATACCCTGGCCAGTCTGAGAACGCAGATCTCTGAAGCCACTTTGTTAAATCAGCTGGCCACTTTGGATTTGTAAAGACTTTCCATCTCACCAGGAGGCAGTTCTGGTGGGCCAAGATTAAAAAAAAAGACATAGAGAGCTATGTGATAAGCTGCCTAGTATGTGTGTCCATGAAATGAACACTCCAACTTAAGACCCACCACCTCCTGAGAGGGAAGAGCATTATGAAATTAACAAAATCCTAGATTCAAGGTTCTATAAGAGAAAATTGCAATACCTGGTACAACAGAACGGGTATCCTATATTAGAAGCAGAATTGGTGAAAGAGCAGGATATGAAAGCTTATCAGTTGGTGAGAAGGTTCCATAGAAAACATCCACAAAACCAGGACAAGAAATGAAGGCTCAAGGAACATGAGTAATTATAATAATCTATGTATGATATCTTTCCACGTCTCCCTTTCTCCACAGGGGGTTGGCATGTCAAGATTGAACTGCTTTTGAAATGTTTAGGTCTTATCACTATTCAAATTTGCCAAAGAAGGGGGTGTGTGGGGGAGTGCAGATGCGCCAAAGATAGACCGGGAAAGTCCACTGAACAGAAAAGTGAAGTTCTCAAAACAAAAGAATGAGTCATAACTGGACAATGTGACTAATCAAGGGTGGGGAGAAAGAAAGCAATTGTTTAACTATGCATTTATTTATTATTATTTATTTATTTATTTATTTATTTATTTATTTATTTATTTATTTATTTATTTATTTATTTATTTATTTATTTATTTATTTATTTATTTATTTATTATTGAATTTATATCCCGCCCTTCTCCAAATGGACTCAGGGCGGCGCACAGGAAAATCAAAACATACAAAACATATAAAACTTTTTTTTTTCCAACTTATTCCACTAAGGGCCTGTGCTAAAACCAAATTAAAATCCCCATTTTAAAACTAGCGGTGTTGGAGGCTGCGCAAGGCCAGCTAGTTGGAAAAGATGTGTCTTCAGACACTTGCGGAAGAGGCGGAGGTCAGAAATGGTACGGAGTTCAGGGGGCAGGTCATTCCAAAGGGCTGGTCCTGCCACAGAGAAGGCTCTCCCCCTGGGTGTCGCCAGTCGGCATTGCCCAGCCGACGGCACCCTGAGGAGGCCCTCCCTGTGGGAGCGTATCGGTCCAAGGGATGTATGGTGCAGGAGGCGGTCTCGCATATAACTAGGCCCCAAGCCATGGAGCGCTTTAAAGATGGTCGTTAGGACCTTGAAGCGCACCCGAAAGACCACAGGAAGCAAGTGCAGCTCGCGCAGGATAGGTGTTATATGGGAGTGTTTAGGCGCTCCCGTAATTACCCGCGCGGCCGCATTCTGGACTAACTGTAGCCTTCGGGTGCACCTCAAGGGAAGCCCCATGTAGAGAGCATTGCAATAGTCGAGTCGAGACGTGACGAGTGCTTGAGTGACCGTGCGTAAGGCCCCCCGGTCCAGTAAGGGGCGCAATTGGCGCATCAGGCGTACCTGATGGAACGCCCCCCTGGCCACGGCTGCCACATGGTCCTCCATAGACAGCCGGGAGTCCAGGAGGACACCCAAATTGCACGCCCTCTCCACCGGGGCCGGTGTTTCGCGCCCAATGGCCAGAGTTGGAATAATCTGGCTGAAACGGGGTGCCGGAAGCCACAGCCACTCAGTCTTGGACGGGTTGAGCCTGAGTTTGTTACTACCCATCCAGATCCGTACGGCCTCCAAACACCGGGACATAACCTCGACGGCATCGTTGGGGTGGTCTGGGGTGGATATGTATAACTGAGTATCATCAGCGTACAGATGATATCCCACCCCAAAACCACGGATGATCTCACCCAGCGGCTTCATATATGTGTTGAACAGTAGGGGCGAGAGGACCGACCCCTGAGGCACCCCACATATGAGGGGCCTCGAAGTCGACCTCTGCCCCCCTGCCAACACATATTGCGACCGACCAGAGAGGTAGGACGAGAACCACCGCAAAACGGTGCCTCCCAGCCCCAACCCCCCCAGTCGGCGCAATAGGATACCATGGTCGAGGGTATCAAAAGCCGCTGAGAGGTCTAATAGGACTAGGATAGAGGAAAATCCTCTATCCCGCGCCCTCCAGAGATCATCAACCAACGCGACCAATGCCGACTCGGTGCTGTGCCCGGGTCGGAAGCCGGACTGGCGCGGGTCTAGATAATCAACTTCCTCCAAGTGTCGCGGAAACTGTTGAGCCACCACATTCTCAATAACCTTCACTAAAAAGTGAAGGTTGGAGACGGGATGATAGTTCTCTAATAATGCTGGATCCAGGGACGGCTTCTTGAGGAGGGGCCTCACTACCGCCTCTTTCAAGACGGCAGGCAAGGACCCCTCACTCAAAGATGCGTTGACAATGCCCTGGAGCCAGCCTCATGTCGTCTCCCAGGATTCCAGTACAAGCCAGGAGGGACACAGGTCCAATAAACATGTGGTGGCCCTAAGTCTCTTTGACAACTTGTCCATATCTTTGGTAGTAACAAAATCAAACTCCTCCCATAATGGTGTCACAAGAACAGCCTCGGCACGCTCGACTGGGCCATTGTCGATGGAGGGTAACTCCCTCCGAATCCGAGTGATTTTATCCTGCAGATAAATCCCAAATTCCTCTGCTCGACCCTGTAAAGGGGCTTCCCGCGGCCTCTGTTGAAGGAGGGAGCGGGTCACCCTAAACAGGGCGGCAGGGCAGTTATCTGCGGATGCAATAAGAGTGGCACAATACTCACGTTTGGCCACTCTTATCGCCACTAAGTAAGTCCTAATGTGGTCTCTCACTAGTGTTCGGTCAGCTTCGGAGTGAGATGATCTCCATCTGCTCTCTAGGCGTCTCTTGTGGCGCTTCATCTCCCTGAGCCCCTCGGTAAACCAAGGGGCCCAGGTGGTTCGTCGGCGCAAGAGAGGCTGCAAGGGCGTGACTCGGTCCAAGGCCCCCGCGGCCGCACTTAACCATGCGGCCACTAAGTCCTCAGCCGAGTCGCGGGGCAAGTCCACAGGAATTGGCCCAAGCTCCCTGTGGAACCTTAACGGGTCCATCAGGAGCCTGGGGCAGAACCATATAGGAATGTCCGGTTCCGCCTCCCTGCAGTGAGGTGTAGCGATTGGAAAGTCGAGCCGAAGGAGAGCGTGATCTGTCCATGACAGGGGTGTGATGACTAAATCCCCTATTCCCAGATCACTACTCCACTGTCCCGAGACAAAGATGAGATCCAGGGTGTGTCCGCCCTCGTGAGTAGGGCCTAAAACTACCTGGGTCAGGTCCATGGCCGTCATGGAAGCCATGAACTCCCGAGCTGCACCAGAGGTCTCGCCTGCTGACGGCAGGTTAAAGTCCCCCATGACTAAAAGTCTGGGGGTCTCAACCGCCGCCTCGGCTATCACCTCTAGCAGCTCGGGCAGGGCTGTTGTTGCATAGCGAGGAGCCAGGTATACAACTAACACGCCCAACTGCTTCCCTAGGCCCCACTTCACAAGGAGGGACTCGCACCCGGTCGTCTGAGGGATTGTGGTCTCCTTTGGCTCAAGACCTTCCCTAACCATAATCGCCACTCCCCCACCCCTCTCTAGGGCCCTAGGGTGATGGAAGGCCCGGTATCCTGGTGGGCACATTTCTATGAGGGGATGTCCTCCCTCGTGGCCCAACCAGGTTTCCGTAATGCCTACCAGGTCCGGGTTCCCCTCTGACACAAAGTCATGTATGAGGGGGGCTTTTTGTACCACGGACCTGGCGTTGCATAGCATAGTCGGTCCTCTCGCCTCTCCTGTTCAACACATATATGAAGCCGCTGGGTGAGATCATCCGTGACTTTGGGGTAGAGTACCATCTCTACGCTGATGATACTCAGCTGTATATATCTACCCCAAGCCACCCCAACGATGCCGTAGCGGTGATGTGCCAGTGCCTGGAAGCCGTACGGATCTGGATGGGAAGTAACGGACTCAGACTCAACCCGACCAAGACCGAGTGGCTGTGGTTTCCGGCTGCCCGATTCAACCAGCTGACTCCATCGCTGGCCATAGGGGGCGAACATCTTGCCCCTGTGGATGGGGTGCGCAACTTGGGTGTCCTCCTGGATGCCCGGCTGTCCATGGAAGATCAAGTGACAGCCGTGGCCAGGAGGGCGTTTTACCAGGTTCGCCTGGTTCGCCAGTTGCGCCCCCTATTGGATCGGGACGCCCTTCGCACAGTCACTCATGCTCTCGTGACATCCCGACTGGACTATTGTAACTCTCTCTACATGGGGCTCCCCTTGAGGTGCACCCGAAGACTTCAGCTGGTCCAGAATGCAGCCGCGCGAGCAATAATGGGTACCGCAAGGTATACCCATGTAACACCGCTCTTGCGCGAGCTGCACTGGCTACCTGTCGTCTTTCGGGTGCGCTTCAAGGTGTTAGTTCTCATCTTTAAAGCGCTCCATGGCTCGGGACCTAGCTATCTGCGGGATCGGATTCTGCCCCATACATCTTCCCGGCCCATTCGCTCCCACAGAGAGGGACTTCTCCGGGTGCCGTCCACTAGACTTTGTCAGCGGGCGACGCCCAGGGGAAGGGCCTTCTCTGTGGCGGGCCCAGCCCTCTGGAACGACCTTCCCCCCGACATTAGAACAACTACGGACCTCCGCTCCTTCCGTCAGAAATTAAAAACTCACTTTTTCTGCTTGGCCGGCCTAGGTTAGTCTCTACCTCAGGGGTTAGGGAATGTTAATTTTAAAATGGGGATTTTAGTACAGGGACAGTTGATTTAATTTGTTTTTATTGTATTTATTTATGTATATATTTTATGCTGTTTTAATTTTCCCTGTGCACCGCTCCGAGTCCCCCTGGGGAGAGGACGCGGTATAGAAAAATAAAATCTATCAGCCTAGGGCCCCGGGTCTGCGGTTCTTGCCCACCTAGTCTGCGATGGGGACAAGGGGAATTTAAAACTATTTTAAAAAAATCTTGCTAAATACCAGCCTTTTCTCAGAAATAAAACAAGGGAAGTAGACAGAGGGGCAAACAGGAATGGGACTATTTTAAGGTGGCACAGATATGTGACCCTTGTGTGTGCTATCTTGCCATTCTTGCAATAGAACTACCAAATGATTGAAGGAAAAAATGCATTGTCTTTTATGTTCCTTTATTAATATAAAGGCATATAGATGTGTGTGTGTGTGTGTGTGTGTATTTTGTTCAAACAAATGAACAAAAACTTCTCTTTGAAATTCCTAGTTTTTAGTAGAAATTCTTAGATTTTAGTAATAAAAACAGAAACTTCTAAAACAGCATACAGCCTTACCCAATGCCATTTCTCAATCTTTAAAACTTCCCTTCATGCATCTATTTTAAAGGTTTGTTTAGTATCAACAACTAAAGTTAGATCTTCAGTTTCCTATTATCTTTATTCTTCTCTTATGTTTTTTCTTCTACAATAAATTAGAATATTAAGTTTCTCAGCAAAATGAATTTGTAGCTTAAACTTCTCTGTAAAGCCTACTGCGTGCTGAGACTAAATTATTAATAACACTCCTGCTTGTAACTTTTTAAAAAAAATTATTAACTTAGATTTGTTTTATTCATTCTAACATTGATAAACTTAGCAGTAAAATGTTTTTGGGGGGGAAATAGCAAAAAATATTTATCATCTAATACACTAGATGACATATGGTAACAATACATTTTTGAATGCCCATATCTAAAAGTTGGAAAGTCCACAGTTCAACTTTCTTAAACATAGTTCTATTTCTCAGCATAGTTTCTGCAAAATGAAGATACTAGCCAACTTCAGAAAGCTATAACAATATGGTTTAAAGAATATACTAAGATATTCCATATTTGAAAGATACTACAGAAATGCTATTATTCTTATTGTGCTAATTTTATTTACATTTTTGCAACCTCAAAAATAAATGGAGAACAAAACTATATATAATAGGTTTATATTATGTATAATAGAAACCGATTTTGCAACCACAAGCATGGTAAAAAGAAAGTGATTCAATATGTAACATGCTCACTGTTTTGCCTGAAAATGTCAAATATTGATATCCCAAAATATTTTCATTGATGAATTGGAAGAATGGATATTCCATGCTCTTCATATAAGGCCAGAAAATCTATTCTTGAGGGAATAGATTTATAGGAGAGTATTCTGAGAGCTTGGAGGGCAGATACAAATGGTTTTTTACTTGCAACCATTTCAGAAAGGTCAAACTAAAGCCTCATGGGCTAGATCTGGCCCACAGTGTGGTTAGATCTGACCCGCAGAGTTGCCCTGGAAACAGCGAAGATCTGTCCTTTGAAGCTTCTGCCTGACACAGGCCGACTGGGTGCTGATCTACAACCTACTGGCGGCCATCCAAGCTGGAACATAATCAGCCTTAGATGTGTGGGGCTGCACTGGAGCCAAGGGTCTGCCCCCACCCCAACCCTGGACGTGCACAGCAGGCAGCGAGCACGTGGAGCCTGCCATCCCTGGAGACCATTTGCCCCAAGGCTGCCTGCATTCTGAGTGGTTCCCTTTCACCCAGGATGCCCGCTGTAGTGCGCTTGCCACCTCCTGCGCACACACCCAGGGGGCAGGGCAGTGATGGCGAAACTTTTTTGGCTCGTGTGCCATAAGCGGAGTGAGAGCAGGGGGGTTGTGTGTGGCCATGCCACACCCATAATGCAATGCACAACCCCTCAGTGCGCATGCATGCATAACAGGCACTCCCATTTGTTGCATGCTTTTTCGCCCTCCCCAGGCTCCAGTGGCTTTATAGGAGCCTGGGGAGGGTGAAAACAGCCCCCCCAGAGGCCCTCTGGAGGCTTCAGGAGCTTCCCTGAAGCCTTCAGAGCACAAAAAAACGGCCCTATGGCAAACTAGAAGTTTGACAACAGACTTCCGGTTTGCCTGTAGGACCGGTTTAAGCCCTCTGGAGCTTTCAGGGACCTTCAGCATGCGCGCTGGTCAGCTAACAGAGCAACGCCTTGCGTGCCCTGACAAATGGCTCCACGTGCCACCTGTGGCACATGTGCTATAGGTTCGCCATCCCAGGGGCAGGGCAATGCAGCAGGGCAGCCTGTTGCTGGCTCCAGGGTGGTCCCATGAGTCAGATCCAAAACTGACCATGTTCTGGCGTGGATGGCTGCCACCAGGTTGTAGAATATATTAGTGCCACGCCTGCAACACAGCTGTGATGACCTGGGGCAAGGCACTGAGGCAACATAGCCAGTTGATAGTTCAAACTCCCCTTTATTGCTCCAACTTTCCCTCAAACACTCCCACGTTTATGGCAAGTCCCGGAGCGCTTACACACACCTCCAGCAGCCTCTGGCTGTGAGTAGTCCAGCAAAACAGTGTTAGCACAACGACTTCAAGGCAAGAAGCCCAGTGAGGCAAAGAAACAAGGCAATGAGTCCAAGAAGCAAAGGAACAAGGCAATGAGTCCACGAAGCAAAGGAACAAGGCAATAAGTCCACGAAGCAAAGGAACAAGGCAGCAATAAGTCCAGCAAACTCCAGACGTCGGAAATGGCACACAAAACTCCATGAATTCAGCGCTTGTTCTCAACAAGCACCCCTCCCCACAGCTTCTCCTTAAGTCTGCGTCCCCAGGTGTGCCTTCTGAAGAGGGGCGGGGCGCTCTCCTCCCAAGTCGTCAGGTCAGCCTGCACTGTTCCCGCCGTGAGGCTCCCCTGTCACTGGGACCGCCATCCCTGTATTGGAAAGCCATGGCTGCCGGTGGCATTGCTGTCAGTCTCCCCCCTCCTCTTGTCCCTTTCTGAGTGCAGAAGAAGGAAAGAGATGGGAATCAGAAGCAGGAGAAGAAGGGAGGGAGGGAGAAGTAAGTAAGTTGTGACTGAGCAGCAGCAGAGCAGCCTCAAGCTGTTGCTCTGCCAGCTACCATGTTCCAAGGGCCCGATTCCAACACGGCAAGACCCAGCTCCAGATGAGGCGGCCACAGGGATGGGTTTCCCCTTCCCTCAGGACCCATACAGCTGTTGACCCATACTGCTGCACCCCGGGGCCTCTGCCCAGAGTGATGAGGATGTGGATGTTGCCTGAAGGTATGAGGAAGAGATGGCTCTGTCATCCCTCAAACTTCTCAGTCACTTCACTGTTAGAATATATAAATATTTATTCTCTGATAATATTGAGAAAAAATTCTAAACTGAATGTTTAGGAAAAACAATTTCCTGATGTTGCCTCAAAAATACAGATGTGGCATTATTCAGGTCCTATATTTAACTTCCAATGAGTTGATTCAGTTGTCCATCTTTTCCTAAAACTGTCCTAAAATCACGAGACTTCTCTATGTTTGTAGATAAAAATATCATTCCTTAAAAAAAAAAAAAATTACAAATACTTATACACATCGACAAAAACATATACAACACTAAATAACATTGGAATTGCACGTTCCTTCTTACATACATATAAATAGCTTAATAATTAAAATAAGATCAGCAAAATAAACAGTTTTCATATACATACTTTGAGCATATTTTGTTTATTTAGAGACTGAACCCAGAAAGACATGGGCAAAGTTTAAAAAAAAGCTTTACAACTTTTGCAACCTTAGAACATCTTGTGTTATCTAGACCAGGGGTCCCCAACCTTTTTGGCACCAAGGACTGGTTTCATGTTAAAAACATTCCGCGGACCGGTGGCCATGGCTCGGCCAGCGTAGAGGGGGAGGGGGAACAGGTGGCGCATGCGTGCGGGGGGGGGGGGAGTCGGCTCACTCGCCCCTCTCGGGCCCCCAACGGTGCGAGTGGATGCGCCTGCGCTCTCCCACCCCTGGCACGCGCTCTGCCCAGGGGGCTGCTCCCTCCTCCCTCCTCCTCCTCTCTGGCCCTTTCTAAAAGTTGCGCCGCTCACTGCGGCCCAGTTCCTATCAAGCCACGGACCGGCACCGGTCCGCGGCCCGGGGGTTGGGGACCCCTGATCTAGACTACTATTTCTCATCAGTAATTTTTAAAGGAAAAAAGAATTTTATTTTTCCTGCATTTATGTGCACAGATAATGCAGAGAATTTTTTTACAGTGATTCAAACTTTACTAAGAAATGATAATAGGAATTGTAATATAATACATTTAGAGAAAGCTTCATTGGGAAATAATTTGATTTCGTCATAATATATAGTTTATTCCAAAACTATATACTAAAACCAAAACAGCAGAATAGCAAAATATAATATATTTTAATATATATTAAAATATAATATAATATTTACAATATAAACAATATGCCAAGCCACTTATATTGCCTCACTTAACATGTGAGGACATTCCCTCATGTTGGTTAAACATATACCCATTGTAGACTTATACAAAGAATATTTGAGGTTTAGTAGCTAGATAAATAGAAGGCAAGATAAAGAAAAACATATATTTATATAAACACAAACAGCATAAATTCATTTTTACCTTATTTTAAAATGCTTCTTGATTTACCATGAAAACATCTGAGCAATACCACACTCAAATGATGATGCACCTTCATCAACTATTAAAAACTATATTGAAAAATCAAATTGGATGAGAGAATAAATATTTTTATCTGGCAGATTAATCTATGCTAGATATACATTCAGTATCACCTATGAGTATTACATCTGAGTTGCATTTAGTTATTCAAATATTTAGTTTTGTGAGTCAAATAAATAATCTAGAAAGGGAAATATTTTTTGTCAAATTCTTCTATTTTTAATTATTTCAAAAGAATAAAAATAAACACCTGCAACTCATAATTTACTGAAACATGAAAGTATTTAAAAAATTTTTTTATAATTATTGTCTCTATCTCTATGACAAGACTTCATATAGTCTGTTCTATGGTTCTCTTCCTTTCCCTAATATATTATTAGGATTGATTATTTCATTGATTAAGTTTTCCTGTACATGGGAGTGTGTCGATGGGTATTAACTGCATAACATTTGATATCTAACATGTTAGCAATTAGCTGTGGGCTTTTCTTACTACTTACGAAGAATTATAAAGCTAGTGCATCCATTCAAAATGTTAAATTCATCATGTATATTATACAAAGCCATCATTTCATCTAAGACCTAAGCTTTTTAAGATATTTCACACTTTTTAACCTGAAAAATACTGCAATTATGAATGATACATTATCATTTAAATGTCTTCAATATCATTCCGATTAAATCAAAATAAAGTATCTTGATGTCTGAATTATCCTTACCTACAACCTTGGGCCCACCAGCAGATCCCGGCTTTCTTGTTGTATTTGAAGGATTTCCAGGTTTTTTAGGTGCAGGGACCTTGAAACCTGAGGCAGTTGCAGATGGCCTATTTCCATCCACTGATTCTTCATCATCAATGCTTTTATCTAGAAAGGTGTTTTTAAAAGAAAAACATGCATTATAACTCCATGTTATTTTATTTTAAAAATAAATTATTTCCAGATGTAGTATAGCAAAAATCCAATCAAATGGAAAGGCTACAACAAGAAAAAAAGAAAAAAAATAAGGTAATTTCATTTCATATAATAGGCTTGCGAATGATAGAATCTATCATTTAAAAGTTTAATCTTTGGCAGCTAAGGAAAAATCCATTAGATATCTATTTCCTGTCCACTTACAATCTGTAATTCCAACTAAACATTTACATTTTCAATTTAATTCAGCATTTTTGTAAGAAACACTGCTTTTCTATTACTCGTACTTGCTATTTCTGCTACAATCCTCCTAAGTGTCTATGAACACTCCCTGCTAATCCTTCCACCCTGATTTTAACACTTACAATCACAGATCCGTTTACAGATCAGCCGCCTCATTCCTCTGACAGCTCTTCAACGGCCCTTGCACTAAGATATTCCCACATGCTCACATGGCCGTACAGTTGAATAATCTCAATATTTATCAAAATATTCCATATAAAACTGAGAAAAATCACCACAGATTCACCACACAGATTTGTGCCGACATCCTTCTGTCTCTTGCCTGCACTAGGTACTAAAATAGCCAATCAGCTGCAAGGTGACATCATCTGCTGGTAGTCACTGCTAGATAAAGTGAAAAATTCTTCACACAAATAAATTCATTCCCATGCCCAAACATTTACATATTCTATTTTGTGATTATCTGATAGGGTATAATTTTCTTAAAGATCTTTATTTTTAAAAACTGAAAGTATCATCTGGTTTATAACATTTCTTTCCGGTTTATTCCCTCTGATGTTTTAGTTCTTTATTTCAAATTACACCCATAATCTAAAAACTTAGTATTCTAAATATATGAACATTTTACTACTCAATTATAGAAAAAATATTTTTGGCAGGATCATTAAATGAAATGAAAAAAATCAACCTGTAGTTTCTCATCATAGACAAGATGGGTGAGGCTGATGCAGAATTGTATAAAGCCTAGAGCGGTGCACACAGATACACACACACACACTCAAACACTCTTTCTCTGAAATCTTTTTCGGTTATGGTTTTCACCCTGTCAATAGAACTGTAAATTCCTATATAATTCATCCTAGAAAGATTCCACATCATTCTAGAATAAAACTACACATTCCTATTATGTTCTGCAAAATGTGTTTTAAAACTGTGACTTTAGAGTTAGAAAGGAAAAATGTGCTGCTGAAAAAACGTTTGAAAATTATTGTCTGGTATCAGTATTAATTCTGTATCTCTTAACCATATTCATACTGTTATGAGACTTGATTTCAATTTTAATGTGTATCCAAAAATGTCAAACATTTCCTTCAGATAATCATCCAATGGTATACAGCTGCATTTTCTATGCAGGAGTATGTTACTATCAGAATGCAAGAGAAAGACAGGAAACACATTATTCTAGCAGTCTCCATGGTAACTATGCTTTGCCCTTGCACATGTACTGGAAGGCAACATTTCAGATCACTTTAACCCTTAAAACATAGGAATTCACTTTAACCCTTAAAACATAGGAATTCAACATTTTAAGCACAGTGAAATGAAAAGTAAAAATGTATTGAAGATAACATTGAATAAAAATGATTGCCCGCATACTGTAGTTCTATATAATGACATTATATTTTCTCAATAAATTGTTTAAAATGCTCACTAAGAAAGATGTATATGCAAAAATATATACAACTTCTGGTCAGCATGACTAAACGCTGAAGACATGAAAAAGCGCTGTTACCTTCCCACCAACGTGGTCCCCATTTTTCTAATTGCATTTTTTACGTGCTTTCAAACTGCAAGGTTGGCAGAAACGGGGACAAGTAACACGAACTCACTCTGCTATGCAGTGTTAGAGATATGAACCGCTGAACTACTGACCTTCTGATCAACAAGCTCAGTGTCAGCCACTGAGACACCATGCTCCTTTATTTATAATACTTCTTTATAATAAACAGATTTTGATTCAAACTCTGCATAGCACAAATTAATCAAGGAGACTAGAGGAAAAAAGGCAGGGGACTGAGATTCTTCAGTTTATTGTTGGTATTATACCTGAGCTTTTAAATGATCCCTAACAATGATCTGGGGAACATCTGCATCTCAGGAAAGTCAGTGACCAGGTTTTTAGCATCCCTTAAAAGTTCTCCACACGGGATTAAGTCCCCCATGGCTCATTTTATGTTTTCCCATTAGTTTCTACATCATTTGAAGTGGCATGCCTACAGAGAAAACTCATAGCATAGATGGAAGTGATGCTGTGCTCAACAGATGACAACTAGACATAAAAGAGAATTGATCATTTTACACACCACTGTATTTTTTTATATTTGCTATTTCAACTTGGGACTTTATATAGATGTATTGGCAAGGTAAATGTGAAGGTAGTATGTGTGTCTATGTTTGAATATGTGGTGTATGTACTGCTGTGTTTGGTGTTAACTTAGAGAGAGTTAAGATATATTTGTATATATTTTACCACATTTTTTATCCATAGTAAACATTTCTTTTAATTGTAGATAGGTAAACCAATGATAGCTACTAGCCTCTAGTTCTAAATCTTCTTTTGATTTGAGAAGTGGTTAACTTTGAACAAAGGATATTATTCAGTATGAATTCACCAATTGTAACTCACTATCATTCCCTTTCTAAAAAAAAGATGTTTGGGTAACATCTAGATATATTTTAGAAAAACCTTTTATTTATTTATTCCAAACCATATAAATGGAATGCCTAATAAAGTGATCCTTGAAATCTGCATCTATTTTAACTTTATCATATTATAGATAGGTAGGTATGCTGTCCAAACTTCAATTCATGACTTTTCAAATCCAATAATTTATTCTTTTTATATATATATATGCTTTTTTAAATAATGTAAAACATAAATATTTAATATCTATATAAACAATCTGACTACAATTGTCTTTGAGATATAGTAATACTAATTATACTAAAATTGATAATATTATGTTATTATTGAACATAATATTATCAATTTTAATACATCTTCACTGTAATTAATCCTTCTCTTATGTTTTTAAATTTCTTACTTTTGTTTCTGCTTTTTAGCCATTGATAAAACGAATCCCATGCTAAAAATATTCAGTTTCTTCTTTCTCTTTAATTTTAAGTGTTAATATATCCATTTCTGATATTCTAATTTTTTTTATTACAATTTCATCTGTAGGGACCTCTTCATTTTCCTATTGTTGCGCGAACACAATTCTGGCTACTGTTAGCACATATAAAATTAAATATGTATTCCCTTTATTATATTTTTCTGGTAGAATACCCAACAGAAATATTTCTGGCTTTAGATCTACCGTATTTTTCAGAGTATAAGATGCACCTTTTTCCTCCAAAAACAGGCTGAAAATCTGGGTGCGTCTTATACATCGAATACAGCATTTTTTGTCTCCTGAAACCCCACCCCTTTACCAAAATGGCCATGCACATACCCTTATGGAGGCTTCCAGAGAGCTCCTGGGGTCTGGTGAGGGCAGAAATGAGCAAAAACCAGGGCGTTTTTGCCCCCCCCCCCCAGCCCCCAGCAGCATTCTATAAGCCTGCATAAGGCTATGCATGCAATTTTTTTTGATCAAAAAACGGCCTGTTTTCATGATAAATGTGCCATTATTTTGCTCGTTTTTTACCCTCCAACCACTCCCCCAGGAGCACTCTGCAAGCCCCCACAAGGCTATTCATGCCTTATTATTTGAAAAAAACAGGCCCGTTTTCGTGAAAAATTGGCCGTTTGGGGGAGGTTTGCAAAATGCAAAAATGGTTTTTTTTCCCTTTTGGAAAGCTGTTAAGTTAGAGTGATTGATGAGAATTACGTTGGTAAGTACTGTGTCTGCAGAAACAAAGATTTGTTCCAAAGGTGGTCAGTGATTTCCTTCTCCAGCACATGGGTAAATACACCTGGAAACATCTGCCTGCCTACTTACCTACCTACTCTCTTTCTCTCCCTACCTATCTACTGTATTTCTCTCTCTCTCTATTTCTCTCCCTATCCCTCTACCTACCTACCTACTCTCTCTCTCTCTCTCCCTATTTACTGTATTTCTTTCTCTCTCTATTTCTCTCTCTCTCTCTCTATCCCTCTATCTACCTACCTATCTACACACTCTCTCTCCCTACCTACCAACTGTATTTCTCCATCTCCCCCCACTATCTATATACCTATCTACCTATTCTCTCTCCCTATCTACTGTATTTCTCTCTCTCTATTTCTCTCTATCCCTCTACGTACCTATCTACACTCTCTCTCCCTACCTACCTACTGCATTTCTCTCTCCCCCTCACTCACTCTCACTACCTATCTACCTACCCTCGCTCTCTACCTACCTCCCTACTGTATTTCTCTCTCTTTCTCTCCCTCTCTATCCCTCGATCTACCTACCTACTTTAAAAAAAATTGCCTCTTCAAAACCTGGGTGCTTCTTATACTCCGGTGAGTCTTATACTCCGAAAAATACGGTATATGTTGCTTTACTATTTTTTCTAGCCATATATGTATTTTTCTTCAATATTTGTTTGCCTTTGGGCAAATATGAACCTGGTATCTCGTTACATTTCCAACACTTAGCGGACTTTTCCTTAAACGTCTTTGCTAATCTTGCTGGCAGAAAATGCCATCTATAAAACATTTTATATACATTTTCTTTCTTTGCAGTTGACATTGTTAGTTTATAATTCCTGTACCACAGTTTCTGCCACTTATCTAACTCTATATAATAACCAAAAAGTTTAGCCCATACTATCATTGTTTCTTTTACTTGCTGTTCTTCCATTTTAATGCTCAATAGGTAACTATGCTCAATGGCTAAGATGCTGAGCTTGTTGATCAGAAAAGTGGGCAGATCGAATCCCTAATGCTGCTTAACGTGTGGTCTCCCATTACTTGTCCCAGCTTCTGCCAACCTAGCAGTTCGAAAGCATGTAAAATGCAAGTAGAAAAATAGAGACCACTTTTGGTGAGAAGGTAACCACATTCCGTGTACCTTTGGCATTTAGTCATGCTGGTCATATGACCACGGAGACATCTTCAGATAGCACTGGCTCTTCAGCTTTGAAACAGAGATGAGCACTGCCTTCTAGAGTCAGGATCGACTGCCACACATGTGTGAGGGGAACTTTTACCTTTACCTAAGATAACTATAGATTTTTAAAATTAGTTTTTTAGCTACCCCTTCTAATACTAGGTCTAGTTCTGTTGGTTCTTTATAGAAGCCAGACATTTTAGTATCTTTCTCATATCTTGATTGTATTTGCACATGCCACCACCATGCTAAGTCAATTCTTTTGACTATCAATTTTTGCTTAGTTTTAAGTTTTCCTTTTCATAAAAGATGTTCTTATACTTCGTAATATTTGCTGTGTTAAGAATATTTGGATGTATTGGTAGGTCATCCTGAGTCTACTAATTGGCTTTGATTTATTTGATTTGACTTTTTTAAATCAAGTTTATCCTCCATTACTCATGCTTCTTTTGTCTACAATTAGTTTAGCTATGAGAAGAAAATCTTTCATTTTTTCTATGGAATTCAGTCTAAAATCTTTTTTCTTGGTTGGTGAAGATCATATCCTCCAGTTTGTCCCAACAAAATTGAATCCGTCTCTTTTTTAGAATAATTCTCAGGAAGGCATATTCTTTTCTTTTCCTCAATATTCTAATAGTGATTTTCTTCAAAACAATTATTTCTACATAATGAATCTGCAATTTAGTCTTGAAATGACAATTCAAGACTTGATCTTACATCATTCTTTTTACAAAACAGACCAGCACATAATTATGGATTTCCCAGATCGTGGCATAATAAGAATTTATTCTATTTTATTTAAATATCCATGTCAGGCCTGCCTCTGATCGAAACTCAAGAAAGAAAACCCCAACACAATTGATTTGGAGAGGTACTTTTACTAAGTTTGAAGTGATAGTGAAAGCAAGGCAAGATCTGATTCAAAATGTGAGAAAATTACAGAGTCACCTCAAATCCCTCCCTCCAGGGTCCAGCACTGAGAGTCCAATCAATGTCCAGTATAATGTTATAATAATAATAATAATAATAATAATAATAATAATAATAATAATAATAATAATCTTTATTGTCATTGTAAAAATTACAATGAAATTGGTTGTGGAAAAGCTCATTTTCATAGATTTCTAGCTAGCCTTAGGCTTGGATTCTCCCTTAGTTTTCAAAAGGTTAATGATGGGTAATCTTAGCAAAAGGAATGAACTGTCTATAAAAAATTGCGAAACTCAGGAAACTGCTTTCTAGTGCGAGGGAGTGCCCATTCCAGGACTGTTCGCACCTTTTCAAGGTCCATCTCTATTTCCTTGTGTGATATGCGATATCCCAAGTAGTCAATCTTGTCCAGGTGAAACTCACACTTGGACAATTTAACATATAGTTCACCAGCTCTTATTCAGGAATGCACGCACTAGCTTCACATTCTCCTCTATAGTCTCTGTGTATATGAGAATGTCGTCTAAGTAGACCAGGACACCCTTGTACAAATATTCAGGAAGCACCTAATTGATTGATTGCATGAATACAGCAGGCACCCCTTGTAATCCAATAAAGGGCAATTAAAGGCAGTATTCCATTTGTCTCTCTCCTTAATGTGAACTTTGTAGTAAGCTTCCCTCAAGTCCAGCTTAGTAAAGATTTTTCCTTTGGCCAAATGTGCCATTAGCAGCAGCAGGTAAACATTTTCCACACACATAGTGTTCAGACCTTTAAAATCTATGCAAAGACAAAGAGACCCAATCTTCTTTTCACGAAACAACACCAGGGCAGCCTAACTGGTTGGATGAAACCTCGCTCTAAGTTCTTGTCAGTAAAAGTCCACACCTCATCCAACTTCCTTGGAATCATTGAATAGATTTTTGGCTTGGGAAGCTTTGCCTCAGGGAGGATTTCTATGCCGCAGTCCATGGGGTAATGGGGCAGGAGCACATCAGATCCCTGCTCCCTGAATTCCTCCCTGAGGTCCCAGTATTCCTTTGGGATTTTCTCTTCAGCCATGTGCTCTTGCACAGCAGCTCCTAATTCCCTTGTAACCTTGACCCTCAGTAAAGGTTTCTGTCCTGCTCTTCCCACCAGTTGGGACCGGATTCTCAAAAGCTCCTTCCTCCAGTTCACAAGACGGTTCCATATTTGGAGCAAGGTTAATCCAAACAGAAGGGGCCTCTCCATTTTGGGGGCTACAACAAAACTCAATGTCTCTTTGTGATTCCTCGTCCACATTTCCATCAGTTCAGTTATGAGGTGAACTCCCCCCCTTGCCACTGACCCATCCAACTGGCAAAAGAATGTGGATTCCCTAAGTCTCTTTAGTCTGTTTCTCAACCCCCTTGGGGCTAATCACACACCTGGTGCATCCTGAGTCCAAAAGGACCAGCATCTTCCAATAGGTGCATGATGATTTTTCTGACTCTTAGCTCCACTGGGATAGTCACACAAGTCACACGTTGACTTACTAGGGGATTGTCGTCAGTCTCACTCCTCCAGTGGGATTGGAGCTCCCAGCTCTTGTGAAGGAGGGGTGAACCCAATGACCTCCACCACCCTCAAGGCTGTTTCATGGTGCCTCAGTGGCTGCTTCTCAGCCCTCTTGCCCCCAGTGGCTGCAGGTTTGGGGTATGGTTTGACTAAACAGCACTCAGCTGCTCAGTGTCCCTTCTTCCCACATTTCAAACATACGGTGGACCTCGGTTTGGGTGCTGGCCTGCCTTTGACAGCTCTTTGAGGATCCCTAGGAGCAGGGAGTGAGAATTTGTTCCAACTGTGGTTGCCATGGTGCCAGTCTCTGGCCAGGTCAAGTTCCATCTTGTTAGCTAAGATGTACCAGTGCTGGAGCTCTTGGTGGAGCTCTTGGGAAACAGCAGTAATAGACTTCTTGGTTAAGCCCATCATAATATTCCATCAGGACTTCCTGAGGCCATGTGGCCATGTGACAAGCCAACTCCTGGAAGTATTCTGCCACTGACATATGCCCCTGAGTGATGGTCTTCATTCAGGTCCCAGCCTTGCGTTCGGTTAGGACAGGGGTCTCAAACTCAAGGCCTGCTGGCCCAGCCTGGAAATACATAATTACCAGGATGTGGTGCTTCTGCCAGACAAAACCGACCACATGAACATTGTGGCCCATTTTTGGCCTCCCCGGCCTCCTGCAGCATTCTGCCAGCTGCTGGACACTATGGAGGGTGAAACTAAGGTGCTTGAAGAAATCCAGTTTGACATCCCAGGTCAGAGGTCTTTGAACCTCTGATGAAGGGACACTATAAACTGATTGTAGTTCCTTATTTGGAGGCATTGTCATTGTGAAGGGTGACAATCCAGTCTGCTGCAGCTCCTTCCAGGGCCATGGTGACACATCTCATTTTGGCTGCCTCAGATCTCAACTCTTCTCCATACTCCTGCATGTAATTCCAGACTTGGGCTAGGAACAATCCCAGAGTGCTGGGATCCGTACTTTGGGATCCTTTGTATTTTACTCGCAGCAGAGGAACTTTAGGAATTCAGCACCTCTGGGGAATGCCCCCCCCCCGACTTGAACCATCAAAGCAGCTACTGGCCAGAGCTACCCTCTGTGGAGCAATGGAGGTTGCCATGGCAGCTGTAGAAGTGGGCACTCATCCCACTGCCTGGTTGGTATCTTCATACAATGGCAGGGCAGGGTTCTGGGTGACAGCCTTCTGAGCTCTCTGGCTCTCAATTGCTTCGTGCAGCAATTGCAATGCATGAGGTGGAATGAGGTCCTTTTTGTCAGAGTTAGGCAGGGAAAAGTCAGCACACACTCTGGTGAGGGTCTCCCCAGGTGGATGCTCCTCAGGGTCTTCCAGCTGTTCTACGCCTAGCAACCATCTGGCTGAGACTGCTCATCCTCAAGTCGTAGCTCCTCCTCGAGTCATAGCTCCTCCTTGAGTCATAGCTCCTCCTCAAGTTGCAGCTTCTCCAGCCTCTCTGTGTCATGTTGTCTCCATGGCTGAGGAGAGGTCGATTCCAGGGATTTAGACTCACTGTGGGTCAACATCAAGTGGTCAGCTGCCATGGAACTCTGGGTCTCTGGGTTGGCTGATAAAGCAGATCTTGCCTAATGTCAGGCCTGCCTACATTCAAAACTCAAGAAAGAAAACCCTCAACTCGTGGATCTCAAGGAGCAAATAAACAAGTAGAAGAGAAAGTGGGCAAGGTGGAAGACGAATTGAAAGAAGTCAAGGAAAGAATGGGGGGAAACGAGCAGAGACTGCAGAAGGTTAAGAAAAGGCAGAAATAACAGAGAAAAAAGTGGAGGAGATTGATTATAGACTGATAACAATTGATAAGGACAACCACGGACCTCCGCTCCTTCCGCTTAAAATTAAAGACACACTTTTTTCGCCTGGCCGGCCTTGGGTAGTCTCTTTTTAGGTTAGGGGTTTTAGGGGTATTTTTAGTTTAGTTTATGGGTTTTAGCTCAGGATAAATTTAATCCATTTTTAATTTTGTATTTTGTATTTTGTCTGTGGTCTTATTTGTATTTTAATTGCCTGTGCCCCGCCTCGAGTCCCCTTGGGGAGAGAGAGCGGGATATAAAATTAAATTATTATTATTATTATTATTATAAAGGTGAATCCAGCATACTTTGGGAGATGGAACAATCTGAATTCTACCTAAGATTTCAGAACACTGAAGAGGAGAAAGGATAAAACTTAGCAGAGAAGATTGCAGAAATCCTCTCAGTGGCCACAGAAAAGAGTAAGGAATATATTTTCGCTGGAATGGACAAGACATTTAGAGTACATACAAGATATGCAATTAGAAATAACTTGCCCAGAGAGGTACTTGTAAGATTTATTTAAAAAAAAAACTCTTAAAAATGAAATAGTGCAAGCAACAAGAAGTACCACAATCAAATACAAGTCTAGAGAGATAGTGGTATTGAAGCAAATTCCAAGGAAGTTCAGAGAAATAAGAAAGGAATACTATTTTCTGACCAAGAGTCTGATTAAAAAGGGGGTAAGTTTTAAATGGCTTGTTCCAGAAGGGATTTTGATAAACTGGCAAGAACAAAGGCAGACTAGATATACTAGAGAAAGCAGAATTATTTTATGAACAACATATAGTAGCACAGGAGAGAATGCTGGTAAGAGAAGAGGGAGGAGCTAAATGCCAGGAAGCTAAGGGAAAAGATCAAAGGTAGATGGAGAAAGAAGAGGAAGAGAAAGCGCTAAGAGCAGGAACAAGGGCCAAAGAGACCCAGAAGCAGAGGGAGCTAAGATTGACTAGATCAACTAAACCTATAAATCAATGTCATGGAGGAAGAAATAAAAGTAATCTCCATTAACATAAGCGGACTAAATTAGATAAAAAGAAGAACATTTAACAAATTAGAGAAATTGAAATTGGACATTATATGCTTACAGAGAGTACATATTAGAATGCAAAATAGAAAATTTTTGGAACAGGTAAAACTACATAATTTATATATGACTCTAGCTGACCAAATAGCATTATATATTATATATATACGCCCCAAATGATAAACAAGAAGAATTTTTGGAAAACTACACACACACACACAAAAATAGAACATGAATATGAAGATATATGTATACTAAAAAGCTTTAATGCAATTGTAAATAATGGAATAGACCATAAATCTACAAAGATGAACAAAAAAACAAGAAAAACCCTACCCAAAACATTTTTCACAACGATGGAAGAATTAAACTTGCAAGATGTTTGGAGAATAAGACACCCAATAGAAAGATAATATATATTCTACTCAAACAGACATTTGTCCCTGGATAATGTCCAATCGGGCTTTTAATAATAATACTAATCTTTATTGTCATTGTACTAAAATTACAATGAAATTAGTTTTTGAGGGCATGCACTAAAATAAGCCCTCTCTCAAAAATAAGCTCACCCCAAAAATATTGCAACACATCAGCAGCCATGAGGTGACCACACTCACCACTTCCTGCACCTCAAAAATAATAACACCTCCCTAAAAATAAGGCCAAGGGCTTATTCCAGGTATCAAAAGAAAATAAGACCCTGTCTTATTTTTGGGAAAACACAGTATATAGCTACCTATTAAGAACTAGGCTAGAAGAAGAAGTGGTTAAAGACACAATGTTAACTTGAATTTTGGCCACACGATTGAGCAAGGAAATATTGGACTAAAATAAGAATATGGTTAAAGATAATGTTACAACAAGAAACAGAATTTAGACCAGAGATATTTTTACTAGGTATTATCCCAGAGAAATTCAAGAAAGAGGATACTTATTTGATTATACATGTAACTATTGCAGCGAGAATTGTATTTGCCCAAAATTGGAAATTAAATAAGCGACCAACAGGTGAAGATATAGTAAAAAAGATATTAGATTGTGCAAAGTTGAATAGGTTGACAAAGAAAATAAAGGACAAAGAGGGAGGGAGGGCGGAGTGAAGCCACGCCGACACAACGCAGGATCTCAGCTCTCTGAGACCCATGTTGAACTTTTGCCACCCCTCAGTCTATTATTGACCTAAACCGTCCTGGAGGGACGCTGATGAGGGAGACAAAGCCTTGCTGGTCACAGGGGTACCACAAAACCCCTGTTTGACCCAATGGAAGAGCTCCTGCAAGGCAGTAAAAGGCACCCCGCCCGGGGGACATAGGTGTCGGCAAGCTCCGAAGGAAGGAAGGAAGGAAGGAAGGAAGGAAGGAAGGAAGCAAAAAGCGAAAGTACTGACCAGGAAGGTATTCTAACTTTTTTTTTAAACATTTTGCTCAAAGAAATTCTTGGGTTTTTTTAGTAACTAAAGCCCTTAACTATGAAGCCGGGGAATTAATTTAATATGCTTTGAACTGAGAGATTTCCTTTTTTAATACATTTTTCTGAACTTGTGGATTGAAGCGCCAGAGCAGGGTTCCCCCTCCCCCTTTGGAAATGATTGGACTATTTCTGGTTTCATTTCTTCTTTTTTTATTTTTTGCTATTTAAAATTTTGAATTTGGGATTATCTCTATAATTAATTTTGAAGATCTATTGCGTATTTTTAAAACTAAATTAGAACTATACTTTCTACTTTTTTCCTCTTAACAACAAAGAAAAGGATGTATTAAAAAGTAAAAAATTGTTGCCACTGGAGGTCGCTGGTTGGTTTTTATGAATGTCAAGGTTACAGTAGCTGCCTTTTGATAACTGAGAATACCAAAATAAAGCAGGCCAGAGACAGGTGGCACTGAGAATTAACTTCTATCAACCTTTGGATTTGTCAACACGGTTTTATACTTGGAAGAGAATACTCCAAAAAACCAGAATGCTTTGGCTGAAATTTTAAACTTACTGAAACAAAATACTAGAAGAATAAATAACGCATTGGATAAACTTTTGTCTGTTACATCAAACAATGGCCAATTAGAGATTCCAGAAATTTAAGAGAAAGAAGAAAAGGAGGAAGATAGAGAGATACGGATTTTAGTTGAAGATAAAGATAAGGATACCAACGGATCAAATGCAGGAGAAAATATAGAGAAGGGAATACTTAAAAGAGAATTTGAGGAATCTGAGCCTCAGCTTGGTTATCAAGGAAAAGGGGGGGGGGAGATTTGAAGATGGATGAAAGAGGAGAAAGCTCTCCAGAAATACGTCTGACATTTAAAAATAAACAATATGTAAAGATAGGAACTGGACAGCGGTATTATTAGAGAGTTATATTGGACAATAGAGTGTGAAAAAAAGTCTACAAAAAACCTGGAAAGAAGAATAAAAAGAGACGGGGGCCACAAATGGCAAAAGAGATAAGTCCAACTCGCTACTGGAAGGACACTGGCTGATAAGGAAAGCCCTTATCCTTTGATGATTAATAACTAGCTAGATTGTGTTTAGAATATCATCGAAGGATTATTAGTTAATTAATAGTTATTTACAATAAGAGTAACCAATAATAATGTTATAGTTTAATGATAAATATCTATGTATCTATGTATTTGTAGAAATCTATGAGATTAGATATAAACAAAATTTAAGACTGCATTAGATACTACTGAAGAGTAATTATAGTTGATACTGCTGATAATGAAAATTGTTATATTTTGATGATTAATAATTACTTAGATGGTTTTAGAATATTATTGCATGTATATGTGTATATCTGTTGGGAATAGAAAATGGATGCTATTAGGTGATTGTATTTTAAAGACATGTTTGAAGAAGAAGATAGATTAAATTTGGAATATTAGATGAGAATTTTGGTGTACTGATATTAATCTATATGATGAAATTTCTGATTTATAATTTATAAAATGAGATTATTCATGAATGATAATCATTTTAGAGATGTACAGAAGTTATGTGAGGCCGGTCGGTATGCTATCGAAAGAATACAACAGAGTGATGACTTTCCCTTTTTATCTTTATTTTTAATTTTGTCCTTTTCTTTTCTTTGTTTGTCTTGTTGGTGGAATGCCATTGTATACTTTTGTTTTATATACAAAAAGATGTAAAGATAATCAATTAAATTGAGGTTGAGATATAATAAGTGTAAAAATCGACATGAAGGACAAGTGATGACTAAGGAAGAAATGCATGGAACTTTGTGATTAACTGACACAATTTTTATGATTTGTAATCTGTAACAGAAGATGGCTTTTTATGTTTTTTCAAATGTCTGTTTTATCTGTGTTTGTTCAAAAATAAATAAAAAATAATACAAAAAAATGGACAAAGGAATTGGAGTACTTCAAGACATAGGGACAATTTTATGATTGGTTAGAGAAAGGAAACTATAAAAGAAATTAGGGAGAACATATGGAACCCAGATGATGCACTATTAAATGGGGGGGGGGGAAAGGGAGGGGAAAACAGAAAAGAAAAATTTAAATATATAAGTATATATTAAAGAACGAGATATAAAAGAGGGGAAACATAGGATGGATTAGCGAAGGTAAGGGAATAAGACATGATACCAAATTATATTTGGGTTTGCGAAAATAACATCCCAAGGAAATATAAACTGAGATCTGAAAGAGACACCTATAACAATAGAAAAGAAAGGGAGAGAGGAGGAGAGAAAGAAAGACGGGGGAAAGAAGAATGAGGTAAGGAGAAGAAGATGGAAGGGAGAGGAAGAGAGAGGGTAGGAAGGAGAAGAGTAGGAGTAGGTGAAAGGTAAGGGAAGAAGGAAGGGGAAGGAGAGGAGGAAGGGAGGAAAAAAAAGGGAAAATAAGGTGGTGTTACAACAGGAGGAAGGGATGGTAAATAAAGTAACCCAAACTGTGTATTATAACCTATTAAACGAAATAATAAATGTATAAGAATGACAAATGTAAAGAAGAATAATTATGTGAATATATACTTAAAATGGTATGTAAGAGAACATAAAATTAAAAAAAAATGAAGAAAAAAAAGTCACCCCAAATCCCTCCCCCTAGAATCCAGTACTGAGAGTCCAAAAAATGTCCAGTACAATGGTGTGTAAAAGCTCACCTTCAGGTATTTCTCCGATCTGGAAGCTCAGGACGGTTGGCCTTGACAGAGTATAAACACCTCTTTCAGCAGCTCTGTATTTCGTGAGTGCAAATCTCCCTACAACAGCTCACTTCCCCATCCCAATTACTTATAACTCATACTTATAACATTATAACTTATAACTTATAATAATAATATATTATTATAATTATATTATTATAATTATATTATTAATATAATTATTACAATAATTATATTATTATAAAAATCATACTTATAACTCTGTATTAGGACTCACACTCTTTATACTTTACATAAATGACCTTTGCGACCGTATCATAAGCAACTGTTCTCTTCGCTGCTGATGTAAAAGTATTCAACACCGACAATGCTACTGCCCTACAAATAGACTTTGACTATGTGTCAGAATGGTCAAACAATTGGCAACTCCAAATTTCAACCAACAAATGTTCTGTCTTACACATTGGCAAAAATAATCAGAATACCAAATACAAACTGGGCAGATACCACCTCATGGATGACCCTCACTCTGGAGTACTCATTTCTAATGATGTAAGTGCCAGAGCTCACTGTAATAGCATTGCCAAAAAGGCATTAAAGCAGTGATGGCTAACCTTTTTTGGCTCGCATGCCAAAAGCGGAGGGAATCGTGCATGGGCATGCCACACCCATCATGTTATGTCCGTGACCCCCTGCTTTGGCGTGCTTTTTTTGCCCTCCCCAAGCTCCAGAAGCTTCAGGAGCTTCCTTGAAGCCTCCAGAGGGCGAAAAACGGCCTCAAAAGGCCTAAATCAGCTGGCCAGTGCACACATGCGCGCTGGAGCTGACAGGGCAACGCCTCGCATGCCCTAAGAAATGTTTCCGCGTGCCACCTGTGGCACCCGTGCCATAGGTTCACCATCACGGCATTACAAGTTCTTAACCTAATCTTGCAAAGCTTTTTCTCTGGTAATATTATATTACAAACAAGGGCATATAAAAACTTTGCTAGACCTATTCTTGTATACAGCTCATCTGTCTAGAACCCACGCTACATATCAAACATTAGTACAATTGAGAGAGTCCAGAGATATTTCACGAGAAGAGTTATCCACTCCCCTGCTCACAACAGAATACTTTATACCACCAGGCTTGAAATTTGGGGCTTAGACAACTTAGAACTAAACCAGTTTTAGTCTGACTTGAGCATAGAACACAAAATTATCTGCTACAATGTCCTACCTATCAATGCCTACTTCAGCTTCAACCGCAACAATACACAAGATCCCAATAGATAAAACTTAATGTAAACCGCTCCAAACTCGATTGCAGAAAATACAACTTCAGCAACAGAGTGGTCAATGCCCAGAATGCACTACCTGACTCTGTGGTTTCATTCCCAAACCCATAGCTTTAACTTTAGACTGTCTACTGTTGACCTCACCCCATTCCTAAGAGGTTTGTAAGGGGCATGCATAAACGCACCAACATGCTTACCATCCCTGTCCTACTGTCCCCACTTATTCGTATCAATTTCTTGTATTCATAATCAAGTTTATACTTATATCTGTTATCTTATACATGCTTGACAAAATAAATTAAATTAAAATTAAATTAAATTTAAAATTAAAACTTGAGGGATAGCATAAGATTTTAGTAGCAGTTATTTCACATGTGGTTCCATCACAGCAAAGGTATCCACATCTCTTTCATACTATAAATCCCTGGGATTCATTCTATGTTCCAGAAAATCCACTTTCTGATTTATCTGTTTTACCTATCCTGCAATTTGATGCATCTCATCATGGAGTTCTTTGGCTATATTTTCCATTTTTGCCTCTATTACTTATATTGTTTTGATTGGATATTCTTCCAGCATATCTTTCGTATATTCCAATTCTCCTCATCCCTAAGAAGAAAGAGCTTACTTTTACAAGACTATATAGTTTTCTTGATACGACCTAGATATCATAAACTCAACAGCACATAGGAATTGAACAAAACAACTACTAAGAATTTTTATGTTAAAAATGTTTTAGATCACCTATTTGTCACTCCTTCTACAAACTGGCTGCTGGGAGGCATGGACTATTGACTATTGACTTTTGTGATTAAGAGCAATGGAGCAAAGTGATCGTTGTAAGTTCCAATTATATCACATGACTGAAACATTCAACACAAAATTTGTAACAGGGAGAACCAAGAAATATTCTACCCTAAAGAGAAGGCTCATGTAAGGCTAATAGAACTAGCCTTAATAAGAGCTAGTTTGGTGTAGTGGTTAAGGTACTGTATTAAAAACTAAAAAAAGCACAGAGTTTAATTCTTCCTTAGGCATGAAAGCTGGCTGGGTGACTTTAGGTCAGCCACTCTGTACAACCCACTCTCACATGAGTTATTGATGTGAGAAAAATAGCAGGTGGAAACAGGAGTACATTCATTTTAAGTTGTACAAAACAAAGGTGATATGTTGTAATAACAATCATTTGTTTATCGTGTGTTTTGGAGTATAAGACGCAACTCCCCCCCCAAAAAAGAGGTGAAAATTTGGGTGCGTCTTATATACTGAATGTAGCCCCGTCCACCCACCAGACCCCACCTTTTGGCCTCTGCCTCCCAGCAATTTACCTCCTTCAACAAATGGGGAAATGGGGCTTACGGAGGCAGCAAAAAGCTATCGCAATCTCTGCAGCCTGAAACAGCTGGTCATTGGGAGGCCCATGCTTAAACTGAAAGTGAAAGTGAAACAGGCTGTTTGCTGCAAAGAGGCAAAGGCAAAAAAGATTTTCCTAATCAGGCTAAACTGAAACAGGCTGTTTGCTGCAAGGAGGTAAGTCAGTAACTATAAAGAAGAAAATTATAATCCGAACAAGTCCAGGCCAGCAATAATCCAAGGCCAGGCAGGTTGAGACAGTCGCACTAGCCTCTCTGGTCTCACTCTGCAGCTCCGCCGCTCGCCATTCGCCTGTTGCGCCAGCCCCACAGATGGTACACAGGGGCTGGCAGTATCTTCCGAGGCCGAGCAGGCCGCGCTCCGCCGCTCGCCGCTCGCCTGTTGCGCCAGCCCCACAGATGGTACACATGGGCTGGCAGAATCTTCCGAGGCCGAGCAGGCCGCACTCCGCCGCTCGCCGCTCGCCTGTTGCGCCAGCCCCACAGGTGGTACACAGGTGAAAATGGCAGAGGGTTACAGGAAACTGTCGTGGCCATTTTCAATGGCATAGGGCTACAGAAAGTCATGGTGGCCGAAAACGGGCCCCAAGGGGCTGCACACAACCCCCCCCCCCGCTCTGTTTTCACTGACAGAAATTTGCAGGAAGCCAACCTGGACCAAAAATGGGGCATATGGGAGCTCCATTCTACTGGCAGTGGGCTAGCAAAACAAAACAAAAGGAGAAATGTTTCCCCTTTTGCATTTGAGCATCCAAGAAGGGTCAGGAAAGGAAAAAGTGAAAGAGGAAAGCAAAGAAAAAGAAGGGAAGAGGGGAAGAGAACAAAGAGGGAGAATGAAGAGAAGTACAAAGAAGAAAAAGAAGGGAGGGAGGGAGCACTTGGCCACAAGAGCGCTGCTGCCCTTTCACCATGTTGTCTCCTCCTAAACTCCCCTAGTGGTCTGCCATCACCTGTTCCCCATTGTGGCCAATCTCACATGGAAGAGATAGAAACAAAAGTCTTAGATTTTATATAAAATCTGAGTTTATACAAAACCCACATAGATCAATATTTACATTTTGATTCCCACCATCCACTGGAGCATAATAAAATGAGAGTAGATTGTAGGGGTGATACTGAAATATTATTTTATTTTATTTTATTTACCTATTTATTAAATTATTGTTTTTTATTCCAATTTCATTTTAAATTGTATTTTATCTAATTCCATTTTAAACTGTTTTTATCAGATTTTAGTAATAATTGGTGTCTGGAACTCTGCACTTAGATATGGCCCAAGGGCTAATCAATAAAGTAAACTAACTACAAGGCTTTATAACTTTATTAAAACTTTTTTTTACTAACTGTACTAAGGTTAGAAATATACTTAGAAATAACTAATTTTCACACCATCAATTAGAAAAGCAATTTTAAATTTAACATTTCCTTTTGAGTGAGACCACGGTGTAATATTTGTAAAAAGAATTGGTATGAACTGTAAAAGAAAACACTTTTACCCCAGAATGCTTTCATTACAAGTGTGAACCCCAAAGAACTAGGGATGGTACACTACGTCAGACAAAAAACAAAAACATTAATAATGAATTTATCTTCAGAATAAGCTGAGCAAATTGGTTATGAAGAAAAAGGGGAAAGGAAAAAGGAAATCTTGCATAGCCTGACTAAAATATGCACAATTTTATATACAATTTTATAAAAATATACATAAAAATATACATTAAAATATATACAATTTTAATCAAAATAATTCAGAAGTACTATAATGCTATTGAAATATATTAACTAGACCAAGTGATGGCTAATCTTTTCTGGATCAAGTGCCCAAACCGTGTGCATGCGCCCGAACCCCCAAAATGCAATATGAATGCACCACCCACGCATGTACTCCTACACGCCCCCCCCACATGCGCAGCAGAGACCGAAGACCAGCTGGTCAGTGGGAGGCCACGCGCATGCGCGGCAGAGCTGAATTGTGACAACAGATCATGTTCGCCATCATGGAACTAGGCTATATTACAGTAAATATACTTACTATACTGAATACTTACTATATACTTACTATACTGTAAATATAGTACAGTAAATACTGTACTTTATTCCCATTTCATTTTAGATTGTATTTTATTTCCATTTCATTTCAAATCATATTGTTCCCATTTCATTTTAAATTGCTTTCATCAAATTCTTCTCCATATTTTTTTGCTTTCTTTCGGGAATTTGTTAAACTTGACCTGGTAAGTCAAAGAGCCAATGCAATATATTGATAACAATTTAAGATACTGCATTTTAGTTATTTTAGCCAGCATGAACCATTAATACAATTCAGTCATTTTTTTAATAACATGCTTTTTAACTGGCTTTTAACACATGTGATTTAATTTGAAAGAATGAGATATAGTTACTGAACTAGAGTTATATGCTCTGTATTGTGAAGTTTACCTATTTAAAAATGAAGCAGAAGTTGCTGGGTAAGAAGCTAGTGGGAATTATCCCCTGTAGCTTCAGATTTTAGAATATGCAGGAATTTTTCAGGTAATTTAGTACAATACATTTTCAAAAAAAATGTATTATGTAAAAATGTTCTTGCTCATCCAGAAAAATCAGAAAAAAATACTCCTGCTTAAACAGACTTTCCCCCCCTCTATCTTTATCTTTTCTATTTTTATCTGAAAGAAGCTAAGCCAGTTTCCATCACACCAAACTGCAGCAGATGTGCATAACAGTCTCATGCAGTTAAAGCCCTACTTGTAGCTTGTAAACAGGAATATAACTGTTCAGTATTAAAGCAAACACTATTAATAGGCAATGCCAGTTCAATATAAGGAGACAGTGGCGAAATTGAGACAATGCTAGCTTTGTGTACCTAAGCTCAAACATTCATAGGGATAATGATGTCATCAAATAGTGATATCTTCTACTCAGGAGAAAAACAATAACAGATCTACACAAAATGTTAAATATTGTAAAAGTCACTGCTTTTACAACAAAGGTACATTACTGAGGCCAAGATTTTCCCAACTGTGAAAACTGGATCATCAAAAGAATCGGTGAAGAAAAATTGATGATTTCAAACTAGGATATTTTGAAGTTCAAGAAGTATAAAGCATTCAAAACTAGATGAAGTATCTGTAAAAAGGTATGGAGTGAGGAATCTTGGGATTTTGTCCTGGGCCCAGGTGCTTTAATACCTTTCAAATGGCTTAAGGCAGTGGTCGGCAAACCATGGCTCGTGAGCCACAAGTGGCTCTTTGGCCCCTGGAGTGCGGCTCTTCCTCCGCCGGGCAGACTCTGTCTGTGGCATAGACGGCTGCTGCTGCTTCTGCTACCCCAGAGCCTTGCGACGCTCCGCTCCCACCGCCCAAGGTCACCTGGCAGGTCGCCCGGCAGGCGGGCAGGGAAGCCAGGCACGTCTCCACCGGCTCCCTCCGACAGCCACCACGGCACACGTTCTGGGGCTGCCCGCCAGGCATGGCTGGGAGGGAGGTGGGCGTGTGGCCCCAGAATGTGCGCTGTGGTGGCTGTTAGAGGGAGCCGGTGGAGACGCGCCCGGCTTCCCTGCACACCGCCGCTGCCGGGCAACCTGCCGGGTGATAGCCTCGGCGCGCTTAAGGTGGCGGTAGCCTCGGATGCTCGTCCCGCCCACCCGCTGCGGGAGAACGCATCCATAGCCTCCCCAGCCGGCATGCCGGCCCTTCCACTGCTTCCGGGGGGGAGAGGGGAGAGAGGGAGGGACTGACAGACGCAGAGAGAGACAGAGGGGGGGAGGGAGAGACAGAGAGACGGACAGAGACAGAGAGAGAGGGAGGGAGGGAGGGAGACGGAGAGAGGCACAGAGAAAGAATGACAGAGGGAGGGATTGAATCGGAGACAGACGGGGAAAGAGGGAGAGACAGACAGAGACAGAGAGGGAGGGAGGGAATCAGAGAGAGTGACACACACAGAGACAGGGAGAAAGAGAGAGAGGGAGGGAGAGACAGATAGACAGAGTGTTTGAGTGACAGACAGACACACACACACACACACACAGAGTGACAGAGATGGGTGGAGGGAGGAGAGAGAGAGAGAGAGAGAGGAGAAAGAAAGAAAAAAGAAAGAAAAAGAAAGTGGGAGAGAGAGAGATAAAGAAAGAAAGAAAACGTATGACCACAATTGAGCCCAATATTTTGGTTGCTAAGCAAGACCATCGTTAAGTGAGTTTCACCACATTTTCCAAATTGGCCATGCCCACCTGATCACATGACCGCTGAGCCACTCCCACAAAAAGGCCACACCTTCTTTTGGTTCTCAAAAGAAATTTCAATCGTTGTACTGTTGATATTTGGCTCCCTTGCCTAATGAGTTTGCCCACCACTGACTTAAGGGTATTCATCAAAATTGCAGAAGACACAAAGATGGGGTGAATTGCTAACCAACCTCTCAAGAAGGCAGCCTCACATTTCAAAAGGATCCTGAGATTTGAATACTGGTCTCTGCCCAACAAAATTGTACAGAAAGAAATGCAAAGTTCAACACTTAAGTAAAACCCTCCTCTCAAAATAAGATAGGTAGTACCTAGTTTGACAGTAGCACTTTTGAGAAGAAATTGTATTTCCTGGTAGACCACAAAGAAAGCATGACCCAGCATGCAGAAGCCAAAACAGCTAATATAAAAGCAGGGGTATAATTAAAATAATTAAACATAGCACTAGTCAGAATGCACTTAAATACTGTGACTAGTTTGGTCACAATAAAAGGAGAATGCTAAAAAAAATATACAGAATGCAAAGAACAGCAGCAAAGACAGCAAGGAACTTGAAACATGGAAGCTAAATGCTTACTCTAAGAAAATAGTTTAGCTTTAAAAACAACAGGGGAATTTGAAGAGAGTGTGGATTTATTTTTGGTACTGTTTGAGGGTAGGATAGGAACCAATGGATGGAAGCTTTGCATAGACAGATTCAAGCCTGAAATAAGGAGGAGAGTCTAACTCTAAACCTTAAAAGCTACTAAATCATGGAACACATCCTGGAGTTGAGGACGATGCTTCACTGCATGTGTTCAAGCAAACATTTAACATCAATTTGTCAGGAATGATCTGAAAATTCCTGCAGTCGGCAGGTCAGAAGGCCTCTAAAGTCCCTACTAGGATTCTATTTTCTAAGTAAAACTAGATTGCTTATTTAAGAGCAGTATTAATGAAATCAAAGCTTTAATATTTTGCAAACATTAATGCAATAATCACAGGAGAAGCTTCTTGAAGCTGAGAAAAATTTGAAGGGAACTGAAAAAGACACCATTAGAGGGAATGGTAGCAAGATATTATCACTGATGACATAAGTGTGAGTTTACAAGAACTGTAAAGCAGAAGTACAAGGATTGTATTGAAGGCAAGCCATACAAAATAATGTCTATCATGCGTGGGAAGAAATTACCATCTGGTTCTGTTCCAAGCTGAGAGAAAGATACTGTAAACATGGAGGCTGATTGGAAAGAAGGTTTAATGATGAACAGAACCACCAAGTACATGGTTCTGATACAGCTGAGAAAATGGAGTTGAGAGTGAGGGGTTTTTAACCCTTCCTTTGGCTTTGCACTTGAACTTCCTGTTCCTGTGCAGGAAAATGTATTCTATTGGCTGTTGTCAGAGTCCCATGGGGCCATGCAGAGGTTATGTATGGGTCATAGCTGGCTCTATGGGTAAAGTACAAACCCTAGGTGTGTGAGCTATGGTTGAGGTTTCTGAGAGTGATGCAATGTCTGAAAGGGTGTTGGACAATTCCTATTGTGGCTTAAAGGCTTTTTTCCTGTTTTGGCTCTGGGGTGGGGACTAATCCTACCATTCTGCCTTTGTTTCAAAATATCTTGCCTTGAACGCATTACCAAATCTGCATTTCTAAAAGATGGCCTCCTCAGTTTGGTTTCTGAATAGGCTGGCCCATTTTTTTTTAATGGGCACAAAATATCTGCTGGGGCTATTAAGAAAAGTGGGGGTTGCTTTCTGTCTCCAAGAGCAACTTTCTCCATTTCTCAATTAGGGAAATATAATATTCTCAGGATATCTTCTGCTAGAGGAAGGGTATGGAAAATAAAGGGAACAAGAACTCCCTTTTTTTCTTTATGTAAGCTCTTTATTTTATTAGTATGAAAATATTGGGAAATGTGGCTACAATTGTCATAGTAATCTCCCTTAGAAGTTAGCATGGATTTTTTTGCAACATAGTGCATTAATTTTTTATAATTCCATAGATGAACTGAATATATATTTTATTTAAAACAATGCTATTCCTACCAGAAGTAAATAGTATTTTGAAGTTGCTTCAGTCCAGAAAAATATTGAAATGTGGATTGCTTACAAATGAAAAAAATTAAACATACTTCAGACCTTAAAAAATGAGGTCAAGGACAATGTACCGTGTTTCCCCGAAAATACGACATGTCCTGAAACTAAGACCATGCCAGATTTTCGCGGCGGGCAAAAAATATAGACCCTCCCCCAAAAATAAGCCCTAGTGAAAGGGTGAGTTTAGCCAGAACAGGGAGCAGCCCTTCCCTTCCCCGGTCACCTCAGGGCTTCTTGGCCCCTTAATTGGATCAGTTGGGCCGCTCCAGTCACAAAACAGCTGATTTGAGGTCACTTCTCACTTGTATATTTTTGGGGAGATATTCCTGCCTCTCCTCCTGTACTGAAGGTCAGCATAGACTGAGAACAGGATAAGAGATGAAATCCCCCCCCCCCTTTTAAGAGGTTTGCAAAACGCCACATTCCAAGCATTCACATTATCCAGGATTGCAGGATTGAAGGCATGCGGGAGGGAGGATTTTGTCTCTTATCCTGTTTTCAGTCTGGGCTGACCTTCAGAACAGGGGGAGAGGCAGGAATACAAAAATGTCCCATTTTGAGCCTTCAGTATATTCCAGGATTGCAGGATTGAAGGCTCGGAATGTGGCATTTTTGTGAACGGTTTGAAAAATGTAGAGGGGAGATTTTCCTTCCTCTTACCCTGTTCTGAAGCTCAGCACAGACTCAAAACAAGATAAAAGGCAAAATCTCCCCCCCCCGCTTTTCCTGGCATTCGTTCTTTCCTTGGGATCTTAGCGCAGATGCACATTCCCCAAATGCTCTATCCGAAGCCTTCCCTGCATCTGTGCAGAGGTCCTAAGGAAAGGAGAGAGAGAGAGAGAGAGATCCCTACCCCCCCCCCCCCAAGGCAGCCACATCCCTCCACTAACCTGCTTTCCTGCTCCATTCTCCACTGCCATGTGCAGGGCAAGAAAAGTAGTTTGGGGGACTACTTCCAACTTCATGAGATCTTTTTTTTTTTTTGCGAGAACTTAGAAGATATTTTCTGGCATTTTTTTTACCATAGGCACACAGTCTACTTTTCTTGCCCTGCATGTGGAGCGGAGAATGGAGCGGGAAAGCAAGTTAGTGAAGGGATGTAGCTGCCTTGGAGGGGGAGTGTGTTTGCATGTGTGTGTGTGTTCGTTTGTTGCCAAGAAGAGCCCCTCTCCCCACGAGGCCAGAGGAACACAGTCAGCTGTTCCGTGGCCAGCAAGCAAGACAGCCGAAGGCCAGGATACAAGGAGAACTTGGGTCATTGTGGCTGCAGGCAAGCAGATAGTGGAATGGAGAGGGTGGAGCTGGTGAGCTTGCTGCTTCCTGCATCTGAAAAATAATAAGCCCTCCCCTTCTAATAAGTCCAAGGCCATATTTCGTGGGTCAAAAAAACATAAGACCCTGTCTTATTTTCGGGGAAACACAGTATGAATATCTCCTTGCATATGACAGCACTAAACAGAAGTATATAAGAATTTCAATTGAAATACATTTTTTAACATGTAAAGTACAAGGGAGTTGGTTAAATGTACTCCAATTTGATATTAAATATAGCATGCTATAGGACAATTTATTTTAACAGTTATTTAAAATGATTTGCACCAGGAATTAATCCATGTATGCTTTCTCAACAAATCTAAACCTTCTAACTATTTACAATAAAAACCAATATAGTATGATGGTTATACTATTGGATTAAGAAGGGTTAAGTTACAATATTTATTTAATTATGAAGTCCATAAGAAGATTCTGGTCTAGTTGTTAACATTTATCTCATAAAATTGAAGTGAGAACACAGTATTACTACCAAAAAATATGGTAAACACAGAGTATCAACTTATATACATTCAGAGATTGAACTCACTAATAAAGCGATTAACTGCCAACAAATCCACATTCAACAAAATGGTATCTTGCAGATGGATCTTAAATTGTACAAATTGATCTTGTACCCTGCACTGTAACAATACAATATGTGAGATAGAATCTGAACACCCCCCCTTCTCTCTCACACACAAACACACTAATCTCTCATCAGTTGTTTTAGTAGTATTAGAATTAAAGTCACCCAGAGTAAACTTCCCAATAATTGAGACTGGATTTGCCTTTAGGTGCCCATTGAACACATTACCAATATATCATATTGTCTCTTTACCATGACCATAACGTATATGAATATAAGGATAATTCCTTAATTACTTCCCAGTTCAACTTACAATATGCTTACAGAATCTTTTAGAGGACTGCAATTGTATCTAACATTTATTCGAGATTTTTCCATGCCAATTTTACCTGAAATCACACTGCATTATTTATTCAGAAACCAAATACTTGGCATAACAATTATATTCTTGCCCATGATAGTTATTCAAGCATACTTTGCTACTGTATTTAAGGTAAATAATGTCCTGATTAAAAATGAGTCCATAAACAATGAAAAAAAATCTATAAAAAGGTTTACAATGTTTAATAAGACTTGTTTCGAATCTGGCTGTATTCCAGAAAGTTTTAAGCTATGTTACAGAGAAAGTAAAACCCCACTTTACCAAAATGTATAAAACATAAAAAATAATCTTTTCCACATGCAAAGCTAGCACAAAATGATGATTAATCTAAATATGAACATTATTAATAAGTTATGAACCTTAATTTGCCTCCAGAAGTTGTGAATGCTTCAACACTGGAAGTTTTAAAGAAGAGGTTGGATAACCATCTGTCTGAAGTGGTGTAGGGTTTCCTGCCTAAGTTGGACTAGAAGACCGCTAAGGTCTCTTCCAACTCTGTTATTCTATATTATATTTTATACATTTATCATAACAATCTATGCAATGTTAGTTATAAAAAAGTTTCCAGATAAGGAAGATTAAAGGATACCGAGAAAGCTCATAATGAAACAGCTGTAATTACATAAGCGGAGATGAATTTGCAACACAAATACATTTATAAACTGTCAGTGATCTGACAGTTTATATAATAATATTAAAATTCATTTTTTTTCTTAATTTCTAAGTGCTGGAATATAAATATTTCCTACTGTATGGGAATTCATGCAGTAAGAAAACTCATTTCACAAATAGATATGTACCAGCAATAATTCAATGCTTTCACTTTCAAACATATAATTTATTCCTACTGGAAAACTAAACTATAAATAGATTATCTTGAGAACCAAATATAAGCTGCAGAATAAACTTAAAACTGATGTATTTATAAAATATGGAGCTTATATATCAAGTTCCATAAAAGGAAACAATAACTGTCCATAATATCATAAAATATCTAAAGAATAGTATATTTGAACAACATATTTAAAACAAAGTAATTAACACATTTTAATCTTTATTGGGCCAAGATGCTCAAAGTAGATTGTGTCAGATGATGGCCATGACAACCTACTCTATAAGATCCAAATTATACAGCAGTCTTAGGTCAGGACTTTCATGTATCTTTGTTCTTTAAAAGATTATCCTCCTTTTTATTTGACAAAAAGTATAGTATCACAATAAAGTAAGGATACATTTACACTAATTTGTACTCAGGTTAAGATGACATCTCAGAACATAAAACCAGGTGCACAACTGAAAGAAATAAAGCTTTTTACTGGTAAATGTATACTACTTGTACATCTGCTTAAGCCTAATTTTAAATAGTTAAAAATCTTAAATAAATTATGATACAATATGCACTTCATATGCTGTGAGGGTTTTCAAAATTCAAGTGCAACAAATTCAAATCTTCATATTCGTTATATCAAAGGTAGGGTTATTTTTAATTTTTTGATTGCTAAATGATCGATTATGTTTAAATAATAAAAACACTTAAACTGAAAATGGTACTCACCATCCCCAACTGCCATTGCTCAGTTAAAATATTACCAAATGATTTTTCAAGGAAACCAAATACAGTACAAGACAGTATATTCCTGCGCCACTTTCAATCCAGTGCAGTGTGAAAACAGACACAGCACTGTCTGACCCAGTGAGATCTGCAGCTTTATACTGCAACAAGCAACAGCTGCTATGCCACTTCAAAATAAAAGTCCGTCTTGTTTTAGGAAACTCCTTCTATCTATTACAATAAACCTGATTACTGCATATACCAATGAGGCATTTCAATATTGTAGTAAGATTCCCCTCTTTGCTCTTGCCTTTTTTCTTTGAAAAATCTGCTTACAACCAATGAAATTCATTCCACACGGACTTTTAATGCAATAATCAAAACAGAAGGCATGTGTTTGGGAAACATGTCTTGCTTACAATCCCTAAGGATTTCTCTATAATCAGGATTAGTCACATGACCAAAATGATTATCTGATTTGTATTGGTGCAATAGAATCTAGTGAAATCTTATTACAGCCAAAAAAGCAAAATAAGACATTTACAAACAATCATATAAGGTAGAAATAGAACATGTATAATATTTTTGTTTGGTTCCCCCCCATCCCCTGCCTCCCCCCCCCCCCCCACTCCGCCTTTCTGTCGCTTTTCTTCTGTGTTCTCAGTCTCCAATTGTACACAACTATCTCTGGCTGTTTTAAACAATCGTGTCAAAGGCACACTGTCAAATGCTTTTCTGTTCAAAGAAGGCTGTACCACTGTTTTGGATAAAGCTAGTGACATAAATCTGAATAAACCACATAGTAAGAGCAAGTTGCCTTGCATTGCTTGACAACAAGACTCCCATTTCATAGATATGCATACATTTCCCACCAAAGTTTTACAAATGTAAAATAAAACAGGAATTCAGAACACATACATATGTTTGCAAATTAAATCTTTAATTCAGCAAGCCATTTAAATTAGGACCTACAGTTAAAATGTATTTGTACAGTAGACTCACAAATTTAACTGCAGAGAGTTTTACTCAATTAAGTTCTCTAACCTAATAAAACAACAAAATATATGTCACCAAAACCTGTATGGAGTCATTTTTTGATGAATGGCAAATCCGATAGACCTGTTTTTCGCCCTCCCCAAAATCCAGAGGATTTCAAGGAGCTTGGGGAGAGCGAAAACAGCGTCCCCGGCCCTCCCCAGGCTCTTTGCTGTCTCACGACTGCACTGGGGGCAACTGAACAGCCTGCTCTTGGAAATAGAGGCTGTGGCGAATGGGCTTGGCCCTGGGCTCTTGCTCCGCCTGCCTAGGAAAGGGAACCCAGGGAAGAATATAATGGCCGTTTTGGAGGGAATGGACGCAGCAACTTCCACTTACATCCATAGCAGCCATGCCTGCCACACCCCGCCACCTTCGGAGGTAACAGAAGAAACCATTCCTCTTGGTGGCTGAGCTGGCCTGCGCCAGGCCCCAAGCCTCACGATCACCCCGCCTAGCGCACAGACTTGGTCTCTATTGCGGACTGCGAAGCCCCGCGCTTTGGCCAGCCGACGCCCTGGGAGACCCATTTCCCGGCTCCATGTTCCAGACCTGGGTTATGGGGCAACCCCTGGGCATTATCCTCTACCCCCTACAATGCTGTTGCCACCACTCCCTCTGCCGGGCATGTTGCCTACGTCAATGCCACTGCCGCTGCCTCAGGTCCCAGTAATCATTCCGCCTCATCCATCAGATGCACCAGAAGCATTTGCAACCAGTGTCTGCCCCACCCACTTCCCCCATGGTGGCTTTTCCTTCTTCTGGCTGCTGCAGCATTCCAGCCAGAAGGAACATTGTGACAGCCGCCGAGGGCAAGGGGGTGGCGGTGGCAAGGATGGGGCTTCCTGCATAAAGACGCCACCGAGAGCCTGGCTCACTGATGTGGGAGCAGCTGCAGTGGCTGCCTAGTTGCTCCTGCCCTTCCTCCTGTGGCTGCAGCTGCTGCTCTTCTGGGGCGCCTGAGCCAGCCAGGCATTCCAGACCGTGGGTCCTCTTTAGAGCTGTGGACTGGAGGTGTGCAAGTAGCCCACTCAGGTGAGGAGGGAGGAAAGCCCGTCCTTGCCGCTGCCGCCCCCTTGCCTCCGGCAGCTGTCACAGTGCCGCTTCTGGTTGGTGTGGGAGGGGCTGCAGGGGCTGGCCGGATGCTTCTGCCCTTCCCCTTGTGGCTACCACTGCTGCTGCTTTTCTGATGCACCCGAGCCAGCCAGGCACTTCAGACCACAGATGAGCCATGGGCTGGAGGGCTGGGGCCATGCAAGAAGCCCGCTCAGGTGGAGAGGGAGGTAAGCCCCGACCACAGCTCTACTCTGCTAAGAAGTGATGGCAGGGAACTCCTCTCCGCGTCTTTTGACACATGCGGCCGTTGCTCTTCCTGTTGCTGGTTTTTGCGTGTTGCATGTGCGCCAGGAACCAGATCACCAAACGGCCGACGTGCATGTGCACCCTGGAAACAAAAAGATCATTTTCCTGGCCTACGCATGCACACCAGGTGACTCCACTTCTGCTTTTTGGCACGTCAAGACCAGCTGGCTGCTGTGCCTGAACCCAGAAGAGTAACTGATGATGGCTCCGCGTGCCAGGAGAAATGGCTTTGCGTGCCACTTCTAGCACACATGCCATAGGTTCACCATCACAGATATAGACTCATGTGAAAAAGTAAGTACACCCTCTTTGAGTTTATTATGTATCAAGACATATTAAAAATGATCTGATCCTTAGCTGTTCTTAAAAATAGACAAATACAACAACACATGATATACTATACCATGTTATCATCTGTTTTACAAAAAGAAAGTCAAAATGGAAGTCATGTCTGAAAATCAAAGTATGGGCATATCTATGATTCAATAGCTTGTAGAACTATCTTTAGCAGCAATAGCTAACTTTAGCAACAATAGTTTCTCTACAACAATGTGAGAGACTAATAAAGTCATACAAAAAATGATTACTTCAAACATTTTTGTATGACTTTTATTAGTCTTTCACCCTTAAGAAGAAAGGTCTAGAAATCTTCTTTTATATATTGCAAAAATGATGCAGAAACAAATTGAATAACAGACATTGCTTATAATTGCAACTGAAATACAAGAACCAAGATCTATGTTAAAATCCCTGCCTAATAATATAATAACCTGGAAAATGGGTAGTAGATTACTATCTCTCAGCCTAATCCATTCCTAAACTCTTGGGATAAGATATAACAAAATCGATTCAATCACTATCAGTAGATTGCATGGGAAAGGGAAAGGGAAATGACCATTATGTTGTTCAGACTACAACAGACTACAATTTCTTCTCCGTACATTCTCCCTATATAGAATGCTGAAAGGTAGGTGATTCTTTTGTTCCCGTTGATGAACAGAAGATTTTACCATCACAGCTGGTTATTTTGTGGCTGTCTTACTCCCTGTTTTTTGAAGAGGAGACTAGGAAGGACCCAAGACAACTTTTGTAAACTTTTGCACTTATGGAGAAGAGGCAATCTTGAAGACTGCAATTCTCAGTAAGGAGCAATCAGGAGGGCAGATCTTACTCACCATCTTCCATGCTCTTGTAATCTCTCACTTTGATTACTGTACATGTGCTGTCCTTCTGAAAACCATTCAGAAACATTCAAGTGGTGCACAATAGGGCTGCACAGGTAGTACCATATTTTTTGGAGTATAAGACGCACCTTTTTCCCCTCAAAAAAGAGGCTGAAAATCTGGGTGCATCTTATAAATCTAATACAGCATTTTTTGCCTCCCGAAGTCCCATCCCCTTCACCAAAATGGCCTATCCTTATGGAGGCTTTCAGAGAGCTCCTGGTGGCTGGGGAAGAAAGAAATGAGCAAAAAATGGGCCGTTTTTTGCCCCCCCCCAGCCCCCAGCAGTACTCAGTAAGTCTCCATAAGGCTATGCATGCAATTTTTTGACAAAAAACATCAATTTTCGTGAAAAATGGGCTGTTTTTTGCTTGTTTTTGATCCCCCTACACCCCCAGGAGAACTCTGCAAGCCCCCCCCCCCGGCCCGGCTATTCATGCCTTTTGGGGGGGGGGGGGAACGGGCTTGTTTTTTGGAGGTTTCAAAGTACAAAACTTTTTTTCTTCCTTTTGGAAAGCTCTTTAATTGATTGATGAGAATTACATTGATCAAGCACTGTGCCAGCAGAAGTCTTAGGTGCTGCAGATTGTCAACGATTTCCTTCTCCAGCACATGGATAAATAGACATGGAAACTTCTACTTACCTACCTTCTCTCTCTCTCTCTCTCCCTAGCTACCTACTATATTTCTCTCTATCTATCTACGTACCTGCCGTGTTTCCCCAAAAATAAGACAGGTCTTACATATTTTGTAACATACAAAATATTGCCTTGGTCTTATAATGGGGGGGGGGGGGGCTTATTGGTTTGGGATTGCTGGGCTTCCATTTGAACAGTTCCCTGGAGTTACCGGTAAAAGTCCCTGCGCAATGATTCCATCTTTTCCCCCTTTTGTCAGAAAAGAAAAAAGAATGGAAAGCTGCAATGGGGAGATTACCATTCCTTATTCCTTGGTGCTGGTGGGGGGGAATCTCAGTGCAACAAGATGCCTGCACAACCGAAGCCACACCACAGGGCACTCCGGATCAAAACAAGCCTTGCAACTCCCCCATGCTTTATCATCCGTTGCACACCGAAGTGGACTGACAGCTGCACGTTGTCGCAAGAGCATACTCCCAGAGCAGCATCCTTCCTCCATGCTTTGGTAGGATGCCGGTCTGTGAGTATGCTCGATGGTACACTACCATAGAGCTTACTTTCAGAGTGGCATCCTACCTCTGTGCTTTGATAGGATCTGCTCTGGGAGTAGGCTCCCGCGACAGAACGTGCAGCTGTCAGTCCGCTTAGGTGTGTAATGGATGATAAAGCTTGGGAGAAGTGCAAGGCTTGCTTTGATCCGGAGTGCCCTGCAGTGTGGCTTCGGTTGTGCAGGCACCTTGTTGCACTGAGATTCCCACCCTCCACCAAAGAATAAGGAATGGTAATCTCTCCATTGCAGCTTTCCATTCTTTTTTCTTTTCTAACAAAAAGACGAAAGGATGGAATCGTTGCACAGGGACTTTTAGCGGTAACTCCAGGGAACTGTCCAAATGGAAGTGTTTGTCTTCTTCCTTAAGCCTCTCCTGAGGATGGGGGGGGGGGTTGCTGTGGGATTCTCGATGCTCTCTTGGTTTTTTTTTCTTTCTCGGGTTGATGCAAAAAATGAGAGCGCAAGAGAGCAAAAATAATAATAATTATTATATACAAAGCACGGAGGTAGGATGCCGCTCAGGGAGTACACTCTATGGTAGCATACCATAGAGCATACTCCCAGAGCAGCGTCCTACCTCTAAGCTTTGGAAGCCGCAGAAAAAGCCATGTGGCGGGCGGCAGCAGCAGCGGAGATGCCCTGGCTCTGTAGGGATAGTTAGGCAAGGGCATTGCAAGCCTGGGAATCATGCGAGCGGGGAGCGGAAAAGCCGCTCCCGCAACCCCCTCTCTCCAGCCTCGGTTTCCCCTCCCTCTTCCTCCCCTCCCTCTCGTACTCCACCTACCTACCTACCTACCTACCTACCTACTATATTTTCCCTCTCTCCCTCTACCAACCTACTTACCTACCTACCATATTTCTCCCTCTCCCTCTCTATCCCCCATCTACCTACCTACCTACCTACCTATCTACTGTATTTCTCTCTCTCTCTATCCACCTACCTACCTACTGTATTTCTCCCTCTCTATCCACCTACCTACCTACTGTATTTCTCCCTCTCCCTCTCTATCCACCTACCTACCTACCTACTTTATTTCTCCCTCTCACTCTCTATCCCTCTCCCTACCTGCCTACCTACTGTATTTCTCGCTCTATCCCTCTACCTACCTATCTACATTTCTCCCTCTCCCTCTCTCCCTTTACCTACCTACCTACTGTATTTCTCGCTCTCCCTCTCTACCTCTTCCTACCCACCTACCTACTGTATTTCTCCCCCCTCTCTCTATCCCTCTACCTACCTACCAACTTACCTACCTACCTACCTAGAAAGAGAGGAGAGAGAGGCCGCTGACTTGGCAGCGGCCTTGTAGGGGAGAGTTGGTGGAGGGGGTTGGCAGTGGAGGAGAAGCCGTTGATTCGACAGCGGCCTTGTGGGGGGGTGGCGGCGGAGGAGGAGAGGCCGCTGACTCTGCAGCAGCCTTGTGGGGGGGAGTTGGCGGAGGGGGGCGGCAGCGGAGGAGAGTCCACTGACTCTGCAGCAGCCTTGTGGGGGGGAGTTGGTGGCAGGCGAGGCAGCGGTGGCAGCGTTGCCAGCAGCGAGGTGGGAGGAGCAGAAGGAGGCGGGGGGGAGTGAGCGAGTGAGGGAAACACACAGAAGAGCTGTAGTTATACATTTGTGTGGCGTGTACCTGGTACCAGTGTGCCATCCACACAATCTGTACATATCATTGGTGCTGCACTTTTAAGGAACGATGTATGAAAATTTGGTGGCGATTGGTACAGTAGTTTTGGAGATTAGCGGTTTTGAAAAAACTCAGTTAACTTTTTATTTATATGGAATATATTTATATTTACATCCTAAGGAAGAGATGCTCTGAAAAATTGTAACTACTTCCTTGTACTGTACTTCCTTGCCCTCTGTTTCATACCATAACTTTTTTTTAGATGCACTATATTGAGTAGACTGAACAATTTGAATAAATACCATCCATGAAGTCTTTCACTGACTGAGGATTTGCACCTGAGCCTTCTTGAGTCTAAATCCAAACCATTAAATAATAATAATAATAATACATTTTTATTTATAGACCGCTTCCTCTCCCCAAAGGGACTCGGAGCGGTGCACAGGGAAATTAAAAAATACCAATAAATATACATAAATAATTTAGATAAAAAGCAAATTAAACAAAGATTATCCCTGCGCTAAAATCCCCCATTTTAAATTAACTAAAATCCCCTAAACCCTATTAAAAGATGCGAGACTAACCTAGGCCGGCCAAGCAGAAAAAGTGTGTTTTAAGTTTTTGACGGAAGGAGCGGAGGTCCATAGTTGTTCTAATTTCGGGGGGAAGGTCGTTCCAGAGGGCTGGGCCCGCCACAGAGAAGGCCCTTCCCCTGGGCGTCGCCGCTGGCATAGCCTAGTGGACGGCACCCGGAGAAGTCCCTCTCTGTGGGAGCGAATCGGCTGCAGGGATGTATGGGGCAGGATCCGATCCCGCAGATAACTAGGTCCCGTGCCATGGAGCGCTTTAAAGATAATAACTAACACCTTGAAGCGCACCCGAAAGACGACAGGCAGCCAGTGCAGCTCGCGCAAGAGCGGCGTTATGTGGGTAAATCTTGAGGTTCCCATTATTGCTCGCGCGGCTGCATTCTGGACAAGCTGAAGTCTTCGGGTGCACCTCAAGGGGAGCCCCATGTAGAGAGAATTGCAGTAGTCCAGTCGGGATGTCACGAGGGCATGAGTGACTGTGCAAAGGGCATCCCGATCCAATAGGGGGCGCAACTGGCGTACCAGGCGAACCTGATAAAACGCCCTCCTGGCCACGGCTGTCACTTGATCTTCCATGGACAGCCGGGTATCCAAGAGGACGCCCAAGTTGCGCGCCCCATCCACAGGGGTGAGATGTTCGTCCCCTATGGCCAGTGATGGAGTCAACTGGTTGTACCGGGATGCCGGAAACCACAGCCACTCGGTCTTGGACGGGTTGAGTCTGAGTCTGTTACTTCCCATCCAGGCCCGCACGGCTTCAAGGCACTGGCACATCACCGCTACGGCATCGTTGGGGTGGTTTGGAGTAGATATATACAGCTGTGTATCATCAGCGTAGAGATGGTACTTTACCCCAAAACCACAGATGATCTCACCCAGCGGCTTCATATATGTGTTGAACAGGAGTGGCGAGAGGACCGACCCCTGAGGCACCCCCAAGTGAGGGGCCTAGAGGTCGACCTCTGCCCTCCTGTCAACACATATTGCGATCGACCAGAGAGGTAGGAGGAGAACCACTGCAACACGGTGCCTCTCACCCCCAACCCCTCCAGCCGATGCAATAGGATATCATGGTCGATGGTATCAAAAGCCGCTGAGAGGTCTAATAGGACCAGGATGGAGGAACAACCCCCATCTCTGGCCCTCCAGAGATCATCGACCAACGCGACCAATGCCGTCTCGGTGCTGTGCCCGGGCCGGAAGCCGGACTGGCGCGGGTCCAGATAATCAACTTCCTCCAGGTGACGGGGAAACTTGTGCCACCACACTCTCTACAACCTTCGCTAGAAAGCGAAGATTGGAGACCGGACGGTAGTTAACCAATAATGCTGGGTCCAGAGAGGGCTTCTTCAGGAGGGGCCTCACCATAGCCTCTTTAAGGGAGGCGGGCAAGAAACCCTCACTCAGAGAAGTGTTGACAACCTCCTGGAGCCAGCCTCGTGTCGCCTCCCAGGATGCCAGTACAAGCCAGGAGGGACACGGGTCCAATAAATATGTGGTAGCTCGCAGTCGCCCACGTATCCTGTCTATATCATCGGAAGTAACAGAGTCAAACTCTTCCCAGCAAGCTGTCTCAAGACCTGCCTCGGGGGATCCCACTGGGCTATCGATGGAGACTAACTCGCTCTGAATCTGAGCGATTTTATCCTGCAGATAAATCCCAAATTCCTCTGCTCTACCCTGTAGTGGGGTTTCGGGAGGGAGCGGGTCACCCTAAACAGGGCGGCAGGGCAGTTATCTGCGGATGCTATGAGAGTGGCACAATGATGACGTTTGGCCACTCTCAGCGCCACAAGGTAAGTCCGTAAATGGGCTCTCACCTGTGTTCGGTCAGATTCAGACCGAGTAGATCTCCATCTCCTCTCTAGGCATCTCTTGTGGCGTTTCATCACCCTTAGCCCCTCGGTGAACCAAGGAGCCTGGGTGGCTCGCCGCCGCAAGAGAGGCCGCAAGGGCACAACCCGATCCAAGGCTCCCATGGCCGCAGTATTCCATGCGGCCACAAGGTCCTCCATCGGGGCGCGGGTCAGGGATACAGGAAATGGCCCAAGCGCCGCCTGGAACCTATCAGGGTCCATCAGGCACCTGGGGCGGAACCAAACAGGTGACTCGGGTTCCGCCTCCCCGCGGTGGGGAGTAACGATTGGAAAGTCGAGCCGGAGAAGTGAGTGGTCTGACCATGACAAGGGTGTGATGACTATATCCCCTATACCCAGATCACTCTTCCATTGACCAGAGACAAAGATCAGATCCGGTGTATGTCCACCCTCGTGAGTGGGGCCTTGAATTAATTGGGTCAGGTCCATAGCCATCATGGAAGCCATGAACTCCCGAGCTACCTCCGATGATTCGCCAACCGATGGCAGATTAAAGTCCCCCATGACTACCAGTCTGGGGGTCTCAACTGCCATCGTAGTGATCACCTCGAGGAGCTCGGGCAGGGCTGCTGTTACATAGCGGGGAGCCAGGTATACAACAAGCAAGCCCAACTGCCTCCCTAGGCCCCACTTCACGCAGAGGGACTCACAACTGGTGGTCTGTGGCACAATGGTCTCTCTCGGCTCTAGACCTTCCCTAACAATAACCGCTACCCCTCCACCCCTGCCTAGGGCCCGGGGCTGATGAAAAGCGCGGTAACCTGGTGGGCACATTTCAACGAGGGGAAGTCCTCCCTTGTGGCCCAGCCAGGTCTCCGCAATTCCCACCAGGTCCAGCTCCCCCTCTGACACAAGGTCATGGATGAGGGGGGCTTTGTTGACCACGGACCTGGCGTTGCAGAACATCAGCCACGGGCCCTGGCACTATGCTCCCTGACCACCTAGCCTGCGGGGGTTGTGGCACCTGACTGTTTGCAACCAACGGCCCCGTGCCCCCAACCGGGAGGATAGAACTTGTCTCCCCTCGGACCTGCCTCTCCCTGCGACCCTCTAGATGGGTTGACCCTCCAGAGGAACGACTCGTATTTCCCCCCTCCCGGCAGATCCTTCCGCCTCCTTCCATTGCCTGCTGGTCCGGCCCTTTTCCTTCTCACTCGTCTCTACCTGTCTATACCCTCCCCCCTCCCTGGTACCCCCTAAAATAGACAACAATTTACACACTAAAAAACCCCTAAGACCGCGCTTCGCCCACCTCTCCGGATTAATAAATCCCTCATCAAGGTGGGCCCTCGTTAAAGCGGAGGGCCAAACCTGCGAGAGCGGGGACTCCCGCAGTAATAGTAGGTCTGCTTTAGAGTACATTTGATAAAATAGGTCAAGCTGTTAATCTAGGGCTACAATTGGCTACGATGATGTTAAAAACTGTGAAAACAGATGTTATAAATACATAATAAAGATGTTAAAATGAATATTAGAATAGATGTTAAATAGATATTAAAAATAGATATTAAATAGATGTTAAATAGTATTTAAATAGCTGTTAAATACATTAAATACAATTAAATACACTAAAATTCATTAAAATTCACATTATGCAAGGGAGAAATATATAGTCCGGCTCAGCACTTGTTCACAAAATCGAGGGTGGTAGGAATAGTTCATCTAAATGATGAACGGCCGATTCGCTCCCACAGAGAGGGGCTTCTCCGGGTGCCGTCCACTAGACTTTGTCAGCGGGCGACGCCCAGGGGAAGGGCGTTCTCTGTGGCGGGCCCTGCCCTCTGGAACGACCTTCCCCCCGATATTAGGACAACCACGGACCTCCGCTCCTTCCGTCTGAAACTAAAAACACATCTTTTCTGCTTGGCCGGCCTAGGGTAGTCTCTCTGCTATAGGGTTTTTATTTAATTATTGGGTATTTTAGTGTTTAATGGGATTTTAGCACAGGTATTAGATTTAATTCGTTTTTATGCTATGTTTGTATATTTATTGTTTTATTTTTCCCTGTGCACCGCCCCGAGTCCCTGTGGGGAGAGGGAGCGGTTTTACAAATTAAATATTATTATTATTATTATTATTATTATTATTATTATTATTATTATTATAAATGGGTAAGTCTGAGGCCTAGGCCTGATCTTCCACTCCAACTCCAACCATGGCCTGGCCACCTGACCCAATCCGTCCAGTTCTCCAACAAGCCAGGCTTCAGCCTTGTTGTTCCTCGGCCTCCCGGTTCAAACATTCTTCGGCCTTCTGGTCGTCTGGTCGCCAGGCCTGGTCGCCAGGCCCAACTCCTCAGCCTCCCGGCCCAGCCCAGCCCGGCTCCAGAACGGCACCTGGTCGCCAGGCCCAGACTCCTCACCTCCCGGCCCGGCCACGGAACGGCGATTTTCGGCCCTCCGAGGCCCCATGTATCTGGGGCGGCGATTTTCGCCCCCCCCCCCGAAATGCTATGTTACATAATTTTTAAAAAATCACTTCTACCTCTAATGCTTCAGAAATTAAAGCAAAACAAAAGCATCAAGGAGTACAAATGATCATAACATTAAATATATAACAAGATTAGATTAGATTTAGATTAGATTTTATTTTTCTATACTGCGTCCTCTCCCCAGGGGGACTCGGAGCGGTGCACAGGGAAAATTAAAACAACATAAAATATATACATGAATAAATTTTTAAAACAATCATAAATCTTTAAAATCAGAAAATTATCAATTTAAATGTTAACTAATTGTTAACAAAATTAACAACAGTTTTTGTTAATTAACAAAAACTGACCATAATCTCAAAAAATACTGTAAAGCCTGTAAGGATTTAATTATGCTAACTTGCTACAATGGATTGCTATAATGGATTTCTATTTGATATCAATAAGTAAGAAAAAAGTTTTGATATGACTCTTATAAAGACTTTCTTATTATAAATGCAGAAATACTAGCAATAAAGTTTACATGATGTATTTAAAGAGTACACACTTTCTTCAACTATATTAATTAACATCTAATGTTTGTGAAACACAGTTAAGGTTATAAGAGACTCTAAACTCATTTTACATATTCATTTAGAATTGATTATTTTTTAATACCAGTTACATAATTGACTACTTTTTAATACCAAAGTCACATACTTACCACTGATACTGCTTGAAACCATACTGTCATTATTTTTTACTTCATCAAATTTCATAAATATTGTTTGCAATCTGAAAAATACAAATGAAGTAAGCATTTTGCACTTTTCCCTTCCAGTCCAAATTATTACTTTAGATTGTAATTTAATGTCCACAACTTAAAATTTCATTTTTAGGTTCAAACACCAGGTTTTACAAAAGCCACTTTCTTACAAACATAAAAATTAGTGTAAATGTAGTACAGTTTAACAAATTATAGTGAAGTTAACCTAGTCTATTTCTAAAGTAGGATTAAAACCAAAAAGTACATCTATAATTTGGTTCAGTAAGGGCTACTTAATATCAAATAGCAGGTAGCACATTTCCAATAATTGTTTATTAATTTTGCACATCAGCATGGAAGTAGTTTAGCCCATTAATCTTACAGAACAGTTTCACATCAGGAATAATAGTGAACTTTCTTGAACAGACTGCCCACTTCTACAACCTTACTGTAGGATTAAGGTCAAACCGGCTATTCCAGAATATTAACTTTCTTCTGCTATAACAATTCTTTGATCATAGAAGTTGCATGTTTTGAGTTTTGCTGCATAACTTAATTTTCTCTTAAACTTTACTTCATGGACAGATATCTTAACATTTTCTGGTAGAATTTGCCATTACAATTTGGAATTCACTATTTATTAATGATAGCAAGTCATCCTGGATGAGAGTAAATAAGTAGCCCAAACCATGATATTGCCACCAAATGTTTCACAGATGGGGTAAGATTCTTTTGGTGGAATACCATATTTGTCTTTTGTCAAACATTTTCATTTAAAAAAAGTTCTATTTGATTCTCTTTTGGTCTCCTCAATCCACAGAACATTGTTCCAATAGCCTTCTAGCTTATCCACATTTTACCAACTACAGATGGGTGGCAATGTTTCTTCAAGAGCAGTAGCTTTTTAATTGCACCTCTGCCATGTACACTATTATTGTCTGATGTTCTCATAAAAACTTACATTTAGCAAAATTTGGCACAATATACAGTATTTTTCAGACTATAAGATGCTCCAGACTATAAGATGCACCTAGCTTTTGGGGAGGAAAACAAGAAAAAAAAATCTGCCTCTGCCTCCCAGCAATTTGCCTCTTCACAGCAAACAGCAAACAGCCTGTTCAGCTTTAGCACAGCCTGATTTAGCACGAGCAGCTGATTGGCAGTTGGATCTACCTCCCAGAATACCGCCTAAAAGCAGTTCCAGACTGCAGCGATTACCACCACCCATCGCCATCTATCACTGCCTCTGCAAACCCCATTTTTGGCCTCTGCATGCCCAGTTTTTGGCCTGTACATACCCCATTTTTGGCTTCTGTGCATCCTGTTTTTGGCCTCCGCATGCCCCATTTTTGGCCCGTTCCAGGCGGCAGGGATTGCTGCCAGAACCTATTCTAGCGACCTGGAATTGGCCAAAAATGGGGCACACAGAGGCGGTAATAGGCAGCAGTAGCGATGGGTGGTGATGACGGTGACAATCCCCACAGCTTGGAACAGCTGATAGGCAGTACTCCAGGAGGCAGATGGCAATATTTGCTCTGTAAAACACACAGACATTTCCACCGACTTTGGGGGGGGGGGGGGGGAGAAGTGCATCTTATACACTGAAATATATTGTCCAATCATTGCTTTTGGTGCCACCAAACTCCACAAATTTAACAAATGTAAAGTAGGGGAAAGGCTAGTTTACTTTCTATATTCAACCCTCAGAGGGCATCACACTCTCACTTTTGCCTTTTCTATAAAGTCCAGTTCAAAATTAAAAAGGCCAATAAGTTTGACTATCAATAAATATTATGTGCAAAAAACTAAATGAAATGTCAGGGATAAGAGTAAGCTTAAGACAAAATGAAAAATACTGGGAAATATAATTCACTCTTGAGTTTGATCAGGAGATGAATTTTGCTTCTGAATAAACTTTAAAGAAAATCCACTTAATAACCCTCCACCCAATGTACCAGATTAATTTCAATGACTATACTGTTGAACAACGTAAGATATAATATAAAGTGTTGAAGATTCAGTGAATTTAAAATAACAGCAAACTTTACTTGTTACAATGTGCTTGTATATCTCTTTGCTCTTTTACCTACACCCAACGCCCACACACACTCATCTACACATACCCATATCCTCAACTAGGCTGAGGGACAGAGGCTAGCAAATCTGAGTCTAGCATTCTCAGGGAAAGAATTTAAGAAGGAGTCATGTCTTTAAGGAAACAAAAGAAAAAAAAAGACATCTGAATCAGACAAAAGAAGTTGGGCCTCACCAATATGGGAAATCCTCCACAACATCTACAGTATTATTTGAACAAATCAAGGACTTTGGGAAATAAAAGGGGTCTTCAAGCCCACCTACTCTTTGAATTGTCTTTGGACCCAGATTTGGCAGTGTCTGTACCTCTGGCTAGGAAAGTGTGGAGGAGAGCCTGTGCTTGTGCAAAATAGCAAACAGATATACTGTCAGCGTTCCAGATAACATCCAAAATTAAATCACAGTCCAAAGCAATGTACTGCTCAAAGTTCCAATGTATTAAGAGAGCCATGCTGGTACATCTGAGAAAAGCCGAATCTGAAGCTTCTCAATCCCCCACCCCCCAATTTAAAGTTCATGATCTTGTCCCCACACTCCATCGCATGGTCCAACCTTCCATTGCCATGCTGGCAGTTCCACCCATCCAGTTCCGGTCAGGTACAGAGGTGCCAAGACAAAGGATGAGCTTGGCAATCTGGAAAGGAATTTTATTTTGGCTACATAACATTCTACTCTATATTATCCCCCCTCCCAATTCCCCATTATAACAATAGCATAGTAGAATAGAAGTGTGGCAGGCCAAAAATCCAAAAGGAACATGGCTGCAGGTCTGACATATACATTGTAACAAGTAACGTTTGCTGCTATTTTAAATTAATTAAATCTCCATATATTCTAAAGAACCAATTGTGCCTCAGTATTCAGTTAAAATTGATTTGAGTGTGCCAATTTGCTAGGGCTGTGAATATATGAACGATTGACCATAAGCCAAACCCGGGAGCGTGTGTGCACCATTAAATGTAGGAAAGTTCTCCTTATCATTCCTCCTTATCAATATCCTTGTATCATTATGCTTTTATTTTCTTGAATATTTTTGTCTTAACAGGTTTTGCAAACACACATATGCCCGCGAGCACAGAGAGAAAAATACAACCACCATGCAAAAATACAGCTACCCAACATTAACAAAACACATATACACACAAACACAGTATACACACATACACAGAAAAGTGGTTAAAGATGGATATATGTCATTCAATAATCAAATGGCAAGCAGGTTCTAAATATACTTTTAAAAAAATTAATAGTTCTCAAATCTAATAAAACAACATAAAATCTATGCCACCAAAGCCTGTATGGAGTCATTTTTTGATGAATGGCAAATCTGCCTTTTCAAATCTGCCTTATACCCATTATCCCTTGAATCCAATCCTTAACATCAGGAATAATCCAAGTTTTCCAATTTCTAAAAATAGTTCTCTTAATGATACCCAGACCCAATGCAACCATAATGCCTTAAAACTGCCCGATTCTAAACAGATTTTGTAAGAAATAAATTCTTCGATGCAGATGAAAATTTGTAGATGCCTCTAGGACAACATGGTTCAAAACTGAAGCCTCTAAATTTTCTAAACAATATAGACTCCTGTGAAAAAGTAAGTATACCCTCTTTGAGTTTACTATGTATCAAGACATATTAAAAATGATCTGATCCTTATCTGTTCTTAAAAATAAGCAAATACAACAACACATGATATACTATACCATGTCACCATTTGTTTTACAAAAAGAAAGTCAAAATGGAATTCAAGTCTGAAAATCTAAGCACGAGTATATCTATGATTTAATAACAACAATAATTCCCCTACAACGTGAGAGACTAATAAAGTCATACAAAAATGATTACTTCAACCATTTTTGTATGACTTTTAGTCTCTCACACTGTTGTGCAGGATTTTTTGGACCATTCTTCTTTACAACATTTGCTTCAATTCTTTGAGGTTTGGGGCATTTGTTTATTTGTTCAGATCTCTTGAGGTCCCACCACAGCATTTCAGTTGGATTGATGGTTGAAGTCTGGACTTTAACTGGACCATTGCAACATCTAGATTCTTTTCTTTTTCAGCTATTATTTTATAGGTTTTCTGGTATGCTTAGCATCATTGACTTGCATGACCCAAAGTCATTCATGTTTTAGCTGTCAGACAGATGGCCTCACATTTGACTCTAGAATACTTTGATAAACTGTTGTTCATAATTGACTCAATGACTGCAAGGTGCCCTGGTACTGTGGCTGCAAAACAAGATCAAATCATTACCTCTCCACCACTGTGGCTGACAGTTGGTATGGAATGTTTTTATTGATATGCTGTGCTTGGTTTTCACCAAATAAGCACGGTGCATTATGGCCAAACATCTCCACTTTGGTCTCATATGTCCAAAGATTTCCAGAAATTTGGTGATATGTCAGGCACACAACCTAAGCTATGCTGCCATGATCTTTTTAGAAAAAAAGATGTTTATTCCAGCAACTTTTCCAAATAACCCATACTTCAGTCTTTTTCTAATTGTCTTATTATAAACTTTAAGATACTAAGTGACGCTTGTAGAGTCTGAGATATAACTCTTGGATTTTTTTGCACATTTTTTGAGCATTGCATGGTTTGGCCTTGTGAATTTGCTGGGACATTCACATTCATTCAGTTGGGAAGATTGACAATTGTCTTAATATTTTCCACTTGTGAATAATCTTCCTTATTATAAAATGATGGACTTTAAATTCTTTGGAAATAGCCTTTTAACCATTCCCAGATTGATGGTCAACAACAATTGATTCTCTAAGATCATGGTTGATGTACGTCCTCTTTGGCAGTATGTTAACACACACTTCAATGCTGAACACCAGCAAACTCATAAAACGTTGGCTTTTATAAAATTAGTCACCCTTGCTGATGACCAATTGATCAAGAGCAATTGATTAGCAGCACCTGGCTGCTACTTAGCTCTTCATTGCTTTGAAAGCAGTAAGAATGTACTTAATTTTTCACACACAGCTTCTCCATTTTGGCTTTCTTTTGGGAAAAGAATTGATAACATGATGTACTTTCTTTTTCACAAAACTATTTTCTTCTGAAATTGATCTCCATAGTTTTCAATTATTCAAAGTTTACATATAAAACATGAATAGACTTTCTGATTTGTACAACCTGAATGTGAATACTTTACAATAATATCTGTTAGCCTGGGTTATACAGTCCAGTGGGTTTGACTTAATTTGAGTTGGGATAATAATTAAAAGACAACCCTGACTTAGAAAAAGTCTTGACCACGCTTCCTCTGCTCGACTGAGCCCAGTTTTTTCAACGAAGGCGTAGACGTTCAGTAGAGATGGAATCGGTGAAGGTAAAAACTCTCTCCTGACCCTGGACTAGAATGATCACTAGGGCGGGTTTGGATTTTCTCACAGCATACAGTGTATGCTGCTTGGAGAATCCAAGCATGGGATATACCCAAGCTTAATGTCTCAAGGGCGGGAGGCAGGCTGGTCCAGAGTCCTGGAAGCAGAATGAACCCTCTCTAGTACTCATCTCCCAAAAGATGGCTTGGCCGAGGCGAACATGTCCAGTTTGTAATGTTTGATGAAGGGCAACAGGAAGAACCACGTTGCCGCTCTGCAGATCTCTTGGATTGAAACCTGCGTCTAGGCAATGGTCTGGCCTGGAGTTCATAGGCCTTCAACCATCAGACTATGGTGGATGGAGTCACTTTCTTGCCCATGGATTCCGGTTGAAAGGAAATGAACAAGTCTTTCGGGAGCAAGCTGTTCACTTGATGTACCTACGGCGAGAACCTCCTGACATCTAGATGGCGCCATTTCCTCTCTAGAGGATGAGTAGGCCATGGACAGAGGTCTGGGAGGTTAATCTCCTGGATCCTATGGAACCAGGAGTTTACTTTAGAAAGGAAGGAGGGATCCAGCTGCAGGACAACTCTGTCTGGGTGGAAAATGTAGAGATCCCTGTGGACCTATCCCTGTGGACCATCAGCTCCAAGATCCTCCTGGCCGAGATAATGACCCAAAAAAAAAAAATGGTGACCTTGAAAGTCAATATTCAAAGGCTGATAGATCGCAACGGCTTGAATGTTGTAGACGTAAGGGCTTGCAACACTATGGAGAGGTCCCAAGTGGGTACCAATGTACCACAGCAGGCCTGGGGTTGGCTGCCCCCTTCAGCAAACTGCGTACCCTTGGATGGTGAACAAGGGTATGACTATCTCCACCCTTCAGCACCAGTGATTAAGGCAGCCACCTGCCTGCAGAGAATGCCTGGGCAACAAACCCTTGTCCAACTCCTCCTGCAAGAAGTCCAGGATCTGCCGAATCGATGCTGAGAGAGGATCGATAAGTCCTATGCAGCACCATCTGCAAAAAGCAGTCCATGTGGCATTATATATCCGTATGATGGCACCTCTGTGAAGCAAAACTTTAGGAACCATCTATGGGATAGTTGGGCACATGAAAGTAAGCCTCCTTGATATCCACGGATGTTAGTATGTCTCCCTGTCAAATGCATCCCAGGATGGATTGTAGGGATTGCATTTTGAAGCGTTTGTATGCCAAATGCATGTTGAGCTTTTTCAAATCTAGAATCCCTCTCCACCCACCCACCCACCCCTGAACTCTATGGGACTAGGAATAAAACTTGAATAAAATCCCAGTCCCTCCTTCCCTAATGGAACCGACTCCATAGCAAGGATGTCCAACAGGTGTTGGATCTTGGTATCCATAAAACCCCTCTTGGCCTGGCACTTGGGAAACGGGCCACCAGATGAAATGTCTGAGGGCTGGTAAGAAATTTTAGCATAAGTACTAGCCTGCAACACCCATACATCTGTGGTGATTGCCTCCCATTGGTTTGCGAAGAATTTTAATTGACCACCAATGGGAAGGGTTACCAAAGAGACACTTGGCCCTGCAAAAGCCTGCTGCCAGATCCTCAAGATGGCTGCTTGGTCAGAGGTTGCTGCCTATCTCTGTTGCAAAACCCAGACTTGTCCATGACCTTTCATTCCCTTGGGAATAGTCCTGCTGATATTGGGGGCCAATAAATTTGCAGTCTTTTGCATGAAAGGGCTGCTGGTGAAAATAAGGCAGAGCCCTGTGGTCTGTATGCTGATATAAATATGGTAGCACCTTCCTTTTGTCCCTATTCTCCACTAGAATGGGATCTAATGACTCTCCAAAGAGATTACCTCCCCTAAAGGGAGCTGAGGTTAGTCGCCATTTTGGAGTGCATGTCTGCCTTCCAATGGCGGAGCCAAAGAAGGCGTCAGGAAGTTACATTAGTTACCATAGCAAGCTTGGCTGCATTGAGGGTTGCATCGGAAGAGAACTCCACGGCTTCTGTCAATTTGTTTACATCTTGGTGCAGCCAGGTGTCATCAGGTGGCAGTCTTGCCTGCAACTGGCGAAGCCACACCAAGGAAGTTCTATTAATGAATGACACAGCAGTAGCTGCCCATATCGCCCAGGCTGCCACCTGGTGCATTTTACAGAGAGTCATCAACACCTTTTGGTCCTCTGCCTTCAAGCCCTCCAAAACATCTGAAAGAAGGATGGCAGAAGAGGCTAGAGTGGCTATGGGAGCGTCTACCACTGGGACCTGCAGGAGCTCCCCCAATTCAGGACCCATATCCCAGGCTGTTCTTATGTTCTTGCTGGAACAGACCACAGCCCATCCAGTCCAGCATTCTGTCTCACACAACGGTTCACCATTTGCTTCAGGGAATTCCCAAGCAAATGTCTCCACCTGCTTATAATTCCCTGCAAATGGCGTTGAGAAATATCCTGCCTATCTCTCCATCCCGGAGGGTATCCTTAGGCATCCATAATGATAGCCATTGATACCCTTGTTCTCCATGAACTCATCTAATCCTTTCTTAAAGGTGTCGAGGCTGACAGCTGTCACCACTTCTTCTGGCAGGGAGTTCCATAGACCAGTGATCGTCTGGGTGAAAAAGTACTTCCTCTTATTTGTTTGAGATCTAGCTATCAAAAGTTTCATGGAGTGCCCCCTAGTTTTATTGTTGTGCGATAGGGAAAACAGTTTTTCCTTTTCTACTTTGTCCACACCGTGCATGATTTTATAGACTTCAATCAGGTCACCTCTCAGGTGCCGTCGTTCTAGAGTGAAGAGGCCCAGCCGTTGCAGCCTCAGATGGTAAGGAAGGTGTTCCAGCCCCCTAATCATTCTGGTTGCCCTCCTCTGCACCTTTTCCATTTCCATAATATCCTTCTGAAGGTATGGTGACCAGAACTGTACACAATACTCCAGATGGGGCCTCACCATAGATTTATAAAGAGGCAAAATGACACTTGCTGACTTATATTCTATACCCTTCCTAATGATCCCTAGCAATGAGTTTGCTTTTTTCACTGCTGCGGCACACTGGGTTGACACCTTCAATGAGCTGTCCATCAGGACACCAAGGTCCCTTTCCTGGTTAGTTGCAAGGAGTTCAGTCCCCATCAGTTTATAGATGTAGTTGGGGCTTTTTGCCCCAACGTGCATCACTCTGCACTTACTAATGTTGAAGCTCATTTGCCACTGGTTTGCCCACTCCCCCAGTGTCAAGAGATCCCTCTGGAGCTCCTCACACTCTCTCTCAGTTTTTACTACCCTGTATAATTTAGTGTCGTCGGCGAATTTGGCTACCTTGCTGTTTACTCCTACTTCTAGATCATTTATGAAAAGGTTGAAAAGCAGGGGTCCTAGTACTGAACCTTGGGGGACCCCACTCTTTACCTCCCTCCACCTGGAGAAGTGTCCATTTAATGCTACTCTCTGATTCCTGTCCCTTAGCCAGTTGCTAATCCAGGATAAGGCCTGTCCCTTTATTCCATGACTGGCAAGTTTATTTAAGAGCCTTTGGTGCGGGACCTTGTCAAAGGCCTTCTGAAAGTCCAGATAAACAATGTCAACTGGATCTCCCTTGTCCACGTGCTTGTTGACACTCTCAAAAAATTCCAACAGATTAGTGAGGCATGATTTGCCCTTGCAAAAGCCATGTTGGCTCTCCTTCAGCAGTGCCTTCTCTTCTATGTGCCTATTAATTTTATCTTTTAAGATGGTTTCCATCACTTTACCTGGGACACTTGTCAAGCTGACCGGTCGATAATTTCCTGGATCACCTCTGGATCCTTTTTTGAAGATTGGTGTTATATTCGCTACCTTCCAGTCATCCGGCACAAGGCCTAATTTGAGGGAAAGATGATATATATTTTGACAAGGACATCAGCAATGTCATCTTTACATTCCTTGAGAACTCGTGGATGGATACCATCTGGTCCTGGTGATTTGTTAGTGTTTAGTTTAACAAGACATGCAAGGACCTCCTCCCTGGTTATTTCTATCTGGGTTAATTCCTCAGTTTCCCTCCCTACGAAGATAGGCTCTGTTTTGGGCATGTGATCTCTGTCTTCTTCAGTGAATACTGAAGCAAAGAATTCATTGAGTCTCTCTGCAATCTCTGTTTCCTCCTTAATAATCCCTTGCCTTCCACTGTCATCTAATGGTCCAATGGCCTTCCCAGTTGGGTTCTTACTTATAATGTACTTTAAAAAGTCCTTGTTATTTCCTTGAGTGTTTTTAGCTAAACGCTCCTCAAAGTCTTGCTTTGCTTTCCTGATTGTTGCCTTGCATTTGTTCTGCCAGAATTTATGTTTCTGCCTATTGTCCTCGTTTGGAGAAGCCTTCCATCTTTTAAATGAGCTTTTCTTGCTTTTGATCACTTCCCAAACAGCTCCTGTAAGCCACATCGGAGTCCTCTTGAACCTGGCGGTGCCCTTTTTCCTTTTAGGTATACATTCCAATTGGGCCGCTGTTATTATTTTTGTGAGCAGCCTCCATGCCTCATGGAGTGTTTGGACTTTCTCAATTCTCCCTTTCAGCTTCTTTTTTACTTTTTTTACTAGTTTACTTCTTTTTTACTTTTTTTACTAGTTTACTACTTTTTTTACTAGTTCAGGAAATTTCCTTTATGAAAATTTAAGGTCTCTGTGTTAGATTTTATCGGTGATTTGCAGTCTATGATTAAATTAAAAATAATTGTGTTGTGGTCACTGTTCCCTATTGGATCAGTCACATTAACATTTTGCACCAGGTCCTGTATATTGCTCAGAACCAAGTCAAGGATTCTTGTATCTCTAGTTGGGTCTTCAACCATCTGTTCCAGGGAACAATCATTTAGCATATCTAGGAACTTTATCTCTTTGTCATGTGCTGAACAACAGTTCGCCCAGTCTATGTGAGGGTAATTGAAATCCCCCATTATAACCAGGCTTCCCTTTTTTGATGCCTCCTTTACAACATTATCCAACTGCCAGTCTCTCTCAGGGGCTTGGGTCGGAGGCCGATAACATATGCCTACTGTTAGACCATTCTTTTGGCCTGATAGTCTTACCCACAGAGTTTCTAGTGGTGACTCTAAATCACCTCGATATGCCAATTTGTATGACTTTATCTCTTATTTAACATAAAAGGCTACACCACCTCCCGTTTGCTCCTTCCTGTCCTTCCTGTAAAGTTTGTAGCCTGGCATGACTGTATCCCATTGGTTATCATCCGTCCACCAGGTTTCAGTGAACCTTGTCTCTATCTCCTGTGATATAGCCTGAGATATCACAACACAAATATCCCCTGGCCGGCCCACAGGCATTCCTGCGCTGAGTGCATGGTCATAGAAGCAAGCTCCACACCCACAGTGGCTAAGTGAGTTGGTGACTGCAGTAGACCTGTCCCCAGAGCGGATTCCCAGTGCATTGGTGGTGAAAGTGGCTTCAGGAACCATGCGCCTAGTCATAGGAGCAGGCCCCAATCCTGCAATTGTTAATCAGGCCAAGGAGTTTACATCTGGCATATAGCCTACTGCTTGATAACTTTGCAGCTCAGTGGCACTATCTGGCAACCAGTTCTGCCCTGCTTCAATGACTGGGGGTGAGTGATCTGGCTGTGGCAGAAGAGGAAAGGACTCCACCTCTGAAGTGGGTGGCTGACTGCTGGCCTCTGCCTGATTTGTTGCTTTGGATAATTGCTTCTTCAGTGCTTTTTGATGCCTTTGACACCTGTTTGCAGCTGCGGAAGCTTCTCTGGATGAATGTACTCTGGTCCTGCTCATGTCTGGGGCCCTTCCAGTGGCTGCTCTGCCCACCTAGGAACAAGTATCTCAGGCAATTGCCTGGGAGAAGTTTTCTCTCCCACACTGCTATCTGATATGGGGGTGATCAGCTACCCCTGCTGAAAAAAGGCCCCTTGATTGGTGCTGCTACTGCAAATAGGCAGGCAGGAAGGTGTGGGAGATAGCAGCAATCTGGCAGTCCTGGGAGGGCCTGCATACTTGCCCAAAATGGCGCTGTTGCAGAAAAGGCATGAAAAAACCCCACTCAACGATTGTTGGCATACAGATGAAAATACGAGTGTAACCTGAGTGATCGGGAAGTGACTCCGGAATAGCCTTCGGCCAGTAGTCGGGCTGCGGAGAGTGTGGCCACATGCAAACAGACCAATGCATACACACTAATGGCCACATGGCAGGAAGTGTGTGTACAATCAGACCTTCACGACAGTACATGGTCTTTTAAAATTGGTGCAAGAGCGACAAACCGATTCTCCCAGCACCATAGAAAAGCCACAGTTGCCGGAGAACAGCCTGAGTGATCAGGCCATGGATCTGGTGCTGCCAGGGTCCCCAGGCTGGAAAAATGGTGGTTGCAGGCCTTGTCGAAGTACTGGGAAGCCGCACACCCATGAACAGTCAAATTTCTGGAATCACAGATGCGGGGACTCCTGCCTTCTCTTCTGTTGAGAGGAAAAACCTCTTTTGATGTGGAGAATTCAAGCTGGGAATATTTTATGCTCAGACTAAGTAAGGAGAAAAAGAATACATGTCTCTCTAGGCTAGACTGAGTTGAAAAAACTGAGAAGGCATGGTCAAGACTTTTTCTAACTCAGTCTCTGGGCAAATAGGTAGAAGCTAACCCATGCTTGGATCCTCCAAGCAGCGCACAGGAGAACAAAATATTACACGACTGCTTGGCTCAACCATCACAATCCTGGTACTCCTGGTTGTAGTCAAATGAACATGCAGGTTGCTAAGCAGACAGAAGCCCAGGTAAGGAGTGTGGGTGTCTCAGAAGAGTGGATGAGAATCTAGAAGTGCTTTCAGGACTTAGGAGCTGAAAATTCTCCCTGCCAAAATCCAAGCAGGATTGTCAGCCCTGGAACGGAGAGTCAATTATGCCAGCCTGCAGCACCCACCTAAGGCACCCACATTCCTTTCCTTGCCACTGCAACTTTTTGTTCAGAAGCTGTAAATACTCTCTGCCAAAATCCAAGCAGGATTTACAGTTCCTGAGCAAGAAACACTTTGCCAGGCCTCTGCCATCTGACTGAGGTCGTCTCTCGTCTCTTCACCTTACTTTCTGACTCTCTGCTCTCTGTTTGGATTTAAACTTCCTCTTATTTCTGGAGACTAGTCTAAAGAACTGCCTTTTGAAAGCGTTCAGCTCCCCTGCATGCACAAAAGAGGTCTTCTTTAGCAGGGTGTAGAAATGGAGCCTATACCATCCAAAGGAGTTGAGTTCTCCTCCATGTCTGGAAAGGAACCCCTCTGACAGGATGAGGTACTGACATTTTTGGGATTTGAGCTCCATTTCTACATACCATCAAAGAAGTGAAAGTCCCTTCAGGCAACAGTTCTTTCAGCCAGAGCCAAGACATAAGGCAGTCCTCTCAGCAAGCTACAGCATGCAATCTTCTCTGCTGGCTTTCCCATTGACTTTCTGAGGAAGTTGGCAGAAAAGATTGCTAAATGGCGATCACATTTTTCAGGATGCTTGGCAAACTATCATAAGTGCATACAATGCCAAGCATCCAGTTTGCAATTTCATGACGTAGGGAAGTGATGGGATTGCAACATTTTACAATAACCAAAATGCTTTATGAGCTGTGAAGTATCCTTTCTGAGACTGTTGTAACTTTGGACTGTTGTTAAATAAGTCAATCTGTATTTATCATATTTTTCCCCACAATGCTGATATGATTTGTCTCTGATATGACTGTCATACTACATATAGGAAAACAGTAATAGTTTATAGACAATAATATCATTACTAAAATGTTATTCCATATATACTTGGAAATTATTCAGGACTGTAAAAATACTCCCCCTTCCCTCCAGATTCATAGTCATATTCCTGATTAGCTTAACTCTGAATCCAGTAGACTGATTATGGATGCTAAGCAAGAATTATTGACAGCAAATATCAACCATTACTTACAATGTAGATACTTATGGACTTAATTCCTTTATAATTGCTTATAACTCTACTTTTACAAGGTTTAAAGTGCTTAAGCATAAGCATATTGTTGCCTTATTTATGCCTCCAAAGTGAATGAAAATTGAAATAAATAAACTAGAATATAATTCATCCCAAGACAAAATTGGTTCTCAAAATTGGATACAGAAAATAAACATGCTTTGATTTATCATACATCTGCATTTGGGACTTATAATGTACTATAGAATCAGTAGTTGGCTTTTTCATGGCAAAAGAGAGAAAAAGCTTAATGAAATTGTTCAACATTGCTTCTAACATATAGAGGTATTCTTTTCAGGGAAAGTGAATTTTATTAGGTTATTAGAATAATCTAACTAGATCTTTTCCATTAGATCTTTCCAATATTTCATATAGGCATTTTAATTTTAGCTTTTACTTTCACTTCTGTTCCAAGATTTTGGAAAATCAATCCCACAGATTCAAATACTTTTAGTTAAGACTAAGTTTTAACATTATTTTCCTATGAATTTATTTGAGCATTTAAGGCAACCTTACTATCCAATAGCATTCAAAGGATATTAGACTCCAACAAAAATTGTCAAACCAATTGCAAAAGAAACAAAAGTCAGGTTTTTCAAATGTTTGGCTATTCCACTTTCTCAATAATGAAAAGATCAGGAAAAAAATGTAGTACATTTTCAGTCTAACAAATTTTCACATCAGATACAATTTATTTTCTTTTGATGAATCATGTCCAATACTCAGAAGTTGCCTGGACATGTTTCTGCATTTTTTTTGTAGGTTTTTCAGAAATGCGTTACCATTTCCTCCTTCCTAGGACTAAGAAAAGTAACTAATCCAAGATCCCCTAGTTTGCTTTATAGATTAGATTAGATTAACAGAGTTGGAAGGACCTTATAGGTCATCTAGTCCAACCTACTGATGAAACAGGAGACTCTACACCATTTCTGACAAATGGCAGTCCAATCTCTTTTTGAAAGTCTTGAGTGATTCAGCTCCTATAACTTCAGAAGGCGAGCTGTTCCATTGGTTTATTGTTCTCACAGATTGTTCTGTCATGTCCAAGGCAGGACTAGTATTCACATTCTCCTAGTTTCTAACTTGATGCCTTCACAATTGGTTCTCTATCAAATACATACAATGATGTAAATTGGGATGAAATAGAGAAGGAGGTTGGTTATGTAAATGGAGGTTATAAGCTGAATTACAAGTGCTTTATCTATTAACTGTAATAAGTTAAAATCCGTCGAGACTTTCTGAGATAACATGAAACCATTGATGTGAGTTTAGCAATTTATCTTACAATTGTAATATCATTTTTATTTCTTTCCTTGAAATGGCTCCTTTGAGCTATATAACAGATTGTCATCAGAAGTTGAAATAGTTTGCAATCAGATGGTACTTGTCAGATCCCTAACGTGATACTGCCATCAATTGGGAGGAGGGGGGCCTTGGAGTCAACTTACTAGCAGTACCTGTAACAACTGTGATTTACAACTGGTTTCCTGTCACCGGAAGGCTGGAGATCCCAACACCTCTGGAGGGATGTTTATGATGGCCATGTGGGATATCTCACTTTAATATCTAACCAGATACAGCCATGGGAATGTATGTTTATTCGACTCTCAGGGCAGAAGAGTCAAGGAAACATTTTCACACTTGTATATTGGCCAGAATCTGCATTTTGACAAAGGGGAGTGGTCATTATCAGTTTAATCCCACTTACATTGCCTAAAGAGATTCAGATGCTGCTTTACCTTGAATGGTTACCATTCTGCTTAATTAAAGGTTCCTTTTGAAATAATCCATTTCAAGAGTGCTTACTTTCTTAAGTTAGGAGAGGAGCCATTACATTACTTGTATTTCATGCATCTATTGAAATGAGTTATAGATTGTCTTCTAAAAATGTTCTAATGTGAAAACATGCTACTGGACTCCTGAGGAACGTTTCTTCTAACTGATAAAATGGTTGCTTATGCAGGATAAATATTTGCCATCTTGTTCAAGGACAAACTAGCAAATAGGATGGCATTGTTCTGACCTATATATTGTCTTCAGGCACTATGTTAGGTCAGCTGACTTCCCCAAAAATCTTTATAATAGCGTGAGAATAAAATCTCATGAAACCTTTTAATAAGTACAATCATAATAATATATATTAAGTAATATTAATAGCCTTTAGGCCACATATTAAACTCACCTTGCAGCAGGAATTCCTCTCTTGTTAAGATCCACTCTTACTTTTTCTCCTACAAGTTTGTAAATCTCCATAAGTGCCACAATTGCAGCGTCTCTCACCTGTGAATATGAAAGGTGCTCATCAACAAATCTCAAAGATATTTTAAATAAGCTGTCTTGGTAGTGCTCGACTTAAGATCCCAATTGATAATGATAAATTGAATATCCCAAATTTATATTGCTCAGTGAAACATTAGTTAATTGAGTTTTGCCCAATGTACAACCTTTCTTGCCTCAGTTTGAAATGAATCACTGCAGTTGTTAAATTAGATTATATCAGTGGTGTCCAAACTTTTTTCAAAGAGGGCCAGATTGGATGAAGTGAACATGGTGGAGGGCCGAACATTTTTCCGAACATTCTTTGAACCATTACAATTAAATGCAAATAAATTATTTTATGCCAAGTTAATTGCAAATGACATACTTTTCATTTCATAACATTAAGATCAACTGACAGTTGAGTTTTCACAATGTATTGAAAATAAATTTTAAAAAAACTTACCTACCTCTTTCTCTCTTTTTCTTTCTTCCTCTCTCTCTCTCCATTTCTCTCGCTCTTTTTCTCTTTCTTTCTGTCTCTCTTTCTTTCTCTCTCTCTCTCCACTTCTCTCGCTTTCTCTCTTTCTCTCTCTCTCTCTTTTTCTCTTTCTTTCTGTCTCCCTTTCTCTCTCACTCTCTCTCTCTTTCTCTCTCTTTCTTCCTCTCTCTCTCTCCAGTTCTCTTTCTTTCTCTCTTTCTTTCTCTCTCTCTCTCTCTCTCTTTCTCTTTCTTTCTGTCTCTCTTTCTTTCTTTCTCTCTCTCTCTCTCTTTCGCTTTCTTTCTTTCCCTTTTTCTCTCTCTCTTTCTTCTCTCTCTTTTTCTCTTTCTTTCTGTCTCTCTGTCTCTTTCTTTCTCTCTCTCTTTCTTTCTCTTTCTTTCTCTCTCTCTTTCTCTTTCTCTCTTTCTCTCTGTCACTCTGTGTGTGTGTCTGTCTGTCTGTCTCTCACTCAATTAATCAGTCTCTATCTATCTGTCTCTCCCTCCCTCTCTCTGTCTCTCCCTGTCTCTGTGTGTGTCACTCTCTCTGATTCTCTCCCTCCCTCCCTCTCTCTGTATGTCTGTCTCTCCCTCTTTCCCCGTATGTCTCCGATTCAATCCGATTCTGATTCATTCTCTATCTGTGTCTCTCTCCGTCTCTCTCCCTCCCTCTCTTTCTCTCTGTCTCTGTCTTTCCCTCCCTCCCCTTCTGTCTCTCTCTGTGTCTGTCAGTCACTCCCTCGCCACTCGCAGCGGGCGAGGGAGCAGGCGGGGTGAGCACCCAAGGCTACCGTCATCTTAAGCACCACCGAGGCTGTCGCCCGGCAGGGGTGTCAGGCAGGGAAGCCGGTCGCGTCTCCATCGCGGCTCCCTCCGGCAGGCACCACGGCTTACGTTCTGAGGCCGCGCGTCCATCTTCCCTGCCTGACGCTCCTGCCGGGCGACCTTGTGCAGCGGGAGCTGCACGTTCTGGGGCTGCGTGGCTGGGAGGGAGGTGAACGCGCCAAGCGGACGTTCTGGGGCCGCGCGTTCACCTCCTTCCCAGCTTCGCAGCCCCAGAACGTGCAGCGATGGAGGCGCGATCGGCTTCCCTGCCTGACGCCCCTGCCGGGCGACAGCCTCGGTGGTGCTTAAGATGACGGTAGCCTTGGGTGCTCACCCCGCCTGCTCCCTCGCCCGCTGCGGGAGGAGGCGTCCGTAACCTCCGTCCACCTCCCTCCCAGCCACACAGCCCCAGAGACAGAGGGAGGAAGGGAGGGCCACATTTATACAGAGCAGGGAGGGCTGTTGGAAGGCCGTATTAAACCGACCCCCGGGCCGCAAATGGCCCGCGGGCCGGACTTTGGACATGCCTGAGTTATATGGTTATTAAGTGAACCTGGTTTCCTCACTGACACTGCTTGTCTGGAAGTTACAAAAGACGATTATATAATCTCAAGACTTTACAATTATCATAAATATGAGTCAGTTGAATCCGAAGCATCTGAATCTTGATCATGTAACCATGGGGATTCTGCAACAGTCATAGTTATGAAAAATGGTCATAAGTCACTTTTTCAGTGGCATTGTAACTTCAAACCATCATTAAATGAAGTGTTATAAGCTGAGGACTATCTATCTGCACTAGTCTGATATGATTCCTCCAAAGAAAATATTTACCTTTATTTGCTGAAAGCATGCTTTGTATCACTATTACTGTAATATCACTGATCAAATCATGCTGTATTTAAGTATAATTGTAATACCTACTGCATCTTATTTTACTTATATGTCATATTTAAAACGTTCCAAATCTATCATAGACTTTTGGCAGTTTACACTATAAACTGGATGTACAGCAAAAGTATAAAGTTTAAAAGATCCACTGTAAAAGACAAGTTATATTTAAAAACCACAATTTGTCCAATTCTGACAGGGCCATCAATCCATAGTGAATTCCATCCAAAGAAAAAGGGCGGTACTTACCTAATACGCCTCTTCTAATAGGGTGGAGATAGCATCCATACATGGGTTGACATTGTCCGCCTCCTGATTGGATTAAGTCTGATTAAAGTTAGTTAAGACTTGTTGTTAATTGATTTTTGTTGCTAGCCTTACCCTTGTTGCTAGCCTTACCCAGCTTTTCAGCGAAGAAGAACTTACACAGACTCAACGTGTCATTGCACAAACGTTTTAGTAAACAAACATCACAAACCATAGAAATGAACCATATATTTACAACAATATGTTAAACACAGAGCCTTTCGTAACTCATAACAAGTATGCTCATTCTTATATCGCAACTATGACATAAATGAGATCAGTCAGAGAATGGAGGGGGTGGATGCTATCTCCATCCTGTTAGAAGAGACGAATCAGGTAAGTACCAACGCCCTTTCTCAATAGAGATGGAGGTAGCATCCATACATGGGACATATCCAAGCGCTGATGTTCCTACGGGAGGGAACTCGACTGATCTGGAACAGTAGCCGTAGAATGAACAGCCTGTAAGACCCTGTGACCAAACGTTGCGTCTGCAGAGGCAAATTTATAGATTTTATAATTTGAAATAAACGGGGAAGGTGAAGGCCAGGTAGCTGCCCTGCAGATTTCTTTGAGCGATGCCTGGGTAGCCCAGGCTGCTGTAGTAGTAACACTTCTTATAGACTGTGCCGTTATGCCCTCAGGTACGTTCCGATGTTGAGAAGTGTACGCTCTGGCTATACAACTACGGAGCCACCTGCCAATGGTAGAAGGAGTTATCTTCCTGCCTAGGGTCTCAGACTGAAAGGAGACGAATAAGGCTTCTGATCTCCTGAAGTCAGGTGTGGGCCTGATACAGACCTTAAGGACCCATCGCACATCCAGCTTGTGCCAATGTCTCTCCAAATGGTGAGTAGGAGAGGGGCAGAAGTTGGGCAGAAGGACTTCCTGCACCCTGTGAAACCAAGAGGAGACCTTTGGCGTAAAGAAAAGATCTAGTCAAAGCACCACTCTGTCGGTGTGGAAAATGCAAATATCTTACCTCACCGACAGAGTCCGCAGCTCCAAAATCCTCCTGGCAGAGGTGATGGCCACCAGAAAGGCCACCTTCCAAGTAAGGAACTGTATTTCCACCGAACGAATGGGTTCAAAGGTGGCCTCTGTTATAGCAGACAAAACTGTGGGCAAGTCCCACATGGGGTAATGGTGACCCACCGGTGGACTCAGACTTAGCTCCCTTTAGGAACCTCCTGACAGCCGGGTGATGGGATAGAGGTTGTCCCTCCACCCAAGTCAGAATCATGGCCAGAGCGGCAACCTGTCTTCTCAACATATTGGGTGATAGCCCTTTCTTCAGCCCATCTTGGAGAAACTCCAATACCTTTGGTACAGAGGCAATTGGCGAATAAATAGACTTCTTGTCACACCACTTATAGCATCATGTATGCAGCATCATACATTCTGACCATGGAAGGCCTCCTGAAGGCCTGGAACAAGCCAATGACCATGGAGGAAAAACTGTTCATCCTCAAAGAATCCCGCTCAAGCGCCAGGCAGTCAGCTGGAGCCACTGTGGGTCCGGATGCTCCAGCGACCCCTGGCTGAGGACACCCTCAGTCTGAGGGATCTTCCAGGGTCTGTCCACTGACAAAATTTGCAGGTCAGCAAACCATGGCTGTCGTGGCCAATGTGGGGCCACAAGGATCAGCTCTGCTTGTTCCGCTATTACCTTGCGCAACACCTGAGGAATCAGGGGCTGTGGGGGGGAAATGCATAAAGAAATCTGTGGGGCCACTGGCACCTGAGAGTGCCCATCCCCTCTGCCCTTGTGTCCTTAACCTCGCTTAAAAGCGTGGCAGTTGTGTGTTGTCTGGAGTGGCAAAAAGGTTCACAACAGGTGGGCCGAAGCGCACTGAGATCTATCAGAAGAGGCATGGATGGAGGCGCCATTCCGCATTGTCCACCTTGGCCCGACTCAGCCAGTCGGCTCGAACATTCACCACCCGATATATGTTCCGCAGTCAATGAAGCCAGGTGCCTCTCTGCCCAGAGGCCCAGTTCCATGGCTTCTTTCATAAGATTTTTGGACTTCATGCCACCCTGACAGTTTACATGGATTTTGGCGGCCACGTTGTCAGTTAAGACCAGCACATGTTGACCCGCAATGCTGCTGAGGAACCTCTGTAGAGCCAGGTGGATGGCTCTGAGCTGTAACCAGTTTATGTTACGAGTCCTGTCCACCTGGTCCCATTGGCCCTGGGCCATCTGCATCTGCAAGTGAGCCCCCCAGCCACAAAGGCTGGCATCTGTGGTGACTGTCACCCTGTGAACCACCCTGAAGTGTTAGCCCCTGGAGATGGCTGTCGACTTCCACTAATGGAGAGATCGGAGGACATCCACCAGCACAGTGACCTTCAGCAGTGACATGCTCCTGCGAGCCTTCTGGAAGGGTAAGAGAAACCACTGAAGGTCTCTAGTGTGGAGGCGTGCCCAAGGCACGATGTTAATATCCGACACTAGTTTCCCCTAGCAAGAGGGATAAGATGGCCAGGGAGACCCTATGCTTGTTCAATACTTCCCCAACCAGTTGAACAATGTTGGCTTGCCTATCCTCCGATAGGAAGACCTGACCAGACACCAAATCAATCCATGCCCCTAGATGCAATATCCAGGTATTGGGGTCTAGATGGCTCGGCCCTATTAATAGAGAAACCATGAGCCTCCAAGGTAGTTATCGTGAGGTCAAGGTCACACCTTGCTCCAGATAGAAACCTGGATAATCATAGAAGGTCATCAAGGTAGCATTTGATACGCATGGACCAGAGCCTGAGGTGTGCGGCCAATGCTGCCATTGGTAAATGCGCAGGGGGCAGAAGAGAGGTCGAATGGCAAGGCTGTATATGGTAATGCCTCCTCCCATAATAGAATCTTAGGAACTTTTGGTGCCAGAAGAGGCCATGACCCTGGACACAAAGCGAGTGACATGAAGCATGGCATCTGCTGTAAATTGGACAACAGCCACTATCTTATTGATGTCTTGGTGGGCCCTCAGGTCAGTAGCTGGAATACGCTGTTGGAGCTGCTGGAGCCAGAACAGGCAAGAGCGGGAGAAGAATGATGCAGATATTGAAGCTTGAACCCCGCAGGCCGCAGCTTGATGGCTGTGCTGCATCATGAGATTGGCTCGTTTGTCCTTCAGCTTGAGGACCTCCTCTTGTGACTTCTTGGTGGTCGTAGACTGAAGTGCCGCTATCAGAGCATCAATTGACAGCGCAGCAGCACTTCAAACACCGCCTGGCTCCAAGGCTCCAAGGAGCAAGCCAACGCTAATCCAGCAATCTATTTCCCCCTCGCACTTCAATTAAGTTAAAGACGAGTGCCAACAGAGCCACTAGTAGTGATCGCTTCTGCGCTCTGGCAACCAAGCCTCAGAGCTGTCAAAGCACCTGATTGAAGCAGACGCTGCTAGCTGTGGGTCACTGAGGAGGGTCTGGGACACGCTGAGTGACCCTCCAAAGAGCGCTGTGCTCTCTCCCGCTTTGGTTAAGCCACTAGCCCAACTGATGCCCTACAGGGCTGAGACCTTAACAACCTTCGCCTCTTTTCACCAGCCTCTACTGACAAGTAAGGTGAAGGTGCAGCACCAAACCACCAATATTAATAATTCCAAGTACTCCAACTTCATAAAATACCTCAGAAGCAATTAATATGCTCAGGAGATAGCAATGACACAACCATCCAAGAAGTGGACAGTCAAAAAGCTGAATAAGGCTAGCAACAAGGGCCATGTCTTAACTAACTTTAATCAGACTCAGTTCAAGTATTATACCTAGAGTATAATAATTTACTGAAAAACTACATAGGCACAGAAGTGAAACCAGTTCTGGATTTCCCGTCAAATACAACATAGTTATTTCCTCCTTTCCTTTTGAGTCACCCATAGTCCATTATGTCCGCCAATCATTTCTGTTCATTTTGTTATGAGAAAACAGTAGCCATGCTCGGCATCCTTGAAAACCTCCAGAGATGCCTCAGTTGCTTAGATACCATCTCACCAACTTTGCATTCCATTCCACTACTGCCTCCCTTCTTTTGTCAAACTGTGGGAGAAGGAGAAAATGTAGGTGAAAGGTTGAATCAGTCTTGACAGTTCTCTTCTGATAAGACCTAACCCTAACCCTAACTCAGAAGAGCTACTAAGATACATACAAGAGCTGCACAAAGCAGGAAAACCATTTGGCTTAAAAATAAACTTGAAAATGAGTGATTATGTTTAATAAATTAAAGAAAGAAAATGCGTTATATCTGAGAAGAACTAGATGTAGTAGATCACTATATATACCCTGGCCAATGGATCTCAATGGAGGGTGATAAATAAATGGCATATTAAATGGGGCTGGCAGACATTCAGCAAGTTAAGCATAATTTTCAAAAACAACCTCCCACTATGCCTGAAGAGAAAAGTTTTTGATCAGTGTGTGCTACCTGCTCTAACATATGTCAGTGAAGCATGGCACTAAACTCACAATCAATATAAAAGCTGAGAGTGACGCAAAGAGCCATGGAAAAATACATGTTCAACATTACAAGACAAGATAGAAAGACCTGCACATGGATTAGAGAACAAACAAAAGTATACAGAGTCATCAAGAGAATAAAAGAATTGAAATGGAAATCGGCATCAGGTTACTTATCTGATACGCCCTTACTTGGGTAGGGGGAGACATCATCCAGGCATGGGTTTGACTCTGTCAGGATCCAATTGGACTGGGTCTACAAGCTCTTAGGACATGCCCTCTGAGGCTCCTCCTCCCAGCTTAGATGAAGGCGTAATTTGTAGACCGCTGTGCATGAACTCACAAGCGACAAGAGATGTCTCTCCATAAGTGCACATGAACAAAAAAATAGACAAAGGTACAATGATAAGGGTTGGGCTGGATGATATCACCCCCTAATCGAGAAAGGGCGTATCAGGTAAGTAGCCAACGCCCATTCTCCTAGTATGTGGAGACATCATCCAGGCAGGGGATGAAGCCTATCATGTCCCATCAGGAGGGTAATGAATAGAACCTAAAGAACCTAAACGGGAAGCACTTGTTGCAGCATGCACCGACCGAATGAAGCATCAGCTGAGGCATATCTGTCAACTCTGTAATGGCGAATAAACGGAGAGATAGAAGTCCATGTGGCCGCACAGCAGATTTCCTCTAATGACGCTTGGGATGACCAAGCAGTTGAAGTGGCGGTGCTGCCTGTGGAATGCGCAGTAATATGAGGTGGAAATAGGCAAAGAAATTGCGGAGTATGCCCTGGAAATAGCAGTTTCCATCCAGCAACCAATGTCTGAAGAAGTGGCCCTGGAGCCCTTCTTATCCCCTGAATGGAATTTCACAAACAGCGCCTCTGAGCACCTGAAGGCAGTAGTTCGTTTAATATAAACACATAGTGCGCGTCACACATCAAGATAATGCCACTTACGTTCCAGCCGATGAGATAGATTGGGGCAAAAGTCGGAGAGCACCAGTTCCTGGGATCTGTGAAATACCAAATTTACCTTAAGGCAAAAATGCCATCTCAAGGCGAAGGACAACTCTATCAGGATGAAAAATGCATGTCATGTCTGATTGACAATGCCGCCAACTCAGAAATCCTCCTCACTGTGGTGATTGCTACAAGAAAAACCACTTTTAAGGTTAAGTCATGCATAGATATGGTGTGTAAAGGTTCAAAGGGAGTCTGAGTTAATGAGTCCAGGACTTTGGAGACATCCCAAGTCGGGAACCTGTGCAATGTTGGAGATTTGATGTTGGTAGCACCTCTCAGGAAGCATTGGATGAGTGGATCATGAGATAGAGGTTGAGATGAATCAAGTGACAAGATGGATGACAGGGCTGCCACTTGGCGACGGAGGGTATTAGGCAACAATCCTATATTCAGACCCTGTTGAAGGAACTGGAAAATATTGGGAATAGAGACGTGTAAGGGAGCAATGTTTTTTGATGACACCAGACAGAGAATTGTGTCCAAGTAGCATCGTAAATGCGATTAGTAGAAAAATGCCTGGAAGCTTGAATGGTTTGAATAACTTCAGTGGAGAGATTGGCAGTCCTTAGGGCCTCCCGCTCAACCTCCAGGCGGTTTGTCGTAACGAAAGAAGGTCAGGATGCAGGAGCAGAGAGGGGAACCGAGGAAGTTGCCATGGTGGAGCTACCGAAAGGTTCAGAAGATCCACAAACTAAGGTCTGTGGGGCCAGTGAGGAGCGATCAAGATCAGATCCGCCTCCTTCATCAGCATTTTCCGTATTACCCACTAAATGAGAAGGATCAGGGAAAATGCATACAGAACGCCCTGAGGCTACCTGCACCTCAGAGCGTCGGCGCCCTGAGTACGCAAAGTACCTTGGATAGTTGTTCTGGGAGGCAAAGAGGTCTAGAACCAGAAGGCCGTACCTGCTGGTCAGCTGGTGGAATATTCGCCAGTGCAGGCTCCACTCTGCTGGGTTGATGTGCATATGGCTAAGGCTGTCTGCCTGGGTGTTTTGGATCCCCGATATATGTTCGGCCTGGAGAGAGAAGAGTGGGTTTCCATTCACAAACCCAGTTGGAAAGACAAGGTCATTAGACTTTTGGACCGCATCCCCCTCCTGGCAGTTTATGTGCGCTCTCGTGGTGGTGTTGTACATAAGGACGAGTACATGTACATTGGTGACAAGATCTTCGAAGTGGAGCAGAGCAAGAAACACAGCCTTTAGTTCTAACCAGTTTATACTGTTCCTCAGGTTGGAACGAGACCAGAGATCTTGGGCTGTGTGTGATAGAATGTGAGCTCCCCAGCTCCGAAGACTCACATCCGTGGTTAGAATGATTCGTGGAGGGTCGCGAAACAGAGAACCTAGTTCCAGGCAGGGGAGAGCCACCATCGAAGGGACTGTCTTACCTCTGGTGTTAGACGAACCTTGTGAGTGGAGCAACTACAGTCTGCCTTCTGATAAGGGAGCAGAAACCACTGGAGCTGACGACTGTGGAATCGGGCCCACTGAACTATGTTGAAGGTGAAATCATTTTCCCCAGAAGTTGCGACAGTTGGATGAGAGGAATCTTCGGCTGCCCTCTGATGGAGGAGAGTAGATCGTGGATGCTCACCTGACATTCTGGTGAGAGGAAGACCTGTTCCAGAGTGGTGTCTATCACTGCCCCTAGATGTGTGAGGCGAGTCGTGGGAAGAAGATGGCTTTTCCGCAAGTTGATCCAGAAGCCATGTTCTTCTAGAACCTGAAGAGTGATCTGGACGTCTCTGTTGGCTTGGTGCAGGGACAAAATATCAAGGTAGCAGAGAATTCAGACTGGCATTGTTCTGAGGTGGGCAGCCAGGGCAGCGAGGATTTTGGTAAAAACCCTCGGGGCTGAAGACAGGCCAAAGGGAAGGGCATGATACTGAAAATGATTCCCCGCAAAGGAGAAATGGAAGAATTTCCTGTGATCTTGGAGAATGGGGATATGGAGGTATGCCTCTGTATGGTCCACTGAGGAGAGGAGGTCATTAGGCTAGATGCTCTCCAAGATAGACTACAGAGAGTGCATTTTAAATCTCCTGTAAACTATAAATTTGTTTAGAAATTTGAGGTCGAGAATTGCCCTCCAGTCCCCTGAAGACTTGGGTACTATAAAGAGACATGAATAAAATCCCTATCCTTGTTGGTCAGGGGGTACCTCTTCGATGGCGTGAATTTGAAGAAGGTGCCTAATAGCGACCTCAACCAGACATCTCTTCGTTGAGTCTCTAGAGACCGGACATAGTATGAAAGTCTGGGAGGAACTGGAGAGAAACTCCAAGGCAAGGCCGAATCAGATGGTATGTCTAACCCTGGCATCATTGGTGATGTCATCCCAACAATCAGCAAAGGCCGAGAGGTGACCCCCAATGGGAAGGTCCCCGAAGGAACTATTTCTGTTTACGGAAGGAGTGCTTAGAACTGCCCTTGAAGGGCTTCCTGTAGGAGAACCGCTGGGAGTTCCTGTTGGATCTGTCCTGAGGAGGAGGACCCTGCCTTGGGGGAGCCTGTCACTGAGGATGGGGGTAGGCAAATCCCCCATCCTGCCCTCGAAAGGATGACCCACGGAAGAAAGAAGAAGGTTTAGAATCTGTTTTACGGGTGGCAGAAGGAAGCACCTTTCTTTTATCCTTTGACTCTACTAAGAGAGGTTCCAAAGGAGGGCCAAAGAGAACAGGAGAAAACGGAGAAGAAGCCAATCACCATTTGGCTCTGGTTTCTGCTTGCCACTGCTTGAGCCATAACAGACGTCTTGTAGTCACCGATGAGGCCATGGATTTGGATGAGAAACGTGCCACATCCAGAAGGCATCTGCAGCGTATTCCATAGCAGCCTTGAGCTTGCTAATATCTTGATGAGAGCGAGAATCAGCAGGTGGAATTCTGTCTTACAGTTGCTTCAGCCAACGGTGAGCCGCCCTGTTAAAAAAAAGCAGAAGAGGCGGCACGGACAGACCAAGGAGACAATTGATGCCCCTTAATTAATGATTGTTCAAAGTGTTTGTCCTCAGGACGGAGAGAGTCCTCTGGGGCATTGGAGGCTGCATTGGATGAGGAAAGAGAGACCACTGGGAGATCAATGGAGGGCACCTCCAAAAGCTTTGACAGCTCAGGACTGACATTGTACAACCGCCCCGGGAGAGGACCACTGATTTTGGATTACTTCCAAAAAGAGTTTTGAGATGGAACCACATCCTTTTCGACAAGGGGGCGAGAAAAGAGAGGATCGGTCATGTCAGGTTTATCAGTCATTACTGGATAATGGTTTAGTGGCTGTAATGCCGGATACCTTCATGGCTTTGAATAAAAGAGACCGGAACAAGGTGGGTTTAAAAAAGGCCTACTAAGGCAGAAGGAGCAGGAGTTAGATCCTCATTGTCCAAGAGGTCAGAATCCCTGGCTACCAGTTCCTCAGATTCTGCCACTGAAGGCTGAGAGGCAATATCAGATGTGGCTGCCTTGTGGGAGGAATGGCCCTTATGTTTTCTGGTGGAGCTGGAACTTTGAGGCACAGACGCAGCCAGGGCCCTATGTTGAATGCTTGCCACAATTCCTCGTTCTATGGCAGCTGCAATGATGTCAGCCAGATCATTGGGGTTGCAATTAAATGCCCTGGGAGACGGGGAACCCACATCTATGTCTGGAGTGACACTGCTATCCCCTTCAGAATCATACACCTCCTGAAATCCAATCCCATCCTCAGGATTCAAGGGAGAAGCAGCCATGGAATTATGCCCATTGGTGCCAGTAGATATATCCTCAGGAGGATTGATCATTACTGAAGGAGACACCAAAGGAGCAGGGATAACCTCAGAGCAATGTTTAGCTTTAGCGGTCGCCTTGCGTGGGGCCGAATCTGAGGCCTTGTCACGTTTTAAAGCAGAGGCACCAGGGCCTGAGGCCTCCTGCAATGGAGCAGACTTGGGGACCTTGGTAGGCTGAAGGGTCTAGAGAGGCAGAGGTTCTCTTTTTTGACCGTAATTCAGGGGGAAGGGCAAAGGCACAATGGCAGGCAAAGGTGGAATCTCTCCCTGGGTAACAGATATCTCATTGGCCGACATTACTCACGGTTAATGAGACACAAAATGGCCACCACAGCCTTCCCGCCAAAACAAAATGGCCATCGGAGTAGACAGGGACCTGAAAATGGCAGAAAGAGCGAGCTGACAAGGCGACTTAATTGCTAGAAGTTCTTGACCTCTTAACAAAATTCGCTATACTGAAAAGCTTCAGAAAGCCCTTGGGGAAGCTGAAGATCATAGCTGCTGCTGTGGAAGCGATCGGGATGATTAGAGGTTCTTCCAAGCCTTCGGAGCTGATTAGACTGTTCTGAGGGAGAAGAGGAGCGGCGGCACGCAAAACACCCTGCGCTCAAGCAGCTCTTTTTAAGCTGTGGCTGCTATGATCCTCCGGTAAAGAAAAGGAGCCTGAGGAATCAAACCTCATGGACTTGATACTTTGCCCTCAGCAATCTTCTGCAAGGCGATGGTCTTCAGGTAGAGGGGCAAAGCTGCTGAGAGGCAAGAAGCCTCCAATCGTAAAATTAGTGAAGCCAATTAAAATAATTTTGAATTTAGAACCAATTAGTGTGATATGGAGTAAATTTGAAAGAATTTGATTTTAAAATGAAATAGTTAGATAGGAGAGATTATCAGACACAGCTAATCCAATGATCGACTTAGTCTAAACTGGGAGGAGGAGCCTCAGAGGGTGTTTCCTAACAGCTTGTAGACCCAGTCCGATTGGATCCTGATGGAGTCAAACCCATGCCTGGATGATGTCTCCACCTACTAGGAGAATGGGCTGGTCACATAGCAAGAACTGATGGCAGGTGAACCAAGGCAGCCATAAAATGGATTCCACTTGATAAAAAGCATCCATGAAAGAGGCGAAAACAAGATGAATCAACATCAGCAAGTATTGTAGGCCCAACTGGCAACAAAAAAGCTTAGGACAGGTTGGAAACAACTCTTTATCCTGCAGTGGATAAACAATGGCTAAAATGACGATGTCAACTTAGAAACTGTTCAAAGTGATGACAGACACTCCCCAAAAAGGTAGTTACAACTGCCACTCCAAACCCGTGTGATCACATGATGCATTTCAAGTCTGTTATTTATGGCTGCTTGCAGCCTTTCACAGTTAGTAATAAGGAAATAAACTTGTTGGTTTTAGTAGAAACATTTGTTTTCTGTAACACACATATATTATGCCTTATATTTGTAAGCTATCTGGCAAATGTCAAATCCTTGCCATTTGAACTCTTATCAATCTGCAATCTATGGACATAGAATTTATCCCGGAATGGAGCTGTAAAAAGCTGTAAAATTGACTCTTTTGATATGCCCCCCTTCTGCCTAAGAACGTATCTCACCTTTGATCTCTGCCCTTCACAACAGGGGGCCAAATGGCCAATCCTGAGAACCCAGGAAAGAGATAATGCTGATAAGGCTAGTGAAGAGTATTGTAAAGCCAAGATGTTATTTGATATTTCTGATGGTATAAAAAGGAGCTACACTTTCTCTGAAGTGTAGTTCTTCCCTGCATATCCTTGGGTATGTTGGGAACAACTGACCATCATGCCTTTAAACTTTGATCAAAGATTAAATGCTGATTGTTATTCAAGCCTCCGTTTTAAATCTCATGTTTGGCTCATTGGGACTTGGATGTATTCTCAAACTTCTATGGGTCTCAAAGTATTCGCAAACCTTACAATTGTTTATTTCCCTTAGCAAACAAAGGGTTTATTTATCAAACACAGTGTTTGCTTATCAGCTGTAGATTCACTTAATGACCATGGTAATTTACTTAATGATAATTGCAAAAAAAGTTGTAAAATCAGGTCTATCACCTGATGGCTGTAATGAGTAAGCTCAATTATACTAGTAACTTCTATAGTAACTTCTATAAACCTATGAATACAGAATCAACCCCTTCAGTGCTAAGTTTCAAGAAGTTCAGTGAATAGAATAGAAACAATATTTTTCTGATTGTTTGGAGTGGAATAGATCTGCACAAAAAGAAAGTGAAACTAAGTGTGAGGAGGAAGTAGATGGCACTGTCACGGCCAAAATCCTCAACATTGGGCTTAAGAGAAATGTTGAACATATGCAGAGCATCCTGAAACCCATCTCTGAAGCTTTAAACAAAATACAGAAAAATAGCTGTTTTATTGCTGATGCTGTTGAAATTTGGAAGGAACTGAGTGAACACTTAAAAATAGAACTACACATGGACAGAATTAAATTACAAGCATTAAAAAAACAAATGGGACAAGGACTCTCTCCAGCTCATTTTTTGGCAAATATTGTCAATATCCAGTATCAGGGTCAAAACTTAAGTGCTGAGGAAGAGGAGTTTGCTATGACATGGGTATCCAGCAATCATCCAGCTGTAATGCCAACTATAATAAACTTCAAAGCTAAGGGGGAACCATTCAAGAAATATATGTTTGCTGAAGATATTTTAAAGAATGTCACACCAGTGAACTGGTGGAAGTCACTTAAGTGCTTGGATTTAGAGACTGTTCAAGTAATGATTTCACTTTTAACAGCAGTAGCTTCTGCAGGCGTTGAAAGAATATTCTCTTCCTTTGGACTCATTCATTCTAAATTGAGAAATAATTTGGGTCCAGATAAAGCAGGAAAGCTTGTTTTTCTTTTCCAGATTATGAACAAAGAAGAAGATGAAGATGACGAGTGAGCTACAGAGGACAGTATTTAAGTTTTTCATGTGTAGGCTGGGCTGACAGTCTAAGTTTCTTAAAATATATATATTTTGTTTAGCCAAATTAGTTAAAAAAACATGGATGTTTGTTTAAGCAAATAACATATGCTGTAATGGTATTGTTTCAGTTGAATAAATCTATTTAAATTGTTATTTTTAAGGTAATGATTATTTTTCTCCTTCCTAAGTACAACAGAAAAATTGTCCAAATATGAATGATTAACCTATTAAACTGGGGATAAAAAAACTAATATGAAAAGTTGTTATTCTAAAAATCTTCATCTAGACTCGACTTCCGGTTCTCGTAGGCGACGGACGTGTTTTGGTACTCGTCTGCCGCTTGCTCTCCTGGTGGGTCCCCCCCCCCGGGGGCCCAGGGGGTTCTGAAGGAATCCCCTGCTGTAAGGGCGGCTCGCTGGAGACCCCCATCCAGGTGGCGGCCGGTGGGGCGTCTTTCCAGCCTCGCCCCAGGAGCCGGGAAGCAGAAGGGGTGGGCAAAAACTTGCCCTTTTGCCGATGGATCCCAGAATCAACCGAAGAATTAGAAGACTGGCTGGAGTGCCAGAGATGGAGGGTTTTCCCTAATCTCCTGGTTTGCAACTGAGAGACAAGCGGATACTGTGAGTTTTTGCTTTCAATCAGCTTTAAACAGAGAATGGAGGGGGGAGTTTATCCTCAGAACAAAGCGGTGGCTGAATAAGTACTCCCCAGGAATGGGGAGAAAGAGAGGACTAATTTGCCGTCTGAAATAACAACAGTAAAAAAAAATTGTATCTATAACATCGCAGTTGCAACATTATATCATGGAGTCTTTTTGCAACAATAAATGAAACTTTCACTCTTCTTCCTGTGATGAGGTGAGGTAAAATGGCTCCTCTTTGTTCCCTGTCGGAAAACTTTTCTTTACTCACAAACTTTTCCTTCGGCATTTGAGACCTTAAGACTTTAATTTTTTACTTTAACTTCTCCTCGGGGAATCTTCGGTATCTCCTCCCAATACGTGGACAACCAGATTTGGATAATACAGTCCTTTTTGCTTGACTTTACTTTCCAGACTGAACTTTAATCTGAATCGCTCCGATACCTCAGACTTCATAGGCTGCCCGCCTTTTCAACGCCATCTTTTCTACTAACTAGAACTTATAATCGGGACAATGGCTTCTAAAAAACCACCTACTGGAAAGTCTTTTTCTGCTCCATCTTCAGCTCGCTCCAGTCCAACTATACAGCAGACAAAGATTACTGCATTATTGCAGAAAGAAGCGACCGGTGAGGGCGCTCAGGAATTGTCAACCAACAAGATGCTCCAGGACATAATGAAAAATGTGTATGAAATCTGAAAAGAATTAACAAACCTAAAAATAGAGCTGTTGGAAACACAAAAAAGTACAATGGATAATAAACAAAAAATTGAGGCGTTAGAGGGAGGATCAGCTAAAATGAGGGAAGAGGTAAAGGAAATTCAGAAGGAAAGCTCAGAACTGGGAGGTTATATGACCAAATAGAATTTGAAAGAATGTCTTTTTTTCTCAGGTTCCAGAACATTCCAGAGACAGAGGGTGAAGATCTTAAGGATCTTATGAGTACAATTTTAGCAGATTATATTAAAAGAAATAAAGAACAACTCTGGTGGGATATGGACCTGGTTTATAGAATTAATTCAGCATATACTAGAATAAACAATGTTCCAAGAGAGGTCCATATTAAATTTTTAAGGAGGTCCACAAGGGATGAAATATTGAGGGCTCAGCGGGGAGGACCCTTGAAGTATCAAGAAAAAGAAATTACCGGCTTCCGGTTCCGGCTCCAGCGGCGACGGGCGAGCCTAGCGCTCACTCGCCGCTTTGTTGCCTTTTCTGCCCCCCCACGGGGGCGAGACACTCCGGTTACCGGAGGTCTCCCGTAGGGTCGGCTCGGAGGGGACGTTCTTCCTCACGGCGGTGGGGAGAGCGCTCCCCTCCGCGACCTAGGTGAGGAGGAACATGCTGCGGGGGGTTCTCCCTTTGCCAACGGTTGTCGGCGCCATTCACTTCAATGCAGAGGGCTGAGCGGAGAGATCGGAAGGTCTGCCGAGGCTTCAGCTGCGAGGGAGAGTGAGTTTAAAAAAGACTTTTTTTTCCTTGCTGCCAGCCAGGCTGAACGGACTGGGAGGGGGGTGTTTGTTTTCAAAAAAAACCCTCGGACTTAAGCGGCACTTTAAAATGGCTTCTCTGGAAGAGAAAGCGGAAATCTTAAATCCGGACTGTCTCTAACAAGGGAAAGTGGTATGCGGCTACTTGCAACATTGTTTCTAGGTCTGGCTGAATAAAAAAAATTTATTTTTCTACTCTCTCCTCTGGGCTCTGAGATGGGCGGTGGAAGGTGGCTTTTCTTTGTCCCTGCCTGATTATTTCAACTATGGAAAATTCCCAGCGTCTCTTTACAATTGGGACTCTCTCTGGATATTGATGAAGAATTTTTCTCTTGCTGGATTTGTGATTTCCTTTCTGGAGTACCTTCGTTATTATAACTATTGAGTTGGAAAATTGTCTCTCTCTTGGTTCCTGAATTTTACAACGTTTCAACCTTGATCAGAACTTTTGGCTCCCGGTTAGTCTCACCAACCCCACCCTGAAAACGCCATTTTGGTGGCATTGACTTTAACCGTTAATCATGGCTCAAGAAACAGCATTGGCGAGGGACTTCCGGTTGCAGTTGCTGTCGGTAGGCTTTTTTCAAGCCTGCCATCCCACTCGTCTGTAGAGGCGTTTTTTATAACACCAAATGCCTTGGAAACCCCAAGCTCTATTATGAGCTTGTGGGAGAGTTTTTGCTGCCAGGGAAGAGTCCCCTTGCGAAGCCCTCAGAGGGTTAGTTTTCCTCTGAGGAGCGAGTAAGGAGAGACCCTCCCCCCAATCTTCTCCGGACGGGTGTGGAGACCGTGTTAATTGGCTAATTAACACGGCAAAGCAAACTGCTTTTAACTTCTAATCTACATTCCAAGGCAACTTTATACTTCAAAGGGAACTTCTTGGCTACTCATCGTAAACGCAAGTAATTAAAGTTTGTGATTTTGCCAGAATATAGTAGATCTTAGACACAGCCTTTAGAACGAAGGAATCAAGATGGCGTTAATTACCAGATGAGACGAAATGAAAGTTAGTTGTTTTGGCTTGTACCCAATCCTGATTGACATGCAATCCATCAAGAAGGACTATATTTCAAGCCTTCGTACTTCAAAGGTAACTAAACGCAAGTAATTAAAGTTTGTGAACTGTTTTAAAGAACAAAGGATTCAAGATGGCGTTAACTACCAGATGAATGAAATGAAACTTAGTTGCCTTGTCTAATTATTGATTTGTGGATTTTGGTCTCTGCTTAACCCCTGGCTGATAGCGGACAGCTGTAGGCGGAAAGGGGGAGCAAGCTATAAAGCCAAATGCACTATCTGATTTATTGAGCGTTAAGCTAAACGTATTACTTATTACTGACTTATTTTGATATTTTGAAGAGGTTTTTTTTTTCTCTTCCTGAAAACTTGGAAAGCTTAAAAGCAAGGCAATGGAACAAACTCGTGTAGTAACTCCCCAGGACTTTAAAGATTTGATGAACTTTATAGTTAATGAAAGCAGAGACCTCAAAAGAATGATCCAGGAGAAATATGAACAATTGGGGAAAAAAATGCTTGCAATGGCCAAGAGTCTGTCTGAAGTTATCATTAAAATTGATGGGAAAATCGAAAAGCTGTCTTCAGAGGTGGAAGTCAAAGCAAAGGAAACGGATTTGAAATTGGTGGAAATGGAGGGGAATATGCACAAATTGGACAAACAGGTTATTATGTTACAATTTTTGTTAATGGAAAACGCCATTAGACTGAGGGGATTATCATCAGAAAATCCTAGAGAAGACTTAAGAAAAGTTTCTGCCGATGCTTTGGCTATATTAGTAAAAATGGATCCTGGTGAAATTTATGCTAAGATTGATAAAATTTACAGAGCAAACTCACGTATAGCATTACAAAGGCAACTACCGAGAGATGTTGTGATATATTTTACTGAGAGAAACCTCAGAAATGATATTCTGCAGAAGTCTTTTCACTCCTCTCTCCACATAGCTGGAAAACGGATTGGTGTCTTTAAGGAACTTCCATCAACTATTCTGAAGCTCAGAAGGGATTTTGGTTTTTTGGTGGAGGAGCTGAAGAAAAGAGGGATACAGTACAGGTGGGATGCTCCAATGGGTGTTATATTCAGATATGAAGGGGCGCGGTATTGTTTGAATACTATAGACAAGGCAAGAGATTTTTATTATGAAATACTGAAGAAAAGTGTAACGCCCCCACGTATATCTATACCAACACTAGTAGATCTGGATGGTTCAGAGCAAGATATTGAGAGGGAGCAGAAACAATTTGGAAAAGAGATGGAAGAACATACTCAGTTGGATTCCCCTGGGCTTTTTTTAAGCCCTACTCTGGAGGAAATGTCGAAGACTGCTATAGGGGGATCTGTTGGAATGCCAATACGTAAATCAGATGAGCAATGTGAAGCCAGGTTTAGCACCAGACAAATTCAGAAACCGCAGAAGCAGAGGAGGTCTCAATCTCGGCGAGTTAAGAAAGACAAAAGGATTAAAGGACGAAGCAATTAACCAATCTAGATAAAAATATACAGATCTCTGCAATGCTGGTTCTCTTGGATGTGGAAACTTTTTCAGGGTTGAAAACTGGAACCGGAGCATTTGCAGTGGATCTGGTTGTTACCCTATCACGATCTTGGAACTTTATAATCCTGATGAAAAGTCACTCGGGGGTTACCTATGTAAAGGGTTTTTTTTTTTTTGTTATTTATGGGGGCAGCTGCTTAAACTGGTATTACAAACAGCTATGGATGGAATGGAAGGAGACCTGAAGAGTTGGACTTATGAACATTGACGCGGAAAGGACTAATATTATGTTAGTGTTCTGGGAAAAAACTTGGGTCGAACTTTGAAATTTTCTTGCAATTTACTGTATCCTTCATGTGATAGGATCTGAAATTTTCCTATACTATTTCTGTTTCCTTTGTGAAGAGAGAAGTAACTTTGCTTTTTTCAAATATTAGAGTAATCTTTACATTTTTTTGTGTTGTTAAGTGGGCAATTAAGCAAATGGAGAGGGGAAAAATAGTAAACCTTTTGAATCAGGAAGGATGTAAACTTAAGCTAGGATATATGGTTTAAGTTTTATAAGTGTTAGGTTATATGATATGGTATTTAGATCTTAAGAATTATTTTCTATGTATTTTAATGTTCAACTAAAAGGGGGTGTTTATGTTGAGTTTGTTATAAGGTTTCTAATGGATTGATTATATACAGAATAAATATCAGATTAGGAAGTATTATGTAGCTTTTAGGTAAGAATGCTTTGATTGATAGGTGAATAGAGTAAATAATATTTGGGATGCTTGGAATTATTAGAGTGGTGTATAGCGGAAGTCAGGGGGGTGGGTTTGAATGGGAGGTGGGGGAGGGCTAGGGTGGAGGGCGGGGTAATATATATGTATGATTAATCTAGAGAGGGGAATAATGGGATATGCCTTTTTTTTTCTTAAAGAGAAATTTATATTATGTTTTTAATATCTTTAATTAACTTAGAAGATGGTGTTAATGGGATATTAATATACTAAGAGAAACTTATATTGTGTCTGCTGGGAGGCGAGGGGGTATAATATCTGAATGAGAAATTTATTTTAAGATGGGGTGAGGGGGGGTATAGTATTTGTATGTGATTTATATTACATGTCGGGGGGGGGATAAAAAGGGGGAAAATTTGTGTGAATAAAACTTTTTCAATAAAAAAAAAAAAAAGAAACAGCATTGGCAAGTTTAGAACAACGGATGGCTTCTCTTGAAACTGTTATACAAACTTTGGTAAAAGAAATTCAGGCCCAGAGGGCAGAAAACATCAATTTCAAGAAGGAGCTATTGGACACACGGAAGCAAGTGCTGGAAAACACACAGAAGACTGAAGAATTGGAAGGGGGGTTGGTGGAGGTTAAAGGAGAGATTAAAATGTTATTAAAGAGGTTGGGGAAACAAATGGGCATGTGTCTAGGATAGATATGGAAAGAATGACATATTTTTTGAGATTTCAGAACGTTCTTGAGGAATCTGGTGAATGCCTCCCTGATCTTATGAGCACAATTTTAGCAGACTATTTACAAAAACCTAAAGATGAGATCAGGGGGGACATTGACCTAGTCTACAGAATTAACTCAGCATATGCCAGGATAAATGAAGTGCCTAGAGAGATACATGTGAAATTTGTTAGAAGGTCAACCAGAGAGGAAATCCTGAAAGTGCAGAGAGGTAGTCCATTAATCTACCAACAAAAAGAGGTTGCTATCTTGAAGCAGATCCCTAGAAAGATTCGAGAAGCAAGGAGGAAATTTTCCTTCTTGTCTAAAATTTTATTTGATCATGGGATTTGGTTCAAGTGGGTGACACCCGAAGGGATGCTGGTGTTCTGGGAAGGAGGAAGAGTGAGGATTAAAACAGTTGTTGAGGCGGAAGCCTTTCTTAAAAAACATTCCTCTGCCCTGGGGGAAGATCCAGGGGGGACGGAGGGGGCCGCGGCCCCGCCCGCTGGGGGCCAGGGAGGAGAAAAAGAAGATACAATAGCCAAGAGACTTAGATCGAAAAAATAACTTTGCCTTGATTTTTCTGAACAATTTTGCATAATATTTGTATCTGGATTTTTTGTAAATGTCTGACAGCATGGAATTGAGAATTTAGGTATATGTACTTGCTTTTACCTTGTAGTGTTATGAAAAATGTTTTTTTTTGTTATTTTATTACTGTGTATTTTGAGGTCTCGGAAGGGCCGACGACTCTGACGTGAATGCTCTCAAAATTTCTTTGTATCCCTTACCCTATCCTATAGAAAAAATGTAAAACCAATAAAACTTTTTCAATATAAAAAAAAAGAAAAAGAAATTACCATTTTGAAACAAATTCCAAAAAAAATCAGAGAAATAAGAAGGAAATATTCCTTCTTGGCTAAGAAATTATATTAAAAAGGAGTTTGGTTCAAATGGTTAATGCCAGAAGGAATGTTGGTCTTCTGGGAGCGAGGTAGAATTAGAGTTAAAACATTAGGAGAGGCAGAGGCCTTTCTTCAAAAGCACTCTTTATTCCTAGGGGACGAGTATGAGGGAACAGGGGGTGCCACGGCCCTGCCCATTGACGGGAAGGGAGACGAAGAATCAATAGCAAAAAGACTCAGATCTCAAAAATGATTTTATTTGAAATCTCTACTGATTGTTGAAATTAGATGGCAATGAAAAACATGATTGAATGTATGAATTATACAATGTAAAGTATTTGTATGCTTATCCCTTGTTTCTTTTTTTTAAAAAATGTATTCATATGAAGTTTTGGGGGGACCACCACCACCTCCGACATGGAAGCCACTAAAATGTCATACCTATCCTATACCCTTTTTCCTATGTATATCCATAAAAACCAATAAAAATTGCTTGGAAAAAAAATCTTCATCTACTTGCATATTATATCAGCAAGAATTAGTCTTTATGTAGAAAACTATGATTTAAATCAAGCTTTTTTACTAGTGATTTAAATCAACTTGATTTAAATCAAATCCACCCTGGGTGCCATGGAATTAAGAAATAAGATATCTCCATATAAAACAGCAGATAAATTCACACAAATTCAAATTTAGACTATATAATAATGTAACTGTAAAGCAACTAGTTAACACGTGTAAATAAAATTTAGCATGTTTGAAAACTATTCACATTCTCTGTGTGATGAAAAAGTTATTTCAAAATTAAAAAGTTTATTAGAATAAGAGATCCAGGACAACTACTACCATATTTTTCAGAGTATAAGATGCACCTTTTCTCCTCTAAAAAGAGGCTGAAAATCTGGATGCGTCTTATACATCGAATACAGCATTTTTGGCCTCCTGAAACCCCATTCCCTTCACCAAAATGGCCATGCATACCCTTATGGAGGCTTTCAGAGAGCTCCTGGGGGCAGGAGAGGGCAGAAATGAACAAAAAAACATCTATAAGCCTCCATAAGGCTATGCATGCAATTCTTTTGACTGAAAAACGGCCCATTTTTTGCTTATTTTGCCCCTACCCCCAGGAGCAATCTGCAAGCCCCCTCAAGGCTATTCATGCCTTTTATTTGGAAAAAAATGGGCCCATTTTGGCAAAAAACTGGCCATTTTGGAGAGGCTTGCAGAGTGCAAAGGCTTTTTTTTTTCCTTTCGGAAGCCTGTTTAGTTAGAGTGGCTGGTGAGAATTACGTTGATCAAGTGCTGTCCCAGCAGAAACAAAGTGCTACAGGTTGGCAGCAATTTCCTCCTCCAGCACATGGGTAAATACACCTGGAAACATCTCCCTACCTACCTACCTACTCTCTCTCTCCCTACCTACCTACCTACCTACTGTATTTCTCTCTCTCTCCCCCTCTATACCTACCTACCTACTCTCTCCCCCCACCTATCTACTGTATTTTCTCTCTCTATCCCTCTGCCTACCAACCTACCTTCTCTTTCTCTCTCTCTACCTACCTACCTATCTACTGTATTTCTCTCTCTATTTCTCTCTATCCCTTTACCTATCTACCTATCTACACTCTCTCTCACTACCTACCTACTGTATTTATTGCTCTTTCTCTCCCTCTCTATCCCTCTACCTACCTACTTTTTTTAAAAAATTGCCTCATCAAAACCTGGGTACATCTTATACTCCGGTGAGTCTTATACTCCGAAAAATACGGTAAGTTAATTCCTTTGTGATAGTATCAGATAAACTCTATTAATACAAAAATACTGTAGTTATTTCTATTGTATAAAATATAAAATATGTTAGAAAAACCATAACTTGGGAAAGCTGCCCATAAGAACATGGGCAACCAACTTTTGCTATTATTTTATAGAATTTGCCTGTCTGTCTGTCTAGCTATCTGCTCATTTGTAATCTTTCTTCAGAGATAATACCAACAACAGAGAATCAGATTCTGCAAGGGCTTGTTGTGATGCTCAACTATAACCATCTTACCTGACTACTGGAGTCTCCAGACAAAAGACATAAGTGTGGCACCAGTTTGCTGAGAATTAATGAGTGTGCACCATAACTAAGAAAACAAAACAAAACAAAAATGCAGCAAGATTATTTTTCCCTTCACATGTAAAAAATTAATAACATCAACCAATACTAGTTCTATCATCTAATTATTGAAACCTAATATCTGGAAACATGAGGAATGGAGTAGTGAAAATCTTGTTTTCAGTTTAGAATCTTAAAATAGTACAAAATTTAAGAAAATGTCCTACGATTGCCATAATTAAGAGCTTTTTAATAAAATTAAAGTACATACACATTTAATGTTGCAATAAGACACAGACACACGCCTTCCCGTGAACGATAATTCTTGTGTTTAAAGCCAGCAGCAAGCCGCTCCCAAATGAACTATTAAAAAATAAAAGATAATGGATATTTTACACTAAATACGTAGTAGCTATTATACATTAACATCGTTTTCCAAATAAAATAATTGTAGTTGAAGACATAAATATTTCCTCTTAATTTTTCTTTGTTAAACTAAATCTTCTCATTGTGGTTTCCATGCACTATTTCAGAACAATTCTGAATTTCTTTACAATAGATTTTTAATGCACAAATTACAATGATGTATTTATTGTACACATTTATGTTCCTATTTCTGTCCACTGTCTAATTTCATTGCTGGTTATAATCTTCAGTTAGCTTGTGTGACGATCTCTGGATCATTCTTCTATAATAAATCATTTGGTCTACATGTATTTGCTTGCACCTATTTTTCCACCATTAATCTGCCTTTCTTGTTTTTATCGTTATGATTCTCGACTTCCTAGGAGCTTTGCTATATCATGGCAGCTAATGCTATAAACATGAAGCTTACAAGACTAGGTTGCTTTGAAATATCACTGAATTTTTTTTAACTACTACTCCCTTTAGCTGCAATGCTGCCATTATACTCTCTGCTGTTCAGCATTCAGAAGAAAAACGTTGCCTAGCAACTGCTACACAGTGAGCAATAGCACATTTCTTAGACTGCAGCATTTTATGACTTAGATCATCCCAATATTTAAATCATGCTGCAACAGTCTTTCATGTATACTCAGACTAAATTAGCCTCTATTGCTCTTAATTTTTAAAATATGTTTTTAAAATAAATACAGATAGAGTACTATCTATACTAAAGTACTGAGGTTTGCAGATGATACAATAGTGATTGGTTTCATTCGAGACAATGACAAATCTGCATACAGATGAGAGGTTGAACCACTAGCCTTGTGGTGCAACAGGAACAATCTTTAAATAAACACACTCAAAACAGTAGAAATGGTGATAGATTTTAGGAGAAATCCTCCTATACTACCACCTCTTACCATACTGGACAACACCGTACCAACTGTAGAGACCTTCAAGTTTATAGGTTCTATCATATCGTAACACTTAAAATGGACACCTAACATCAAAAAGTTATCAAAAAAGCACAGAAAAAAATATTCTTTCTGCACCAGCTCAGAAAGCTCAAACTGCCCAAGGAGCTGCTGATTCAGTTCTACAGAGGAATTATTGAGTCTGTCATCTGTTCCTCTATAATTGTCTGGTTTGCCTGTGCAACCAAGCAAGACAGACACAGATTTCAACAGATAATTAGAACTGCAGAAAAAACAATTGCTTCCAACCTGTCTTCCATTGAGGACTTGTATAGTGCAGGAGTTAATATCCAAGAAAGAAAACCCCCAACTCCATTTAATGTACAAATGAAAATAATGAAAGTGAAGCAAGATCTGAAGCAAAACTGGACCAACATATCATTTATAACATTTGTACATATCAAACGTTTACCCAAATCCCTCCCCCCAGTTACCCCAAACCAATCTCCAGCTTCCAAAGGTGTCATGTGGGGCGTACCTTTGAGTGGCCTCATTCAGTTGGTATGCAGACAGTTGGTTTGACCAAACCCAAACACGAGTCATCAGCATGCACAGAAGATGGTGAGAATAAACCTCCCTTCTTGAGATATCTCCACCTGCATTTCCCTCCCCCAAATACCGTGAGCCCCCACCATTCCCATTACTATGGCAGCTGATAGCAAGCATGCAAGGTAGAGGCTGACATTCGGTCCTCCTGCAGAAAGGATATCATCCCTAGAGGAAAACATTTAAAAAAAACAGTAATCCTTTTCCTCATATTTTTCAATTAGATGTTCTAAGTTTTTTTCAAATGAATTAGAAAACTGCTGTATTGCATCCATTATCTCTTGCAAGGTAACATTTTTTTCTGTTGTTCAGTATACGCCATTGTCTCCAGTTGTTGAGGGAAATATCAAATGGAGAAAACAGAGGCTGGTCCCTTAAACACTAAAAAGAAAAATAACCACAAAGAAATTAAATCTGCTGATCCTTTTGATGAGTGGCTTATGTTTGGCAATGGGAAAAGTGGAATATGGAAAGATGAATCAGATGGATGGGAACTTCACCTCAGCTGGTAAGATACAGAAGAAGAAACAACAAAACAATTTATGATGTTAAGGAAAGGAACTTTACTAGTAACACCATTGATAGCAATCCTGACACTTAAAGTCAAACTGACTAAGGAAGAAGAAAGGCTCCAAAATGACAGGAAAGAACTTGCAAATAATGAACTGCAAAGAGAAGTCCATACAAATTGGATTAAGGATATGTTCAGAAGAATTATGTCACAAATGGCAGAAGCCATGGTACTGTTTTATTACTGGAAAGATACAGGCTGATAGATAAAGGGTTAATCTAAAACCAGTTGAGATTAGGGAAATTTAATGATAATAGAAATAGTTAGATAAGCAATTGAAAGTGATAATAAATGTATATATATGCATAGTTATAAGTGGTAATTGGAAATGAATATTGCATAGCATTTATTAAAGGAGATGAGTAAATATTATTGACGTTTGGTTAGAATAGGTTACAGGGAATAATGATTTTGGAGGATAATAGAATTAATAAATAAGATGCCAATATGTGGCCATGTTCTAAGTTTTTTGGTATGTTTTAAAATGAAGGACGTGTAATACAATTATAATTAAGCAAGAATGGAGGAATGAAAAAGATAATGTCTATAAATATATTTGATGTGATTTATTTATTTATTTATTTATTTATTTTATTGGATTTATCAACCGCCCCCTCACCCCGAAGGGACTCGGGGCGGTGCACAGGAAATTAAAAAACATATAAATATAACAATTATAAAGATTTAAAACCACATTAAATAACTATCGCCCTGTGCTAAAATTTAACTCATTAAAACTATTCCCCTTAAAATCCCGATTAAACAATTTATCTCCCAGACTACAGGCTAGGTGCGATAGGTTAGGCCGGGCCGGCCTGATGGAAAAGATAGGTCTTTAAATTTTGGCGGAAGGAGCGGAGGTCCGTGGTAGTTCTAAGTTCGGGGGGCAGGTTGTTCCAGAGGGTTGGGCCCGCCACAGAGAAGGCCCTTCCCCTGGGCGTCACCCGCTGGTATTGCCTAGTGGACAGCACCCGGAGAAGTCCCTCTATGTGGGAGCGAATCGGCCGAAGGGATGTATGGGGTAGGATACGATCCCGCAAATAACTAGGTCCCGTGACATGGAGCGCTTTAAAGATGGTGATCAACACCTTGAAGCGCACCCGAAATGCCACAGGTAGCCAGTGCAGCTCGCGCAGGAGCGGTGTTACGTGGGAATACCTGGAGGTTCCCATAATTGCCCGCACGGCCGCATTCTGGACTAGCTGTGGTCTTCGGGTGCACCTCAAGGGGAGCCCCATGTAGAGAGCGTTGCAGTAGTCTAGACGGGATGTCATGAGCGCATGAGTGACTGTGCGAAGGGCGTCCCGGTCCAATAGGGGACGCAACTGGCGCACCAGGCGAACCTGGTGGAACGCCCCCCTGGCCACGGCCATCACATGATCTTCCATAGACAGCCGGGAATCCAGGAGGACGCCCAAGTTGCGTGCCCGATCCACGGGGGCTAGATGTTCACCCCCTATGGCCAGTGATGGAATCAGCTGGTTGTACCTGGACGCCGGAAACCACAGTCACTCGGTCTTGGACGGGTTGAGTCTGAGTCTGTTACTTCCCATCCAGACCCGCACGGCTTCCAGACATCGGGACATCACTTCGACGGCATCATTGGGATGGTTCGGGGTAGATATGTACAGCTGTGTATCATCAGCGTACAGATGGTACTCTACCCCAAAAACACGGATGATCTCACCCAGCGGCTTCATGTATGTGTTGAATAGGAGCGGTGAGAGGACCGACCCTTGAGGCACCCCACATGTGAGAGGCCTCGAGGTCGACCTCTGCCCTCCTGTCAACACAAATTGCGATCGACCGGAGAGGTAGGAGGAGAACCACCATAAAACGGTGCCCCTCACCCCCAACCCCTCCAGTAGATGCAATAGGATACCATGGTCGATGGTATCGAAAGCCGCCAAGAGGTCTAATAGGACCAGGATGGAGGAACAACCCCCATCTCTGGCCCTCCAGAGATCATCCACCAACGCGACCAATGCCGTCTCAGTGCTGTGTCCAGGCCGGAAGCCGGACTGGCATGGGTCTAGATAATCAATCTCCTCCAGGTGACGGGGAAACTGTTGCGCCACCACACTCTTTACAACCTTCGCCAAAAAGTGAAGGTTGGAGACCAGACAATAATTTACTAACAATGCTGGGTCCAGGGAAGGCTTCTTGAGGAGAGGTCTCACCACCGCCTCTTTCAAAATGGTAGGCAAGAACCCCTCACTCAAGGAAGCATTCACTACTTCCTGGAGCCAGCCTTATGTGATGCTAGTGCAAGCCAGGAGGGACACGGGTCCAATAAACATGTGGTGGCTCTCAGTCGCCCACGTCCATATCTTCGGAAGTAACAGAGTCAAACTCCTCCCACAAAACTGTCTCAAGACCTGCGACCGACAATCCCTCCAGACTACTTTCGGTGGAGGCCAACTCGCTCCGAATCTGAAATAATATGAATAATATTTACTTGAAATAATATGAAATAATATGAAACTTGGATGAATATCGAAGAGATGTATGAAAATATTTTGTAACCAGCAGATACATGTAAGATGAAGGATTTTTGTGTTTTGTTTAAAAATAAAATAAATAAAAATCTTCATATATATATATATATATATATATATATATATATATATATATATATATATATATATATATATATAGGTCTTTGGTTGTTCGGGTTTTCTCCCGCGTAGAATTGGAAGTATCTTCACGATGTTTCGATGAAATCTCATTCATCATCTTCAGGCTGGTGCTTCGGGCTTGGTGCTTCCGAACAACCAAAGACCTACATACAAACACCCGCGAAAACCTCAGAAAACATATATATACATACACACACACACACACACACACACACACACACACACATACATATATATGAGAGAGATAATTGGCTGATATATCAGGGATACTGGATAGCTCAAGGCATAGAGAAGCCTGTCTCATATGCTGGAAAGCACCAGTTCAAATCCCAGTAGAGGAGTATGGCCAGCTGAAGAAGGCTAATAAGCCTGAAATGACTGGTCTCTTTATTTTCAGCCCTTAAAAAAAATAAAATAATCTAACATATATACATATATATATATATATGAAGACTAATTATCATGAAGAAGGCTAATAAGCCTGAAATGGATCCATCCTGGTCTCTTTATTTTCAGCCCTTAAATATCTAACATATATATATATATATATGTATGTATGTATGTATGTATATGTATATGTGTGTATGTGTATGTGTATGTGTATGTGTGTATGTATGTATGTATGTATGTATGTATGTATGTATGTGTGTATATATATATATATATATATATATGTTAAATTTCTTTAAGGGATGATTAATAATAATTAATTAAGATTAATTAATCATCCCTTAAAGAAATTTAACACATATCTAAAAAGACAGCAGCAATTTAATAGGTCTCTGTCTGGATGGTCTCTAGGTTGAGTCGAAGGACAGAGAAGGATGACAAGTTTGTCTCCTCCCTTAAATAGGCCTAACAAGAAGCTGTAACAAAATATCCACTTCATATATATATATATATATATATATATATATATATATATATATATATATATATATATATATATATATATATATATATATATATATATATATATATATATATATATATATATATATATATATATATATATATATATATATATATATATATATATATATATATAAATAAAACAGTCGGGGTATTTAGAATGAAACTTTTGCAAGAGTTTAGGGGGGCTGACATTGGACTTATTCACCCACTCAGAATGGGAAGGAGGGAAATGTTTCCAGGCCACTAAATATTGTATTTTCCCTCTAGGTTTCCTGGAATCCAGGATCTCCTTGACCTCAAAATGTTGTTCTCCTTCAATTAAGAGAGGGACAGGGGGAGGAGATGGGGTGAACGCATGCTCCAGTTTCAGTAAACTAACATGGAATACAGGATGGATTCTCCTAAGAGTTTTAGGCAATTCCAACTGCACCATTACAGTTGGTGGGTTTACAATTCTAACAATGGGGAAAGGAGCCACGTATTTAGGACCAGGTTTCTTTGATTTCTGGGTAGTCTAAAGATACTTAGTGGACAAGAAAACCCTATCTCCTGGTACTCTTTTGGCTTCGCCCTTTTTTTAATCTGCTTGTTTTTTATGTGCTTGGTGAGCCTCGTCTAAATGCTCCATGAGTTACAGGCCAGAAACTTCGCAACTGATTAACCCATTTGGATAAAGACAGTTTTTGTGGTTTCTCCTGGGGCAATTCAGGAATAGGTACAAAATCCTGGCCAAACACTACTTTGAAAGGGGTCAATCCTCTACTGCTATGTATGGAATTATATATGCTACCTTTGCATACGGCAAGAGGTCAGCCCAATTATCTTGCTGATAATTGACATAGCATCTGTGATACTGCTCTAGAACAGAGTAAGTGCATTCACAAGCCCCATTTGTCTGCAGATGGTGGGCAGAACTTAGACCTTGGGTGGAGCCTATCAACCTAAGGAACTCCCTCCAAAAGTTGGAGGTGAATTAGCCCCCCCCCTACCTGAGATAATGCATTCAGGAACTCCATGTAGCCTATACACACATAGGATAAACAGTTTAGCAAGTGTTTTTGCAGACACAATCTTGGAACAGGGCACAAAATGCACTTGTTTGGAGAACAAATCTGTAATCAACCAAATGACAGTATTTCCAATACTCTCTGGCAGCTCGACTATAAAGTCTATTGATATCATTTCCAAGGGGCACCAGTTCTGGCGACATTTTGGAATAGTCCTTGAGGTTTACCTGGTGGTCTCTTTGCTGCAGCACAAACCAGCAACAACTAGCAATGTTGGATTCTATGTCTTTTTTCAGAGAGGGCCACCTAAACTGTCTTTTAACCAAATGTAAGGTTTTCATGAAACCAAAATGTTCATCCACTTTTGAATCATGGGTTTGTTGGAGGACAACACTTTTTAAACTAGCAGGTGCATACAGCTTGGCTCCAATCCATGCAAGGCCCTCCTACATGGTGGGACATGGTGGGTTTTAGTGGGACTTGAACCATTCATCAGATGCAAGTGACTCCCTCAGTTTGTTAGGTCAGTGGGAACATCTAGGTCCACTTTCCCTTGGCTTCTGGTGACCACTGGGGCTGCTAGATGCTTGGCAGAAGTGATCAAATGAATCACCACCGATCTGGTACTGTTGTACTGGAGTATCTTGGACAAGGCATCAGCCATAAAGTTCCTCTCCCCAGAGAGGTATTTCAGCGTAAAATCAAACCGGCTAAAATGATGTGCCCAGCGAATTTGTTTGGGTGACAGTTTTCATGGGGTTTTTAATGTCTCAAGGCTCTTATGATCAGTCCACACATCAAATGGATGCTTGGCCTACTCAAAGAAATGCGTCCAGGTTAGCAGGGCCCACTGGACTGTGAAAACTTCTTTTTCCTAAACCGACCACCTTCTTTCTGCCTCCATCAATTTTCGGGAGGTGTAGGCACAATGTTGTAGGTTCCCATCCGCATATGTTTGAAGTAACACTGCCCCTATCACCACATCACTTGCATCCACGTGGACCACAAACGGTACATCCATGAGAAGACCGGAAGTATCTCAGTACCTCTGAAGAGCCTCATGTAAATTCTGGCTGACAAACCAAATGGATTTGGACCTTTTGGATCTGAACTTTCCTGTAGGGAACGTGAAGAAGGAGCTGTGTCTCATTAGACGCAGAGGAACGCAACAGGTTCCTCCTAGGTCAGTTTAGCTCTCTGAATTGGCGTCGGGGGAGGCATCATGGCTGATGACAAGCTGAAACTTCTGGACTAAGCATCTAAGCAGTGTATGAGAGGAATGCCGAGACTTGGTAAGAAGATTTAAATAACTAACTGACACAAATCAAATTTGGAAAAGGCAAAGAATCTTGTGAGTAGAAAATAATATTGATGGATAGATTGGGATTTTGGCGGAAAGAAAAGAAATAAGGAAAAAATGTGGTTTAAATCATTAAGACCAAAGAAAACTGCTTGTTTTAAACAACTTGGAGACAGAAATGAGTGAACTGAGAACTGACTAACCTACTGAGATACAAACTTTGAATTTGGATCTCAAAATATTGTGTCTATAAAAGAGATTAACTGACAATTGGGAACATCACAAAGGGAAAGGAGGAAGGGGGAATTGAAGCTAAAAATACATCAAGAAGTCTCATTTTGTTCAAGCTTGTTCTAATGCACATATCTTAAGCAACTCTAATCAATGAAACGTGGAAGTTAATAAGGAAAATAAAGAAAAAGCAGTATCTTCTCTGTTCATAACTCTATCTTTCCTAGATTTAAAACTGGATTTGAAAATACAAGTTGTATTGCTGAAAAACTATTGAGTTGAAAGAATGCAGAGCTATTTGCTGGAGGGAATAACAAAGAAAGCAAAGCGATTAAGATGTCTCCCCTTCTCTTTCTCTACATTTCAGCTGAACTGGAATATAGAAGCCAGATCACAGTTGGAAAGTAAGATGAAACTGTGAAACTTAAATTATAATTAACTGTAATTTCTGAACTGGGTAATATGAAAAGTTGGGAATTTGAAGAAAGACGTGAAATTATAAAAATATATATACTTGAGTCATTAAAATTAAACTTAAATAGAATTCTGAAATTAGAAATTGAGGAGAGGCAGGAAATGAGAGAAGAAGAGAGGGAGGTTAGACTGTAGAAACAATGGAAAATAAAAAGCAGACAAAAGATTTCACTGAGTTTGACAGTGGCACGGGAAAAATTGAAAAGGGGATATGTCCCAACAAAAAAAGGAAAGGGATTAGAGAAGAAAGGAAAGGAAATGGTCAGAAATGAATAGAGAAGAAAGAAAAGAAGGAAAGGAGCGATAAGAGAAAAGAGGAAGAGAAGACAGGGAGACATACGTCAAAAGACGCAGCAGTGGGAGATGGAAAAGTTTGAGAGGGAAGAATATATACCCAGTAGAAAGAAAAAGCAGTTTAGAGCTTGGGATAAAAGGCTCACTAGGAAGAAATTTGATATTTAGAAATTATTATGTGGAGAATATAAAGTAGAATAGTGATTTACTCTTTTATATGATAATTCAATTAAGTTGTTAATTAATTGAATATGATAATGATAATGAAAAGATAATCAAATATAGGTTACAATATATGAAATATGGATACACATAGAACTTTTAAAATGATGAATAAAAAAAGTAAGGTGCATATGGCTTGTTTTTTATAAAGCATATCAATGGAATTGTAATAAGCATTGAAATTAAAGATAATTAAATGTAAGCTAAGTAAAGATATGGAAAAATGGAGGGGAAACTTGAAATATACTTATAACGGAAAACTATTGAGATTATCGAGACAGAACTAAAACTTTGGGACGTGTAATGATGTAAACTATACAATATTATGATGAGAACAACTGGAAATCATAACCAGATCCACATTTCAGCCAAAACTAAGTTTGGGGTGGTGGTTTAAAAATATAAATTGCTCTATATGTATACTATTCTGGATTTTTTTTAAAAAAAGAGGATAGATGTTAAAATTAAATGTGTTTATTGAAAAGAAATTACTAATACCATCAATATAAAATGGAGCCCCCTCAGAGGCTGAAATACACCATGTAAATGAGATGTGTGGAAAAGAGGAGAAAAGCAAGAGGAAGAAGAGAGGGTTAGAAGAGAGGGTGGGGGAAAGGAGAAGAGAAAGGAGTGGAAATAGGAGTGAGGAGAAGGAGAGGAAGGGGAACTAGAGAAGAGAAGGATGGCAGAGGGAAGAAAGCAGGGAGGGAGGCAGGAGAGAAGGAAAAGAAAGTGATGGAGAGTGTACAAATATGGTGTTTAGAGAGCAGAAGAGCCAATGATAGTTCTTAGGGGTTGATGGTAAGACAAATTGATATAATATTTAATAATACAAGATAGTGTTGGTTATGTAATGGTATACATGTGGTTATTTGTTCAAAAATAAAAAAAACTTTATTATAAAAAAATGGTGCATCCACATCGGGGTGTTTTAAAACAGGTTCCGCTGCAAAAAGTCATTTCAAGTTCTCAAAGGCTGCTTGGCATTCCATAGTCCACTTCAAAGGCTGACTAGATCTTGGCTTTGCTTCTCCCTTTGATTTTAGGAGATTCATTACTAGCGAAAGAGGGGATAAATTGGCAGTAAAAATTTGCAAATCCTAAAAGCCTTTGCAGCTGCTTGCGAGTTGGGGGGGGGGCATTCTGTAACAGCCCAGACTTTCTCCATATCCATTTCAATACCCTCATGAGAATGTGGTACCCCAAATAGTCAATTTTCTCCTGGTGGAATTTGAATTTAGGCAATTTAGCATAATGTTCAGCGGCTCAGAGTTTTTTCAGGACTGAGAACACAAGTTTTACTGTTCCTCTAAAGCAGGGGTCCCCAATCCCCGGGCCGCAGACCGGTGCCGGTCCGTGGCTGGATAGGAGCCGGGCCGCAGAGCGGGAGAGGAGGAGGAGGGAGGAGGGGGCAGCCGACGGTGGGACTCCTGCGCGCCGCAGCAAAACAGCCCGCGGATTCCCTTCCTCCCTGCCCCCCCAGAGCTTCCCCAACCGGCATGCCACCCACTGGTCTTTTTCCAGGAGCTGCGGAGGTTCCTCCCCCCCACCCCACCCCCACCCCACGGAGCCTTCTCAAGCGAGCGCACAAGGGACCAAGTGCGGCAGCGGCCGCCCAGGCGGGGCAGGCTAAGGCTAGTGAGCGAGTCGAGCCGAGCTGAGGAGACTCCGCAGTGGGGGGGGGGGACGGGACAACGACAGACCGACAGAGAGAGGCATAGACACAGAGAGAGACAGGGTGGGAGGGAATCAGAGAGAGTCACACACACACACGCGCGGAGGGAAGGAGGGAGAGAAAGATAGACAGGCACAGAATGAATGATTAAGTGCCTGAATGCGAGACAGACAGACACACACACACACACACACACAGAGTGACCGAGATGGGCGGACGAAAGAGAGAGAGACAGAAAGAAAAAGAGAGAAAGAGAAAGAAAGAACAAGAAAGTGGGAGAGAGAGAGAAAGTAAGAGAGAGAGAAAGAAAGACAAACAGAAAAACAGAAAAAGAGACAAAGGAAAGAAAGAGAAAAAGAAAGAGGGAAAGAAAGAAAAAGAGACAGAAAGAGAAAGAAAGAGAGGGAGAGAGAAAGAGGGAAAGAGAAGGAGAGAAAGAGAAAGAAATAAAGAGAGAGAGAAAGAGGGAAAGAAAGAAAAAATGAGAGAGAAAGAAAGAGAGAAAGAGGGAGAGAAAGAGAAAGAAAGAGGGAAGGAAAGAAAGAGAGAGAGAGAGAAAGAGGGAAAGAGAAAGAGAGAAAGAGAAATAAATAAATAAAGAGAGAGAGAAAGAGGGAAAGAAAGAAAAAATGAGAGAGAAAGAAAGAGAGAGAAAGAGGGAGAAAAAGAGAAAGAAAGAAAGAGAGAAAGAGAAAGAAAGAGAGAGAAAGAGGGAAGGAAAGAAAGAGAGAGAGAGAGAGAACTTATGACCACAATTGAGCCCAAAAGTTTGGTTAATAACCAAGACCATTGTTAAGTGAGTTTCACATTTTTCAAATTGGCCACGCCCACCCAGTCACATGACTGCTGAGCCACTCAGCCGGTCCGCAGGGTTTTCTTTAAAATGAAACCGGTCCCTGGTGCAAAAAAGGTTGGGGACCCCTGCTCTAAAGTTTCTGTGTAGATGAGGATGTCATCAAGATAAACTAACACTCCCTTATACCTGCAGTCCCTACAGGAGTACTGGGAGTACTCTAAACTGGAAGCAACCCAGAGGGCAGTTGAAGGTGATCTTCCACTCATATCCTGCTTTTATCTGGACTCTGTGGTATGCCTCCCTTAGATCCAACTTAGTAAAAAATTTCCCCTTGGCCAAGTGTGCTAACATGTCCCTCATGACGGGCAAAGTATACACATTTTCCATGCAAATGGCATTTGAATTTTTGTAATTAATGCCTAAGCAAAGACAGCCATCTTTCTTCTCTCGAAATAAAACTGATGCAGTCATCCATGGCCTAGGTGGTTGGATGAACTCCCCCTTTAGGTTTTTATCAATGATGTTATGTAATTCCTCCAATTCTTGTAGGGTCATTGAGTAAATCTGTGGCTTGGGGAGTTTCACCCCTGGGAGGATTTCTATGCTGTAATCTGTGGGGTGGTAGGGTGGGAGCTTATCAGTAGCCCTTTCGCTGAATGCCTTTCTGAGGTCCCACTATTCTTTTGGGATTTTTTACTCCCCTTCCATTTGTTCGTGTGTGAATGCTGCCATCTCTGTTGTGGCTCTGGTTATGTGGGAAGTCTTCCCCCTCCCCCTTTGCCGGCTGGGCAGAATGGATACATAGCAGGTCCTTCCTCCAGTTCACCTGCAGGTTCCGTTTCCGTAGCCAAGGTAATCCCAGTATAAGGGACCGTTCCATCCCTGGGGTAATGATGAAACTTAAAAGATTCTTGGTGGTCACCCATCCACATCTCTACCAGTTTGGTTACAAAATGTCCTGCTCCCAGCAACTGACCCATCCAACTGGCAAAAGACGATGGGTACTTTCATTGTTCTCAGTCTTAGACACATTTTATCCACTGCCTCTGGGCTAATAACACATCTGGTGCAGCCAGAGTCTAAAAGGACAGCCTCTTCATCTGGGCATCAGTTGAGGGTACCCTTAGTTCTATTGGAATAGTTATGGGGCCCGCATGAGAATTTATCAAGGGTCAGAGTCGGTTTTGCTTTCCCCTGAAGTGGCTGGGGTGTCCCTCTTCTCCTGGCCTTGAGGGGGGGAAACAGCGATTTCCACACCTTTCAGGGCTCCTTCGCTGTTTCAGGGCTTTTCACTGGCTGTTTGTTGGGTTTTTTCCCTCCAGCCAAAGTTGGGTTTGGGCCAGGCTTAGAGTAGGCATCGGCAGCTCGATGCCCCTCCTTCCCACATCAGAAGCACACCGTCAATCTAGGCTTGGTTGCTGGCCTCCCTTTCATTGCTCTAGGGGCCTCTCTTGGGGCAAGAAGTGGGTTTTCGCTCCACAGTAGTAAAACCACCTGTTGCCCCATGGTATTGATTTCTGGCTAGGTGAAGTTCCACATTAGCAGCCAGCACATACCAGCACTGTAGGTCTCAAGGAGCTCCCCTGTTCACACACCTCTGGTACACGTTGTCATTGAGGCCATCTCTGTAGCTATCCATCAATGCCTCGTGGGATCACCCCTGCATGGGCACAGCTAGCTCACAAAACTCCTGAGTGTATTCTGCAATAGATCTCTGACCCTGGGTTAAAGTTTTCATCTGGTTCTTGCCTTCTGATTTGCAAAGGGATCTTCAAAGTGTGCCCTCAGGGCTATCATAAACCCATTGTAATACCTCAGCTGTGGGGAATCATTGTTATGAAGGGCCACCATCCAGTCAGCTGCAGTACCTTCCAATGCCATAGTAATGCTTCTCACTTTGGCAGCCTCTGATGGGAAATCTTCCCCATACTCTTGCATGTAATTCCAAACGTGAGCTAAAAAAAATCCCAATGTTTTGGGATCTCTTCCGTACTTTACTCCTAGAGGAGGAATATTTGGAATTTGATGCTTTCGGGTGGCTACCCCCACCCTTGAGGGTGCCTGAGCTGCTGCGGTAGCGGTGGCTGGAGCTGCTGCAGCCTATCCAATTCCTGAAATAGCTCTCAGGGCTGATTCTTGCACTCTGTCCCCTAGGTATGGACGACCTCTGTGTTTTTAGTATGTATTCTAGGCGTGTTCTCCTTTGCCTGCGGGAGTCTCCGCTCTCGCAGGCCTGGCCCCCTAGTCTAACACGGGCCCACCTCGAGGATGGACTGATTGCTCCTGAGAGGTGGGCGAAGCGCAAACTTAGGGGGTTCCTTTTTAATTTTTTAATCTGACTTTTAGGGGGTTCCAGGGAGGAGGGAGGGGATAGTCAGGTGGGGGGGACGCCAAATTATAAGGCCGGCCGGCGGAAGTAGAGCAACGGAGGGGAGGGAGGGGGGGTTGTTTCCACTGAGGTATTTTCCATCAAGTCAGTCTTGGGGAGGGCAGGGGCGGTGGGAGACGGGATGGACACCGATTGGAGGATCGTGGCCGCTGGTTACAGGCGGTCACGCGCTCCGACCTCCCATGCTCCCATCGCAGACTAGGTGGGCAAGAACCACAGACACGGGGCCCTAGGCTGATGCTATGCAACGCCAGGTCCGTGGTACAAAAAGCCCCCCTCATTCATGACCTTGTGTCAGAGGGGGACCCGGACCTGGTAGGTATTACGGAAACCTGGTTGGGCCTCGAGGGAGGACATCCCCTCGTAGAAATGTGCCCACCAGGATACCGAGCCTTCCATCAGCCTAGGGCCCTAGGGAGGGGTGGGGGGGGCGATTATGGTTAGGGAAGGTCTTGAGCCAAAGGAGACCACGATCCCTCAGACGACTGGGTGCGAGTCCCTCCTTGTGAAGTGGGGCCTAGGGAGGCAGTTGGGCGTGTTAGTTGTATACCTGGCTCCTCGCTATGCAACAACAGCCCTGCCCGAGCTCCTAGAGGTGATAGCCGAGGCGGCGGTTGAGACCCCCAGACTTTTAGTCATGGGGGACTTTAACCTGCCGTCGGCAGGTGAAACCTCTGGTGCAGCTCGGGAGTTCATGGCTTCCATGACAGCCATGGACCTGACCCAGGTAGTTGTAGGCCCTACCCACGAGGGCGGACACACCCTGGATCTCATCTTCGTCTCGGGACAGTGGAGTAGTGATCTGGGAATAGGGGATTTAGTCATCACACCCGTCATGGACAGATCATGCTCTCCTTCGACTCGATTTTCCGATCGCTGCACCTCACTGCGGGAGGCGGAACCGGACATTCCTATATGGTTCCGCCCCAGGCTCCTGATGGACCCGATAAGGTTCCAAAGGGAGCTTGGGCCAATTCCTGTGGACTTGCCCCGCGACTCGACTGAGGACCTAGTGGCCGCATGGCTAAGTGCGGCCACGGGGGCCTTGGACCGAGTCGTGCCCTTGCGGCCTCTCTTGCGGCGACGAACCACCTGGGCTCCTTGGTTTACCGAGGGGCTCAGGGAGATGAAGCGCCACAAGAGACGCCTAGAGAGCAGATGGAGATCTTCTCACTCCGAAGCCGACCGAACACTAGTGAGAGACCATATTAGGACTTACTTAGTGGCGATAAGAGTGGCCAAACGTGAGTATTCTGCCACTCTTATTGCATCCGCAGATAACCGCCCTGCCGCCCTGTTTGGGGTGACCCGCTCCCTCCTCCAACAGAGGCCGCGGGAAGCCCCTTTACAGGGTCGAGCAGAGGAATTTGGGACTTATCTGCAGGAGAAAATCACTCGGATTCGGAGCGAGTTACCCTCCATCGACAGTGGCCCAGTCGAGCGTGGCGAGGCTGTTCTTGTGACACCATCATGGGAGGAGTTTGATTTTGTTACTACCGAGGATATGGACAAGTTGTCAAAGAGACTTAGGGCCACCACATGTTTATTGGACCCGTGTCCTTCCTGACTTGTACTGGCATCCTGGGAGACGACACGAGGCTGGCTCCAGGGCATTGTCAACGCATCTCTGAGTGAGGGGTCCTTGCCCGCCGTCTTGAAAGAGGCGGTAGTAAGGCCCCTCCTCAAGAAGCCGTCCCTGGATCCAGCATTATTAGAGAACTATCGTCCCGTCTCCAACCTTCACTTTTTAGTGAAGGTTGTTGAGAGTGTGGTGGCTCAACAGTTTCCGCGACACTTGGAGGAAGTTGATTATCTAGACCCGCGCCAGTCCGGCTTCCGACCCGGGCACAGCACCGAGACGGCATTGGTCGCATTGGTTGATGATCTCTGGAGGGCGCGGGATAGAGGATTTTCCTTTATCCTAGTCCTATTAGACCTCTCAGCGGCTTTTGATACCATCGACCATGGTATCCTATTGCGCCGACTGGGGGGGTTGGGGCTGGGAGGCACCGTTTTGCGGTGGTTCTCGTCCTACCTCCCTGGTCGGTCGCAATGTGTGTTGGCAGGGGGGCAGAGGTCGGCCTCGAGGCCCCTCATATGTGGGGTACCTCAGGGGTCGGTCCTCTCGCCCCTACTGTTCAACACATATATGAAGCCGCTGGGTGAGATCATCCGTGGTTTTGGGGTGGGATATCATCTGTACGCTGATGATACTCAGTTGTACATATCCACCCCAGACCACCCCAATGATGCCGTCGAGGTTATGTCCCGGTGTTTGGAGGCCGTACGGATCTGGATGGGTAGCAACAAACTCAAGCTCAACCCGTCCAAGACTGAGTGGCTGTGGCTTCCGGCGCCCCGATTCAGCCAGATTATTCCAACTCTGGCCATTGGGGGCGAAACACTGGCCCCCGTGGAGAGGGCGCGCAATTTGGGTGTCCTCCTGGACTCCCGGCTGTCTATGGATGACCATGTGGCAGCCGTGGCCAGGGGGGCGTTTCATCAGGTACGCCTGATGTGCCAATTGCGCCCCTTACTGGACCGGGGTGCCTTACGCACAGTCACTCAAGCACTCATCACGTCTCGACTCGACTACTGTAATGCTCTCTACATGGGGCTTCCTTTGAGGTGCACCCGAAAGCTACAGCTAGTCCAGAATGCAGCCACGCGGGTGATTACGGGAGCGCCTAGACACTCCCACATAACACCGATCCTACGCGAGCTGCACTGGCTTCCTGTGGTCTTTCGGGTGTGCTTCAAGGTTCTAACGACCATCTTTAAAGCGCTCCATGGCTTGGGGCCTAGTTATATGCGAGATCACCTCCAGCACTTTTAAGTTTTAGCTTGCTGTATTAATTCCGACTTGCATTGTAACATATTAGACGATTCCCCCCCCCCTTTCTTAGAACCAGTGCCGTTACTATGCTATTTTCGTACTCCAGAACAGAGCTCCCTGGCTTGCAAGAGTTTCCCCTCTCGCAGGTCTGGCCCCCTCATCTAACACGGGCCCACCTCGAGGATGGATTGATAGATCCTGAGAGGTGGGCGAGGCGCAAACTAAGGGGGTTTTTATGCAAATTTTTAATTCGGTTTTTAAGGGGTCCTGGGGTGGGGGGAGGGTTTATGCAGTCAGAGGGGGGTCAAGTTATAGGGCCGGGTGGCGGAAGTGGGATAAAGGAGGAGTCCATTAGGGAGGGGGGATCAGGGGTCGTCTCTGTTGAGGGCCGTCCCATTCGGTTGGTCTTAGGGAGGGGCAGGGGCGGTGGGAGACAGGATGTCCATCATGGGTTGGGGGCTCGTGGTCGCTGGCTACGAGTGATCGCTTGCCCCAACCCCCTGTGCTCCACTCGTGGGCTAAGCGGTCAGGGATTACAGAGCCGGGGCCCTAGGTTGATGTTCTGCAACGCCAGGTCCGTGGTGAACAAAGCCCCCCTCATAAATGACCTTGTGTCAGAGGGACACCCGGACCTGGTGGGAATTACGGAGACCCGGTTGGGCCCCGAGGGGGGTCTACCGCTCGTGGAAATGTGCCCACCAGGTTACCGTGCATTTCATCAACCTAGGGCCCTAGGCAGGGGTGGGGGGGGGGGGTGGCAGTTATCGTTAAGGAAAGTCTGGAGCCGAAGGAGACCACTGTGCCTCAGACGACCGGCTGTGAGTCCCTCTTCGTGAAGTGGGGCCTAGGGAGGCAGTTGGGCCTGCTGGTTGTATACCTGGCTCCCCGCTATGTAACAGCAGCCCTGCCCGAACTACTCGAGGTGATCGCCGCGATGGCGGTGGAGACCCCCAGACTTATGGTCATGGGGGACTTTAACCTGCCATCGGCGGGCGAGACATCCGAGGCAGCTCGGGAGTTCATGGCTTCCATGACGGCCATGGACCTGACCCAAGTAGTTCAGGGCCCCACGCACTAGGGAGGACACACGCTGGATCTGATTTTTGTCTCTGGACACTGGATTAGTGATCTTGGAACAGGGGATTTAGTCATCTTACCCTTGTCATGGACAGATCACTCTCTCCTTCGGATAGACTTTCCAACCGTCACACCCCACCGCGGGGAGGCGGAACCGGAGACACCGAGTTGGTTCCGCCCCAGGCGCCTGATGGACCCGGAAAGGTTCCAGAGGGAGCTTGGGCCAGTACCTGTGTCCCTGTCCCACGGCTCGACTGAGGATCTAGTGGCCGCATGGTATAGTGCGGCCACAGGGGCCTTGGACCGAGTCGCGCCCTTGCGGCCTCTCATGCGGCGTCGAGTCACCCAGGCTCCTTGGTTTACCGAGGAGCTTCAGGAGATGAAACGCCGTAAGAGACGCCTAGAGAGTAGGTGGAGATCTTCTCGATCCGAATCTGACCGAACACTAGTGAGAGACCATATTAGGACTTATTTAGTGGCGCTAAGAGTGGCCAAACGTGAGTATTGTGCCACCCTTATCGCGTCCACGGAAAACCGCCCTGCCGCCCTGTTTGGGGTGACCCGCTCCCTCTTGCATTTGAGGCCGCGGGAAGCCCCTCTGCAGGGTCGAGCAGAGGAATTTGGAGTTTTTCTGCAGGACAAAATCACTCAGATTCGGAACGAGCTGCCCTCCACCAGTGATCCGGTCGAGGTGCCCAGTGCTGGTCTTGAGATAACATCTTGGGAGGAGTTTGACTTTGTTACTACCGAGGATATGGACAGGTTGCGGAGGAACCTTAGAGCCACCACATGTTTATTGGACCCGTGCCCCTCCTGGCTTGTACTGGCATCCTGGGAGGTGACACGAGGCTGGCTCCAGGGTATTGTGAATTCATCTCTGAGTGAGGGGTCCTTGCCTACCGTCTTGAAAGAGGCGGTGGTGAGGCCCCTCCTCAAGAAGCCATCCCTGGACCCAGCTTTATTAGAGAACTATCGTCCCGTCTCCAACCTTCACTTTTTAGTGAAGGTTGTTGAGAGTGTGGTGGCTCAACAGTTTCCCCGACATCTGGAGGAAGTTGATTATCTAGACCCGCGCCAGTCCAGCTTCCGGCCCGGTCACAGTCCCGAGACGGCATTAGTCGCGTTGGTGGATGATCTCTGGAGGGCACGGGATAGAGGTTGTTCCTCTATCCTTGTCCTATTAGATCTCTCAGCGGCTTTTGATACCATCGACCATGGTATCTTATTGCACCGATTGGGGGGGTTGGGGCTGAGAGGCACCGTTTTACGGTGGTTCTCATCCTACCTCTCTGGTCGGTCGCAATGGGTGTTGGCAGGAGGGCAGAAGTCGTCCCCGAGGCCCCTCACATGTGGGGTTCCTCAGGGGTCGGTCCTCTCGCCACTCCTGTTCAACACCTACATGAAGCCGCTGGGTGAGATCATCCGTGGTTTTGGGGTGGAATACCATCTGTACGCTGATGACACTCAGTTGTACATATCCACCCCAAACCACCCCAACGATGCCGTCGAGGTGCTGTCCCGGTGTCTGGAGGCCGTACGGATCTGGATGGGTAGTAACAAACTCAAGCTCAACCCGGCCAAGACCGAGTGGCTGTGGTTTCCGGCACCCCGGTTCAGCCAGATAAGTCCACCACTGGCCATTGGGGGCGAACAACTGACCCCCGTGGAGAGGGCGCGCAACTTGGGCGTCCTCCTGGATTCCTGGCTGTCCATGGAGGACCATGTGGCGGCCGTGGCCAGGGGGGCGTTCTATCAGGTACGCCTGATACGCCAGTTGCGCCCCTTAATGGACCGGGGAGCCCTTCGCACAGTCACTCAAGCGCTTGTGACATCCCGGCTGGATTACTGTAACGCTCTCTACATGGGGCTCCCCTTGAGGTGCACTCGAAGGCTATAGTTAGTACAGAATGCGGCCGCGCGGGTGATTATGGGTGCCACAAGGCAAACCCACGTAACACCTCTCCTGCGCGAGCTGCACTGGCTGCCTGTGGCCTTTCGAGTGCGCTTCAAGGTGCTGATGACCATCTTTAAATCGCTCCATGGCTCGGGGCCTAGCTATATAAGACCGCCTCCTGCCCCATACATCCCTTCGTCCGATCCGCTCCCACAGAGAGGGTCTTCTTCGGGTGCCGTCGACGAGGCAATGCCGGTTGGCGACACCCAGGGGAAGGGCCTTCTCTGTGGCGGGCCCGGCCCTCTGGAACGACCTACCCCCCGACCTCCGTACTATCTCGGACCTCCGCCTCTTCCGCCAATGTCTTAAGACGTATTTATTCCAACAAGCCGGCCTAGGATAGCCCCCATTTCTGACTTTTTAAGAAAATAATTTATAATTGGCACGGGTTTTAACATTGGGTTTTAGCACGGGTTTATTAATTTAATACATTTTAATAGATATTTATTGTATTTTGTGTTTTTAAATAATGCCTGTGCGCCGCCCTGGGTCCTAACAAGGAGAAGGGCGGGGTATAAATTTAATAAAATAAAAAATAAAAATAAAAAATCAATACAAGGATCATCCATTCTCTGCAGGAACACAAGCAAGTGAGCCAAAAACTATGCTAAGTTTAATTTTTCTTGTGTCCTGTAGGTCACGGGTGTCAAACTTGTGGCATCGCATTGCTATCACATGACATTTCATGATGTTTTTCCCTTCGCAAAGCTGGAGTGGGCGTGACCTGTGCATGATGCATCTGGCATGCAGCCGCCAGTTTGACACCCCTGTGCTAGTTAATGGTTTGCTTCTGGTAATGATTGTCTTAATCCAGTACCTTTATGTTTTTTAAAACTAATTGGCACTTATTTAAATCAAAACTGTCTCCAAATGAGCAGAACACTAGAATTTTGATTCGAAGTTCTTCTACATGCTATCTAAAATTTTAGTAGCTCTATATTTTTTGTTTCCTGCACCACTTAGTATTTTGCATGTAAACTGTTAAGAAAGTTAACCTGGTCTAAAAGATAATTTGTATCAATTAAGCCAAGAAACCAAGCCAAGAAACAATTCTCCACCATTGCAGAGTACAAACCTTCATAGCAACATATCAGAAACTATTATCAAATCTTATGAAATAATTTCCTAAAGGTACTAGGCAATCTGGGCTCTCTCATCAGAATCAGCATCAGAATTATTACAGCTGGAATATCAACTTTCATGGATTATGTACTCAGACCTTATGGGTAGAGAAATCTAGAGAAGGAAGTGGGAGAGCTGAAAAGATTACTTAGTCCTGTCAAAGTAGAAAATGTGAAAGTCTCAGAACAGCCCTGCCCCTAACCTTGTCCTTAAAGAGAGTAATGAAAGTTTTGCATGAGCTTTCAAGATTCTGTTAATACATAATACACTAATAAAGTAGCATTCTTGGAGTTCCTGTGGTGTCAGTTTTCTTGACCTCGTCTAGCTTGAAGGGCTGGCATTATGCCATCAGCAGTTCCAGTAACATAACACCACCGCTACATCACAGATTTCATAAAGCCACTAGGCAAATATCATAAGAAGACTGCCAATATCCCTAACACCAGCATTTTAGCCATCATGAATTTACAGACTCTGTACAATAACGTTCTTTATTTGCATGGATTTGGGAGTCATCAAGAATATCATCACTGATATTAAATAATGTCTTCCCATCAGTCCCTATGACTTTGAACACACAGATAACTACTATCCACCAAAAACAAAAATGATGATGTTAATATGGGAACCAGATCCTGCAACAAACTCAAATATTTACTCTGTTTTATTTACACTATCATCACAGATGCCAATAACTTCATACACAACTTTAAAAGCAGTTTCATATTCTCTTCCTATACCACTATCTGCCTTTCTAGATTCCAAAAATGGCAAACAGGACATTAATCAAAAGAACTAATGACCACAAATTTGACACCAAGGTCAATACACTATCAAAACATTTCAATTCTCAGTATTGAATTACAGCTCTGAAAGCAACCATTTTGGGGAAAAAAGGAATTTTATCAAACCAACTGAAAAGGGATTGCTGAATTCACTTCAAGACATTTTAGGCTACCTCAAAAATGTCAACACACTGAATAGGGTTTTAACATATAAAAATTGCTAATTGGTAAGTGTCAGGTCTGCTTCTAACGATAACCAAGAAAGAAACCCCTCAACTCCATTTTGGATGGAATTAAAAGTACTTTTACTGGTTATGAAATGAATAGCATGTAGATGCTAAGCAAGATCTGAAACGTTTAGGCACAAAAGCATACATATCAATATATGTCCAACCCCCTTTTCCCAATAACCCCTACCCCATTGTCCAATGTGCAAGCCCCTCAGGTGTCATGTGGGTTGCCTCTTCAAGGAGCATCATCAGGATGGCATGCAAGACCGTTGACCTTGACCACCACACGGTCCCAGCCACTGGTATGCGAAGTAGATGGCGATAATGTACTCCTTTCTGCAAATCACTCTCCTGCACCATAGAATCCCATACCCTAATAGCAAAGCCCCTCCCTCCCCATTTCACATGGCAGCCGAAGCAAACAGCAAAGCGGAGGCTGACATCTGGCCCTCCTCCAGAAAAGTGGAATCATCCCTGCAACAAAACAGAAACACAAGGAGAGAGAGACAACAAAGAAAGAAAGAAAGAAAACAATCAGTACGATATATGGTCAAGTCTTGTCAGGATATTTAGCGTAAAACCTTTGCAACAGTTTAGGGGCCCTAACGTGACACTTATCAACCCATTTGGTATTAGAAGGGGGAAAATGCTTCCAAGCAACCAGGTATTAAACCTTATTCCGGTGCCTCCTAGAGTCCAAAATCCTTGACTTCAAAATGTTGTTCGTCCTCAATCAAAGAGGGGCACGAGGTATCAGTTGAGGTGATCGAAGAGGGGATGAACATGCAGGTTTCAGAAGATGCACGTGGAAAATCGGGTAAAGACGATGGAGACTTTTTGGCAAGTCTATTTTAACAGACACAGAACTAATGATCTTAACAATAGGGAAACGTCCCACATACAGGTCCAAGCTTCTTTGACTTTTGAGTAGTCTCAAGATTCCTAGTAGAGAGGAAAACTAGATCTCCTACTTTGTACTGCGGAGGCTCTACTCTCTTTTTGTCAGCGTATTTCTTATGAGACCAATGGGCATCATTCAAAGACTTTCGTGCAATAGGCCAAAACTTGGCAAGTTGAGCGCTCCATTCAGAGAGGGACAAAATTGTGGGTGTCTCTTGAGGCAACTCGGGAATAGGGACAAAATCCTGGCCATAAATAACTTTGAAAGGGGTCATGCCAGTGCTGCTATGCACTGAGTTATTGTATGCAACCTCGGGATGAGGTAACAACTCCGCCCAGTTATCTTTCTGGTAGTTTATGAAACAACGGATATACTGCTCCAAGACAGAATTAGTCCTCTCACAAGAGCCATTAGTCTGCGGGTGATAGGCGGAGCTTAAACCCTGGGCGGAGCCAATCAACTTCAGGAACTCCTTCCAGAAATGGGAGGTGAATTGAACACCCCTATCAGAAATGATGCGTTTAGGTACACTATACAATTGATAGATATGTGAAACAAACAGTTTAGCTAATGCTTTTTGCCTATGGTATCTTGGAACAAGGCACAAAGTGAGCTTGTTTAGAGAATAAGTCAGTAACCACCCAGATGACAGTGTAACCCAGGCTGTTTGGGAAGTCAACAATGAAATCCAGAGACATTTCCTTCCAAGGGGCCTCCGGACATGCAACCGTTTGGAGAAGACCATGAGGCTTGCCCGGTGGACGCTTCGCCGTGGCACAAACAGGGCAACTTGCTATGTAGGACTCAATGTCTTTCTTTAAAGACGGTCACCAAAATTGTTGTTTAATCAAGTGTAAAGTTTTCACAAAACCAAAATGGCCAGCCATCCGGGAGTCGTGTGCCCGTTGGAGGATTAGTGGTCTCAAGTCAGCAGGAACATAAAGCTTTGCACCAATCCAAGGCAATCCATCTTTGAGAGTACAGTCACCAGAGTGAGACTTAAACCAGTCATCAGATTGAAGGTCGTCTTTAATCCTCGTCAACAGATCAGAAGGGTCATCCAGATTCATTGAGGTTTACCCTCTAGTAACAACGGGGGCAGCTAGATTTTTTGAAGGCACCACAGGTTGCACCACAGTCAATTTTGAGCAATTATATTGAGGAAGTCGTGACAAAGCATCCACCATAAAATTCTTCCCTCCTGGAATATACTTGAGGGTGAAGTTAAACCGATTAAAATGTTGAGACCACCGGAGTTGTTTAGGGGACAGCTTGCGTGGGGTCTTCAAGGCTTCCAAGTTTTTGTGATCAGTCCAAACCTCAAAAGGTTGAGCGGCGCCCTCTAGAAAATGATGCCAAGTCAGGAGAGCCCAACGCACAGCAAAAGCTTCTTTCTCCCAAATTGCCCATCGCCTCTTGGTGTCAATGAGCTTGTGCGAGGTATAAGCACATGGTGGTAATTGTCCACTATCATTCTTCTGCAACAATACTGCCCCTACTGCGACATCACTGGCATCAGCTTAAACGACAAAAGGAGCTTCAATGTCAGGGTGCTTTAACACAGGTTCTGCCGCAAAAAGTCATTTCAGTTTTTCAAAAGCAGCCTGACATTCCATAGTCCAGTTGAGAGGCTTACTCGGCCTTGGTTTGATATCCCCTTTAGTCTTCAGAAGGTTAGTAATAGGCAGGGCAATACTAGCAAAAGAGGGGATAAATTGGCGATAACAGTTAGCAAACCCCAAAAAGCTTTGTAGTTGTTTACGGGTGCGAGGGGCTGCCCATTCAGTAACTGCCCGGACTTTAGCTGGGTCCATCTCAATACCTTCACTGGAAATGCGGTAACCAAGATAATCTACGTTACTCTGATGAAATTCACATTTAGAGAGTTTAGTGTATAGTTCAGCAGATCTTAATTTGTTAAGAACCGAGCGTACTAGCTTAATGTGTTCTTCACGTTTGCGTGTAAATAAGGATGTCAAGATAGACGATCACGCCCTTGTACAGGTGCTGATGTAACACTTCATTTATCAATTGCATAAAAACTGCAGGCGCCCCCTGCAGGCCAAACGGCAAAACTTTGAATTGAAAGCACCCTAAAGGACAATTAAAAGCACTCTTCAATTCATCCACTTCCTTGATTCTAATTCTGTAATAGGCCTCCCTAAGATCCAATTTTGTAAAAAAAAGTTCCTTTATCAAGATGCGCTAACATGTCCTTCATGAGGGGGAGGGGATAAACATTTTCCGCACAAATGGAATTCAGATTTCTGTAATCCATAACTAATCTCAATTGTCCGTCTTTTTTCTCTCTAAACATCACAGGGGTTGCCACATGTGGCATAGCCGGTTCAATAAAACCCCTTGCTAGGTTTTTATCAATGAACTTGCGAAGTTCAAGCATCTCCCTGGGCGTCATTGAATAAATGCAGGGTTTCGGGAGTTGCACCCCCGGGAGGAAATCAATGGTACAGTCCGTTTTGCGATTGGGGGGGGGGGGGGGCAAAGTATTTTTCACTGGGCTAATCACTCTCCTGCACCATAGAATCCCATACCCTAATAGCGAAGCCCCTCCCTCCCCGTTTCACATGGCAGCCGAAGCAAACAACAAAGAGGAGGCTGACAGTAAGGTACCTGAAATCTGTCTCATATGTAAGTTTCATTTGCATAATTACCTTGCCTTCTTTCTTTTATCTAATTTCAATTTAAATCCTGTATCAGTTCAGTTATTGCATCAGAGGTGGGCTACTTCTTGTTCAGCCAAACTGGTAAGGGAATTCAGGCCTGGGTTGCAGACCCAGCAGGGACCCAGGCCTGCCACGCCACGGAACCAATTCCCTCGCCAATGCTGGGCTGCCGCCATTTTGGGTTTTAATGATTGCACATGCTCAGTTCACTGCAAATTGTTCTGCGTATGCATTAAGAACAATTTACTTTGAACACTGCACGTGCGAGGGTTGCGAACTGGTAGTAAAACTGGCAGCAACCCACCCCTGTACTGCATGCATGATGAAGTGAGCTACAGGTCATAAAAGTTTATGTCTTTTAATACAATTTATTAATCTAAAATCTAATCCATTTTGCTTTTGAATATTGGCTACAATAGATAAATATTTATTTTATTTATTTGTAAATTTATTGGCCAGCCCTTACCATAAAATAACACATACCTATCTCTCTTCCTTGCTGCATGTTAAAAACATAATTAATACCAACAAATGCTATGATCCAGTTACAGATGGGAAGGGGGGGGGAGTGTAATCTATTGGTAATCTATTAACGGAACTCCACTGTGATGTTTCCTTTTTAGACTCTTACAAAAGATTAGGAGAGTTGGGTATGACCTCACACTGTGAAGATGTTCCAGAGGGCGGATGCCAGGTTTCTGAAAGATGCCCTAATTAATTCATGAGCCTCAAGCCAAGTTTCGAAAGAAATCCAGTCATTATTAGGAACATCATTTCGGCAATACCCCATTATAGTCAGATCTGACCTCATTTAAATCTTGGCTGAACTTTGCCCGTTTCTTCCCTCCCCTCAGTCTGTGTCATAAATCAATTCTTCAATGAGGTGCACATCTCACAAGCCTGCTGTAGTAATCTGAGATCCGACTCTAGCTGAAGGTATGCATAGAATGAGCTCCCCCACTTTCCTCACCATGACAACTTAATAACAGCCATGCAAATGTTTTATGAGTTTATGAGGCTCTTATAAAAGATCAGGAGGGTTGGGTACGACCTCACACTGTGGAGGGGAAGACGTTCCAGAGGGCGGACACAATGGCAGGTAAGGTATTTATTCATTTATTCATTCATTCATTCATTCATTCATTCATTCATTCATTCTTTCATTCATTTATTTATTGTATTTCTATACCGCCCTCTCTCCCAACATGGGACTCAGGGCGGTGCACAGGAACTATAAAAATATAAAATACAAACAATCAAAATAGCTAAAAATAAATTAAATAGAATTTGGCCCATGCTAAGAACATAATTAAAACCCAACTAAAATGATAAAACAGCTATGCCAGCTATGCCAGGCCGGCCGCAAGAAAGAAGTATGTTTTCAATGCCCGACGGAAGAGGCGAAGGTCTGTGATTCTACGGAGGTTGGGGGGCAGGTCGTTCCAGAGGGCAGGGCCTGCCACAGAGAAGGCTCTTCCCCTGGGAGTCGCCAGCCGGCATTGTCCGGCGGATGGCACCCTAAGGAGGCCCTCCCTGTGGGAGCGGAAAGGTCGAGTGGAGGTATGTGGTAGGAGGCGGTCCTGCAAGTAACCAGGTCCCAAGCCATGGAGCGCTTTAAAGATGGTCACTAGGACCTTGAAACTCACCCGGAAGGCCACAGGCAACCAGTGCAGCTCACGCAGAAGTGTTGCATGGGAGTATTTTGAAACTCCTAAGATCCCCCGCACGGCCGCATTCTGCACTAACTGGAGCCTCCGAGTGCACCTCAAGGGAGCCCCATGTAGAGAGCATTACAGTAGTCCAGGCGGGACATGACGAGAGCTTGAGTGACCGTGCATAGGGCATCAAGATCCAGAAAGGGGCGCAACTGGCGTATCAGGTAGACCTGATAGAAGGCCCCCCTGGCTACGGATGTCACATGGTCATCCAAAGACAGCTGCGAGTCCAGGAGGACACTCAAGTTGCGAGCCCTTTCTGCGGGGGCTAATGACTCGCCCCCGATAGCCAGAGATGGAACCAGCTGGCTATGTCGTGGCGCCGGAAACCACAGCCACTCGGTCTTAGACGGGTTGAGTCGGAGCCTGTTCCTCCCCATCCAGACTCGCACGGCCTCCAAACACCGGGACATCACTTTGACGGCATCGTTGGGGTAGTTAGGGGTAGAGATGTACAGCTGGATGTCATCAGCATACTGATGGAACTCTACCCCAAAACCATGGATGATCTCACCCAGCGGCTTCATGTAGATGTTGAACAGGAGGGGCGAGAGGACCGATCCCTGAGGCATCCCACATATAAGGGGCCTCGACGTCAACCTCTGCCCTCCTGCCAACACAAATTGTGACCGGTCGGAGAGGTAGGAAGAGAACCACCGTAATATGGTGCCTCCCAGCCCCAACCCCCCCAGCTGGTGCAATGAGATATAATGGTCGATGGTATCGAAAGCCGCTGAGAAATCTAACAAGACCAGGATAGAGGAACAACCTCTATCCCGGGCCCTCCAGAGATCATCAACCAACGCGACCAATGCCGTCTCCGTGCTGTACCCCATTCGGAATCCGGACTGGCACGAGTCTAGATAGGCAGTTTCCTCCAGGTGCTGGGGAAACTGTCGTGCCACCACACTCTCAACAACCTTCGCCAAAAAGCAAAGGTTGGAGACCGGACGGTAGTTGGATAACACAGCTGGGTCCAGGACCTCTTTCAAGACGGTTGGCAAGAACCCCTCACTCAAGAAGCATTAACAATCCCCTGGAGCCAGCCTCGTGTAACCTCCCGGGAGGCCAGTACAAGCCAGGAGGGACACGGGTCCAATAAACATGTGGTGGCATTCAGCTGCCCCAGTATCCTGTCCATACCATCAGGAGTCACAGGATCAAACTCAGCCCAAATAAAGGTCTCAAGACCTGTCTCTGTCATCCCCCCTGGACTAACCCAATTGGAGGTTAACTCGCCCCAGATCTGAACGATTTTATCCTGCAGATAACATCCAAATACCTCTGCACGACCCTGCAAAGGAGCTTCCCGCGGCCTCTGATGAAGGAGGGAGCGGGTCACTCTAAACAGGGCAGCAGGGCGGTTGTCTGCGGATACGATGAGACCGGCGAGATTATCCTGTTTCGCTGCTCTCAACGCCACAAGGTATATCCGCAAATGCGACCTCGTCCGTGTCCAGTCAGATTCTGCACGAGTGGACCTACAGACGCTCTCTAGGTGTCTCTTCCGACGTTTCATTTCCCTCAGCTCCTCGCAAAACCAAGGATCCAAGGTAGATCGACACCGAGTGAGAGGCCGCAAAGGTGCGACCCGGTCCAGGACCCCCGCAACCGCACTATTCCAGGCGGCCACTAGGTCCTCAGTCGAGTCGCGGATCAGGGATTTAGTTTTTGGCGCAAGGTCCATCTGGAACCTCTCTGGGTCCATCAAGCGCCTGGAGCGGAACCATCTTGACACTTCTGGTTCTGCCTCCCCGCGGTGGGGTGCAGCAGTTGTAAAGTCAAGTCAGAGGAGAGAGTGATCTGACCATGACAGGGGTTCGATGACTAATTCCCCTAATCCAAGAACACTCGTCCACTGGCCAGAGGCAAAAACTAGGCCCAGTGTGTGTCCCCCGGTGTGCGTGGGGCCCTGAATTACTTGGGTCAGGTCCATGGCCGATGGCAGGTTGAAATTCCCCATGACTAAAAGCCTGGGGGTATCAACCGCCACCTTGGCGATCACATCGAGGAGCTCGGGTAGGGCTGCTGATACGTAGCAGGGAGCCAGGTACACTATCAGCAAACCCAGCTGCCTCCCATGACCCCACTTCACACAGAGAGACTCACAACCTGCTGTCTGCGGCACAGTGGTCTCCCTTGGCTCAAGACTCTCCTTAATAACAACTGCCACCCCCCCACCCCGGCCTTGGGCCCGTGGCTGATGACCTTGGGCCCGTGGCTGATGAAATGCCCGGTAACCTGGCGGGCACATTTCCACAAGGGGTACTCCCCCCTCATGGCCCAGCCAGGTCTCCGTGATGCCCAGCAGGTCCGGCTCCCCCTCCGACACCAAATCGTTGATGAGGGGGGCTTTGTTGACCACGGACCTGGCGTTACATAACATCAGCCTAGGGCCCCGGCTCTGAGATGCCTGACCTCCTGGGTTGCAGGAGGAGCCCTGGAGATCGGAGCGTGCAACTGCTTGCAGACAGCGGGTGCGCCCTCCCAACACATGATGTGGTCTCCGGCTCCCGCCGTATCTACCCCTCCCCCAGATTGTCCTGATGGTGTAGCCCTTCCCGTCGAGACCATGGCCAGCCTGGAAAGGTTACTTAGTGGTCATTTCCCTCACCCACACCCCTTGTCCCAAGTAACCCTCCCCCTCCCTTAAAAGCCGAATTAAAAAATCCCCTTAAAAACCCCTTAGTTTCAGTTTCTGCCACCTCTCGAGATTAACAAATCCATCATGTGTCGGAGGGGGAGCCGGACCTGGTGGGGATCACGGAAACCTGGTTGGGCCACGAGGGGGGTTTACCTCTCGTGGAAATGTGCGCACCAGGATACCGTGCTTTTCATCAACTTCGGGCCCTAGGCAGGGGTGTGAGGGTGGCGGTTACTATTAAGGAAGGTCTAGAGCCAAGAGACCACTGTACCACAGACCACCGGCTGTGAGTCCCTCTACGTGAGATGGGGCCCTGGGAGGCAGTTGGGCTTGCTGCTTGTGTACCTGGCTCCCCGCTACGTATCAGCAGCCCTGCCTGAGCTCCTCGAGGTGATCACCAGGGTGGCGGTTGAGACCCCCAGACTTTTAGTCTTGGGGGACTTTAACCTGCCATCGGTCGGCGAATCAACCGAGGTAGCCCGGGAGTTCATGGCCTCCATGACAGCCATGGACCTGACCCAGGTAATAAAGGCCCACACACACGAGGGTGGACACATGCTGGATTTGATTTTCGTCTCTGGTAAATGGACAAGTGATCTTGGTGTAGGGGAGCTAGCCATCATACCCCTGTCATGGTCAGATAACTCACTTCTCCAGCTCGACTTTCCGACCGCTACACCCCACCAGTAATGCCTAGGTGGTTCCGCTCCAGGCGCCTGATGGACCCTGAGAGGTTCCAGATGGAGCTTGGGCCATTACCTGCGACCCTGACCCGTGCCCCGACGGAGGACCTAGTGGCTTCATGGAGTTCGGCGGCCATGGGGGCCTTAGATCGGGTCGCGCCCTTGCGGCCTCTCTTGCGGCAGAGAGCCACCCAGGCTCCTTTGTTCACCGAGGAGCTGAGGGGGTTGAAACGCCACAAGAGACGCCTAGAGAGGAGGTGGAGATCCACACAGTCTGAATCTGACCGAACACAAGTAAGATCCCATTTGAGGACTTATCTTGTGGCGATAAGAGTGGCCAAACGACATCAATGTGCCACCCTTATTGGGTCCGCAGATAACCGCCGTGGCGCCCTGTTCGGGGTGACCCGCTCCCTCATTCAACAGAGGCTGTGGGAAGCTCCTTTGCAGGGCAGAGCAGAGGAATTTGGGGAGTATCTGCAGGATAAAATCGCTCAGATTCAGAGCGAGTTGTCCTCCACTGAAAGTGGTCTAGAGGGATTTTCAGAGGCGGGTCTTGAGACATCTTTATGGGAAGAGTTTGATTCTGTTACTTCCGAAGATATGGACAGGTTACGTAGGCAACTGAGAGCCACTACATGTTTATTGGACCCGTGTCCCTCCTGGCTTCTATTGGCATCCTGGGAGGTTACACGAGGCTGGCTCCAGGAAGTTGTGAATGCTTCTTTGAGTGAGGGGTTCTTACCTACTGTCTTGAAAGAGGCGATGGTGAGGCCCCTCCTCAAGAAGCCTTCCCTGGACCCAGCATTATTAGTAAACTATCGTCCGGTCTCCAACCTTCACTTTTTGGCAAAGGTTGTAGATAGTGTGGTGACACAACAGTTTCCTCGTCACCTGGAGGAAATTGATTATCTGGACCCGCGCCAGTCCGGCTTCCGGCCCGGTCACAGCACGGAGACGGCATTGTTCGCGTTGGTGGATGATCACTGGAGGGCCAGAGATGGGGGTTGCTCCACATCCTGGTCCTATTAGATAATGATGATAATAATAATATTTTATTTATAAACCGCCTCCTCTCCCCAAAGGGACTCGGAGCGATGCACAGGGAAAAATTAAAAATACCAATATCAAATACATAAATAGATAGATAAAATACGAATTAAACCAAATTATCCCTGAGCTAAAATCCCCTATCTTAAAATACACTAAAATCCCCTAAAACCCTATTAAAAGACGGAAGACTAACCTAGGCCGGCCACGCAGAAAAAGTGTGTTTTTAATTTTTGACGGAAGGAGCGGAGGTCCGTAGTTGTTCTGATCTCGGGGGGAAGGTCGTTCCAGAGGGCTGGGCCCACCACAGAGAAGTCCCTTCCCTTGGGCGTCGCCCGCTGGCATAGCCTAGTGGACGGCACCCGGAGAAGTCCTTCTCTGTGGGAGCGAATCGGCCACAGGGATGTATGAGGCAGGATCCGATCCCGCAGATAACTAGGTCCCGTGCCATGGAGCGCTTTAAAGATGGTGACTAACACCTTGAAGTGCACCCGAAAGACGACAGGCAGCCAATGCAGCTCGCGCAAGAGCGGTATTATGTGGGTAAACCTTGAGGTTCCCATTATTGCTCGCGCGGCTGCATTCTGGACAAGCTGAAGTCTTTGGGTGCACCTCAAGGGGAGCCCCATGTAGAGAGAATTGCAGTAGTCAAGTCGGGATGTCACGAGGGCATGAGTAACTGTGCAAAGGGCATCCCGATCCAATAGGGGACGCAACTGGCGTACCAGGCGAACCTGGTAAAACGCCCTCCTGGCCACGGCTGTCACTTGATCTTCCATGGACAGCCGGGTATCCAGGAGGACACCCAAGTTGCGTGCCCCATCCACAGGGGTAAGGTGTTCGTCCCCTATGGCCAGTGATGGAGTCAACTGGTTGTACCGGGATGCCGGAAACCACAGCCACTCGGTCTTGGACGGGTTGAGTCTGAGTCTGTTACTTCCCATCCAGGCCCGCACGGCTTCAAGGCACCGGCACATCACCGCTACGGCATCGTTGGGGTGGTTTGGGGTAGATATATACAGCTGCGTGTCGTCAGCGTAGAGGTGGTACTCTACCCCAAAACCACGCTCTCGCCCAGCGGCTTCATATATGCGTTGAACAGGAGAGGAGAGAGGACTGACCCCTGAGGCACCCCAAATGTGAGGGGACTCGGGGTCGACCTCTGCTCTCCTGCCAACACAAATTGCGATCGACCGGAGAGGTAGGAGGAGAACCACCGCAGTACTGTGCCCCTCACCCCCAACCCCTCCAGCCGATGCAATAGGATACCATGGTCGATGGTATCAAAAGCCGCTGAGAGGTCTAATAGGACCAAGATGGAGGAGCAACCCCCATCTCTGGCCCTCCAGAGATCATCTACCAACGCGACCAATGGCGTCTCGGTGCTGTGCCCGGGCCGGAAGCCGGACTGGCGCGGGTCCAGATAATCAACTTCCTCCAAGTGACGGGGAAACTGTTGTGCCACCACACTCTCTACAACCTTCGCCAGAAAGTGAAGGTTGGAGACTGGACGGTAGTTAACCAATAATGCTGGGTCCAGAGAGGGCTTCTTCAGGAGGGGCCTCACCATAGCCTCTTTAAGGGAGGCGGGCAAGAAACCCTCACTCAGAGAAGCGTTGACAACCTCCTGGAGCCAGCCTCGTGTCACCTCCCAGGATGCCAGTACAAGCCAGGAGGGACACGGGTCCAATAAACATGTGGTGGCTCGCAGTCGCCCACGTAACCTGTCCATATCCTCGGAAGTAACAGAGTCAAATTCTTCCCACAAAACTGTCTCAAGACCTGCTTCAGGGCATCCCACTGGACCATCGATGATCTCTTGGCGGCTTTTGATACCATCGACCATGGTATCCTATTGCATCGGCTGGAGGGGTTGGGGGTGAGGGGCACCATTTTACGGTGGTTCTCCTTCTACCTCTCTGGTCGGTCGCAATTTGTGTTGGCAGGAGGGCAGAGGTCGACCTCGAGACCCCTCCCTTTTGGGGTGCCTCAGGGGTCGGTCTTCTCGCCGCTCCTGTTCAACACATATATGAAGCCGCTGGGTGAGATCATCCGTGGTTTTGGGGTGGAGTACCATCTGTACGCTGACGACACTCAGCTGTACATATCCACCCCAAACCACCCCAACGATGCCATCGAAGTGATGTCCTGGTGTCTGGAAGCCGTGCGGGTCTGGATAGGAAGAAACAGACTCAGACTCAAGCCGTCCAAGACCGAGTGGCTGTGGTTTCCGGCACCTCGGTTCAACCAGTTTGTTCCATCGCTGGCCATAGGGGGCGAACATCTAGCCCCCGTGGATAGGGCACGCAACTTGGGCGTCCTCCTTGATACCCGGCTGTCCATGGAAGAGCAAGTGACAGCCGTGGCCAGGAGGGCGTTCTACCAGGTTCGCCTGGTACGTCAGTTGAGGCCCTTATTGGACCGGGACGCCTTGCGCACAGTCACTCATGCACTCGTGACATCCCGTCTGGACTACTGCAATGGTCTCTACATGGGGCTCCCCTTGAAGTGCACCCGAAGACTACAGCTAGTCCAGAATGCAGCCGCGCGGGTAATTTTGGGAACCTCTAGGTTATCCCACATAACACCACTCCCGCGTGAGCTGCACTGGCTGCCTGTGGCCTTTCGGGTGCGCTTCAAGGTATTGGTTACCATCTTTAAAGTGCTCCATGGCACGGGACCTAGCTATCTGCGGGATCGCATCCTGCCCCATACATCCCTTTGACCGATTCGCTCCCACAGAGAGGGACTTCTCCGGGTGCCGTCTATCAGGCAATGCCAGCGGGTAACGCCCAGGGGAAGGGCCTTCTCTGTGGTGGGCCCAACCCTCTGGAATGACCTACCCCCTGAAATTAGAACAACGACGGACCTCCGCTCCTTCCGCCAGAAGTTAAAGACTCACTTCTTCCATCAGGCCGGCCTGGCCTAATGTTTACATTCCTAACCGCAAAATGAAATTGTATAAAAATTTTAGGGGGTATTGTTTGGGATTTAAGGGTTTTAATAGTGATTTTAGCACAGGGGTTAATTTATTTTATTTATTTATTTATTTATTTATTTATTTATTTATTTATTTATTTATTTATTTATTTATTTATTTATTTATTTATTTATTTATTTTATCAAATTTATACCCTGCCCTTCTTCTTGTTAGGACCCATTTGATTTTAACATATTGTATTTGTATATTGTTGTATTTTTGGATTTTTAAATTGCCTGTGCACCGCCCCGAGTCGCCATGGGGGAAAAGGGTGCGGTCTATAAATTAATAAATTATTATTATTAATTATCATTAAAGTGGGCCCTTGTTAATGCAGAGGGCCAAACCTGCGAGAGGGGATTCTCGCAGGGCGTGGAGATCAGCTGCAGAGTACATAGTAGATAGTCATTGAAGGCCATACTCAAAATGTTAACAATAGGTCATGTCAGCCATCGCTGATGGTAAAAATGGCGGCGACAGCAGCAGGCAGGTCAGCGCTCTCCACCAGACGAAACAACAGGAACACCAAAGGACCCTGCTTGACCCTGCTAATTGGGAAATTAAACAGGCCAATGGGGCCTGCAGCATACCTCCTCTGCAAGAATGGACGTGATGGGGCAATCCCAGTAGGATGGGATAAGATAGAATAGGATAGGATAGGATAGGATAGAATGGAATAAGGGAATTGGAAGGGACCTTGGAGGTCTTCTGGTCCAACCACATTCCTGCCTTAGCAGGAAACCCTATACCATTTCAGACAAATGGTTATCCAATATCTTCTTTAAAACCTCCAGTGTTGGAGCATTCACAATTTCTGGAGGCAAGTTATTCCACCAATTAATTGTTCTGTCAGGAAGTTTCTCCTCAGTTCTAAGTTGCTTCTCTCCTTGATTCGTTTGTACCCTTTGGAGAATAGCTTGACTCCCTCTTCTTTGTGGCAACCCCTGGGATACTGGAACAGTGCTATCATGTCTCTCCTAGTCTTTCTTTTCATTAAACTAGACATACCCAGGTCCTGCAACCGTTCTTCATATGTTTTAGTCTCTAGTCCTTTAATCATCTTTATTGCTCTTCTCTGCACTCTTTCTAGAGTCTCCACATCTTTTTTACTTCGTGGCGACCAAAACTGAATGCAGTATTCCAAGTGTGGTCTTACCAAGGCATTATATAGCCTGAATGACTATAGACCAGTGGTTTCCAAACTTTTTCAGTCCACCACCCCCTTGGTGCTACAAACTGATCCTCAGTGCTCCCCACCCAGTGGTGGAATTCAAAAATTTTTACGACCGATTCTGTGGGCGTGACTTGGTGGGTGTGGCTGGGGGATCATGTGACTGGGCGGTTTGCACAATGGAAGATAATAACAGTAAAATTCAAAACTTTAACAATTAATTGCACATTTATTCAAAATCCAATTTAAAAACCTTTGTAGCTAATGTTAATTCAACAAAATTGTTGAACATGATCCAGTGACACCAGGTTTTTAAAGTCTGATAGTCATTTATCAAGAACCGTACTAACTAGTAACTTAGTAAACTCAATAAAATTTAGTAACTACTTCACTGTTCAGTAAATTCTTTTTTTTTATTGAAAAAGTTTTATACAAACAAATTTTCCCCCTTTTTACCCCCCCAACATATAATATAAATCACATACCAATGCTGTACCCTCTCCCCTCCCCCCGTCTTAAAATAAATTTCTCATTGTAAGAAATACACCCCCTCACCTCCCAACAATCATAATATAAATTTCTCTTAAAGTAACCGCATCCCATTAATCCCGTCTCTAAATTAGTTATACATATATAATTCCCCACCCTCCACCCTAACCCTCCCCACCTCCCATTCAAACCCACCCCCCTGACTTCCGCTATACAACACACTAATAATTCCAAACATCCCATATATTATTTACTCTGTACACCTGTCAATCTAAACATTCTTGCCTAAAGGCTACAAACCCATCATAAACACCCACACCTTCAACATTTTGGTTAAACATTAGAATACATACATAATAAATTCTTAGGATCTAAATACCTTCTGTAAAACATTTTATAAAAATTCTCCCCAGATCTCCAACAAAACATGAATCATGTCAACTTCCATCCATTATCCATCAATCCAACTCTTAGTTACCAATCTACTCATTCGTACCTAAAAACTATATAATATAATATAATATTTTTTAAGCCTTATTGCAAACCCATCGTAAACACCCATTCCTCCTAGAATCTCCCTTCCAGCATTTTAATTAACCATTAAGTTACATACATGAGGATAGTTTCTTAGGATCTAGATACCGTCTATAAAATATATTATAAACTTCTTCCAACAGATGTTCCATTTTCAGTTATCAGCTGCCCCCATCAGTAAAAAAACCACATCTTTATATAAACAACCCCCGAGTGACTCTTCATCGGAATTATTAAGTTCCAAAAATATTATAGGGTAAAAGCCAGATCAACTGCAAATGCTCTAATTCTGTATACCTTTTGCCTTATAGCTATACCATTTAAGGAATTCAGGTCCCAAATTATATTCAACAAGACTTCTAAAAATTAAAATAAATAACATTAGAGATAATAAACCTTGTCCAAATCCCATATCCATTTTTTCCCAAGTCTTGACTTGGTGGGTGTGGCTGGAGGATCATGTGACTGGGCGGTTTGCACAATGGAAAATAATAACAGTAAAATTCAAAACTTTAACAATTAATTGCACATTTATTCAAAATCCAATTTAAAAATCTTTGTAGCTAATGTTAATTCAACAAAATTGTTGAACATGATCCAGTGACACCAGGTTTTTAAAGTCTGATAGTCATTTATCAAGAACCGTACTAACTAGTAACTTAGTAAACTCAATAAAATTTAGTAACTACTTCACTATTCAGTAAATTCTTAACGTGATGGATGGGCTTGATGAAGTGATGCCAGTTTCCCAATGTCTGGTTTTAAGTCACCTAGCAGGAGTCTTAAATCACCACGTTCAGTAATCTGGAGTCGATTTCTTTGCTTGGAGAGAAGTTGGATGACCACACTGAAGCCATGTTCCACCAAATATCATGTTGGAAATGCAACAAGGAGCTTCTTAACCACTGTCCATAATGCAGGATAGCGATTAGAAATTTCTTTCTGTAACCAAAACTCTTGGTATGATTTCTTGAACTTTGGCTTCAGCTCAATGTCATTTTGCAGCTCTATGAGTTGTTCCTCCACTAGCCCATCTTCCTCAAAATGGATTTATCACCCAATCTGGAATTTCCAGCAAAAGAAGATCACTCAGACATATCTTTATGCAGTATGTCCAAATGGTCACAAAACACTTGAAAATCATCATCTTGTATCCCACCTTTCTCTTCTAGCTCAGACAAGCTCAGAAATTGGTATAGCTTGCAGTGACCTATATTGCGCTTTGAAGAGAATAAGTTTTGAAATAAATGTACAGGTGACAGATTTGGCCTTAATAAGATTGATCTTATTTCCCTGCAACTGCAAATTCAATTCATTGAGCTTTGCAAATTGTTCTGATAAATAGGGAATATGATGCCTGTTCCCTTTGAGTTCACCACTGAGCACAGCATTCCTGTCTTCAAAGAATTCCAAAAACACTGTCAAAAAGATTGTAAAAGCATCTCACACAGTTGCCTTTTGATAGCCAATGAACTTCTGTATGAAGCAGCAAACGATCAAGTTGAAGTTGTTCTAACAAGGACCAAGGATGTTTTGTGCAAATTCCAGAGATTTAGAAATGGTTGCATTGAAAAGTAGTACAGGGTAGCTATCAACCTAAGACCACAATTGAACCCAAAAATTCTATTGCTAAGTGAGACATTGACTAAGTGAATTTTGTTTCATTCTCCTTTACTTCAAAGAAGCCCAAACAAGACACGCTGACTTCAAAACTGGATTGTATCCTTTTAATGACATTATTTCTGCACTGTTAAAAGTGCCACTTAATTCTCTCTGACTTCAGGAAAACCCACATTCAAATAACAGGTGCTCAAAATTACAATCTGCATACTTTTATAAACAAAAATCTACCAAAATCTCACCCAAATTAAACATGGATCAGATCGAAAATGGTTCTAGTCTGAGGTGATGTAGATGTGCCCTCTAATTTTTTTAATTTTTACAATTTTTACAAGACCAGTAGATTTCCCAGACTAACAGTGAAAGTTATGGGAGCTTAAGTAGTTTATTGTAATGGCAATACATCTGTTTAATAACTAACAATGAGTGTTATTTTTTCCAGAGGTCCTTATAATGCTGGTTTTGTCCAGTATAATAATGAAAGTAGGAAATCAAATGAAATTTCTGTATACTGTAGTTTTGCTTTTTGAAGATACTACATACAATATAAGGATTTCAAGAAAACTATTTATTTTATCATTAATAATAATATAGTAAAAATTATAATGATAATTTTTATCTTTTCCCTTATCATTGTTCCTTTTCACCTACTTACTAAACATGGATGGACTTTATGAACTGTTTTGTCCTTCCTTTCTCCTCCCTCCCTCCTTTCTTTGTGTGTGTGTGTGTGTGTGTGTGTGTCTGTCTGTCTGTCTATCATTCACTCACTTAATCACTCATTCTGTGTCTCTGTCTTTCTTTCTCTCCCTCCCTCCCCGTCTGTCTCTGATTCAATCCCTCCCTCTGTCATTCTGTTTCTCTCCCTCCCTCCCTTACCCTCCCTCCCTCTCTGTATGTCTTTGTGTGTGTCAGTCTCTCTGTGTCTCTCCCTCTCTCTCTGTACTCTGTGTGTCTGTCAGTCTCTCTCTGATTTCCTCCCTCCCTCTATCTCTGTGCCTCTGCCTGTCTGCCTGTCTCTCCCTCGCGCTCCCCTCTCCCCACGGAGCCTCGTCAGCCTCTGGGAAGCAGCCAAGTGGGCGGCATGCCGGCTGGGGAGGCTACGGCTGCTTCTTTGGCCTTGGGACAGCCGGAGCGCTACCCAGGGGCTGAAGAGGCTCCGCGGGGGCAGGGAGGAAACCGGCGGCCGGTGGGTGAGCATGCGGGGTGGGCCGGCAGGAGGGTTGCTGCGGTGGTGCCAGTTTCCTCCCTCCCACTCCCGCGGAGCCTCGTTGTGGAGCAATACAATCTTGACTTGTGTGCAACGTAGAAATGACTTACAAATAACCATCTTGAGTTTCTTTTAGTTTGCCACATATATTTCAAGTCTAAATATTTATAGGAGGTTCCTGATTTGGGTTCCTAAAGACCCAAAGGTGCTTTTGAGGAGCCACGAGGCCTTTTTCCCCTGCTCCTGCCCAACGCTTAGTAGCCGCTTACTTATCTCCGCGGCGTAGGCAGGCAGCAATATAAACCCAGCAGGGGTTTGCAGGCGGGCGGGACGATTGCTGAACCAGCCAACCACTGAACATTGGGCAGGGTTAGCATAAAACAGACGGGAGGAGCAAGCAATCGAGAGGCTTCCGGATGGGCGGGGGAGAGCGAGTGAAATGGTTCTTATCTAAACGGCTCGCTAGAGGGGGGGGCATCTCCAGCATTCCTCTGCCACCAATCCGTGCCTCTTACCGCCCCTCCAAGCAATCCCACCGCCCCCCAGGGGATGGTACCACCCACTATAGCAGTGGAACCACTGCTATAGACCCATTGATGAAGTGCTTTGAGAGACTGGTCCTGCAACACCTCAGGTCCTGCCTACCACCAAATTTTGATCAACACCACTTTGCTTATAGGAGCAACAAGTCAACAGACGATGCCATCACCACTACTCTATATTGCACTAAGCCACCTTGAGAAATCTGGGAATTATGTCAGAATGCTTTTTATAGACTATAGCTTGGCCTTTAACACCACTCACAAGGCATTCTCATTGAAAAGCTGGCTGATCTGAATTTCCCTCCCCTCACTTGTGAATGAATCAAAGACTTCCTGACGGATCGTCCATAAACAGTAATGGTAAGGTCTTTTACATTTTCCATGCTGAAGCTCTGCATAGGCTCCTCTCAGGGATGTGTGCTCAGCCCCTTCCTGTACTTGCTGTATACATATAATAATAATAATAAATTTAATAATAAATTTAATTTATAGACTGCTCCCTCTCCCCAAAGGGACTCAGAGCGGTGCACAGGGGAATTAAAAAACATACAATCATAAATACATCATAAATATATAAAAATCAAATTAAACAAGTTATCCCTGAGCTAAAAACCCAAAATGCTAAAAACTAAACCCCTTAAAAACCAATTAAAACAATAAACAGATGACTAACCCTGGCCAGCCAAGCAGAAAAAGTGCGTTTTTAATTTTTGACGGAAGGAGCGGAGGTCCGTAGTTGTTCTAATTTCGGGGGGAAGGTCGTTCCAGAGGGTCGGGCCCGCCACAGAGAAGGCCCTTCCCTTGGGCGCCGCCCGCTGTCATAGCCGAGTGGACGGCACCCAGACAAGTCCCTCTCTGTGGGAGAGAATCGGCCGCAGGGATGTATGGGACAGGATCCGATCCTGCAAATAGCTAGGTCCCGTGCCATGGAGCGCTTTAAAGATGATGACCAATACCTTGAAGCGCACCCGAAAGACGACAGGCAGCCAATGCAGCTCGCGCAGGAGCGGTGTTACATGGGAAAACCTAGAGGTTCCCATAACTGCCCGCGCGGCTGCATTCTGGACAAGTTGAAGCCTTCGGGTGCACCTCAAGGGGAGCCCCATGTAGAGAGCATTACAGTAGTCCAGTCGGGATGTCACGAGGGCATGAGTGACCGTGCAGAGGGCATCCCGATCCAATAGGGGACGCAACTGGCGTACCAGGCGAACCTGGTAAAACGCCCTCCTGGCCACGGCTGTCACTTGATCTTCCATGGACAGCCATGCATCAAGGAGGACGCCCAAGTTGCGTGCCCCATCCACAGGGGTTAGATGTTCACCCCCTGTGGCCAGTGATGGAGTCAACTGGTTGTACCGGGATGCTGGAAACCACAGCCACTCGGTCTTGGACGGGTTGAGTCTGAGTCTGTTGCTTCCCATCCAGGCCCGCACGGCTTCCAGGCACTGGCACATCACCTCTACGGCATCGTTGGGGTGGTTTGGGGTAGATATATACAGCTGCGTATCATCAGCGTAGAGATGGTACTCTACCCCAAAACCACGCATGATCTCGCCCAGCGGCTTCATATATGTGTTGAACAGGAGAGGCGAGAGGACCGACCCCTGAGGCACCCCACAAGTGAGGGGTCTCGAGGTCGACCTCTGCTCTCCTGCCAACACAAATTGCGATCGACCGGAGAGGTAGGAGGAGAACCACCATAACACGGTGCCCCTCACCCCCAACCCCTCCAGCTGATGCAATAGGATACCATGGTCGATGGTATCAAAAGCCGCTGAGAGGTCTAATAGGACCAGGATGGAGGAACAACCCCCATCTCTGGCCCTCCAGAGATCATCCACCAACGCGACCAATGCCGTCTCGGTGCTGTGCCCGGGCCGGAAGCCGGACTGGCGCGGGTCCAGATAATCAATTTCCCCCAGATGATGGGGGAACTGTTGTGCCACCACACTCTCTACAACCTTCGCCAAAAAGTGAAGGTTGGAGACCAGACGGTAATTTACCAACAATGCTGGGTCCAGAGAGGGCTTCTTCAGGAGGGGTCTCACCATTGCCTCTTTAAGGGAGGCCGGCAAGAACCCCTCAATCAAAGAAGTGTTGACCACCTCCTGGAGCCAGCCTCGTGTAACCTCCCAGGATGCCAGTACAAGCCAGGAGGGACACGGGTCCAATAAATATGTGGTAGCTCGCAATCGTCCACGTAACCTGTCCATATCTTCGGAAGTAACAGAGTCAAACTCTTCCCACAAAACTGTCTCAAGACCTGCCTTGGGGCATCCCACTGGGCCACTTTCGATGGAGGCTAACTCATTCCGAATCTGAGCGATTTTATCCTGCAGATAATCCCCAAATTCCTCTGCTCTACCCTGTAACGGGGCTTCCCGCACCCTCTGTTGAAGGAGGGAGCGGGTCACCCTAAACAGGGCGGCAGGGCGGTTATCTGCGGATGCGATGAGGGTGGCACAATGATGTTTGGCCACTCTCAACGCCACAAGGTAAGTCCGTAAATGGACTCTCACCTGTGTTCGGTCAGATTCAGACCGTGTGGATCTCCGCCTCCTCTCTAAGCGTCTCTTGTGGCGCTTCATCACCCTCAACTCCTAGGTGAACCAAGGGGCCTGGGTGGTTCGTCGTCGCAAGAGGCCGCAAGGGCGTGACCCAATCTAAGGCCCCCGTGGCCGCAGTATTCTATGCGGCCACGAGGTCCTCCGTCGGGGCGCGGGTCAAGGACACAGGTAATGGCCCAAGCGCCGTCTGGAACCTATCTGGGTCCATCAGGCACTTGGGGCGGAACCATATAGGTGACTCAGGTTCCACCTCCTTGCGGAGGGGTGTAGCGATTGGAAAGTCGAGCGGGAGAAGTGAGTGGTGGGACCATGACAGGGGTGTGATGGCTATATTCCCTATACCCAGATCACTCTTCCACTGACCAGAGACAAAGATTAAATCCAGCGTGTGTCCTCCTTCATGCGTGGGCCTCCGAATTACTTGGGTCAGGTCCATGGCCGTCATGGAGGCCATGAACTCCCGAGCTGCCTCTGATGATTCGCCAACCGATGGCAGATTGAAGTCCCCCATGACAACAAGTCTGGGGGTCTCAACTGCCATCACAGCGATCACCTCAAGGAGCTCGGGCAGGGCTGCTGTTACATAGCGGGGAGCAAGGTATACAATCAGCACGCCAAACTGCCTCCCTAGGTCCCACTTCACGCAGAGGGACTCACAGCCGGTGGTCTGTGGTACAGTGATCTCTCTCGGCTCAAGACCTTCCCTAACAATAACCGCTACCCCTCCACCCCTGCCTAGGGCCCGAGGCTGATGAAAAGCGCGGTAACCTAGCAGGCACATTTCTACGAGGGAAAGTCCTCCCTGGTGGCCCAGCCAGGTCTCCGCAATTCCCACCAGGTCCGGCTCCCCCTCCGACACAAGGTCGTGGATGAGGGGGGCTTTGTTGACCATGGACCTGGCGTTGCAAAACATCAGCCTCGGGCCCTGGCTCTGTAATCCTTGACCACCTAGCCTCCGGGGGTTGTGGCACCTGACCGTTTGCAACCATCGGCCTTGTGCCCCCAACCGGGAAGATGAAACCTGTCTCCCATCGAACCTGCCCCTCCCTACGACCGTCTCGATAGATAGACCCTCAATGGACTGCATAATCTCTAATACATCAACATCATAATAAAGTTTGCAGATGACACAATGGTGCTGGGTCTCATAATTGGAGGGGACGAATTAGGATACAGGGAAGAAGTCCAGAAGGTATCATGGTGCTCAAGAAACAACTTACATCTAAATACTACTAAGACAAAGGAGGTGGTGTTAGATTTCTGGAATCATAGAGAGGAAACTGCCCCACTGGATATCAAGGAGGGGCTGTGTGGAGAGGGTTTCCTCTTTTAAATTCTTGGGAGTGCTTATTAGTCAAGATCTCACCTTGAAAAATAACATGTCCCTGGTGATTGGAAAGGCCGAACAGAGACTTCATTTCCTTAGAGTTTTGCAAAAAAATCAGGTGGAACAACAGCTGATGACCTCTTTCTATCGGTCCACCATAGAAAGTGTCCTCACATATTGTATTATAGTATGGTGTGCAAATTTAACAGCTGTGAATAGGAAGGCACTATAGAGTGTGATCAATTCAGCACAAGAAATCATTGGTTGCCCTCTAACACCACTGGATGACATTACCAGCTCTTGCTGTTTTAGCAGAGTAAGGAAGTTACTCAGAGATGATTCACAGAGATGATTTACGTAACTGTCCACATTTTTCTTTATTTTGGGCTGCCAGAACAGTGTCTCTTTGCACTTCTACCATCGAGCAGAAGACATCAAAGTATAGCCAGCCAAACAAGTAGGTTTAAAAATAGTTTCAATCCTCGGGTTGTGAGACTTTTAAATACAACCACAATCACTCCATGCACATGCGGAAACAAAGACTAGTTTTTATCGGTTTTTTTGTTTCCGCTATAATTTTGCACCAGTAAGGATAAAACGAATTTCATTGTTTTTATTTTGTAAAATTACAATAAAGACTAGACTAGACTAGACTAGACTATAAGGTGGTAATAACACTTCACGTGATCTTGATTCTATATCTCTGTTTATGCAGCTTAGAACTGTGTTGGCTTTTTTAGCAGCTGCTGCACACTGCTATTGGTGCAACCTTTTACGTAACTGTCCACATTTTTCTTTATTTTGGGCTGCCAGAACTGTCTTAGCCCAGGCTAAGTGTAATGTCTTTAGGAATCCAAAGTGGCCTGCCAGTTTGGCGTCATGGCTCCTCTGGAGAAGTAGGGTGTGTAGGGATTCCGGGACATAGAGTTTCGTTCCCTTCCATGCAAGTTCATCTCTTTTTGTCAAGATGTATTGGTTGTTTTGGAATCAGGGGTCTGCTAGCAGTTCAGTTTTGAATCTTGTGGTTAGGTCGCCTGCTGGTTGGTCATGCCGGTCACAGCGTTGCCATCTGGTGGTCACTTGGGCAGCTATTTGGGTAGAGAGAATGTTGGCATCCACCATCTACTCCCGTTTGCATTTGTATTGGGCATGCAGGAGAGGGTGTCAGCTAGAAAGTTATTCTGCCCTGGAATGTGCTTTAGCACAAAGTCAAAGCGGTTGAAAAATTGAGCCCATTGGACTTGTTTGGGTGATAGTTTCCATTGGGTCCTGAGAGTTTTCTCCAGATTCTTATGCTCAGTCCAGACTTTGAACGGTTTCTGGCCCCTTTCCAACAGGTGTCTCCAGGTTAGCAGTGCCCATCTCACTGCAAAAGCCTCCTTTTCCCATGCGGCCCATCGTCTCTCTGTGTCTGTGAGCTTGCGGGGAGGTGTAGGCGCAGGGTTGCAAGTTTCCTTGGTTGTTTCTTTGGAGTAGCACCATTCCCACTGTCATGTCGCTGGCATCTGCTTGGATCACAAAGGGTTGCTCAGGGTCAGAATGCTTCAGCACTGGTTCCTTTGCAAACATTTCTTTTGGTGTCTCGAATGCTTTTTGGCAGTTTAGGTCCCACTGTAGAGGTTGTCCCGGGTGAGGTTTTGTTCCTGGCTTCCCTGTCTTCAGGAGGTCTGTCAGGGGTTTGGCAATCTTCACAAAGGAGGGAATGAATTGCCTATACAAGTTGGCGAACCCTAGGAAGCTTAGTAGCTGTCTAGATTGCATTTTGGCTGGGTCCATCTCTATTCCATCATTTGACACTCAGTAGCCTAGGTACTCTGGTCACTCATGGTGGAATTCACATTTTGATAGCTTGATGTATAGGTGGGCTGCCAGAAGTTTTTCCAGTACTTGGCGGACCAGGGATATGTGATTGGCCATAGTCTCAGCGTAAATGAGGATGTCAACCAGGTAAAGAAGCATCCCTTTATATAGGTGCTCGTGCAGCACCTAGTTTCTTAACTGCATGAACACTGCTGGTGCTCCCTGTAGTCCAAAAGGCATCCTTTTGAATTGGAACACTGTTTTCACTCATCTCCTTCTCTGAACTGTATTCGGTAGTATGCTTCTCTGAGGTCTAATTTGGTGAAGACTTTTCCCTTGCCCAAGTGAGATAGTATATCTTTCATGAGGGGGAGAGGGTATAGGTTGTGTACACACACAGCATTTATCCCTTGAAAGTCCACACACAATCTCATAATTCTGTCTTTTTTCTCTTCGAAGAGGACTTGTGGCGCAACCTGTGCCTTGGCTGGCTCGATGAACCCTCTTGTTAGGTTTTTGTCTATGTGTTTGCGCATTTCTTACATTTCCCAGGGCATCATGGTGTACAGCTTGGGTTTGGGTAGTTTTCCCCTGGGGATGATTTTGATGGCACAATCTGATTCATGGAGGGGGGGAGGGGGACAGAATGCTGCATTCTGTCACACAGAATACTTCTGTTGATATTCCCCTGGGATCTGTTCGGTCTCCGGGATTTCATCAGATGTGGCTCCCAGATGTTCTCGTGTGTTCTTTTGGGGGTTCCCTGCTTGAGTGGTGTTTCTGTTTGCTGGCAGAAAAGGGGTTGGGGTTCCTTTTCTATCCTAAGTCTGCGGGTACCCCCTTGCCACCAGATGGTCGGTCCCCACTTGTCTAGCCAGGAGAGTCCCAGTATGACTGCATCTGTCATTTTGAGGGCTATTATGAATTGATTTACTTCCCAGTGATCCACTAGCTCTAGTCTCACTAGTTCCGTCAGGTGGGTGGCATAGGCTCCCCCAATTAGGGACCTCTCCCTCCTCCACTCCCTCTTCTTTCTCCTCTTCCATTTGCTTCCTCCAACTTTCTTCCTCCTCCTTCCTCATCTTCATCTTCCCTTTGCTACCTCCTCCTCTTTCTACCTCTTCCTCCTCCTTCTCTCTCCATCCTCTTTCTCCCTCCTTTTTCTTCTTCCTCCTCCTCTTCATCTTCCCTTTGCTACCTTCACCTCCTCTTTCTTCCTCCTCCTCCTCTTCATCTTCCCTTTGCTACCTCCTCCTTCTCTTTCTTCCTCCTCCTCCTCTTCCTTTCCTCCTCCTCCTCCCCCTTCCTTCCCCTCTTCCTTCTCCCTGCTCCTCTTCCATCTTCTTTCTTCCTCCCTTCTGTTCCTCTTCCTCCTTCCTCCTCCACAATAAAAAAGGGGAGAAGGGCAGGGCCGTTATTCCCCCTCAGCCTCCCGAGAGATTGCGTGCGTGTATGCGTGTGCGTGCGTGTGGTGTGTGTAAAATAATTTATTTCCAAGCAGAGCTTCTCTCTCTCTCTCTTTCTCTTCCTCCTTTTTTTTAATTCTCCCTCCTTTCTTTCTCTTCTCTTCCTCTCCCCCGCGCCTTCTCTCCTCACCCCATGCCGAGGGGAGTGACAGACGGTGAGTGGGCGGCTGCGGGCTGAGGCAGCTGAGGCTGCGGGACCTCTGGTGGCATGAGTGGATGGATGGACGGCCAGGCAGAGGCGTGCTTGAGTCTGTGCATCCTTTCTGGCCCCTCTCACCGACCTTTCGCCCGCGTGCCTCACAAGTTGCCCTCACTCGCTCAAGCACCCGTGTGTGGGGTTGAGGCCGTGAAAAGGAGACTCCAACCACACCATAGCTTGCAGCCCCCCTCTGGCTGGATGAAGGTGTGTGAGGGGGGAGGCGGTCGGTCTGTCTCCCCCTTCCTCCTCTTTTCCTCCTCTTCTTCCTTTTGCTTCCTCCTGTTCCTTCTGCTTCTTCCACTTCCTTCTTCTGAGGTAAAGCCACCAAACCCCCCGCCCGTGCCCCCACGCATGGCAGCAGCGGCGGTGCCTGCCATTCTGCTCAGAGCACCTCAGCTGGGCCCCGCGTTACCCCTGCTGCATCCTTCGCCACCGCCGCTGTGCTTTTGAGGAGCCATGAGGCCATTTTTTCCCTGCTCCTGCCTCCTCCACCACCTTCCTACTGGCTCCTGCAATGTCCGTACCTGACGTCCAGCTCTCACCCCACAGGAAAAAAAGGCCTCATGGCTCCTCAAAAGCACAGCGGTGGCAGAGGAGGCGGCAGCGGTAATGCGGCACCCAGCTAAGGTGGTCCGAGCAGAGGGAGAGGCACCAGCAGGGACTTTGGTGGCTTTATCAACCACAGCGCTGAGCGCAAGTGGCTAGGAGAGGCTGCACACAAAGGACCTCCCAGCTATTAGAAATCACTGTGCGCAGTTTGAAACTGCTGCCTGGTTTCTAGCTATGTGCGCTGCCATGCAACCACGCATCTTAGAGAGAACATAGGCCACTTCTAGCATTCCTCTGCCGCCCCCCTCCTGGCTCTTACCGCCCCCTGTCAGTCCCCTTACCTCTTACCGCCCCCTAAGCAATCCCACCGCCCCCCAAGGGGCAGTGCCGCCCATTTGGGAACCACTGCTCTAGTCCCTCTGCAATAGTCTTCACTATGGCTCTGGGGGATGGGTAGAGGTGTCCATAGCATTCCAGGTGGATCTCAAGGAATAGGGCTAATTGGTCTGAGTTCCCATCAAACTTTCCTCTGAACCGGGGCGGTTCAATCAGCAATACCCTTCCCTCCTCCTGTTGGCTTCTGTATGCTTGCGTTTGATTTGTCTGAACATACTCCTCAGTTCTAGTTCAGAGGGAGGGTGGAGATTGTCTGCCCTGGATAGCCTGCCTGCTACGTGGGAAAGGCACTGGCTTCATCTTCCTTCTAATGGGTGCAGAAGGGGGGCTGCTTTCCCATGTACTTCTCATCACCTCAAGAGGATCCACTGCTCCTCCCCTCTCTTTAAACATGCATAATGGCCTTTCTTAAAGGAGGGTGATCCAGTCAAATTCCTCCCTCCGTTGCTCTATAAAACTTCCCAAGGGCTCCATTTGGGGCTTTGGGGGCCTGGCTTGATTCCAGTCCAGCATCCCCTCCACTCTTCCCAGTTCGCTTAGGGCCTTTCCCTCTTCTGGGCATAGAGGTGGGGGCTCAACTTTAGCTGTTTTTAGAGGTTATTTACTTATCTCTTCTTGCTTCACTCATCTCGGCTTTGATGCCTGGCTGCCCTCCAGCTTTCTTCGGATAGCTGGGCTTTTGCCATGTTTTTCTGAGTTCCCCCTTGGCACCCCCGATATTTAAAAGCAAAAGTTGGCTGTCTGTAAAGTTCCCCCAACAAAGCGACCAAATATTGTAATACAAAAAGCAGTGATTTATTAACAGCTTCATTAGGCATTCTTCATTAGGCATTTCTTATTCGCAGTCATCTTTTTTGCTTTCTTTATCTGCTTCTGAACTTTGTCCGTATTCCTATCCTCCCTTCAGTCTGTGTCATAAATCACGTTACCCAATAGCTTCATCCATCTCAACCCAGCTACTGTAATCTGAGATCCGACTCCACTGACGCTCTGCATGGAATGTCAACACAGAGAGTTGACATCCAGTACTTAATCAAGTGGAAGGGCTACCCCTTATCAGAGGCATCTTGGGTGAAGAGTAGAAATATCTAGGCTGATCGCCTTATAGAAAAATTCCATGCAAAAAATCCAAACAAGCTTGGTGGGAGGACGTAGCTTTAAATCCTATACTTGTACTCAAATTGTTTTTGCTTCGCACAGGTTGCTTTTGGAAAGTAAGGGGAGATGAATGTCAACTCCCAGTGTTTTCACAGTGAGAGAAGGAGGGGGAGTGCATTCCACGCATACTGTCGGTTTACGTCGGATCTCAGATTACTGCAGCAGGCTTGGGAGGGGTGCATCTCATAGGGGAACATGATTTATGACACAGATTGAGGAGAGGGAAGGAACAGGGGTAAAGTTCAGCTATAAATCAAACAAAGCTTAGACTTGTCTGCAAAAAGATCTGGCCTATGATGCTCCTAATAAATGACTAGTTTTATATTGAAACTTGACTCGATACTCATGAATCTATTAGGGCATTTTTAGGAAATCTTACAGCAAACTACAGGTAGTCCTAGACTTATGACCACAATTGAGCCTAAAATTTCTGCTGCTGAGACATTCGTTAAATAAATTTTGTTCCATTTTATAATCTTTGTTGCCAGTTGTTAAGTGAATCACCGCAGTTGTTAAATTAGAAACACAATTGTTAAGCAAATCTGATTTACCCATTGACTTTGCATTTCAGAATGTTGCAAAATCATGTGTCCCAGTGACACTGCAACCATCATAAACATGAACCAGTTGCCAAGCATCTGAATTCTGATTACATGGGTACCATGGTTGTATGAAAACTAGTCATAACTTACTTTTTCAGTGCTGTTGTAATTTTCAACGATCACTAACTGAACTGTTGTACATTAGGAATTAGAGACTAATTTCACATTTGCCATGAATTAACAAGCTTCATTCAAATTCTTTCTAAGATCACTAACTTACCTTTTTCTGGACCATCCAACTATACATATTCAATTGCCACTAGTCCATATTGTTATTTTAGTTACTAGCTATCATTTTCATTTCCATGATATCCATTTTTCAGCTTTTTTCCAGAGTTCTCTTGGGTGCCTTTATTCATTCAAATTTGCCAATCTTACTGTCTCATGAGAATTATTTCTATCAGAACTAACACTTTCCTTATCAGCAAGGCATGTACAAATTATTTTATTTGCGTATCTGCATGGATGTGAAAAGAGCCAGCAAAAAGTCATGGCTGAAAATTTCTTATAGGTCTCAAATCTATTTTTCATATTTATGAAGATTGCTTATAGCTATGCTTTCACTACCTAATTTCTCAAGGTCACTCCTCCCATTTCTTTAGAATGTAATGCTATAGTATATTTATTTTTATTTTATTTTTATTTTTATTTTATTAAATTTATATCCCGCCCTTCTCCTTGTTAGGACCCAGGGCGGCGCACAGGGATGTTAAAATACATACAAAATATAAAATATATGAAATTTAAAATACTTATTTTAATAAATAAACCCTGCGCTAAAACCAAATTAAAATCCCAAGTTTAAAAACTATCTAATGGTCAGTGTGGAGGTTACGCTAGGCCGGCTAGGTGAAATAGGTGTGTCTTCAGACACTTGCGGAAGAGGCGGAGGTCGGAGATGGTGCGGAGTTCAGGGGGTAAGTCGTTCCAGAGGACTGGGCCCGCCACAGAGAAGGCTCTCCCCCTGGGTGTCGCTAGTCGGCATTGTCCAGCCGACGGCACCCTGAGGAGGCCCTCTCTGTGGGAGCGTATCGGTCTAAGAGATGTATGGGGCAGGAGGCGGTCTCGCATATAACTAGGCCCCGAGCCATGGAGCGCTTTAAAGATGGTCGTTAAAACCTTGAAGCGCACCCGAAAGACCACAGGAAGCCAGTGCAGCTCGCGCAGGATAGGTGTTATGTGGGAGTGTCTAGGCGCTCCCGTAATCACCCGCGCGGCTGCGTTCTGGACTAGCTGCAGCTTTCGGGTGCACCTCAAGGGAAGCCCCATGTAGAGAGCATTACAGTAGTCGAGTCGAGAGGTGACGAGTGCTTGAGTGACTGTGCGTAAGGCCCCCCGGTCCAGTAAGGGGCGCAATTGGCGCATCAGGCGAACCTGATGAAACGCCCCCCTGGCCACGGCTGCCACATGATCTTCCATAGACAGCCGGGAATCCAGGAGGACACCCAAATTGCGCGCCCTCTCCACGGGGGCCAGTGTTTCGCCCCCAATGGCCAGAGTTGGAATAATCTGGCTGAACCGAGGCGCCGGAAGCCACAGCCACTCAGTCTTGGACGGGTTGAGCCTGAGTTTGTTACCACCCATCCAGATCCGTACGGCTTCCAAGCACCGGGACATAACCTCGACGGCATCGTTGGGGTGGTCTGGGGTGGATAAGTACAACTGAGTATCATCAGCGTACAGATGATATCCCACCCCAAAACCACGGATGATCTCACCCAGCGGCTTCATATATGTGTTGAATAGGAGGGGCGAGAGGACCGACCCCTGAGGAACCCCACATATGAGGGGTCTCGAGGCCGACCTCTGCCCCCCTGTCAACACATATTGCGACCGACCAGAGAGGTAGGATGAGAACCACCGCAGAACGGTGCCTCCCAACCCCAACCCCCCCAGTCGGCGCAATAGGATACCATGGTCGATGGTATCAAAAGCCGCTGAGAGGTCTAATAGGACTAGGATAGAGGAATATCCTCTATCCCGCGCCCTCCAGAGATCATCAACCAACGCGACCAATGCCGTCTCGGTGCTGTGCCCGGGTCGGAAGCCGGACTGGCGCGGGTCTAGATAATCAACTTCCTCCAAGTGTCCTTTCCAGCTTTTGATAATATTTTAAAGTCTGCCTTCTTGAAATCCAACTGACTTTTAGCAATTCCTCCCCTAATTATCTTGAGATCCTTATATAATAATAATAATAATCTTTATTGTCATTGTAAAAATTACAATGAAATTGGTTATATAATGTGGTTGTCCTCCCCTTAGCTTCCTGACACCTTCAGCCATTGATCAATTCTATCTATTTGTCCCAATTAAATTCAGAATTTAGTTAAATTTAATCTTTATTTATTCCTTCCATTTTTTGAAAATTAATTTGGTATCAAGAAATATCAGAAATCTGCTGAATCTTTCTTTTTTTTTTAATTGAAAAAGTTTTCCACCAACAAATTTTTCTCCCCCTTCCCCCCCCCCCTTCCCCCAACATAAAAAAACATAAATCAGGTACAAATATTATATCCCTTTACACCCCCTCCCCCAACATAAACTACATAAATCAGGACCAGATATTATACCCTTTCCCCCCCCTCTTTCAACCTAGAATACATAAAACAAGTATCAGTATAATTCCCTCCCATATCTTCCCTAACCCTCCCCAACCTCCCCTTCCCCCCCAACCCTGTGACTTCCGCTATGTGCAACCCTAGTAATTCCAAACACAATATATGTTATTTATTCCCTTCATATTCTATCCCCTGCTGACTACCTTATTCATCTAATCTCCATCAGCTAAAAGCTACACAATATTTTCTAGTCTGATACTTGTTTTGTATATAATCAATCCACTTTTTCCACTCCTGTGTATAAGTCTCTAGCATCTGGTCCTTTAAAAAAGCTGAAATTTTCGCCATTTCAGCAAATCCAGCCATCTTCTGCGTCCATTGGTCTATAGTAGGCAAAACATCTTTCTTCCAGTGCTGGGCAACCAGCAATCTAGCTGCTGTCACCATATACAATCTTTCTCTTTTAACCAGTTAAATTCCCCAACTGATATCAAGGTAATTTGTTATCACAGCTGCTCTCTTCTTGAGAACTTAATTAGTTGATTTAAAAAGGCAAAGCCGTATTTTCTCTCTGGGTAAGTGACCTGTAATTAACTTATCAAATGATACCACTCTTGTTTTGTACTCTTTTTCACCCTAGCATGTTTTCAACAAAATGTACATATTCATGATTCCGCAACCCATTCATTGGCATCTGACTTTTTTTTAATTAAAAAGCCAGTTTTCTTCCACTTATAAAACTTATTTCTTGTAAAAAACAATTTTTTTTTTTTAGTTCTACATCTGAATTAGGATTTTGTTTCTACTAGATTTCCATGATGCTGGCCATTCATATTCAATTTGCTTTATTAGAATATTTTGTTATCCATATTCTGGGCACTGGTAGAAGAATTAGAAATTATGAATGCTATTTTTTACTGTTCTCCCTACAGCCATATACTGAAGATTTTCTAATAACATTTCCTTATAGTTTCGTCATTATTACACACAGTCATGTTCTTAATGTTTAATAAATATTTTTCTCAGCTTTTGAAAAATACAACTCATTACTGCTTATGAATACTTTATATTGGAGAGTAGACTTTGATCTTGAAATCCAAAGAGTTGTTGATAATATTAATTTATTATAACACTAACTGCCAGGAAACTATTTTTTCTTCTGGTTTTATCTTCAACAGAATATGGATGAAAACATTTTAACCCTGCTCTTTTCCTTTATAAAATCACTCAGAATCCTCTAAATAATTGGTATTCAAGTGGTTTCCAATTAATAGGCATAGATAGTAATCAGTTTGACAAGACCAACTTTCTGCTATTTTATGAACCAGAAAGTAATCACAGTTCTTAAAATAATTGTCTTCTGTACATATGTGTTTGTATGTGTGCATATGTATATACACGTATACATACATTCATATATGCATATACCAAGCAAGTAGACATGGTCTTTTGCTAAGAAGACAACTATTGCTATCACTATTGCTCCCTTAAGAACCACTGTGATGGTTAGAATGCAGTACTGCAGGCTACTTCTGCTGATCATCGGTTGCCAGCAGTTTGGTAGTTCAGGTCTCACCAGGCTCACGGTTGACTCAGCCTTCCACACTTCCAATTTTGGTAAAATGAGGACCCAGATTGTTGGGGGAAATATGCTGACTCTGTAAACCACTTAGAGAGGGCTGTGAAGCACTGTAAAACGGTATATAAGTCTAAGTGCTATTGCTGTTATCATTCATCCTTTTGGCAGGGTCTGAGATTGATTTGATCCTCTTCCTATAAAGCTCTGTTAGGAAAATTATCTTTCTTTCCCATGCTTCCAACTGAGAAGTAAGGAAAAATAAAAGACTACCACATATCTTCAGCCAGGGAAAAACAACACCACACAATTCCTCACATTCCACCTGGCTTCTTAAATTGCTGGTTGAGATTGTGCTGCTTAATTCAATAGAACAGAACAATTCACATTTAATAGAAAAATCCTCTCTATAGAATTCCTACCATTGGTGGAGCTACTTGGTCCATTAACTTCAAAATAAGATTCTGTGCCTGTTCTCGAACCTGGTCTTTGGCATCTCCCATTCGATCCATCAGTGCTATAAGAACTAGGGGATAAAAATAAGACTAAATGCATTATGTGATGAACAATCTTAATAAAATATTTTGAAGTTCTATGTCAAAACAGTTTATGCTTTACTTTGTTTCAACTATATTTTAATTAGCCAAGATTTCTTATTAAGATGTGTACAGATAATTCTCGACTTTAAAACACAATTGAGCCCAAAATTTCTGTTGCTAAGTGAGACATTTGTTAAGTACGTTTGGCCCATTTTATGACCTTTCTTGCCAGAGTTGTTAAATGAATCATTGTAGTTGTTAGTAATACAGTTGTTAAGTGAATTTGGCTTCTCCATTGACTTTGCTTGTCTGAAGGTCACATAAGGCAATCACATGATTTTGGGACACTGCAATAGTCAAACAGCTAAACTTTCTTCTCTGTGCTTCCACACAATGTAATCCTCTGCCTTCTCCTTTACTGGAAGAGGGCACCAATAGGAAAACGCCAATGATGTCTGGGATTGTCAGAACGTCTCTTTTGGCGTGCTGTGCGCATGCGCACACACAAACACACACACACATATCATTCCAAGCTTGGAGATTTGTATCCACATCTTAACTCACAAACTGCAAATCATGCCTGGACTTGGGGAGAAGTCCTTCTCCTTCCTCTGTGGATAAAAGTCCCCAAACTTGGAATGTGGGATTTGGCTGCCAGCAGTTTGGGGAAGTGAGGAGCTTGTGCGACACCAAATTGTCCCCCATTGAGTTAGTCAGTGTGACTTGTTCTGTCCCTAACCAGCCGTCCTGTATCAGCCATGTCCAGTGAGTAGCATCAGGCTGGCCACACCCACTCATCCACAATGACCTGGCTGTGACCACTCAACCATGCCTAGCCAGATACACCCACCAGGCCACTGTGAGTCGTCATAGTCCTACATGCTATTAGCCCTTTGAGGGCAATCATAAAGCTGATGCAGCCCCCAATGAAATTGAGTTTGACATCCCTATTAGAATAGAATTCTTTATTGGCCAAGTGTGATTGGACACACAAGAAAATTTTCTTTGGTGCATATGCTCTCAGTATACATGAGAATAAAATACAGTAATCAAGAATAAAAAGATACAACACTTAGTGATAGTGAAGGTTACTAATAAGCTATCAAATCGTACAAATAAACAAATAAAACAATATAAATTGAAAGATACAAGCAACATGGTTATAATCATAAGTGGGAAGAGATAGATACTAGGAATGAAGAGAATAATAATAGTAATACAGTAAATTATTTGACAGTGTTGTGGGAATTAGTTGTTAAGCAGAATGATGGCATTTGGGAAAAATTGTCCTTATATCTAGTTGTTCTGGTGCCCTATAGTGTCGTTTTGAGGGTAGAAGTTGAAATAATTTATGTCCAGGATATGAGGTGTCTGTAGATATTTTCACTGCCCTTTTTTTGACTCCTGCAGTATACAGGTCCTAATAGAAGGCAGATTGATAGCAATTTTTTTCTGCAGATCTAATTATCCATTGAAGTCTGTGTTTGTCTTGTTTGGTAGCAGAGCCAAACCATACAGTTATGGAGGTGCAGATGACTGAATTAGCAGCTCCTGAATCTTGAAGCAGTTTTAGCTTTCTGATTTGGCATGGAAAGAATATTCGTGTTGTGCTTTTTTGATGACTTTTTGACGTTGTGTCCATTTTAAGTCTTGAGATATGATCGAACCTATAAACTTGACGGTCTCTACAGTTGATACAGTGTTGTCCGGTATTGTAAGAGGTGGTAATATAGCTTTTCTTCTAAAATCCACCATAATCTATTATAAATTACACAATATAAAGGAGCAAAACCCTAACTCTTCTCTCCCTCATCTGCCTTGCAATGTAAGCCTATGTATCTAACAAAATAATTAGGAAAGAAATATATTGCACGTATTTCTAAGTTTATCTCAATGCATGGCCTGCTGGCTGGAACTCTGAGCCTTGAGCACCTTTCCTTTCTAATTATTTCAGTTGCCCCATAATTCCTTGGTAGGAATATGCAAGGCAACTGATAAAAAATCAATTTTATATGTATATCCTCAATTTTTTTAATTTTTAAATACATGAAAAAATATTTGGGAGAACATCTCATTTTCTGGAATGTAAATAATATATTTTTTCTATTATTGGTTTTTTTCTAAATGAAAAAATCAACATGAAATTAGGTAATATTTGTTACGTTAAATCTACTGATTTAATTTCTGTTATAGATACAAATGTTAAAACAATGTTTACCATCTTCTGCAAAATGACATGATTATTTTCAGAATACCATGCAACGTCTTAGAGGGATCACATCCTTACTGAGAGTTTATGGATAACCATTACTCTTTTCAATCTTAGTACTGAGAGACATAGCTTTAGTCAATACATGACCATGTATCATCTATTTCTTTTTACAATAATTCCTCTAATTACAATTATAAATTAAATATCTGCATCAGATTCTGGAACATCTAATTAGAAGTACTTTTAATAAAGTGAAGTGCATGTAACTTCCTACTAGGCATTTTATCGTATTTTGTTTATAAGCCATCATCTAAACTATACTTCATAAATATATATTTTAAACATTTAAGAAAGTATTTCTTAAAAATCAAGGCATAGAAATTGTATGTGGCCCAACAATATGCCTACCGTATTTTTCAGAATATGACACACCTTTTTTCCTCTAAAAAGAGGCTGAAAATCTGGGTGCATTTTATACATTGAATACAGCATTTTTTGCTCCTGAAACCCCACACCTTCACCAAAATGGCCGCGCGCATACCCTTATGGAGGCTTCCAGGAAACTCCTGGGGGCTGGGGAGAGCAGAAATGAGCAAAAAAGCAGGGCGTTTTTTTTTTTTATATTGAAAAAGTTTTATTGGTTTTTACAATTTTTCAATCGGGTAAGGTAAGGGATACAAAAGAAATTTTGAGAACTTTCGTGTCGGAGTCATTGGCCCTTCCAGGGCTTCATAATAAATCGTTAAAGAAAAACATTTTTCATAAATACTACGAGGTGAAAACAAGTACATACTTCTAAATTCTAAATTCTATGCTGTCATCCGTTTGCAAAAATCCAGATACAGATAATAATAATAATAATAATAATTTTAATTTATATCCCGCTCTCTCTCCCTAAGGGGACTCGAGGCGGGGCACAGGCAATTAAAAATACAAATAAACCACAAACAAATACAAAATACAAAGTTAAAAATAGATTAAATAGATCCTGCGCTAAAACCCATAAACTAAACTAAAAATTACCCCTAAAAAACCCTAACCTAAAAAGAGACTACCCAAGGCCGGCCAGACGGAAAAAGTGCGTCTTTAATTTTAAGCGGAAGGAGCGGAGGTCCGTGGTTGTCCTGATATCGGGGGGAAGGTCATTCCAGAGGGCTGGGCCCGCCACAGAGAAGGCCCTTCCCCTGGGCGTCGCCCGCTGACAAAGTCTAGTGGACGGCACCCGGAGAAGTCCCTCTCTGTGGGAGCGAATCGGCCGTGAGGATGTATGGGGCAGGATCCGATCCCGCAGGTAGCTAGGTCCCGAGCCATGGAGCGCTTTGAAGATGGTAATTAACACCTTGAAGCGCACCCGGAAGACGACAGGTAGCCAGTGCAGCTCGCGCAACAGCGGTGTTACATGAGCAAACCTAGAGGTGCCCATAATTGCTCGCGCGGCTGCATTCTGGACCAACTGAAGCCTCCGGGTACACCTCAAGGGGAGCCCCATGTAGAGAGAGTTGCAATAATCCAGTCGGGATGTCACGAGAGCATGAGTGACTGTGCAAAGGGCGTCCCGATCCAATAGGGGGCGCAACTGGCGTACCAGGCGAACCTGGTAAAACGCCCTCCTGGCCACGGCTGTCACTTGATCTTCCATGGACAGCCGGGTATCCAGGAGGACACCCAAGTTGCGCGCCCCATCCACAGGGGCAAGATGTTCGCCCCCTATGGCCAGCGTTGGAGAGAGCTGGTTGAATCGGGCAGCCGGAAACCACAGCCACTCGGTCTGATGACGTTTGGCCACCCTCAGCGCCACAATGTAAGTCCATTGTGGCACCCTCAGCGCCACAATGTAAGTCCGTAAATGGGCTCTTACCTGTGTCCGGTCAGATTCAGAGCGGCTAGCCCTCCTCAAGAAGCCCTCTTTGGACCCAGCTATTTTGAACAACTACCGTCCAGTCTCCAACCTTCCCTTCTTGGCGAAGGTTGTTGAGAGTGTGGTGGCACAACAGTTTCCCCGTCACCTGGAGGAAGTTGACTATCTAGATCCGCGCCAGTCCGGCTTTCGGCCCGGGCATAGCACCGAGACGGCATTGGTCGCGTTGGTAGATGATCTCTGGAGGGCCAGAGATGGGGGATGTTCCTCCATCCTGGTCCTATTAGACCTCTCAGCGGCTTTCGATACCATCGACCATGGTATCCTATTGCATCGGCTGGGGGGGTTGGGGGTGGGAGGCACTGTTTTGCGGTGGTTCTCCTCCTTCCTCTCTGGCCGATCGCAATTTGTGCGGGCAGGAGAGCAGAGGTCGACCCCGAGACCCCTCACATGCGGGGTGCCTCAGGGGTCGGTCCTCTCGCCTCTCCTGTTTAATGCATATATGAAGCCGTTGGGTGAGATCATCCGTGGTTTTGGGGTAGAGTACCATCTGTACGCTGATGACACCCAGCTGTACATATCTACCCCAAACCACCCCAACGATGCCGTAGCGGTGATGTGCCAGTGCCTGGAAGCCGTGCGGATCTGGATGGGAAGTAACGGACTTAGGCTCAACCCGACCAAGACCGAGTGGCTGTGGTTTCCGGCTGCCCGATTCAACCAGCTTTCTCCAACGCTGGCCATAGGGGGCGAACATCTTGCCCCTGTGGATGGGGCGCGCAATTTGGGTGTCCTCCTGGATACCCGGCTGTCTATGGAAGAGCAAGTGACAGCCGTGGCCAGGAGGGCGTTTTACCAGGTTCGCCTGGTTCGCCAATTGCGCCCCCTATTGGATCGGGACGCCCTTCGCACAGTCACTCATGCCCTCGTGACATCCCGACTGGACTATTGTAACTCTCTCTACATGGGGCTCCCCTTGAGGTGCACCCGGAGGCTTCAGTTAGTTCAGAATGCGGCCGCGCGAGCAATTATGGGCACCTCTAGGTTTGCCCACGTAACACCGCTCTTGCGCGAGCTGCACTGGCTACCTGTCGTCTTCCGGGTGCGCTTCAAGGTGTTAGTTATCATCTTCAAAGCGCTCCATGGCTCGGGACCTAGCTATCTGCGAGATCGGATCCTGCCCCACACATCCTCACGACCGATTCGCTCCCACAGAGAGGGGCTTCTCCGGGTGCCGTCCACTAGACTTTGTCAGCGGGCGACGCCCAGGGGAAGGGCGCTCTCTGTGGCGGGCCCGGCCCTCTGGAACGACCTTCCCCCTGATATTAGAACGACCACCGACCTCCGCTCCTTCCGTGTAAAATTGAAGACCCATCTCTTTCGACTGGCCGGCCTTGAATAGTTCTCTCTGTCTTTTAATTATAAATTTTAAATGGGTTTTTAATTTATGTTTTTAGCACGGGTAGATTTATTTAATTCGATTTTAAGAAATATTTGTATTATTGTATATTGTTTTTAATTATGCCTGTGCACCGCCCCGGGTCCCTGTGGGGAGAGGGTGCGGTTAATAAATCCCAATTTATTATTATTATTATTATTTATTATTGGTCGGGTTGAGCCTAAGTCCGTTACTTCCCATCCAGATCCGCACGGCTTCCAGGCACTGGCACATCACCGCTACGGCATCGTTGGGGTGGTTTGGGGTAGATATGTACAGCTGGGTGTCATCAGCGTACAGGTGGTACTCTACCCCAAAACCACGGATGATCTCGCCCAGCGGCTTCATGTATGCGTTAAACAGGAGAGGCGAGAGGACCGACCCCTGAGGCACCCCGCATGTGAGGGGTCTCGGGGTCGACCTCTGCTCTCCTGCCCGCACAAATTGCGATCGGCCAGAGAGGTAGGAGGAGAACCACCGTAAAACGGTGCCTCCCACCCCCAACCCCCCCAGCCGATGCAATAGGATACCATGGTCGATGGTATCGAAAGCCGCCGAGAGGTCTAATAGGACCAGGATGGAGGAACATCCCCCATCTCTGGTCCTCCAGAGATCATCTACCAACGCGACCAATGCCGTCTCGGTGCTATGCCCGGGCCGAAAGCCGGACTGGCGCGGATCTAGATAGTCAACTTCCTCCAGGTGACGGGGAAACTGTTGTGCCACCACACTCTCAACAACCTTCACCAAAAAGGGAAGGTTGGAGACTGGACGGTAGTTGTTCAAAAGAGCTGGGTCCAAAGAGGGCTTCTTGAGGAGGGGCCTCACCATGGCCTCTTTTAGGGAGGCAGGCAAGGAACCCTCACTCAAGGATGCGTTGACAACCTCTTGGAGCCAGCCTCGTGTCACCTCCCAGGATGCCAGTACAAGCCAGGAGGGGCACGGGTCCAATAAACATGTGGTGGCTCGCAGTCGCCCACGTAGCCTGTCCATATCCTCGGAAGTAACGGAGTCAAACTCCTCCCAAACAAGATCTCTCTCGTGGCATCCCACTGGGCCATGAATGGGGGTTAGCTCACTCTGTATCTGGGCGGTTTTCTCCTGCAGAAAAATCACAAATTCCTCTGCTCTACCCTGTAGCGGGGCTTCCCGTTCCCTCTGTTGAAGGAGGGAGCGGGTCACCCTAAACAGGGCGGCAGGGCGGTTTTCTGCGGATGCTATGAGAGTGGCACAATGATGACGTTTGGCCACCCTCAGCGCCACAATGTAAGTCCGTAAATGGGCTCTTACCTGTGTCCGGTCAGATTCAGAGCGGCTAGCCCTCCATCTTCTCTCTAGGCATCTCTTGCGGCGTTTCATCACCCGCAGCTCCTCAGTGAACCAAGGAGCCAGGGTGGTTCGCCGCCGCGAGAGAGGCCGCAAGGGCGCGACCCGATCTAAGGCTCCCACGGCCGCACTATTCCATGCGGCCGTGAGGTCCTCCATCGGGGCGCGGGTCAGGGATACAGGAAATGGCCCAAGCGCTGTCTGGAACCCATCCGGGTCCATCAAGCGCCTGGGGCGGTTATGTTATACAATATTAATCAAAAGTCAAAGCAAAGTTATTTTTTTGATCTAAGTCTCTTGGCAATTGTGTCTTCTGTCTCTCCCTCCAGGCCCCCAGCGGGCGGGGCCGTGGCCCCCCCTGCCCCCCTGGATCTTCCCCCAGGACATAGGAGTGTTTTTTAAGAAAGGCTTCCGCCTCAGCAATTGTTTTAATCCTTATTCTTCCTCCTTCCCAGAACACCAACATTCCTTCAGGCATCGCCCACTTGAACCAAATACCGTGGTCAAACAATTTTTTGGATAAGAAGGAAAATTTCCTTCTCATCTCTCTAATTTTTTTAGGGATCTGCTTCAAGATAGCGACTACTTTTTGCTGGTAAATTAACGGACCACCTCTCTGCGCCTTCAAAATTCCCTCCCTGGTTGACCTCCTAACAAATTTAATATGTATCTCTCTGGGTACCTCATTTATCCTGGCATATGCAGAATTTATTCTGTAGACTAGGTCAATGTCCCCCCTGATCTCATCTTTGGGTTTATTTAAATAATCTGCTAAAATTGTGCTCATGAGTTCAGGAAGACATTCACCAGGCTCTTCAGAAATGTTCTGAAATCTTAAAAAATATAACATCCTTTCAAAATCCATCCTAGACATATGCCCATTTAATTCTCCAATCTCACTATTAACATTTTTAAGCTCTCCCTTTGCCCCAGCCAGCCCCCCTTGCAGCTCCTCAGTCTTCTGTGTGTTTTCCAGCACTTGCTTCCGTGTTTCCTGAATATCCTGTTTTAAGCTAGTACGATCTTCTCTCAAAGCCTTAATTTCTTGCACCAAAGCTTGAAACACATTCTCCATAGATGTCATTCTTTGTTCCAAACCTGCCAGTTCTGATTTTTGTGCCATGGTAAGCTGTTAAAGTCAGTGTCACTAAGATGGCGTTTTTTGGGTGGGGCTGGTGAGGCAGTTCAGGAGAGAACAGAAAGTTCAAATCAGGATTGCAAAAAAAAAAAAGTTCAAGACCCAAAGAGAAAACACGTTTCACAATCAATAGTTGTAGCAAAGAAGGCGCTCCAGGGAAGGAATCAATTAGTCCAAGAAGATCTTCATTAATAGCGAGAGGAAGTCCGTATCACAAAGGGATGTTGGTAACTTTCCATAAGTGAAATAGTCATTCAGGAACAACGGGAAGCCATCTTCCACCGCCCAAACTGAGAGCCGGCAGGAGAGAGTAATAAAAGAAAGATTGTTTCCAGCCAGCCGGACTTAGATACATTTTAAAAAGACAAGCCACAAATCACTTTCCCTTGCTTCAGAACAATCCGGGTTTAGGATATCCGCTGCCTCGCAACGAGGAGCCATTTCCAAGCGCCGCTTTGAATCCGAGGGGGGTTTGACAACAAACACCCCCCTCCAAGTTCTTTCAGTCCAGGCTGAGAGCAAAAATATATTTAAAATCACTCACTCTTCACCTCGCCGCCAAAGTCCCGGAGAGCCTTCCGACCCGAACGTCCAGCTCTCTCCATATTCACCATGCGTTGCCGTCCTCCATTGGTGAAGGGGAAACCCCCCGCAGCATGTCCGTCTTCACCTAGACCGAAGACAAGGGCCGTTTCCCCGCTGCCGCAGGGAGGGACCGACCCAGGCAAGCCAGCCCTACGGGAGACCCCCAAAGGAGGGGCGTCTCTTCCCCGTGGGGGAGGCAGAAAAAAGAGCAAAGCGGCGGACAAGCCCCAAGACTCGTCCGTCGCCGCTGGAAGGCGGAACCGGAAAACCGGAAAAAGCAGGGCGTTTTTGTCCCCCCCAGCCCCAGCAGCACTCTATAAGCCTCCATAAGCTATGCATGCTATTTTTTGACCAAAAAATGGCCCGTTTTAACGGAAACAATGGACCATTTTTCCTCATTTTGCCCCCTCCCCATAACACTCTGCAAGCTCCCCCAAGGCTATTCATGCCTTTTATTTGAAAAAAAAATGGGCCCATTTTCGCAAAAAATGGGCCTTTTAGGGGAGGTTTGCACAGTGCAAAAAGGGTTTTTTTCTTCCTTTTGGAAAGCTGTTTATTTAGAGTGATTGATGAGAATTACATTGGTCAAGTACTGTGCCTGCAGAAACAAAGATTTGTTACAAAGGTGGTCAGTGATTTCCTTCTCCAGCATATGGGTAAATACACCTGGAAACATCTAACTACCTACCTACTCTCTCTCTCTCTCCCTACCTATCTACTGTATTTCTCTCTCCCCTCTATCTACCTATCTAGCTACTCTCTCTCTCCCCCCTACCTATCTACTGTATTTCTCTCTCTCTCTATTTCTCTCTCTATCCCTCTACCTACTTATCTACACGCACTCTCCCTACTTACCTTCCTACTGTATTTCTCTCTCTCTCTCCGTATCCCTTTATCTACCTACCTACCTAACTACACACTCTGTCTTCCTACTTACCTACCTACTGTATTTCTCTCTCTCTCCCCCTCTACCTACCTACCTAGCTACCTACACTCTCTCTCTCCCTACTTACCTACCTACTGTATTTCTCTCTCTCTCTCTATCCCTCTCTATCCCTCTATCTACCTACCTACTTTTTTAAAAAAATTGCCTCTTCAAAACCTGGGTGCGTCTTATACTCCAATGTGTCTTATACTCCGAAAAATACGGTAATTCTTCCTATACCAGTTAGTGATTCCATCTAGTAACAGTCAAATAAACTGCAGATATTTTTTCTCATCCATTCATTTGATTTTTTTTATCATTTTAGCTATCAAAAATGATAGAGATTCAGATCTCAGAAGAAGCAAAACTGAATTTACAGACCAGTAATATGATAAACAGTTTAACTGTTACAGTTAAACACAATTTTAACTGGTCCTCAGTTCAGAAATCTTTAGCACCTTTTTCAGACTAACACATTTTATTAAAAGGCATATGCCTTTTTTAAGCTAAACTTATTTCATCAACTGTACAACTAAACTGACTAAATTGTAGACAAATTGATTAAAGGCACATGATATGATTTTAATATGTTAATCCATTATGTTTACTGAGACCTTCTGAAATAGTTTGAAACTTTCTCATGTACATATGTTCAGTAATTACTTGCCTGGTTGTACTAGTAAAATTTCTTTTTTTCAAAATGTTTATTTGCAAGAGTACTAGAAAAGCTGAAATGCTCTTATACATCTTGTCCTTGTTTCAAGTGGTTGATGGAAAAATTGTTGACAAATGTTTGTCCATTAATTGTTTTGCACAAAAGTTATGCTATCTGTTCCATGTAAAATCCCAAGAAGCATTGCTGGCATATATCACATTACAGAAAGGGCATATGAAAATATTCTAATTTTGAGCATACACCTGTTGTATTTCTAGTTATAAATGCTACAATACAAACTAAGCTAGAAGAAAAAGGAAACCAAAATTAAAAATATGGGAGGAGGGTGGAGCGTAGCCGCGCCGACACAACGCAAGTTCTCAGCTCTCGGAGACCTGCATTGACCTTTTGCCACCCCTCGGTCCGTAGGTGACCTAAACCGTCCTGGAGGGACGGTGATGAGGGAGATGAATCCTTGCTGGTCACAGGGGTATCGCAAACTCTTGTTTTGACCCAAGGGAAGAGCTCCTGCAAGGCTGCAAAAAGGCAGCCCCCACCCAGGGAACACAAGTGTTAGCGAGCTCTGATAGAAGGAAGGAAGGAAGCGGAAAGTGAAAGTGCTGGCCGGGAAGGTATTCTAACTTTGCTTTGAAACATTTTGCTTAAAAACTTTTTCTTTCTTTCTTTAGTAACTAAAGCCCTGAACTATAAAGTAAGCGGTGGAATTAATTTAATAGGCTCTGAACCGAGAGGTTTCCAGGTTTTTTTTAATACATTTTTTGCGAACTTGTGGACTGAAGCGTCGAATCAAGGCTTTTTCCCCCTTTAGAAGTGATTCGACTTTTTGGTTTCTTTTACTCTTCGTAATTTTTGCTACTTAAAACCTTGAAGCTGGGACTATTTCTATAATTAATTTTGAAGATTTACTATGTTTGGTTTTTTAGAAATGAATAAGAATTACATTTTTTACTTTTTTTCCCCTAACAACAAAGGAAACTGCTGATTGGAAATTTAAACCCTTTTTTTTCCTTTTTTTATCCACTAGAGGTTGTTGTCTGGTTAATATGAATTTTATGGTCACAGTATTTGCTTTTTGATAATTGGAAAAAACAAAATAAAATAAAACAGGCTACAGTCCAGGTGACAGAGAAAGATTAATTTTCATTATCTTTTGGAGCTGTCAACATGGTATTTGACGAGAATACCCCAGAAAACCAAAAGGTCCTGGCTGAAATTCTAAACTTGGTGAAAGAAAACACTATAAACACTAAAAGAATAAACAACACATTGGATAGATTTGTATCTATAATACCAAACCATGATCAATTGGAAACTCTAGAAATCAAAGAGAGAGAATCAAAGCAGCAAGCTAAACAGATATGTATTTCAAATGAAATACATGCAGATGGAAAGGAGGTGGTGGCGGTGGTGGTGGTGGTGGTGGTGGTGGTGGTGGTGGTGGAGGAGGAGGAGGAGGAGGAGGAGGAGGAGGAGGAAGAGGAGGAGGAGGATTTAGATTTAGATTTATTCAGATTTATACCCCGCACCTTCTCCAAAAAGGACCCAGGGCGGCGAGAAGGAGGAGGAGGAGGAGGAGGAAGAGGAGGAGGAGAAGGAAGAAGAAGAAGAAGAAGAAGAAGAAGAAGAAGAAGAAGAAGAAGAAGAAGAAGAAGAAGAAGAAGAAGAAGAAGAAGAAGAAGAAGAAGATGATATTCTTACAGGAAAATTGGAGGAACCTATGCCTCAGCATGGTTACAAAGGAAAAAAAGGGGGGGGGGGAGATTTGAAGATGAACCAAAGAGGAGACACCTCTCCAGAAGTACATTTGACAACTAAAAACAATCAACATTTAAAGATAGGAACTGGACAGCGGTATTATTGGAGAATTATATTGCTCAATAGAATGAGGAAGAAAGTTTATAAAGAATTTGGAAGAAGGAAGATCAAAAAGAAATGGGAGTTTCAAATGGCAAATAACTTGAAAGACAATGGCTAAAAAGGAAAGCTGTTATCCTTTGATGATTAATAATTAGTTAGATTGTGTCTAGATATCATTGAAGGATTATTAGTTAATTAATAGCCATTTACAATAAGATTAATTAACAATGTTATAGTTTACTGATATATATTTATCTTTTTATGTATTACTAGCTATACCCGGCCACGCATTGCTGTGGCCCAATCTGGTTAAATGGCCAACCAATCTGTGTGTAGATCTACACCTGCACACATACACACAACCACCATATAACCCCCTGTTAACAGAACACTGGGTCCATAACCAATGTTAGCAACTCTGGGTTCAGAACCAGTGTCACATCTCTGGTCCCTTAACCAGTGTTAGCAAATAAATGCGGAATAGTGTAATTCACCGGACAGTAAAGAGATATGTTGCTGTAGCCACAAACAAACTCTAAAACAGTGATAGTAAGAAAATAAATAGTCTTTACTTTGTAGCAACTAAAATACTTCTTCCGACTAACTTCTCAAACAATGATAACAGTCCTACACCAAACAGAGTTTATCTCACAGTGATGCAAAACAGATCCTCCTCCTTCTTCTTCAGCTTCTCAAACGGCACTCAGGAAAACACAGGAAATCACAAGGAATCGAACAGGGAATTGACTGTGTTCCTGCCTTGCTTATATGGTAAAGCTGAGCAGCACAGCCAATCAGAATTCAAAGACAGTTCTTAAAACCTACATAACTTCTTAAGAACATAGGCTCATATATATTGCCACCCCAATATAAGGCTGAATATCCTAACATACTCCCCCTTGGGTTGATCAATATATATTTACATCCTTAAACCATAATCATAACAACACTCCTTGTGCTTTCTTGCTCCTTGAACCTTCCTAAAATGGTCAGCCACATTCATCTGACACACAGTAAACAAGCTGTACTATTTTATCCTTTATACACTCCCTCATATTTACATACCTAAGATCAGTGTGTTTTGAGTTTGTCTTTACAGCTATATTGGTAGCCATTTGTATAGCTGCCTGATTGTCCTCATATACAGTAACTAGCTATACCCGGCCACGCGTTGCTGTGGCCCAGTCTGGTTAAATGGCCAACCAATCTGTGTGTAGATCTACACCTGCACACATACACCCAACCATCATATAAGCCCCAACCTACCTACCTACTATATTTTTATCTATCTATTTATCTATTTATCTATTTATCTATTTATCTATTTATCTATTTATCTATCTATCTATCTATCTATCTATCTATCTATCTATCTATCTATCTATCTATCCTTCTACCTACCTACCTACTGTATTTCTTTCTTTCTCCCTCTACCTACCTACCTACCTATTGTATTTCCCCCTCTTTATCCCTCTACCTACCTACATACCTACCTACTATATTACTCCCTCTCTATCTATCCCCCTATCTACCTACCTGACTACCTATTGTATTTCTCCCTCTATCCCTCTACCTACCTACCTACTGTATTTCTTTCTTTTTCCTCTATCTACCTACCTACCTACTGTATTTCCCCCCTCTATCCCTCTACCTACCTACCTACTGTATTTCCCCCCCCTCTATCCCTCTACCTACCTACCTACTGTATTTCTCCCTCTCTATCCCTCTACCTACCTACCTACTGTATTTCTTTCTTTTTCCCTCTATCTACCTACCTACCTACTGTATTTCCCCTCTATCCCTCTACCTACCTACCTACCGTATTTCTCGCTATCTATACACCTACCTACCTACCGTATTTCTCCCTCTCTGTCTATCCCTCTACTTACCTACCTATTGCATTTCTTGCTTTCTCCCTCCACCTACCTACCTACTGTATTTCTCCCTATCTATCCACCTATCCACCTACCTGCCTACCTACTGTATTTCTCCCTCTCTGTCTATCCCTCTACCTACCTATCTACTGTATTTCTCCCTATCTATCCATTCCCCTACCTATGTACCTATCTACCTACCTACCTACCTACCTACCTACCTACCTACCTACCTACCTACCTACTATATTTCTTTTTCTCCCTCTACCTACCTACCTACCTACTGTCTCTTTCTTTCTTTCTCTCTTTCTTTCTTTCTTTCTTTGTATCTATCTATCTATCTATCTATCTATCTATCTATCTATCTATTCATCCACCTACCTACCTACCTACCTACCTACATACCTACCTTATTTCTGCCTCTCTATCTATCCCTTGGGGGTCATCTAGTCCAACTCCCTGCTAGGCAGGAAGCCCTATACCCATGATGGCAAACCTATGGCACGGGTGCCACAGGTGGCACACGGAACCATTTCTTAGGCCACTCGAGGCATTGCGCTGTCAGCTTCAGTTTGTATGTGTGCCCTGGCCAGCTGATTTAGGCCTTCTTTTGAGGCCATTTTTTGCCCTCTGGAGGTGGGGGAAGGCTGTTTTCACCCTCCCCAGGCTCCTATAAACCCTCTGGAGCCTGGGGATGACGTAAAAAGCATGCCAAATGCAGGGGGTCATGCACATAGCATTATGGATGTGGCACACCTGTGCACATCGCCCCTGCACTCCCCCTGCTATTGGCATGTGAGCCAAAAAAGGTTAGCCATCACTGCCCTATACCATTTCAGACTAATGGCTATCCAACATCTTCGTGAAGACTTCCAGTGTTGGGGCATTCACAACTTCTGGAGGCAAGTTGTTCCACTGATTAATTGTTCTAACTGTCAGGAAATTTCTCCTCAATTCTAAGTTGCTTCTCTCCTTGATTAGTTTCCACCCATTGCTTCTTGTCCTGCCCCCAGGTGCCTTGGAGAATAGCTTGACTCCCTCTTCTTTGTGGCAACCCCTGAGATATTGGAAGGCTGCTATCCTGTCTCCCCTAGTCCCTCTTTTATTAAACTGTATTTCTCCCTGTCTCTCTATTCCCCTATCTACCTACCTACTGTAATACAATAATACAATAGCAGAGTTGGAAGGGACCTTGGAGGTCATCTAGTCCAACCCCGCTGCTCAAGCAGGAGACCCTATGCCGTTTCAGACAAATGGTTTTCCAGTCTCTTCTCTCTTCAGTGTTGGGGCATCCATAACTTCTGGTGGCAAGATGTTCCACTGGTTAATAGTTCTCACTGCCAGGAAATTTGCCCTCAGTTCTAGGTTGCTTCTCTCCTTGATTAGTTTCCACCCATTGCTTCTTGTTCTGCTCTCAGGTGCCTTGGTGAATAGCTTGACTCCCTCTTCTTTGGGGCAACCCCTGAGATATTGGAAGGCTGCTATCATGTCTTCCCTAGTCCTTCTTTTCATTAAACTGTATTTGCTGTCAGATGGGTGATTCTTTGTTACAGTTTGGTTCAGTTCGTATTCAACAGTTTAAAGCAGCTGCCTGCCTCCGTTTTTTTACCTCAGAGAACAGTCCTGAGCAGAATTTCTCCCCCCCCCCTCTATGGGCCACCTGGGAGTTTGCTATCCTCTGTGCCTTTTTGGCCCCAAGAGGCCGCCGTATGAGGCCTCTTCCAACACTGACAGTTGAAAAGCAGTTTGATGGGCGTGGCTACAGGGATGTTAACACACATTTCAGTGGGTACTTTTTGTGTGTGTAATTTGTACACAACACACGCGTGCTAGGCACAAAATGATTAGCTATTCTATTATCGGAAGTCCTTGGCTACGTTTTCTGAAAGTTTGGTGTAAATCGGCCCAGTAGTTTTTGAGATTAGTGGATTCGTACAAACTATTTTACATTTTTATTTATATAGATAGGACACCTTACTTTTATATCTAAATCTACCAACAATTGATTTACACTTCACAAACCCAGATTTTCTAAAACCTTATTTACTCTTCCTTAACAACTATTGTTAACAATTATTGTTGTTTATCTTCTTCATTACCTAGTAACCTCTGCATGTATATCATTATGCTCTCACAGTGCATGCAGATACGCTGTTTCCATTTCCAAGTGATTGATTACATTCGTGTGTCTAGCCCATACATTATCCTGCCCGGAGAATATTTGCCTTGTTGCATACCCTTCGTTATAACCAGTTACAGACTGATTAGCTTCCTGTTCTATCTATCATCCTTTATATGTAATCTCTTTGGATTTCCCTGTCTTCACTTGGACTCTTTTTATGTTTATCCCCTGTGGGTTTGTAACCTACTGGTAAATTTCCAGATTCTTTAATTATTTCACCTTCTTATCCATCGCAGTTTTCACACCGTCTCATCGTCCTCTTGGTATGTTGCTATCTCCGTGTACTTTGCCGAAAAATTTATTTTTCCTACAGACCAGACTTGCCTGATAACGATCAGGTGGCCTGGTGTCTCGTTTTGACCTCCTCGGCAGTTCAGGACTTGTGGATGTACTCTCCACCTTAATATATTCCTGCCTATCTCTTTCCTCCTCCTGAGTATTCTCTACTGCCTTTTCCTCTCCTACCTCCTCCTGAGTAGTCTCTACTGCTTTTTCTTTCTCTACTTGAGTATTTTCAGTTTTGGATTCAAATATTATTTCCTTTCCATTCTCCAGTTTATCCCAGTTTATATATTCCAGGAACCTGACATCATTATTGTTGATCATCCTTGTCGTGCTTTTCTTCCAGAACCTGTATGACTTATGGTTTGTGTTGTAACCTACAAAGATTAATTTTGTGCTCTACTTTGCCCCTTTTGTCTTACCTATGCAGGTGACCCAAACGTGTGAATATAACTCAGATCAGGTTTCCTACCATGCCACAATGTGTATGGAATCTTTCCTGTAGTCAAATTCACTACATTGTTTAGAATACTGTTTGCACATAACATTGCCTCCCCCCACAAAGCTATCGGTAAACCCACATCATTCAGCATGGCTATTACCATGGCTTGTAGAAATTGACCCCTTTCTCCAATGTGTGCTTTGTGTTGTGGAGCAGAACACTTGTGTTTTATCCCCAGTGTACCTAACATGTTTTTTTTTTATTGAAAAAGTTTTTCACCAACAAATTTTCCCCCTTTCCCCTCCCCTTACCCCAACATGAACCAATATAATTCCCTCCCATACCCTCCCTAACCCTCCCCAACCTCCCCTTTCCCCCCCAACCCCGACTTCCGCTATATGCAACCCTAGTAATTCCAAACACAATATATGTTATTCATTCCCTTCATATTCTACCCCCTGCTGACTACCTTATTCATCTAATCTCCATCAACTAAAAGCTACACAATATTTTCTAGTCTGGTATTTGTTTTGTATATAATTAATCCACTTTTTCCATTTCTGTGTATAGGTCTCTTGCATCTGGTCCTTTAAAAAGGCTGAAATTTTCGCCATTTCAGCAAATCCAGCCATCTTCTGCATCCATTGATCAATAGTAGGCAAAACATCTTTCTTCCAATGCTGGGCAACCAGCAGTCTAGCTGCTGTCACCATATACAGAATCAATTTTGCTCCCCCAATATAAAATCCCTAACTATACCCAGTAAAAACAGTTGTGGAGTAAATTGTATTTTTTTCTTCAAAACATTTTGCATAACCCACCAAATTTTTATCCAGAAAGCCTTAACTTTCTTGCAAGTCCACCATATATGGTAATATGTAGCATCTAAACACTCACATCTCCAATATTTTGGTTGAACATTAGGGTACATACATGATAATTTCTTAGGATCTAAATGCCATCTGTAAAACATTTTATAAAAATTCTCCCGCAAATTCTGTGACTGTGTAAATTTAACATTCTGAACCCATATTTTTTCCCACGTATCCATCATCACTGGTTCAGTAAAATTCTGGGCCCATTTAATCATACAATCTTTAACCAATTCAGTTTCTGAATCCCTTTCTAGCAAGACATTATAAACTCTCTTAATATGCATTGGGCCTGTCTCTTTTATCTGTCTAACCAGTTCTATTTCATGCTCCATTAAACCAGTTTTTTGATCTTTTTTCCATCTCATCTGTAATTGATTATACTATAGCCAAGTTAAGTTTATCCCTTCTGCCAACAGTGTGTCCAAGGTCTTCGACTGCTATCTGCCCCTTTCAGCAAAAAGCACATCTTTATATAAAAACCCCCGAGTGACTTAATATTTGTATTCCACATGGTATCAGCAAGATCCAGCCAAAACGGAATCTTATAATCCCAATTGGATCGGTGCTTCTTCCAGATTCTCATCAAGGCACTTCTAAGTATGTGACTATTAAACACTTTATCCACTTTATGATCATAGAATAAGTATGCATGCCATCCCAAATCGAGATCGTGGCTTTCTATATTCAACAATTCAGTTTTTGTTTTTCCAAACCAATCGGTTATTTGTGTCAATGCAGCTGCTTCGTAATACAATCGAAGGTTTGGAAGTTTAAGCCCACCTCTTTCACGAGTATCTTGCATAATTTTCAATTTCACTCTCGGTTTTTTCTCATTCCAAACGAATTTATTCAACGTTTTTTGCCATTCTAACAATTGCTTGTCAGATTTAAGCACCGGTATCATTTGAAACAGAAAGATAAATCTAGGTAGAACATTCATTTTCATTGCTGATATTCTTCCAAGCAAAGATAACTGTAATTTTTTCCAGGTTTGCAAATCTTTTTGTATCTTTTGCAACAGCACCTCGTAGTTATTTTGGAATAGTTTTATATTTGAGTCTGCGACTTGTATTCCTAAATATTTAACCTTTGACACTATTTCAAAACCTGCCACTCTTTCAAGTTTCTTTTTTTGAATCTCTGTCAGGTTTTTAACAATCATTTTAGTCTTTTTGTAATTCAATCTGAATCCGGATACCAAGCCATATTCCTCTATAATGTCTTTCATCTGGATTATTGATTTCATCGGTCGTGTCAGGGTAACAACCAGATCATCTGCAAATGCCCTGGTTCTGTATTCCTCTTGCCTTATAGCTATTCCATTCAAGAAATTCGAGTCTCGTATTGTATTCAACAAGACTTCTAAGGTTAAGATAAATAACAATGGGGATAATGGACAACCCTATCTTGTACCTTTATGTATATTAAAGTTCTTTGACAAGCTTCCATTAATAATAAGTTGTGCAGATTGTTCTTGATATATTGCTCCAATCGCCTGTATAAACCAAGCGCCCAAATCCATTTATACTAAAGTCTTTATTATAAAATTCCAATTCACTCGATCAAAGGCCTTTTCCGCATCCAAAAAAACCAGCACTGCAGGGATCTGTTTATTCTTGTCTAAATAGTCCAATAAATCTATAATTTGCCTGACATTCTCCTTCATGTATCTTCCTTCGATAAATCCTGCTTGGTCGTGATGAATTACCTCTTGGATAACTGGCATCAATCTGTTGGCTAATACTTTTGCAAAAATTTTATAATCCGTATTTAGAAGAGATATTGGTCTATAATTTTCTGGTTTCTTAGGGCCTGCTTCTTCTTTCGGTATCAGTGATACAAAAGCCGCTTTCCATGAGGAAGGTATTTTGCCACCTTGCTGTAATTACAAAATAAATCTTTAAGATGTTCAATCATTTCTGCTTGTAAAGTTTTATAATAAACTGCAGTTAAACCATCGGTCCCTAGAGCTTTAGCTGATTTCAATTGCTTTATAGCAAAGCTAATCTCCTCGATGGTTATTAATTGATCCAGGTTTGCCTTTTGGCCCAAGGAGACTTCTGTAACCCTTTTTTCTTCTAAATATTTATCTATAAGATTATTTTGTATGTCATATTTAGCATGTAACTTAGTATAATAATCCAGAAAAGCCTTTTTAATTAATTCTTGTTGATGAACTTCCTTCTCACCATGCTGAACACTATCAATAGTTCTTGTACTCAATTGTTTTCTCAATGTATAAGCCAACCATCTGCCCGGCTTGTTGGCATTAGCGAAAGTATTATGTTTTGCAAATTGTAAGTTAGTTGCTATTTGTTCCGCTATAAGCATTTGAAATAGATCCTTCAAAAGATTTATAATTGCTTGTAACTTCCTACCTGTTGGATTTTTTATCAATAACTGTTCTTTCTTCTTTATCTCTTTTTCCAAATCTATTCTCTTTTTCTGTCTATTTTGTTTGTGTTTAAAATTCATTTGTATCAGGACTCCTCGCATGTATGCTTTACCTGCATCCCAAACTATTTCAATAGGGGTACCTTTATTTAGATTCAATTAAAAAAATTCCTTTATATGCTTTTTAAGTTCGCTTACATTTTTTTTGTATCTAAATAGATTTTCATTTAGCCTCCAGGATCTTCTTTCTCTCTTTCCCATCTCAATTTCCATCCATACCGGGCTATGATCAGTTAATGTCCTGGGAAATATCTTTGTTTTCTTTATTTTAGGAAGTAAATCAACTGTTGTCAAAAAGAAATCTATCCTAAAAAAAGATTTATGCCTATCTGAATAAAAAGTAAAATCCAGCCCATTTGGATTGTGCACTCTCCAAATATCTTTCATTTCCAAATCCTCTTGCATTTCAAAAAAAGCTTATGGTAACTTATCACCTAATTTGGCCAAACTCTTTTTATCCAATCTCGGTTGAATTACTCCATTCCCGTCTCCCATAATCAAAATAGTTGAAAAATCCCATTCTAGGATTTTCGAATGGAGCATCTTATAAAAACTTTCTTGTTGCTGGTTTGGGGCATATATTCCTACCACCAAAATGGAGCCATTCTCTGTATAAAATTCAATTGCTATGTATCTTCCACAGTCATCCGCTTCTATAATTTTAGCTGATAGCCTTTTATTTATGTATATCACCACCCCATTCTTCTTCTCCGAATTTGAAGCCACAAATTGAATTCCCAATCTTGAATTTATCAAATATTTCTGATCTTGCACCTTAATATGGGTTTCTTGCAAACAAATAACATCATTATTAAATTGTTTCAGATAATGAAATACTTTCTTCCTCTTTTGTGGAGAGTTCAGGCAGTTCACATTCCAAGACAGAAATTTAAGCATCATTTGTACTGGTCTGAAGTGTTGAAAGCAATTGCTGAAGATCCCGTTCTGGAGAAGTAGTCTTCGGCTTTGCTCGTCCCATGTCTTCAGCTTGCTCCTTTCCCTTGACCTTCTTAGCTCGTTGTGGGTAAGATCTTCCCTGTTGCTGTGCTTCCTGAATTTGCTTAGAGACGGATCTAGTTATACGTTGCTCCTCCAGTGTGCTTGTTCGCAATTTGAAATCCAGCGCCTCTTCTGTAACAGTCTTTAATGTTTCATCCAAAAAAAGAGACTGGCGATGGCTCGAAAGAATCAACCACAATACCACCTACAGCTCCCTGGCCCGCCCTTTCTTTTTGCGTCTGTCTTATTTGTTCCTCAGTCTCCTGGTCAAACTGCCTCTGTGCTTCAGCCTCCTTGTCTACTGGTGAAGATGTACGTGGAGATGTAGAACCCACTTTCAGAACATTATAATAAAACTCTTCTGCTTTTGCTAAAGTATTTAAACGGTATCTCACTCCTTGAATCCTCAATATTATACCGGTTGGGGCATCCCACCGATATTGAATTTGCTGCTTTTGCAGTTCTGCCACCAGAAATCCAAAATCTTTTCTATCCTTTAACATTTTGGGTGGCAACTCCTTATAAACGCCAATCTCAGTTCCATCAATTTGAACAGCAGAAAGAAATGACTTTTGCAAGATATCATTTCTTATTCTCCTATCAGTAAAGTATATCACCACGTCTCTAGGTAGTTGCCATTGTTACTGCAACACGAGAATTGACTCTGTAAACCTTGTCAATTTTATAAAGAATCTCATCAGAATCTTCAAATTTCAATAACACTGCCAAAGCATCAGCACAAACTTTTCTAAGATCTTCCCTACTATTCTCTTATTCCCCTGAGCCTATTAGCAAATTCCATAGATCTGAATTGCATCATCGTAATCTCATTATCCAACTTTTGAATTTTTCCATCAGCTTCTGTAAATTTTAAATCAGATTCCTTAAATTTAACCTCCACGTCTGAAGCAAGTTTTTCCACTTTTTTATCCACCTTCAAAATTACATCAGAGAGGCCTTTCACCACTGTTTGAATATCTTTATTAACTAATTCAAACTTTTTTTGAATAATTCCTTTAATTTCTTGCTCAGATCTCTTGATCTCTCTGCTTATAAAGTCTTTTAAATCTTGGAGGCCTTCTGTCTTTGTCTGAGCTTGCAGGGGTGTGGCTCCTTGTTTTGTTGACATCTTACCCCGTGCAGAGTCTGCCAACTTTTCTCAAAAGATTCTCCAGATCAAAAAAAAAATTTTTTCCCCTTAAATCTCCAGCAGGCTTTATTACTTTATAACGTATTAGAATACACAAACCGAATTGCTTCCGTTTTAACTTTGTTATTCATGAACTCTTTACTACTATCAGTGACTATGGTTACAATTTTTCCCTTTGCTTTTCTCTCTGCAAACCTTATCCAGTTCCTTAACTTCTCAAATGTTTCAGCTTTGTTTTTAAGTAGATAGCAAAACCCATACCTGGAATAATGTTCCTGTATACTTAGTACATAGCAAGCTCCCCCTAAACTAGCCTTCATTGGGCCTATAAGATCAGCAAACACGACTTCCAGTGACTTCTTCGTCTTGAAACCATCTAACCTCTTTGCAGGGGGTTGTTTGCTCTTCTCTTTGTTACACACATTACAACTCAGATATTTGTCACATGGCTTCAACCTTAACCATTCACCATCTTAGCAGTCTGTTTCAATTTCTGAAAACTAATGTGTCCTAAACGTCGGTGTAGAAGGTGAACGCACTCATCATGTTTATTTATTTATTTATTTATTAAATTTATACCCCGCCCTTCTCCAAACGGACCCAGGACGGCGCACAGGAATATTAAAAATACATACAAAACCATATAAAATTTTAAAAACTTATTCAATAAAATCCTGCGCTAAAAACCAAATTAAAATCCCCAAATTTAAAACTATCTAAAAGTCAGTTATGGAGGTTACGCTAGGCCAAATGTGTCTTTAGACACTTGGAACAAATGTGTCTTTAGACACTTGCGGAAGAGGCGGAGGTCGGAGATGGTGCGAAGTTCAGGGGGTAAGTCGTTCCAAAGGGCTGGGCCCGCCACAGAGAAGGCTCTTCCCCTGGGTGTCGCCAGTTGGCATTGTCCGGCCGAGGGTACCCTGAGAAGGCCCTCTCTGTGGGAGCGTATCGGTCTAAGGGATGTATGGGGCAGGAGGCGGTCTTGCATATAACTAGGCCCCGAGCCATGGAGCGCTTTGAAGATGGTCGTTAGAACCTTGAAGCGCACCCGAAAGACCACAGGAAGCCAGTACAGCTCGCACAGGATTGGTGTTATATGGGAGTGTCTAGGCACTCCCATAATCACACGCGCAACTGCATTCTGGACTAACTGCAGCTTTCGAGTGCACCTCAAGGGAAGCCCCATGTAGAGAGCATTACAGTAGTCGAGTCGAGAAAGTCACGAGTGCTTGAGTGACTGTGCGTAAGGCATCCCGGTCCAGGAAGGGGCGCAATTGGCGCATCAAGCGTACCGGATGAAACGCCCCCCTGGCCACGGCCGCCACATGGTCCTCCATGGACAGCCGGGAATCCAGGAGGACACCCAAATTGCGCGCCCTCTCCACGGGGGCCGGTGTTTCGCCCCCAATGGCCAGAGTTGGAATAATCTGGCTGAGCCGGGGTGCCGGAAGCCACAGCCACTCAGTCTTGGACGGGTTGAGCCTGAGTTTGTTACTACCCATCCAGATCCGTACGGCCTCCAAACACCGGGATATAACCTCGACGGCATCGTTGGGGTGGTCTGGGGTGAATATGTACAGCTGAGTATCATCAGCGTACAGATGATATCCCACCCCAAAACCACGGATGATCTCGCCCAGCGGCTTCATATATGTTTTGAATAGTAAGGGCGAGAGGACCGACCCCTGAGGAACCCCACATACGAGGGGACTCGAGGCCGACCTCTGCTCCCCTGCCAACACATATTGTGACCGACCAGAGAGGTAGGACGAGAACCACCGCAGAACGGTGACTCCCAGTCCCAACCCCCCCAGTCGACGCAATAGGATACCATGGTCGATGGTATCAAAAGCCGCTGAGAGGTCTAATAGGACTAGGCTGGAGGAATATCCTTTATCCCGCACCCTCCAGAGATCATCAACCAACGCGACCAATGCCGTCTCGGTGCTGTGACCCGGTCGGAAGCCGGACTGGCGCGGGTCTAGATAATCAACTTCCTCCAAGTGTCGCGGAAACTGTTGAGTCACCACTCTCTCTACAACCTTCACTAAAAAGTGAAGGTTGGAGACGGGACGATAGTTCTCTAATAATGCTGGATCCAGGGATGGCTTCTTGAGGAGGGGCCTTACTACCGCCTCTTTCAAGAATGCAGGCAAGGACCCCTCACTCTAAGATGCGTTGACAATGCCCTGGAGCCAGCCTCGTGTCGTCTCCCAGGATGCCAGTACAAACCAGGAGGGACACGGGTCCAATAAACATGTGGTAGCCCTAAGTCTCTTTGACAACTTGTCCATATCCTCGGTAGTAACAAAGTCAAACTCCTCCCAAGATGGTGTCTCAAGAACAGCCTCGGACCGCTCGACTGGACCACTGCCGATAGAGGGTAGCTCGCTCCGAATCCGAGTGATTTTCTCCTGCAGATAAATCCCAAATTCCTCTGCTCGACCCTGTAAAGGGGCTTCCCGCGGCCTCTGTTGAAGGAGGGAGCGGGTCACCCCAAACAGGGCGGCAGGGCAGTTATCTGCGGATGCAATAAGGGTGGCACAATACTCATGTTTGGCCACTCTTATCGCCACTAAGTAAGTCCTAATATAGGTTCTCACTAGTGATCGGTCGGCTTCGGAGCGAGAGGATCTCCATCTGCTCTCTAGGCGTCTCTTGTGGCGTTTCATCTCCCTAAGCTCCCCGGTGAACCAAGGAGCCTGGGTGGTTCGTCGCCGCAAGAGAGGCCGCAAGGGCGCGACTCGGTCCAGGGCCCCCGTGGCCGCACTTAACCATGCAGCCACTAGGTCCTCAGTCGAGTCGCGGGGCAAGTCCACAGGAATTGGCCCAAGCTCCCTTTGGAACCTTGCCGGGTCCATCAGGAGCCTGGGGCGGAACCATATAGGAATGTCAGGTTCCGCCTCCCCGCGGTGAGGTGCGGCGATCGGAAAGTCCAGCCGAAGGAGAGCGTGATCTGTCCATGACAGGGGTGTGATGGCTAAATCCCCTATTCCCAGATCACTACTCCCCTGTCCCGAGACGAAGATTAAGTCCAGGGTGTGTCCACCCTCATGAGTAGGGCCTAAAACTACCTGGGTCTGGTCCATGGCTGTCATGGAAGCCATGAACTCCCGAGCTACACCAGAAGTCTCGCCTGCTGACGACAGGTTAAAGTCCCCCATGACCAAAAGTCTGGGGGTGTCAACCGCCGCCCCGGCTATTACCTCTAGGAGCTCGGGCAGGGCTGTTGTTGCATAGCGAGGAGCCAGGTTTACAACTAACACGCCCAACTGCCTCCCTAGGCCCCATTTCACAAAGAAGGACTCACACCCAGTCGTCTGAGGGATCATGGTCTCCTTTGGCTCAAGACCTTCCCTAACCATAATCGCCACCTCCCCACCCCTCCCTAGGGCCCTAGGCTGATGGAAGGCTCAGTATCCTGGTGGGCACATTTCTATGAGGGGAAGTCCTCCCTCGTGGCCCAACCAGGTTTCTGTAATACCCACCAGGTCCGGGTCCCCCTCTGACACAAGGTCATTGATGAGGGGGGCTTTTTGTACCACGGACCTGGCGTTGCATAGCATCAGCCTAGGGCCCCGGGTCTGTGGTTCTTGCCCACCTAGTCTGCGATGGGAGCATGGGGAGTTGGAGCGCGTGACCGCCCGTAACCAGCGGCCACGGTCCTCCAAATGGTAATGTCCATCCCCTCTCCCACCGCCCCTGCCCCTCCCCAAGACCGAATTGATGGAAAATACCTCAGTGGAAACGACCCCCCTCCCCCCTCCTCCGTTTCTCTACTTCCGCTTCCTGCCGGCCCTATCACTTGGCGTCCTCCCACCTGACTCTCCCCCCCTCCTCCCTGGGACCCCCTAAAAACCGAATTAAATATTTACACAGAAACCCCCTGAGTTTGCGCTTCGCCCACCTCTCAGGATTAACCAATCCATCCTCGAGGTGGGCCCGTGTTAGTTCAGGGGGCCAGGCCTGCGAGAGGGGAAACTCTCGCAGGCAAAGGAGATCGAACCTTGAATAGGATATCATTCCAAGGGTCCCTATCAGCCCCAAGGCACTATGATGGTTCCAGCGAGTCAGGGCTAAGATGGAAGGTGCAATATAGGGTCTTATACGTCAGGTGGCCGGGAGAGATGTCATGGGCATAGGGAAGGAAAGATCTACCCACCGGGGGGGGGGGAGGGACCATGTGGCCTTACGTTTGAGCATACAGCATTAGCTACATGATTTTCAGTTAATACACACAAGCCATCTTTCAGTGTTCCAGTAACCTTGGTTCCACCCTTCTCTAACAAACACTCATTCTCCTTGAATGTAATTGTATATAGCCTAGCTTAACTAAAACTCTTAACAGACAGTAAATTAAACTTTAGCTTTGGAACATACAGCATATGCAATTCCTCCTGTACAAATTTACATTTAGCCATTCCTTCCCCAACTGCTTTTAACTTCCATCCATTGGCTAATGTAATCTTGTTACTTGAAGAATACATTTTTCTAAAATTCCCTCTATCTCTAGTGATACATAGTGAAGCTCTACTGTCAATAACACACAAATCGTGGTTCACTGATGCCTTACTAGAGGTAGTTACATTACATTTGTGTCTTCTCTCTCTAACCATGTTTTGCGGTTTACCTCTTTTACAATACTTAGCTATATGGCCCTTTTCCCCACAATTAAAACATTTTACAGTATACACATGGTTATTTACATTTACATTTACATCAACAGTTTCTGGCTCAGCTCTAAGTTGTTGCCTTTCCACTCGCCGTCTTGATTCTTCTAACAGACGCGAAGAGACATTGGCTAATGTAAGGTCTTGTTGAGGCAGCACTTCAAATGATGTTACTACAGCATTGTAGCTTTCATCCAGTGATGAGAGTAGTATGTACACCTGCTGCTGGTCTGTAAAATTCAGTCCCTTTTCTTGCAACTCTTTAAACATGTCCTTCATGCAGTTAATGTGGACTAACATGTCACCTTCCTTGGCTGAGCTTTGTCCTAAACAGTTTTCTGGTTAGATGTATGTGTGCTCCTACAGTGTCACGAACATACAGTCTCCTTAAATTCTCCCAGCATGTTGCAGCAGAAACTTGACCCCGAATATTCACTAGCTGGGAATCATCAAGTGTTAAGCCTATGATGCAAAGTGCCCTTTCGTTGTTTTGCTTAAACTCTGCAAGTTTTCTGGCATCTTCGGCATTATCCTCGCTTCAGGCAGTCATGTCCGGTGGATTCGCCACAACCTCCCATAGCCCCTCTCTGCGCAACAGTAGACTGCACTTGGTGGACCAGGAAACGTAGTTGGTGCCATCCAGCTGACTAATAACTGACAAATTTGGACCCTGGATTTCTGCCATCTTCACCAGAGTAGGTTGTTGTGCTCAGCAACTCCTCTATAACTGTAAACCGGTATTTACACTGTGCAGTCTGGGCCCATAACCAATGTTAACAGAACACTGGGTCCATAACCAATGTTAGCAACTCTGGGTTCAGAACCAGTGTCACAACTCTGGTCCCTTAACCAGTGTTAGCAAATAAATGCGGAATAGTGTAATTCACCAGACAGTAAAGAGATACGTTGCTGTAGCCACAAACAAACTCTAAAACAGTGATAGTAAGAAAATAAATAGTCTTTACTTTGTAGCAACTAAAATACTTCTTCCGACTAACTTCTCAAACAATGATAACAGTCCTACACCAAACAGAGTTTATCTCACAGTGATGCAAAACAGATCCTCCTCCTTCTTCTTCAGCTTCTCAAACGGCACTCAGGAAAACACAGGAAATCATAAGGAATCGAACAGGGAATTGACTGTGTTCCTGCCTTGCTTATATGGTAAAGCTGAGCAGCACAGCCAATCAGAATTCAAAGACAGTTCTTAAAGCTACATAACTTCTTAAGAACATAGGCTCATATATATTGCCAACCCAATATAAGGCTGAATATCCTAACCTACCTACCTACTGTATTTCTCCCTCTCTATCTATCCCTCTACCTACCTACTGTATTTCTTCCTTTCTCCCTCTATCCACCTACCTACCTACTGTATTTCTCCCTCTCTATCTATCCCTCTACCCACCTACCTACCTACTGTATTTCTTTCTTTCTCCCTCTATCTACTTACCTACCTACTGTATTTCTCCCTCTCTATCCCTCTACCTACCTACCTACCTACCTACTGTATTCTCCCTATCCATCTATCCCCCTACCTACCTACTGTATTTCTCCCTATCTATCTATACCCTTACCTACCTACCTACCTACCTACTATATTTCTTCCTTTCTCCCTCTACCTACCTACCTACTGTATTTCTCCCTCTCTATCTATTACCCTATCTACCTACCTACCTACCTATCTACTGTGTTTCTCCATCTATCTACCTACCTACCTACCTACCTACCTACCTACCTACCTACCTACTGTATTTCTCCCTCTCTATCTATCCCTCTACCTACCTACCTACTGTATTTCTTCCTTTCTCCCTCTATCCACCTACCTACCTACTGTATTTCTCCCTCTCTATCTATCCCTCTACCCACCTACCTACCTACTGTATTTCTTTCTTTCTCCCTCTATCTACTTACCTACCTACTGTATTTCTCCCTCTCTATCCCTCTACCTACCTACCTACCTACTGTATTCTCCCTATCCATCTATCCCCCTACCTACCTACTGTATTTCTCCCTATCTATCTATACCCTTACCTACCTACCTACCTACCTACTATATTTCTTCCTTTCTCCCTCTACCTACCTACCTACTGTATTTCTCCCTCTCTATCTATTACCCTATCTACCTACCTACCTATCTACTGTGTTTCTCCATCTATCTACCTACCTACCTACCTACCTACCTACCTACCTACCTACCTACCTACTGTATTTCTCCCTCTCTATCTATCCCTCTATCTACCTACCTACTGTAATACAATAATACAATAGCAGAGTTGGAAGGGACCTTGGAGGTCATCTAGTCCAACTCCCTGCCTAAGCAGGAAGCCCTATTCCATTTCAGAAAAATGGCTATCCAACATCTTCTTAAAGATTTGCAGTGTTGGGGCATTCACAACTTCTGGAGGCAAGCTGTTCCACTGGTTAATTGTTCTAACTGTCAGGATATTCCTCCTCAGTTCTAAGTTGCTTCTCTCCTTGATTAGTTTCCACACATTGCTTCTTGTTCTGCCCTCTGGTGCTTTGGAGAATAGCTTGACTTCCTCTTCTTTGTGGCAATCCCCGAGATATTGGAACACTGCTATGTCTCCCCTAGTCCCTCTTTTATTAAACTGTATTTCTCCTTCTCTCTCTCTCTCTATGGGCCACCTAGGAGTTGCTATCTCAGTGCCTTGTTTTGGCCCTAAGAGGCCTCCATACGTTGCTGAGGAAATGACTGTTGGAAAGCAGCCAGATGGGCGGGGCTACAGGGAGGTGAAAACCTGATCAGTGGGTACATTTTACATTTGTATACCTTGCACATGACACATGTGTGCTAGGCACAAAATGAGTACGTATTCTATTATCGGAAGTCCTTGGGAACATTGTGTGAAAATTTGAGATAAATCGGTCCAGTAGTTTTTGAGATTAGCGGCTTCGTACAAACTATTTTACATTTTTATTTATATAGATTGAAAAGCTATTAATATAGAGATTAGGAACTATTTTAGGGTAGCAGAATAATTATAATTGATACTGGTTGATAATGGTAATTGAAATATTGATGATTAATAACTAGTTAGATGGTTTGAGAATATCATTATATGTATATGTTAGTTGAGAATAGAAAATAGATATTAGGTGCTACTGTTTCAAAGATAGGTTTGAAGAAGAAGATAGATTAAATTTGGAACATTAGATGAGAATTTTGCAGTACTGATATAAAGAAACATGATGAAACCTTTGATTTATAAATTTATAAAATGAGATTATTCATTAATGATAACCATTTCAGAGACACATAGAAACTATTTGAGACTGGTCGGTATGCTTTCTAAAGGATATATTGTAGAGTGACGATTTTTCCTTTTTATCTTTACTTTTCTGTCTTATTGGTGCAATGCCATTTTATACTTTTGTTCTATACATAAAAGAATGTAAAAACAATCAACTAAATTGAGTTGAGATATAATAATTGCAAAAATGGATATGGAAGAAATATATGGATCTTTGTAATCAACTGATATAACTTTCATGATTTCTAATTGTAAGGAAAGATGATTTCTTGCTGGTGGAATGCCATTTTATATTTTTGGTTTTATATATAAAAGGATGTATTGACTATTAATTAAATTGAGGCTGAGAAATAATAATTGTAAAATTAATATGGAAGAAATGTATGGAATGTTGTGATTAATTGATATAATTTTTATGATTTGTAATTTGTAACGGAAGATGGCTTATGTTTTTCTTTTTTGAATATGTCTGCCTTATTTGTGGGTTTTTTTCAAAATAAATAAAAAATTCCTGTAAAAAAAAATAATTAAAAATATGCACAAAGAAAAGGAAAAAAAAGTAGAAAAAAAGTAACAAAAACAGTATTAAAGAAGTTACTTCTAACCATAATATGGAGAAGAAGCTAATATATTAACTGTTTGTCAAGCCGAACTGCTGCATGAAATTCCAGACTTGGACCAGGAAAAAATCCCAGCTTCTTTGGGTCACTTCCAAATTTCACGCCAAGAGGGGGAACTTTCGCCATCTGGCATCTGCAGGGGGGCCCTCCTCCCCTCTTGGAAAGGCTCTTGCAGCTGCTGCTTCTGCTGGCGGGGCTCTCTCATCTTGATCAGCTCCACTGTCCACCCTCAGGGCCCCCCCAGGCGAGATTGGTTCTCAACAGGTCTCTCCTCTAGATCAGGGAAATCAGCTTCTCTTTCAGACCTGCTCTCGCGGAAACGCCTTTTCTCCCAAGCTCCTGAAAGAGTTTCATCGCATGGGACATCATGAGATCCTCCTCTTCGGCTTCCTGCCAAGCAGCTGCCGGTCGCCGACGTCAGCTTGTTGTAACTCCAGGCGGAATTTCCACAGGATCACACTTCTGTCCCACTCCCAACGACCACCTGGGATGGATGGATCTTTCTTCCAAATTCAGTTCCACCATCCACTCCGTCTCCAAAGAACATGAAGATCCTGCAGCCCCCATGTCATCCTCCTGGTCGCTGCAGGGGTTAGACATTTCTTTAAAGGTGTTAGCTCAGGAATGAGTGTGAAGATGAGACCTTGCTTAAGGAGCCAGCCTCCTTCAGTAATGAAGAAAGAAACCACTCAACTCTATTTTGAAGAATTAAGAGTACTTTTACTGGTTATGAAAAGATAACCAGTAAAGTAACTGGTTACTTTACTGGTTACTTTACTGGTTAAAGTAACTCTTAAAGTAACAAGTAGAAAAACATCTTCTCCCATTACCTAACTTTTATCTCTGTGTAATTCATAAATCATTATATTTTCAATCTTAGTTCAGCAAAAATTCCATTAGGAGTTACCAGAAATATCAAACAAATAAGTTTATCCCTGATCAATAGTCCATATTTATATTACCATATGTCTTTTTGCTCTGATCTCTAAATAATTCCTATGGCATCACAGGATTTAATCTTCCATCGCTAATCGGTATTTTTTTTAAATCTTAAAATCTTTTGCAAGTTTACTTTGTAAATCCCATAAAGAAACATTAACTAGGATTTCTTGTTTCCACTGATTGTACATACTTCCTTTTTCCCCCCATAAAGAAGTATCATCTAGAGCAGAGTTCCCCAACCTGTCTGGCTTTGTGGACTGGTGGGGGGAAGAGGAGATGTTTCCGTGTGAATGGTAGTCATGCGCACGTGCAGCACCATTTATGCATGCAGCAAGCATATGTATCTGCCCCTTGTACAAATGGAGTGTGCATGCACATGCTCATCTGCTGCTCCCACAAGTGAGGATGTGCGTATATGTGTGCTCACCCTTCACTTCCATGACCTGGTTCCAAATGGCTCACAGTCTACCTGTGGACCATGGCCTGGGGATCCCTGAACTAGAGTGAAAAGGTTGCCTGCCAGAGATTTGGACCTTATGTGACCAAGTGTTTTCAGCAGACAGCTCCTTGAATGCTAAAGGCCTGCCTGCCAGGGCAATCCCCCCCCCCCCCTCCATGGGGCTAAGTATCTCTGAAAGGCAGATCTTTCATTCTGTCCACTTTATTTTATCTTAATTTTATTTAGTTTGTCAAACATGTACAAGATAACACGTATAAACATGGACATGAACAAAGGAAATAATAATAATTATTATTATTGTTGTTGTTGTTGTTGTTGTTATTATTATTATTATTATTATTATTATTATTATTATTATTATTATTATTATTATTATTATTATTATTATTATTATTATTATTATTATTATTATTATTATTTATGGACCGCTCTCTCTCCCCGAAGGGACTCGTGGCGGTGCACAGGGGATTTAAAAATACATATATAAAAACACACGCATAAATACAATTTAAAACGAATTAAACTTAACCCTGCACTAAAATCCCAGACCAACTAAAATTAGACCCCTAAAAAACCTTAATAGAGCAATTCAGTTACCCAAGCCGGCCAGGCAGAAAAAATGAGTTTTTAGTTTTTGACGGAAGGAGCGGAAGTCCGTAGTTGTTCTAATTTCGGGGGGAAGGACGTTCCAGAGGGTCGGGCCCGCCACAGAGAAGGCCCTTCCCCTGGGCATAGCCTAGTGGACGGCACCCGGAGAAGTCCCTCTCTGTGGGAGTGAATCGGCCGCAGGGATGTATGGGGCAGGATGCGATCCCTGCGGCCGATTCGCTCCCACAGAGTACAAATAAATGGGACAGTAGGACAGGGATGGTAGGCATGCTGGTGCACTTATGCCCTTTATGGACCTCTTATGACCCAGAAACTCACAACTGCAACCAGGAATGCCAGGATTGTGGTTTTGACATATACTTACATATATGATGTATCATTAAAAGAAAAGAAAAAAAAAGTGTATATGTTCTGTATGTTTTGAGTTCTTGTCCGCCACTCTGAGTCCATTTGGAGAAGGGCGGGGTATAAATCCAATAAATAAATAAATAAATAAAATTACTGCTTCACTCAGTAACTGAAGATTCCTGTCTCAATTGTTATCATACAGCAAGGATTTATCTGTATTTGATTATATATTTGTTTTTCAACTCTTAAAGTAAAACTAACCACTTTATAAGCCAGAAGATGATTCAGTAGAGTTCAACATGAAAATAAATACATATATGAGGTCTCTGTCCTTAATATTACAATCACAAATGCAACTTTGCCCAATATGCTTAGTGAGACCATTGCAAAGGTGGGCTAAAAGAAGAACCAGATAAAACACTCTTGACACCATTAACAATATTAAGAAACAAGAAACTCAGATACAGGGGCATATGAAAAGACACTAGAAAATAAATATGTTTGGAAAAATTCTGTGAAATAGAAGATAGGGAAGTGGAAGGACAGAATCAACTAGATTACTAGAATATCCTTGGAGAACCTATGAGGTTTTGCTGGGGACAGTGCAAACATTTGTTAAACCTTTATTTACACAGCCAACTGAGCTGAACCAAACTTAATGGTTCCTAAATGGTCTGATTTAATATATGACTGATGTGTTACGATGTCATATGATGATGTTACAGATATCATAGACCTGTGATGGTGAACCTAGGGTACGCATGCTGGAAGTGGCACACACAGCCATCTCTCCATCGCCTTTTTGCTCTTCCAGTTTCCAGTGTTCCCCACCCACCCACCCACCCAGCACATGCACTCCTATTTCAGCACTCGGTGCCAAAAAGGTTCACCAACACTGTCATAGACCTTCCTTGTCAGTGTTAGTGGGAGTGGTCTTGGTGTTTTTTTGGTTGGCTGTTTACTGTTTTTTTGACAATTTCTTGATTGGGGTATTATTTGCTGCTTGATTGGGTTTGGTGTTCTGGTCTTTTTTCCCCCTCTGCTCTTTCCACCCACTTTTTGACTTGTTGATTGTCTTCTTTGAATAATGTATAGGATATGATGTTTATGTCTATGTTCCTGGCTGACTTGTCAGGGTGCTTTTTAGGAATTCTGTAGCGTTTTTGGACTTGACTTGGTTTAGGATGGTCACAGCTTGCCAATAGAAAGAATGGTTAAGTCTGGCCATGTGTTATAAAATTAAGGAGCTTTCATCATGTCTTCTGGTTACTAGTTGGTGTTCATGGATGTGTTCTGTTAATGTTCTGCCTATTTGTACTATGTAGTGGTGTTGCAATCCTTACATTGTATGTTGTAGATGACTCCTGTTTTTTCTTCTATTGGTTTACTTAAGCTTTAGGCTTTCATGGATTTGTATACTACACTGATTGGTAGTTTCTAAGATGTTTTTGATGTATGGGAGTATTATCCTTTTCACAGTTTGTGTTGGTTATGCTGCATTGGGTTGAACCTAAAGACCAATTTAAGGATTTGAGCTCCATTTATTTACCCTGCTGAAGAAACCAGATTCCAGAGATGAGAGAGTGTCCTCTCTGCAGGAAGTTAAGAGCTTGCAACCTTCCTTGCCAACTTTGCAAATGGCAATCACATGATTGCTGGACAATTGGCAACCAGTCATAAATACAAACAGGTTACCAAGCAGATCACAATCACATGATGTCTGGAGGGCAGACACGGTGCAACATTATATTATCATCAAAAGTGCCTTTACACTCAGGCTGTAAAGCACCCTTAACAAGATCACTGTAATTTTGGTGGTTCAACAAGTGGTCATTAGTCAGCAATAGTTGTGTTCTATATATAAATCTATTACTATAGCTCAGTGATGGCTAACTTTTTGTCCTCACGTGCTGAAAGTATGTGTGTGACAGCAGCATGCATGTGCCCACATTCATAATGCAATGTGTGTGCAACACCACCGTGCTCCCCCTGCACATGCGTCCCCCCCATGGCCTGTTTTGGGGCCTATCAGGCCTCCCTGAAGCCTCTTGGGACCAGAAATGGGACACGGGGGAGGGGGGGGGGTCTCAGTGAAGCCCACCGTGGTGTTTTGGGCCTAGCAGGCCTCCCTGAAGCCGCACCCCCACACTCCCACCTGCCTCTGCGCATGCGAGCGTGACCTCTTCCCCCTGTGCATGCACGTGTCTTCCACATGGGCACACCCCATGTGCATGCGCAGCAGAGACCTGAAAATCAGCTGGCAAGCGGGAGGTGCATGCATGCACAGTGCAACTGAGCTAGGGTGATGGTTCACCTATCTGCAGAGAGGCTCCACATGCCACCTGTGGCACACGTGCCATAGGTTCACCATCACAGCTATAGCTTCTCTATTATTATAAATTTGTGATGTACAGTCTTAGTTAAAAAAATATTGAGGAAAAGATAAAACTTATTTTTTTATAGAAAACAATGTAAAAAATACTTACCAGTTCCTAAAGAGGTTCTGAAACGGCCTAATAGTCTTTCACCAAAGGCACCTAGAAGTTCCAATCCAAGTAGTGATACCTATGGACACATATTCAAAGAATTAAAAAAAGACTGTGATAATCACCCAACCATTTAGGCAAATATATACTGTAATTTTTCAGAGTATAAGACGTACTGGAGTATAAGATGCACCAAGGTTTTGAAGAGGCAAATAAAAAAAATAGGTTTTGCACTCTGCAAATTTCTCTCTGTGTGTGTGTGTGTGTGTGTGTGTGTGTGTGTGTGTGTGTGTGTGTGTGTACACATACATACATTATCCCTAGGGAATATTACATGTATTTTAGAAAACGACCATTGTCTTACCTGAACAATCCTTCTCGTAGCGCTGCAGGAGAGTCCAAGGATGGGTAAATTCAGCCTTGCTGTCCTAGGACTGAGTATCAATTTTTTGACCACGTCTCCTTTGCCTCTCTGTGGTCAGTTTTAAAAACGAACGTCTCTCAGAACAGGACGCCCAATCTAGAATAAAAAGAAAGGTTACAAAGGACCACAAACAAACCCTGGGCAGGTCTTGGACTCTCCCGCAGCGCTACGAGAAGGACCATTCAGGTAAGACAACGGTCGTTCTCCATAGCGCTGCTTGGAGTCTCTAAGGATGGAGCATACCCAAGCTATTGTGTCCCAGGGCGGGAAGAGTCAGTATCAGCTACAACAGGAGCCGAGGCAACTTGCTGTAACACCCTTCTTCCTAAGGAGGCCTCGGCTGAGGCAAAGGAGTCAATCTTGGAATTCCTAATAAAGGCAGTGGGGGAAGCCCACGTCGCTGCCCTGCAAATGTCCAAGGTAGAGGCCTGGGTTGCCCAAGCCGCCGTAGTCGCGGCACTTCTGGTGGAATGAGCCAACACCCTGCCAGGAACAGGCCTGCCCTGGTGCTCGTAAGTTATCTTGATGCAGGCTCGCAACCACCTGTTGATGGTCGAAGATGAAACCTTGCGGCCCAACGACCCAGGTTGAAATGCCATGAAAAAGGATTCAGTACGTCTCAAGTCCTTAGTCCTCTTGACATAAATACTTATGGCATGCCTAACGTCCAAGAGCATTCCCTGGGATGCCTGGGATCCAGACAAAAATTAGGGAGAATAACCTCCTGAGTTCTGTGAAATTGAGAGTTCACTTTTGGAATAAAGGAAGGGTCCAGTCTCAAAATGACCCGGTCTGCATGGATTATACACAATTCCTCCCTGACCGAGAGAGCCGCCAGCTCGGAAACCCTCCTAGCTGAGGTAATTGCCACTAGGAAGGCAGTCTTTAGAGTCAAGTGGCGAAGGACACCGTGCACAGAGGTTCAAAGGGCGCAGATGTCAAGGCACATAAGGTAAGTCCCAGGAAGGATATCTGTGAATGGTAGGAGGGCGGATGTTAGAGGCGCCCTTCAGAAAACTCTTGACCTGGGGATGCTTACTCAGAGATTGCTGAGCTCCAGCCGCCAAGATGGTGGACAAGGCAGCCACCTGGCGTCGGAGAGTGTTGGGTGCCAACCCCTTGTCTAACCCCTCCTGGAGGAAATTGAGGAGCTGTGGAACTGATGCAGACACCTCTGCAATACCTCGGGCCCTGCACCAGGTAGAAAAGGCAAGCCACGTTGCCTCGTAAATACGATTCGTGGATGGATGTCTGGACACCTGGATGGTTTCTATGACCTTGTCAGACAGGTTCTGTTTCCTCAGGAGCTCCCCCTCAAGTGCCAAACAGCTAGTTGGAGCCACTGGGGGTCCGGATGTCAAATGGCCCCCTGGCAGAGGGAGATCTGCTCCTGAGGAATTCTCCACGGGTGTTCTATGGACAAACTGACAAGGTCCGCAAACCACGACCTTCTGGGCCAGTAAGGAGCCACCAGGAGGATCTCCGCTCCTTCCCTCAGAATATTGGCGATGACCTGCGGGATGAGTGGCAGGGGGAGAACGCATACATTAGCCCCTGAGGCCACCTGCACCTCAGGGCGTCCGTCCCCTCCGCCTGAGGAGAGTGGTAGCGGGAATAGAAGCGTGGAAGCTGGGCATTGGCCCTTGTGGTAAAGAGGTCGACCAGTGGCCAGCCAAACCGCCGGCCGATCTGCTGGAACAAGTCGGGATGCAGCTGCCAGTCCAAGATGTCTATTGCCTGGCGACTTAGCAAGTCCGCTTCCACGTTGCTGGTCCCAGAGATATGGTCGGCCCTGATGGAAACCAGATGACATTCCGCCCACCGACCCAGAGTCTCCGCCTCCGCCATGAGCCTCCTGGAGCAAGTGCCCCCTTGCCGGTTCACGTGGGCCTTCGTTGCAATGTTGTCCGTTAGCAAGAGCACGTGCCGACCCACCAGGAGGTGCGCAAACCTGTGAAGGGCTAGCCTGGCCGCCCTCAGCTCCAGCCAGTTGATATTGTGGGCTGCCTCTGAAGGTGACCACGTCCTCTGCGTCAGTTGGCCCATGCAATGCGCCCCCTCCACCCTTGGAGGCTGGCATCCGACGTGACAATGATGCGCTCGGGGTCCTTGAAGAAGGACCCTTTCTTGACCGATGGTGAAAGCCACCACCTGAGCGACCGGCGGACAGTTTGAGGGAGAAAAACATGTCTCCTCGAGTTGCTGGTCTTGGCCCTCTGCATCGGAAGCAAGAACCATTGTAGTTCCCTGGCATAAAGTCTCGTCCAGGGAACTATCCTGATGAAGGATATCATGACGCCCAGCAGCTGTGACAGCTGGACAATTGGAATCAGGGTGGAGCGTTTGCAGAGCTGAAGTCTTGATTCGAGAGTCCTCAGGCACTCTGAGGATAGAAACACATGGCAAGACCGCGAGTCTATGATCACCCCCAGGTGCTGCAATCGCATGGTGGGCGTCAGATGGCTCTTTTCTCGGTTGACCGTAAACCCGTGTTGTTGGAGGGTGCGCACGGTGAGACGAACGTCCCTCACGGCCTATTGACGACTTGGCGACAGAATGATAATGCCGTCGAGGTAACAAGCCAGTTGCACTGGACATGCCCGAAGATGAGCCGCCAGTGCTGCCAGGACCTTGGTGAACGTCCTGGGGGCAGACGACAGGCCGAAGGGAAGAGCCCGATACTGGTAGTGTCTCTTGTTGAAATAAAACCACAGGAACTTACGGTGTGTTTGATGGATCGGAATGTGGAGGTAGGCCTCCTTCAAGTCTATGCTGGTAAGCAGGTCCCCTTGCCTTATGCAGTCCAGAATCAATTGCAGGGATTGCATCTTGAACCGCTTGTAGACCAGATGGAAGTTCAAGCGTTTTAAGTCCAAGATGGCCCTGACCCCGTCCAAGCTCTTGGGAACCAGGAAGAGTATGGAATAAAATCCCCTCCCCTCCTGACCGGATGGAACTGGCTCTATGGCATTTATCTCGAGAAGGTGGTCTATCTCCGCCTGGTTCTTGGGCAGGGGACAATGGATGAATGACCTCGGGGGAAGGGACAGAAAGTCTAGGAATAGGCCGTTCCTCACAATGTTGTGTATCCATGCATCCGTGGTCGTTTCCTTCCAACGGTCTGCAAACAGCTGCCGACGGCCCCCGATGGGAGGAAGTCCTAGCCAGTCACTTCCCTCGCTTGAAGTGGCGTGAGTTGGACCTGCCACAAAAGGGCTTCTTGTAGGAGCCCTGTTGCTGCCTATTTCGGGAGCCAAAGTCTGACCTGTCCAAGTTCCTATCTGTAGACTGGGAATATGGTCTGTTATAAGAGTAGGACATGGAAGGCTTGTTGTTGTCAGAGGGGCGAAAGGACCGCCTCCTAAAAGGCCTAGACCCCTTCTTGCCCTGCTTCTTGAAAGTGGCCAGGAGTACCTTCCTCTTATCCTTGGTCTCGATAAGGAATTTGTCCAGAGAATCCCCGAAGATATTCCCTCCCTTAAAGGGGGCCGAAGCCAGCTTCCATTTCGCTTTCATATCCGCCTGCCAGTGGCGGAGCCAGAGCAGGTGGCACGAAGTCACATTGGAGGCTAAAGCGCGGGAAGCAAACTTGGTGGCGCTTAAGGAAGTGTCCGCCACATACTCCACCGCGGTAATGATCTTAGTGAGATCGTGGCACAAACGCGAATCTGACAAGGGAGGGTTTGCCCTGAGCCGCCTCAGCCACAGCAGGGAGGCCCTAGTGAAAAATGAGGCCGAAGTGGAGGTCCTGATCACCCAGGCAGCCGCCTGATGCATTTTGTGCCCTGCTTTCTCTGCCCTCTTATCCTCCGCCTTCAGGCCCTCTAATAAGTCAGTCGGAAGAGAGGAATTGGAGGTAAGGGACACCACAGAGGCATCCACTTCCGGCAACTTAAGAATGTCCTCCAGTTTGGACTCCAGGGCACAGAGTGTCTTATCACCCCCACTGGGATTAGCTAGGGTCCCGGGCTGAGCCCACTGGTGCTGAACTATGTTCATAAACAGATCCGGAACCGGAATAAGTTTTGGCTCCGGAGCAATCTCCTGAAACAGGCCAGCTTTATGGCCGTCAGAAGATGAGGCAACGGCCAAATCCTTGGGTTTGGTTGGGCCCAGGTCAGTGGCTGCCCTGGCCTTGTGGAGGATCGATTTGAAGAGAGAGGGCTTGAAGGAGGCCGGTTTCTCCGGAGGCAAGTCCTCGTCCTCCGAGAGCAGATACTCCTCCGAGTGTTCTCCCTCCCAGGTGGACATCTCGGTGGTGATCAAGGAAGCAGTGGATCCCCGACAACTCTCCCTGATGTCCACCGGACGGGACTGAATCGTGTGACCTCTTTCTCTCCTAGGGGACCTCTGGCGCCTGCCCTCTTCAATGCCCTGCGTGATACCTATGGAGATAGCCTCCTGCATCTCAGCAGGCAGAGATGAAGGTCTGCTGGTGGCAGGTGCATCCCTGGGGTAGGCCCGATGACCATGGCGCTCCCTATGAAATGAGGGCAGATGCATCTGTTCCATATCCATGGAACGGTTGAGGTCCTCCCGTATGGATGAACTGGGTGAGACAGGGTAGCCCAAGGAAGCTGCTGGGGAGCCCCCCAGAGAATCCTCCTCACTGGAAGACACAGATCTCTCCCTCTGAAGAGAGACCTGAATTGCTACTCCAGCCCTGGAAGGCGAGGGAACCTCCCTAGCCACCTGCCCCAGGGGAATGGATGAACCCTGGATGCCCATGTTCTGCCCCCCGGGGCCCTCTGGTCTCCTGGAACCCTGGGCCTCAGCATCCCTTCTTCTGGAGGATCTGAGGGGTGCCTTCCCTTTGCTGCCCTTTGGTCCCTTCCCCTCAGTGGGAGGGGGGTCTGGCTTGCTGCGTTTGGAGGAAGGACCTGCCAGCTCCTCTTGGGACTTCAAACCTTCCTCCTGCATCCTACGTCTGCTGTCAGCCAAGATGAGTGATGAAGATGGTGCGCAGCAGGAAAGGACACAGCGCTGGCCCAGTGGCCTGATGACGCCTGCAGATCCAACGAGTGGCAGAGGCTGGTATGAGGGCCAGGACACCCTTCGCGCCGCTGTCTCAGGTGGAAAGGACGCCCCAGCAGAGGGCAATGAGGAGGAAGATCTTGCCGGCTCCCCGGACAAGGCCCAGCTGCTCCTCAGCGGAGATCTGCTCAGAGGTGGCAGCATGACCTGATAACAAACGTCCTTCTTCTAGAAGGGATCAGGCGAAATGAACCCCCAAAATGGCGACCGCGCCTTCGCACTGTAGCCTAGGCTCCTCCCCGGCAACAGCAGAGAGCCAGGAAAAGCGCACGAATTTTTCATGCTCTTTTGAGGGTGCGGGGGCCGACGGGCTGCAAAAATGGCGGACGCGACTTCGCGTTGCCGCCCAGACGCCTGCCGATGCCCAGGGATCCTCTGGAATGGTGACGATCTTCAGATGAGGCGGGCGCGAGACCGCGCTGCCGCCCCAATACTCGCCGATACCCTGGGAGCCTCAGGAAGGGCGGCGATCTCTCCACACCAACTGCAGGCTCGCCGCGCTTGACAGGAGCAGGGGACGCCACTGGCCAGACTCTCCAACTCTGAAGGGCTTCGGGCAGCAGAAAAGGGGCCAGGTGAGCAAGAAACCTCTTGCCATCCCTGCACCCGCCGGACAGGTGGTCGCCCCAGCAGCCAGCCAGCTCCCTCGAACACCTCAGTGAGTGCAGGAACTTCCAGTCTTAGAAACCTAGGTAACTGAAGGAAAAAGACAAAAACAAAAAACACCTAACTATGCTATCGTTTGGAGAGTCCAAGGAAGAAATTCAGCCAAGCAAGCCAAATTAATCTAGAATTCCCCAAGGTTAAGTCCTTACGGGCAGACTGAGTTTTTAAAACTGGCCACAGAGAGGCAAAGGAGGCGTGGTCAAAAAATTGATAGTCCTAGGGCAGCGAGGCTAAATTTACCCATCCTTGGACTCTCCAAGGAGCGCTATGGAGAATATTACATAGACATACAATATACAACCGTGAGGGCGAACCTGTCAGGTCTGCCTCTAACAATAACCAAGAAAGGAACCACTCAACTCAATTTCAAAGAATTAAGAGTACTTTTACTGGTTATGAAAAGATAGCAGCAAAGTAAAGCAAGGTCTGAGATCCCAGCACACGAAATCATACATATCAATATATGTCCAGCCCCCTCCCCCCAACAATCTCACCCTGTTGTCCAATCAGCAAATCCCTCAGGTGTCATGTGAGTTGCATCTCCAGGAGCATCATCAGGATGGTATGCAAGACCGTTGGCCTTGAGCACCGTATGGCACCAGCCAGCGGTATGCGAAGAAAATGGAGAAAACATACTCACTTCTCCAAATCTCCCTCCTGCACCATATAGTCCCATTCCCAAATACCATAGCCCCTGCCTCCCCATTTCAATGGCAGCCAAAGCAAGCAGCAAGGTGGAGGCTGACATCACCTATGGCAGCATGCACGCTGGCCAACTGACTTCGGCCTTCTTTTGAGGCCATTTTTCGCCCTCTGGAGGCTTCCCTGAAGCCTCCAGAGTGCAAAAACTGGAAATTCAAGAACGGACTTATGGTTTGCTCATAGGGCTGGTTTTAGCCCTCCAAAGCATTCAGGAGCCTTCAGGAGGTTTCCCTAAATGCTCTGGAGGACAAAAAACGGTCCTAGGGACAAACTGGAAGTCACTTCCGGGTTGCTCATAGGGTCATTTTTCGCTCTCCGTAGCCTTCAGGGAAGCCTTCAGGGAGGGATAAAACCAAACCTACGAGCAACCTAGAAGTCACTTCCAGGTTGCCCACAGGGCAGGTTTTTCATGCTCCGGAGGTTTCAGAGAAGCTCCTGAAGCCTCTGGGGGGCCTCCAGGGGGGCAGGGGGCTGTTTTCACACTCCCAGGCTGCTATAAAGCCTCTGGAGCCTGGGGAGGGCGAAAAAAACACGCCCAAAATGGGAGGGAAGTGCTGGTCGTGCACGCATGCACACTGTAGTCGTGCATATAACATGGGTGTGACATGCCCCCTGCGCTTCCCCCCGCTTTTGGCATGCAAGCCAAAAAAGGTTTGCCATCACTGGTATACAGTATACAAGGAGCCAGCAGCAAATATACATAAAAATGTAGAGGTTTAGAGCCCAGAAGGAATTCAAAGGAAAGGAGAGAGAATTAGAAAATAAATATTCTTCTATAAAAAAATTAAACATGACTAATCTGGAAGAAAGACATAAAGTGAATCTAATATCAGAAAATTTAACTGTCACCAAGATCAAGGAATATCAGGATTTGCTAGAAGACTTTAAATTCAGAAGTAAAAAAATGGCAATTTTTGAAATTGCAGTTTAATAGACAGTAAACAGAAAAAGCCAGTTTTGTTGTGATAAAAAATCAAAACTGGATGATGGAAAATTAAAATAACACAAATTAGTAATAAACAACAGGAATGGTACTTTGGAAATTAAAATGACCATAAAAGATGATTAAAAACTATCATTACAAAAGGTGCCATATTTTTCAGAGTATAAGACGCACATTTTTACCTCTAAAAAGAGGCTGAAAATCTGGGTGTGTCTTATAAATCAAATACAGCATTTTTTGCCTCCTGAAGCTCTACCTCCTTTACCAAAATAGCCACGAATAGCCTTACGGAGGCTTTTGGACAGCTCCTGGGGACTGGGGAGGGCAGAAATGAGCAAAAAACAGGGCATTTTTGCCTCTCCTCCCCCCCAGACACCAGCAGCACTCTATAAGTTTGAGTTTTATTTGATTTATATACCACTCCTATCTCCCCAATGGACTTGGGGCGGTGCACAGGAAATTAAAAAGCCATAACAGACAATAATAAATACAATATAGTGTTAAAATACAATTAAATTAGATAACCTGTGTTAAAATGTTAACTAAAAATATTAAAATCCCCTACCAAATGCAATTAAAAATTTATCTAATCTAAAATCTAAGCTAAAATCTAAGCTAAAATCTGAGCTAAAATCTAAGCTAGGCCAGCTAGGTGGAAGAGGTATGGTCTATAAGCCTCCATAAGGCTATACATGCATATATTTTTTACAAAAAACAACCCGTTTTCTGGTGTGTGTGTGTCCCCCCCCCCCCCCCCCCGGGAGATCTCTGCAAGCCTCTCCAAGGCTATTCATGCTTTCTATTTGGGGGAAAAACAGGCCTGTTTTCATGAAAAATGGGTCATTTTGGGGAGATTTGCAGAGTACAAAACCTTTTTTTTTCCTTTCAGAAAGCTGTTTAGTTAGAGTGGTTGATGAGAATTATGTTGGTCAAGTGCTGTGCCTGCAGAAAGAAAGTTTTAGCTGCTACAGGTTGTCAGCTATTTCCTTTTCCAGCACATGGGTAAATACACCTGGAAACATCTACCTATCTACCTACCTACCTATTCTCTCCCTACCTACCTACTGTATTTCTCTCCCCCCCCATCTACACACCTACTCTCTCTCTCCCTCCCCCTACCTATCTACTGTACTTTATTTTTCTCTATCCCTCTACCTACCAATCTACCTTCTCTCTCTCCCCCTACCTATCTATTGTATTTCTCTATTTTTCTCTCTAGTCCTCTACCTACCAACCTACCTACTCTCTCCTTATCTATCTACTGTAAAGCGCACTTAGTTTGCGTGGCTATATAGAGATTCTAGACTGATCCCTCCCACCCACAGGTTTTGCCACTCCTTTATTATGTCATATACTAATTTATCTTTAGAGCTACATGATTGTTTATTTCAAATTAAGGTATATAATCTTATACATATTTATCTATGAATATAAGTCACAGTTTTAAGTATTCACAATGAATTTGAAACTGAAATGGTATTCTGCCAGAATAAGCCATTATGTTTTAATGCAGAGATCCCCAACCTTTCTAGCTTCATGGACTGAGGGCAGCAGCAGCAGGGGGAAGGGGGGAAATGCTTTCATGCATACAACCTAGATCCTGTGCATGGAGAGATGAAGCTTCATGTGCTGGCCCACTGCTTTCATGGCCCGGTTCCCAACAGGTATCAGACCACAATTTGGGGACCCCTGCTTTAATGAATTCATTTTAATAAATTCATTATCTATTGTATAAAGAAATTATATAAAGCACTTCCTAACTTTATGATAAAATGTATATTTAAAGCCTGGCTGAAATAAAAAAATATCAGTAAGACATTTAATATTTAAAATATTTTTTTAAATGTCTGATTTTTTTTGTAAAGCAAACATTTTATGTGTTTAGAAAAAACTCAAATTATTTGATAATGAAACACTATCAATTTCAAATAACTGTATTTTTACAATATTCCCCTACAGTCTATTCTAGCCAATACATTAAAGTTTGATCACATAACTATCTTCTCACTCACTTTTTTTAACTGTTTATTATTAAGTTTGCATATATTAGTGAAACTTCATTTTTATGAAGCCGTTGGGACAGAAGTGCTTGTTATTGCTGATGTTAAATTGGAGAACAACCGTCAATTAAATAGGGGAGTATACCATCCATAATAATGTCACTAAATAAATGACACAAATCATGAGCGATAAACCTTAAATCTGAAATTATAAATACCATCAACACAAAATAGAACTGGCTCCGAGGCCGAAATACACCAAGTAAATGAGATGAAGAGTGTGGAGTAGAGAGGTAAGGGAAGAAGAGAGAGAAAGGAGAGAGGGCAAAGAGGGGGAAGAGGAGAAGAGAAAGGAGGAGTGGAAAGGGGAGAGAGGAGGAGAGAAGAAGGGGAAGTAGAGAAGGGGAGGGCGTTAGAGGGAAGAAAGGAGATAGGGAGGAGGAGGCGAAAGGGTAAAAAATGGTGGATAAGGCACAAATATGGTGTATGGAGAGCAGAAGAGCCCTCTGGGAGTTTTCTGGGTGTTGATGGTAAAATGAAATGATGGTAAAATGGAATGATGTAAACATTTAATAATATAATGTGATGTTGGCTATGTAACAGTATATATGTTGTTATTTACTTTGAAAATCGAAAATAAAATAAAAATATCTATTTAAAAAAATCATGTTATTTGCATCTCTTATAACAATACAAGAATTTCATTATTGTAATTAAAAGTTCGTTGCATTGCTGTCTACTAGATTAAGGTTTTACAATTTGACTTTCAAAAAGCAGTAATAACATACAGAACTGGGAAATAGTTATTCCAAATAACTAAAGTATTTTAAATATTAAAATAGATCGAGAATGTCTTTTTTGTTTATGTGTTTACAACATCCACTAGGTTACCATTATTTGCAAGATGTCTAATAATGTTCAAAATTTGAATCAATGATTCACTATGTGATCTGTATGACGTATATAACATAATCTCTAGAGTATTCTTGGAATCAATAGAAACCTGAATTGTACAGCAATACTGCCACCAAATGACAAAAATGTAAGCAAAAAGACAGCACTCAATACTTCTGAACTAGATATTCTATTACTAGTAATACAATAATATCTTGGAACTTTCTATTATAATCTTAGATTTTTTTTTAATGGGTCATTTCCATTTCAAGTGGTCTGGTGCTCTCTGCTCGACCATTACGGATTTTGATGAAATTTGGTGTGAACATGCACACACGTCCCCAATGAACATTGGTAAAGTGTTACATTTGCCAATGCAATACTTGTAGAAATAAAGTAACTTGTTTGACCCTAATGGAATTTATTTGCAGCATCCTACTTTCTTCCTTCGGAATGTATATACAAGTTTATTTCATTCCGTGGATGTTTTTGTCTCAATAGTTGAATAGATCTGTCGGCGTCAGTATTTGGTCGGTTGATGGTCGCTGGAGGCTGACTTGAACAGCCAATCTTTTAGTTGTGCCACTAACTCCATCATATGGTGATTTGGTGAAACAAAATGGCATGGTGAAACATTCACGGAATTAAATATATACCAAATTTTTCAGAGTATAAGATGTACCAAGATTTTCAAGAGGGAAATTTTTTTTTAAAGGTTTTGCCCTCCCCAGCCCTCAGAAACACTCTGCACTCTGTTTTTTGGGGGGAGGGCAAAAATGCGACATATGGGGGCTTGATCTTCCTAAAGGGTAAGGCTTTTATTGATCTCAAATCCACTTTTCTCTACCCCTCCCATGGCACGGCAGGACTAAACATATCTCTCCGCTCTTTATTTCCCCCCCCCCTTCCCTCTAATCCAGAGAGATTGGGGGGTGGGGGGGTGGAAGAGAAGAGTAGAGGAACAATCTCTCTACCAAGACTTTTCTCAGAACGCCAGATTGGGAAGTTAAAAACCTGGAATGGTGTACAATCAAGCTTGATTCAAAGGCTTTGACTCCTGAGATCGCTGCGCTGCCAGTCAGAAATGCTATTACCACAATCTCTGCCACCTGGAACCGCCCAAGAAGGGGCAGATAAAGCAGGCGCTGCATAGATCGCGGTACCAGCATTTTGGTTAGCAACACAGCGATCTCAGGAGCCAAAGCCTTTGAATCAAGCTTGATTGTACCCCATTCCAGGTTTTTAATTTCCCAATCTAGCATTCTGAGAAAAGCCTTCATCGAGATATTGTTCCTCTTTCCTTCCCTTCCTCCCCCCCCAAAAAAACCTCTCCGGATTCTCGGGAGAGAAAAGCCTTTGAATCAAGCTTGATTGTATCCCATCCAGGTTTTTAACTTCCCAATCTAGCATTCTGAGAAATCTACCATCTCTGAGGCAACTTTCGTTTGCAGGAGGAGGAGGACGCCTTAAAACAGCGCCTCCTTAAACCAAAGCCTCTGAGTAACTGGGAAAGAAAGCTGTTCTTTTTGGGCAGCAGTTTTCAGCAGGTTCCAAGTGTGGCTTGCTTTTCCAGTTACTAAGAGGATTTGGTATACTCCGCCCTCACCCTCCTCTTCCTCCTGCAAGTGGAAAGGTGCCACAATGGCTACAATGACTTTACTCCCCAGCAATGTGAGGAGCCACTGCCACCACCACCACCACTGTCTAAGCCTCCTGGGAGCCGAGCAGAAGCCCCAAAAGCGAAATGTCTCTCCTTTCCAGCCATCATCATCTCTGCATCGCCCGATTCACCTGCCCCTTTTCCAGATGACCGAGGCGGCTACATTCAGAGTATAAAACACACCCAGATTTTCACCCTCTTTTTTGGAGTAAAAAGGTGTGTCTTATACTCTAAAAAATACGATATACATTCTGAAAGAAGAAATAGAAGAAAGCAGGATGCTGCAAGAAGATGGAAAGTTAGCAGCACAATAGTGGCACAAGAGATCATAACCAGTTTGTGCAAGTTGATTCAAATTTGATTTCTGTCAATAAAGTTTCAAATGACACGATTAACTTTGTGGCCAAAATGTCCAATACCACCGATCCAAATTTAAAATTGGCTGACATATTTCCCGATTGTTATGTTTCCTGCATTTATGACAAAAAATGGTGGGTGGGCAATGCCGTGGAAATTTCAAAATCAATACTTCTATTCTGGCAACCAAGAAAAATCTGTTTAGAAAACCTGAAATATGAGTAATTTTAAATTTTCTATAACACCAAATAGTCTACAAGTTAATATTTAAAATGTTTTTGTTGCTATTTATGTTTTAATGGGGATATATTAAAGCTATTAAAGTGACTTCTTTAACAAATGAAAAATCCTTATTAAATAAATATCTGACTCCTCTGGAAACACTATATCCCCAAGTAACTACATTGACTGTGAAAACATAAATTTAAAATGTACTTAGTTTGTTTCTGGTTTAATGGATTGCAAATTCTACCAAGTTCAAGTAGGGTCTTAAATACACTATATGCAAGGAGTACAGTTCTAACATGACAACATGCAGTTTTTACAGTCAGTCCATAATGAAAATGAATGTAATACAAGTGGTTCTCAACTTATTACTTAGCGTCCATCTGAAGTTATTACAGATCTACCTGGGGCTATTTATCACCTGAATTTGAAGTTCTGATAATAATAATAATTTAATAATTTTAATTTATATCCCGCTCTCTCTCCCCAAGGGGACTTGAGGTCCCTCAGTCATGTGATCAAAACTTCAGGTCCGGTTCCGCCTTCCAGCGGCAACGGACGAGTCTTGGACTCGTCCCCGTTTTGTTCTTTTTTCTGCCCCCCATCGGGGGCGAGGTACCCCTTTTTTGGGGTCCTTCCGTAAGGCTGGCTTGCCTGGTTTTGTTTTTCTTAGCGGCAGCGGGAAAACGGCCCTTGTCTTCGGTCTAGGTGAGAGGAGGCATGTGCGGGGTTTTTTTTCCCTTTGCCAATGGAGGACAGTAACGCACGATGAATTTGGAGAGAGCTGAGTGATCGGGTCGGAAGGCTTTCCGGGACTTTGGCGGCGAGGTGGAGAGTGAGTGACTTTAAAATGTTTTTTGCTGGCAGCCTGGACTGAAAGAATGTGGAGGGGGGTGTTTGTTTGTTAAACCCCCCCTCGGAATTAAAGCGGCGCTGGGAAATGGCTCCTCGTTGTGAGGAAGCGGACGTTTCTTATCTGGACGGCTTTGAAGCAAGCGAAAGTGATTTGCGGCTTGTTTCTTCAAAATGTATCTAAGTCCGGCTGGCTTGAAACAATTTTTCCTTTGTTACTTTCTCCTGCTGGCTTTCAGTTTGGGCGGTGGAAGATGGCTGCCCCTTGTTCTTGAATGACTATTTCACTTATGGAAAATTACCAACATCCCTTTGTGATTGAGACTTCCTCTCTCTATTAATGAAGAAATTTCTGGATTAATTGATTCCACCCCTGGAGTGCCTTCTCTGCTACAACTATTGATTGTGAAAGGTGTTTTTTCTCTGGATATTGAACTTTTTAACCCTGATTTGGACTTTTCTCCTCCTGATTTGCTTCAACGGCCCCACCCAAAAAACGCCATTTTAGTGGCACTGACTTTAACAGCTTACCATGGCACAAAAATCAGAATTGGCAGGTTTGGAACAAAGGATGTCTTCTTTGGAGACAGTGTTGCAAGTTTTGGTGCAAGAAATTAAAGCCTTGAGAGAAGATAACTGCAGCTTCAAGAAGGATCTTTTGGAAACACGGAAGCAAGTGCTGGAGAACACACAGAAGACTGAGGAGCTGGAAGGGGGGCTGGCTGGGGCAAAGGGAGAGCTTAAAAATGTTAATAGTGAGGTTGGAGAAATAACTGGGCATATGTCTAGGATGGATTTTGAAAGGATGTCATATTTTTTAAGATTTCAGAACATTTCTGAAGAGGCTGGTGAATGTCTCCCTGAACTCATGAGTACAATTTTAGCAGACTATTTACATAAACCTAAAGATGAGATCAGGGGGGACATTGACCTAGTATACAGAATAAATTCAGCATATGCCAGGATAAATGAAGTACCCAGAGAGATACACATTAAATTTGTTAGAAGGTCAACCAGAGAGGGAATTTTGAAGGCGCAGAGAGGGGGCCCATTAATTTACCAACAAAAGGAAGTTGTCATCTTGAAGCAGATCCCAAAAAAGATTAGAGAGATGAGAAGGAGGTATTCCTTCTTATCCAAAAAATTGTTTGACCACGGGATTTGGTTTAAGTGGGCGATGCCGGAAGGGATGCTGGTGTTCTGGGAAGGAGGGAGAGTTAGGATTAAAACAGTTGTTGAGGCGGAAGCCTTTTTTAAGAAACATTCCTCAGTCCTGGGGGAAGATTCAGGGGGGGCAGGGGGGGCCACGGCCCCGCCCGCTGGGGGCCAGGAAGGAGAAAAAGAAGATACAATTGCCAAGAGACTTGGATCAAAAAAATGACTTTGCTTGTTTTTTTATTAATATACTATAACCTTGTTATCTGGATGTTTGTATATGACTGCCAGCATAGAATTGAGAATTTAGGATGTATGCACTTATTTTCATCTCGTAGTACCTTTGAAAAATGTATTTCTTAATGTTTTATTGTGAAGCCCTGGAAGGGCCAATGATCCCGACACAAAAGTTCTCAAAATGTTTCTGTAACCCTTACCTTTCCCTTTTGGAAAAATTGTAAAAATCCAATAAAACTCTTTCAATATAAAAAAAAAAAAACTTCAGGTGCTTCATAAATGGGCTACATTTACAGCTACTTGAAGCTTCCCATTTTCAGTGACCTATAAACCAACTCACTTCCATTTTTTTTTGTAAAACTGCATATTATTGGTTCTCTTAATGATTGCTGCAAAAAAGATCATAAAATCAGAACAATTATATAACCAGCCCATTTTAGGACGATCATGGCTTATTGGACAGGCTCCAATACTGTAGTCATACATTGAGAATTTCTTGTATTCTCAGGGAAAATAATAATCCACATATATATATTAGGATTATTTCACCCAATGTTATATTTATATTTGTCTATTGAATGACTGTTCTTTAGAAGGCCAGATCCTGAAAATGAAACTTAAATACTTTGGCCACCTAATGAGAAGGAAGGATTCACTGGACAACAGCCTAATGCTGGCAATGATTGAGAGCAAAAAAAGAATGGGAGGACAGAGAATGAGGTGGCTGGATAGAGTCACTGAAGCAGTCCATGTGAGCTTAAATGGACTCCAGGAGATGGTAGAGGACAGAAAGGCCTGGAGGAACGTTGTCCATGAGGTTGCAATGGGACGGATACAACTTTGTGACTAACAACAATTGAATGTACACATGTGAGTGTTAGTGAATTAAACAAAACTGAATTTTTACAAAGGATAAAATTGATATTAAATGAACACTATGACAAAAATGACAATTTTTGAAAAATTCGCTTCACAAAGACCTTAGTGAAAGAGCAATACAATACCTAACAAGAATCAGAATTACATCTATATCAGGTACAATTATTACCTTATAATTACTAGAGTTAACCCATCTTGTTAATTCATCGATTACTTTATCAAGACGCTGTTGATCCTGCTCAAGATCAGTAGAAATGCTGGGATTATTCAAATATTCCAGAAATTCCTGGCCAACTTGCAACCTGCGTCCCACATCTTTTTGTTGTACTTGTTCACAGAAATAATCCATTTTGCCATGCTCCATTGTATATAGGACCCAAAATTTCCTGCTCTTGATAATTCTGTGTAAAGGAATCACAATTTCTCAAGAAATTGTAATAAAAGAGATTACAGAAAGTTTTCTGCTCATCAGTAAGGGGGTGGAGGATTGTCTTGTTTTGCTTCCTTCACCAAAGATAATTAACTGTAAACCAACTAACTATAAACTAACACCAGTCTTTGAGGAACACATTCATCATGAGCAGAAGTATACAAATTCCGTACAGAGTTTCCAAGGCATGCAATGCAAGTTCTGGGGGAAGAAAATACTCTACAGCTAGACAAAGTTTAGTTGGAGGACTAAGTGAAGATGACAATGTCTTCTCGGATCTCGCTTTTGCAGAATCTCTTCACGAAGCTCGACAGCAGGAATGGTGAGACACTTCAGCAGATAGAAGGCTAGGAGCGCTCACTCACGCCCGGACAAATAATGCCCCAGATAGAGCCTGTGCCTTCTCGACTCAAGGCGCCGTCGGCCACCTCACCACTTCTTACCGAGAAGAGAGCAATAGCGGCCGTTCCTGCTGGCCAGAGGAAGTAGGAAGCGGCTAGAGCCGCTGTTTCGGGGCTGGGGCTAAGGCGGAACTTTCATACTCCCTGCGACAACCCCGGGTGAGGCAAGAAAGCTTGGGTCGAAGAGCAGCAAGAACGAAATCAAAGAGCTGTTTTGCTGGCTCTCCTCCACCCCGTCCTGTGGAAGTTGCGTTCAGTTCCAGCCACCGTTAGCCAGAGGCGCCACTCACTCCACGGAGAATCTGCCTTTATCTTCTCTTTTCGGCGCGGCCGGCTACACGAGCTCCTTCCTTCAGCCAAGCTCTCAATTTACTAACGTCGCTTCTTTTGAACGACTCGCCGTTCAAAGAGCCCCCAGCGCTCTTCCTGCGCTTGCGCAAAATTGTGGCCAGTCCCCTTTTCTAAATCATCATTTCGTTCTCACGCCTGGACTAGATTTGAACGAGTTGCGTGCGCCTGCGCCCTCGCTTTTATGCTCTTTTTTTGGGAACATGGCGATCTATTATTGGCATCTCGGCACTTAGGAAAGGCGAAATCTATTTAGTAGCCTAATGTGCCGATATTTCCGATAATTTTGTGAAGATGAACTAAGTACAGCAGAACAGTGCATTAAAAGGATAGAGCTACGAAATTATGATTTCAGCCTCTCTTGAAAAAATATTTAAATGAATTCCTACGTCGGAAAAAAAATAATTTTCCTTCCGATAGTGCAGTACCCCGAGTCCCTCGTTGTTGGTTTACTTTGGCTCTCATGGGTCCATGCAGGAGCAACTCTCTAGGCCTAGTCCAGGTTTGGTAAAGCTAGTCATATCTTAATCCCATGACTCTGGAGGTGAAGGGGAGAAATCTTTATTATGTAAAGGGACTAGCTCAGGCTTTAATGGCTCATTGACAGTGGGGGTGGGGGCAGGAGGCTGCAGGAATTAAAACATGTTTCTTCCTTTTTACATCCAAAGAAATATAATATTCTGCCTTTTCATTATTTCCTAGGATATTTCATTTTTCTGGGAGAGGGATGGGTGATAACTTTCCACAATCCCTACTTTTTTTTCAAAACATGAGTGGAACACACATGTTCTTGACAAAAGATTAAAATTGGTCAGATAAGGGAGATTTAAAAAAATTTTCTGATGGAAAGACATTGAGAGAGACAGAAGGATTCCTTCATTGACCCCCAGAGAGCTTTCAACCATGAAGGTCTAGCAGCCGGGGCACAAGTTCTGGAAAGAAATTTACAGTATCCAATTTTCCATACCACTTAATATCAGATACGACTTTCTGTGAGCTTCCAGACAGGTTTTAAGCAAGCAGAAATCCCAAAATTCTTCACAGCCATTGTTTTGCCTTTAACTAACTACAGGCTGCCCATTTCCAAGGGATGGTTCTTGAACCTGCCCTAGCTCTTATTTTAGTGGGCAACTACAGGCTGCCCATTTCCAAGGGATGGTTCTTGAACCTGCCCTTATTTTAGTGAGGCCAAATTGAATTTAGCAAGTGTGCAATCCAAGCTACTTAATATATTTTATTTTAATTACACACAATGAGCCCTGGGACTCCTACTCATGAGACCTCCAGTGCCACATATCCTGCTTTACTGGGCAGCATCATTTGCGAATCAGTCAGGGTTTGGGTTTTGGAGATCCTTTCTGCTCTTCAAGTGAGGGAATTGCCTGAGGGGAATTGAACCTTCCCCTAAGCAAGTATCACTGCTTAGGCTTTTGTGGCAGGGCAAAATCAACCTAGAGAAGCTTTGTGTTGAGGTAAATCGAGATAGTTTCAATCTAATTCTAAATGGAGTCTCTCTCTCTCTCTCTCTCTCTCTCTCTCTCTCTCTCTCTCTGTGTGTGTGTGTGTGTGTGTGTGTAGTTTCAATCTAATTCTAAATTGAGTCCCCCCCCCTCTCTCTCTGTGTACACAATACAGAAAATAGACATTTTTGGACAAATTTCCCTCCCACTAGACAGACATCTAAGGTGTTCAGAACTTGCTGTGCTAGCCATTCTCAAATACAATTCTTACATGAATACAATTAAAACTGATTACAATATAAATGAGACAAGAAAGAAAGCCTTACAATGAATTTCTGTGAAGGAAGCAAAGAAAGAAAACTTTACAATCAATTTCCACCCTCCCCCAGTCTTTACAGCTGTCTTCTGGGAATTGAAAAGAGTCTTTTGGTCTTTACTTCTTCATCTCAGGGTCACTTTTTTATGTCTGCTGGATGGCATTAGCTTGACTTGCTGGTAAGAGTGGTCAGTCAGTCTTGGTAGAGTCTGTCCCAGGTTTGGCTAAGTTTTTTCCGGTCAGATTTTATCAGGAGGCAATCACCAGCAGCAAATCTGAGAGTTATGGTTTGAGTTAGCAGTCCTTTGGTTCTGAAGTAAAGAAGAGAAGAGGCCAAGTATACAGTTCTTTACAGACATATCTTTAGTTTCATGTTGTGGAATTTCCCCCATTCTATCCAAGCATGGAAATCCAAACATTATTTCAGAAGGCAGATGATATAAATTTCATAGAACATGACATTCCCACTGCCTCTATGATTGAAACACTTGCAGGAAAATTAGTACATTTCCAAAAAGGACAACAACTTGTGTTGCAAACAAACAAACAAACAAAATATCATAGGGTAGAGCACCTTGACTCATAAGCATTTAAAAATGCACTCAGGCGTAAAAGAGAGAGAGGAACAGCTTAAAAAATAAAAAATAAAACTAGCAATTTTTTAAAAAGGTACTTTGAGTCAACACTCCAAAATATCAGATTCCATTCAGATGGAAGCAAATTCTCATTAAGTATGTTAAAACATTTACAAATGTAAGCAAAATATCTCAAAATAATTTCTTTTGGTAGGTTTAATTAAGCATTTTAAACCTCAAAAATTTCTAGAAGAAAAAAAAATTAAAATTATCTTCAGAGCAGAAAAGGAAATGTAACTGCATAGCTTTTATATGCAGATGAAAAAGATCACAACGGTGAAAGGTAAAGGTGCAGGAGCATGTCACTCATTTACCCCAAATTTTTCAGAAGAGAGAAAAAAAATGGTCACAGTGAGCAGAAAAACCCACAGCTGCTTTTAATGATAAAGAAGAAAGGACAGGAAAAAAAGGGGGGCAGATGCACAGAGGGGGCATCACTGGGGGCATCTCACACATGCACTCATGGTTAAAATGAGCAGACAATCACACTTCTCCCCTTTCCTGCTTCCCTTCAAAGGATGACCCAGAAGGAGGGGGGGAATATCAGGCAATCGCAGGTCTCTGGATCCCTTCACTTATCAATCCCTCAGGGTATTGGGGACACACACTCATATTCATATTGCAATCAGACCTTCATGCTTTTTCATGCCAACCAATCATTATAAGTATTTCAGGGAGCTTTTTCAGAAGCCACTGAGCTCCATTTTGTATTATTAGAGTATCTCAACCTCCTTTCAAGTTTGCAAATGGTAACACACAGACACACACAGACATACCATTAAAAAAAACCTTGCAACTTACTGTTTCTTTATATGAAAGGGAATGAAAGTACATTCACACCAACTTTTACCATCAACATACTCACATTTGCTTGTGTAAATTAATTTCACACACAAAATCCTATTTCAATCTTTCTTCATGCCAGCAATCATTACAATTATTTCAAGGAGCTGTTCATAAGCCAATGAGCTCCATTTTGTATTATTAAAGGATCTCAACTTTCCTCCAGGTCTGGAAATGATTACACACATACACATACATGTACAAATACCATGGAACTACATTTTCGACCTGGGGAAGTTCTGTCCCTTTAAATCTTCAATATTTATTTCCTTGGGGAACATGTGGCTCATTCTCCAAGCAGTGGGAAAACTCAAAGAGCAGTTTAAATCCTAACTAGTTTTCCGGTCCCCACAGGTCCAAGCCCAAATTGATAAGCTTACTTATTTTGCCAGCTGGTCAAACATATCATAATCAATTCAATGCATTCAATTCTACATGATATTAATATAGATGCACACCTAAGAATTTTAACAGACATTACATCAAATTAATCAAGTCCAGTTATCTAGGTGTTCCATTCAGACAGGCTTTTCCTTTTTATTACCTGCTAAATTTCTTACTTTTGCTTGAAGTTACACTCCTTAAACACTAGATTGCTAATACATGTCTCTGCCCTGGGGTGTTTCTAATTTGGATCTGCCTTGCACCAAGTGGAAGGTCCAGCAGGTTCCTGGCAAACAACTTTGTTTCCCAAAAAGTAGAGAAGGGCACAAGGGGATCAGCCATATTGGACTTAATTCTCCCTAACAGAGAGGAAATGATAGAAGGTGTTGAAGCCACAGGAACCCCGAGGGCAAGTGACCATGCAATATTGGAATTCAACATTATACAAACATAAGCAGTAGAACAAAGTCAAACTAGAGTCTTAGACTTTAGGAGAGCTAATTTCAATAAACTTAAAGTTTGGGAAGAATTCCATGGATGAGAATCCTCAAGGGGAAAACAACTCAGGAAGCCTGGAAAATTTTGAAAAATGAGATTGCAAAAGCCCAGTCTAGCACAATACCAATGAAGAAGAAAAATAACAGCTTCCAAAAGAAACCAGCATGGCTGCATAAAGAACTCTCTGATAAATTGAAAGACAAAAAAGATAAGTATAAAAAGTGGAGAAATAACTAAGGCAGAATATCAACAAATAGCCTGAGCCTCCAAAGATGAAGTGAGGAAAGCTAAGGCTCACAATGAAGAAAGGCTTGCCACAAAAGTAAAAAATAACAAAAAAGCTTCTTCCAACATGTTAAAAATAAGAAAAAGGTTAAGGAAACAATTGGTCCACTGCTGGGAGAAAGGGGCAAGAAGGTGACAAGCAACAGGGAGAAAGCAGAACTATTTAACTCAATTTTTTTTGCATCTATCTTTACACAGAGGGATAAAACAGTCCAACGTATCCAAAACAGCACCACAAAAATTAGATTAGGAACTCAAGATGAAATAGGGAAGAAAATGGTAAGAGAGCACCTGTCTAACCTAGACGAGTTCAAATCACCAGGACCGGATGAAGGAACTGGCAGATGAGATCTCGGAACCACTGAGCTATATCTTTCAGAGATCCCGGAGTCCTGGGGAACTGCCAGAGGACTGGAAAAGGGCAGATGTGGTTCCCATCTTCAAAAAAGATAAAAAAATAGATCGAGAACACTACAGACCAATCAGCCTGACCTCAGTATCAGGAAAGATTCTGGAAAAGATAATCAAGAAACGAATTAGCAAACACCTAGAAGCAAACAAAATAATAGCCAAAAGCCAACATGGGTTCATCAAAAACAGATCATGCCAGATCAATCTTATTGCATTCTTTGACAAAGTGACCAAACTAGTGGACCAGAGGAATGTCGTTGATATAGTTTACTTGGACTTTAGTAAGGCATTTGATAAGGTAGACCATAACCTACTACTAGATAAAGTAGAAGAATGTGGATTAGACAGCATCACCACCAGATGGATTCGTAACTGGATGAACGTGTAGTCTTCAATGGAACTACATCTACATGGAAGGAAGTATGCAGTGGAGTACCCCAAGGCTCTGTTTTAGGCCCAGTACTCTTCAACATCTTCATCAATGGCTTGGATGGGGGAATAAATGGGGAACTCGTCAAATTTGCAGATGACACCAAGCTGGCAGGAATAGTCAACACTCCAGAAGATAGGCTTAAGATACAGAAGGATCTTGACAAACTTAAACATTGGGCACTGTCTAACAAAATGAAATTCAATGATGAAAAAAGTAAGGTTCTACATTTAGGCAACAAAAACGAAATGCACAGGTACATTATAAGAGGTACCTTGCTCAATAGTAGTAACTGTGAGAGGGATCTTGGAGTCCTTAGTGGACAACCATTTAAATATGAGTCAGCAGTGTGCAGCAGCTGCCCAAAAAGCCAACACAGTTCTAGGCTATATAAACAGAGGGATAGAATCAAGATCACGAGAAGTTGTTAATACCACTTTATAATGCCTTGGTAAGGCCACACTTGGAATACTGTATTGAGTTTTGGTCGCCAAGATGTAGAAAAGACGTGGAGACTCTGGAAAGAGTGCAGAGAAGAGCAACCAAGATGATTAGGGGACTGGAGACTAAAACATATGAAGAACAGTTACAGCAACTGGGTATGTCTAGTTTGATGAAAAGAAGGACTAGGGGAGACATGATAGCAGTGTTCCAATATCTCAGGATTGCCAAAAAGAAGAGGGAGTCAAACTATTCTCCAAGGCACCTGAGGATAGAACAAGAAGCAATGGGTGGAAACTAATCAAGGAGAGAAGCAATTTAGAACTGAGGAGAAATTTACTGACAGTTAGAACAATTAATTAGTGGAACAGCTTGCCTACAGCGTGTGAATGCCCCAACACTGGAAGTCTTTAAGAAGTTGTTGGATAGCCATTTGTCTGAAATGGCATAGGGCTCCTGCCTAGGCAGGGGATTGGACTAGAAGACCTCCAAGGTCCCTTTCAACTCTGCCATTGTATTTTTTCATTTTCATTTATTTATTTCAATTTATATACCGCGCCTTCTCCATCGAAATGGACCCAGGGCGGTGCACAGGAATTTAAAACCAACAATAATAGAAATACAATAAATACAATAAATAGGTAAAAAGAATTAAATCAGAGCCTGTGCTAAAATTCCCCCTAAAAATCTAACATCCATTTACGTGTTTGGCAGAAGCTATATTACAAAAAGTTTAAACTATTAAGCAAGACCAGCTTGCTGAAAAAAGTATGTTTTAAGTGAACGGCGAAAGAGGGGAAGGTCCGTGATAGTGCGAAGTTCGGGGGGTAGGTCGTTCCAGAGGGCCGGCCCTGCCACAGAGAAGGCCCTACCCCTGGGCACCGCTAGCCGGCATTGACCGGTGGTTGGTTCCCTCAGTAGGCCCTCTCTGTGGGAGCGTATCGGATGCAGGGAGGTATGTGGCAGGAGACGGTCCCGCAGGTAGCTAGGCCCCGAGCCATGGAGCGATTTGAAGATGGTGACAAGCACCTTGAAGCGCACCTGGAAGGCCACCGGTAGCCAGTGCAGCTCGCGCAGGAGAGGTGTTACGTGGGAGTAACGAGAAGCTCCCAGAATCCCCGCGTAGATTCTGAACCAACTGGAGCTTCCGGGTGCACCTCAAGGGGAGCCCCATGTAGCATTACAATAGTCCAAGTGAGACGTCACAAGTGCTTGAGTGACAGTGCGGAGGGCGTTTCGGTCAAGAAAGGGACGCAACTGGCGTACCAGGCGAACCTGGTCACGGCCATCACATGGTCGTCCAGGGACAGCCGCGAATCCAGGAGGATGCCTAAGTTGCGAGCCCTTTCCACGGGGGCCAATGACTCGCCCCCGATAACCAGCGTGGAATGAGCTGGCTATGCCGAGATGCCGGAAACCACAGCCATTTGGTCTTGGACGGGTTGAGCCGAAGTTTGTTACTTCCCATCCAGAGCCGCACGGCTTCCAAACACTGGGACATTACTTCGATGGCATCGTTGGGGTGGTTGGGGGTAGATATGTACAGCTGAGTATCATCAGCGTACAGATGGTACTCTACCCCACAACCACGGATGATCTCACCCAGCGGCTTCATGTATATGTTAAACAGGAGGGGTGAGAGAACCGACCCCTGAGGCACCCCATAAATGAGTGGTCTCGAGGTCGACCTCTGCCCTCCTGTCAGTACAAATTGCAACCGACCGGAGAGGTAGGAGGAGAACCACTGTAAAACAGTGCCCCCCAGTCCCAACCTCTCCATTTGGTCTTGGACGGGTTGAGCCGAAGTTTGTTACTACCCATCCAGACCCGGACGGCCTCCAAACACCGGGACAGCACCTCGACGGCATCGTTGGGGTGGTTTGGGGTGGATATGTACAGCTGAGTATCATCAGCGTACAGATGGTACTCCACCCCAAAACCACGGATGATCTCGCCCAGTGGCTTCATGTAGGTGTTGAACAGAAGTGGCGAGAGGACCGACCCCTGAGGAACCCCACATGTGAGGGGCCTCGGGGCCGACCTCTGCCCTCCTGCCAACACCCATTGCGACCGACCAGAGAGGTAGGATGAGAACCACCGTAAGACGGTGCCTCTCAACCCCAACCCCCCCAATCGGTGCAATAGGATACCATGGTCGATGGTATCGAAAGCCGCTGAGAGATCTAATAGGACCAGAATAGAGGAAAAACCCCTATCTCTGGCCCTCCAGAGATCATCCACCAACGCGACCAATGCCATCTCGGTGCTGTGCCCGAGGTGTTGGAGGCCGGACTGGCACGGGTCTAGATAAGCAGTTTCCTCCAGGTGCCGAGAGAACTGCTGTGCCACCACACTCTCTACAACCTTTGCCAAAAAGTGAAGGTTGGAGACCGGACGGTAGTTAGTTAACAATGCTGGGTCCAGGGAAGGCTTCTTGAGGAGGGGTCTCACCATCGCCTCTTTAAGGGAGGCTGGCAAGAACCCCTCACTAAGAGGGGTTCACGAATGTTCACAATTCCCTGGAGCCAGCCTCGTGTCACCTCCCAGGAGGCCGGTACCAACCAGGAGGGACACGGGTCCAATAAACATGTGGTGGCATTCAGTCGCCTCGGCAGCCTGTCCATGTCTTCGGAAGTAACAAAGTCGAACTCGTCCCATAAAACGGTCTCAAGACCTGCCTCGGACGGTCCGCCCAGATCTATCGAAATGGAGGCCAAGTCGTCCCGAATCCGAGCGATTTTGTCCTGCAGATAACTTCCAAACTCCTCTGCTCTACCCTGCAAGGCAGCTTCCCGCGGACACTGTTGGAGAAGAGAGCGGGTCACTCTAAACAGGGCGGCAAGGCAGTTATCTGTGGACGCAATAAGGGTGGCAAGATGACTATGTTTTGCCACTCTTATTGCCACTAGGTAGGTCTTTGTGTAGGACCTCACTAGTGTTCGGTCAGATTCGGAACGAGTGGACCTCCACCTGCTCTCTAGGCATCTCTTGCAGTGCTTCATCACCCTTAGCTCCTCAGAGAACCAAGGGGCCAGGGTGGATCGGCGCCACGTGAGAGGCCACAAGGGCACGACCCGGTCCAAGGCCCCCGTGGCCGCACTATTCCATGCGGCCACTAAGTTCTCGGTCGAGTCGTGGGTGAGGGTTACAGGTATAGGCCCAAGCTCCGTCTGGAACCTCTCCGGGTCCATCAGGCGCCTGGGGCGGAACCATCTAGGAATCTCGGGTTCCGCCTCCCCGCGGTGGGGTGTAGCGGTCGGAAAGTCCAGCCAAAGGAGAGAGTGATCTGACCATGACAGGGGTTCGATGACTACTTCCCCTACTCCTAGATCACTCAACCACTGGCCAGAGGTAAAAATCAGGTCTAGTGTGTTTCCCCCTGTATGTGTAGGGCCTTGAATTACTTGGGTTAGGTCCATGGCCATCATGGAGGCCATGAACTCCCAAGCCACCTCAGATGAATCGCCTACCGATGGCAGGTTGAAGTCCCCCATGACTAAAAGCCGGGGGGTACCAACCGCCACCTCGGCGATCACCTCCAGGAGCTCAGGCAGGGCCACTGACACATAGCGGGGAGCCAGGTACAGAACCAGCAGGCCCAGCTGCCTCCCAAGTCCCCATTTCACACACAGGGATTCACACCCGACTACCTGGGGCACAGTGGCCTCCCTTGGCTGAAGACTTTCTTGGATAATAACCGCCACTCCCCCACTCCTACCCTGGGCCCTTGGCCAATGAAGTGCCAGGTAACCTGGTGGGAAATCCATGCAGAGGGCGGAAAACGCATGGTATTTCCCACAACCTTCATTGGAAACAAGGCAGCTGTCAGAGAGAAGAGGGGGTGAGGATTCAGCTGTTGCACAAGCCCATGGGCACATGCTGCCCTCTTCTCCCTGACAGCTGCCTGGATAAAAAGCCATTCCCCGTGGTGTTTTTCCCTGGGGGGCTCCGCAGAATATCCCAAGACTGATGCCACCACATCTGCCCTCTTCGGGAACAGGTCTTCTGCAGAAGGATGAGGCTCCGCTGGTCCAGAGCCCATCCGCAGAGGGAGGGGTCCCCTTTGCATTCCTCATCTTCCCGGATGGGCTCTGGAGTCATCGCCAGCCATGCACAGCCTCGTTGCGGCTCCATGCAATGGAAAACATAGGTGCGTGTGCACACCCCATACAATTACAGCCTCGGAGACTTTGTAATGGCGGGAATTTGTTCTCACTTGCCTGGGCTTTTGCAGTAGCTTCCCTCCAAAGCCCTCCGAGGGAGGGAGGGCCAGTTGGGAGAAGGGCTTTGGTTCTGCTCCGGGCTGTAATTGTGTGGGATGTGAACGTGCCTATGTTTTCCATGGTGTGGAGCTGCAGCCAGAAGACGAGAAACAGGAGGGCAACCAGTGGGGCCTCGTCCTTCGGAAGAGAACCTGTCCACAAAGAGGGCAGACATGGTGGCATCATTCTTAGGAAAACGCCGCTGCCAGGTACTTTTAACCTGTGGTTGGAACACTCAACAAAGTGACCACTGTGTGTGTGTGTGTGTGTGTGTGAGAGAGAGAGAGAGAGAGACAGACAGACAGACACACAGAGAGAGACAGAGACAGAAAGAAAGAGAGAAAAAGAAAGGAAGAAGGAAAGAAAGAAGAAAATAAAATGGGAGAGAGAATTATGAAAGAAAGAAAGAAAGAAAGAAAGAAAGAAAGAAAGAAAGAAAGAACTTATGACTATAATTGAGCCCAAAATTTTGGTTGCTAAGCAAGAGCATTGTTAAGTGAGTTTCACCACATTTTCCAAGTTGGCCACGCCCGCCTGATCACATGACCACTGAGCCACTCGCACAAAACAGGCCACACTTACAGAATAGGTTGTAAAAATGTGAAACCCACCACTGAAAAGTTAGTTATCTTGCTTCTGTGTCTCACTTCTGTTCTTGGCTTCAAAGCTAGGCATATCCTTAAAAATATAGAAGAAGCAATTACCCAGGAATATCAGGCTGCATAGATAAAGGAACCAAAGTAGGGAGTTTTTCTGCCTCATAAATAGTACTACTGCAGGGTACACCTGAAAGCATTCTGCTGAATAAACAACTTGGCCAGGGAGGGAATACACCCCTCCAACACAGGTCTATAGGCAGTAATCTTTCCTTCACTATCATTTCAGTAGTGGGAGGTCACCTCCAGGCTCCCATGCCAAGTTCTCCCTGTTGGTGGGCTCTGAAAAGAGCCAAAGCCACCTTGTAAGGGCAGTGAAGCAAAGAGGGATACTCTGAGAGGTTGAGGAAAGCTACATCTCTCCTACTTGACCCAGAGGCTTTTTTCCCTCTCAGCCATGACGAGGAAAAGAGGCAGATGGCAGCCACGAAGTTGGAACAGCCAATGACCATCTAAGTACTGTGCTGGTGCATACTTTGGTGAAGACTGTGAACTGGCTGAGAGAATATTTTCTGTTAAAATTTGACCCCAAGGAAATCTAGGGGAATATTCATTTACAACTATCTGTCAAAGTGGTGAACAAGCTCTTTCCAAAACTACTAAACTGGGAGGAAAAGAATCAAAGAGAAAGGGGAAAATATTTGTTAGCAGCTCTGGGTTCAGAACCAGTGTTACAACTCTGGTCCCTCTGGTCAAGAGATAAGTCTGAGCTTTTGTCGGAAGGCGCGGAAGGTCCATAGTTGTTCTGAGGTCGGGGGGTAAGTCGTTCCATAGAGCTGGACCCGCCACAGAGAAGGCCCTTCCCCTGGGTGTCGCCCGCTGGCATTGCCTAGGGGATGGCACCCGGAGAAGTTCCTCTCTGTGGGAGCGGATTGGTCGGAGGGATGTATGGGGTAGGATGCGATCTCGCAGATAGCTAGGTTCCGTGCCATGGAGCGCTTTAAAGATGGTAGTCAGCACCTTGAAGTGCACCCGGAAGACTACAGGTAGCCAGTGCAGCTCGCGCAGGAGCGGTGTTACGTGGAAATTCCTGATAGCCTCCTGATAAGCTTTGGATGTTGTCCCCTCCTCTGCTCTTTCCCAGTGATTTAGTGGGTTGGCATCATCATCATCCTCTTCAATTAAATTAAGTTCATTATCTTGTTCACTTTCCTCTTTTTCTTTTATTTTTTTAATTTCTGGAATCTTCAATTGGTCTTCGCTTAAAATAGTAAATGGCTTTCTATCAAATATATCATTTAATCTTTTTATTTCATTCAAAATTTCAGCCAAAAGCTCCTGATTTTCTGTGGTATATATATATATCTATATGTGTGGACATATTGACAAATCCACAAGATAAAAGAATAGCATATTCGTTGGCTTTCTTTAGTGTATCCGAGAGCTTAACTGCTCTTAGGTACCCATCAACAATCCACTAACAATTTCCAGAGGCAACAGAATGTAACAAAGTAGCTTAGGAACTTCTTTGTTAGAGGAGGAGCAGAAACAAAGTAAAATAAAAGTATAGTCCTTGTTTAAGTTTTAAAAATGCACAATAAAGTTTCACAAATATTCCTTAACATTGTAGAAATAATCCAAATTTTCAGATTATAAGTAAAGTAGATTAGAAGGAAAAGATGGTAAATAAATCAGCCAGTCCATTCTTTTTCAGCGCGAGTGCAAATGGCTTTGTTCTTTGTTCTTACGCTTCAGTTCGCCATTTCAAAGAATTCTATTAACAGGAGAAATCTGTCAATTTGGTTATGTCCGCCGCTTATTTCAAAATACAAAGCTTTAGTAAAAAAGAAAAATATTTTTGCGAAGTGTTTCACAAGCAAAATAGCATACCTTCCCAGTGTTTTGCACTTTCACTTTAAAGTTCCTTTCCGCTCGGAAACTCTCCCGTCACCTTATCCCCTTGCAAGGGGGGTCCCTTTCATTGCCCTTCAGAAGCTTTCCTTCATGTGAAACAGGGATCTTGTGAGACCCCTGTGTCCAGCGAAGCTTGCTTCCTGGTCACCGTCCATCGAGGACAGCTTAGTTTCCTATTGAACCATGGGGGAGATGAAAGTTCAACCGGGGTCCCTGAAGCTTAGAGACCTCCAGTTGAGCCGGCGTGAGTAGCTCCGCCTTCTTCCTCCTCTCCTGATATTCCTGTCTTCCTTTTATACTGTATATCCACTTGGAACCTATTATGTTTTTCCCCTGTGGTTTTGCAACTGTCTCATAAACTCTCAGATTCTTCAATGATTTCAACTCCTTCTCCATTGCATCTCTCCACACCTTCTGATTGTCCTTTGGATATGTTGTTAACTCAGTGTATGTTGCAGGAACCTTTGTTGTCTGATAGACCATAGTCGCCTGATAACAATCAGGTGGCCTGGTTTCTCTTTTTGACCTCCTCGGCAGTTCAGGACTTGTGGATGGACTCTCCACCTTTATATGTTCCTGCTCTCCTACCTTCTCTTGAGTAGTATCAACTGCTTTTTCCCTCTCTACATGTGTATTTTCAGTTTGTGACTCAAAAATTATTTCCTTTCCATTCTCCAGTTTATCCCAGTTTAAATGTTCCATGAACTTTGCATTAGCACTGTGAATCACCCTCATTGTGCCTTTCTGCCAAAACCTGTATGACTTATGGTTTGTACTGTAACCGACAAAGATTAACTGTTGTGCTCTACTTTGCCCCTTTTGCCTTAACTGTGATGGTATATGCACCCAAGCAGGTGATCCAAACATGTGAATATAACTCAGATCAGGTTTTCTATCATGCCATAATGTGTATGGAATTTTTCCTGTAGTAGAATTCACAACGTTGTTTAGAAGACTATTTGCACATAACATTGCCTCCCCCCACAAAGCTATCGGTAAACCTCATCAGCCAACATGGTTCTTACCATAGCTTGGAGAGTTTGACCCCTTTCTTCAGTATATGCTTTGTGTTGTGGATCAGAACACTTATGTTTGATACCCTTTGTATCTAACATGGTTTTAACTTTGTTATTCACAAACTCTCTTGTTGCAGAAAATCAAGAGACTCGGAGAACGAGATCGAGATAAGCCTTTTCTTTTTGGCCAAAGGTCCGAGCAGAAATAAGTTTTGCTAACACCCGGACGAAGATCCATAGAAAAAGCAGGTTCTTAAATATCTTTCAAAGAGCAGTTTTGAACACGGAAATACCTAAACCATTCCTATTGGTTACCTTGAGGACCAAGCCTTGTAAGGAGTTGGGGTCTTTACCTCTCCTTTTGTCTTGAGCCATACGTGTTTCTTAAGTGAACTTTAACTGAACCTTGTGGTTTTGTAAGAACGAACTCTGCGGTTAGGCACACATTTCCCTTATTTTGCAAGGAGTAACGGCCTATGCCGCCTTTTAATATAGAAGTAAAAGGGGACCTAAGAGGCTGTCTAGCCTGACCCAGTAGGTTTCACATTTAATGTACAAATCTCACTTTACGTCTTGCTTTACTCTACTATTATCAGTGACTATGGTTAAATTTTTTCCCTTTGTTTTTCTCTCAGCAAACCTTATTAAACTTCTCAAATGTTTCAGTCTTGTTTTTAAGCAGATAGCAAAACCTGTACCTGGAATAATGATCAACTATACTTAGTAAATAGCAAGCTCCCACTAAACTAGCCTTCATTAGGCCTATAAGATCAGTAAACACTACTTCCAGTGGCTTCTTTGTTTTGAACTCATCTAACCTGTTTGCAGGGTTTCAACCTCAACCCATTAACCAGTTTTGATGTCTGTTTCAACTTTTGAAAACTAATGTGCCCCATACGTCTGTGTAGAAGGTGAACACACTCATCATGTGGCCTTATGTTTGAGCATACAGCATTTGCTACATGATTATCAGTTAACACATATAAACCATCTTTCAGTTTTCCAGTAATCTTGGTTCCACCCTTCTCTAATAAACACTCATTCTCCTTGAATGTTACTGTATATCCTAGCCTAACCAGCACTCTAACAGACAGTAAATTAACCTTTAGCTTAGGAACATACAGCATATGCAATTCCTCCTGTACATATTTACATTTAGCCATTCCTTCCCCAACTGCTTTTAACTTCCATCCATTGGCTAATGAAACCTTGTTACTTGCTGAAGACATTTTTCTAAAATTCCCTCTATCTCTAGTGATACATAGTGAAGCTCCACTATCAATAACCCACAAATCATGCTTCACGAATGCCTTACTAGAGGTAGTTACATTACATTTGTGTTTTCTCTCTCTAACCATGTTTTGTGGTTTACCTTTTTTATAAAACGTAGCTATATGGCCCTTTTCCCCACAACACTTTACAGTATACACATGGTTATTTACATTTACATCCACAGTTTCTGGCTCAGCTCTAAGTTATTGCCTTTCCACTCGCCGTCTTGACTCATCTAACAGACATGAAGAGACGTTGGCTAATGTAAGGTCTTGTTGAGGCAGCACGTCAAATGATGTTACTAAAGCGTTGTAGCTTTCATCCAGTGATGAGAGTAGTATGTACACCTGGTGCTGTTCTGTAAAACACAGTCCCTTTTCTTGCAACTCTTGAAACATGTCTTGCATGCAGTTAATGTGGACTAACATGTCTCCTTCCTTGCTGATCTTTGTCCTAAACAGTTTTCGGGTTAAATGTATGTGTGCTCCCACAGTGTCACGAACGTACAGTCTCTTTAAATTCTCCCAGCATCTTGCAGCAGAAAGTTCACCCTGAATATGAACTAGCTGGGTATCATCTAGCGTTAAGCCTATGATGCATAATGCCCTTTCGTTGTTTTGCTTATATTCTGCCAGTTTTCTGGCATCTTCGTCATCATCCTCCCTCCAGGCTGTCACGTCCGGTGGATTTGCCATAACATCCCATAGCCCTCCTTTGCGCAACAGTAGACTGCACTTGGTGGACCAGGAAACGTAGTTGGTGCCATCCAGCCAACTAATAATTGACAAATTTGGACCCTGGACTTCTGCCATCTTCAGCAGAGTAGTTTGTTGTGTTTAGCAACTCTTCTATATCTGTAACCAGTATTTACACTGCGTAGCCTGGGCCCATAACCAATGTTAGCAACTCTGGGTTCAGAACCAGTGTTAAAACTCTGGCCCCTTATCCAGTGTTGGGGTAACAAACACCCCATTTGAAAATAAATGCGGAATAGTGTAATACACCGGACAGTAAAGAGATACATTGCTGTAACCGCACACAAACTCTAAAACACTGATAGTAAGAAAATAAATAGTCTTTACTTTGTAGCGACTAAAATACCTCTTCCGACCAGCAATACTAACTTCTCAATAACAGTCCTTCACCCAAACACAGAGTTATCTTACAGTGATGCAAAACAAATACTTCTTCTGTCTTCAGTCTTCAGCTTCTCAGCGGCAAACAGTAAGCACAGGAATCAAAAGGAATCGAAAAGGGAATGAACTGTTTCTGAGCTTCCTTTTATGGTAGAGCTGAGAAGCACAGCCAATCAGAATTCAACATAGTTCTTAAAGCTACATATACTCTTTAAGAATACTGGCTTATATATATTGTCAACCCAACATAAGGATAAATATCCTAACAATATTAAACTGTAATTTTAATTTTAATACAAATAGATATGGAATGAAATATGGAAATTATGAATAAGAACTAAGCATTAATTGGAAAATTAGAGATTGAATGATGATATTATTAAATATGCCTAAAACATAATGATTATCAGTGAAATGATAAAATCAAACAATTAGATAAATGAAAGAATATATTTTAATATAAGCATGTGTATTAATAGCAGAATTATATTGATTGGATGAATGGAAAAATATGAATATATCTACCCTATATGTTTAAATAATATTGTGATTGGTATTAGAATTGTACTTTGAAACATTGAACAATGAAAGAATGAAGGATGAAACTTTAATATAAATAGTTTGAAGAGTTAAATAAGGGAAATATGAATAATAAAGCAGGTGAAAGATGGAAGACAGAAAAGAAATGTCTTTGAATATTCATGCTGACATGAATAAAAGTTAGAATAAAGATAGAAATAAGAGAGGAATAAGAGTATATATATGTATGTATGCATGTATGCATGTATGTATGTACCGTGTTTTCCCGAAAGTACAACATGCCCTGCTAATAAGCCCAATCGGGCTTTTCAGAGCATGCACCACTATAAGCGCCCCCCGAAACTAAGCCCCCCCCCAACTATTTAAGCACATAAAGAGCCTGTCACAACAACAGACAGTAATGCAATCACCCCCCGCCTGTTCCCTCGTGTGAAAAATAACCCCACTCACCCCACCCCAATTGTAAAGGCAGCCTGTCTGCTTCCCTTCCCTTCTGTCCCTTCAGTGAGGAATGAGATTAAGGGGAGGGGGGGGGAAGCAAGGCATGCCTTTTACCTTTCAAGCTCCGTTCCTTGCTATTGTGTCCAGGGAAGCCACTAGTTAAAAAAAACACCCTTCTCACGAGTTCAAGAAGTTTGATAGAACTCACAAGAAGGGTTGTTTTTTTAACCAGCGGCTTCCCTGGATACAATAGCAAGGAACAGAGCTTGAAAGGTAAAAGGCATGCTTTGCTTCTCCCCCCCCCCGCCCCCGTCTCATTCCTTGCTGAAGGGATGGAGGGGAAGGGAAGCAGACAGGCTGCCTTTACAATTGGGGTGGGGTGGGCGGTGTTGGGCTGCAAGGTGTGTCTTTTACCTTTCAAGCTCCATTCCTTGCTATTGTGTCCAGGAAAGCCACTGGTTTAAAAAAAAACCCCTTCTCGTGAGTTCTATCAAACTTCTTGAATTCGCGAGAAGGTTGTTGTTGTTATTTTTACCAGCAGCTTCCCTGGACACAATAGCAAGGAACGGAGCTTGAAAGGTAAAAGACACACCTTGCAGCCCAACACCGGCCACCCCACCCTAATTTTAAAGGCAGCCTGCCTGCTTCCCTTCCCCTTCGTCCCTTCAGCGAGGAATGAGGAGGTGGGGAGAAGCACGGTGTGCCTTTTACCCAGAAAATAATAAGCCCTCCCCCTCTAATACGCCCAAGACCATATTTTGTGGGTCAAAATATGGTACCCGTTATGTACTCAAGGGCACATCTTTTCCTACTGCGGGAGTCCCCCCTCTCGCAGATTTGGCCCTCCACTCTTATGAGGGCCCACCTTGATGAGGGATTTATTAATCCAGAGAGGTGGGCGAGGCACAGTCTTAGGAGGGTTTTATATAAATTTATGATTCGTATTTTAGCGGGTCCCAGGGAGGGGGGAGGGGTTAGTCACGCTGGGGGCGGGATCATTGCCAAGCCAGCGGGCGGAGGCAATAAGGAAGTGAGAAGGTCTGTTAAGAGGAGGGGGAGGAGGGATGCTCCAGAAGAGGGTCTTCCCATTCAAACGGTCGTGGGGAGGGGCAGGTGCGATGGTAGACAGAGATCTCATCACCGGTTGGGAGAACGTGGCCGCTGGGTTAAACGGGCAGCCACGTGTCCCAACCCCCGCAATCTAGGTGGTCAGGGTTTACAGAGCCAGGGCTTGAGACTGATGTTATCCAATGCCAGTTCCGTTGTCAACAAAGCCCCCCTTATCAATGACCTTGTGTCGGAGGGGGAGCTGGACCTGGCAGGAATTACGGAGACCTGGTTGGGCCATGAGGGAGGACTGACTCTCGTGGAAATGTGCCCGCCAGGTTACCGCGCATTTCATCAGTCACGGGCCCTAGACAGGGGTGGAGGGGTAGCGGTCATTGTAAGGGAAGGTCTTGAGCCGAGAGAGACCACTGTGCCACAGATAACCGGTTGCGAGTCCCTTTGCATGAAGTGGGGCCCAGGGAAGCAGCTGGGCGTGCTGATTTTGTACCTGGCTCCCCGCTACATATCAGCAGCCCTGCCCGAGCTCCTCGAGGTGATCGCCAAGATGGCGGTTGAGACCCCCAGACTGTTGGTCTGGGGGACTTTAACTTGCCATCGGTAGGCGAGACATCAGAGGTAGCTCAGGAGTTCATGGCCTCCATGACGGCCATGGACCTGACCCAAGTAATTCAGGGCCCCACACACGAAGGAGGACACACACTGGATCTTATTTTTGTCTCTGGCCAGTGGAGGAGTGGTCTGGGAGAAGGGGATTTATTCATCACACCCCTGTCATGGTCAGATCACTCACTTCTCCAGCTCGACTTTCCAACTGCTACTCCACACTGCGGGGAGGCGGAACTGGCATTTCCAAGATGGTTCCGCCCCAGGTGCCTGATAGAACCTGAAAGGTTCCAGACGGAGCTTGGGCCACTACCTGTAGCCCTGACCCGCGCCCAGATGGAGGACCTAGTGGCCGCATGGAATAGTGTGGCCACTGGGGCCTTGGACCGGGTCACGCCTCTGTGGCCTCTCTTGCGGCAGCGAACCACCCAGGCTCCTTGGTTTTCCGAGGAGTTCGAATTGAATCGAATCGAATTTTATTTATAACCCACTCTCTCTCCCCGAAGGGACTCGAGGCGGGGCACAGGGAAGTAAAAACTGTTAAAAAGAATACAAAATTTAAGACAATAAACGTACATAAATACTAACTAAAAGGCATATTAAACAGAAAACCCTGCGCTAAAATTCCCAAATATTACTAAAAATCCCTAAACAATCAGAAGAGACTATCCTAGGCCGGCCAAGCGAAAAAGATGTGTTTTTTTAATTTCAGACGGAAGGAGTGGAGGTCCGTGGTAGTTCTAATATCGGGGGGAAGGTCGTTCAAGAGGGCTGGGCCCGCCACAGAGAAGGCCCTTCCCCTGGGCGTTGCCCGCTGACAAAGTCTAGTGGACGGCACCCGGAGAAGTCCCTCTCTGTGGGAGCGAATCGGCCGTGAGGATGTATGGGGCAGGATCCGATCCCGCAGGTAGCTAGGTCCCGAGCCATGGAGCGCTTTGAAGATGACAACTAACACCTTGAAGCGCACCCGGAAGACGACAGGCAGCCAGTGCAGCTCGCGCAAGAGCGGTGTTACGTGGGTAGATCTAGAAGCACCCATAATTGCTCGCGCGGCTGCATTCTGGACTAACTGAAGTCTCCGGGTGCACCTCAAGGGGAGCCCCATGTAGAGAGAATTACAATAGTCCAGTCGGGATGTCACGAGAGCATGAGTGACTGTGCGAAGGGCGTCCCGATCCAATAGGGGGCGCAATTGGTGAACCAGGTGAACCTGGTAAAACGCCCTCCTGGCCACGGCTGTCACTTGATCTTCCATGGACAGCCGGGCATCTAGGAGGACACCCAAATTGCGCACCCCATCCACAGGGGCAAGATGTTCGCCCCCTATGGCCAGCGATGGAGTTAGCTGGTTGAATCGGGCAGCCGGAAACCACAGCCACTCGGTCTTGGTCGGGTTGAGTCTGAGTCCGTTACTTCCCATCCAGATCCGCACGGCTTCCAGGCACTGGCACATCACCGCTACGGCATCGTTGGGGTGGTTTGGGGTAGATATATACAGCTGAGTGTCATCAGCGTAAAGATGGTACTCTACCCCAAAACCACGGATGATCTCACCCAGCGGCTTCATATATGTGTTGAACAGGAGAGGCGAGAGGACCGACCCCTGAGGCACCCCACAAGTGAGGGGTCTCGAGGTCGACCTCTGCTCTCCTGCCAACACAAATTGCGATCGGCCAGAGAGGTAGGAGGAGAACCACCGTAAAACGGTGCCTCCCACTTCCAACCCCCCCAGCCGATGCAATAGTATACCATGGTCGATGGTATCGAAAGCCGCCGAGAGGTCTAATAGGACCAGGATGGAGGAGCAACCCCCATCTCTGGCCCTCCAGAGATCATCCACCAACGCGACCAATGCCGTCTCGGTGCTATGCCCGGGCCGGAAGCCGGACTGGCGCGGGTCTAGATAATCAACTTCCTCCAGGTGACGGGGAAACTGTTGTGCCAGTTGAGGGTGATGAAGCGCCACAAGAGAAGCCTAGAGAGTAGGTGGAGATCTACACGCTTGAATCTGACCGAACACAGGTGAGAGCCCATTTGAGGACTTACCTTGTGGCGTTAAGAGTGGCCAAGCGTCAGTATTGTGCCACTCTTATCGCATCCGCAGATAACCGCCCTGCCGTCCTGTTTGGGGTAACCCATTCCTCCTTCAACAGAGGCCACGGGAAGCCCCTCTACAGGGCAGAGCAGAGGAATTTGAGGAGTATCTGCAGGACAAAATTGCTCAGATCCGGAGCGAGTTGGTCTCCACCGAAAGTGGTCCGGAGGAGGCGTCGGAAGCGGGTCTTGAGGCACCATTCTGGGAGGAGTTTGACTCTGTTACTTCCGATGATATGGACAGGTTGCGTAGGAGACTGAGGGCCACCACATGTTTATTGGACCCGTGTCCCTCCTGGCTTGTACTGGCATCCTGGGAGGTTTCACGAGGCTGGCTCCAGGAAATAGTGAGGGCTTCTTTGAGTGAGGGGTTCTTGGCTACCGTCTTGAAAGATGCGGTGGTGAGGCCTCTCCTCAAGAAGCCTTCCCTGGACCCAGCATGGTTAGTAAATTACCGTCCGGTCTCCAACCTTCACTTCTTGGCGAAGGTTGTAGAGAGTGTGGTGGCACAACAGTTCCCCCATCATCTGGAGGAAATTGATTATCTGGACCTGCGCCAGTCCGGCTTCCGGCTCGGTCACAGCGCCAAGACAGCATTGGTCACATTGGTGGATGATCTCTGGAGGGCCAGAGATGGGGGTTGTTCCTCCTTCCTGGTCCTATTAGACCTCTCGGCGGCTTTTGATACCATTGACCATGGTATCCTATTGCACCGGCTGGAGGGGTTGGGGGTGAGGGGCACCGTTTTACGGTGGTTCTCCTCCTACCTCTCCGGTCGGTCACAATTTGTATTGGCAGGGGGGCAGAGGTCGACTTCGAGGCCTCTTACTTGTGGGGTGCCTCAGGGGTCGGTCCTCTCGCCCCTCTTGTTCAATACATATATGAAGCCACTGGGCGAGATCATACGTGGGTTTGGGGTAGTTTACCATCTGTACGTGGATGATACCCAGCTGTACATCTCTACCCCAAACCACCCCAACGATGCCGTCGAAGTGATGTCCCGGTGTCTGGAAGCCGTGCGGATCTGGATGGGAAGGAACAGACTCAAGCTCAACCCGTCCAAGACTGAGTGGCTGTGGCTACCAGCGCCCCGGTTCAACCAGTTGATGCCATCACTGGCCATAGGGGGCAAACATCTAGCCCCCGTGGAACGGGCACGCAACTTAGGCGTCCTCCTGGACTCCCGGCTGTCAATAGAAGATCATGTGACAGCCGTGGCCAGGGGGGCATTTTATCAGGTTCGCCTGGTGCGCCAGTTGCATCCCCTATTGGACTGGGATGCCCTTCGCACGGTCACTCATGCGCTTGTGACGTCTCGGCTGGACTATTGCAATGCTCTCTACATGGGGCTCCCCTTGAGATGCACTCGAAGGCTACAGCTGGTGCAGAACGCGGCTGCGCAGGCAGGTATGGGAGCTACAAGATACTCCCATGTTACACCACTCCTCCGCGAGCTGCACTGGCTGCCTGTGGCCTTTCGGGTGCGTTTCAAGGTGTTGACTATCATCTTTAAAGCGCTCCATGGCACAGGACCTAGTTATTTGCGGGATCGTATCCTGCCCCATACATCCCTTCGGCCGATTCGCTCACACAGAGAGGGACTTATCCGGGTGCCGTCCACCAGCCAATGCCAGCGGGCAATGCCCAGGGGAAGGGCCTTCTCTGTGATGGGCCTGACCCTCTGGAACGACCTACCCCCGGATATTAGAACGACTACAGACCTCTGCGCTTTCCGCCAAAAATTAAAAACTAATCTGTTCCATCAGGCCGGCTTGGCCTAATTTATGCTTCTCGCCCCAGTCTGTATTTTCAAATTGTTTTATCTAGTTTTAATGGGCTGTAATTTTAATTGTTCTTAAAATTTTAGTACAGGCTAATTTAATTGGTTTTAATTTTGTTATGTATGGTATGTTTTTAGATGGTTTTTAATTTTCCTGTACACCTCCCTGAGTCCCTTTGGGGAGAGGGGGCGGTTTATAAATGTAATAAATTATTATTAATTATTAAAAAAATGTAAGACCCGGTTGTATTTTCGGAGAAACACAGTATGTATGTATGTATGTATGTATGTAACATAAGATATATGTAATAATAAGAGGGAGGTTTAGAAATTAAAGAATGGTAGTATCAGGTATATTTAAACAATATGAAACAATGAAAATGTAATAACCATGAGTAATAATACTATGTTTACTTATATCAAAATGTATGATATCCAGGTATCACATTGTTCACGCATTGATATGTATAAGTAATCTATATAAATAAAAATGTAAAATAGTTTGTATGAAGCAGCTAATCTCAAAAACTAATGCACCGATTTACACCAAATGTTGACACAATGTTCCCAAGGACTTCCGATAATAGAATACGTACTCATTTTGTGCCTGGCACATGTGTGTCATGTGCAAGGTACACAAACGTAAAATGTACCCACTGATCAGGTTTTCACCTCCCTATAGCTCCTCCCTATAGCTCCTGCTTTTCAACTGTCATTTCCTCAGCAACATATGGAAGCCTAAAAGTGCCAATACACAGAGGATAGCAAACTCCCAGGTGGCCCATAGAGAGAGAGAGGGAGAAATACAGTTTAATAAAAGAGGGAGTAGGGGAGACAGGATAGCAGCCTTCCAATATGTCAGGGATTGCCACAAAGAAGAGGGAGTCAAGCTATTCTCTAGGGCACCTGAGGGCAGAACAAGAAGCAATGGGTGGAAACTAATCAGAAGAGAAGCAACTTAGAACTGAGGAGGAATTTCCTGACAATTAGAACAATTAATCAGTGGAACAATTTGCCTCCAGAAGTTGTGAATGCCCCAACACTGGAAGTCTTTAAAAAGATGCTGGATAGCCATTTGTCTGAAATGGTATGAGGTTTCCTGTCTAGGCAGGGGGTTGGACTAGATGACCTCCAAGGTTCCTTCCAACTCTGCTATTGTATTATTGTATTACAGTAGGTAGGTAAATAGGGGAATAGATAGAGAGGGAGAAATACAGTAGGTAGGTAGGTAGGTAGGTAGATAGATAGATAGATAGATAGATAGATAGATAGATAGATAGATAGATAGATAGATAGATAGATAGATAGATAGGGAGAAACATAGGTAGGTAGATAGGTAGGTGATAGGGAGAAATACAGTAGGTAGGTAGGTAGGTAGATAGAGGGAGAAAGGAAGAAATACAGTAGGTAGGTAGGTGGATGGATAGAGAGGGATAAATACAGTAGGTAGGTAGATAGGTAGGTAGTTAGAGGGAGAAAGGAAGAAATACAGTAGGTAGGTAGGTAGAGGGATAGATAGAGAGGGAGAAATACAGTATGTAGGGAGGTAGGTAGATAGGGGGAGAGATAGAGAGGGAGAAATACAGTAGGTAGGTAGGTAGGTTGGGGGTTATACGGTGGTTGTGTGTATGTGTGCAGATATATTTATTTATTTTTTTTATTTTATTAAATTTATACCCCGCCCTTCTCCTTGTTAGGACCCAGGGCGGCGCACAGGCATTATTAAAACCACAAAAATACAATAAATATCAATTTAAAATATATTAAATTAGATTAACCCGTGCTAAAACCCATGTTAAAAACCTTCCCAAATTATAATTTATTTATTTATTTTTTTTAAAAGTCAGGAACAGGGGGCTATCCTAGGCCGGCTTGTTGAAATAAATACGTCTTAAGACGTTGGCGGAAGAGACGGAGGTCCGAGATAGTGCGAAGGTCGGGGGGTAGGTCGTTCCAGAGGGCCGGGCCCGCCACAGAGAAGGCCCTTCCCCTGGGTGTCGCCAACCGGCATTGCCCCGTCGACGGCACCCGGAGAAGGCCCTCTCTGTGGGAGCGGATCGAACGAAGGGATGTATGGGGCAGGAGGCGGTCTCGTATATAGCTAGGCCCCGAGCCATGGAGCGATTTAAAGATGGTTGTCAACACCTTGAAGCGCACTCGAAAGGCCACAGGCAGCCAGTGCAGCTCGCGCAGGAGAGGTGTTACGTGGGTTTGCCTTGAGGCACCCATAATCACCCGCGCGGCCGCATTCTGCACTAACTGTAGCTTTCGAGTGCACCTCAAGGGGAGCCCCATGTAGAGAGCGTTGCAGTAATCCAGCCGGGACGTCACAAGCGCTTGAGTGACTGTGCGAAGGGCTCCCCGGTCCAGTAAGGGGCGCAACTGGCGTATCAGGCGTACCTGATAGAACGCCCCCCTGGCCACGGCCGCCACATGGTCCTCCATGGACAGCCGGGAATCCAGGAGGACACCCAAGTTGCGCGCCCTCTCCACGGGGGCCAGTTGTTCGCCCCCAATGGCCAGTGTTGGACTTAACTGGCTGAACCGGGGTGCCGGAAACCACAGCCACTCGGTCTTGGACGGGTTGAGTTTGAGTTTGTTACTACCCATCCAGATATAGATCTACGCACAGATTGGTTGGCCATTTAACAAGACTGGGCCACAGCGCGTGGCCGGGTATAGCTAGTATAAAATTAAAAAAACTTGTCCAGAAAAGAAAGAAAAAAAGAAATTGGAGCTCATTGGCTTGTGCAAAGACTCTCAGAAAAGAATTGTAATGATTGGTTTGTATGGAGGAAGCATTAAATGGGATTTTTGCATGTAAAATTGGTTTACACAAGCAGTCTGACTGCAGTGCAAATGTGAGTATGTTGATGGTAAAAGTTGGTGTGAATGTACTTTCATTCCCTTTCGTATAAAGAAACAGTAAGTTGCAAAGTTTTTGATTGCAGTCAGAGATGCAAAATATAAGGAAGTTCATGGATTATAAAGAGGCACTAAAAGCTTGAGAGGTGTCCATCCAAATGAAGAGTATTAAAAAGATGTTTGTGTGTATTGAGAAGTTTGGTGAGTTGTTAACTTTTTTTTCAGCTTCTAGTGTGTGACACTAGTTTACTCTGAAGAGAGGTAAATCTTTGTAAAACAAATTGAAATTCTAATTAATGTTGGAAGAAATATCCTTTTGGGTTCAGTTCCAAGTGGGAAGAAAGACACTGGAAAAATGATGGCTGTTTGGAAAGATGGTTTTTAATGGTGAACAGGCCCACATGGTTTGAGGTCCTAGGGGGAAAAGGGAAGAGATGCTGAGAGTGCCGTGGTTTTATGCTCCCTCTGGGCTCCATCTTAGAACTTCCCATTCCTATGAAAAAATGTATTCTGATTGGTGGTCAGACTTCCAGGGGGCAGGGGTCTTAGCTAACTTTGTAGGCTGTCTCCTAGGCTTGGTTGAGCCTTTGCTGATTGATGATATAATGGAAGGGCATTGGGAGTCCTATTATAGCTCTGCCTGAAGGAGGTAGATCTTTGTTATGTAGAATAGACTGGCTTGGGCCTTAATGGTCCATTGACAAAGGGGGGGATGAGTTTCTGCCTCTTTTTTAGGGGAAATATTTTGCCCTTTTAATATTTCCTAGAATATTTTATTCTTCTAGGAGAGGGGTGGGTGCTAACTTCATACAATCCCCCCTTTTTTCAAAACATTTGAGTGGGACACACATGTTCTTGGCAAAGGGTTAAAATGGATCAGATCAGGAAGACTTGATGGGTGCTTTTAATTTTTCTCTGATGCAAAGGGAAGGCATTGATAGAGGCAGCAGAGAAGGATTCCTTCAGTGGCTCCCAAAAGGAAAGCTTTCCACCATGAAGGTCTAGCAGCCAGGGCAAAAGTTCTGGAAAGAAATTTACAGTATCCAATTTTCCTTGCAAATTATTTTCAGATGTTTGATATCACTTTCTGTGAGCTTCCAGACAGGTTTCAAGCAAGCACAAATCCTAAAATTCTTCACAGTCATAGTTTTCCTTTAAATTACAGACTTCCCATTTCAAGGGATGGTTCTTGAACCTGCCTTAACTCTTACTTTAGTGCATCTGGGATTTGTGAGTCCAAATTGAGATTAGCAAGTGTGCAATCCAGGCTACTTAGTATTTTTAAAATTAGACACAATGAGCCCTGGGACTTGTAGTAATGACAACATAAGTGCAACATATGCAGCTGGGCAGCATCATTTGTGAGTCACAGCCAGGGTGTTGGAGATCTTTTTTCTGCTATCTTTTCAAGTGAGGGAATTGTCTGAGAGGGATGCCCCTCCCGCATGGAATTAGTAGGAAGTGACTTCTTGGGCCTTAGTGCCACAGAGCAAAAAGGAACAGCTTTGTGAGGAGGTAGGTGAAGTGTCAGGGTTCCAAATAGCATCCAAAAGTAAAAAGTAAAATGCATGGTAGAATAATAGAAAGTGTGGCAAGCCAAAGACCCAAAAGAAAAGATGGCTGCATGCCTGACAGGCAGCTTTTCCTCAGAAGAAAAGCGTATCCTGAAAAGAGAATAATATGGGGATTAACATAAGCATAACTAACCACCTCTTCCCACCTCCACCCCTCAGGGAAGCCCTTTGGCTTATCAGGAAATTTATCATGGAATTGTTTCACTAATTTATCAGCTTTTACATTCCAACTTTTCACCCATGTAGCTTCAGACAAAGGGTACCCCTTCCAATGCATTAAATAATGAAAATGACCTCTATACAATCTAGAGTCTAATTTTTTTTCACTTCATAGTGAGTCTCTCCTTGTATCACCACTGGAAGATGGGGAGGTTGGGTCAGCAGTCTTAGGGTGAACCCAATCACAGGTTTCAGCAAGCTACAGAGAAAGACTGGGTGGATTTCCCTTAAACTTCTGGGCAGAGCTGCACTGTAACTGGATTATTATTTTCACTGTTGGGAAGGGACTTAAACATTTTGGCCCTAATTTCTTGCTTAACCTTATGTATTAGGTAGACAAGAAAACTTGTGCTTTTAAAATGAAAGCACAGCTTTCATTTTAGGCTACCAAAATTGACGCCTGGTGAGGTGGAGTTTTTTTAGGAATCCAAAGTGACCTTGCAACTTTGCATCGTGGCTGCGCTGTAGTACTTCCGGCATTAAGTTCGAAGGGATGTACAGTTTGTATCCTTTCCAGGCTAAGCCATCTCTCATCGTCAGGATATCTTTGTTGCCATTGAGTCAGGGGTCGGTTGGCAACGCCATCTTCATTGCTGCAGTCAGCTTTTCCTCAGCCAGAGTGGACTGCCATCTGGTCTGGCCTCTAGTGGTGACTTGAGCTGCCTTTTGGTTGGGGGGAATGGTGGGGTGAATCACTTCTTCTCTCTGACTGTCATACTGTAGTTTCCTCGATAAGGCATCTGCCAATAAATTCTTCCTGGCAGGGATGTGTTTCAGTTCAAATTTAAACCTTCTGAAGTATGGTGCCCAGCAAATGTGCTTTGGAGACAGTTTCCGAGGACTTTTTAGGGCTTCAAGTATGTATGGTCAGTCCAAACCTGAATGGCATATCCTCCTCCCTAGGAAATGTCTTCAGGTAAGTAGTGTCCACCAGACCGCATAGGTTTCTTTCTCCCAAATTACCCATCTTCTTTCCATGGCGGTAAGTTTTTTAGGACGGGAGCACATGGGAAGAGTTGTCCCTCTTTCTTCTTTTGCAACTGCACTGCCACTATAGCCACATCACTGGCATCTACCTGGATTATGAATTGCTGTTCTGAGTCAGGGTGTTGCAGAATGGACTTGTTGGTGAAGAGCAGTTTTAATTTTTCAAATGTTTTTTTGACAGTCTATTATCCACCCAATAGGCTTGTTTGGCTTTGGCTTTGTTGGGGATGCCCCTGTTTTTAACAGTTCACTCAAGGGCAGAGCGACTACTGCAAAAGCCAGGATGAATTGCTAATAGAAGTTAGCAAATCCTAGGAAATTTTGTAGCTGTTTGCGTGGGGCAGGGGGATTGCCAGTCTAGCACTGTTTTCACTTTCCCTGGGTCCATTTCTATCCCCTCACTGGAAATATGATAGCCAAGGTAATCCAGTGAGGTCTTGTGGAATTCACACTTTATTTATTTATTTATTTTATTTTATTAAATTTATACCCCACCCTTCTCCTTGTTAGGACCCAGGGCGGCGCACAGGCATTATATAAAACCATAAATACAATATACATCAATCAATTAAAAATATATTAAATTAATTCACCCGTGCTAAAACCCATTATTAAAACCGTAACCAAATTATAATTTATATTTAAAAGTCAGATGCGGGGGGCTATCCTAGGCCGGCTTGTTGGAATAAGTACGTCTTAAGACGTTGGCGGAAGAGGCGGAGGTCCGAGGTAGTGCGAAGGTCGGGGGGTAGGTCGTTCCAGAGGGCCGGGCCCGCCACAGAGAAGGCTCTTCCCCTGGGTGTCGCCAGCCGGCATTGCCCAGCCGACGGCACCCGGAGTAGGCCCGCTCTGTGGGAGCGGACCGGACGAAGGGATGTATGGGGCAGGAGGCGGTCTCGTATATAGCTAGGCCCCGAGCCATGGAGCGATTTAAAGATGGTGGTCAACACCTTAAAGCGCACTCGAAAGGCCACAGGCAGCCAGTGCAGCTCGCGCAGGAGAGGTGTTACGTGGGCTTGCCTTGAGGCACCCATAACCACCCGCGCGGCCGCATTCTGCACTAACTGCAGCCTTCGAGTGCACCTCAAGGGGAGCCCCATGTAGAGAGCGTTACAGTAATCCAGCCGAGATGTCACAAGCGCTTGAGTGACTGTGCGAAGGGCCCCCCGGTCTAGTAAGGGGCGCAACTGGCGTATCAGGCGAACCTGATAGAACGCCCCCCTGGCCACGGCCGCCACATGGTCCTCCATGGCCAGCCGGGAATCCAGAAGGACGCCCAAGTTGCGCGCCCTCTCCACGGGGGCAAGATGTTCGCCCCCAATGGCCAGTGTTAGATTTATCTGGCTAAACCGGGGTGCCGGAAACCACAGCCACTCGGTCTTGGACGGGTTGAGCTTGAGTTTGTTACTACCCATCCAGACCCGGACGGCCTCCAAACACCGGGACAGCACCTCGACGGCATCGTTGGGGTGGTTTGGGGTGGATATGTACAGCTGAGTATCATCAGCGTACAGATGGTACTCCACCCCAAAACCACGGATGATCTCGCCCAGTGGCTTCATGTAGGTGTTGAACAGAAGTGGCGAGAGGACCGACCCCTGAGGAACCCCACATGTGAGGGGCCTCGGGGCCGACCTCTGCCCTCCTGCCAACACCCATTGCGACCGACCAGAGAGGTAGGATGAGAACCACCGTAAGACGGTGCCTCTCAACCCCAACCCCCCCAATCGGTGCAATAAGATACCATGGTCGATGGTATCAAAAGCCGCTGAGAGGTCTAACAGGACCAGGATAGAGGAGCAACCTCTATCCCGAGCCCTCCAGAGATCATCCACCAACGCGACCAATGCCGTCTCGGTACTGTGACCGGGCCGGAAGCCGGACTGGCGCGGGTCTAGATAATCAACTTCCTCCAGATGTCGAGGGAACTGTTGAGCCACCACACTCTCAACAACCTTCACTAAAAAGTGAAGGTTGGAGACGGGACGATAGTTCTCTAATAAAGCCGGGTCCAGGGATGGCTTCTTGAGGAGGGGCCTCACCACCGCCTCTTTCAAGACGGTAGGCAAGAACCCCTCACTCAGAGATGAATTCACAATACCCTGGAGCCAGCCTCGTGTCACCTCCCAGGATGCCAGTACAAGCCAGGAGGGGCACGGGTCCAATAAACATGTGGTGGCTCTAAGGTTCCTCCGCAACCTGTCCATATCCTCGGTAGTAACAAAGTCGAACTCCTCCCAAGGTGTTATCTCAAGACCAGCACCGGGCACCTCGACCGGACCACTAGTGGAGGGCAGCTCGTTCCGAATCTGAGTGATTTTGTCCTGCAGGAAAATTCCAAATTCCTCTGCTCGACCCTGCAAAGGGGCTTCCCGCGGCCTCAGATGAAGGAGGGAGCGGGTCACCCCAAACAGGGCGGCAGGGCGGTTTTCCGCGGACGCGATAAGGGTGGCACAATACTCACGTTTGGTCACTCTTAGCGCCACTAAGTAAGTCCTAATATGGTCTCTCACTAGTGTTCGGTCAGCTTCGGATCGAGAAGATCTCCACCTACTCTCTAGGCGTCTCTTGTGGCGTTTCATCTCCCGAAGCTCCTCGGTAAACCAAGGAGCCTGGGTGACTCGACGCCGCATGAGAGGCCGCAAGGGCGCGACTCGGTCCAGGGCCCCCGCGGCCGCACTATACCATGCGGCCACTAGGTCCTCAGTCGAGCCGCGGGGCAGGGATACAGGTACTGGCCCAAGCTCCCTCTGGAACCTTTCCGGGTCCATCAGGCGCCTGGGGCGGAACCAACTTGGTGTTTCCGGTTCCGCCTCCCCGCGGTGGGGTGTGACGGTTGGAAAGTCTATCCGAAGGAGAGAGTGATCTGTCCATGACAAGGGTAAGATGTCTAAATCCCCTGTTCCGAGATCACTAATCCAGTGTCCAGAGACAAAAATCAGATCCAGCGTGTGTCCTCCCTCGTGAGTGGGGCCCTGAACTACTTGGGTCAGGTCCATGGCCGTCATGGAAGCCATGAACTCCCGAGCCGCCTCGGATGTTTCGCCCGCCGACGGCAGGTTAAAGTCCCCCATGACTATAAGTCTGGGGGTCTCCACCGCCATCGCGGCGATCACCTCGAGTAGCTCGGGCAGGGCTGCTGTTACATAGCGGGGAGCCAGGTATACAATCAGCAAGCCCAACTGCCTCCCTAGGCCCCACTTCACGAAGAGGGACTCACAGCCGGTCGTCTGAGGCACAGTGGTCTCCTTCGGCTCCAGACTTTCCTTAACAATAACCGCCACCCCCCCACCCCTGCCACTTTGATAGTTTATCCCCGTCCCTGGTTTGTATTTGTAATATACCTCTCTCAAGTCCAGTTTGGTGAACACCTTGCCTTTGGCCAAGTGGTTCAACATGTCCTTCATGAAGACTAGGGGGTAGTTGTTTGCTACGCAAACTGCGTTAATTCCCTGGACATCAATGCAGAGTCGCAACAACACCCCCATCTTTCTTCTCTTTGAAGAGCATGGGGGGTGTTACTTTTGACTTGGTTGGTTGGATAAAGCCCTGTTTCAAATTGGCATCTATGTATTTTCTTAATTCTGCCATTTCTTTAGGGACTATGGAGTACATCTTCAGCTTTGGTAGTAATGCCCCAGGCACAAACTCTATTGCACAGTCAGTGGGTTGGTGATGGGGGAGATAATTGCAATCTTCCTCACTAAAAATCCTTCCAAGTCCCAGTATTCTTTTGGTATTTGCTGTATGCCTGGAAGTTTAGTATCTACCGCAGGGCCTGCAGGCTCTGGACTCTCCACTTTAAGGGGTTTGATGGTCCCTGGGTGACCTTCTGGCTTCACAGGGGTAGTGGCCCAATGCCCATGGTCAGTTTTCAAACACCGTCCTTCCACTTTATGGCAGATGCCCACTTGTCTAACCATGCAAACTCCAAGATGATTGATTCATTCATTTTTGGTGCTACAATGAATCCAAGGAGTTCATGGTGGCACCCTATCTGAAACTTCACTAAGTCGGTGTTTAGCTTGACTGGGGAGCCTCTGATTAGTGTCTCATCGACTTGCTCAAAACAGATATGATGGGGCAAGGATCTTGTGTGAATGCCCAGCTACTCCATGATTGATATACTGATTAAGCACTGGATGTAGCCTGGGTCAACAACTGCCTCAGCTTCCCCTTCTACCCCAGTCTCGGGCATTATAAGTTTGGCTTTGATGGGAAAAGGGCTGATGGATGCACTTACTATTGGATCCACTTCATTGCTTTTTTCCTCCTCTGAACTGGGAGGGGTTTCCCCCTCTGGTGGAGTATCCGTCTCCTCAGGCTCGGGAGTAAGATGATTCTTTTCGTGTGGTTTTTGTTGGCCCCTTTTTGTTCCACAGGATTGGTGCCGGTGCCAAGCATTCTGACACTCTGTGCCTGTGCTAACCACATTTTATTGCTCTCACAGATTTTGGGGGAGGCATTTTGGCTTGTTTTATTTGGGTTTGACGGCCCAAAGGTCTACTAGACTGCTTTTCAGTAGTAGGCTTTCAATGGGGGCGAAGTTCATGATTGAGAATGACTGCAGTAGTGTACCAATTCTGGATAAATTCCGGCACCCCTCTGATGTTGCATGTTTTTCTCAGTTCAGGATCTAGGGCATCTTTGATTATGTGCACAAGGAGTCATTCTGGCCATTCCTGTAGTTTTCTAGCCGTCCTTCTAAACTCCCAAACTAATTCCTTTACAGGATGGGCAGCCTGCTGAAATCCTTGGGTTTGCTCGTCTGCTTCAACATATTGGGCCTCGTTGTTAAATCGGATCCATATCAGTTGATGTAATCCGTTGGTATCTTCTAATTCGGGAGCCCCCTTGTTGTGGAGCTCTGCTACCCATTCGGCCATTTCCCCCTCCTTCATCCCCTCAGTTATTGCTGAAACCAGCTGTCAGCGTTCCAAATATCATCCAGAATTAAATCAGAGTTCAAGGCATAGCTTTCATCAAAGTTCCAATTTAATGATAGACATGTTAGTACAAACTATGGAAACCCGAATCTGAAAGCTCCCTGGGTGTCCACCCAGTTGAAAGTTCAAAACCTTGCCCCCACACCCACAAGTCCATCACATGGTCCGATCTTTCTCTGCCATGCTGGCATCTAGTTCCGGTCAGGTGCAGAGGTGCAGAGACAAAAGATGACCTTGGGCTTCTAGAAAGGAATGTTTTATTTTGACAACAACACATTCTACAATTCTACTCCTTACTCTTCCCCCTTCCAATTACCAACTTATGAAACAGCATAGTAAAGAAAGAGAGAGTGTGGCTTCCCAGGGGTCCCATTCAAACGTTGTTCGAAATCGAGAGGGTGCAGGAGCCAGCGGGACTGGTGCCTGGACTTGCATGGGTGGTTGGGCAGGTGCTTGAGGCTGAAGCCCCTTGTGCTGCTGCTCCCTGCGGCTGCAGTTAGGCAGAAACCTATTGGGGCATTGGGGCTTGAGGCTGCCCCTCTGGTGGTGGTTGGGCCAGAACTGCTTGAGGGGTCACTACTTGGGATTGCCCTGGGCCAGTTATCTGAATTGGTATCATCTGCTGGGGAGGGCCAGGCATCCACTGGTATTGCGCCCATCCATGGCTCGGGAAGAAAGCCCACCCTGGTTGGATTTGATTCACAGGCTACAACCCAAACATCAGTGGCTGGCTAGGGGGCAAAATCCCCCCAGCTGCTTTGCTGCTGGCTGGGTTAACCTCCCCATCCTGGTTGATGGGCCATCTGCACCCTAGGGTGAAGGAGAACTACCGTTGGTCTTATTCCAGTGGCAAGGTTTTGGGCTGACCCGCTTATGGAAGGGGATTAAATCCTGACTCCAATGCGTTGCAGAGTGTTGACGCGGGAAGCCGATGGTTGGCTGGGTCATGGTCAACCTGGGTAGTTCAGAACTAAGGCAAGGGTTGATTCAACTCATGTTAAGCTGTTCAAATTGGTCTGGGAGGCCAGTCCAAGACTGACTGCATGATGGTTGCTGGGATCCCCAAACTGTGGAGCACCCGGTTGACATCTGCATTGGTCCCCTCCACTCATGGGTTGAGGCTGATCCCAAACCCATCTGTGGCTACAACAGCAACTCCTTATGGGAGGTGAATCCCATGGCTTCATCTTGCAGAATTAGCTTCAATTGCGAGGGATCCCTAGGAGCCAGCTCTTTGCACCTAGCTCCTAGCTGGCATTCCCTCTCTGCGGCCTCCGCAGCTTCCACCATGGCTTTGGAAGCACGTAGATGGTCTCAACAAAGATAGATGATCCATCATCTGCTGCTTTCTCCATGGGCTTCTTCTCTTCCTTCATCTTCCCTGAGTCGTTATGCCACCAGGGTTTGGGTCGGTGCTGGGGCTCAGGACCCTGGACAGCACCACAAAATTTGGAGTAGCTGGCAAAGTATTTTATAGGAGATTTGAGTTAATGTCAGGGTTTCAAATAGCATCCAAAAGTAAATCAGAGTCAAGGAAAAGTATTGCTCAAAGTTCCAATTTATTAAAAGAGCCATGTTGCACTTCTGGGAAAACCCAAATCTGAAAGCTTCCTGGTTTTCCCCACCTAGTTGAAAGTTCAAGATCTTGCCCCCACACCCACAAGTCCATCACATAGTCCAATCTCCCACAGCCATGCTGGCAGTTTCACCCATCCAATTCCAGTCAGGTGCAGAGGTGCAAAGACAAAGGATGACCTTGGCTTTCTAGAAAGAATTTTGTTATGGCTACATAGTATGTAACTCCTTATAATCCTCCCTCCCATTTTCCCACCATAGAAAATGCATAGTAGAATAATAGAAAGTGTGGCAGGCCAAAGATCCAAAGGAAAATATGGCTGCAGGCCTGACAAGTGGATAGTTTCAATCTAATTCTGGATGGGGTGTCTCTGTGTGTATGCTTGTGTATGCAGCTACTTTTAAAATACAAGCAATAGAGACATTTTGGACAAATTTCCCTTCCGTCAGACAGAAATCCAAGGTGTTCAGAACTTGCTGTGGCAACCACTCCCAAATACAACTCTTATATGAGTACATTAAACTGATTACAATATAAATGAGACAAGAAAGAAAACATTAAAATGAATTTCCACCAAACCCAATTCCTGGCTCAGTGAATGGAAGGTTTTCTCTTGAGGCAGCATTTGGATCCATGTGTTCTGCTTCCACAAGCTGCAGAGTCATCTGTGTAGGACTGAAAGACATGAGAACAGTCAAGAGCCAACCATGGTTAGTTAAGTGCAATTAAGTTTGGATTTTTCCCCATCCCTAACATTGTGAATTTGTTTGGACTTTGACATTTAAGGATATTATATCAACAAGCTCATAGGAGTATGTGGAATCGTGGCAACATGGAGGTGGACACTTTGAGTTCTGGTGAACTGTGGCTTGCACTCATTGTACCTTTGACCTCTGGCACCTGTGGCAAAAGGCTGATGTCCAGGTGTCTTATCAGATTCCAAGACTGGAATTAAGTCAGTTATGGCATTTATGACTTTTTAAAAGTTTTTTAAAGAACTGATTCTAGAGCCAGATTTGGCTTTCACTAGACAAATGCAGTTTTCTTAGCAAGTTTATAATTGCCTTATTCCTAGGGTAAAAGTGAATGATGAGCCAAGATCACCTAACTGGCTTTATGCTTAAGGCGGGACTAAAATTCATGGTTTCCCAGTTCCTAGCCTGGTGCCTTAATCACTACACCAAACTAGTTCTTTGTCTTGCATTTAATTCTAGAAAATTAAATATAACATTCTATCTTAATCCTTTTGGAGAAGAGTGCCATGATAACCTCCTACTAGGAAGGTTGAGAATTTAATCCTGCATAGCAGCCAATGTTTCTCTGCTGTAAACTCCATGTAGGCTTCAGTAAAGGCATCCATCCAGTAAACTCTCAGCTCCATCCAGTTGCTCTATCCTGAATAGGATTATAGGATCGTAGAAAGGGAGTTTTAATCTGTTAGAGGAAGGAAATTATTTTAAATGTGTCTTTTTGCTATTGGATAATGGAGCATTGACTGTAAGGGGTGGAAAGTACCTTGGAGATTATCTAATCCCTGCATTTTGAGAAATCTGCTACTCCTTGATATTAGACCACTCAAGTTTGTTTAAACATAACAGAGCCTATAGTCTTCTGAAGCAGTCTGTCACACAATGAAACAGCTCTTACAATTATGAAGTTATAGTTAATCTCCAAACCAAATCTACTTTTTTGTAATTTAAACTAATTTGTTAGCTGCTGCTAGAAGAGCCTTAAACAATTCTGTTCTGTATGATGATCCTTGATCATAGATGGCTACTATCATGTCTCCTCATGATTTTCTTCAGTCTAAAGGTACTCAATATATCCAGCTATTCATATGCTTTGTCTTTCTCCCCCCCACCCAATTTTTTTATTTTCTTTTAATACAAGCATTTTATCATTCATTAAATAGTGTGATCTCTGGGTACAATTTTTTTGTGTCATAGTAGTTAGAGGTAACCACCACATTCATTTTTTTGTATGTATGTATGTATATATATATATGTATATTCTTATTTTAATACTAGTAATTAAAACTTAACATTTTGTTGTTAAGTTTGTTATAACATTTATCTTCTTAATTTATTTATTTCTAATACATTATTTTCATATTTATTTTCTAACCATTGATAGAATAGCAACCATATATTATAATAATCAGATTCTTCCTTTAATTGCAAGTGTTACTCTATTCATTTCTGCACATTCTAATATTTTTAATCATATTTTTTCAGTGAGGATCTCTTCACCCTTCCAATTTTGTGCAAATACAATTCTAGCTGTAGTTATTACATGAATAATCAAATACCATATTTTTCAGCATATAAGATGCACAGGAGTATAAGATGCACCCAGGTTTTGAAGAGGCAAATTTAAAACAAATGTAGGTAAGTAGATAAAGGGAGAGAGAGAGTAGTTAGGTAGTTAGGTAAATAGGTAAGTAAAGGGAGAGAGAGAGAGAGAGAGAGAAGGAAATACAGTAGGGAGGGGGAGAGAGTGTGTAGATAGGTAGGTAAATAAAGGGATAAAGAGAGAGAAATAGAGAGATAGAAAGAGAGAAATACAGTAGATAGGTAGGTAGGGAGAGTAGGTAGGTAGAGGGATAGAGAGAGAAAAATAGAGAGAAATACAGTAGATGGGTAGGGGAGAGAGAGTAGGTAGGTAGATATATAGGTAGATAGAGGGGGGAGAGAAATACAGTAGGTAGGCAGGGGAAGAGAGAGAGAGAAGGTAGGTAGGTAAGTAGATGTTTCCAGGTGTATTTATCTATGTGCTGGAGAAGAAAATCACTGACAACCTGTAGCACCTAAAACTTTGTTTCTGCTGGCACAGCACTTGACCAATGTAATTCTCATCAATCCCTCTAACTAAACAGCCTTCCGAAAGAGGGGGAAAGGTTTTTGCACTCTGCAAACATCCCCCAAACAGCCCATTTTTCATGAAAATGTGCCCCTTTTTTCCAAATAAAAGGCAGGAATAGTCTTGGGGGGGGGGCTTGCAGAGTGCTCCGGGGGGAGGGGCAAAAACTAGCAAACAAATGGCCCATTTTTTGCAAAAACGGGCTGTTTTTTGGTCATAAAAATAGCATGCCTAGCTTTATGGAGGTTTATAGAGTGCTCCTTGGGGCTGGGGGGGGATCGGGCTGTCCTTTGCTCATTTCTGCCCTCCCCAGCCCCCAGGAGCTCTCTAAAAGTCTCTATAAGGCTATGGATGGCCATTTTGGTGAAGGGGGCGGGGCTTCAGGAGGCAAAAAAGTGCTGTATTCAGTGTATAAGACGCACCCAGATTTTCAGCCTCTTTTTAGAGGAAAAAAAGTGCGTCTTATACTCCGAAAAATACGGTATGCATTTTTGCCTAGTATTTTTTTTGCTTCTATCATGTTTCCCTAAAAATAAGACAGGATCTTATATTATATCATGAAATATGGCCTTGGTCTTATTATTGGGGGGGTGTATTACTATTTTGGGGATGTAGGAGGCGGCAAGCATGGGACTGCATGTCGTCTTGCCCCCCTTGCCTCCCCTCCCTGTTCTTTGTGGCAGATGAGCTGCTGGCTGGCACTGCTCTGACGTATCCTGTCACCGCTCTGCATCGAATTGGGCTTTTTTTGTGAGGGAGACAATCTGGGGAGCGAGTTGTATGGATTTTCATGCCTTCCTTTATGGGATGTTGCTTTGCACCTGGGACATCGGAAGAAGCCCTATGAGGAAACGCCGCTGCCAATGTGCAGGAAATCCCCCCCGCCTGCAGATCATCCTTTCAAAACATAGTTTCACCAGGATGAAGAGGTGGCTCCATTGTGTTTCTCGCTGTTTTGTCCAGTGAAGTTGAACTCAGAAGATTTTTTTTAACAGGGTGCTTCCCTGGACAAAACAGCGAGAAACATGATGGAGCTGCAAGTCTTGGGTAGGACATGTGTCTCGCAGCCAAACTCCTCCCACCCTGCCCCAATGCTAACAGAATCCAGGCTGCTTCCCTTCCCTACCATCTCTTTAGCGAGACGGGTGGCAGGTGGGGTGGGAGAGAAGTGAGAGGTGTGCTGGACTTCCCCCGCTGCCCTGACTCCTGTCAGCCTGAGCTTTGCTCCTAAAACCCTGTGAGCCACTTCTCTGCTTGAGTTCAGCCGAAAGGGGGGCTGAGAGCAAGGGCGAGATAAAGCTGATTGCTTCCCCTTTGCTTCTTCTACCAAAAGTAGTCTTGGGCACAGCCACTTTTGCAGCAGGAGACTCAAGCCTGCCTTCCGAAGTGTACTGTAGCAGCAGCTATCCACAATGTTTTTTATATATATTTTTTTATTTTCAATATAAAAACAAATAAAAACATTATTCATCTTCACCTTTGTACAACATGTCGTTCGGTCATAATTTCTGTGCATCAGTACTTAAAATTATAAACATAGTTATCAATTTTCTTTCCAATGTATGTATATCAGATTATTTTCCACAATTTTTTTAATCCTTATTTTGTCCTGATCCATGTGGCTCACTGGGCCATGTGGGTCGGGATGAAATAATGATAAAAAAATCGTAGATAGCTCCTGCTACAGTACCCTTCAGAAGGCCAGTGCAAGGCGTGTGGGGTGCATTAATTGGCCTCCTGCTGCTTTTGTGGCCACAATCAATGGCAAAAGCAGCCACACTTGGAGGCCACGGCTGGAGCAGCACCCGCAAATCAACTGTTTTTTGAATGGCAGCCAGATCGACTCAACTGATCCAATTAAGGAGCCGAGAAGCGCTGAGGTGATCGGGGAAGGGAAGGCCTTCCTCCTGTACTTGCCACGGCACCCTTTCACTAGGACTTATCTCTCCCCAAAATCAATAACTTGTAATTGCATTAGCATGAATTACCAATTCACATCATCAAATACTTTCTGTGCAGCAAGAAAAATCAACACCATTTGTTTCTCTGGATATGCTTCATAATGTTCCAATGTGTTCAAAATTATTCTCATATTGTCTCTAATCTGTCTCTTGGATAAAAAGCCATATTGGTCTATATAAATTTATTTAAAAATCTCTAATCTTGAAATTGGTCTATGTTTTGTCTTTGATGCCCTCTATTATGTCCTCTGAACATGTTCCATTTTGCCAAATGCCCTGGATGAAATATTTTAAGTTTGAGCTGATCAACATACAACATAGAGAAATGATTTTTCTTGATTTTGTATCATACTTCTGTTTATATGGCCTAGGATTTTTTTTTGTAAGCTAGAACATGTTCTAGTTCAATATTATGATAAAGAACATGCTGACTTTTGCCAAACAATGCATTTCTTTAAAAAATGTTCACATCCAGAGCATTTTGTTATGTTCCAGAGTTTTGTCTGATATTGATATATCAAATTAATTAGTCTGTTCCCTGTTCTTCTTTTTTCACTTTTATGATAGCAGAAACAAGTATGTTTTTTGAAAACAATTTTTATTGGTTTTACAATATATAAAAAGGAAAAGGGAGTATATAGGGTATTTCGTTAACATTTTAGGACTTCCATGTCAGGGGTGGTGACTGTCTCCGAGGCTTCGTACAAAATACAGTTAAGTAAATGGTGGCAAGAGATACATATATATCACATCATAAACTTCGTACATTCAATATTTTGTTTCGTATTAACATCCGTTTTCAGGAATTACAATAAGAGTTTCAAAATAAATTCATTTTTGTGATCTGAGTCTCTTTGCTGTTGTTTCTTCTTCGTCCTTCCCGCCAATGGGCGGGGCCATGGCCCCTCCCGTTCCTTCTTCTTCATCTCCCAGGATTAAGGAATGTTTTTTAAGAAAGGCCTCCGCCTCTCCTACTGTTTTAACTCTAACTCTACCCTCATCCCAGAATTCCAACATTGCTTCAGGCATTAACCATTTGAACCATACTCCTTTTTTGTATAATTTTTTGGACAAGAAGGAATATTTCCTTCTTATCTCTTGTATTTTTTTTGGAACTTGCTTCAATATGGTAATTTCTTTTTGTTGATATTTCAAAGGCCCCCCTCGTTGTGCCCTCAGAAACTCATCCCTTGTGGACCTTCTTACAAATTTAATATGAATCTCTCTAGGTACATCATTTATTCTAGCATATGCTGAGTTAATTCTGTAAATCAGGTCTATATGCCCCCAGATATATTCTTTATTCTTTTTAGTATAATCTGCTAAAATTGTGCTCATTAAATCCTTAAGGTCCTCTCCTTCTGACTCTGGGATGTTCTGAAACCTTAAAAAAAAGACATTCTTTCAAACTCCATCCTTGACATATGCCCAGTAATATCTATGTTTTCTTTCCGTATTTCCCTTATCTCTTCTTTCATCTCAACTGCTCCCCCCTCTAACACTTCAATTTTTTGTTTATTATCTGTTGTGATTCTTTGTGTCTCCAACAATTCTAATCTTGAGCTTATGAAGTCTTTCCGCATTTCTTTTATTTCTTTCATTATACTTTGGAGCATTTCATCTGTCGATGATCCTTGGGTGTCCTCTCCTGCCGCTTCTTTTTGTAGCATTGTGGTAATCTTCGTCTGCTGCAAAGTTGGGCTGGCTTTAGTTGAAGCTGGAGCGGAAAGGGACTTTCTAGTTGGTGGCTTTCTTGCAGCCATTGCTATAGTTTTAAGTTCTTGTAGCAAAAAATGGCGTCAGTGAGCAAGCAGTCAGTGAAGTCCAAGATATCAGGAAAAGTCTAAGTCAGAGTTCAAACCATATATTGTATAAAATCCAGAGAGATAATTGTATTATCAAATCCAAGAGAAAAAAAGAAGAATCCACATATTGGGAGAAACACTAAGAGCTTTTTGAGGAGGTTTTAAGTATAGGTTTTTTACCTTGTGATCTTATAAGGATGAAGGAATGTCTCATGAGTCAAAAGAAAGTTTTCAGCTGAGAACAAAGAAACGCCATTTTCCCGCCTCAATGCCGGAAGAGGAGAAGTAGTGACAGTTTCATTTCTGTTATAGCGAGGCAACAGGGAGAAAGAAGAACTATTTAACTCATTTTTTGCATCTGTCTTTACACAAAGGGATAAAACAGTCCAACCCATCAAAAACAGGACCACAAAAATCAGATTAGGAACACAAATTGAAATAGGGAAGAAAATGGTAAGAGACCACCTGTTTAACCTAGATGAGTTCAAGTCACCAGGACTGGATGGATTACACCCCAGGGTTCTGAAGGAACTGGCAGACGAGATCTTAGAACCACTGAACTATATCTTTCAGAGATCCCAGAGCCCTGGGGAATTGCCAGAGGACTGGAAAACAGCTGATGTGGTTCTCATCTTCAAAAAAAAAAATATCCAGGAAACTATAGACCTATCAGACTGGCCTCAATATCAGGAAAGATTCTTGAAAAGATAATCAAGCAACGAATTAGCAAACACCTAGAAGCAAACAAAGTAATAGCCAAAAACCAATATGGGTCTGTCAAAAACAGATCACGCCAGACTAATCATTGCATTCTTTGACAAAGTGACAAAATTAGTGGACCAGAGGAATGCCGTCGATATAGTTTACTTGGACTTCAGTAAAATATTTGATAAGGTAGATCATAACCTACTACTAGATAAAGTAGAAGAATGTGGGTTAGACAGCATCACCACCAGATGAATTCGTAACTGGCTGACCAACCACACTCAATGTGTAGTCCTCAATTGAACTGCAGCTACATGGAAGGAAGTATGCAGTGGAGAACCCCAAGGCTGTTTTAGGCCCAGTACTCTTCAACATCTTCAACAATGATTTGGATGAGGGAATAAATGGGGAACTCATCAAGTTTACAGATGACACCAAGCTGGCAGGAATAGCCAACACTCCAAAAGATAGGCTTAAGATACAGAAAGATCTTGACAAACCTGAACATTGGGCACTATTAAATAAAATGAAATTCAATGGTGAATTTCTGCCAAAATTGGCTGCCAAAAAAGCCAACACAGTTCTAGTATACATAAACAGGGGGATAGAATCAAGATGATGGAGTTTGCGCATGCATGAAAATGGAGGTCGCGTTTTGAGGAACGGGAGAAGGCCCAGGGATCGTTTTTGCCCCCGGGGGATGTTGCCAGCCCTCATTGACCATCGTGGAGGGCTGGCCCGGCGAGACGACATGCTGGCCGTCACACCAGGCCGCTTGGATTTAGAGGGTGAGCCGAGGGTGTGATGGCAGAGCGAGCGAGGTGAGGAGCAATGAGTGCGGCCTTCTCGGCCCAGAGCGTCCTAGAGCGTCTCGGCCTAGAGCGTCCCGGCGCGGCTGAAGGGAAGGAGGTAGGCCTGTGAAGCCGGGACGCGGAAGAACTAAAGCAACGGGCCGGGAGGACTTTTCATCTGGCCACAGGATTAATGGCAGACCGAGCGGCCCACATCCGACCCGACCTGAGTGTTTCCCCTACCGACCCGGGAGTGGAGCTGTGGGAGCAATGGTGCTGGACGGCTGGAGATGATGACGGTGGATGAAGTTAGAAGGAGAGAGGATGTGAGAGGAGAGATTGGAGGTGAGAGATGTGAAGAAAGGAGAGGAGGAGAGAAAGAGGGGAAGGAAAGAAGGAGAAGGAGATGGAGATGGTGATGGAGATGGAGAGGGAGATGGAATGGAGAGGAAGAAGGAGAAGGAGAAAAGTAAGAAGGAGGAGAAGGAGAACGAGAAGGAGAAAGAAGGACTGGATCGGAGAATGAGAAGGAAGAACAAAGGATAGAGTGAATGGACAGCAAAAAGGAGTGTTTGGATGGATGAGGCAGCCAAGCAGCCGGGTCGTGAAATGAAATGGTGGAGCAAAGGCTGAGCAGGACCCAGGAAGACCTAGAGTGAGTGCATTGGACAGGAGGAGGTAAGCTGAGCCAGCACATGGCAGCATTTTCCATCAGGCCGCACGACGGACCAACTAGCCGTGCAGCACGAAATGCAGACTTAGGCCTATGTGGCTGAAGAAGACAGATGGGTGGGGTTCTTGCAGGGACTAAACTGTGATCTGCCCTTACGCAGGACCCCTAGTCTAATTGACTAATTGACTTTTTCCCTCCTGCTCCTAAGGAGTATTATCTCTTATTACATCTACTGCACTTTATTTATAACCTGTCACTTTACACCTGCTCTTCCCTGGACTCTGTTGGACTTGCAACTATCTCTCCGGGTCGGAACGACCATCGGGGCTCCTGAAATGTATTCAAGGTGTGATCTCCTTTGCCTGCGAGAGTCTCCCCTCTCGCAGGCCTGGCCCCCTTATCTAACACGGGCCCACCTCAAGGATGGACTGATTGCTCCTGAGAGGTGGGCGAGGCGCAAACTGAGAGGGTTTTTACGTAATTTTTTAATTCAACTTTTAGGGGGTTCCAGGGAGGAGGGGAGGGATAGTCCAGTTAGGGGGCAAGAAAGAACCAGGCCAGCCGGCGGAAGTGAGGAAACGGAGGAAGGGGAGGGGGGTCATTTCCACTGAGGTTTTGTCCATCAGTTCGGTTCAGGGGAGGGGCAGGGGCGGTGGGAGATGGATTGGACACCATCTGTTGGAAGACCGTGGCCGCTGGCTACAAGTCTTCCCATCGCGGTCTAGGTGGACAAGGACCACAGAACCGGTGCCCTAGGCTGATGTTATGCAACGCCAAGTTCGTGGTACAAAAAGCCCCCCTCATCTGTGACCTTGTGTCAGAGGGGGACCCAGACCTGGTGGGTATAACAGAAACCTGGTTGGGCCTCGAGGGGGGTTTACCCCTCGTAGAAATGTGCCCACCAGGCTACCGAGCCTTCCATCAGCCTAGGGCCCTTGGAAGGGGGGGGCGATTATGATTAGGGAAGGTCTTGAGCCGAAGGAGACCACGATCCCTCAGATGACCGGATGTGAGTCCCTCCTCGTGAAGTGGGGCCTAGGGAGGCAGTTGGGCGTGTTAGTTGTATACCTGGCTCCTCGCTATGCAACAACAGCCCTGCCCGAGGCCCTGGAGGTGATAGCCGAGGCGGCGGTTGAGACCCCCAGACTATTGGTCATGTGGGACTTCAACCTGCCGTCAGTAGGCGAGACCTCTGGAGTAGCTCGTGAGTTAATGGCCTCCATGACAGCCATGGACCTGACCCAGGTAGTTTTAGGCCCTACTCACGAGGGAGGACACACCCTGGACAGTGGAGTAGTGATCTGGGAATAGGGGATTTAGCTATCACACCCCTGTCATGGACAGATCACGCTCTCCTTCGGCTAGACTTTCCAATCGCCGCACCTCACCGCAGGGAGGCGGAGCCGAATATTCCTATATGGTTCCGCCCCAGGCTCCTGATGGACCTGGAAAGGTTCCAGAGGGAGCTTGGGCCAATGCCTGTGGACTTGCCCCGCGACTCGACTGAGGACCTAGTGGCCGCATGGTTAAGTGCGGCCACGGGGGCCTTGGACCGAGTCGCGCCCTTGCGGCCTCTCTTGCGGCGACGAATCACCCAGGCTCCTTGGTTTACCGAGGAGCCGAGGGAGATGAAACGCCACAAGAGACGCTTAGAGAGCAGATGGAGATCCTCTCGCTCCGAAGCCGACCGAACACTAGTGAGAACCTATATTAGGACTTACTTAGTGGCGATAAGGGTGGCCAAACGTCAGTATTGTGCCACCCTTATTGCATCCGCAGATAACCGCCCTGCTGCCCTGTGACCTACTCCCTCCTTCACCAGAGGCCGCGGGAAGCCCCTCTACAGGGACGAGCAGAGGAATTTGGGATTTATCTGCAGGATAAAATCACTCGGATTCGGAATGAGTTACCCTCCATCGCTAGTGGTCCTGTGGGACTGTCCGAGACTAGTCTTGAGGTTCCTTCTTGGGAGGAGTTTGACTTTGTTACCACCGAGGATATGGAGAGGCTCCAGGGCATTGTCAACGCATCTTTGAGTGAGGGGTCCTTGCCTACAGTCTTGAAAGAGGCGGTAGTGAGGCCCCTCCTCAAGAAGCCGTCCCTGGACCCAGCATTATTAGAAAACTACCATCCAGTCTCCAACCTTCACTTTTTAGCGAAGGTTGTAGAGAGTGTGGTGGCCCAACAGTTTCTGCGACACCTGGAGGAAATTGATCATCTAGACCCGCGCCAGTCCAGCTTCCAACCCGGTCACAGCACCGAGATGGCATTGGTTGCGTTGGTTGATGATCTCTGGAGGGCGCGGGATAGAGGATATTCCTCTATCCTAGTCCTGTTAGACCTCTCAGCGGCTTTTGATACCATCGATCATGGTATCCTATTGCACCGACTGGGGGGCACCATTTTACGGTGGTTCTCGTCCTACCTCTCTGGTCGGTCACAATATGTGTTGGCAGGGGGGCAGAGGTTGGCCTCGAGACCCCTCTTATGCGGGGTTCCTCAGGGGTCGGTCCTCTCACCCCACCTATTCAACACATATATGAAGCCGCTGGGCGAGATCATCTGTGGTTTTGGGGTGGGATATCATCTGTACGCTGATGATACTCAGCTGTACATATCCACCCCAGACCACCCCAACGATGCCACTGAGGTGTTGTCCCGGTGTTTGGAGGCCGTACGGATCTGGATGGGTAGTAACAAACTCAAGCTCAACCCATCCAAGACTGAGTGGCTATGGTTTCCAGCACCCCGGTTCAGCCAGATTATTCCAACTCTGGCCATTGGGGGCGAAACACCAGCCCCCGTGGAGAGGGCGCACAATTTGGGTGTCCTCCTGGATTCCCGGCTGTCCATGGAGGACCATGTGGCGTCCGTGGCCAGGGGGGCGTTTCATCAGGTATGCTTGATGCGCCAATTGCACCCCTTACTGGACTGGGCTGCCCTTCGCACAGTCACTCAAGCACTTGTGACATCCCGACTTGACTACTGTAATGCTCTCTACATGGGGCTTCCCTTGAGGTGTACTCGAAAGCTACAGCTAGTTCAGAATGCAGCCGTGCGAGTGATTACGGGAGCTCCTAGATACTCCAATCCTGCGCGAGCTGCACTGGCTTCCTGTGGTTTTTCGGGTGCGCTTCAAGGTTTTGACGACCATCTTCAAAGCACTCCATGGCTCGGGACCTAGTTATTTATGAGACCATCTCCTGCCCCATACATCCCTTCGACCGATCCGCTCCCACAGGGAGGGCATTCTCATCTTCCCTGTCCCTGGGCGGGGCCGTCGCTCCCTCCATTCTCCCATCTTCACCTCCCAACTGGGGAGAATGTTTTTTAATAAAAGCCTCCGCCTCAGTGTTTTGATTTTTACTCTGTCCCCCTCCCAGAAGATCAGCATTCCCTCTGTTAATAACCACTTGAACCATATTCCCTTATTATATACTTTCTTAGACAAGAAGGAATACTTCCTTCTTATTTCTCTAATTTTTTTCGGAATCTGTTTCAAAATGATTATTTCTTTATCCTGGTATTTTAAAATTCCATCCCGTTGAGCCCTCAATATCTCATCCCTTGTGGATCTCCTAAGAAATTTAACATGAACTTCTCTTGGTACATTATGTATCCTGGCATAAGTTGAATTAATTCTATAAACCAGGTCCATATCCCACCAGAGTTGATCTTTTTCTCTTTTAATATATTCTGCTAATATTGTATTCATAACATCTTTAAGGTCTTCATTTTCTGACTCTGGTATATTTTGGAACCTGAGAAAAAAAGACATTCCTTCAAATTCAATTTTAGCCATATTTGCTCCTAATTCTAAACGCTCCCTCTGAATCCCTTTAACCTCTTCTCCTATCTCAGCTGCTCCCTTCTCTAGCTTCTCAATTTTTTGTTTATTTTCCATTGTGTTCCATTGCGTTTCCCTAAGCTCTAATGTTAAATGCCCCATACATCCCTTTGTCCGCTCCGCTCCCACTGAGAGGGTCTTCTCCGGGTACCGTCGGCCGGGCAATGCCGGTTGGTGACGCCCAGGGGAAGGGCCTTCTCTGTGCGGGCCCAGCCCTCTGGAACGACCTACCCGCCGACCTACGCACCACCTCGGACCTCCGCCTCTTCCGCCAGCGACTCAAGACGTATTTATTCCAACAAGCCGGCCTAGCATAACCCCCCGTTTCTGTCTTTTATCTGTTTAAATTTTAATTCTCAGGGTTTTAAAAGGGTTTTTTAGCACGGGATTCAATTTAATAGCTTTTTAATAATGTATTTTGTAATTTTGTATGGTTTTTAATATTGCCTGTGCGCCGCCCTGAGTCCTTACAAGGAGAAGGGCGGGGTATAAATTTGAAAAATAAAAATAAAATAAAAAAATAAATCTGACAATTCTTTCCGCATTTCATTCATATTTTCATTCATGCCATTCATATTTTTCATTATTTCCCAAAACATTTCTACAACTGACGGGTCCTTTGAGCCCTCTCCAGCGGGTTCTTTCTGTAAAAGTGTAGAAATCTTTGACTGTGTAGTCGGGCTGTAGAGGATGGAGTGGAAGTTGATTTTCCCGTTGGTGGCTTTCTGAAAGCCATTATGTCAGTTCTCAAGGAAGGTCTTGGGCCGAAGGAGACCACAGTCCCTCAGACAATTGGGTGTGAATCTCTCTGCGTGAGGTGGGGCCTAGGGAGGCAGTTGGGCGTGTTAGTTGTATACCTGGCTCCTCGCTATACAACAGCCCTGCCCGAGCTCCTAGAGATGATAGCCGAGGCGGCAGTTGAGACCCCCAGACTGATAGTCATGGGGGACTTTAACTTGCCGTCGGCGGGCGAAGCCTCTGGAGTAGCTCGGGAGTTCATGGCTTCCATGACAGCCATGGACCTGACCCAGGTAGTTTTAGGCCCCACTCACGAGGGAGGAAACACACTGGATATGATCTTTGTCTCGGGACAGTGGAGTTGTGATCTGGGAATAGGGGATCTAGTCATCACTCCCTTGTCATGGACAGATCACGCTCTCCTTCGGCTAGACTTTCCAATCGCTGCACCTCACCGCAGGGAGGCGGAACCGGATACTCCTAGATGGTTCCGCCCCAGGCTTCTAACCGGATACTCCTAGATGGTTCCGCCCCAGGCTTCTAATTGACCCGGAGAGGTTCCAGAGGGAGCTTGGGCCAATTCCTGTGACCCTGCCTCGCGACTCGACTGAGGACCTAGTGGCCGCATGGTTAAGTGCGGCCACGGGGGCCTTGGACCGAGTCGCGCCCTTGTGGCCTCTCTTGTGGCGTCGAACCACCCAGGCTCCCTGGTTTACTGAGGAGCTTCGGGGGATGAAGCGCCACAAGAGACGCCTAGAGAGCAGATGGAGATCCTCTCGCTCCGAAGCCGACCGAACACTAGTGAGAACCCATATTAGGGCTTACTTAGTGGCGATTAGGGTGGCCAAACAGGAGTACTGTGCCACCCTTATTGCATCCGCAGATAACCGCCCTGGCTCCCTGTTTGGGTGACCCGCTCCCTCCTTCATCAGAGGCCGTGGGAAGCCCCTTTACAAGGGCGAGCAGAGGAATTTGGGATTTATCTGCAGGAGAAAATCACTCAGATTCGGAATGAGCTACCCTCCATCGCTAGTGGTCCTGTGGGACTGTCCGAGACTAGTCTTGAGGTTCCTTCTTGGGAGGAGTTTGACTTTGTTACCACCGAGGATATGGACAGGTTGTCAAGGAAGCTTAGGGCGACCACATGTTTATTGGACCCGTGTCCCTCCTGGCTTGTACTGGCATCCTGGGAGACGACACGAGGCTGGCTCCAGGGCATTGTCAACGCATCTTTGAGTGAGGGGTCCGTACCTGCCATCTTGAAAGAGGCGGTAGTGAGGCCCCTCCTCAAGAAGCCGTCCCTGGACCCGGCATTATTAGAGAACTATCGTCCGGTCTCCAACCTTCACTTTGGTGAAGGTTGTTGAGAGTGTGGTAGCCCAACAGTTTCCGCGACAACTGGAGGAAGTTGATTATCTAGACCCGCGCCAGTCCGGCCTCCGACCCGGTCACAGCACCGAGACGGCATTGGTCGCGTTGGTTGATGATCTCTGGAGGGCGCGGGATAGAGGGTATTCCTCTATCCTAGTCCTATTAGACCTCTCAGCGGCTTTTGATACCATCGACCATGGTATCCTATTGCGCCGACTGGGGGGGTTGGGGCTGGGAGGCACCGTTCTGCGGTGGTTCTCGTCCTACCTCTCTGGTCGGTCGCAATATGTGTTGATGGGAGGGCAGAGGTCGACCTCGAGGCCCCTTGTATGTGGGGTTCCTCCGGGGTCGGTCCTCTCACCCCTCCTTTTCAACACATATATGAAGCCGCTGGGTGAGATCATCCGTGGTTTTGGGGTGGAGTACCATCTGTACGCTGATGACACTCAGTTGTACATATCCACCCCAGACCACCCCATCGATGCCGTCGAAGTGCTGTCCCGGTGTTTGGAGGCCGTACGGATCTGGATGGGTGGTAACAAACTCAAGCTCAACCCTGCCAAGACTGAGTGGCTGTGGCTTCCGGCACCCTGGTTCAGCCAGATTACTCCAACTCTGGCCATTGGGGGCGAAACATTGGCCCCCGTGGAGAGGGCGCGCAATTTGGGTGTCCTCCTGGATCCCCGGCTGTCCATGGAAGACCATGTGGCAGCCGTGGCCAGGGGGGCATTTCATCAGGTACGCCTGATGCGCCAATTGCGCCCCTTACTGGACCGGGCTGCCCTCCGCACAGTCACTCAAGCTTTCGTGATGTCCCAACTTGACTACTGTAATGCTCTCTACATGGGGCTTCCCTTGCAGTGCACCTGAAAGCTACAGTTAGTCCAAAACGCAGCCGCACGGGTGATTACGGGAGCCACTAGATGCTCCCACATAACACCGATCCTGCGCGAGCTGCATTGGCTTCCTGTGGTCTTTCGGGTGCACTTCAAGGTCTTGACGACCATCTTTAAAGCGCTCCATGGCTCGGGGCCTAGTTATTTGCGAGACCGCCTCTTGCCTCATACATCCCTTAGACCGATACGCTCCCACATAGCGGGCCTCTTCAGGGTGCCGTCGGCCGGACAATGCCGACTGGCGACACCCAGGGGAAGAGCCTTCTCTGTGGCAGGCCCAGCCCTTTGGAACGACCTGCCCCCCAAATTACGCACCATCACTGACCTCCGCCTCTTCCGCCAATGTCTAAAGTCATACTTATTCCAACAAGCCGGCCTAGCCTAACCTCCCATGGGGACTTTTTAGATAGTTTTAAATCGGGTATTTTAAAATTGGGTTTTTAGCATAGGACAAGATGGTTTAATTTATATTTTAAATTGTGTATTTATTGTATTTTGTATGTTTTTTAAATTTCCTGTGCGCCGCCCTGGGTCCCCTGCGGAGAAGGGCAGGATATAAATGTAAATAAATAAATAAAACAAAATAAATAAAATAATAGTTTCTCAGTTGACAAAGAAATGGCACCGGAGAAACGGACGACCAAGACAGTCCGAGGTATCAGAGAATCCGAGTGAGAGTTCAGTCTTAAGAGTCTTAAGAGTTCACTTTAGAAAAGGGAAATCTTATAATCCACATATTGGAAGAGACTTGGGAGCTTCTGGTATAAAAAGTTTATAATCCTTCTTTGGTAATTAAGGAGGGAAAAGCTTCACCACTGTAGAGGAGTTATAAGCAGAGAACAAAGAGAAGCCATCTTGCCCCGCCTTCTGACAGGAAGAAAAATGAAAGTTCCATTTACTTTCTTTTTTTTAAAAGAGCTCCGTGAAAGACTGTTGCAAATGCGATACGATACAATTCTTTCCCATAGTTTGTTCAAATAGCAAGTTAATCCTCTCCTCTCTCCATTTCAATAGAGAGGGATCGCTTAATTGCCGCTTCGTCCGAGGGGGGGTTGAAAACTCCCCCCTCCAATCCATTCTAAGTTGATTGAACTGGCACTTACAGTGACTTAGCGCTTATCCTTCATCTGCAGTTCAAAAGATTAGGGAGCATCCGTCACCTCCAGCGTTTCAGCTACTCTTCTCATTCTGCTCATTTTTCCCGGGATCCATCCAGCGAAGAGGCAAAGTTTGTCCCCCCCTTTTTGCTCGCCAGCTCCTAGATCAAGGCTGGGGGCAGCCCACCAGCCGCCGCCAGGCTGGGGGCTCCCAGCGAGCTGCCCCTATGGCAGAAGCCCCTCCCCCCGGGGTCTTCCGTGCTTCTGAAGAAGCCCACCGGTACAGCAAGCGGCGGACGAAGCACAAGGAACATCCATCACCTTCAGAAACCGGAAAGGAAGTCCAGCATTCATAGCCTTATGGAGGCTTATAGAGTGCTGCTGGGGGGGCAAAAATGGCCTGGATTTTGCTTATTTCTGCCCTCCCCAGCCCCCAGGAGCTCTCTGGAAGCCTCCATAAGGGTATGCACGTGGCCATTTTGGTGAAGGGGCAGGGTTTCAGGAGGCAAAAAAATGCTGTATTCGATGTATAAGATGCACCCAGATTTTCAGCCTCTTTTTAGAGGAAAAAAGGTGCATCTTATACTTTGAAAAATACGGTATAGAGGGAACTGTAATTCAGAAGAGTTTATCTTTAACTCCTTAAAAGAATGTACTTCTTCAGGAAAAGTTTCATGAACAGAAATGGGTTAAAGCAATGTTTATTAAAGTATGGTGTGAGTCATTCTGTAGGTCATAGCTTGTTTTTGACAATAAGCATTTTATGCTGAAAGCCAGCTGCGAGTGATAAAAAAAAACAACTACAATTTATTAACAAAATATCAAAAGGAAGAAAAGCTTATTTATAAATAGATTATTTTCTGCTTTGAAAATAAATCAGAGATGCAATAAATCATTTTAGAAAAACAAGGAATAGTATTTAGTTTTAGTTTACTATTGTCTTTAAATATAAATCTAGGTTGTTCAGGGTGGCTGCCTGGAGGTCTACACATCAGTCCTGACTCTATGCTGGTCTCCTGCATATCCGTGGCCTAGGAGCTGGGTACAGAACCAAGGGACATGCGGCAGCAGAAAGCAAAATGCATGGATCAAAGGGAGGTCCACTCCCTCACACTAGGAGACCCAACTTTGTAAGCAAAGCATCCTCACCAATGGTTGGGCGAACACCAGGAGAGGCCATTAGAAGGGGGCAAAGGGATGACAAGAGAAGTAGGGCTGCTGTTGGCCAAGTGTTGAGGCCAGATTTCCCTCAGATCCTTCCTCCCTCTCATTCCAATCTCCCACCCTCTTCCATCCTTCCTCCGTCTCCTTCCCTGCCTCCCCCATTCTTTCCCATCTCCTTCCTTCCTTCTTCCCTCTCTCCCTCCTTCCCTGCCTCCCTCATTCTCATCTCCCTCCCTCCTTCCCATTTTCCTCCCTCCCTCCCTCCTTCTCATTTCCATCTTCTATCCACTCTTCCTTCCTTCCTTCCATTTCTATCTCCTTCCTTCTTTCTTTCTTCCCTGCCTCCGTCCTTCTCATTTCCATTCTTCCTTCCTTCCCTCCATCCCTGTGCACCCAGGTAGTGATGAGGGGAGGGGAGGGAGAGGCAGGGCTGGTTTCCAGGGAGGACCCTAGGACCACCGGTTGTGAGTCCCTCTGTGTGAAGTGGGGCCTAGGGAGGCAGTTGGGCTTGCTGGTTGTATACCTGGCTCCCCGCTATGTAGCAGCAGGCCTGCCCGAGCTCCTCGAGGTGATCGCTACGGTGGCAGTTGAGACCCCCAGACTTTTAGTCATGGGGGACTTTAATCTGCCATCGGTGGGCGAATCATCCGAGGCAGCTCGGGAGTTCATGGCTTCCATGACGGCCATGGACCTGACCCAACTAATTCAAGGCCCCACGCACGAGGGTGGACACACACCGGATCTCATCTTTGTCTCAGGCCAATGGAAGAGTGATCTGGGTATAGGGGATATAGTCATCACACCCTTGTCATGGACAGACCACTCACTTCTCCGGCTCGACTTTCCGACCGCTGCTCCCCTCCGCGGGGAGGCGGAACCTGAGTCACAAATCTGGTTCCGCCCCAGGCGCCTGATGGACCCGGATGGGTTCCAGACGGCGCTTGGGCCACTTCCTGTACCCCTGACCCGCGCCCCGATGGAGGACCTCGTGGCCGCATGGAATACTGCGACCACGGGAGCCTTGGATCGGGTCGCGCCCTTGCGGCCTCTCTTGCGGCGGCGAAACACCCTGGCTCCCTGGTTTTCCGAGGAGCTGAGGGTGATGAAACGCCGCAAGAGATGCCTAGAGAGAAGATGGAGGTATACTCGAACTGAATCTGACCGGACACAGGTAAGAGCCCATTTACGGACTTACATTGTGGCGCTGAGAGTGGCCAAACGTCACCATTGTGCCACTCTCATAGCATCCGCAGAAAACTGCCCTGCCGCCCTGTTTAGGGTGACCCGCTCCCTCCTTCAACAGAGGGTGCGGGAAGCCCCGTTACAGGGTAGAGCAGAGGAATTTGTGACTTTTCTGCAGGAGAAAATCGCTCAGATACAGAACGAGCTAGCCCCCATTCATGGCCCAGTGGGATGCCACGAGAGAGATCTTGTTTGGGAGGAGTTTGACTCAGTTACTTCCGAGGATATGGACAGGCTACGTGGGCGACTGCGAGCCACCACATGTTTATTGGACCCGTGTCCCTCCTGGCTTGTACTGGCATCCTGGGAGGTGACACGAGGCTGGCTCCAAGAGGTTGTCAACGCATCCTTGAGTGAGGGTGCCTTGCCTGCTTCCCTAAAAGAAGCGATGGTGAGGCCCCTCCTTAAGAAGCCCTCTTTGGATCCAGCTCTTTTGAACAACTACCGTCCAGTCTCCAACCTTCCCTTTCTGGCGAAGGTTGTCGAGAGTGTGGTGGCACAATTTTATTTATTTATTTATTTTATTAAATTTATATCCCGCCCTTCTCCTTGTTAGGACCCAGGGCGGCGCACAGGGATGTTAAAATACATACAAAATATAAAATATATGAAATTTAAAATACTTATTTTAATAAATAAACCCTGCGCTAAAACCAAATTAAAATCCCAAGTTTAAAAACTATCTAATGGTCAGTGTGGAGGTTACGCTAGGCCGGCTAGGTGAAATAGGTGTGTCTTCAGACACTTGCGGAAGAGGCGGAGGTCGGAGATGGTGCGGAGTTCAGGGGGTAAGTCGTTCCAGAGGACTGGGCCCGCCACAGAGAAGGCTCTCCCCCTGGGTGTCGCTAGTCGGCATTGTCCAGCCGACGGCACCCTGAGGAGGCCCTCTCTGTGGGAGCGTATCGGTCTAAGAGATGTATGGGGCAGGAGGCGGTCTCGCATATAACTAGGCCCCGAGCCATGGAGCGCTTTAAAGATGGTCGTTAAAACCTTGAAGCACACCCGAAAGACCACAGGAAGCCAGTGCAGCTCGCGCAGGATAGGTGTTATGTGGGAGTGTCTAGGCGCTCCCGTAATCACCCGCGCGGCTGCGTTCTGGACTAGCTGCAGCTTTCGGGTGCACCTCAAGGGAAGCCCCATGTAGAGAGCATTACAGTAGTCGAGTCGAGAGGTGACGAGTGCTTGAGTGACTGTGCGTAAGGCCCCCCGGTCCAGTAAGGGGCGCAATTGGCGCATCAGGCGAACCTGATGAAACGCCCCCCTGGCCACGGCTGCCACATGATCTTCCATAGACAGCCGGGAATCCAGGAGGACACCCAAATTGCGCGCCCTCTCCACGGGGGCCGGTGTTTCGCCCCCAATGGCCAGAGTTGGAATAATCTGGCTGAACCGAGGCGCCGGAAGCCACAGCCACTCAGTCTTGGACGGGTTGAGCCTGAGTTTGTTACCACCCATCCAGATCCGTACGGCTTCCAAGCACCGGGACATAACCTCGACGGCATCGTTGGGGTGGTCTGGGGTGGATAAGTACAACTGAGTATCATCAGCGTACAGATGATATCCCACCCCAAAACCACGGATGATCTCACCCAGCGGCTTCATATATGTGTTGAATAGGAGGGGCGAGAGGACCGACCCCTGAGGAACCCCACATATGAGGGGTCTCGAGGCCGACCTCTGCCCCCCTGTCAACACATATTGCGACCGACCAGAGAGGTAGGATGAGAACCACCGCAGAACGGTGCCTCCCAACCCCAACCCCCCCAGTCGGCGCAATAGGATACCATGGTCGATGGTATCAAAAGCCGCTGAGAGGTCTAATAGGACTAGGATAGAGGAATATCCTCTATCCCGCGCCCTCCAGAGATCATCAACCAACGCGACCAATGCCGTCTCGGTGCTGTGCCCGGGTCGGAAGCCGGACTGGCGCGGGTCTAGATAATCAACTTCCTCCAAGTGTCGCGGAAACTGTTGAGCCACCACACTCTCAACAACCTTCACTAAAAAGTGGAGGTTGGAGACGGGACGATAGTTCTCTAATAATGCTGGATCCAGGGACGGCTTCTTGAGGAGGGGCCTTACTACCGCCTCTTTCAAGACGGCAGGCAAGGACCCCTCACTCAAAGATGCGTTGACAATGCCCTGGAGCCAGCCTCGTGTCGTCTCCCAGGATGCCAGTACAAGCCAGGAGGGACACGGGTCCAATAAACATGTGGTAGCCCTAAGTCTCTTTGACAACTTGTCCATATCCTCGGTGGTAACAAAATCAAACTCCTCCCAAGATGGTGTCACAAGAACAGCCTCGGCCCGCTCGACTGGGCCACTGTCGATGGAGGGTAACTCGTTCCGAATCCGAGTGATTTTCTCCTGCAGATAAATCCCAAATTCCTCTGCTCGACCCTGTAAAGGGGCTTCCCGCGGCCTCTGTTGAAGGAGGGAGCGGGTCACCCCAAACAGGGCGGCAGGGCGGTTATCTGCGGATGCAATAAGAGTGGCACAATACTCACGTTTGGCCACTCTTATCGCCACTAAGTAAGTCCTAATATGGTCTCTCACTAGTGTTCGGTCGGCTTCGGAGCGAGAAGATCTCCATCTGCTCTCTAGGCGTCTCTTGTGGCGCTTCATCCCCCTAAGCCCCTCGGTAAACCAAGGAGCCCAGGTGGTTCGTCGCCGCAAGAGAGGCCGCAAGGGCGCGACTCGGTCCAAGGCCCCCATGGCCGCACTTAACCATGCGGCCACTAGGTCCTCAGTCGAGTCGCGGGGCAAGTCCACAGGAATTGGCCCAAGCTCCCTTTGGAACCTTATCGGGTCCATCAGGAGCCTGGGGCGGAACCATATAGGAATATCCGGTTCCGCCTCCCCGCGGTGAGGTGCGGCGATCGGAAAGTCGAGCCGAAGGAGAGCGTGATCTGTCCATGACAGGGGTGTGATGACTAGATCCCCCATTCCCAGATCACTACTCCACTGTCCCGAGACGAAGATTAAATCCAGGGTGTGTCCGCCCTCGTGGGTAGGGCCTACAACTACTTGGGTCAGGTCCATGGCTGTCATGGAAGCCATGAACTCCCGAGCTGCACCAGAGGTTTCGCCTGCTGACGGCAGATTAAAGTCCCCCATGACTAACAGTCTGGGGGTCTCCACTGCCGCCTCAGCTATCACCTCTAGGAGCTCGGGCAGGGCTGTTGTTGTATAGCGAGGAGCCAGGTATACAACTAACACGCCCAACTGCCTCCCTAGGCCCCACTTCACAAGGAGGGACTCGCACCCGGTCGTCTGAGGGATCGTGGTCTCCTTTGGCTCAAGACCTTCCCTAACCATAATCGCCACCCCCCCACCCCTCCCTAGGGCCCTAGGCTGATGAAAGGCTCGGTATCCTGGTGGGCACATTTCTACGAGGGGATGTCCTCCCTCGTGGCCCAACCAGGTTTCCGTAATACCTACCAGGTCCGGGTCCCCCTCTGACACAAGGTCATGGATGAGGGGGGCTTTTTGTACCACGGACCTGGCGTTGCATAGCATCAGCCTAGGGCCCCGGGTCTGTGGTTCTTGCCCTCCTAGTCTGCGATGGGAGCATGGGAGGTCGGAGTGCGTGACCGCCTGTAGCCAGCGGCCACGGTCCTCCAACCGATGTCCATCCCATCTCCCACCGCCCCTGCCCCTCCCCAAGACCGAATTGATGGAGAATACCTCCGTGGCAACGACCCCCCCTTCCCCCTCCTCCGTTTCTCTACTTCCGCCGGCCGGCCTTATAATTTGGCGTCCCCCCACCTGACTATCCCCTCCCTCCTCCCTGAAACCCCCTAAAATCCGAATTAAAAAATTACAAAGAAACCCCCTGAGCTTGCGCTTCGCCCACCTCTCAGGAGCAATAACTCCATCTTCGAGGTGATGGGGAAACAACAGTTTCCCCATCACCTGGAGGAAGTTGATTATCTAGATCCGCGCCAGTCCGGCTTTCGGCCCGGGCATAGCACCGAGACGGCATTGGTCGCGTTGGTCGATGATCTCTGGAGGGCCAGAGATGGGGGTTGTTCCTCCATCCTGGTCCTATTAGACCTCTCGGCGGCTTTCGATACCATCGACCATGGTATCCTATTGCATCGGCTGGGGGGGTTGGGGGTGGGAGGCACCGTTTTACGGTGGTTCTCCTCCTACCTCTCTGGCCGATCGCAATTTGTGTTGGCAGGGGGGCAGAGATCGACCGCGAGACCCCTCGCATGTGGGGTGCCTCAGGGGTCGGTCCTCTCGCCCCTCCTGTTCAACACATACATGAAGCCGCTGGGTGAGATCATCCGTGGTTTTGGGGTAGAGTACCATCTGTACGCTGATGATACACAGCTGTACATTTCTACCCCAAACCACCCCAACGATGCCGTAGCGGTGATGTGCCAGTGCCTGGAAGCTGTACGGATCTGGATGGGAAGTAACGGACTCAGGCTCAACCCGACCAAGACCGAGTGGCTGTGGTTTCCGGCTGCCCGGTTCAACCAGCTCATTCCATCGCTGGCCATAGGGGGCGAACATCTTGCCCCTGTGGATGGGGTGCGCAATTTGGGTGTCCTCCTGGATGCCCGGCTGTCCATGGAAGATCAAGTGACAGCCGTGGCCAGGAGGGCGTTTTACCAGGTTCGCCTGGTTTGCCAATTGCGCCCCCTATTGGATCGGGACGCCCTTTGCACAGTCACTCATGCTCTCGTGACATCCCGACTGGACTATTGTAACTCTCTCTACATGGGGCTGCCTTTGAGGTGCACCCGGAGGCTTCAGCTAGTCCAGAATGCAGCCGCGCGAGCAATTATGGGGACCGCTAGGTCCACCCATGTAACACCGCTCTTACGCGAGCTGCACTGGCTACCTGTCGTCTTCCGGGTGCGCTTCAAGGTGTTAATTATCATCTTTAAAGCGCTCCATGGCTCGGGACCTAGCTATCTGCAGGATCGGATCCTGCCCCATACATCCTCACGGCCGATTCGCTCCCACAGAGCGGGGCTTCTCCGGGTGCCGTCCACTAGACTGTGTCAGCGGGCGACACCCAGGGGAAGGGCTCTCTCTGTGGCGGGCCCGGCCCTCTGGAACGACCTTCCCCCCGATATTAGGATGACCACGGACCTCCGCTCCTTCCGTCTCAAATTGAAAACCTACTTTTTCCGTCTGGCCGGCTTGGGATAGCCTCCTTGTCCTGGGGTTTTAGGGTAATTTTAATTATTTGTAGTGTTTAGGGGTTTTAGGGACAGTTTTTTAGTTTTTTATAGATGTTTTTAGCACAGGATTTGTTTAATTGTGATTTTAAATTATGTATTCTGTTTGTGTTTATTGTTTTTTAATTTTCCTGTGCCCCGCCTCGAGTCCCTCTGGGGAGAGAGAGCGGGTAACAAATAAAATTTATTATTATTATTTATTTATTTATTATATGATGGGAGACTACCAAGAGAGGCCGGTGTGTGTGCAAGAGCGTGGCAGCACTGCTGGTGGCTGTGACTTTCCTATGCAGGGACAGAGGCCATCCTGGTGGAAGAGAAGTGCTTGTGGGCTGTAGGGCCAGCAAGTGAGGCCAGGCCAACAAGCGGGCCATGGAGGTGCAGGTGATGGGCACGGTGCTTCTGCTGGGGCTCTGGGTGCTGCTCTACAACTTCGTGGTGGCCACCTAGTGCCAGAACATGGACAGCCTTCAGGGCAATACAGTGCTCATCTCATGTCAGCTGCACGCCAGGCTGGGCTGAGGCCGAGACAGTGGGGGCCATCTCCTTGCCATCTGCAGGCCAGCCCTATGGGCCAAATCTAACCACATCACGGGCCAGAGCTGGCCCATAGACCTTGAGTTTGACATGTCTGTATTAGAACATCGGATGTACCAATGATCAAGTAACAATGAAGACAATAAATGTTGGAAGAAGAACATTTCAATGTATTCTTTTGCTTTGTCTGGAAGAAGTAATGAGTATAAAGCTAGCATGGCTATATAAATTAACATACTGACATGCATTTAAGCTGACAATTAATTCCTAGACACCTACATGTCAGTATATTTTGCTTTTTTTGAAAACAAGTATTTCATTTTCCCCCCTGATTTATCTGGGGCACTCTCTGGTGGCTTGGATAGGTATTTTTTAAAGCCTGGTATAACGAACTTCTAAAAAAATGTTTTATGTCTCCTTTATTCTTTTTTATAAACCACTCAATTCAAAATAGTGAACATATCTCCTTTCTGCTATTTTTTCACAACAATCATCCTGTGATGTGAATTGGGCTTAGAGAGACTGGCTCTAATTCACCCAGCTCATTTTCATGTCAGATGGGACGGGAACACTTTCTTAATTTTTAGCCTGGTGTCTTAACCACCAAAACAATATGGCTCTATATTAAGATACTGCTAAGCACTCATTGTACAATAATCTAGAATAGTACCTTGACCCAGATGCTTTCCTAACATTAGGTATGTTGGATTTTCTATTTTTAGAAAATACTAGCTTAAATAAAAGAAATGATCTAAGGTGGCAATACCAAACAACTACCATTGCTGTGAATATGGAGCATGTCTGCATTTAGCCTTCTCTAAGTAACTTGAAATATTTTGGAATACAAAAAAAAAATACAATACAAAAAAAATACAATAGCAGAGTTGGAAGGGACCTTGTAGGTCTTCTAGTCCAACCCCCTGCGTGGGCAGGAACCTTATACCATTTCAGACAAATGGCTATCTAACATCTTTTTAAAGACTTCCAGGGTTGAGGCATTCATAACTTCTGGAGGCAAGCTGTTCCAGAGGTTAATTGTTCTTACTGTCAGGAAATTTCTCCTTAGTTCTAAGTTGCTTCTCTCCTTGATTAGTTTCCACCCGTTGCTTCTTGTCCTACCCCCAGGTGCCTTGGAGAATAGTTTGATTCCCTCTTCTTTGTGGCACCCTCTGAGATATCGGAACACTGCTATCATGTCTCCCCTGGTCCTTCTCTTCATCAAGCTAGACATACCAAGCTAGACATACCATTTGGTTGGAATCAACCAAATCTGTAGTTGGCTGTTTTACACAGTATAACATTAAGTTGCTATATATAAAACATTAAAAAGAAACTATTTGAAGACAAATTATCATTCTTATTAAATGCTAGTAAGTAAATTATTAAGTAAGCAGTGGGGGATCATATGAGAATTATAAAGCCAGATAAAGGATTTTAGATGGCCAACAACTGGATTGCAATTGGATTGCAGTAAGAATTGCCCAACATCCTTTCAGAACACAAGCCCCTTCATTGCATTCCCAGAGCAGTCCAAACTTCAAAGCCACAGAAACCTGGGAGCTCAGATAAACAATAAACGAGAGGTTGACCAGATTAGCTTAAACAAGCACCTAGGATTTGCATTTCCTCTTTTGCCTAGAGCCAGCTATGACTCCTATATACAGTGGTACCTCGGATCACGAACTTAATTCGTGAAATGACTCTGGTCGCGATCCGATTTGGTTGTGATGCGAGGCACAATTTCCCATAGGGTTCAATGTAAATCCGATTAATCCGTTCCGACCTTGTTTTTTGGTTGTGATGCGAGGCACAGTTTCCCATAGGGTTCAATGTAAATCCAGTTAATCCGTTCTGACCTTGTTTTTAAAATGTCCGCGGCTCCGGTTCGTGAAGCGAAACGGAGGTTGTGAATCCGGGCATTTTTACGAACTTTTCCGTTCGTGATGCGAGGGCGGAGTTCGTGATGCGAGGCGGAGTTCGTGAAGTGAGGCAGAGTTCGTGCAGCGGAGCATTTTTTACGAACTTTTCCGTTCGTGCAGCGAAACGGTGTCCGTGAACCGGGGCACATTTTTTGGGAAATTTTTGGTCGTGAAGCGAATTGGACGTGATGAGAGGCGTTCGTGGTCCGAGGTACCACTGTAATCCCTACATGACCTCCACAGGAATCTGATAACAGATCTAATAGAATATTAAAGGACATGTTCCTGCACAGGAACAGGAAGCTCAAATACCAAGCCGAAAGAAGGTATAAAACCTACCCACTCTCAACTCCATTTTTTTAGCTGCCCAGAATCACATGTGGTTCTGCTTTCCAATCAGCTTTCATGCTTCCAGTGTCTTTCTCCCAGCTTAGAACTGACCAGATGGATATATATTCTGATTTTATGACCTTTGTCATCACGATTATGTGAACCAATGTTTGCTAGGATTAAGGCTGCTGAAAAGTAAAATTGCCAGTTTTCAGCAAAATCATCATGGTCACATGATTGTAGGATGCTTAACAAATGCAAATTCAGGCAGTTGCCAGGACTCAACATTGATTGTCTGAATCAATCTAACAAGAATTGATTAATAACAAGAATCTCGAGAGGAGCCAGAGCGCCCGGTCAAGAACAGCTGGGGAAATAGTGAGCTCTGCCGAGCTACGCAAAAACCCAGCCAGCAAACCATCATTGAGAGATCCTTTGTGGATTGGAACTGTCCTGAAGGGAAGGGGCACAAGGAAAGGTGTTTTGGATGCCCGGGGAGGGGGGGAGGCGAGGTAAGTTCCCCAGCAGGTCCGATTCAAAGATCTCTAGAGATAGGCGGTGGGGGTGGCAGCCATCTTTGTATGACTGCTCTGGAGATGGGGTATCTGGAACAAGATTCGTATAGGTGTGGAAAAGCGGACAGAGTGTTTGATCCAAAGGAAGATTGGCCATGTAAGAGTAAGAGAAACAAATTTTGGAGCTTAAAAGTTTTCCAGAGCTAAGCTGGCAACTTAGCTCTGGAAAACATCACTTGGAATACAGAGGATGGAAAGAAAGAAGGGGAAAGCTATTGGTGAGAGAGTACTGAGACCAAGAACTGTGTTAATAAATTTGAAATTGGAAAAATCTAAAACTAAAAAAAAAGGGTGGGGGGAGATCAGGAAAATTGGAAGATGGACTTAGAACTTTTCGTTCGATTACTGACAAGATTTGACAAATTAGCGATCTGATTACATAAAGGAACAATAAAAGCCACCTACTGGAGGGAGAAGACATAATATCATATTGGAACAAAGGCATAGAAGAAGGGTGTGGTCTGTCTTTTTACTTGACGTTATTTTGTTTACACTGGAAGAAAATATAGAACTTTTAAACTTTGGAAAAGGATTAGATTATTTTGGGATTTGATATCAAAGAGAAGAACTAAGAAGAAGGACTAAATGTGGTAAAATATAAAAATATTAAAAGTGTATTAAATTTGATCATGGAGGATGGGATGTTAGAAGAGTTGTTAGAAATGCTAAAAAGTGCATGAGCAACATTACAAGATAAGAAAGAGGTAGAAAAGGAACCAGAAAAATTGTTGAAAATGGAGACAGAAGGGGAACAAACAATAAATGTAAATGAACAAGGAATTAACAAGGTAGAAATGGAAAATAAAACTCAATGGGGTAAAGACACAAAGAGAGCAGAGAAGAAAAAAGGGCATCCGAAAAAGAAATTAGCCAAAAATAAAGAGAGAAATAAAGGGAGATGGCAAAGAGAAACTTGGGGGAGAGATACTCAATAGTAGAATGATATGATCCAGTAGAAAGAGAGATTGTTAACACGGTAAAAATATGTTTTAATTAGAATGTGTGGGAATTATATTAAGAATCTTAAAGCTGGAGACCGTTTCCAGCTTCCGGACACGACGGACGTGTTCTAGACACGTCCGTCGCTTGTTTTCTCCAGCGGGCGCCTTGGGGGCACGGGGGCTCTTGTAGGGAGCCTCCGCCGTATGGGCAGCCTGCGGTGAAACCCACCACCCTGACGGTGGTCAGGGGGGGTCGTTCCCACCTCACCCTAGGAGCCGGAGAACAGATGCGGGGGGAAGAGTTCCTCTCGCCGAAGGAGTGCTGGAACAGCAGCGATTCAAACAGCGGGCTGAAAAGCCAGAGCTGGAGGAAAGCACCAAGGCTCCGTTGCAACTGAGTGGCTTGTGAATTTTACTTTCTGATTTTTGATGCCTTCAACTTTTTAAAAGGAAGAATACAGGGGGGAGTTTGTAAAAAAAAACCTCGGAAAATAAGCGGCGTTTTAAAATGCTCCCCTGGCTCGGGGAGAGACAGAAAGCAACATCCGACTTTTAACTAACTGAAAATGAAAGTTTTACCATATATGGAATTACTGTCGATACTTTGTATCTGAGTCTTGTTACAGCAGAAATGAACTTTCATTAATTCTTCACGACCACCAAAGAGGCGGAAAAATGGCGCTTCTTTGTTCTCAGCAAGAAACTTTCTCTTTTGAAATGTGAACATTCCTTCAATTTTACAGGACTCTAAAATTTATACACAAGCCAACTCAAGTGACTCTCGGGATTTCTCCCATTGTGTGCCTTCTTTTTTATTGGGTTGGATTGTAAACATTTTTCTCTCTGGACTTTATACAAGTTATACTTTGAATTTGGACACAGAATTTCCCTTTTCTCCGACCTCACAGACTGCTTGCCCACCAGACGCCATCTTATATACAAGAACTTAAAACTTTTACTATGGCAGCAAGAAAGCCTCCATCTGGGAAATCTTTTTCCGCTCCTGCTTCTGTGAAAGCCAGTCCAACTCCACAGCAAACAAAAATCACCACAATGTTACAAAAAGAAACAGCTGGAGAGGACACTCAACAATCATCAATAGAAGAAACGCTCCAAAATATAATGAGAGAAATAAAAGAAATTCGGAAAGACTGGAACTTTTGGAGACACTAATGGAAAATAAACAAAAAATTGATTGGTTGGAGGGTGGGGCAGCTGAGATGAGGGGAGAGATAAGGGATTCTCAAAAAAAATCTTAAAGCTGATAAATAATTATATTATGTTGATTATATAAAACTTGGAATTTGAAACTTGAAGATTCATATTGTTAATGGAAAATAGATGGAAAAGAAATGATAAATTATTAATTTTTAAAGAGAAAGAAAAGCTATATTGTTTGTACCTGTTAAAAACTAAAAATAGGAAAATAGGAAAAGAAAAGTAATACAGCTAAAATTGGAAATACTGAAAATATAATGTAAAATGAATTATTTTTTGGGTAGGAATGCTAAAGGGGGAATTAAAGGGACTGTTCACAAAAGAATTTTTAGTATAAGTATTGTCATTGTACTTATTGTAAATACAACGAAATTGGTTTTAACCTCACTGGTGCAAAATTATAGCAAAGCAAAAAAAGGAAATAAAAGAAAAAAAGAAAAAAACCTAGGATGTTCATGGAGTGATTGTGGTTGTATTTAAAAGTCTCACAGCCCAAGGATAGAAACTATTTTTAAACCTATTTGTCTGGCTGGCTATGCTTCAATGTCTTCTGCCTGATGGTAGAAGTGCAAAGAGACACTGACCAGGGTGTGAATCATCTGAGTATCTTCCTTACTCTGCTAAAGCTGTGAGATCTGGCAATGTCATTTAGTAGTGTCAGGGGGCAACCAATGGTTTCTTGTGCCGAATTGATCACACTCTATAGTGCCTTCCTGTCCGCAGATGTTAAACCAGCATACCATACTGTAATGCAGTATGTGAGGACACTTTCTATGGTGGACCGATAGAAAGAGGTCATCAGCCATTGTTCCACTGATTTTTTCGCAGGACTCTAAGGAAACGAAGTCTTTGTTGGGCCTTTCCAATCACCAGAGACATGTTGCTTTTCCAGGTGAGATCTTGGATAATAAGCACTCCCAAAAATTTAAAAGAGGAAACCTCTCCACAGAGCCCCCCTCAACATACAGTGGGACAGTTTCCTCTCTGCGCTTCCAGAAATCTAGCACCATCTCCTTTGTCTTACTAGTATTTAGATGTAAGTTGTTTCTTGAACACCATGTGGATACCTTCTGGACTTCTTCCCTGTATCCTGATTCACCCCCTCTAGTTATGAGACCCAGCACCATTGTGTCATCTGCAAACTCTATTATGATGTTGGATGGATCAGAGGATATGCAGTCATATGTATACAGCGAGTACAGGTAGGGGCTGAGCACACAGCCCTGAGGGGAGCCTTTGCTGAGCTTCAGCATGGAAGATGTAAAGGACCCAACCCTTACTGTTTGTGAATGATCCATCAGGAAATCTTTGATCCATTCACAAGTGAGGGGAGGGAAATTCAGATCAGTCAACTTTTCAATGAGAATGCCTGGTAAGATGGTGTTAAAGGCTGAGCTATAGTCTATAACCGTGATGGCGAACCTATGGCACGCATGCCACAAGTGGCACACAGAGCCATGTCACCTGGCACGCTAAGCCTCACCCAATTATCTTCCTGCTTTCTGGCGTTAATGCATGCACAACAATCAGCTTCCAAAAAGTGGCCAGCTGATTGGCATGTGCGCATATGCACAGAAACCAAAAGTTAATTGAGCTCCTTTTACATTGTGTGCGAAGCTGAACTCTCTGGATCCTCTTCTCCCGCTTGCTGCTCCGGCTCCACTCTCTTGACCGTAATACGTTGCCCAAATTAGATGGGCTAGCGGAGGAGCGGGGGTCGAGCTGGAGGAGGCGGTGGCTGTGAAGCCTCGGGGCTCCTGGAGTTTATGGTTGTGTCTCACCCCAAAGGATGAGGGGGTCTGTTTTCCCCCCTCGCAGCTGTGAAGACTGGGCCGGGCCAAACAAACTGCCCAAGAGACCACAAGAGGAGCGCCGCACCTGTCTGCTGGTAGCTCCTTTTTTTTTAATCAAATTTTTAAAATTTATTTTATTTTTAAACACAACATAAAAACCCTTCATCTCACATGTTATAGAAAGTATCTGCTGATTACAAAATATTTTCATACATTTTCATACAAAATATTTTCATACATGAATACAATATTCATCCAAATTTCATATAATTTCAAGTACATCACATCAAATATATTTATAAACATTATCTTTTTCATGCCTTCCTTAATTATAATTGTATTACACGTCCTTCATTTTAAAACATACCAATAAAAACTTAGAACATAGTCACATGTTGGCATCATATGTATTAATTCTACTATCCTCCAAAACAATTATTCCCTGTAACCTATTTTAAACAAACATCAATAATATTTACTCATCTCCTTTAATAAATGCTATTCAATATTTATTTCCAATTACCACTTATAACTATGCATATATATACATTTATTATCACTTTCAATTAGTTATCTAACTATGTCTATTATCACTAAATTTCCATAATCTCAACTGGTTTTAGGTTAATCTTTTATCTATCAGCCTGTATCCTTCCAGTAATAAAACAATATCACATCTTTCTGCCATTTGTAGCATAATTCTTTTGAACATATCCTTAATCCAATTTGTGTGGACTTCTCTTTGCCGTTCATCATTTGTAAGTTTTTTCCTGTCATTTTGGAGTCCTTCTTCTTCCTTAGTCGGTTTAACTTTAAGTGTCAGGGTTGTTATCAATGGTGTTACTAGTAAAGTTTCTTTCTTTAATATCATAGGTTCTTTTGTTGTTTCTTCTTCTATATCTTGCCATTTGAGGTGGAATTCCCATCCATCTGATTCATCTTTCCATGTTCCACTTTTCCCATTGCCGGACATAAGCCACTCATTGAAAGGATCAGCCATTTTAGTTTCTTTGTAGTTATTTTTCTTTTTAGTGCTTAAGGAACCAACCTCTGTTTTTTCCATTTGATATGTAACTCCATCCTTTTCCTCATATTCTCCAATTAAATGTTCTAATTTTTTTTCAAATGAATTAGAGTATTGCTGTAATGCACCCATTATTTCTTGCAAGGTAACATTTTTTGTTGTTGTTCAGTATATGCCATTGTCTCCAATTGTTGAAGAAAAGGGCTGCTATCCTAGCTTAGGGAATGCTTTTAACAAACTCAAATTCATAATCGAATCTCTAGTTAAAATTAGGCTTCAAAAAAGCATCTGTAAAGGACTTCCGCTTCCGCCTCCAACAGCAACGGACGGGTCCCTGGCTCGTCCGCCGCTTCGCTCTTCTTTCTGCCCCCCCACGGGGGCGAAACGCCCCAATTTTGGGGGTTTCCCGTAAGGCTGGCTCGTAGGGGCCGTTTCCTTCCCACGGCGGTGGGAGAGCGGCCCCTGCCTCAGCCTAGGTGAGGGAAGGCTGGCTGCGGGGGGGAGACGCCTGTCTCTGCCTTTGCCAATGGAGAACGGAACAGCTGCTTAACTGAGGAGTGAGCCAGACGTCCGGGTCGGAAGGCTCTCCCGAGGCTCGGCTGCAAGGGGAAGAGTGAGTGTATTTTGTTGGCTTTTTTTTCTCTCTGATGGCAGCGCTGGACTCAAAAACTGGGAGGGGGGTGTTTTTTTCGTTAAACCCCCCCTCGGATTTAAAGTGGCGCTTTTAAATGGTTCCTCGTTGCGAGGAACGGACTTTTTCTTATGTGAATTGCTTGGAGCTTAGTGAAAGCGAGTGGAAGTGATTTGCGGCTTGCAACAATGTTTTTAAGCTCGATTGGAGTGAAGGTGATTTGCGGCTTGCAACAATGTTTCTAAGCTCGATTGGCGTGTTACAATTTTTTCTTTTTCTTTGTTACTCTCTCCGGCTGGCTCCTGGCTTGAGCGGTGGAAGATGGCTACTTTCTGCTCCTGAATGACTATTTTACTTATGGAAAACCACCAGCACCTCTTTGTGATTTGGATTCTCTCCTGCGTTTAATGAAGAATTTCCCTTTTTTTTTTTTGGATTAATTGATTCCCTGTCTGGATTGCCTTTTTTTTTACTACAACCACTGATATAGAAAAGTATTTCTTCTCTGGCTACTGAACTTTTTACAGCCCTGATTTGAAACTTTCATCTCCTGACTTGTCTCAGCTGCCCCACCCAAAAAACGCCATTTTAGTGACATTGATTTTAATAGCTAACCATGGCACAAAAATCAGAGTTGGCAGGCCTGGAACAAAGATTATCTTCTCTGGAATTGGTTATACAGACCTTGGTCCAGGAAATTAAATCCCAGAGAGAAGATAACAATAACTTCAAGAAGGAACTTCTGGAAACTCGGAAGCAAGTGCAGGAGAATACACAGAAGACTGAAGATCTGGAAGGGGGGCTGACTGAGGCAAAGGGGGAGCTTAAAAGTGTTAACAATGAAGTGGGGGAATTAACTGGGCATATGACTAGGATGGATTATGAAAGGATGTCATATTTTTTAAGATTTCAGAATGTTTCTGAAGAACCTGGTGAATATCTTCCTGATCTCATGAGTACAATTTTAGCAGACTATTTGCATAAACCTAAGGATGAGATCAGGGGGGACATTGACCTAGTCTACAGAATAAATTCAGCATATGCCAGGATAAATGAAGTACCCAGAGAGATACACATTAAATTTGTTAGAAGGTCAACCAGAGAGGGGATTTTGAGGGCGCAGAGAGAGGGTCCGTTGATTTACCAACAAAAGGCTGTCGTTATCTTGAAGCAGGTTCCCAAAAAAATCAGAGAAATGAGAAGGAAATTTTCCTTCTTATCTAAAAAATTGTTTGACCACGGGGTCTGGTTCAAGTGGGCGATGCCCGAAGGGATGCTGGTGTTCTGGGAAGGAGGAAGAGTGAAGATTAAAACAGTTGCTGAGGCTGAAGCCTTTCTCAAAAAACATTCCTCAGTCCTGGGGGAAGATCCAGGGGGGGCGGAGGGGGCCACGGCCCCGCCCACTGGGGGCCAGGTGGGAGGGAAAGAAGATACAATTGCCAAAAGACTTAGATCCAAAAAGCGATTTTCTGCTTGTTTTTCTTCTTTTTTATTAACTTTCTCTTTTTTATTTTCTTTTTTTTTTATTGAAAAAGTTTTATTCACACAAATTTTCCCCCTTTTTACCCCCCCGACATGTAATATAAATCACATACAAATACTATACCCCCCCTCATCCCATCTTAAAATAAGTTTCTCATTCAGATATTATACCCCCTCGCCTCCCAGCAGACACAATATAAGTTTCTCTTAGTATATTAATATCCCATTAACACCATCTTCTAAGTTAATTAAAGATATAAAAAACATAATATAAATTTCTCTTTAAGAAAAAAAAGGCATATCCCGTTATTCCCCTCTCTAGATTAATCATACATATATATTACCCCGCCCTCCACCCTAGCCCTCCCCCACCTCCCATTCAAACCCCACCTCCCATTTTATTTTCTATATACCAGGATGTTTGTACATGTCTACCATCTCAGAATTGGAAATGTGATTTGTATTCACTTGTCTTTATCTTGTAGTATTTGCTTTTGACATATTTCTGTATTACTGTTTTATTATGTAGCCCGGGATGGGCCAAGGACTCTGACGCAAAGGCTCTCAAAATGTTTTTGTAAACCCTTACCCTACCCTTAAAAAATTGTTAAAACCCAATAAAACTTTTTCAAAATCAAAAAAAAGCATCTGTAAAGAAAAAAAGCAATTTTCCTTTCACTTTTAAGTAAACTGCAGTTCTTTGAACATATCCACCTACTTTAACTTGCAAGTAGCAGTGCCATTTCCCCTTCTGTTGTTTCAATCATTACAATTTTTCTTGTTTCTGTTTTTACCTTGTTTCAAAAAGAAATCAAATTCTTAGGTATTCTTAAGTGTAGTAGGAAGAAGAGAAATTTTTTTAAAAGTCACACACACTAGTGAAAAGGAAGATATTTAGTCCATAGGTTGTAAACAAACAAAAAAATATAGAAGAGGAAAAACTTACTCTGTTCCTTTTAAGAGTTCTTCGTAGGTTCCATTTAAAGTATCAATTGAAGAAATTATGATAACCCACTGACCAAGTCCTCCTGACTAATTCCACTGCTTATTTTTATTTTTGTTTAAATAGTTTCAGCTTAGTTTAAAAAGTTGTTACGGGCAAACTCTTTTAAAGCAGTCTCTTTTAAGCCAATACACAGTTTACCAGCTAGAATCCACTTTCACTCTCATCTCTTTCTTTCCAGAGCCATCAGCAACTTTGCCAACCTGTGAGGACTGTCTGTTTACCTTGGATTTGAAGCCCTTCCTTTGGATCAAACAGGGACTTTGCAGTGTCCCTGTGATCAGCAAAGATTTGGCTTCATCTTCGCTGTCCCTTCAGTTTAGGTCCAATTGCACCATCCAGTGGCAGAAGATGATTTCGTAGCGGCGAGATCAAGCATCGTATTGTTGCGATGCAGGCTCCTCCTTTTCTGCTGGCAGCTCCTTTGGAGGAAGGGAAACAGGAGGGAGAAGCCAAGACAGGGAAGAGGCGACTAGGAAAGGAAGAGAGCAGGACAAAAAAAGGCTGGGAGGAGGGAGGGAGGGAGGGCTGAAAGGTGCCTGTGTGGCTTGTTTGTGAATATTAACATGGGTGCTCTAAGCAGAAAGAGAGACAGCCCAGAGGAGCTGAAGTGACTGCCTCCGGGCATCTTCCATTCCTCCCCCAGCACTGCACATCTAGGTTTAAAGCTCTTCAGCTGGGCAAGGCTCGAGTCCACCCATAGCGACTCCCTCACACCAGCAACCGACACAGCGGGGAAAGGGAGGAGCCCAGCCATTCACACTTGTTTGGCTCATCAGGCGCCCCTGTGCAAAGCTGAGCATAGGTGGATGAGCGCCTCTCACCTTTGCAACCTGAAGAGTTGGCATTCCACCTCTACAGCGTGAATCGGGCCACGAGCCGTGGCCCACCTGCCTTCCTTTGCAGCTGCCATATGCTCAGGGAAGATGGGAGGTGTGTAACTCAAGGCGGGTGGGCAGGCGTGTGACTCTGCCTGGGAAAATGTAGCAGCTCTGCCTGAAGACAAAAAGGCTTGGAGCTTTTGGGGAGATGTGCTGCCTTATTCTTTTTATTCTTGCAATCCAAGTGTCACAAAGCAATAAAACAGGATGGAGTGGTTTGATAAGGCTCAAAGCTTCTCCCTCCCTGCTAGCTGATGCCTCCCTAGAGGAGAAAAGGAGAAGCCTCCTTTTCGGCTAGCGGGCAAGAGAGGGGGAAGCTCCCAGCCTTCTCGCCTTCAGGAAGAACTGATTTCTCTCATGCTTCTTGCAGACCTCAGCTGCTCAGGGAAGAAGAGACTTGTGTAAGACAGGATGGGTGGGCAAGCAGCAACTCCTTTGCTCCTCTAGGGAGGCCTCAGCTGGTGGTGGTGGGGAAGCTTTGAGCCTTCTCAACCACTCTGTCCCGTTTTATTGCTTTGTCATCCTTGGGTTGCAAGATTAAAAAGGGTAAGGCAGTGTGTCTCCCCAAAAGTTTGAAAAAAATTAGGCACTCTGACAATTTGAACAGGGCTTGTTTTCTCGCCTGTAGCTTTGGAGCTGGAGGGAGTCGCTGTGGGCGGACTCTAGCCATGCCCAGCAGAGGCAAGTGAAGTCCTCTGCCTCATGCTTCAGTAGTGCGGATGGGAGGTTTTTACAATACAATACAATTTTACAATACAATATAATACAATACAATACAAACCCCCCCCCCCAAGGTTCAGACAGACAGACCGAGGCACAGAGAGAGAGAGACGGAGAGAGGGCATCAAAGAGAGACTGACAGACACAGAGAGAGAGACAGAGAGGGGGAGGGAGAAACAGACAGAGAGCAACACAGAGAGACTGAGTGAGTGAGAGACAGATAGACACACACACACACAGAGTAACAGAGAGAGAGGAAGGGAGGGGAGAGAGACACAGACAGATAAACAGAGGCACACACACACACACGGGGAGGGAGGGAATCAGAGAGAGACTGACAGACACAGAGAGGGGAGGGAGAGACAGACACAGACACAGAGTGAGTGAGTGAGTGAGTGACAGATAGACACACACACACACACAGAGCGACAGAGACGGAGGGAGGGAGAGACAGACAGACAGACAGACACACAAAGAGAGAAAGACACACAGAATGAGTGATTAAGTGAGTGAATGAGAGACAATCACATTAATAAAAAGTATGCCAAATGCAAAGTTCTACATTTCAATAAAAAGTTGTTTGTTTTATTGAAAGTGCTGTTATTGAGGGGGGGGGGGTTTCCAGAGAAAACACATTCATCACGTATGAGTTGTTTTTTCTAAACTAAAACCTCATTATTCAGGTTAAATTGCCGTATTGGCACTCCGAGATAAATACATGGGTTTTGGGTTGCGGTTTGGGCACTCAGCCTCAAAAATCACTGGTCTATAAAAAGCATTCTGACATAATTCCCAGATTTCTCAAGGTGGCTCAGTGCAATATGTAGAGCAGTGGCGATGGCGTCCCCTATCAACCTGTTGCTTCTAAATTGGTGTTGATCAAAATTTGGTGGAAGACAGGACCTGAGGTGTTGTAGGACCAGTCTCTCAAAGTACTTCATCACTATAGACATCAGTGCAATGGGTCTATTCTCATTCAAGCTGGCTGCTGTCTTCGGAACTGGGATAATTGTGGCTGCTTTCAAGCATGATGGGACTCTAGCCTGTTGCAAGGAGAGGTTAAAAATCCTTGTCAGGACCCGTTAATTGGCCAGCACAGGTTTTACCACTTTCCCCAACACCCCATCTGGACCTTCAGCTTTGTTGGGATTTACAGCCCTCAGCTCAGCTCTCACTTGATGTTCATCCAGGATGAGTGGCTGGAGGTTTGAGGGCCTTTGAGCTAGAGCTACAGATACTGATCTTTTGACCTCAAAGCAGGCAAATAGCTCCTTTATTAGCAGGGCATTAGCATTGGCTATTTTTTTTTTCGTATTGCCCTTAGGTGTTTTAGCCCCTGCCACACCTGTCTTCAGTTATTTTCTTCCAGATACTTCTTTACCTTTTGTTTGTATTTCTGTTTAGCCACCTTAATGCCTCTTCTCAAGTTTGCCCTGGCTTCATTGTATTTGTCTTTGTTTCCTGCCTTGAAGGTGGAGTTTCGGGCTCTCTGAAGAGATTGTACCTCTGCTGAAATCCAGGGTTTACAATTACTGTAAACTCTGGTGTGCTTATTCACTTTTATATTGTCTGTGCAGGTTTTAATGTATGAGAGTACAGTGTCAGTGAATTCTTGCAGCTCCAAATGTTCAAATATACTCCACTTGGTAGTCTCAAAGCAGTCCTGCAACTAGCAGAGAGCTCCCCCGCGGCTAGATTTTGACAGTTTTCAAGACCAGTTGCATCCTTTTCCTAAGGGGGATATATTTTGGGCACAGTAGTAGGAGAGATGTGGTCAGATGTACCCAGATGGGAGAGAGGGATTACTCTATATGCCTGTCTTAAGTTTGAGTATATATGGTCCAGAGTATTCTTAGCTCTGGTTGTACACTGCACATATTGCACAAACTTAGGGAGAACAGACTTTAGACTGGCTTGATTAAAATCCCCAGCCACGATAAAATCTCCCTCAAGGTAAGTGTGCTGCGGCCTCTCGATGGCGTCATGTAACTTAGAGAGCGCTGTGCTAACATTTGCATCAGGTGGAATATAAACAGCAGTGATAACTATAACAGAAACCTCTCTAGGTAAATAAAATGGCCAACAAATGACAGTTAAGAATTCCACATCTGCAGAACTGTGTATAAGCAACTCTACTGTTACTACACCAGTTATTATGTGTGTAAATACAAAGTCCTCCACATTTACTTTTATCAGAGTTCTGTCAAAGTGGTGTGTGGTGCAGTTAGTTAGCTCCACTGACGTATCCGGTACAAGTGGATGAAGCCAAGTCTCTGTGATGATCATCACACAGCAGTCACGAATGAGCTTATTCGCAGCCATCCATAGCTCTAGTTCATCAGTTTTATGGACAAAGGATCTAGAGCTGGTTAGAAAAGTGCTTGGTAATGCTGGTCTGTGAGGCTGCTTCCATAATTGAACTAGCAAACCAGCTCTGCATCCCCGCTTCTGCTTCCGCTCTCTTCGCTGCTTCCTAGGCCCAACAACGATCCATGGAGAGCCTGGTAGTCTTATTATGTCACTCGGTATGTTATGAGACTGCTGGAAGTCGCTGGTAATATCTAGTCGACTAGAACAGGGGTCTGCAAAGTCGGCTCTTTTAAGACTGGTGGACTTCAACTCCCAGAGTTCCCCAGCCAGCATAGCTGGCTGAGGAATTCTGGGGAGTTGAAGTCCACCAGTCTTAAAAGAGCCGACTTTGCAGACCCCTGGACTAGAAGATCCAATCTTTAAGAACTCCCTGCGGGTATAGATTAGTTTTTGCCTAACTCTACTGTGACACCAGGAGTTCAAAGCCGCAGCGTCTAAGCGCGCCGCCATCTTGGGGGGGAAATGTAACAAAAATGAATAATTAATTAAAAAGAACCTCAAGGTACTGTGGAAAGTTATCACCCATCTCTCTCCCAGAAAAATGAAATATCCTAGGAAATGTTGAAAAGGCAGAATATTACATTTCTTGGATGTGAAAGGAAGAAACATGTTTTGTCTCCTGCAGCCTCCTGCCCCCACCCCCTTTGTCAATGGGCCATTAAGCAGCCTGAGCTAGTCCACTTTACATAATAAAGAGTTCTCCTCTTCAGCTCCAGAGTCACGGGATTAAGGTAGGACTGGCCTTACCAAATTTGGACTCAGCCCATGGGAGCCTGGCAACCAATCAGAGTACAGTTCTTACACAGGAACAAGAAACAGATAGGTGGGGCTGAACAGTTGATAAAAAGCCCTGCAAGCCCCTTGCTCAGCCCTTCTCTTCCTGTCCACCAACATTGAAGCATGTGAGCACCTTTTCTGTTCAGGACTCCAGCCATGTGGTCCTGTCCACCATTAAACCATCTTTCCAAGCAGCCTCCATATCTCCAGTGTCTTTTTCCCCACTTGGAGCCGAACCCAGAAGGACATTCCTTTTAACAGTACAAACTACAATGGCACTTACCTAGTTATAATATTTAGAGAGATCATTTCATCGAAAGTGTACCTTGGAAAAAATGAGCATGCCAGTTACAACAAAAAAGCTGTACAATCCTTTCTGTACTTACTCTTTCCAAAGCCCCATCCACAAGATTTTTTCTCAGATTAACAGATGTACTATAGTAGTCTTATCTTACTCTTTCAAAAATAAGACAATATGCAGTAGCTTTTGTTGCATTGGAAACTTTCCTCGGATTTAGATTATATGAAATATTGTAGAGTTATGGTAATAATGATACAAACTTGTTGATTAATAGAAACATTTGCTTTCTGTAACACACATATATTATGCCTTGTATTTGTAATGTAGATGCTTGCATGCTGTGGATTCCTTTGTGCCCTGGGGCTGATTTCCTGGGGTGCTGTTATTATTTATTTTATTTTTTTATTTTATTAAATTTATATCCCGCCCTTCTCGTTAGGACCCAGGGCGGCGCACAGGGATGTTAAAATACATACAAAATATAAAATATATGAAATTTAAAATACTTATTTTAATAAATAAACCCTGCGCTAAAACCAAATTAAAATCCCAAGTTTAAAAACTATCTAATGGTCAGTGTGGAGGTTACGCTAGGCCGGCTAGGTGAAATAGGTGTGTCTTCAGACACTTGCGGAAGAGGCGGAGGTCGGAGATGGTGCGGAGTTCAGGGGGTAAGTCGTTCCAGAGGACTGGGCCCGCCACAGAGAAGGCTCTCCCCCTGGGTGTCGCTAGTCGGCATTGTCCAGCCGACGGCACCCTGAGGAGGCCCTCTCTGTGGGAGCGTATCGGTCTAAGAGATGTATGGGGCAGGAGGCGGTCTCGCATATAACTAGGCCCCGAGCCATGGAGCGCTTTAAAGATGGTCGTTAAAACCTTGAAGCGCACCCGAAAGACCACAGGAAGCCAGTGCAGCTCGCGCAGGATAGGTGTTATGTGGGAGTGTCTAGGCGCTCCCGTAATCACCCGCGCGGCTGCGTTCTGGACTAGCTGCAGCTTTCGGGTGCACCTCAAGGGAAGCCCCATGTAGAGAGCATTACAGTAGTCGAGTCGAGAGGTGACGAGTGCTTGAGTGACTGTGCGTAAGGCCCCCCGGTCCAGTAAGGGGCGCAATTGGCGCATCAGGCGAACCTGATGAAACGCCCCCCTGGCCACGGCTGCCACATGATCTTCCATAGACAGCCGGGAATCCAGGAGGACACCCAAATTGCGCGCCCTCTCCACGGGGGCCGGTGTTTCGCCCCCAATGGCCAGAGTTGGAATAATCTGGCTGAACCGAGGCGCCGGAAGCCACAGCCACTCAGTCTTGGACGGGTTGAGCCTGAGTTTGTTACCACCCATCCAGATCCGTACGGCTTCCAAGCACCGGGACATAACCTCGACGGCATCGTTGGGGTGGTCTGGGGTGGATAAGTACAACTGAGTATCATCAGCGTACAGATGATATCCCACCCCAAAACCACGGATGATCTCACCCAGCGGCTTCATATATGTGTTGAATAGGAGGGGCGAGAGGACCGACCCCTGAGGAACCCCACATATGAGGGGTCTCGAGGCCGACCTCTGCCCCCCTGTCAACACATATTGCGACCGACCAGAGAGGTAGGATGAGAACCACCGCAGAACGGTGCCTCCCAACCCCAACCCCCCCAGTCGGCGCAATAGGATACCATGGTCGATGGTATCAAAAGCCGCTGAGAGGTCTAATAGGACTAGGATAGAGGAATATCCTCTATCCCGCGCCCTCCAGAGATCATCAACCAACGCGACCAATGCCGTCTCGGTGCTGTGCCCGGGTCGGAAGCCGGACTGGCGCGGGTCTAGATAATCAACTTCCTCCAAGTGTCGCGGAAACTGTTGAGCCACCACACTCTCAACAACCTTCACTAAAAAGTGGAGGTTGGAGACGGGACGATAGTTCTCTAATAATGCTGGATCCAGGGACGGCTTCTTGAGGAGGGGCCTTACTACCGCCTCTTTCAAGACGGCAGGCAAGGACCCCTCACTCAAAGATGCGTTGACAATGCCCTGGAGCCAGCCTCGTGTCGTCTCCCAGGATGCCAGTATTGGGGTCTGTAAGATATCTGGCAAATGTCAAATCCTGTGATAAGATCTGAAATGTGTGATGGGCAATTAAGCAAACAGAGAAGGGAAAAGATAACAAACTTTTTGAGCCAGGAAGGATGCAAATCTGAATTAAGATATATGATCCAAGTTTTACAATGTTAGGTTATATGCCTTAAGGTTTGACTTGAAGTTTACAATGTTGTTTAGAATGATTTAGAATAGCTAGAGTAATTAGAATCGAAGAACAAAGATCCTTTTGAAGATCAAACACCTTTTCGTGTATAAGAAAGGACACTACACCCTTGAGTTTAGGGGTGGAGGAGTTTAGGAGGGGGGTTGAGGAGTAGTTGAGTAGTTGAGTTTTGTAGAACTTTCCTACCATGTCTCTTGTACATGGGTATGGAGATTTCTCACCCAGAACTTTAACTTTGATCAAAGAATAAAGCCTGTTTCTTTGTTTTCCAAGCCTCCGTTTAAGTCCTTTTGCTTCGTTTTTGGCTTAAGCGTTTGCCAACCTTACATTTGAAATTATATGAAACATTGTTATTTGCAAGAAAAAACATCTTTCCTTAACTTGCTTCCCCCACCTCCTTGTACTTATAAGAACCAGGAAGTTTCACAATGTGAAATATTTCGAAATAATGGGCAGAGCCGGAGAAATAAGTAAAGGGAAACTTGGGTGGAGCTATGGTAAAATCCTTTGGAATAGGCGGAGCCAGGTCAACTGCGACTACGGTCTCGTGACCATGACGCAGATGATCCGAGAGTACCATAGAGACTTGGAACTTTTACGTAGAATCCGGAAGTGAGTTGCGGACAACGGTTAAGCAGTATCTGGTGCAGCGTCGTGTCGAGGTAGAAAATTAGTGGGGGGTGGGTGGGAACGAGACGTGAACGAGAAAGGGACGAAGAAGATGGCGTCGTTTATTACCGTGCAACTAAAGAAAACCTCGGAGGTAGACTTGGCAAAGCCTCTCTGCAAGTTCATCCAGCAGACCTACCCGAGTGGAGAATCTCAGGCCGAACATTGCCGAGCCGCTGAAGAACTCAGTAAGCTGCGCAAGAGCGCGCTCGGGCGCTCGCTCGATAAACACGAGAACTCGCTAGAGACCCTCATGAGGTGAGGCGCGCGGATGACGGGAGGGGGAGGACGCGCGGGCGGGCCAGTAGTGAGGCTGCGCGTGGGCCTAGCCTGCTGAGTTGCGAGCAAGTAAACCGAGCTAGCCCCTGAGCGGAGGCGGGTGCCACGGCTCCCGCCTGGTGGCGACAACTGGCCATCACGCTACCAGTGGGGTGGGTGAATGTAGAAGCGACGGCTTGAATGCTTTCCAAATAGTAGTACTATCTGCCTTTAAAAAGAAAAACGACAACGCGAATTACATCGGTTTTGTGTAGTTGAGTTGGATTAGTAGCTGAGAGTTAATATAAAGGAGCCTACGCTCTACTGCCATTCTTGAGCATCTTCGTTGGACATCTTGAATAGAAGAGACGAGCTCATTCCTGGTGCTTTGACGATCCTTAGGGCAGTAGAAGCAGATGCGGGCAGAGTGATCCCCCCCCCCCCCGTTCTTCAAGGTTATCTTTTCTTCCTCCTGGATTTATTTTGTGACTAATACTTGGGCACAGCCTTCCCCCCCCCCCCCCCCCCCGCCAATATTGGGCATTTTGGAAACCAGTTCATTCTTAATCTTCGCAGTTGGATTATGTGCATAAACTGAAGGATGTATGAGTTCGCCAAAAGACAAGGATGAATAGAGAACCGGAGTGGCCCTCTTATGCTAGGGAAAGCTGACCAGGAAGTTTATGCGATTGTAGATTTCTTTACGATATTTATGTATATATGTTCTCCATATGTGCAAATTTTCTTTATCTTTAATGGTTGTTCTGCGAAACTTTAGATTGTTGTTCTATTTATTGTTGCTTATCTTGTTTGAAAGCATTCAAAGAAGATGTAGTTTCTAGAATTACATGAAGTATATTTAATGAAGTAGAAATGAAATCTGTTTTTGAAATTGTTACTCCAATAACATTTCTTGAATTGTTAGTAATTTGGCAAGTGTTAGTTTTCTGGATGATGATTTTACAAGGAGGCCAAGTATAATGTTCCTGCAATTGTATAGTATGTATATACACTTCTTTCATGTTCTCATCATATGCTAAATAATTATAACAACAATAGTATTCTAGAGACAATTTGAAGATTATATTTAAATTATAAATGTTTCTAATTGAAATCTAGGGTAGATTAATATCAACTAGAAAAAATAATATTTGGGATTACTTAAATTTTCAAGTCTTTCTACTAAATCCCTTTATGAAATACATTGTTATACCCAGATTATTTATATATAATGTATACAAATATTTGTTTCCAGCAGCAACTCATCTAAAAGTCAAACATCTTGTACAGCACATTGGGCTGTGTAAAAAATTCACTTAAAGAATATTTCTTCCTAAAAATTAATAATATGTAGGTACTGTGCAGAACTCTAGACTGGTTCTTATTAAGATGGTTTGAGGTTTAACATATTTTCTAATTAACTCAGTTCCTTTGGTTATTGATTTATGACACAAAATAGTGGGCATAGATATTAATCAGCATTTCTGTGGCACTCTGTTCCAAAATGCTTAAGACAACCATATGTTCTCATAAGCATGGGACACTAATTCGTAATCACAATAATTTTTGAAAGAATGGCATGGAAATGCAGATAATACATTTGCCCACTATTTTGTGTCATAAATAAATCAGTTCAGTATAAAAATCAAGCCAGTAACTTAATGATGGCACAGACATTTTAGGTGTATATTTCTCGTTCATTTAAAATACCATGAGTGCAGGAAATTCTTTTGGAAAATTGTTTTTTTTTAATCTTTAGAGATAAACAATTCCAAAATCAGGAATGCTTACTTATAGAATAGAATATCCCATAAGATAAAGAATTGATGTGTGTTCTGTTTATATATTAACTGAAATAAAACTTAATCAGGATATTATAATTTTCCATTGCTAAGTAAGAAGTGGAAAGAGAAAGCTAATTTTGTCTAGTGTTTAAGGCAGAAAGCTGAAAGCTAGAGACTGAGTTTTCTGTCCCACCCCTAGGCATGAAAGCCATTTGGATGCTTGGGCGACAAAGTGGTTGGTCAATTCCTGTGGCGATCAATGGATTAACAGTTGATCAATCTGGAATAAAAGGGACCCTGTATGTACAGAAAAATGCCAGGAAGACTCTACTTAACTATTTTTCCAGTTTCATCATTACAATGGGCTATGTTTTCATTATTTCCTAATATAATCAACAGCAAATCTCTTGTGGTGTTTAGACAGGTAGTTTTCGACTTACAACCATTTGTTTAGTGGCCATTCAAAGTTACAACAGCACTGAAAAAATTGACTTATCGTTGGTTTTCACACATGTTCCATTGCAGTATCTTCATGATCACATGATCAAAATTCAAGCACTTGGCTAGTAGCATGTACTTACATTTTTATTTATGTCTTTATGACACTGCCCCACAGTCATATCATAATCATATGTAACCTTCCCATCTTGCTTCTGACAAGCAAAGTCAATGGAAGAAGCCAGATTTATTTAATAAATTCAGTGATTTTCTTATCAATTTTGGCAAAAAAAAAAAATGAAAAATGTGGCAAAGCTCACATAACTGTCTTGCTTAGCAATGGGAATTTTTGACTCAGTTGTGGTTAAGGACTATCTGTAGTGATGCTGAACCCAGTAGTAGGGATGGTTGGAGGTCCAAAACCTTTAATTTTTCCACTTAATGCCTCATCCTATTTTGGTATAACAACTTGCTAGTTCTTCTGATTATCACTTAGTCTTCCAGGGTACCTAACTTGACATCCACGTAGTAATCCTCAGATCTGGATAAGAAGAGCTTTTGTGCCTTATATTGCCTTTATGTTACAGTCAAAAAGTGAAATAATTTCTGCAATAGCACTTCCTTGTTGTATTCCATATAGTCATGGATAAGATTCATCTCTCTCTCTCTCTCTCTCTCTCTCTCTCTCTCTCTCTCTCTCTCTCGGTGGATAAACTGGTTGCACATTAAAATCAAGCTTCATTTTTTAAAAAGTGTTTTTATTTTAAATAAATAAAATAAAATTCAAGAGGTTCATTATGGAAGAAAATACATACTGTATTTTTCAGAGTATAAGATGCACCGGCGTATTTAGTATTTACTAGCTATACCCGGCTACGCGTTGCTGTGGCCCAGTCTGGTTAAATGACCAACCAATCTGTGTGTAGATCTACACCTGCACACATACACACAACCACCATATAACCCCCAATCTACCTACCTACTGTATTTCTCCCTCTCTATCTATCCCTCTACCTACCTACCTATTGTATTTCTTCCTTTCTCCCTCTATCTACCTACCTACCTACTGTATTTTCCCCTCTCTATCTATCCCTCTACCTACTTACCTACTGTATTTCTTCCTTTCTCCCTCTATCTACCTACCTACCTACTGTATTTCCCTCTCTCTATCCCTCTACCTACCTACCTACTGTATTTCTCCCTCTCTCTCTATTCCTCTACCTACCTACCTACCTACTGAATTTCTCGCTATCTATCTATACACCTACCTACCTACCTACCTACCTACCTACCTACGGTATTTCTCCCTCTCTGTCTATCCGTCTATTTACCTACCTACTGTATTTCTTGCTTTCTCCCTCTACCTACCTACCTACCTACCTACCTACCTACCTACCTACCTACCTACCTACCTACCATATTTCTCCCTCTCTATCTATTCCCCTATCTACCTACCTACTGTAATACAATAGCAGAGTTGGAAGGGACATTGGAGGTCATCTAGTCCAACCCCCTGCCTAGGCAGGAAGCCCTATACCATTTCAGACAAATGGCTATCCAACATCTTCTTGAAGACTTGGAGTGTTGGGGCATTCACAACTTCTGGAAGCAAGCTGTTCCACTGGTTAATTGTTCTAACTGTCAGGAAATTTCTCCTCAGTTCTAAGTTGCTTCTCTCCTCGATTAGTTTCCACCTATTGCTTCTTGTTCTGCCCTCAGGTGCTTTGGAGAATAGTTTGACTCCCTCTTCTTTGTGGCAACCCCTGAGATATTGGAAGGCTGCTATCCTGTCTCTCCTAGTCCTTCTTTTATTAAACTGTATTCCCCCCCCCTCTCTCTCTATGGGCCACCTGGGAGTTTGCTATCCCAGTGCCTTTTTGGCCCTAAGAGGCCTCTGTACGTAGCTGAGGAAATGACTGTTGGTGGGAGGAGTTACAGGGAGGTGAAAACCTGATCAGTGGGTACATTTTACATTTGTGTACCTTGCACACGACACACGTGTGCTAGGCACAAAATGAGTACGTATTCTATTATCAGAAGTCCTTGTGAACATTGTGTGAAAGTTTTGTGTAAATCGGTGCAGTAGTTTTTGAGATTTTGGATTCGTACAAACTATTTTACATTTTTATTTATATAGATTAGATTTGTATACTGCACCTTCTCCCTTTCGGGACTCAGGGCGGTGTACAGGCAGCGATAAAAATCAATAATACAAAACATAAAATATATTAAAATATATTAAATAATTAGCCTGTCCTTAAAACTCCTGCTAAAAACCCCTACTAAAACAGTTTAAAACTACGACAGGCCAGCCACACGAAATAAATAGGTCTTCAAGGCCCGACGGAAGAGGTGTAGGCCCCATGTAGAGCGCGTTGCAATAGTCCAGGTGGGAGATGACGAGGGCTTGAGTGACCGTGCGTAAAGCGTCACGATCCAGAAAGGGGCGCAACTGGCGTATCAAGCGAACCTGATATAAGATGCACCAAGGTTTTGAAGAGGCAAATTTAAAAAAAGTAGGTAGGTAGATAGAGGGGGAGAGAGGGAGAAAGAGAGAAATACAGGAAGTAGGTAGGGAGAGACAGAAAATAGTTAGATAGGCAGGTAGATTGGTAGATAAAGGAAGAGAGATAGAAATAGAGAGAGATAGAAAAATACAGTAGGTAGGTGGCGGGGGAGAGAATATAGGTAGGTAGGTAGAGGGATAGAGAAAGAAATATAGTAGATAGGTAGGGAGAGAGAGTAGGTAGGAAAGTAGAGAGAGAGAGAGAGAGAAATGCAGTAGATAGGTAGGGAGAGACAGTAGGTAGGTAGGTAGAAAGAGGGAGAGAAAGAGAAATACAGTAGATAGGGAGAGACAGAGTAGGTAGGTTGGTTGGTAGAGGGATAGAGAGACAGAGAAATACAGTAGATTGGTCGGGAGAGAGAGAGAGAGAGAGAGTAGGTAGAAAGAGGCAGAGAGAGAGAGAAATACAGTAGGTAGGGAGGGAGGGAGAGAGTGTGTAGGTAGGTAGGTAGATGTTTCCAGGTGTATTTATCCATGTGCTGGAGAAGGAAATTGCTGACAATCTGCAGCACCGGACTTTGTTTCTGCTGGCACAGGACTTGATCAATGTAATTCTCATCAATCAGTTAAAGAGCTTTCCAAAAGGGAAAAAAAGGTGTTGCACTCTGCAAACCCAAAAAGGGCCCTTTTTTGCGAAAATGGGTCTGTTTTTTTTAAAAAAAGGCATGAATAGCCTTTCGGGAAGCAAAAATGCTGTATTCAGTGTACAGTGGTACATCGGTTCACGAACTTAATTCGTGAACTGACTCTGGTCGCAAACCGAATTGGTCGTGAACCGAGGCACAGTTTCCCATAGGGTTTAATGTAAATCTGGTTAATCTGTTCTGATCTTTTTTTTGGTTTTTGAAGCACAAAAAATATGAAACAAATTACAATACACATTAGTACAGTATAGTAATGTATAAAGAAAGAACACTAACCTTGCTTGAGATGACTTCTGGCATGGATACTCACAGTGTACTTTTTTCTGTGTCTCCTTCTCTCCACAATCTTCCTACAGGAAGTCACAACCATGTGACAGCCAGGAAATAGCATTAAAATGGCCCTGTTCGTGAACCGAAGCGGAGTTCATGAACCGGAGCATATTTTGATGAACTTTTCTGTTCGTGAACCGAGTTGTTCGTGAACAGAAGCGTTCGTGAATCGAGGTACCACTGTATAAGATGCACCCAGATTTTCAGCCTCTTTTTTGAGGAAAAAAGGTGCGTCTTATACTCCGAAACATACGGTAATTTTTGAGCTGTTTAAACCATGATGTTGCAAATTAGTTAAATGTTTTCTGAAATGAAATGCAATATTTTGATGGCCTAAAGGCTGATATGGGTTGCTATGAATTAAGAATATTTTGCCTAAAATATTTCAGAAGAGAAAAAGTTCAAATTATTAAAGATGACAATAAGATTCTAATAAATAAATACATTTTCATAAACATTGCCTGAAAGCTGCAATTAAATACCAGTTTCAGAAAAATAAAACATATGACCCCAAGTACGCCTGACTTTTTGCCTGGATGTTGTTGCAGTTGTTAAGTGAGGTGCCTGTATAACTGCTTGCTCAGTGATTGCACTTTCACCTTCCCAGTTGCAGTCGCTAAGTAATCACATAGGTCATTAAGAGGCTAGAATGAAAGAGCTGTCTTCTGAAAGAGGATGGGCAGCATTCCCTTGTGAATAGAAGGGAATTTCTAATCTGTGCTGGAGAATCAAAACTCAGATCCCAAAGATCCAACCTTTCTTTCTCCAACCCAGCATGGCAGTTCCGTTTCACACATGGAGACGAGAACTGCTACACTGTGTCAGAGAAAGAAAGCTGAAATCCTTTCTCCAATTGACCATGCCATTCCTTCTATGTGCAAAAGGTTACAAATGCCATGGTGAAAATGCGCCATACTAAAATCCTGCTTGATTTTCATAAAGGACTTTTTAAAGTCAGCAGCAGGCAGCAGACTCTCATTCTGCTTTCCAAGAAACCGGCTGAAAAAGATGTGTCACAAAATGGGTCTCAACAACCTTTTTCAGCCTGATTTCAAGAACCAGAGGGATTCCTGCAATAGTGATTTCTGTTTGTCCTGCAGGCTTCGCTGTAGACTTTCTGAGATTCACATAATTGTGGAGTCTTGACATTCCATTGTAAAGATGAACAGATTGCTATGAGGCCAGATTGGACTCATGTGACTGCGGAGTATGCTGCAATGATTGTAACTTTGGACACTGGTTGTAAGTCCTTTAATTCAGTAGCATCCTAATTTTGAACAGTTGCTGAATGAATTATTGTTAAGTGAGAACTGGCACAATGAAGGCAAATATATGTGTCCCAGGATAATGTTGCAAGATTCAATCTGGGTCAGTCACCTGGACTAGAGGTTTTGTCTTCTGAGCTTTTGAACTCATGCTGAAGCCCATCTTCAGGGAACTTCTCTCTAGCTCAGTGTACTATTCTGTGTATGGTATTTATAGTACCTGTTGTAAGTGGATTTTTAGATGTTGATTGGGGTGGATTAATGATTACTTTTTAAGTCATTAGCTGTCATTTGCTTGTGCTTCTAAGTACTTGATAGTCTCATTAGCACTCCTGTTGACTTATGAGGACCTGTTTCCCAGGCTTCAATCTTACCTGATTTGGAGGTGGGGGATACTTCCGATGTAATCTACTGAATTCCTGCATGAATTGCCCCTGTGATTATGTAGGATAGATGGAAAGGAAGCTAACCAAGAGATTACAAGAACACAAGCGAGGGATCAGACGAGGAGACTCAAACTTATTCGCAGCCTCACACTGCAATGAACAAGAACCATATTCAATTTTGCAGCTACTAAGATTTTTGGACAAGCAGGTACAAAAACAGTCAGGAAAGTGATTGTCTGGGAAAAAGGACCTCAATTGGCCAAGAGGAATGTTGATTTACCACCATCTGATAAAGTACTTAGAAGATGAGGGCTGGGCAGCAAAAGCACATAGCAATGGAAATTTTGGTCTCAGTTGTGGTTGTGGTTGACAGCTAGTGATTTAAAAGCCATCCGTTAACTTAGCCCAGCGTTTCTCAAATAGTGGGGCGCGCCCCCCAGGGGGGGCGCGAGGCTCTGTAAAGGGGGGCGCGTTTGACCTCGGCAAATCGGCTCTGCCGATTCCCTTTCTCCCTCCTCCTCCCTCCCTCCACAGCCGGCATGCTGGCCACTCGTCGTCTTCCAGGGACTGCCGTTCCTCACACACACGCACGCACACACACACACATGGAGGCTTCTCAGCTCCTGAGCGAGCGAACGAGCGATCAAGCACAGCGGGTGGCCGTGCGGCCGGCGCAGGCTAAGGCGGGTGAGCCGGGCTGAGGAGACTCCGCGGGGAGTGGGGGCGGGGCGGGGACGACGACACACAGACAGAGAGAGGCACAGACACAGAGAGACAGGGAGGGAGGGAGGAATCAGAGAGTGACAGAAACACACAGAGAGACAGAGAGAGAGACAGGGAGAGAAAGAGAGAGACACAGTGATTAAGTGTGTGAATGCGAGACACACACACACACACACACAGCGATAGATGGGCAGACGAAGAAGAGACAGACAGAGATAGAGAGAGAAAAAGAAAAAGAAAGAAAGAAAAAAGTGGGAGAGAGAAAGAAAGACAGACAGAGAGAGAGAAAGAGAGAGACAGAAAGGAAAGAGAAAAAAGAGAGAGAAAGAAAAAAGAGAAAAAGAGAGAGAGAGAAAGAGAAAGAAATTTCTTTCTTTTTTTAATTCTCTTATACGTTAATAAGGATACAGTGCTATGCAGAGGTGTACTTATAACAATTTTATAGACAAATGATACTATTTACAGTCGCGCGGGGGGGCGGGCGCGAAATGTTTTCTTCTTCCTAGGGGGGGCCTGACAGAAAATAATTGAGAAGCACTGACTTAGCCCAATCAATATCTAAAAGCCACTCACAACAGGCACTATAAATACCACACAGAGAACAGCACGCACACTGCTCGAGAGAAGTTCCCTGAAGATAGGCTGCAGCATGAGTTTGAAAGGTTAGAAGTCAAAACCTCTGGTCCAGGTGACTGACACAGATTGGATCCTGTAACATAGCACAATATCAAAAAATAGAATTTAAAAAAATTATCACAGATTCCTGGCTCTGTATATTACTTATTTCTGCAGAAAGAAAATGTTTTGAAATGAAAGAGTCTCTTTTTAAACTTCCTGAATTTTTCCAAGTTTTTGGAGATTCCAGACTTTAATCAGAAGCTAAAATAATGAAAACTCCATTCTTTACTCAACCTTTTTCTATGAACTGTGCTTGCTATATTTTAAAAAGACAAAATCTTTAGTAAAATAGATTTTTAAATTTCACTCAGTGATCAATCCATAAAACATATTACATACTTAAAATACATAATAATTAATTAATTAGATATTGCTATGCATTGTACATAAAAAATTGGTTACACAAAATCTTTTCTCTCTCTCTCTATATATATACATGTATATGTTACGGGTGTTTTTGAGCGTTGTGTAATTTTTTTACACAACGCTCAAAAACACCCGTAACATATACATGTATGTATATGTATTACACAACGGAACTCATAGCTTTCTGTCTAGATGGTCTCTGGTGATGAACCGAAAGGCAGAAAAGGAGAGCAGTATGCTTCCTCCCTTAATTGGGGCTTAACAGGGTGTTGTGACACAGGTATATACATGTATATGCGTATATACACAAATACATCTATGTACATATATCTACATACATACATACATATATATATATATATATATATATATATATATATATATATATATATATATATATATATATAATATTTGTATATACATACATAGAGGGGAGAGGAAAGGAAGGTCAAACTGTGTTCATATAGAGATAGAGCGCCACCTCATTCATGAGTTTGTGGATTCCAAATCTGCTATATTTGCAACAGAATATACATTTATAGTGATATTTGTTTATTTCAGATACTATGATCAACTGTGTTCCATTGAACCAAAATTTCCATTTTCTGAAAATCAGGTAATGTATTAAAGCTTCTAAATATTGTTTTGAAAATCAATATATTGTGTAAGAGAGCAGTTGACATTGGAATAAAAAGTTGCTTTGAATGAATTCTACATACTTTTCTAATTAAATAAGTGAGGCTGTGAAATATCAGCCTTGGACAAGCATCTATTATACAGTGTGACTACTCTTTTGAATCACAAGGATACATATCAACCACAGTTTTAGAATATGTTAGTTTCCCAAGAAAATTTCAGTATGTACAAAAATTAAGAATAGTCCAATTAATTGAATTGCAAAATGTGTATTGTTTTAAAACAGAGACTCTTACATCCAATTCTGGTTATAATAATAAAATAATGGATGTATATACCCACATTTCTTTATAATATATCAAATTTTCTCATAAAACCTCCTTGTATCCATATGTATTATCAGATAATGATAAGGTACAGCTTTTTACTGATTTTGACATTTGTATTTCTGCTTAAGGAATATTTTTGGAACATTTACATCTAAAGACTAGAAATTAATTTACTGTTTTTATTTGTATTTTTAGATCTGTGTAACTTTTACCTGGAAAGATGCCTTTGACAAGGGGTCACTGTTTGGAGGATCTGTTAAACTAGGTAATTAATTATTACAGAATTCAAAATATATAAAATCTAATCTTCTCATAAGTATTCTAACTTACCATATTTTTTAAGAATTGCTTATTTATTTATTACATTATTACATTTCAGCACAATTCATCTCACTTATGTGACTCTAATTTAAAAGTCACTAACTGAATCTGCAGAAGAGACGTGTCTTCATGAATTCGAGTGTAATTTTTGTTTTAATCCTTGGAAACAAGCAGTGCTGGAATGGAATAATATACTTGCTTAGTAAAAAATTGCTTAGTTTTACTAAAATCCTCATTGGAATGATACATATGAAATTGATTTATGCTAAGAAAACTACTTTCTATTGATTTTGCAAATATATTCTTCATCTTCACAAACCCTAAAGGTTTTAAGTTGTTGAGGCACCTTGAGGTTATCGTAGATCCTATCAGGTTTTTCTTTTCATTACCTACTTTCTATACTTTGTCAGTTGAAAAAAGCTAGAATCAAGCCAGAACCGGAATTGAACCACATTGTCTTTGTTTTTTGATAGTTAGATTGGTATTCTTATTCCACTTGACATATATCCCAAAAGCAAAAGTATAACTATTAAATGTTTATAAAGAATGTACAGTGTTTTCCCGAAAATACGACTTACTCAGAAAGTAAGACTTGGCTTGATTTAAGCCCCTCACCAAAAAAAAATAAGCCCTAATTAAGACCCCCACCCCCTCCAGGTTGCACAGGTTAAGCTAGGGTGGGGATGGCAGGAGGTGGAGCTGCCCTATTACTTACCTTCCGATAATTGCAACCACACCTCAGCCCAGCAATTTCTAGAACTGATTAAGAAATCCAAGTATGCAAATACTGGTAGTCCTCAAGTTATGAATGTAATGGAGCCTGCCCATGAGGATTCATGGGAGTGAATCTCACCTCTTGAATGAGATCGCTCCCTCATTTTGCGAAGGCATTCACTAATCAAATGTGAGGCTCGTTAAGTGCACATAATGTATTTCAGGTTGGGGAAGGTCATGGGTGGCCTAAAGATGGAACAGGCTACCAGCCTAAGACCACCCAAGGCCTCCCTGACCCATTGAAATACCTCATGCTCTCCAAATTGCTTCCCCCATGCAGTGTGCCACGTTGGGTCACTTATCTTGTGAAGATCTAGCAAGCAGTCTCCTCTCCAGCCTTGTGTGCCTCGCCAATGCTCTGTTTGGCCCTCTGCGGGCCTCCCCTGGCCCATTGCATGCAAAATGGAGCCTCCGTGGGACGGATCCCTGGAGGCTCCATTTCAGTCTGCAACAGGTTGTGTTGTTGCAAGATTTGTAGTTTTGGGCCTTGTTCAAAAATGCTAGGGCAGTGATGGCTAACCTTTTTCCCATTGTGTGCCAAAAGTGGGGGCGTAGGGGGATCGTGCATGGGTGTGCCCACACCCATAATTCTATGTGGACAATCCCTTACGCACATGCACGTGCGACACCCCTCCCCCCCCGTGCACATGCATGTATGATTTATCCCCCCCCCCCCCCACTTTTGGCCTGCTATGGACTCATTTTTCACCTCTCTAGGGCCTAGAGGCTTCCCTGAAGCCTCCAGAGAGCGAAAAATGGCCCTATGGGCAACCAGGAAGTTCGGGAATGGCCAAAAATGAAGGCTGAAGTAAGCTGACAGGGCAATGCCTTGCATGAAGTAAGCTGACAGGGCAATGCCTTGCATGCCCTAACAAATGGCTCTGATGCCACTTGTGGCACGCATGCCATAGGTTCACCATCACGGGGCTAGGGGGTTCTAGTTGCATAACTTTGAACTTTTGCTAAGGGAACTCTCGTAACCCAGGATTACAAACTCCTTGCTCTGAACTACAACTTTGTCAGTGAAGGCTTTCACTTGGTTTGGAAAACTCCAAAATCTGCTGGAGACACTATGTTTTGATCTTTGTTTGGGGAACTATTATGTAGAGTGCTTGTGGCCAATACCACAATATACTTGATCTGGAATTTTGAAGAGCCAATCTATTCTCTGGCTCCTCATTTTGTTGTGGTTCTCAGCTCCACTAAAAATGAAGCCATCTTCATTATTTTTCAAGAAATCAAGCTAGTTGTGTTTACCCAGAACCCGTAAAGGCAAATAGCGCAAAGATATGAATGCAGTAAGAATTATTTAAAAATTTTCATCTCAAATCATAAAAGTTTTAGTAGCAACTAGATCACTTTGAAATCAACTAATATTAATTTTGATTTTTAAAAAATAATTGTGTATAACTTATTTAATAAGTTCCATAGATCTACAGATTCATTGATGTATACTTATTATTGTTTTTACTTTTATTAATTACTATAAATAAACAGACATTACTGTCTGTTTATAGATAAGAATGTTGATTTGTATGCACTTTGTTTCAGCTTTGGCAAGTTTAGGCTATGAGAAAACATGCGTGTTATTTAATTGTGGAGCATTGGCCAGTCAAATAGCATCAGAACAGAATCTTGATAGTGATGAAGGGATGAAAGCTGCTGCTAAATTTTATCAGGTATAATTCTTCTCTATGATTAACAAATTATTAGAATTTGGAAGTTGTTTTGTTCAAACATTAGGAATGTATCTTTAAAATATCAGTACTGTTTTCCCCAAAATATGACTACTCTGAAAGTAAGCCTGATTTTTTGGCGGTGAGACTTATATATGGCCTACCCCAAAACTAAGCCCTAGTGAAGGAGGTGGGTGTGGCCAGCCCAGGAGATAATCTTCCCTTTGCCGGTCACCTTGGCCCTTAACCACAGTCCACGGATCAGCTGACCCAGCGAGGGCTCGGAGTTCTGTCTCTCTTGGTGAGCTGGAGGCACCGCACATGCAAGGTCACCTCCTGGTAAGAGAAGAATGTGTTGGAGCCCAAATCCTGAGCTTTGCCAGCCTCACAAACCAGGCCACACAAATCCCCAGATTTTTTTGCAACTCGAACAGGCCACACAGCCTCCTGCCCCAAACCAAGTGGGGAGGCTTTGGCAGTACAGGCAGAAAAAGGAGTACAGACAGGAAACTCCCCCTCCCAATTTTCCTGCCGATCACTGAAAAGGCTCCCACCCCAAGTCTTCAGCCTATCCCTGGATTGCAACACTGAAGGCTGGCTTTTCTTAAGGTCAGCACACATTAAGAAAAGGAGGACAGGCAGGAAAAACCCTCTCCACATTTTCCTACTGATCACCAAAAAGGCTCCATCCCAAGCATTCAGCATTGCAATCTTGTGATACCGCCACCTTCTCGGCACTGCTCTGTGGCTTGCACAGTGCTGGGGGTTGGGACGCCATTGGAGGAGCCCCATGCAACTCATGCTTGCATCCACCTCGCCTTTGCCAGGGCAGCAAGTGCTAGAAGAGTGCTGCCTTTGGCTGGGTAGTCCCGAGCATTGTCCTGAAGCCTCCTTGCCGCTTGGTTTGGAGTGGATGGCTAGGCGCCTCGCTCAAGTTGCCCAATATTTGACCAATGTAGGAATTCGGGTGGCCTTTACATGGCCAATATGCCTGCAAAATCCCTGGTTTCCGAGGCTGGCGAGGCTCAGCATTTGGGCTCCTGCACACACTTCTCTTCATGGGTGGCTGCTGCATGTCTGTGGGACCTCCAGTTCACCGAGTCTTCCTGCTAATCTCAGCTGGTGGCAGCTGTGACTGGATCCTGGCTGCCAATGCTGTGGGCAAGAACCAACCATGCCACTCCATGGCCGCACAGATGGAGACTGCTTTACGTGGGAGAGGAGGCACTACAAGGGAGGCCATCGCATCGGCCAGGTGGGGGTTGCCCACACAGGTGCCAGGCCTCGGGGTGCCACCCTGAGCAGGTGCCAAGCTGGAGGCTGAGGAGGGTCAGTTCCCTTAACCTGTTGTCTGCCCTCCACAGTTTCTCAACAAACGTGTGTGTGTGTGAGAGAGGGGGGGGGGAGAAAGAGAGAGAGATGGCAGAGAGGAAACCCTTTCAAACAGCGTTGCCTGCAATTCTTGTTACTCCCCTCTATCGTTTCTTTCCCTCCCTCCCTCCCTCCCTCTCTCCCTCTCTCTCTCTCTCTCTCTCTCTCTCTCTCTCTCTCTCTCTCTCTCTCTCTCTCTCTCTCTCACACACACACACACACACACACACACACACACACACACACACACACGATTGCTTGAAAGGGACAGTCTGCACTTTGCAGTCTGTTCCTTCCCCCCACCCCAAAGCCTTCAGTATATCCCAGGATTGCAACGCTGAAGGCTCGGCGAGAAAATAGGTAGGGGGATTTTCCTGCCTGTCCTCCTTTTCCCAGTGCTCAGTTTAAGAAAAGGACTCAGCACCGGGAAAAGGAGGACAGGCAGAAAAATCACCCTTCCCATTTTACTGCCAATCGCCGAAAATGTTCTCTCCCCCCCCCCCTCCAAGCCTTCAGTGTATCCCAGAATTGCAATGCTGAAGGCTTCTAAAATGCTGTTTAGAAAAGACATTCAGGCTCAGATCAGCAGAGCTGCCACCCTTTTTGGAGCCTGAATGTCCTCTGCAAAATAGTTGAGCTGAGCTTGTGTGTCTTTGCTAAACAGCTAATTTTGTTTTGCGAAGCTGTTTAGCGAAGACATGCAGGCTCAGCTCAGCTGTTTTGTGGAGGAGGTTCAGGCTCTGAAAGCGGTGGAGATCAGCTGTTTAGTGAGACCATGGAAGCGCTAAGTGGGAGGGCCACCTCACTGCCCCCACTCTTCCCAGTATGGAAATAAATGGGGAAAAATATAAGATCTCCACAAAACTAGGCTTGGCACCCAAGTGGCTTACACTGAAACAGGATTTAGGCTAGAAGGCTTAATAGAGAATGCTGAATAGGTAATAGGAATAATAAAAATAATTGCAATACTGTATTCTAATATGTGCTGTGTGAATAGTTATATCCTAATGATAATTATTTGTGAGTTGACAAATCCTTTGTAGCCATTTTAAAGGACCATCAACAATATGTTCTCAAAATTCCAAATGTACCATCAATTTGAAAATGTTGAGACATACTTCCTCTTCTCAGCTGACTTAAATTGTATTGACATCAATGAGGTTCCAACAGCCTTGGATGCAGAAATACAGTAAAAACCTATTGTAGCCTAAGTCTTTCTCATCCAATTCACATCCAATTAAATTAAATGCAATATGAACAGTGCCTTAAATGGAATGTTTATGTTTCTAGTGTTTTTCCACTATTACTTCTATAATAAAATGTACTATTTTTCCAAGTTTGCTAGTGGTGCTTTCCAGCATATTAAAGATACCGTCCTCTCTTCATTAAATCGAGAACCTACAGTTGATATTTCTCCAGATACAGTTGGCACACTAAGCCTTATCATGTTGGCTCAAGGTCAAGAAGTTTTTTTTCTGAAAGCTACGAGAGGTATGTGATATAAAGTGGAAATATATAGATTTTATAACCTAATTTTTACCAGAAATCATTGGGAATATTAGTATATATTTATTCAAATTGGACATATCTCCAATTTTAAGTTATAAGTGGGCTTATTGAATGCTGGAAAATTTAATGTAATTTGAAAGGTAAAGGTTCCCCTCGCACATATGAGCTAGTCATTCCCGACTCTAGGGGGCGGTGCTCATCTCCGTTTCAAAGCTGAAGAGCCAGGGCTGTCTGAAGATGTCTCCGTGGTCATGTGGCCGGCATGACTAAATGCTGAAGGCACATGGAACGCTGCTACCTTCCCACCAAGGTGGTCCCTATTTTTCTACTTGCATTTTTTTCGTGCTTTCGAGCTGCTAGGTTGGCAGAAGATAGGACAAGTAACGGGAGGTCACTCCGTTACACGGCACTAGGGATTCAAATCGCTGTGCTGCCAACCTTCCTGATTGACAAGCTCAGCGTATTAGCAACTGAGCCACCGTGTTCCTATAATGTAATTTAAAGGTCGAAGCCGAAGTATCATATGATGATTCAAGGAATTTGCATTTATTCATTTATTTAATGAATTTAAAGATTACCTGTCTATTACTACTTTAGTTGGTGTATAACAATAAGAATTACATTGAAAGAAAGAAAGAAAGAAAGAAAGAAAGAAAGAAAGAGAAAGAAAGAAAGAAAGAAAGAAAGAAAGAAAGAAAGAAAGAAAGAAAGAAAGAAAGAAACAACATATCTATATCTAAATCTCCAAGATAACAAACCACAATCATTCTACAGTTAATAGTTAAGGCTGGACGCAACAGCTACTCTATCACCATAACAAATTTAATTACCATCTTTGACCAATGTATAGGATTTACTTTTATCTACATAAAATTGTTTTCTTTGATAAAAATACTTTATTTCCATAGAATATTTTCATATGGATAGATTGTACCTATCCACATAAAAATACCTGCCAACACCATTTCTCAAATTGGCAATCAAAGTTTTCAAGTGTCATTTATCAAATTCACATAGTTGCTTATCTAATTTGTAAGTAACTTGGTGACATACAATAGATAATACACATATAAAAAGAAACATTTAAAAATACAAAAATCAACATTAAAATGGAAATAATTTAAAAGATTTTTAAAGATTAAAGATTTAAAGATACAGATAATACTGATACATATCAGTATTGTATATGATTAACTTAGCATATTATGCATTTCTGGATGGCCATGCGGTGATACATTCATTGCTGATGAATAATATCTAAAATCTTTGCTTTTATAGTTGTTTCCCTTTATTTTATGAATAATATAGAAATCTGTTTTGTTGCTTGAAATGTTTTTTTAAAAATATAATAGACATTTATTTGTATCCTGCCTTTACTATTGTCACACAATCCTAAAGCAGCAAACATCCAACACATTTTCCTTTTCTCACAGCAACAGCCTTTTGAGGTGAATTGAGCTGAGACAGTGACAAAGTCACCCAGCTGCCTTTTATGGTTGAGGCACTTTCTAGCCCAGTGCCTTAACCACTAGACTAAACTGGCTCTGGTATTGGTAGCTCACTTAAAAAAAAATATTTTTAAGTACTTAATAACAGTAGAAATGCTAGAATATATTTTGTGAAATCTGAGGACAAAACCAATATAACAGTAACATGTTTTAGAATTAGTCATTTGAATAAAGTTCTTTTCTCTATTTCTATCTATCCGTAAATATATAAAATAACATTAAGGCTGATATATTTTAAAAACAATACTTTTATGGAGTTTGCAATATCAGTATCTAGCACAGATGATTTAGGGATGATTTTATCATCCTTCAGGATGCCTTCGTACTCAAGGTTAGACCTCCTCTGCCTGCGGGAGTCTCCACTCTCGCAGGCCTGGCCCCCTGGTCTAACACGGGCCCACCTCGAGGATGGACTGATTGTTCCTGAGAGGTGGGCGAAGCGCAAACTCAGGGGGTTTTTGTATAAATTTTTAATTCGGCTTTTAGGGGGTTCCAGGGAGGAGTGGGGGGATACTCAGGCGGGGGAGCGTCAAATTATAGGGCCGGCAGGCGGAAGTAGGATAACGGAGGAGGGGGAAGGGGGGGTCGTTTCCACTGAGGTATTTTCCATCAGTTCAGTCTTGGGGAGGGGCAGGGGCGGTGGGAGACGGGATGGACATTACCCATTGGAGGATCGTGGCCGCTGGCTACGGGTGGTCACGCGCTCCAACCCCCCCATGCTCCCATTGCAGACTAGGTGGGCAAGAACCACAGAGCCGGGGCCCTAGGCTGATGCTATGCATCGCCAGGTCCGTGGTACAAAAGCCCCCCTCATCCGTGACCTGGTGTCAGAGGGGGACCCGGACCTGGTGGGTATAATGGAAACCTGGTTGGGCACCGAGGGAGGATTACCCCTTGTAGAAATGTGCCCATCAGGCTACCGAGTCTTCCATCAGCCTAGGGCCCTAGGGAGGGGTGGGGGGGTGGCGATTATGGTTAGGGAAGGTCTTGAGCCGAAGGAGACCATAACCTCTGGTGTAGCTCGGGAGTTCATGGCTTCCATGACAGCCATGGACCTGACCCAGGTAGTTTTAGGCCCTACCCACGAGGGTGGACACACCCTGGATTTAATCTTCGTCTCGGGACAATGGAGTAGTGATCTGGGATTAGGGGATTTAGCCATCACACCCCTGTCATGGACAGATCACGCTCTCCTTCGGCTGGACTTTCCGATCGCCGCACCTCACCGCGTGGAGGCGGAGCCTGACATTCCTATATGGTTCCGCCCCAGGCTCCTGATGGACCCGGTAAGGTTCCAGAGGGAGCTTGGGCCAATTCCTGTGGACTTGCCCCGCGACTCGACTGAGGACCTAGTAGCCGCATGGTTAAGTGCAGCCACGGGGGCCCTGCGCCCTTGCGGCCTCTCTTGCGGCGACGAACCACCCAGGCTCCTTGGTTCACCGAGGAACTTAGGGAGATGAAATGCCACAAGAGACGCCTAGAGAGCAGATGGAGATCTTCTCGCTCCGAAGCCGACCGAACATTAGTTAGAACCTATATTAGGACTTACTTAGTGGCGATAAGGGTAGCCAAACGTGAGTATTGTGCCACTCTTATTGCATCCGCAGATAACCGCCCTGCCGCCCTGTTTGGGGTGACCCGCTTCCTCCTTCAACAGAGGCCGCGGGAAGCCCCTCTACAGGGTCGAGCAGAGGAATTTGGGATTTATCTGCAGGAGAAAATCACTCGGATTCGGAATGAGCTACCCTCCATCGACAGTGGTCCAGTCGGACTGTCCGAGGCTGTTCTTGAGACACCGTCTTGGGAGGAGTTTGACTTTGTTACTACCGAGGATATGGACAGGTTGTCAAAGAGACTTAAGGCTACCACATGTTTATTGGACCCGTGTTCCTCCTGGCTTGTACTGGCATCCTGGGAGACGACACGAGGCTGGCTCCAGGGCATTGTCAACGCATCTTTGAGTGAGGGGTCCTTGCCTGCCGTCTTGAAAGAGGCGGTAGTAAGGCCCCTCCTCAAGAAGCCGTCCCTGGATCCAGCATTATTAGAGAACTATCGTCCGGTCTCCAACCTTCACTTTTTAGCAAAGGTTGTAGAGAGTGTGGTGGCCCAACAGTTTCTGCGACACTTGGAGGAAATTGATTATCTAGACCGCGCCAGTCTGGCTTCCGACCCGGTCACACCACCGAGACGGCATTGGTCGCGTTGGTTGATGATCTCTGGAGGGCGCGGGATAGAGGATATTCCTCTATCCTAGTCCTATTAGACCTCCCAGCGGCTTTTGATAACATCGACCACGGTATCCTATTGCGCCGACTGGGGGGGTTGGGGCTGGGAGGCACCGTTTTGCGGTGGTTCTCGTCCTACCTCTCTCGGTCGCAATATGTGTTGGCAGGGGGGCAGAGGTCGGCCTCGAGACTCCTCCTATGTGGGGTTCCTCAGGGGTCGGTCCTCTCGCCCCTACTATACAACACATATATGAAGCCGCTGGGCGAGATCATTCGTGGTTTTGGGGTGGGATATCATCTGTACGCTGATGATACTCAGCTGTACATATCCACCCCAGACCACCCCAACGATGCCGCCGAGGTGTCCCGGTGTTTGGAGGCCGTACGGATCTAGATGGGTAGTAACAAACTCAGGCTCAACCCGTCCAAGACTGAGTGGCTGTGGCTTCCGGCACCCCGGTTCAGCCAGATTACTCCAACTCTGGCCATTGGGGGCGAAACACCGGCCCCCGTGGAGAGGGTGCGCAATTTGGGTGTCCTCCTGGATTCGCGGCTGTCCATGGAGGACCATGTGGCGGCCGTGGCCAGGGGGGCGTTTCATCAGGTATGCCTGATGCGCCAATTGCGCCCCTTACTGGACCGGGCTGCCCTGCGCACAGTCACTCAAGCACTCATGATGTCCCGACTCGACTACTGTAATGGTCTCTATATGGGGCTTCCCTTGAGGTGCACTCGAAAGCTGCAGTTAGTCCAGAATGCAGCTGCGCGGGTGATTACGGGAGCGCCTAGACACTCCCATATAACATCACATATATGAAGCCGCTGGGTGAGATCATCCGTGGTTTTGGGGTAGAGTACCATCTCTACACTGATGATACTCAGCTGTATATATCTACCCCAAACCACCCCAACGATGCCGTAGCGGTGATGTGCCAGTGCCTGGAAGCCGTACGGATCTGGATGGGAAGAAACGGACTCAGGCTCAACCCGACCAAGACCGAGTGGCTGTGGTTTCCGGCTGCCCGATTCAACCAGCTGATTCCATCGCTGGCCATTGGGGGCGAACATCTTGCCCCAGTGGATGGGGTGTGCAACTTGGGTGTCCTCCTGGATGCCCGGCTGTCCATGGAAGATCAAGTGACAGCCGTGGCCAGGAGGGCGTTTTACCAGGTTCGCCAGTTGCGCCCCCTATTGGATCGGGACGCCCTCCGCACAGTCACTCATGCTCTCGTGACATCCCGACTGGACTATTGTAACTCTCTCTACATGGGGCTCCCCTTGAGGTGCACTCGGAGACTTCAGCTAGTCCAGAATGCAGCCGCGCGAGCAATTATGGGAACCTCAAGGTTTACCCATGTAACACCGCTCTTGCGCGAGCTGCACTGGCTGCCTGTCGTCTTCCGGGTGCGCTTCAAGGTCCTAGTTATCATCTTTAAAGCGCTCCATGGCTCGGGACCTAGCTATTTGCGGGATCGGATCCTGCCTCATACATCCACACGGCCTATTCGCTCACACAGAGAGGGACTTCTCCGGGTGCTGTCCACTAGACTTTGTCAGCGGGCGACGCCCAGGGGAAGGGCTCTCTCTGTGGCGGGCCCAGCCCTCTGGAACGACCTTCCCCCCGACATTAGAACAACCACGGACCTCCGCTCCTTCCGTCTAAAACTAAAAACATATCTGTTCTGATTGGCCGGCCTAGGGTAGTCTCCCTTCTATGGGGTTGTTAATAATTTTAGATGGGGATTTTAGTAATTTTTAACTGGGAATTTTTAGCGCAGGGATATCATTTAATCTGTTTTTATTATGTATGTATATTTATTGTTTTATTTGCCCTGTGCACCGCTCCGAGTCCCTTCGGGGAGAGGGAGCGGTCAACAAATTAAATTTATTATTATTTATTATTATCAATCCTGTGCGAGCTGCACTGGCTTCCTGTGGTCTTTCGGGTGCGCTTCAAGGTCCTGACGACCATCTTCAAAGCGCTCCATGGCTCGGGACCTAGTTACATGCGAGACCGTCTCCTGGCCCATACATCCCTTAGACCGATACGCTCCCACAGAGAGGGCCTTCTCAGGGTGCCGTCGTCCAGACAATGCCGACTGGCGACACCCAGGGGAAGAGCCTTCTCTGTGGCGGGCCCAGCCCTTTGGAATGACTTACCCCCTGAACTTCGCACCATCTCCGACCTCCGCCTCTTCCGCAAGTGCCTAAAGACACATTTGTTCCATCTAGCCGGCCTAGCGTAACCTCCATAATGACTTTTAGACAGTTTTTAAATTCTGGGGATTTTAATTTGGTTTTAGCGCAGGATGTTCATCAAATAAGTTTTTTAAATTTTTTATGTGATTTTGTATGTCTTTTAATATTCCTGTGCGCCGCCCTGGGTCCGTTTGGAGAAGGGCGGGGTATAAATTTAATAAAATAAAATAAATAAATAAATGATGTAATTTAAAATTCCTATATAGTAGCTCAGAATTCATACCAATACTATATGTATTATTTGAATGCATTAATTTAAACTGTGTGGTTCATAACAGTGCAAAAGTTAAAAGTTTGTAAATCTTGAAATAACTTTATTATTAAGATTGCTTCATAGAAGGAAAATCTCTATTCAATAATTTATTGTTTGAAGGAAGCTTTTAAGAAATAATTTAGCTTTATGCATTTTCTAGAAATTGTCAGGTTTCCAAAAAATGTCCTAATTGATTCATGAGCCTCAAGTCAGATTTCAAAAGAAAACCAGTCATTTATTAGGAGCATTTTGCCAATGCCTTTTTTGTGCAGTCAGATCTTAGCCTTATTTGAAATATAGCTGAACTTTATCGTGTTCCTTCCCTCCCCTCAATCTGTGTCATAAATCACATTCCCTAATTTTTTATTTTATTTATTTTATTAAATTTATACCCCGCCCTTCTCCTTGTTAGGACCCAGGGCGGCGCACAGGCATTATTTAAGAACACAAAATACAATAAATATCTATTAAAATGTATTAAATTAATAAACCCGTGCTAAAACCCAATATTAAAACCCTTGCCAATTATAAATTATTTTCTTAAAAAGTCAGAAATGGGGGCTATCCTAGGCCGGCTTGTTGGAATAAATACGTCTTAAGACGTTGGCGGAAGAGGCGCTCCCTTCCCAAGTCTGCTGAGATCCAACTCTAACCGAAAGTATGTGTGAAATGTGCTCCCCCCCCTCACCATGGCAACTTTAGGAGTTGACATTTGGCTCCCCTCACTTTCCAAAATCAACTTGTGCTAAGCAAAAACAATTTGAGTACAGGTATAGGATTTATGGCTACATCCTCCCCCCAGACTTGTTTGGATGTTCTACATGGAATTTTGCTATAAGGTAATCAGCCTGGATATTTCTACTCTTTGCCCAAGATGCCTCTGACAAGGGGTAGCCCTTCCACTTAATTAAGCATTGGAGTTGTCTCCTGTGCCACCTCAAATATTTTGTGGAGAAGTAAACATTCTCTCCCAACCGGAACGGCCATTGCGGAGCTTGGTGTTTATGTGCCTGTTTCATAGGTTTGAATTAGGGTGCATAGGGATTCTGGCACATAAGAGTTTTGTCGCCTTCCATGTGAGGTCATCTCTTTTTGTCAAGCTGTGTTGGTTGTTTCAGAACCAGGAGTCTGCTAACAGTTCGGTTTTGAGTGTTGTGGTTAGGTTGTTTGCTGGTTATTATTATTATTATTATTTTGCCGGTCACGGCATTGTTGTCTGGTGGTCACGTGTGCAGCTATTTGAGTAGGGGGAATGATGGTGTCCACCACCTGCTCCTGTTTGCATTTGTACTGGGGCATGTGGGGGAGCTCATTAGCTATAAAGTTCCTCCCCCCTGGAATGTGCTTTAGTAGGAAGTCAAAATGATTGAAGTATTGAGCCGATCGGACTTGTTTGGGTGATAGTTTCCGCAGGATCCTGAGAGCCCCCATATTTTTGTGGTCAGTCCAGGCAGATTTAACTGCTTGTTCGTTTATTTGCAAGCCGTAAGCCCACAATCTTTGTCAGGAAGCATATTCCATTGTAAACTCTATGAATAGGTTTGGCTGTGAACATGACTCATTTAATGAGGAAGTCTTATATGTGTGTGTGTGTGTGTGGGGGGGGGGGGTTATTTGGACAAAGTTTTTGAAGGAAAAAAAAACCAGAAGCTGGAAGAGACCTGATGTCTAACGTAATAGCCTAGGAGTGAGCTTGCAGGCCTCACTGAACAAAGTTTTAAACTAATATAATTGCAAAATGTACCAGACTAATATTTCCAAATGTGCTGACCTTTGTCTGCATTTTCTGCACAGTTTGTACTTTGTATGGATATATTTAGAACAAGAAGTTTGGGATGGTGGGAAATGAGGAAATGAAACTAACAAGTGTCTGAGAACGTCAAATGTACACAGGTGTTTGCAGAGGGTGACAGTCAGTAAGACAGAACAAGGAAGTAAATTGTGAAGCGTGTAGAAAAGTATAAAGGGATCATCTTGGGAAAAGTTCAGGGCCACTGGTCGTAGCTAATCCTTGCTGGACTTTTATTGATACTCAGAACCACTCAGAAAGTCGGTTTGGGATGTTGCGGTAGGCAGTTACCTGGGCAATCTGCTTGTCCAGGCTTGTTCTGAAAATATGCATTAACAAACGCAATGATAAAGGGGGTAGTCTTCCAAAGACTCCTAAATTCGCAGATGTGCTCTTTGATGGGGCGGCCCCTCTGCTTTAGGTCGCTGAGCTCATCTTCCGCATACAGGTCATCCTCCACCTCCTCAAATCTGGCCTCTAGCAGTCATAGGGAATCATCTATGCCTTGCAGTTGCGGGACTCTCCTCTTGTGGAGGGCTGCTAGCCATTCCCTTGCTACTCCCTCTAGTGTCTCTGTGATCGTATTCACTATGGTTCTGGGGGATGAGTAGAGCTGTCCATAGCATTCTTTTTTTTAAAGAACTTTTATTTATTTTATTTTTAAACACAACACAAAAATCCTCCATCTTACATGCTATAGAAAGTATATCTGCTTATTACAAAATATTTTCATATATCTCTTCAATATTCATCCAAGTTTCATATTATTTTATATTATTTCAAATACATTACATCAAATATATTTATAGAGCATTATCCTTTTCATGCCTCCATTCTTACTTAATTATAATTGTATTACACATCCTTCATCTTAAAACCTACTAAAACTTAAATCATAGCCACACATTGGCATCATATTTATTAATTCTACTATCCTCCAACATCATTATTCCCTATAACCTATTCTAACCAAACATCAATAATATTTAATAACAACAAATTTCTAATCCTCCTTTTCAAATCCCTGTTTAAAATTTATATCCAGTTTTCCCATATTATACCCATACCTATACAGGTCTTGTTATCCTTATCTCTCCTTTGTTTAATTATATTTGTTATCATAGTTCTTTTTTATTAATCTTTGTGTATGACCAAACTATTACTCATCTCCTTTAATAAATGCCATTCAGTATTCATTTCCAATTACTACTTATTATAACTATGCATATATGTATATTATTATCATTTTCAATTATTTATCTAACTATGTCTATTGTCACTAAATTTCCCTTATCTCAACTGTTTAATCTATCAGCCTGTATCTTTTATTTATCAGCCTGTATCTTTCCAGTAATAAAACAGTACCACGTCTTCTGCCATTTGTGGCTTAAGTCTTCTAATCATATCATTAATCCAATTTGTATGGACTTCTCTTTGCAGTTCATTATTTGTAAGTTCTTTCCTGTCAATTTGATGCCCTTCTTTTTCTTTCTTAATCAACCTGTCTTAATCGAATTGTCAGGGTTGTTACTAGTAAAGTTTCTTTCTTTAATACCATAAATTCTTTTGTTTTTTTCCTTCTGTATCTTGCCATCTGAGGTGGAATTCCCATCCATCTGATTCATCTTTCCATATTCCACTTTTCCCATGCCAGACATAAACCAATCATCAAAAGGATCAACAGATTTAGTTTCTTTGTGATTATTTTTCTCTTTAGTGCTTTTCACTTTTTAGACAAGCTGTGGGTCTTTAAAATTCCAAACCAGAATAAACAATAATGGGAATGAAAGTGTTTTATCTTCAATCCACATACTTCAGCTTTCAAGTAGCAGTGCCATCTTTCCCTCTGTTATTTCAATCGTTACTATTTTTTTGTTTCTTTTTGTATCTTAATTGTTTCAAATTAAAAAGAGTCAAATTCTTACGTAAACAAAAAGAAAAATTTGAAAATCACACATAGTAATGAGAAGGAAGAGATGTAGTCCATAGGTTATAGAAAAAAAATATAGAAGAAGAAAACAATCCATTCCTTTTAAAAATTCTTCATAGATTCCATTTAAAATATCAATTAAAGAAGTTGTGATAACACACTGACCGCGGTCCTCCAGATCTTAATTTCGCCACTCACTTCTTCTATTTTTAAAAAATTAACTTAGTTTAAATTCTTTATGGGTAATCTCTTTTAGAATAGTCTGTTTTAAAACAGTAAAAATCTCACCAGCTGGAACCACTTTCTTTTTTCACTTCCTTCCTTCCGGAGCTGTCAGCAACTTTGCCAGCCTGGGGGCTGTCTGTTTACTGCGGGATAGAAGCACTTCCTTTGGATCAATCAGGGATTTTGCTATGTCCCTGAGATCAGCAAAGATTCGTCTTCATCTTCACTGTCCCCGCAGGACAATTTAGGTCCGATTGGACCGTCCAGTGGCAAAAGAATCGATGATGACCTTACAATAGCGAGATCAAGCGTTGTGTTGTCATGACACAGGCTCCTCCTTTCCGTGTCCATAGCGTTCTATGTGGATCTCAGCTGAGTCAAGGAATAGGGCTAATTGGTCTGAGTCCCCATCAAACTTTCCCCTGAACCAGTCAGCACTGCTCCTCCCCCCTCCTGTCAGCTTCTGTATGCTTGTGCTTGATATGTCTGGCCATATTCCTCAGCTCTAGTTTGGAGGAGGAGAGGAGATTGTCTGCCCTGGGCAGCCTGTGTGCTATGTGGGAGAGGCACTGGTTTCATCCTCCTTCTGATGGGTGGAGAGGGGGACAGCGTTCCTGTCTGCTTCTTATCACCTCAAGAGGATCCACTGTTCCTCCTCTCTCTTTTGGTCTGCATAATGGCCTCTCTTCACAAATAGTGGCCCAGTCAAATTCCTCCCTCCTTTGCTTTATGGAACTCCTCAGGGAGTCCATCAGGGGCTTTAGGAGCCTGGCTTGGTTCCAGTCCATATCCACTCCCACTTCCCAGCTCGCTCAGGGCCCTTCCCTTTTTCTGGGGTGGGGAAGCTCATTTTAGCTGCTTTAGGGATTGAATACTCATCTCCTCTTGCTTCGGCCACTGGAGCAGGCATCTCGGCTTTGATATCTGAGGTCAAGCTACACTCCAGCTGCAATCAGGCTCTCTTTGGATAGCTGGCCCTCTGCCATGGTTGCCTGAGTTTCCCTCCAGGCACCCCTGATATCGGGGGAGCGATTGGAGAGTCCAAGACTCAGGACACCTGGTAATCTTGATAGATTTTTAAAAGCAGACCTGACTGTCTGTCAGGTTTCCCTAAAAATGCCCTAATTGACTCATGAGCCTAGAGTCAGATTTCAAAAGAAAACCAGTCATTTATTAGGAGCATTTTGCCAATGCCTTTTTTGTGCAGTCAGATCTTAGCCTTATTTGACATACAGCTGAACTTTACCCCTGTTACTTCCCTCCCCTCAGTCTGTGTCATAAATCATATTCCCCAATGATGTGCACCCCTCCCAAGTCTGTGGTAATGTGAGATCTGACTCTAGCCGAAAGTATGTGTGAAATGCGCTCCTGCCCCCTCACTATAGCAACTTTAGGAGTTGACAGAAGTCTTGTTTTCAACTAAAAACTAAGTACTATTTTTAAAAATAATATTGTATACAGTTCTATATTGTTGCTATTTGATTTACAAAATAATGGAGAACTGTAAGTTCTGGTACCAGTATGTAGCTCATTGATTTTGCCCATGTAAAAAATACTAGATCAATTTTTCAAAACTAACATATGTTCTTTTTTATTTAGATAAAATGAAAGATGCAATCATAGCTAAACTTGCAAATCAAGCTGCTGATTACTATGGTGATGGATTCAAACAGTGCCAGTATAAGGATACCTTACCCAAGGTTGGTAATTTCATGCTGAAGGCAGCAGAAAAGGAGTACAAATATGATACATGTTGAGATAGTTACTGACTTGAAGCTATCATTGACATTTTCAAATATTTTATAATCCTTGCATTCCATCTCATGGAATGAGATGAAGAGATGCAGTTAATTTTGAATTACAGTATATGAAAACAATATATAATTCCCAGTACCTCTTAGGAAGCACGTAAATCCATTCCCAGTTTACCACATTTAACTTACAAGTATGTCATATAAGAAATGTAAGTATTGTAATTAAATATAACATGGGATGCTTGTGGCTGTTTTTCCAAGTACATTGTTTATCTCTTCCTTTAGTAAATGTAGTTTTAACTTCACTTCTTAATTAGTTCAATCTTGTCTGTTCTTAACGTGACCAAGGAAATTAATATTGGATTAGCTCAAATTAATATGAGGATGTTACTGCTTGATTTTGTTGCTTTTAGAAACACAGCAGAAAACAGAATGCCAAATGACTCCTTTAGAATATATTTATATTCACATTCAGAGTTACTTGAATGCTTGAATCAGTATGAGTGTTTGCATACAAAATTTAGTGTATTCTTATTTATATTTGCTACTTTTGTATATCTCATTTAATTTGAGATATAATTAATTACGTTTTTTTAAGCGATAAGAATATATTGTGGATATTGACCAGGAGATTGATTCTTTTGCTACATCCAATCATCTTTTTGGATATTGGGAGACACACCAGGGCTGATTCGGGGCTTAAAAGATGCAGTTGGGAAAAGAGTGAAGAAAAATTCTCAACTTTTTGTAGTCTTTCATAATATAATATTTTGGTTATGACAATTTACTGTTGTATTTAATTTTGGAAAAGCTATATAGTGAGCTATAAGAGTGCTTCATTTGGCAACAGTTTTTAAAAATGTAATTATCGGAAGGCTGAAAAGTTGTTATGCAGTTATAGCATAGCTGCTGAGAGCAGAGACTATCAGGAACAATAGCAAAAGTTTGAACGGAATATGTATACTTGAACATATATCTTCCTGCTTAAAATAGTTATTGGGGCATGCGTATAAGCAGCACTGCTTTGAAGTTCAGTTGAAAATATCATCAGGCATTTACTACCACTCTTACTTCACAATATATCAGTATTGCAGTATAGAGTCGCCTTGCTGTGAGATGGGAGGGAAATAAATTTAATAATAACAACAACTACAACAACAACAACATGGCTTTTCACTGCTGATCAACTGTGGACATATTTATGCATTTTAAATATCTTTAGCTTTTCAATATATTAAATAATGATTCTCAATCATTTCTTATTTATTTTACAGCCAAAGTATGTAAAGTGTAAAATTTATTAGCAATCAAACTTGTACCTGCTTAAGGCACCAAACTAGAAAGAAGACACCATGAGTTTAAGTGCCTACTTAGCTATAAAAGCCAACTGGATAATCTTGGTCCAATCGCACTCTCTCAGCCCAACTCATTTTACAGAGTTGTCAGGAAATTGGAAGAAGAAGTTGTATTGAATATGTTCACCACATTGAGTTATTTGTAAAAATAATAAAGACAGGATATAAACAAATAAGTTAGCCTATTGGGGGTTAAATTGATTGTAGAATTGACTTTCAGGATACCAATATAATTTCAAGTTTGAAATGGATGTGCATTTTTAAAGAAAAAGATTTATTTGAAAATGGACCAAAGGCAGAAGTGATATTATTAGGTTTCAATTTTGTTAATATTTATATGATATCTTCTCTTTTTAGTGATATCTTTTGCAATACTATATGAATAGACAAGCCAAAGGTATTCTGATGATAAGTACTTCGCTTTCATGTTGTTGAAGGGCAGGCGCTTCCAATAAAATAGCAAATAGAAACATAACATTTTAGATAGTTATTGCAAGTAAAGTAATTAAATTTTTTTCAGTAACTTTATTAAGATTTATATGGCACTTGTACATAATCTCTTATTGATCTATGCAAATTAGCAATTTTCTTATATATCTTTACCATAAGAATCATGTTAGCCTTTTAAATATAGAGATGTACTTAAGCTTATTTAGTGACCCCATTTCTCTTTGGACTGAATTCATCATTTTTTCTCAAGAATGTTAACTGGATAATTTACATAAACTAGTTTTTCATAATTTAAGGTCTAGATAATTTGTTTAATTTGGGTTTATAAATGTAATGTGTAAACTACTGTATCCTTCCCCTAGTTCTTAAGGCATATTTGTATTCTTAATCCTTCCTAAGATAACCTATATGATGAAAGGGATGATTTAGAAAAATTCTAAATCAAATTAACATTTCCTGAATTTAACTGTTCAGATTAATATTCATAATTTCACTAAATAGAATCCCTGCCTGTTGGTATCTTTCATCTCCAAGGCCTTAACTAAAACATTAATTGGGTGTGTCTAATGTCATGTTCTTCCTTTTCTTCCTACATCCCATGTTGTCTGTGATGGTTTATGTGGTTGGACTTTTCCCTTGGTCAGTATTTTTATTTCCAGGAGGTGTTCCCTCTTCTGGCTGCAAAACACTGCATAATGCAAGCCCATGCAGAGTACCATCAATCTGTACTGGCAAAACAACAGAAGAAATTTGGTGAAGAAATCGCAAGATTGCAAGTGAGTAACATTTTTCATAGGAAAGAAATAATACATTCTCCAATTACAATTGCACTAAGAAAAACCTTAATTTGTTTACTGGGAGCTTCTCTATGTAGATTAGTTCATAATTTTGCCAGCATTACTGTTTAATAGAGGCAATTGATAGCATCTAGAAATAAGTAGGATGTCTCAGAAAAATGAAGCATCCTCTATGAAAAATGCTGACACTTGGAAATGGGCAAACAAAGATTTCTAAATATTTCATTAGACTCAGAGTGGCTGTTAGTCATAATTTTTGCTGCTGAGGACCTGAATCATTCATTACTAATTTAATTCTTCAAATATCATTTGGAACATTCAAAAAGGCACTACACATATTTTGTCACACAAGAGAAACAATTGCTCTGTACTTGCTAATATAATATTAGATACTCCAAAACAGTGACATGAGTGACACAAATAAATAAACTACACAATAGCACAACACAGATTTTGCCTCCCATTCAATATTATACAATTCTGTAAAATTATCCTCCAATACTGCTGATGATAAATTATTTAAGGCATCAATGCACTTAGATACAAAAGTTATCTGAACAAAGGGAAAAGTTAGGTTTTCCTGTAGAAAAGTCTAATAACGTAATCAAATATTGTAGATGCTCATAACCCAAAGTTCTTCGTCTTATGTTTTGCTTTTTCAAGCTCCACAATTAATAAGCCATTTAAAGAAAATGAGATGAAACCAATCAGGATTCCCTATTTCTGTGCCAGTTGAATTGATCAAGCACAATGTTTTGAGAGATGCTAAAATAGTTTGAAGATATTTCTTTTTATTAAATTTATTATAGTCACCCATTCTTGCAGACCTTGGATGGCTTAAAAAAAAATCTGATACTAAGTTAACATAATTAAAAACAAAAACAAAGCAGCTGAACTAAAAACATCCATTAAAAACATAGTGCAACTGCAGAGTGCCCATTGTCTATAAACAAAATAACCCCCAGGCTTGAGACCAAAACCAGGTTTTAAGACCCTATATAATTGGTAAAATACAGGCTTTGATCTGTACCTTAATCACGTCTGCTGCTAACTATAGTGCTGACAACTTGGTAAAATTGGAGTAAGACTTGAAACCATCAGCCATTATATCAGAGCTTTAGACTTAAAAACTTTGATGGCAATTAGACTGTAGTATATCTGCATTTAGATTGAACATTATCAATCTAAATTTGCCATTTATTCATTTATATTTAACAGAAACTAGTATTCTATCTTGCTATAGTTGATTGATCAAAAGTGTCATTCTATACTAAGAAACTAAATATTGAAGTGCTGTTCTCATTTTATGGGAGTTTGGCATAGAAGTACAGCATTATCAGCATAAGTTATCAATCTACTACATTCAGTGGGTAAGATTTAAATTGGACATTTAAAATTGGTAAATCTCTGTTAGAATATTTTACTGCCAGTGTAAAAGGCATATGATGTCCAAGTAATAATTGATTATTAAACAATAAAAATAATTTGTTTTTGTGAAGCTTATATGTAAAAACTCTTTAGTACTTGGCCATTTACCATAGCTGGAATTTGGAAAACCCAAAGAAAAATCAACAAAACATAACAGGTATGCTAGGAAATTCTGAGTAAAATATAAGTCAATTTATGAACAAAGCACTACTCATTATGCATACCAATTTTGTAATTTGACAACTAGTGATATTAATATACAGAAATATTACAGAATTATTCTATTCAGTTATTACAAAACTGTCTGTTTCGGATTGTTTTGTTTTTAATTTAGCATGCTGCTGATCTTGTAAAAACAGTGACATCTCGTTATGATGAATATATAAATGTTAAAGACTTGTCTGACAAAATCAACCGTGCACTTACTGCTGCAAAGAAGGATAATGACTTCATCTATCATGATAGAGTTCCTGATCTTAAAGATCTTGAGCCATTAGGAAAAGTCAGTCTTGTGAAAGCAACCCCCGTTACTCTCCCTCTGAGTCAGAAATTTACAGGTAAGTGTGATTATCACTGCATTCTGATATTGGGCACATGACTTCAACAATCCCATTCTGATTTTGGAATTTAAAGTTGTTTTAAATTTCTTTCTTTTGAATGTCAACCCAGTTGGAGTGGGATTAGCTTCACGTTTACTTGTATTTTTCAAATGGGGACTAGTTTTATTGTCCATCTCAGTTCAGCAGTACATTATATGATATTAAAAATGTTAAATTACCCATGTTTCCCCGAATGTACTGTAGGCCCCACTTCTGTTTGTTCACAGCAGGGCAGGAAGCTGCTTGACATGATAGTGCTTGTGGCCAGCTTTGCAAGCTCTTAAGTAGGGCTTATTTTGGGGGTAGGGCTTATATTATAGATATAATAATTTATTTTTGGAGAAACTGTATCTGTACAAGTGCTTGAAGCATTTGATATGTTCTTAATGAATACCAATTTCGTTTTAAATATATATGTGAAGCTGCTTCAAAGAATATACAATATACAAAGGAAATCTATAATCTGTCCTACAAAGTTTTAAATCCTTTTGTTTTAGAAAATCAGTGTGAAATATTATAAAATAGGCTCCAAGTCTTCTGAAAACAGGTATGTAAGGTTTGCATTATTGGTGATATAAGATCACTGTTACATGTCTAGCTTGCAATATGTGAGTTACTTTGGTGACATTGCATTCACATTAAAAGTACTGTAAGTTTCAACACATGAACATTAAAAAAAGCCCTTGGCTTTACTCTATAATCTCATAGTTCAAATGTTTCATAGGGTAAGAATAAAATTAGATAATCTTTAAATAATATCACTTGGAACTTTAGGTAGGGGTATCTTGAGGCTGTTCATTAGTGCAGACCTCTTTATTTATGTTTTTGGTATGTGAAACTACTAACAAGTTCACATGTTGATTCTTTGTTGATCTTGTTTTGGAAAAAAAAGATTATGGGGAGCATAAAGTCCAGTAGTTTCAGATAAATTATGGTAAGAGAGCAAGAATATGAATCTGTTTTACTAATAGTAGTGTTTTGCTTTATAGATTTGTTTGAGAAGATGGTTCCTATGGCAGTACAGCAAGCTCTTGCTGTCTACAACCAAAGAAAGGCAGACTTGATTAATAGATCAATAGGCCAGATGAGAGAGGCCACCAATTTGGCAAATGGGTGAGATGATTATTTTGATGTCTGCTAGGTTCTAGAGAAAATTTTCATTAGCAGAAAAGTATTTGACAGTGCAGACCTACTGGAGTTGATAAATGTTGATATACTGTCTTAATACCATAGTAAAGACTTTGATTTCAGACATTAGATTGGGAATAAGACTCTGATGGCCATTTGAATCCCTCTCCAGATAGTTGCTCCTTCTTTTGTGTATGCCACTTTGAACTCAAACAAGAAAATAAATTTATAAAATAAAAGTCCAGTTTTTTTAAATGTCTCTCCAGATAGCTTCTTTGATTGGTATGCAATTGAAACTTCATATATAGTTGAATTCCTTATACTTCCAATCAAAACAAGTCTTTCTTAATAGTAAAGATGCCTGGTAATGTTTTGTTGATGTAAATATTAGCATCAGCATAAAGCTCCAAATTGACTTGTTTAAGCTGTATGTTTGTTGTGAAGTGACTCCAAGATGGTAAACTGAAATAATGTAATTTCTTCTAGAGTGCTAGCATCCCTTAATCTTCCTGCTGCTATTGAAGATGTTTCTGGAGATAGTATTCCTCAATCTATTCTACAGAAGTCTAAGTCAGTGATTGAACAGGGAGGCGTTGAAGCAATAGATCAGTTGATGAAAGATCTTCCTGAATTGTTGCAAAGAAATAGAGAGATTCTGGATGAGGTATGTTTGCAATAATAATTGCCTTATTAAGAAATCACATGCCTTTTCTTGGTACAATGGGTAAATTTTCACATTTTATTGAGTTAAATGTTTCTAATTTAATTGATGGGAATTACAATATTTATTTAGTAGGAGAGGGAATCAATTAAAAAGTTTTAACCCTGATATTTTATTGTTCAAATAATACCTGACTGATATAATTGCAAAGCATGGTATCTAATTTAGATATATACATTATTTAGGTTTTAAGTTAATTCTTTTTAAAGTCATAACTATTAATGGGAGATAATTAAAACCAACATGCTAGCAACAGTTCATTAAACTGTGAACTAAAATTATTTTAATTGTTTTTTTTAAACAATGAAAGTCACTAAGGATATTGGGTGAAGAAGAAGCAACAGATAATGAGTTGAAAAACAAATTCAAAGACCGTTGGCAAAGAACACCATCAAATGATTTATACAAGTCTTTGAGGGCAGGTAATATATTATTGTGCATTTGATCATTACATTAGGTTGCTTACTACATAGAAATTGACATGAATCTCTTTTTGTCATGATTTTTATCCCCAAATATATTGATACAACATTGAAGCAGTTGGTAAGAGAACACAGTAGAAGAAACAGTCTGAGAACAGGAACAAACTTATATTAGGCTTGAATTTAATAGAGGATATGTTTAAATTCCAATCTGAATTGATTGCAGCATACAGATGATAGATATTGGCAATACAGGGTTGATTAATTATTAGTTTATATAATAAATTGATACTAATGCTTTTGCTTTTATATTTCAGAGAGCTAGATATTAATTTATTTTGATCCTTTAGTATTCATAATGTAAAGATAGATAATAAAGACTTGCCTTAATAAATGATTATTAAAATATTTTAATGTTGATTAACTTCAGTTTTAGAAAAAAATTAAATATTGCCCACTTTTACGCTATTAATTCCAGGAAGTATTTATAATTCAAGTGCAAACAGGGCTTGAATAAAGCAAAACATCAGTTTGAATGGATTAAATATCTTTGCCTTCATTGGGTTCCAATTTTGGCTTTCTAATTTTTCTCAATACTATTCAAATGTTTGATAGTTTTTCAGTATTTTAACAAGCACGCATTTTTAAAAGTATTGTGCTTCCAATAACTTCTTGTGGGATTTGATTTTAAAAATGTTTATTTAAAAAACAACATCCCATTGACCAGTTTTTGGCAGGTGGTACTCAGTATAGATTAGAATCCTGAGATGAGAAATGAGGGTGGAGTTGTTTGTTTCAAGTTCTGTTATGCTATCTCTGCTATTTTTGAGCAAGCATCTGAATAGAAACTTTGTGTCTTTATAATAAAGAAGACACAGTATGGCATCCAGGGTATATGGCATCTGTCATAATTTAATAAAGCTTTTAAAATCAACCACAAAAATATGTGAAACCATGTTTTCCAACAATGGGAATACTATACTATAACTGACTCTGGCGCAATCAAATTCATGGAACTACTAATTTAACAAAGTATTGGTAACCAATCAGTTCCCCAGAATCCAGGAATGTTTTATTTTCAAACAAATGGAGAGCGAGAACAGAAGTGTATTCCTCCTTAGCAGATGAATTGTGGCAACATTTTTGTGTCAAGAGGAAGAAATGTAAAGACATCAAGGAAGTGTTACTTAAGATATAAGTAAAGTAAAATAATTCAATTTCTAAGATGCTCTAGTCATTTTTCCTTTTATCTGATTAAAGAGACTTTGTGAGAATATTGTTTCTTCGTTGAAAATGGTTGACAAGGGCTTAACAATTCACTATATTGCTAATTAGTAAGATGTCGTATTTTAGCTGCAGATTTTTCTTTGGGCTTTTTTTTATAGAAGGAACCAATTTCCGTAACGTACTGGATAAAGCAGTACAAGCTGACAAACAGGTTAAGGAACGGTACCAATCTCATCGAGATACAATTTCATTGTTATCTAAATCAGAACAAGAACTTAATGCAGCCATTCCATCAGCAAATCCAGCAAAAACAATACAAGGGAGTGAGGTATGAAAAAAATAATAATGATTACATTTGCTGTGGAGAAACACCAATTTAAATAAGAAATAAAAGCATTTGGAGATATATGCAACCCTCATTCTTGGCCAACAGAATGCGAAAGAATCCTGGTTTAAGCAAGGCTATAGGCTATATACCTTATATATTATGTAAGAAGAGTAAAGAAAGCAATATAAATCATATATTAACAGCCAAATTGTAGCATCTGATAATATGGGATGACTTTTTACAAACTGGATACCATGCTTTCCTCCCCCCAATGATACTAGGACCTTGTAACATAAACAGTGTCTCTTATTATACCTATATACTGGCTCCACCAAAGAAAAGACAACAGTCTGGATCCTTTTATCTGTTTCCTCTTTCTGCACACTCACCACTTGCTTACTCCTTTCACTGTTTCCAAGCCATGCACATATATAACATATTATTAACCTCACACAGTGAATAGTTGGATACTCTACTTGGTTCAGCACAATTTGGTTTACAGTAGTTTGATCTATTAAAAATAAGTTTTAAAGATGAGAACCACAGTTTAGGAATACTGCTTGTATAGATTCATCTCATAATGATTTTGTAATGTGTAACCAGAAGTCAACAGTGACACAAAGGAATGCATGCACATGGACACACATGGACACACAGTCTAATGGAGATATTCTTTATTTATTAGCTTTATATCTTATCTTAACAACAGCTCAGAGTTACATACTAGCATTCCTGCCTCCTCAAAAAACAATCCTATCAGCCTGCAAGCCTGAATCCCACCAAATTTGTGAAAATCTTTGGCGGTGGGGAAAGGGTATTTTGGGGGTTTGATGGTTAATAACACCATTTTTTTGGAGTAGTACCATAAAATATGTATCAATGGTGTGTGTGTGTGTGTATATGCTTGTGTCATGTTAGGTTGTGTCATATATATGTTAGTTCTCTGGTCTCTAGTGATGAGCTGAAAGACAGAAAAGGAAAGCAGTATGCTTCCTCCCTTAATTGGGGCTTACCAGGGTGTTGTGACGCAAGTATATATATATGTATATGTATATGTAGTATATGTACATGCATACACACACACACACATACCTCGAAGATACACTACACCCCCCCCCCCAAGGGTTTCCACAGTTTTGGCTACTACTGTATATGTATTGCTGGGATTGCAGACCAATGTCTCTGTTTAGGAATGTAGATTGTGCTATAAAATTCAGATTGGGTTTTTTTTTAAATTGGGGGTGGGGGAGAGTAGAAGCAAAGCCACAATTTTCAGGGGGGAGGGGTAAACTAGCTGTACTCGGCCACGCATTGCTGTGGCCCAGTCTGGTTAAATGGCCAACCCATCTGTGTGTAGATGTACACCTGCACACACAAACATGTACACACAACCACCATATAACCCCAACCTACCTACCTACTGTATTTCTTCCTCTCTCCCTCTACCTACCTACCTACCTACCTACCTACCTATCTACCTATCTACCTACCTACCTACCTACTTACTGTATTTTCCCTCTCTCTCTCTTTATCCCTCTACCTACCTACCTACTGTATCCCCCCCCTCTCTCTATCCCCCTACCTACCTACCTACCTCCCTACCTACCTACCTACCTACTTACTAATCTACCGTATTTTCCCTCTCTATCTTTATCCCTCTACCTATCTATCTACTGTATTTTCCCCTCTTTCTCTATCCCTCTACCTATCTACCTACCTACTGTATTTTCCCTATCATTCTCTATCCCTCTATCTACCTACCTATTGTATTTTTCCCTCTCTCTCTATCCCTCTACCTATCTACCTACCTACTGTATTTTTCCCTATCATTCTCTATCCCTCTATCTACCTACCTACCTATTGTTCCCCCACCATCCCTCTACCTACCTACCATGCAGCCTTCTGGGACCAAAAATGGGCCACTTGGGAGTGTGCCACCCCCCTATGCCTAGTTTTGGGCCTAGTAGGCGTCCATGCAGCCTTCTGGGACCAAAAATGGGCCACCTGGGAGGGTGCTACCCCCATGCCTATTTTTTGGCCTAGTAGGCGTCCATACAGCCTCCTGGGACCAAAATTGGGCCATATGGGAGTGTGCTCCCCCCCCCCAAATGCCTAGTTTTGGGCCTAGTAGGCGTCCATACAGCCTCCATGCAGTGTGACAACATTGGAGGCTTATTCGGTTGCTGAGGAAATGACCGTTGGAAATGTGAGAGGCATTTGCATGACGCATCATAAGCAGCCGCATGGGAGGAGCGACAGGGAGGTGAAAACCTGAGAAGTGCGTACCTTTTATTTTTGTGCTGCTTGCACATGACATGTGTGTCAGCCACACAAAATGTACGTATGATTGCATTGGAAGTCCTTGGGAACATTGTGTGAAAATTTGGTATCGATCGGTGTAGTACTTTCTGAGATTAGTGGCTTTGCACAAACTATTTAACATTTTTATTTATATAGATACGTTATCAGGGAAAAACATCAGGGATTAGAAATTGAGTTTGAAATTGGCCTGAGTTTTAGTTTGATTGGAAACAAAGCTAGGTGTGATTATTATTTTATTATTATTATTATTAGACCCTTTTCTAAAGACCTACTTTCTAAAAACCAACTTTTCCTAAAGTTGGTTTGATTTCGATCCCTCCTTGAGATGGTTATTCCAAATTTCCCCCCATCAGGAGAAATAGAAAATAAAGGTACAAGAAGGAAATGTGCAAATTGTGCAAATAGGGGTCTCTTTCTCTCTCTCAATCCTTGTACAATTAAAAAAAAAATCACGTCTTTCTAAGCTGCTATTTCGATCAATTCCAGTCCCAATTTCTGCAGAGAAGAAATGTGTGGAAAAAGAAAATAACTCAGCTTGGTGATGGAAATTGTCCATCACAGGTCATGTTTTAGATGGCCAGAAGCCTCCCCAACAACCTTCACCTTTATCGACAGAAACCGTATTTCTCTCGCTTTCGCCATTTTTAAAATTTTTCAACCCTTAAAAAAGAGATTTTTTTTCTTTTATTGATTAAAACAAAAACCCTCCTGTGATTCTGATCAGTAACACCTCTTAACAGAAAAGGTTTAAAAAGAAGAGAGAGAAAAAAAGAATGTGCCACGAAGGACTTTTTTTAAAATAACAAAGGAGAGTGATTTTTTTTATATAAATGTATATGAAGAAGATAAAAATGGTTTATTGTTTTTCCTATTGATTTAACTTGTAAAAGAAAAAAAGGGGGACCAGAAAACTTTAATTAAAGGGAAAAAATTCCTACGAGGTGTGAGAGAAAGTGACTGCCCCAAAGCCATCATCCAGTAAGCTTTTGAGGCTTACAGGGGGAACTTTAACTTAGAATTGCTGGTTCTAACAATACATAACACTGGTTCTGTTTACTCTAGTTTTTTCATTCTGTAATAGCTTCTGATTATAAGGCATTTTCATGATAATATGAAACTAATATATACAGTTGGTTTTTCATGTTTGAAGATGAGTTATTTATTTAACCAACTACTTGTGTATCATCATACTCGCAAAAGTATTCTTTATGCATTTAAATTTTCCCTTGTTGCTAAAAAGCACCTAAATAACTTCTAAAATTGCATACAAAGGTTCTATTTAACCAAACAGAGTTGGCCCAACAGGTTTTTCCATATAAAATATTCTGTTTTTATGCAGAATAAATCTATTTCTGAGATTCAACAGTCTTAAGAACTCCCAGGGTTTTAATTTGAATTGTATTTAGACTCAGCATTGCTGTCATATTCTTAAGCAATATAGATATAATGAAAGTATTAATATGAAAAACTATGTCTAATTTTATTTTTAATTTATTTTCTTTTATTAGGTAGTTAACATCCTAAAATCGTTGCTAGTTAGTCTGGATGAAGTAAAAAAGCAGAGAGAACAACTTGAGAATGATCTTAAATCAGTAAACTTTGACATGACATCTAAATTCCTAACAGCACTAGCACAGGATGGTGCTTTAAATGAAGAAGCCATTTCTGTCACAGAATTGGATAATCTGTATGGTGGTCTTACTCATAAAGTACAGGAGACCCTGAAAAAACAGGAGGAGCTGCTCAACACCATTCAGGTAATTATTTTAAAGTGTTTTAGATCAAAGATCTGGCATATTCTCCTGCACGCTGCTTGGAGAATCCAAGCATGGGTTAACTTCATTAGTCTAGAGACTGAGTTAGAAAAAGTCTTAGCCATGCCTCTTCCACCCTCCGAAATCTAGTTTTTTTTAACTCAGTCTGGTATGAAAGAGACGTATTTAAGACATTCACTAATTCCATTTCTTTCCATTGGCATACTTTCTTTTTTGCCAGCTTGAATTCTCCGTTTTCTCACAGTGAGTTTATAATAGGATTTTTTGGAGATATTTGGTGTGCAAAATCCCATTTTTGCTATTTAGCCCCTGGTAAGCACGCTGGTTCTGTCCACCAGACAGAACCGCCACTGACCTGATCATTGGTTTCTCCTGTGCGCTGCTTGGAGAGTCCAACCATGGGTTAATTCTGCCTCACTGCCCTCTGGACTGAATTGAAAGATCTTAAAGCCACAACTCTTCCATTGCTCTCCAGATTTTTCAATTCAATCTACAGCCCAGTTGGACGCGTTCTGTTGGTTTCCTTAAAAGCTTTTTTCACCAGAATCTTTCTTGGACTCTCCAAACAGCGATTTAAAAGAGTCAGGGTCCTTTGGGAGGCAGTCCTTTCGGACTTCCGAGCCTTCCACTAGTTCAGGGCAATATCACTGTCCTTACAACCAGGGATCCGACAGAGATCAGAACCGTCACTCCTTTCAAGACATGTGGCGCCAACAGTCCTTCTTGGAATGACCATTTTGAGGGGGATCTGGTTCCAGGCCCTTTCATAAATATAAGTGACAATCAGGAGACAGCTCCCATTGGAGGCCATCTACATCTGTTCCAGGCCTCGTGGGAGCAGACCACATCAGATCAATGGGTCCTGCAGACCATCAAACTGGGTCTGACGTTAGAGTTTCTTACCCCTCCTCCCCGTCTGTTCATTCGTTGTCCCACTCCCACGTCTCCTGCCAAGAGGTCCCTCATGGACCAGGAGGTATCTCATTTGAGGGAGATCCATGCCATAGAACCGGTTCCCGTGGGTCAAAAAGGGTCAGGTTTTTACTCGATCCACTTCCTGGTCCCCAAGAACTCGGGGGGTTGGAGGGGAATCCTGGACTTAAAAAACCTCAATCAACATCTAGCTTACAGGCGTTTCAAGATGCAGTCCATCCTAGGTTGTATAATGCCAGGATCTCCGGGAAGCTTACGTCCGCATACCTGTTCGGAAGGCTCACCGCAGGTACCTGAGGTTTTATTATGCGGGTCACCATTACTAGTACAGGGCTCTCCCCTTCGGCCTGTCCTCGGCTCCCAGGACATTCATGAAGGTTCTGGCAGCCGTCCTAGCGTCCCTCAGGTCACGCCCCGTGAGGTTGCAAGCGTACCTAGACGACATCATCATTCAGTCGTTCACCCACCAGCAGGCACCCAGAGACCTCCGCCTGACCATGAGGACCCTCCAACGCCACGGGTTCTCCATCAACTTGAAAAAGAGCCTTCACAGACACGACCTCCTGCCAGATTTTCCTGTCACCGGAACGTGTGACCAGTTTGATTCGTCTGATGCAGAAGGTGCGGGCTTCCAGGACAGCGCCCGTCGTTCTTCTTTCCCAGCTCCTCGGCAAGATGATTTCCTGTCTCTTGATAGTGCCGTGGGCAAGACTCCACTCTCGTCATCTTCAATGGTGTCTCCTCCCGTGCCAAGTGCAGCGACTCAACCAGACAGGTTCCGGTTCCGACCAAGGTTCGCCACTCCCTGCAGTGGTGGCAGACCCCAGCTCTATCCAGGGGATGTCTCTTTCACGAACCAGACCGAGTTGTCATCACCACTTTTTGGTTGGGGAGTTCACCTCGACAATCAGGTGGACAGCCAAAGATCTCACACACAGTATCAATTGGCTGGAGTTGAAGGCGGCGCAACTAGCTCTACTTCACTTCGTGGCCATAGTTCAACATCACCACATTCTGATACTAACGGACAATGTGGCCACAAAGGCACACATCAACCGTCAAGGGGGCACCCACTCCAAGTCGTTGATGACGGAGGCGGAACGTCTTGGACTCTGGGCGGAGAAACATCTCTTGTCGCTCAGGGCGGAGCACATCTCCAGGGAAAGCAACGTCCAGGCGGACTGGTTGAGCAGGGCCACCATTGACAACTCAGAGTGGCAACTCCACCCAGACCTTTTCCTCAAGATATCCGAGAGGTTCGGCCAACTGCTAGTCAACCTGTTTGCCACCCTGGAGAACTCCCAGCTTCCACGGTACTTCACCAAGTACAGACGTCAAGGGATGGAGGGCACCAATGCCCTACTTTGCCATTGGCCCCTGGGTCTCCTTTACACCTTCCCTCCGCTGCCCCTGCTACCCTGCCTGATAATGCAAGATCCTAGTGGAGCACGTGGAGGTTATCCTGGTGGCACCCTTCTGGCCCAGAAGGTCATGGTTCACAGATCTGGTGAGTCTGTCCATCGCCAAGCCATGGAGAATTCCTCCGGAGGAGATTGTTTTCATTCAAGGATCCATATCGCATCCGGAGCCCCAGTGGCTGCAGTTAGCCGCCTGGCATGTGAAAGGAGGCTCCTAGAGAGGGATAACTTATTCGCCGGCATTATAATAATAATAATAAATTTTAATTTATAACCCGCTCTCTCTCCCCGAAGGGACTCGAGGCGGGGCACAGGGAATTTAAAATACATATAAAAATACAAACATAGTATAATATAAAATTAAATTAAACTAACCCTGCGCTAAAATCCCATATTAAAGCTAAAAATTAATCATTAAAAACCCTAAAAACAGTTGATTATCCTAGGCCGGCCAAGCAGAAAAAGTGTGTTTTTAATTTTTGACGGAAGGAGCGGAGGTCCGTAGTTGTTCTAATATCGGGGGGAAGGTCGTTCCAGATGGTCGGGCCCGCCACAGAGAAGGCCCTTCCCCTGGGCGTCACCCGCTGGCACAGCCTAGTGGACGGCACCCGGAGAAGTCCTTCTCTGTGGGAGCGAATCGGCCGCAGGGATGTATGGGGCAGGATGCGATCCCGCAGATAGCTAGGTCCCGTGCCATGGAGCGCTTTAAAGATGATAACCAACACCTTGAAGCGCACCCGAAAGACGACAGGCAGCCAATGCAGCTCGCGCAGGAGCGGTGTTACATGGGAAAACCTAGAAGTTCCCATAACTGCCCGCGCGGCTGCATTCTGGACAAGCTGAAGCCTTCGGGTGCACCTCAAGGGGAGCCCCATGTAGAGAGCATTGCAGTAGTCCAGTCGGGATGTCACAAGTGACTGTGCAGAGGGCACCCCGATCCAATAGGGGACGCAACTGGCGGACCAGGTGAACCTGGTAAAACGCCCTCCTGGCCACGGCTGTCACTTGATCTTCCATGGACAGCCGTGCATCAAGGAGGACGCCCAAGTTGCATGCCCCATCCACAGGGGTTAGATGTTTACCCCCTATGGCCAGTGATGGAGTCAACTGGTTGTACCGGGATGCCGGAAACCACAGCCACTCGGTCTTGGACGGGTTGAGTCTGAGTCTGTTCCTTCCCATCCAGGCCCGCACGGCTTCCAGGCACTGGCACATCACCTCTACGGCATTGTTGGGGTGGTTTGGGGTAGATACATACAGCTGCGTATCGTCAGCGTAGAGGTGGTACTCTACCCCAAAACCACGGATAATCTCACCCAGCGGCTTCATATATGTGTTGAACAGGAGAGGCGAGAGGACCGACCCCTGAGGCACCCCACAAGTGAGGGGTCTCGAGGTCGACCTCTGCTCTCCTGCCAACACAAATTGCGATCGACTGGAGAGGTAGGAGGAGAACCACCGTAACACGGTGCCCCTCACCCCCAACCCCTCCAGTCGATGCAATAGGATACCATGGTCGATGGTATCAAAAGCCCCTGAGATGTCTAATAGGACCAGGATGGAGGAACAACTCCCATCTCTGGCCCTCCAGAGATCATCCACCAATGCGACCAATGCCGTCTCGGTGCTGTGCCCGGGCCGGAACCCGGACTGGCGCGGGTCCAGATAATTTCCTCCAGATGACGGGGGAACTGTTGTGCCACCACACTCTCTACAATCTGAAAGACAAAAAGGATAAATATAAAAAGTGGAAAAAGGGGGACATAACCAAGGCAAAATATCAGCAAATAGCCCGAGCCTGTAAAGATGAAGTGAGGAAAGCTAAGGCTCACAATGAAGAAAGGCTTGCCAAAAAAGTAAAAAATAACAAAAAAAGCTTCTTCCAACATGTTAAAAATAAGAAAAAAGTTAAGGAAACAATTGGTCCACTGCTGGGAGAAAATGGCAAGAAGATGATAAGCAACAGGGAGAAAGCAGAACTATTTAACTCTTTCTTTGCATCTGTCTTTACACAAAGGGATAAAACAGTCCAATCAATCAAAAACAGCACCACAAATATCAGATTAGGAACACAAGTTGAAATAGAGAAGAAAATGGTAAGTGAGCACCTGTCTGCCCTGGACGAGTTCAAATCACCAGGACCGGATGGATTACACCCCAGGGTTCTGAAGGAACTGGCAGACGAGATCTCAGAACCACTGAACTATATCTTTCAGAGATCCTGGAGCACCGGGGAACTGCCAGAAGACTGGAAAAGAGCAGATGTGGTTCCCATCTTCAAAAAAGGAAAAAAAACAGATCCAGGAAACTATAGACCCATCAGCCTGACCTCAATACCAGGAAAGATTCTGGAAAAGATAATTAAACAACAAATAAGTGAACACCTAGAAGCAAACAAAGTAATAGCCAAAAGCCAACATGGGTTTGTCAAAAACAGATCATGCCAGACGAATCTAATTGCATTCTTTGACAAAGTAACAAAATCAGTGGACCAGAGGAATGCTGTTGATATAATTTACCTGGACTTCAGTAAGGCATTTGATAAAGTAGACCATAACCTACTATTAGATAAAGTAGAAAATTGTGGGTTAGACAGCACCACCACCAAATGGATTCGTAACTGGCTGACCAACCGCACTCAACGTGTAGTCCTCAATGGAACTGCATCTACATGGAAGGAAGTATGCAGTGGAGTCCCCCAAGGCTCTGTTTTAGGCCCAGTACTCTTTAACATCTTCATCAACGATTTGGATGAGGGGATAAATGGGGAACTCATCAAATTCGCAGACGACACCAAGCTGGCAGGAATAGCCAACACTCCAGAAGATAGGCTTAAGATACAGAAGGATCTAGACAAACTTGAACATTGGGCACTGTCTAATAAAATGAAATTCAATTGTGAAAAAAGTAAGGTCCTACATATAGGCAAGAAAAACCAAATGCACAAGTACAGTATAGGTGGTACCTTGCTCAATAGTAGCAACTGTGAGAGGGATCTCGGAATCCTAGTGGACAACCATTTAAATATGAGCCAGCAGTGTGCAGCAGCTGCCAAAAAAGCCAACACAGTTCTAGGCTGCATCAACAGAGGGATAGAATCTAGATCGCGTGAAGTGTTAATGCCACTGTATAGTGCCTTGGTAAGGCCACACTTGGAATACTGCATACAGTTTTGGTCGCCACGATGTAGAAAAGACGTGGAGACTCTGGAAAGAGTGCAAAGAAGAGCAACCAAGATGATTAGAGGACTGGAGACTAAGACATATGAAGAACGGCTGCAGGAACTGGGTATGTCTAGTTTGATGAAGAGAAGGACCAGGGGAGACATGATAGCAGTGTTCCGATATCTCAGAGGGTGCCACAAAGAAGAGGGAGTCAAACTTTTCTCCAAGACACCTGGGGGCAGGACAAGGAGCAATGGGTGGAAACTAACCAAGGAGAGAAGCAACTTAGAACTAAGGAGAAATTTCCTAACAGTAAGAACAATTAACCTCTGGAACAGCTTGCCTCCAGCAGTTGTGAATGCCCCAACCCTGGAAGTCTTTAAAAAGATGTTAGACAGCCATTTGTCTGAAATGGTATAAGATTCCTGCCCATGCAGGGGGTTGGACTAGAAGACCTACAAGGTCCCTTCCAACTCTGCTATTGTATTGTATTGTATTGTATCTTTGCCAGAAAGTGAATGTTGGAGACCGGACGGTAATTCACCAACAATGCTGGGTCCAGAGAGGGCTTCTTGAGGAGGGGTCTCACCACCGCCTCTTTAAGGGAGGCCGGCAAGAACCCCTCACTCAAGGAAGCGTTGACCACCTCCTGGAGCCAACCTCGTGTAACCTCCCAGGATGCCAGTACAAGCCAGGAGGGACACGGGTCCAATAAACATCTGGTAGCTCGGGGGCTTCCTTCCGGTTGGCCGGAGGCAACGGTCGAGCCTTGGTGCTCGTCTGCCGCTTGGTTGCCTCTGCGGCCCCCCAAGGGGCAGGGAGTTCTTTTAAAGGACTCCTGCTGTACGGGCGGCTTGCGGGGAATCCCCACACCCCCATGGCGGTCGGGGGGGTGGCCCCCGCTTCGACCTAGGCGCAGAGGAACGAGTCGCGGGGTGGGGCGTCGTCCCCTTTGCCGATGGAGAGCCGGAACAGCTATCACGTTTAAAGAAGGACTGAAATGCCGGGGCTGAAGGCAACACCGAAGCTCCTGGCTCGTGAGTGACTCTATTTTAATGCTCTCAACTTTAAGCTTGAAAGAAGAAGGAGGGGGAGTTTGTAAAAAAACCCTCGGAATGGAAAAAAAAGCGGCGTTTAGAAATGCTCCCCAGGCTTGGGGAAGCGGAGAAATCAACATCCGATTCTTTTTAAACCGTAAGTGAAAGTCTTTCCTGCACGATCTTAGGATCCTTTTTATCGAAGTCTGGCTACAATTGAATTGATTTTCACTCTCGGCGGCTTACAGTGGAGCGGGGGAAGATGGCGTTTCTTTGTTCTCAGGTGATATATTTTTCTGGAAAATTGCTGGCACTCCCTTATGTTTGGGACTGTTCTTCTCTCTTTATTAACGGAAGAAAGTAATTGACTAATTGGACCTTTTACTGTTGTGCCTTCTCTGTTTTTTTTATCTACTGTTTTTTAAGAATTTGTTTTCTCTCTGGACTGTGCCTAACTGGATTTATGAGTTCGGACACTGGCTTTTGTTCTCTCCTTGCTTCGCGGACTGCCTCTCCAACAGACGCCATATTAGCGACAAAGACTTAAAACTTTCATTAGTGCTTTAAAAATACAGCTACATCAACTTAAGACTATTTTAATGTTACCTAAAGAAGCAGAGATGGAAGCCACACGGTTATCATTAATGGAGGAAACTCTTCAAAACATTTTGAAAGAACTTAAGAAATTCCGGAAAGATAATGACAGATCAAAATCAGAACTTTTGGAGACACAGAAAGTGCTAATGGAAAATGAACAAAGAATTGATGGTTTGGAGGGGGGGGGTTGCCTGTGACAAGGGTAGAGCTTAAAAATTCTAGAAATAACTCAGTATATGCCAGGATAAATGAAGTACCCAGAGAGATACGCATTAAATGTGTGAGAGGGCCAACAGGAGAAGGGACCTTGAGAGCGCAGAGAGACGGTTCCTTAATTTATCTACAGAATGTGGTTGCCACCTTGAAACAGATCCCGAAAAAGATTATAGAGATAGGGGGGAATTGTTCCTTCTTATTTAAACGATTATTTAAAAAGGGGGTGTGTTTCTGGTGGGTGATGTTCGAGGGAATGTTGGCGTTATGGGAGGGGGGAAGAGTAAAAATTAAAATAACTGCAGAGGCGGATGCCTTTCTTAAGAAAAAAATACTCTCCTATCCTGGAGGATGAAAATGGGGGAACGGAGGGGGCCTCGGCTCCGCCCGCTGGAGGTCAGGGAGAGGATGATACGATTGCCATAAGACTTAGATTTCATAACTGACTTTTTTCTGGAATAGTATAAATTTTATTTGGATGTTTATAAATGATTGATTGCATAGATTTTAAAATTGAAATATTTATATTTCTTTCCACTTGGTAGAAAAATGAAAAATTTACTGTATTCTCTATTTCTTTTTATGAAGCCTCGGAGGGTGTCAACATCTCCGACATAGAGGTTCTCAATATGTCTTTGTAAACTCCTTATAATCCCTTATCCTTTTTTCTTTATAAAAACTTGTAAAACCCAATAAAACTTTTTCAAAACGAACATGTGGTAGCTCGCCGTCGCCCACGTAACCTGTCCATATCTTCGAAAGTAACAGAGTCAAACTCTTACCACAAAACTGTCTCAAGACCCGCCTCGGGGCATCCCACTGGGCCACTTTTGATGGAGGCTAACTCGCTCCGAATCTGAGCGATTTTATCCTGCAGATAATCCCCAAATTCCTCTGCTCTACCCTGTAAAGGGGCTTCCCGCACCCTCTGTTGAAGGAGAGAGCGGGTGACCCTAAACTGGGCGGCAGGGCGGTTATCTGCGGATGCAATGAGAGTGGCACAATGGTGACGTTTAGCCACTCTCAGCGCCACAAGGTAAGTCCGTAAATGGGCTCTCACCTGTGTTCGGTCAGATTCAGACCGTGTGGATCTCCATCTCCTCTCTAGGCGTCTCTTGTGGCACTTCATCACCCTCAGCTCCTCGGTAAACCAAGGCGCCTGGGTGATTCGTCGCCTCAAGAGAGGCCGCAAGGGCGCGACCCGATCTATGGCCCCTGTGGCTGCAGTATTCCATGCGGCCACGAGGTCCTCCGTCGGGGCGCAGGTCAAGGACACAGGTAATGGCCCAAGCACCGTCTGGAACCCATCTGGGTCCATCAGGCGCTTGGGGCGGAACCATATAGGTTAATCAGGTTCCGCCTCCCCGCGGTGGGGTGTAGCGATTGGAAAGTTGAGCCGGAGAAGTGAGTGGTCTGACCATGACAGGGGTATGATGGCTACGTCCCCTATACCCAGATCACTCTTCCATTGACCAGAGACAAAAATTAAGTCCAGCGTGTGTCCTCCTTCGTGCGTGGGGCCCCGAATTACTTGGGTCAGGTCCATGGCCGTCATGGAGGTCATGAACTCCCGAGCTACCTCTGATGATTCGCCTACCGATGGCAGGTTAAAGTCCCCCATGACAACCAGTCTGGGGGTCTCAACCGCCATCGCGACGATCACCTCAAGGAGCTCAGGCAGGGCTGTTGTTACATAGCGGGGAGCCAGGTATACAATCAGCACGCCCAACTGCCTCCCAAGGCCCCACTTCACACAGGGACTCACAGCCGGTGGTCTGTGGTACAGTGGTCTCTCTCGGCTCAAGACTTTCCCTAACAATAACCGCTACCTCTCCACCCCTGCCTAGGGCCCGTGGCTGATGAAAAGCGCGGTAGCCTGGCGGGCACATTTCTACGAGGGGGAGTCCTCCCTCGTGGCCCAGCCAGGTCTCCGCTATTCCCACCAGGTCCGGCTCCCCCTCCGACACAAGGTCGTATCAATACTATACAGGCTTCACACTGTCTGTCGACCAGCAGGATTTACGAGGCCACCTGGTCAGCCTTCGTTCGATGGTGCACGTCCCTACACATCGATCCTGTCTCAGCCTCCATACCTGACATTTTAGAATTTCTCCAGTCGGGTCTGGATCAAGGTTTAGCAGCTAATACGCTACGGCGTCAAGTGGCAGCTCTTTCTATTGTTCTATTCTTTGATTGTTGCTTGTCCTTGGCTCGACACCCCAGGGTTTGCAGTTTTCTGAAAGGAGAGGCCAGTTGTCCACAGGTATCCTACCTGGGACCTTCACGTTGTTCTTAAGGCCTTAAATCGATCCTCCCTTCGAACCTATCCAGACTTGTGATTTGAAACGTTTGACCTTCCTTTTTGATAGCCATCATGTCTGCACGCAGGATCTCGGAGCTGGCCGCTCTCTCAGTGAGGGAGGATCTCTGCATCATACACTCTGACAGGGTCGTTCTTCGTCTTAATCCCACTGTCGTTTCTTGTCGGCGTAAAACTTATGAGATTGATGAGCATCATCCAACGTTTTTCTTATAATGGGCCAAACTGAAGACAATTTACCACTCCAATCTGCCAGAGAACGAATTGCAGGGTGGTCGTGCGGAAGCTCAGGGATAGGTACAAAGTCCTGATCATAAATTACTTTGAATGGGGTCATTCCGGTACTGCTGTGAACCGAGTTATTATACACAACCTCAGCGTGAATCAGGAGATCAGCCCAATCATCCTGTTGAAAGTTTATAAAACAGTGCAAGTATTGTTCCTGAACGGAGTTAGCTCGTTCACAGGCCCCGTTAGTCTGCGGGTGGTGGGAGGAGCTTAAGCCCTGGGCGGAGCCAATCAATCTCAGGAACTCCTTCCAAAATTGTGACATAAATTGAGTACCTCTATCAGAGATTATACGCTTTGGGACTCCATGTAAGCAATAAATATGAGTAAGAAAGAGTTTAGCCAAAGATTTAACGGATGGAATCTTGGAGGAAGGTACAAAATGAACTTGTTTTGAGAACAAATCAGTAACCACCCAAATGACAGTATAGCTTTGGCTACTTGGAAGATGAACAATAAAGTCCATAGAAATTTCCTTCCAAGGAGCCTCTGGCCGCGCCACAGATTGCAGGAGACCGTGGGGTTTGCCAGGGGAACGTTTGGAAGCAGCGCAAACCGGACAACTGGCGATATAGGATTCAACATCTTTTTTGAGGGAGGGCCACCAAAATTGGCGTTTTACCAAATGTATAGTCTTCACAAATCCAAAATGTCCAGCTAGTCTTGAGTCATGCACTCGTTGTAATACAAAAGGCCGTAGGGTAGCAGGGACATAAATCTTAGAACCGATCCAGGGTAGATCATCTCTGACGATGCAGTCAGCTGAATGAGTGGAATACCAATCATCGGTAAGCAGTTCCGACTTAATTCTGGCAATCAGTTCTGTAGGTGGGTCAGTTTGGACCGTGGATTGACCTCTGGTCACGACGGGAGCAGCCATTAAAGCAAGTGGTATCACAGGCTGAACAACTGTGAGTTTAGAATTGTCATATTGAGGTAGCCTGGAAAGCGCATCAGCCATGAAATTTTTTCCTCCAGGAATGTATTTGAGGGTAAAGTTGAAACGATGAAAGTAGTGAGCCCAACATAGCTGCTTCGGGGACAATTTGCGGGACGTCGTGAGTGACTCCAAATTTTTGTGGTCAGTCCAAACCTCAAACGGGTGAGGAGCCCCCTCCAGAAAATGATGCCAAGTCATGAGGGCCCAACGAACCGCAAAAGCTTCTTTCTCCCAAATCGCCCATCTGCGTTGTGTGTTGGATAACTTACGGGAAGTGTAAGCACAAGGTTGTAGTTGGCCTCGTTGGTTACGTTGTAACAAGACAGCACCTACAGCGACATCACTAGCGTCTGCTTGTATTACGAAGGGGGAGTTGACATCAGGATGTTTCAGAATCGGTTCTGCTGCAAATAAGCGCTTAAGTTTTTCAAACGCGGCTTGGCACTCCATAGTCCAGTTCAAAGGAGAACCTGGTCGGGGTTTGTCCTCCCCGTTCGTTTTGAGTAGGTTCGTGATGGGCAGTGCAATGCTAGCAAAAGGGGGTATAAATTGTCGGTAAAAGTTGGTGAATCCCAAAAAACTTTGTAATTGTTTACGAGTGCGAGGAGGGGCCCATTCCGTGACAGCTTTCACCTTTGCAGGATCCATTTCAATTCCCTCAGAAGAGATGCGGTAACCTAAGTAGTCAATTTTTTCCTGGTGAAATTCGCATTTAGAAAGTTTAGCATAGAGTTCAGCAGCTCGAAGTTTACGCAAAACAGAACGGACTAGTTTTACGTGTTCATCATGTGTTTTTGTGTATATGACAATGTCATCAAGATAGACGATAACGCCCTTGTACAGGTGCTCATGGAGAACGTCATTGATTAGTTGCATAAATACCGAAGGTGCCCCTTGCAAGCCAAATGGCAACAACTTGAATTGAAAGCACCCTAAAGGGCAGTTAAAAGCAGTTTTCCACTCGTCTCCCTCTTTAATTCTTATCCTGTAATAAGCTTCCCGTAGATCGAGTTTAGTAAAATTTTTGCCAGAAGCTAGATGAGCCAGCATGTCTTTCATGAGTGGCAGCGGGTAGACATTGTGTTCACAAATAGTATTGAGAAATTTATAATTCTGAACCAGACGGAGCGTACCATCTTTCTTTTCTCTAAACATCACAGGGGTGGCTACATGTGGCCTGGCAGGTTCAATGAAACCCCTATTCAAATTCTTATCAATAAAATTGCGAAGTTCCACCATTTCGCGGGGTGTCATAGAGTAAATGCGAGGTTTTGGAAGTTGTACCCCTGGGAGGAAATCAATAGAGCAGTCTGTAGCCCGGTGGGGGGGAAGAGTGTCACAGGATTTTTCACTGAAAACATCTTTAAGGTCCCAGTACTTTTTAGGGATTTTCTCTTCACCCGGTATGACTTCCAGGGTTGGGAGGGCCAAGCTGGAATTAACAGATTCCATGATAGGAGCTTGTTCGGGTATAGGCTGATCATTGGGGGGGGGGGCATATCGTTAGGCAAAATGAAAGGGATTTGAATCCACCCTTCTTTCCAATCAATTAGGGGATTCCACTTTCGTAGCCAGTTAATGCCTAGAATAACAGGGTTGTCAGCAATGGGGGCTACAATAAAGTTAATAGTTTCCTGATGGGTGTCTCCAATAGACACTTGAATTGGTTCAGTTACATATAATGCTGGATTGCCCCCTGCTACGGTACCATCCATTTGGCAGAATGCGATTGGTACTTTTAGATTTTTTAGGTGGAAACCCATGTGTTGTACTAATTCCTGGCTGATGAGGCAACGAGAACAGCCAGAATCTATAAGAGCTTGTATTTTACACTTGCGTCCACTAGATGGAGCCAAAAGCTGTAAAGGAATAGTAAGGGGCCCAGAATGAGGACTCACCCAGTTGTCATCAGAGGAGGAGGAGGAGTCCTTTTCCCAGTCATCCAGTTCCGCCTTTTGTCGGTCACCGGCAGAGAGATCCAGAGGCTCCGCTCCAAACATCACTGGTTTAGTGCGCACGCTCGGAGGTTTCGTAGGCTTCTTCCCCTCAGCTGAAGAATGCGGGCGTGGCGTTTGCTTCATTTTGCAGTTATTGGCCCAGTGCCCCTCCTTCCCACAGCGAAAACAAGCACCCGAACGAGGTGTACCAGATCTGCGCTCTTTACTTTGTTTTTGGTAATCCCTCTCATAAGTTTGGGGGGCAGGGATTCCAGGTTGACTTCTCTTTTCAAATTGAGACAGAGGTTTTGTTCGAGCTCGATCTATTTCAACATCCCCGGCAAGCTGATACCAATCTGGCAGGGATTGTGGCGTACGCCGGTTAATGCAGGTCTCATACAAGGTTGGGTTTAAACCTTCTGTATAAACATCAATAAGGGCATCTTCACTCCAACCCCTCATATAAACTGCAAGTTCTTGAAAACGTTGTGAGTAATCTTGAACAGATCTATTGCCCTGGCGTAGATACTTCATTTCCAACCTTGCCTTTCTTTCAATAAGGGGGTCTTCAAATCGTCTCCTAAAAGCAGTCATAAAACCGTCAAAGTTCCCCATTAGTGGGGAATGATTATTGTGTAAGGAGACTAACCAATCAGCGGCTGTATTTTCAAGCGCGAGGGCTACAATTCTTTTCTTTGAATCATCACCTCTCAAGTCATCTGCAAACTGTTTAACATAGTTGCTGACGTGCAGTAAAAAAAATCCTAACTCAGTAGGATTCCCTCCAAACTTAATCCCCAGGGGGGGAAGTCTTGCCGGCCGGCGAGGAGGAGGGGTCAATTCTCCCCTTTGTGATTCTCTAGGGGTTCCCACAGGCGGTTGGGGGCTAGCTCCTCTTAGTTCTTGGGAGGGGGCCTCTTGCTGTTGTTTCATTCCTTCCCATTCCAGAGGACGCGGATCCCCTCCCCACATTTTATCTAGAGCCTCCTTCCTATCGCTTGACGAAGTAAATCTCTTGCCATCTCTCTCAAATCCCTCTCTTCCTTTAACAAATCTGCCATGGAGGGGGGGGGTAGGCATGCCAGCGCCTTGTGGTTTTGACCCCCGAACCGATGTCATCTTTAACAAATTCCTTCATCCCCACTCTCTCGGACCAACGATGGCGTGTTGATCCTTCTTCAGGGTTTGGCTCTAGGTTAAGGCCCGCTAATAACTCCATCACTGACCTCGAGTCCTCTTTTTGGGCAGCGGGGTGAGAGGCGGCCTCTCCTATCGGTTCGTCTTTCTCAGGCTCCGACATGGGGTTTAGGAGTGTAGTGACTTCCTGCTTAATGTCAGGGTTCGCTTCTTCGAATACTCAAGAAAGACCACACTTAAGCATATTTCAAAATGATTAAGGTTACTTTTACTGAATACAGAAGAACAGCAAACGAAGGTCAAGCAGGAAGTGACTAGTTTAGGCGCGAAGCGTATATATCAAAGCTTAAGCCAACCCCAATAACCCATGCCCCCTACAACAGTGTCCAATGCAGATTTCTCCAGGACATCAGGTGGGCCTCACGTCCAATGCCATCATCAGAATGGAATGTGATACCGTTAGGTTTGAGATAACACTGGCCCATACCATCTTCCACCAGCACTCATAGTTAACCCCATAACCCCACCCTCCCCGTTTTCATGGCAGCCAAGCAGGCAGCAAAGCGAAGGCTGACACCCACCTTCTTTCTGAAGGTCAACTCGTGGTTCCACCACAGCTAGGAGGTGATTCTTCCTGATTTTTGTCCTGGGCCAAGACATCCACGAGAACACAGATGGCATAAGCTCGACATCCGCAGAACACTTAAGACATACGTACGTCGCACGGCGACCTTTCGGCGATCAGAAGCTCTTTTTGTATCCTTCCAACCTAGTAACATAGGTCGGAAGGTCACTTCTGCCACCATTGGCTGGTGGCTTCGTGCATGCATTGCTTCAGCCTATGAGCTTCAATCCCAACGGGTTCCTTGCAACATCACTGCGCACTCCACAAGAAGCGCTGCATCCATGGCAGCCTGGGCCACCAGTCGCCAATTGAAGAGATTTGCAGGGCGCCCACTTGGGCCTCCCCGTCACAGTTTGTGCGGTACTATAAACTGGACAAGTTCGCTTCCTCTGAAGCGGCTTTCAGGCGCAGAGTTTTGCAAGGCATTCATTCAGCAACGGAATCCTCTCTGCCGTCTGTCTCCCACCCTGGGAATGTTTCGCTTGGGCATTTCCCATGGTTGGACTCTCCAAGCAGCGCACAGGGGAAGTTGGCTTACCTTAACGATCTTCTCTGTGCACTGCGGGAGAGTCCAACACCGCCCTAGCTCCTTGGATTCCGGATCAGTTGAACTCTTTGACCTCCTTGCACACTTGACTATGACTTCCTATGGATGTCTGTGACACTTCTACCTCTTGAAACCAACCAGAACGTTCTACACGTCCACGCCTTCATGAAAAATCTGGGGAGCAACAGAAGAGGCGTGGCTTGAAGATCTTTCAATTCAGTTCAGAAGGCAGTGAGGCAGAATTAACCCATGGTTGGACTCTCCTGCAGCGCACAGAGAAGATCGTTCAGGTAAGCCAATGACTCTTTTGTCCCACTTTCAGACTGGGATCTCGGGTGGCAGGTGATATTGCCCGATCACTCGGGCTAGCCAGTTTTCAGGTGGCTAGTGAGCAGAGAGCCGGTTCACCGATCTCAAGTGCTATTTTTTGTGTTGCCTTAGAGGTCATTTGAATTTTGTGCCAGCGTCAGTGGCACCACAAGAAACGTTTGGCACCACGAGGGCTGTTTCACTGCTCCTGCGCCATTTTAGAAATGCATTCTCCACTGAGATTTGTGCAGAGGCTTAATTTGGTGCTCCTCGGAGGTTCGACTTATCTTCGGCCTTTACAGCTTGCTCTGTCTTTTCACCAGGTTTCCTGTTCAAGGGGGGGGGGAGTCAATGTTCTTTGCTGTCCCTGGCTTCAGGTCCTGCTGTATGCCTTCCCGCCACTCCTAATCATTCCAAGAGTCATCTGGAAGATCTTGGCAGCTTGTAGCTCCCCACTGGCCCAGGAGGCCCTGGTACGCTGACCTCTTCAGTCTGTCCATCTCCCGTCCCTGGAGAATTCCCATCAACAGGATTGTCCTCAGCCAGGGGCTCTACTCCATCCAGAGCCCCAGTGGCTTCACCTTGTGTGTCACTTCACGGGGACATCCTAAGATGGGCCAAATTCTCCAGAAAAGTCATCCACACCATCCAGGTGGCCAGATGCCCCTCTACCACGAGAATATATGAGGCCACAGTTGATGCTGCAGCAGGGGGATTGACCCATTGACAGCTTCAATCCCGCAGATCTCAAATTTTTGCAGGACAGCTTGGACAGGAGATTAGCCCCCACTACCCTCCAAATGCAGGTAGCGGTCCTGTCCACAGTCTTGGCAGTTGCTTACGTGCCACCCTAGGGTATGTAGTTTTTTAAAGGGGGCATCTAATCTGCGGCCCCCTCGTGATCCATCGTTACCCCACTTGGGACTTTCCCTTGGTGTTACAGGGCCTTACCTCATTCTCCACTTGAGCCATTAGGAACTGTTAGTCTTCGGCTTCTGACATTTAAAGTGGCCTTCCTCATCGCCATCACCTTGGCGAGGAGGATGTCGGAGCTAGTGGCCCTGTCAGTCAGTGGGGACCTCTGCATTTTCCATGCAACCAGAGTTGTGTTGAGATTAGACCCTTCATTTCTTCCAAAAGTAAACTCCTTGTTCCATTGGGGCCAGGAGGTCATTCTTCCAAATTTCTGCCCCAGACCAACGCATCCATTGGAAGGGAAGTGGCACCTGTTGGATATCAGATGGGCTCTTTGCAAATATATTAAGTGGACAACCTCCTTCCACAAGTTGGAGTCGCTCTTTGTTTCTTTTCAGCCGGCCTCCATGAGCAAGAAGGTGACGCCGTCTACCATAAGCAGTTGGATTAAATCCTGCATAGCTATGGCCTATGACACCAGTCTCAACCACTATCCAGACGTATCACAGTTACTCCACCAAGAGTGCGGCTCCCATGGCGGCCTGGGCCACTCAGGCCTTGGTGGAAGAGATCTGCAGGGTGGCGACGTGGTCTTCCCCGACACCCTTCATCAAACATTACAAATTGGACATGTTCGCCTAAGATGAAGCTTCATTTGGGCAACGAGTTCTACAGAGAGTCCAATCTACCTCCACCTCCAGGGCCCTAGACCAGTCTTCTTCCTGCCCATAAGAATTTAGCTTGGGTATATCCCATGCTTGGATTCTCCAAGCAACGCACAGGAGAAAGTTCATTGGCTTATCTGAACAGCTGTTCTCTGTGCACTGCGGGAGAATCCAACCCCGCCCTGTGACCAGCTGGTCTAGGGTTAGTAAGGAGCCTACCTGTTAGCAATAGATAATTCCCATCATGGACATACTTCCTTTTGGCTGAGCCTTGTTAAAAAACCCTGAAAAGACGTGGTCAAGAATTTTTCTAAGTCAGTCTCTAGGCTAATGGGCTAAAGTTAACCGATGCTTGGATTCTCCTGCAGCTCACAGAGAATAACTGTTCATGTAAGCCAACGGATCTGATGTAGCTTTTTACTGAGACAGTAATATTAAATTATTATTCCAACAGAGAATCTTTAGGTCTAGGTTGAGGGAACAAAATATTTTGCCCTTGGTTTCTTATATCTTATCCTGTTTTATGTTTAGAATTCTCATCAGGAATTTTCTAAGATGAAGCAGTCAAATAATGAATCCAATTTAAGGGAAGAAGTTCTGAAGAATTTAGCTATAGCTAATGACAACTTTGTGGAACTTACAGCCAACTTAAAAGAAGGCACAAAGGTATGGTAACAGAAGAGTTCACAAGACTAATAATATCTCTATAGATATGTTTTATTTCTGGTTTTCAAAAACTTAATTGAGCATAATGTTCAATAAGCACCTTGGAAAAGTCCTTTAATGAATATATGGATCATGTATTGCAAAAAATGCCAGTTTTGAATTGAAAATTTTGCTAGATGTTAAAGGATATTTTGTAGCATCATACTTTTATCACAGAAACTAGAACACAATAGAACAAAAGGATTATAGGAAGATTTAAACAAAGTTAGTAAATTAACTTAGATTGATTAAAAAAATCTATCTACCTGTTAAAGGATATAAGAAGATAATAGACAATTTGTGAGAATAACAAATCTTAGAAGCCAATTCTAGAAAATATTTTTGTCATTATGGAATACATAGTTTGATGGTACCTTTCTGTTTTTCAATTATTTTATGCATGAAGATGCATCATCTGTGTCATCCAATATTTATTTTTGTAAGGTTTCTTTCTGAAAAATAGAAATCTCATTTCAGCAAGGTTAGTGTGGCATGTCCTTGGCATTAAACATGCCTGCATGCATGCATGCATGCCTGCATGCATACATACATACATACATACATACATACATACATACTGCAATGACTATAAGTTGCCTCTCCTTCTAACTTAAGAAAGTGAAGTCTCTTGAAATGAAGTATTTCAAAAGGATGTTTTTATTAAGCTAAAGTCAAAACAATAAGTTCAAAGCAATGTGTGAATCCCCTTAGGCAAGGCAAGTAGAATTAAAGCAGTAGAGACCCCTTCCATTAGTCAGAATGCAGATTTTAGCCAAAAACAGGTGGTTCCTTTTATCAGCTGCCCTGAGAACAGGCTAAACATACCTTCCCATGGCTATCTTCCATTAGATATTAAAGTGAACCATCCCACATGGCCATCATAAACATTCCCCAAAAGATTCAATGCCAGGAAACAAGTTGTAAAGTATCAGTTGTCACAGGCACTGCTAATAAATCAAATCTAAGGCCGCCCCCTTTTCTCCCAATTGAATGGAAGTATCACTTTTAGGGATCTGACAGACTAGGGCTTTTTTTAATACAGTAAATGGGAATATAATATAGTTTTAAAAAGATATGATATTCATTATCTATTAAAATTATAATATTGATTGATGATTGATGTAGAGAAATGCTTTCAATAACCAAGATAAAAGTGTTACTTTGGATAGTATTACAAAGATTACATACCATGATTTATTCAGTCTCCCATGACCAGTTGAAATTCTGACTAAATTTAAAGTACTCTGCATGGTAGGAGGTAATATCAAGAAGAGCTTTTATATACCATATTTTTGGAGTATAAGAAGCACCAAGATTTTGAAGAGGTAAAATAAAATTTAAAAAAGGTTTTGCACTCTGCAGACCTCCCAAACCCTCTGCACGCCTCATTTTTTTGTGAAAAACACAGCATGCAGAATGTTTGAGAGGCCTGCAAAGTGCTCCTGGGTGCTGGGGGGGGGGGGGGGGGGGCAAAATGAGCAAAAAATGGCCCATTTTTTGCCAAAAAAAGAGGGGGCATGCATAGCTGTTAGGAGTTTGTAGAGTGCTCCTGGGAGGGGGGGAACAAGCAAAAAATTGCCCATTTTTCATTTGTTTTTTGCTGTCCCCAGCCAACAGGAGCACTTTGCAGGCCTCCCAAACCCTCTGTACATACACGTTTGTGAAGGGGTTGGGGTTTCGGTAGGCCAAAAATGCTGAGTGCTGAATATAAGATGCTCCCAAATTTTCAGGGAGGGGGGAAGGGGGGGAAAGGTGCGTCTTACACTCCAAAAAATACAGTAACAAATATTTGAATACATTTTAATTGAACCATTTTATTTGCTTATTTTGCAGATTTTCTTGGTATTTGTTCCATCAAACTATCTATTTCATATAGATTGATAAAACTTCGATTGTATAAAACATTTTCACCAATATATTTTTCTGCCATTAAAATAAATTTATATCTGTACGTGGTAGTTCAGTGGCTAAGACACTGAGCTTGTCAATCAGAAAGGTCAGCAGTTCGGCAGTTCAAATCCCTAGCGCTGCTTAATCGAATGAGCTCCAGTTACTTGTCCCAGCTTCTGCCAACCTTGCAGTTCGAAAGCACACAAAAAATGCAAGTAGAAAAATAGGGAACAGTGCTCCGTGTGCCTTCAGCATTTAGTCATGCCAGCCACATGATCACGGAGACATCATCAGACAGCGCTGGCTCTTCAGCTTTTAAACGGAGATGAGCACTGCCCCCTAGAGTCTGGAAAGACTAGCACATATGTGCAAGGAGAACCTTTACCTTATGTTTATACATAAATTTATACATCTATGTATACACACACATACGTGTGTGTGTGTGTGTGTGTGTGAATATATGCATTGTTTTTTTCCTTTCCAGTTCTATAACGAATTGACTGAAATCCTTTTGAAATTCCAAAACAAATGCAGTGACATTGTGTTTGCCCGCAAAACGGAAAGAGATGAACTTCTGAAGTAAGCCTTTACAAATACTGTAAAAAATACTTGCTTCTGGCTACTGCTTTTTAGGAAAGAGAGCTTTGTAATTAAAACAGCTTAAACTGAATGTTCTTTCACATAATACAGATTTGTCCATAATAACTGAACTAGAAAATAATAGGTAATGCTTCTGTTTTACAGTTATCAAGATGTTGGTTAATTGTAGAATCATTATTTATGTTTTTGTAATATATAAAATTATAGAATGTTTTCTAAGTTAGGTCAGGTATTTTCTTGGTTATCCTCGAGATAAAAGCAACTAATGTGCAATTAATCCAATAAATTGATTAAAAAGCATATGTATTATTGTCTGACAGATCTTGAGGACGGTTGTGATCCTATGTAGTCATTGATATTTGTACACAATGTTTTCTTGTTCTTTTTTGTTTGAATATATGTTTTATTGGTACATTTTTTCTTTAAAACATAATAAATTCATGTCTATTTGAACAGCATTGTCTTGGTACAATTAATTTTAAATAGAGATACAACAATAAACATAATCCTGTTAGTAATCTTAATAAACATATCAATATTAATCACAAAACAATAATAGAAATAGTTTGTCCATCTTGCAATATTTTCAATACAAATTTTTACTAACTTTTAAAATTCTTTTTAGATTTTAACCTCTGTTTCTATTAGTTAACTATTGGTAAAATAAATCCCACATTAAAAAATATTCTGTTTTTTCCTTTTCTTTTATCTTAAGTGTCAATCTATCCATTTTAGTACATTCTAATATTTTTTTTATTACACCTTCATCTGTCATGACCTCATCATTTTTCCATTTTTGTGAAAACACAATTCTTGCTGCCATTACTACATGCAGAATTAAATATGTATTCTCTTTATTATACTGTTCTGGTAATGTCCCCAGCAGAAATATTTCTGATTTCAAATTACGTGTTGCCTTATCATTTTTTTTAACCATGTATGAATTTTAGTCTAATATTTTTTGCCTTTGGCCATGTCACATATGATAATATGAACCTGGTATCTGATTATACTTCCAACATTTAGCTGCTGAGTTTCCAAACATTTTTGCTAACCTCATTGGTGGTAAATGCCACCTATAAAACATTTTGTATACATTTTCCTTATAGGCCGTTGACATTGTTAGTTTATAGTTTCTATCCCACAATTTCTGCCATTTATCTGTTGAGTAAGCAAAGTTTTTATCCCATCTTATCATTGTTTCTTTGACTTGCTCTTTTTCCATTTTAATGCTCAATGAGAATTTTTAAAATTAATTTTTCATCTGTCCCTAGTAATATCTGGTCTAGTTCCATGGGTTCTTTATAGAAATCATACATTTTACATCTTTCTCATATCTTGATTGTATTTGTACGTGCGGCCACCATGCTAAATCAAACCCTTGATTAGTAGTTCTTGTTTAGATTTCAGATCCCCTTTATCATTCTAAATGTACTTATACCTTATAATTTTTTCCATATTAATCACATTCGGATGTATCAGTGCCTCCATTGTGGAGAGCCAGACTGGTATTTTCATGTAGTGTCTTTCTTTAATTTTCCCCCATACTGAGTAATGCATTTCTACCAAGGTGCCTTTGAAAATATCCATGTACTTATTTTCCCCATACCATAAAAAGGCAACCCCAGCTGGAGATCGTATCCCTGCAAAGTTTATAGTGTGTTATGTCTCAAAAAGACATAACAAAAAGACTCGAAAGAAGGTCAAGAAAGCTTTGTGAGTTGACATAAAGCTTTCCTCATTTCCTGAAGGCAACCTGTGCAAGGCAAAAACAGTTTGAGTACAGGTATAGATTTTAGGAGTGTGGCATCCCTCCCCCCAGGTTTTGATGGGTTGTCTTCATGGAATTTAGCTATGAGGTGGTCAGCTTGGATGTTTCTGTTCTTTACCCAAGATGCCTCTGATAAGTGATAGCCCTTCCACTTAATTAGGTATTGGAGCTGTCTCCTGTGCTACCTCAAGTCGAGGATGTGTTGCACCTCATAATGGGTTTGGCTCCCTATGACCACTGGGTCCAGGGGCGCATGGGATAGTGGCCTTAGGGTTGACCGGATCACAAATTTTAAAATGGAATTATGGAATACTAGGTGTATCTTCCCTAGCAGTTGGGGAAGTTCCAACTGATGCTCTAATTAAATCATGAGCCTCAAGCCAAACTTCAAAAGAAATTCAGTTATTTATTAGTAGCTTCATGTCAACACGGACCAATGTAAGCCAACTCTGACCTCACTTAATTCATGTTCTGGCTCTGACCCTGTTTCCCCCTCCTGATGAAGGTGTGCCATCTGTCACATTCTCCAATGAAGCAATTTCGTGGGTTGTAGGGTTGTATGGCTGGAATGTGCTTTGTTTTGACTGAAGTGAAGGTTCCTCAATGCAGCTGCGATGTTCACTTCCCCATCCCCCTGCCTATGGTAACTCGAGAGCAGGTCAGGAATGCTTCATGACAATTTGATTTGTTGTAACAGTTTCATATAATTATCTTGTCTAATATTTTTTCACTTTTTGGCATGTCCACCACATGCCATAGTATGAACCAGGTATCTTATGACATTTCCAACATTTTGCAGATTTATCCTTAAACATGTTTGCTAATCTCGAAGGCTGAAAATGCCGTCTTTAAAACATTTTATAAAGATTTTCTCTGTATGCAGTAGACATTGTTAATTTATAATTTCTATCCCATAATTCCTGCCATTTAATTAACACACTTGAATAGCCAAAATGTTAGCCCATACTATCATTGTCTCCTTTACTTGTTCCTCTTCCATCTTAATACTTAACAAATAGCTATATATTTTCTTTATTAATTTTTTCATTGTCCCTATTAATATCTGATTTAATTCTATTAATTCTTTATACAAACCATACATTTTAACATCCTTCTTGTATCTAGATTGTATCTGCACATATGATCACCATGTTATCTCAATCCGTTGCTCACTCAGTTCCTGCTTGGTTTTAAGGTCCCCCTTTTCATTTAAAACATCTTTATATCTGGTAACATTCACTATATCAATAACAACATTGGATAAATCAGTGCCTCCATTGTGGAGAGGAAAAACCGGTATTTTCAAATAATGTTGTTTTTTAAATTTTCTTCCATATTACTAATAATAATGCATTTTTAATATTGTGTTTTTGGAAATAACTATGTATTTTCTTCCATACCATAAAAAAGCATGCCAACCTAATTTAAGATCATGTCCCTCCAAGGTCGATAGTCTTTTATTCCTCAAGCCAATCCATTCTTTCAACCAACTAAATTTCGAAGCCTGGTAGTACAATTCCCAATTTGGTAGCCCCAAACCACCTCTATTTTTTTTGGAATCTTTTCAGTTATTTTCAGTCATCCTTGCTTTTTTCCCTTGCCAAATTTATTTTAATATTGTTCTATTTAATTCTTCAAAATATTTTTCCCAGTTTTATTGCTGTTCTTTGAAATAAATATAGTGGCAAGATACTCATTTTTTAGAGTGGCTACCCTTCCTATCAATGATAATCGTAGATTTTTCCACTTCTCCAAATCCATTTTAATTTGTTGCACCAATTTATAATAATTATCTTCTTTAATCATTATATATTTTGCCATTAATTGAATTCCTAAATATTTAACTTTCTTGACTATCTGTATACCTATTAGTTCTTTTTTCTTTATGTCTATAACATTTTAAACTATTGTTTTGTTTTTTTTCTTTATTTAGTTTCAGTCCTGCAACTTCATCATATTCTTCTATTTTCCTAATTAGTTTAAGTTCATTTTCTTGTGGGTCTTCCAAGATAAAGACCAAATCATCTGCAAATGCCTGTAGTTTATATTGTTCCTTTTTTATTTCCATTCCTTTAATTTCTATATCTTGTCAATATAAATAGTGAAGGAGATAGTGGACATCCTTGTCTTGTGGTTTTTTAAAAATGTTAAAATTATCTGTCGTATCTCCATTTACCATCACGTTTGTCGTTTGTTTATTGTATATTGCCTTTATTATGTTAATAAATCTCTCACCATACATCTTGAAGTGATAGTTCATCTGTCATTTTAAAGAAAGTCCCAGTGGCAGTGTTTTATGTGCCTTTTTACCTATTTCCCTGCTGCTATAATCCAATTTTGCGCCCACAATTGCATCAAAGTCCCTAACACACAAATATTTTCATAATCCATTTCAGTTATTTTCATATGAATTTTTTAATAGATTTTTTCTTGTTTATTATTTGGCGTGTATATTACTATAAATAGTAGTTGTTTTTGGTTTATTATTGCCTCCATCATCAAAAGTCTCCCTTCTTCATCTGTGTATATTTGCTTGGAGATTATTGTTTCCTTTATATATAAAGTCATCCCCCTTTTCTTTTGTTGTGCTAATGAGAAATATACTTTCCCCATTTTGGGGTATTCTAAAAACTTACTATATAGTTTTTTAATATGGACTTCTTGGAGACAAATTAAATCAAATTTTAATTTTTGTAATTTTGTGAAAGTTTTTTTTTCTTTTTCATTAGTGAATTCAATCCATTTATGTTAATTGATAACATCTTTAATTGTTCAATCTTCTCACTTATATATAGGTTGTATTGTCCTAGTTGACTTTATTTCTCTCTGTTCCTTTGCTTTTGCTCCTTGTTCTCCTTGTTCTACTTTCTCAGTCTCACTTTCTTCTTGCCATATAGTCTTTTCAAAATTTACTGGTTCTTTTTGTCCTTTACATTCTACTTCTTCTCCTCTTTTCTTTTTTTTTTTTGTAAAATAATTTTATTGGTTTTACAATTTTATAATAGGAAAAGGGTAAATAGGGTGTTTCTTAACAATATTTTAGAGCTTCCATATCGGTGCTGGTGACCGCCTCCGAGTCTTCTTACAATATCGATTCCATTAAAGAATAAAAAAAATAGGAAAAGGTACATACATTTCAAATCGCAAATTTCATAATCTAAAAATTCATACATTCAGTTATTTTGTTTCTATAAACATCCTTAACATGAATTACTATATAAAAACAAAAACAAAAACAAAATCATTTTTGTGATCTGAGTCTCTTTGCTATTGTTTCTTCTTCTTCCACCCCACCGGTAGGCAGAGCTGTGGCCCCTCCCGTTCCCGTATCATCGTCATCTAGGATTGAGGAGTGCTTTTTAAGAAAGGCCTGGGCCTCATCTACCGTTTTCATTCTAACTCTTCCTCTCTCCCAGAACACCAACATTCCTTCAGGCATCAACCATTTAAACCAAACCCCCTTTTTAGGTAATTTTGTAGATAAGAAGGAATATTTCCTTCTTATATCTCGGATTTTTTTCGGGATTTGCTTTAATATGGCTATCTCATTCTGCTGATATATCAGGGGCCCTCCCCTTTGCGCTCTCAGGACCTCATCTCTTGTTGACCTTCTTGTAAATTTAATATGTATCTCCCTTGGTACATTATTTATTCTGGCATATGCTGAATTGATTCTATAGATTAAATCAATGTCCCCCCAAATATATTCTTTATTTTTTTTGGTATAATCCGCTAAAATCGTAGCCATAAGCTCTCTTAAATCTTCCGTATCAGACTCAGGAACATTCTGGAATCTTAAAAAGAAAGACATACGTTCAAAATCAATTCTAGACATATGACCTGCAATATCTGTAATTTCATTTTTGACATCCTTTATCTCTTCCCTCATCCCAACTGCCCCGCCCTCCAACCCCTCAATTTTCTGCTTATTATTTGTTATTTCTCTCTGTGCCTCCAAAAGCTCCAGCCTTGTGCTTAAATTGTCTTTCCGAATTTGCTGCATTTCATTCATTATTCTTTGGAACATCTCATCTACCGAGGGTGATGGTGTTGGTGATGGTGATTTTGCCTCTGTTGCTTCTGTTTCCTTCTGGAGAAGTTCAGTGATTTTTGGCTGTGAGATTGGACTTGGTCTGGTAGATGTAGGAGCAGATTGTGATTTGCCTGATGGAGGCTTTCTTGCTGCCATGGTTTTAAGAACAAAGGAAAAAAGATGGCACTGGTGGGCTGACAGTCCATGAAGTCAGAGACAAAGGAACAAAAAAAAAGTCTTATCAAAGTTCAATTTGCATTTGTGAAGATCAAGGGAAGAAATCAATTGTATTTTCCTAAAAACAGGACCAAAATAGAAGGTTTTGCAATAGATGAAAGTACTGAAAGTCACTAGGGTAAGCTCTTTTATGTAGATTTTAAAATAGTCTTGTTTAACTTATTAAGCCAGAGGAATGTTTGTAAACAGGAAACTTTCACTTCTGGAAACAAAGAAGGGCTATCCTCCGCCCTGCCGGCAGTGGTGAAAGAAGGCAACTTTGTGCAAATCCATTTTGAATGTAACAAGTCTCAGATACAATGTTTATACAGCAATTCCTTTTTTAGTAAAACATTCCTTTAAAACTAGTCAAACGGATGTCGTTTCACTCTCTCCCGATCCCGGGGGTGATTTTACGATGCGGCTTTTTCTTCTCCTCTTTCCTGTTGTTCAATAGTTCCAAATTGATATTCATAGAATTCATCCAATCTAATGAGTCCAATCTATATCTTTTTTTTATTTTTTTATTTTATTACTAAAATTCCATCTGATGACAACCATCTGAAATTTACATTGCATTTGATCAGCTGACCTGTTAGGAATTGGCATTGTCTTCTTAGATTTTTTACTCTTCTTGGCACCTGTTGCAGCATCACAATTTCTTTGCCTTACATTGAAATGGCTCGTTTCTCGCTTTTTTGAGTATTTCTTATCATCATCTTGACAAATCTGACATTAAAATCTCTTGGGAGATTATGTCTTCTTGCGTAGAGTGTATGTATTTGAAATATTTCATCAATCTCTGCTTGCATTTCGTGTTTTGTACTTTGTAAGGTGTTTGTCAACAATTCTGTCATTCTATCAGGTAGGTCTTCTCCTTTTTCCTCTTCGGTGTCTTGAAATCTCACAAAGTAAGTGGCCTTTTCCAACGAAATCACACTTTCCTCCAACTCTTAATTTTCCTGTGTAAGCCTTTGGTTCATTTCCTCCATTTTTTTCTCTGCTTGTTCTGATTTTTCTTCTATTACCTGAATCCTTTGTTCATTTTTTTCTATGATCTGTTGGAAATTCCCTATTTTTTCATTCATATCATGTATTTTTTTTTTTTTTACATCTACACATAATTTTTTTTTTTAACAATAATCCACCCAGTGCTATACAAAACGAAAGGAAGAGTTGGTTCTTTGGATATCTTCAATTGTCTTTAAGATCTCCAAAATCCGCGTTCCCTGGGTACAGGTGTCGAGGCATCCAAAGTTCCAAGTGCATAGTCCACAAATGGGTTCCAAATCTTCCAGAAAATGTCTTTTTTATAGACCCCCTCTCTGAATTTAATATCACAAGTCATTTTATCATTTAAGGCTAATTTCCACATTTCACAATACCACTCTTCTATTTTAATATTTACCTCTATTTTCCAGTATCTTGCTATTATAATTCTACCCATTATAATCATAATTCTAATCAGTTCTTTCTCATATTTTGTTAATTCTAATTCCTTAATTATCAGTAATAATATAGTTTCTGATCTCAAAGTTATTCTTTTCTTCATCATTTCAAACATCATTTCCTCCAATTGTTGCCAAAACTTTTTAATTTTTTCACATTTATACCACATATGTTCATAAGTTCCCACTTCCATCTCCAACATTTATTACTGATTTTTTTGTCCATCAATGATAACCTTAATGGAGTCCAATACCATTTCCAAACAACCTTAAAGTTGTGCTCTTTAATCCTTATAGACATAATCCTCATAATTCGACTTTTCCAATTCACATTCCAATCTGAGTCTAATATTTTAATCTTAAATTCTTCCTCCCAATTCGTCTTCATTACCATTTGTGGATTTCCATCAAAGTTTATAATCTTATATATCTTACTAACGAGTCCCTTTAACCCAATTTCATCCTTGATAATTTGAGATACTAAACTTTCAAATTCAGTTTTACTTCTGCCTATTTTACATGTTCCCCTTACTTCCGTAGACCATTTTTCTACCTGTATTTTTTCAAACCAATTCAACTCCAATTTTTCAATTATTTCTTTTTTTCTGCTCTCAATTTCTAATGCTCTTAACCAATTTACTATACTTCCTATATTTTCATCCTCAATTACTTTATCTTGACTTATATTTGTTTTAATCGGCCAACTTCCAAGTGTCTTCCCCAAGAAGGATATATCCGGAATCAATATTTTAACAAATTTATTCCAAATTTTACTCAATCCCTTTAACCAATAACTATTAATTGCCTTTTTTGTTTTTATTTTATCTAAAAACCATGTAGGGCCAAATCTCTTAATATCCTTTAACTCTAGATCTCCCCAATGTCCGTCTCCTCCTTTAAGTATTTTTATTACAGTTCGAATATTATAGGCCCCATAATAATTAAGTAGATTGGGAATTCCCAATCCACCTTCCTTTTGATTTTGATGCCACATTTTCTTCATTAATCTAGGTCTTTTCCCTCCATTGCAGAATTTATCTAATTTCTTCTGATATCCTTCCATATCCTTCTCTGTCAAAATTAATGGTAGCATCTCAAATAAAAAATTAAACTTTGGTAACAGCATCATCTTACACATTGCAATTCTGCCAAACCAAGACAACTTTATCTCTTTATATTTATCTATCTTTTTCTCTATTTCATTCAACATCACATCATAATTAATTTTTTTCAATTCTCTAACTTTAAGTGAAAGTGTTATTCCCAAATATTTCAGTGTATTTTTAATTCTTATCCCAAATTGTTCTTGCATACTCTCCCACTCCTTATCATTTTTGTTCATTAATAATTCAGATTTTGACCAATTTACCTTTAAACCTGTCATTTCTTCAAATTCTTTCAAATGTTTATTTATCCTCTTCAAATCTTTCTCTATATCTTTCAAAATAATCAAGGTATCATCCGCGTACAAATTTATCTTATATCCCTTGTATCCTTCCAATTCTTCATCTTTTTCTATCAATTTAGTCAAAACTTCCATAATTAATAAAAATAATGTTGGGGACAAGGGACATCCCTGTCTCGTACCTGCTTCCAATTTAATCTCTCCCGTCATTATTCCATTCACCTTCACTTTTGCACTACTTTTTTGATACAATTTTGAAATAACATGTATAAACCTATTACCGAAGCCTAATGCCTCGATAATTACCTTAATAGTTTCCCATTGTACAGAATCAAAGGCTTTAAAAATGTCTAGTGATACTATACCTATTTTATCCCCATTACTCTCAGCTACATCTATAATATTTAATACTCTTCTAATTATATCACTCATATATCTACCTTTAACAAAACCTACCTGATTATAGCTTATATACTTATCTATAAATCTATTTAACCTATTACTTATAATGGCAGTAAATATTTTGGCATCCTGGTTAATTAAAGAAATGGGTCGATAGGACTCGATCCTCTCCAAATCTTTATCAGGTTTAGGAATTATAGTTATTACCGTTCTATTCCATGACATCGGGACTTCTCCACCGTGTAAAATTCCATTAAATAATTTTTGCAATTTTGGTATTATTATTTCTTTAAAATCTTTATAAAATTCAGCAGGTAACCCATCTTCACCTGGAGTCTTCCCTAATTTTATCCCTTGTATTATTTCGTTAATCTCATCATATGTAATATCTCCTTCCATCAAGTCCTTATATGTTTGATCTATTTTCACAGCATACTTTTCAAGATGATTTTTCAATTTTTCCAAATCAATTGATTTCTTTGAGTATAATTTTTGAAAAAACTTCCTAACTACTTCACATTTCTCCAGTCTCTTATAACATCTTGTACCTTTTTCATCTATCAAGGAGCCGATTTCTCTCTTTTCACTTTTATTTTTCGCCATCCTTGCTAATAACCTAGAGTTTTTATTACTAAATTCAAAAAAATCCCTGTTTAAATATCTTATATTTTTTTTAACCAATTCTATATCTTCTTATATCAGTTTAGTTTTTAGTAAATTCAATTCCTCCAAGCATTTTCTATCCTTTGTAAGTAAAAATTGGTTCTCCAATACCTTAATCTGTCTTGTATCCTGTTCCATTTTACTTCTATATTCTCTGTATTTCCTACTTGACAACTTGATACTTTCTCCTCTAAATACTGCTTTCATCGTGTCCCAAACAGTTTCAAATTTAACCTCTCCATTATCGTTGAATCTCCAACTTTCCTCCCATTTTTTAAGAATCCATGTTTTATCTTCCTCCTTTTTAAACAATTTTCCATCATATCTCCAACCTCTTTCTTTTTTTCTAAAATTAAAATCTATATCGTAACTTCTGCATGGTCGGAGTCCTTGAAAACTCCCACATCTATTCTATCTATATTATTCAACAAGTCTTTAGAGACAAAAATATAATCAATTCTTGAATATGTATTATGTACCTTAGAGCAAAAAGTGTACACCCTTTCAGTACCTTTCAACTCCCTCCAAACATCTACCACACTATTTCGAAACATCCATTTATTTAAAATTTCCCCTTTATTTGTTTCTCTAAAGCGGGTGGGGTTAGTGCTATCTATTTTATCTCTAATCATGTTAAAATCCCCCGCCACAATCACTTTCCCTACACTTTCAGTTTCCAAAATCTTAGTTATTTTATCAAGGAATCCCTTTTGTTTTTCATTTGGTAGATATAAATTAACCAGTGTCACTTTTTGTTCGTTAATATTCCCTATAATTATTAAATATCTTCCTTCCTCGTCTCTAATTACTTGTTTTTTTTTCAAAATATACCCTATTTGATATCAATGTTGCCACTCCTCTAGCTTTGGAGGTTCCGAAAGATTTTTCATAAACTTGCATACCCTTTATATTCATTCTATTGAAATCCTCAGATTTTTGATGAGTTTCCTGCAAAAATAATATGTCTGGTAAGTCCCTTTTAATTTTAAGCTCCAATCTCCTCCTCTTTATTTGGCTACCTGTGCCCTTCACGTTCCATGTCATTATTTTTATGAACCGCATTTACGCGGTAACTTTTTTAATCCTAGCCCCTTCTCTTCCTTTACGTGCCCACCCAACACCAAACGAAAATAACATACAAAAAAAAAGACATAAGACACAACAAGGACAAACTTAAAACACAACAACAACAAATAACAATTAATCTTCACCCCCCACATCCTCATTCGAGTTGCGCCTCTATATAAAGAGTGTGTGGGGGGGGGAACATGCCCATGATCGGGTCATTTCTTTCGGGTTATTCTTGTATTCCACTTTCAAAAAAAGAAGATAACACTGGCTTGTCCCCGCACTCAGCTTCCTGCTTTCTTCTAAGATCCTCCTCCTTGGCTGACGCTCGCTTAGTTTCTTCACGGGTTTTCTTATGTTCGGACATTGCCGGAGAGATTTCTTTCCGTTTTAAACTTTTAGGATCACCACCGACTGCTCCTTTTTCCTCCAATGTTGGAGATTCCACTTGTATTCCACCCATCTTAAGCATATGATCTTTAATTTCTGTTAAATCCTCGTCTTTCTCAATCAGCCCGAGCTCCCGTATCAATCTTATGGCATCCGTTTCCGAAGTAATAGTTTGCATTCTCCCTTTGTAAAAAAAATTCAACTGCTGTAATGGTCTCCAATTATACTTAATATCGTTGTCTCTCAGGACTTTTGTAATTGGTTTTAAAAAAAATCTCCATGCTCTTTCTTCTCTAGATATATCTGGAAAAACTTGAATTTCCTTCCCCTCAAATTTTGGGGGTTCTCCCAGGTCCCTTATTTTTCCCATAACTTCTAATTTATCTCCAAGGTTTGCAAATCTCACAAGAACATTTCTATTAGCTCCACTTTGTCTCTTATAACCAATTCTAAAAACACTTACTAAGTCCGCTGCCGTGTATACAATTGATGCATCAAGTTCATTCAGCCATTTTAACATTCTTTGCTTCAAATTATCCACCCTATCCTCCGAGATTCCACGAATAACAACATTATATTTTCTTGCATCTTCTTCCAAAAGACTGATTCTCCTATCCTGTTGCTGATTTTTTTTAAAAATCCCTTCAAACTTACGATCAGACTGTTCCTCATGAACATAAATCTGTTTAATATCGTCCTTCATAAAATTAATTTCCACGTTTTGCTTTGCAAAGTTAACATTCATGTCACTAATCTCTTTGGTTTTTTGAATTTCCAATGTCAAATTGTTCAAACGGTCAGTTACAACAGTTAGTTTTTCCCCAATTGTATTTAATGCCCCTATGATTCGTTCAAGTTCAGAAGGCTGTTGAGTCATCGTGTCGAATCAGTAATCTCTTTTTTTTAAAAAAAGAAAAGAAATAAACCTGCCAAGAGGGTCTTTATTGAAGAAAAAGAGCAAAAACCCTAGTAAAATAAAGCTGAGACGGCTTTTAAAGCACCAAAGAAGCCAAGACAGAAGTAAAAAGGCTATAATCCATAGTTCATAAAATACAGTATCTGTATCTTTATAGGCGTTGCCAGAAGCTCACTCGCTACATTCAGCATAAACAGTCCACTTAAAAAGTTCAAAAATTCAAAAGCTTGCAATCCACATACCTCAGCTAATCTTGCGCTGTTTACTTAACTTTCAAGCCTGTGTTTATGCCTCGTAGCAAGTAAAGGATACTTGCAAATCACGGTGCTTGTCAGAACAAAGGCAAACTGCCTATCTCAGCCGCTTCGGTCAAACCTCTGCTTTCCCACGAAGAAACGAAACTTTAAAATTCAAGCAGACCGGTTTGATCTATCAGTGTAAAAATCAATCTACTCACTCCTCCGCCTTTCCAAACCCGTTGTAAACAATCTCGGCTTCTAACGGTGCATTTAATCACATTTAATCCACATTTTGTTAAAAAAAAAAACCTACGAAATGGAGGAACGTCCTCTCGCTACTCAATCATTAGCCACGCCCCCCATATCATGTATTATTTCTTTCGCCTCTCCCAACTTATTCTTCACCTCATTATGATTCTTTGTTATGCCTCCTGTAAAGATTCGAACATCATCATAACATCTTTTTGGAATGAATTTGATTTTTCTGCTTGTAACATGCTTTCTATTGATCTTTGATTTGATGGACTTGATGCTGCTGCTGATGTTGCAGATGATGTTGCAGATGTTCTAATTTGTTTAGGTTTGGATTACTTGCCATTCCTGCTTGTATCTACGTGTGTCTATTAACCAGGTTAATTTAGAACTTAATTTAGTAAAATACACCACAATAATCTCCTAATCCTCAACCAATTTCTAATCTCCCCTATTTTAAACCAAGGAAAGAACACATTTTTCTCTTCCAATTTCCCACCAGTATCACAATCTTATAATAATAATAATAATAATAATAATAATAATAATAATAATAATAATAATAATAATAATAATAATAATAATAAATTTTATTTATAGGCCGCTTCCTCTCCCCAAAGGGACTCGGAGCGGTACACAGGGAAATTAAAAATACCAATAAATATACATAAATAGATTAATGGCAAATTAAACAATGATTATCCCTGCGCTAAAATCCCCAATTTTAAAATTAACTAAAATTCCCTAAGCCCTATTAAAAGACGGAAGACTGGCTTCCGGTTCCGGCTCCAGCGGCGACGGGCGAGCCTAGGGCTCGCTCGCCGCTTTGTTTTTGGGGGTCTCCCGTAAAGCCGGCTTGCCTGGGTCGTCCTCCCCCAGCGGCAGCTGGGAAGCGACCCTTGTCTTCGGCTTAGGTGGAGGAGGACATGCTGCGGGGTTTTTTTCCTTCGCCAATTGCGGGCGGCATCGCTTTGAAAATAAGAAGAGAGCTGGCCGTCTGAGTCGGAAGGCTTCCCGGGGCTTCGGCTGCGAGGGTGAAAGTGAGTGGTTTTAAACATTTTTTTTTCCTGCTGTCAGCCTGGGCTGAAAGAACTTGGAGGGGGGTGTCTGCTTGTTAAACCCCCCCTCGGACTAAAGCGGCACTTAAGAATGGCTCCTCGCTGCGAGGAAGCGGATATCTTTAATCTGGACTGTTTGAAACAAGGGAAAGTGGTCTGAGGTTTGTCTTGGAAACAATGCATCTAGGTCTGGCTGATTTGAAACATTTTTTTTTTTACCACTCTCTCCTTCTGGCTCTGAGTCTGGGCGGTGGAAATGGCTTCTCTTTGTCCCTGAATGACTATTTCACTTATGGAAAATTTCCAGCGTCTCTTTGTGATTTGGACTCCCTCTGGTTACTAAAGAAGAATTTTTTTTTGGATTTGTGATCTCTTTTCTGGAGTGCCTTCGTTATTATACTTATTGACTTGGAAAATTGTTTCTCTCTTGGTTCCTGAACTTTACAACTCTGAACTGAACTTTTGGCTCCTGACTTGCCTCAACAGCCCCACCCAAAAAACGCCATTTTAGTGGCACTGACTTTAACAGCTAACCATGGCACAAGAATCAGCACTGGCAAGTTTAGAACTAAGGATGGCCTCTCTTGAATCTGTTATACAAACTTTGGTACAAGAAATCCAGGCCCAGAGGGCAGAAAATATCAACTTTAAAAAGGAATTATTGGACACACGGAAACAGGTGCTGGAGAACACACAGAAGACTGAAGAACTGGAAGGGGGGCTGGCGGGGGCTAAGGGAGAGATTAAAAATGTTACTAATGAGGTTGCGGAAATAAATGGGCATGTGTCTAGGATTGATATGGAAAGGATGACATATTTTTTGAGATTTCAGAATGTTTCTGAGGAAACTGGTGAATGTCTCCCTGAACTCATGAGCACAATTATAGCAGACTATTTACATAAACCTAAGGATGAGATCAGGGGGGACATTGACCTAGCCTACAGAATTAACTCTGCATATGCCAGGATAAATGAAGTACCCAGAGAGATACATGTTAAATTTGTTAGAAGGTCAACCAGAGAGGAAATCTTGAAAGTGCAAAGAGGAGGTCCGTTAATTTACCAACAAAAGGAGGTTGCTATCCTAAAGCAGATCCCAAGAAAGATTAGAGAAGCAAGAAGGAAATTTTCCTTCTTGTCCAAAAAATTGTTTGACCACGGGATCTGGTTTAGGTGGGTGATGCCCGAAGGGATGCTGGTGTTCTGGGAAGGAGGAAGAGTGAGGATTAAAACAGTTGTTGAGGCGGAAGCCTTTTTTAAAAAACATTCCTCTGTCCTGGGGGAAGATCCAGGGGGGGCAGAGGGGGCCACGGCCCCGCCCGCTGGGGGCCTGGAAGGAGAGATAGAAGATACAATTGCCAAGAGACTTAGATCTAAAAAATAACTTTGCCTTGATTTTTTGAATAATATTGTATAATATAACGTGCATCTGGATTTTTGTAAATGACTGACAGCATAGAACTGAGAACTTAGAAATATGTACTTGCTTTTACTTTGTAGTGTATGGAAAATGTTTTTTATTAATGATCTATTTTGATGTCCCGGTAGGGCCGACGACTTTGACGTGAATGCTCTCAAAATTTCTTTGTATCCCTTACCCTATCCTATTAAAAACTGTAAAACCAATAAAACTTTTTCAATATAAAAAGACGGAAGACTAACCTAGGCCGGCCAAGCAGAAAAAGTGTGTTTTAGGTTTTTGACGGAAGGAGCGGAGGTCCATAGTTGTTCTAATTTCGGGGGGAAGGTCATTCTAGAAGGCCCTTCCCCTGGGCGTCGCCCGCTGGCATAGCCTAGTGGACAGCACCCGGAGAAGTTCCTCTCTGTGGGAGCGAATCGGCCGCAGGGATGTATGGGGCAGGATCCGATCCCGTAGATAACTAGGTCCCGTGCCATGGAGCTCTTTAAAGATGATAACTAACACCTTGAAGCGCACCCGAAAGACGACAGGTAGCCAGTGCAGCTCGCGCAAGAGCGGTGTTACGTGGGTAAACCTTGAGGTTCCCATTATTGCTCGCGCGGCTGCATTCTGGACAAGCTGAAGTCTTCGGGTGCACCTCAAGGGGAGCCCCATGTAGAGAGAATTGCAGTAGTCCAGTCGGGATGTCACGAGGGCATGAGTGACTGTGCAGAGGGCATCCCAATCCAATAGGGGGCGCAACTGGCGTACCAGGCGAACCTGGTAAAACGCCCTCCTGGCCACGGCTGTCACTTGATCTTCCATGGACAGCCGGGTATCCAAGAGGACGCCCAAGTTGCGCGCCCCATCCATAGGGGTAAGATGTTCGTCCCCTATGGCCAGTGATGGAGTCAACTGGTTGTACCGGGATGCCGGAAACCACAGCCACTCGGTCTTGGACGGGTTGAGTCTGAGTCTGTTACTTCCCATCCAGGCCCGCACGGCTTCAAGGCACTGGCACATCACCGCTACGGCATCGTTAATTATAATTTTTAAAATCCACCAGATCAGCCAAGAATTAATCCTGTAATAGTGTGAAATGCTTCTTTGCAAATAATTATTTTTCTTCTCCTTCTCTCAGTAATTAGTATCTATAATCCACAAGGCCCGCCGATTCCCCAACTCTCAGTAACTTGTAACTCTCAGTTCATTGTTCAAAGTTCACAGCTTTGCGTCTCTGTTTCACTTTGTTAATTATATTTGTAGCAAACAGTTTACAAGTATTCTTCTCTCAGTAGTAGATATTTGTAATTCACAAGGCCCACCAATTCCCCAAGACTTTATAGATCTCAGTTCACTGTTGAATATATTTATAATCCCAAAGAGTGGGGAGAGACACATAACACACTATTTGCAGTATTTAGCCAGTCCAGGAACCAAAAAAGAAAAAAAATAAACAAAAGAAATCATCCACTTGGTCTCAAAAAAAAAATCCAAGCTGTTTCTCTTCTTTACTTGCTAGTTCAATTTGTAATCCACAATAGTTCAAAGCATAGTTCAAAGCATTTCAATATTTTCACTCTGTATCTCCAAACCTTCAAAGTAAACAGTCTTCAGGTGCTGTTTTGTTTCAAACTCCTTTCCAAAAATGACCACCCCAGTCATAACAGACTTCTTCCTTTCACTTGTAGTATCCAACCAGTAGATGTCAGGCTCACTTAATTTTTCCCTCTTTGCTACAGTATTTATTTAAAAAATATTTTTGTAAACATTCATCCAAATTTAATAACCATAGAATCAGTTCCAATTTAAACGTGGGGGAAAAACAAAGGGAACCAGTTCAGACTTTCCAGTAGTTTCAGCCTATGTCTCTTATTTTTTAAAATAAATAAAGCTTTTTCCGGATGTGTCAAAGGCTCAGAATCTTAGTCGCTGCTAAACTTTGGGGAGTGGGAAAAAGGACACCCTGCCTCCCCCTCTTGAAAAAAAAATGGGGGGAAATTCCATCCAGAAGTTAAAAAAGAAAAAAATCTCACCCAGATCACTGGCAGTTTGAGGGCTTCCTCTGGAACTGCAAGGGGTTGCTTTTCTCCTTGCAATCCAAGCTGTGTCCCCTCTTTGTCACCTCTCCAGGGTGACCTTTGCTCCCCTGTGGGGCCTCCTGACAGGTAGAATTCAGCTGACTTAGTAGAGCCCCGCTATGTCACCACCATATCACCGCAACATCAGCCCCACCCATCCATGTTCTTAAACCTCAACAATTGGAGGGTCACAACTTTTCCATCTCTGATCTTGAAATAGCTACACATTAGTGTTACCATTACATGATTTTTAACTGAATTTCCCCCATATTTTGTGATTTACCACAAAATACAAAATTGCATATAGTGAACGTATGCTGCCATTCCTAAAATATATACTGTTTGCCATCAAATTTTATGAATATAGATTAGATTGAGAAGCCTAGTTTTCTAAATTAAACATGGAACTTTCCTTTTCTGCATTCCCTTTCTGTGCCTACTATTTATGCTTATAAACATACTGAATTTCATTTTGAGAGTTGGGGAACATAAAAAGAACACCTTTTGTACCTTTTGTAGGTACAAAAGCAGTGCTTGAAACAAAACCTAATGTTTTAAGTCTGGAGTATTGCTTTAATATTTTATAAAATTATTAAGATTCTTTAAAAAATTCTATTTTTGTATCTCTTAAATGCCTTTTCATCCAAGAAAAACACTTTTCTGTGAGACTCTAAATCTAATTATGCTAGGCTGTAGCTAAATGAAGGTGAATTTAATTAGGACTTGACTTGGAGTGAATATTAATTTGTGGTTTTCCCTCTCGGACACTGAAATCAAGATCTCAATAAAAAATACATCCCAGATGTCCTATTGTAGGCTAAAGTTCTAATGCTCCATGTTCACCTTCCATTTTTATTATGTTTTTCTTTTAAGAGATTTGCAACAGACTATTGCCAGAGAACCCAGTGCTCCTTCTTTTCCTTCTGTGCCTGCATATCAAGCTGTTCCCTCTGGGGGAAACAAGCCCTCTGCATCATCTACTCCAACTCCAGCTCCCCGAACCAATGTGGTAAGTAAATCAATAGTAAAGTTATTGTTTTGTGCTTCCTCTATTTCAGTAAATTCAGTGAATTGGCAGAGTATATACTGAATAATATATATTGAAAAATTGTAGTGCAAAGCACAAATTCATAGCCCAGGTAGATGAGACAGAAAAAAAGAGAAACAAAGATAATGCCCTGTTTCTCTCTAATCAAAATAGCATTTGAAAACTATTCTAGTTTTCTTGATAATTGATAATTTTGAGATTTGAGTTTTGGTTTTTTTAACAAAACTCTAGGCTACATAGAATTGTTGTATAGTTACGTGGGGATTGCAGAAGTGGGCCAAGCAAAAGAGAAAGGATGATTGATAGAACACAGGAACAGTGAAGTGGATAACTAATATTGTCTCTAGATCAACGACCTGATAGTGATTGTGAATATTGTGTTTCATTTTGTATAAAGATACTGCATTTGCAATTTACAATGTAATCTATTTTGTGATATTATAAATTGCTCTCAGTTATAAATATATTTTCTCACATTTACTAATTATCTAATTAGATAAGAAAAATGAAGGATCATCCTTGGCAAACTTGATTTAAATAAGTAATTTAAGAAAGATTCTTTTGGATATTTTATATAAGTTTTCTTTGTAGGCTATTGACATTGTCAATTTGTAATTTTCCCCCCAGAGCTTTTCCCAGTTCTCTAATTCTATGTTGTAGCCAATTTTATCTATTTCTTCTTCCATTTTAAATTGCAATAGGTAATTGTATATTTTTCTAATCAGTTTTTCTTCTGTCCCTTGTAAAATTTTATCTAATTCTTATAACTCTCTATAGAATTCTTATAGTTCTAAATCTTTTTTGTATCTGGTCTGAATCTGCATATATGGCCATTCTGCATCAATGGCCATTCCCTGGTTTTTTAGTTCTTGTTTCGTTTTTAATTTCTCCTGGTTGTCTAATAGGTCTTCATATCTTACTATTTTATTTACGTCTAATACTTTTCAATAGATTAATGCTTCCATAGTTGATATCCAAATTGGTACCTTATTGTAGTGATTTCTTTTAATTTTTTCCCATGTTTGTAATAGAGCGTTTCTAATTTGGTGTTTTTGGAAGTAACTGTGTATTTTGTTTTTTCCATCACATATGAAAGCATGCCAGCCTAGTTGTAAGTCATGCCCTTCTATTGTTAAAATTCTTTTATTCTTTAGGTTTATCCAATCCATGTGAGATAAACCTCACATGGCTGCTTGATAATAAAGCTCCCAATCTGGGAGCCTGAAGCCTCCTTTCTTTGTACCATCCTGTAATAGCTTTAATTGGATATGTGGTTTTCCCCCCCTAGCCAAATGCATTTTGTTGTTAATTTGTTTAGGTTTTCAAAGAATTTTTTCCCCAAAGGTTTATTGGTACTACTTGGAATAAAAGCAGAAGTTTTGCTAATACATTCATTATGATTGTAGCCATTCTTCCTGTAAGTGAAAGTTGCAGGTTTTTTCAATTTTCCAGATTTCTTTTTATTTGTTGCATAGTCTTGTAATAATTGTCTTCTTTGATTGATGAACATTTTCCTGTTAGCCAAATAGCCAAATATTTCACCTTCTTTATCATTTGCATATCTATTCTTTCCTCTAATTCTTTCTCCTATTTTTAGTAAGATTTTTTATTATCTATGTTTTGCTCTTACTGACTTTGAAACCTGCCACCTTTCCAAATTCTTCTATTTTTTGTATTAATTTAGATCCTGATTCTAGTGGTTCTTCTTGTATAAATACTAGATCATCTGCAAATGCTTGGACCTTATATTCTTTTTTTATTTTTAGACCTTTTATTTCTTGTTCCTGTCTACTTTTTTAAAAGAATCCTCCTTCTTTAAATACTGTAGAAAATGAATCAGTTAGTTACAAAAAGCTTTGGTGGTTCTTCAACATTGGTGGAGACAGTGGTCATGTGCGGGTTAACTCAGCCAGTAACCAATAGAACTGAGTCTACCAAAGTGATGTCATCGCCTCAGAGGAGTATCCTCCTGCTTTTTTAGACTCAGTTCGATTGGAACTGGCTGTGCTAATCGCTCTCTCTCAACTTAATTATTAGATTCAATTAGCTTTATTTCTAAATTGTCTCAAAATTTTGAGAAAAAAATGTAGAAGGCTAATTTAATTCGGCTGGATCTTTTGGCTTCAGCCCATTGCGGGCTTCTGCCTGAGGGCGCCTGGGACTGCTGCCTCGGTGGCCATTTTGTTTTGCCGTGAAGTCTTGGGAGGCCATTTTATATCAATCTGTGAGTATGGAGCATTCCCAGGACTCTCAAGCCATCCCTCCAGCCCAGCTCCTGGCTACCCTGGATGCTCCTCAGCCCAAAGCCCATAAGAGGAAATCCTCTGGGGACACCCAGGCCTCAGGGCCTCCACCCAAGGTCTCTGGACCTGGTCGCAAGGCCTCTCCCAGGACAACTACTGCAGAATCGGCCTCTGGGACCTCGGCTACCCCCAGGAAAGCCAAGGCCAAGACTAAGCATATTGAGGCCACCCCTTTCAGGGCCCAAAGACAGGACTCACCTAGTCCTCCCCCCCCAATCTCTCATCAGATTCGGAGGAGGATGCTTCCCCTGTGGCCTCCATCATCCAATCTGAGGAGGCCAGGGGCACCGAAGACTAGGCTGATAGTGGGAAGGAGTCGGAAGGGGACAGAAGTGTCACCCCTGAAGGGAAGACTTTCTACCAGGACAATGTCCCTCCATCTCTCCCTCAGTCCTCTTATCATCCTGACATGGCAACCATCATTTCTGATGCCATTGAGAGGGGCATAGCGGCGGGTCTCAAGCACAGATCTTCTAATCATTCTACCCCATGCAGGTCTTCCTCTTCCAGCTCCAGACGCAGGGATAGTGACCTCTCGGCCTCCTCATCGCACAACTTACCTGGCACATCGAATCAGACTTCAGTGTTTGGGGAGGAAGAACGTCCTGCAAGAGATTCGGATCTTTCGGAGGATGAGGGCCTTCCCCCCGATTCTCTTCCCTTTGTCGGTCTCTTTAAACCAGCTATATTTAGATCTCTTCTCTTTAAGGCCAAGAAAATTGCAGGCCATTCCATCGCCTAAGGCATCTCAGGTCGTGGAGGCGGACAAGACAGACACTACTGCCCTCTCTTCATTCAGCTGAAGGTGGAAAAGGAGGTGATTCCATCATCCAGACTCTTCATAGACATGGTTCAAAACCAATGGGCATCACCAGGTACAGGTCCCCTCCCCAACACCCTGGACAAACGCCTGTATAACGTAGGACCAGACCTCATCAAGACTCTTGAGGTTCCTCCCATTGACTTGTCTATCGTGAGCCTGTCCTCTCCCAATGGAGCCTCAGCGGCGCCTGAGGAGTCCCTGCACTCTGAGGACAACAGAATAGAGCAGACTCTAGTTAAGGGTTATCAGGCCTCAGCTTGGTCTGTCTGGGCTGCCACATTGGCCTCTTTCTTTAGTCGCTCCACCCTCTTATGGCTAAGGCAACTTCAAGCAAGGCTTCTGGCTCGTGATTCCAGGGCACGCAGGGACATAAATAAATTGAAGGCAGCCCTGGAATTCACAGCGGATGCTTCTTTGGATGCAGCTCGCTTTGCGTCCAAGGCCATAGCCTCCTCAATTACCACTTGTAGGTTAGTTTGGCTCAAGCAGTGGCAAGTGGAGGCCAGGGCTAAGTGGAGGCTAGCCTCCTACCCTTATTCTTCTCAGTTGTTTGGGGCCCCTTTAGAGCCCCTTCTTGTCAAGTCCAAAGACAAGAGAAAGGTCCTGCAACCGTCCACAAAAAAGCAGGACAATAGAAATCAGTCCTTTTACCGTAGGCAGCCCTTTTGTGGTCAGGATGGAGCTGCCTCCACCTCCCGTCCACAACACCAGGCTCCCCTTGAGACAGAGCCCCTCCTTCTCCAAGATCGGGCAGGAACAATCAGTGGTTCCAGCCCAGAAAGTCTTTCAGGGATAACAACAACCGATCCTTTAAGCATCAGAAGTGACTGCCCGGAGGATCTCCCTATTGGGGGACGACTAGCAGTATTCGCAGACCGCTGGGACGATGTCACCAGCGATGCATGGGTGAGATCCACAATCAGATTCGGCCTTCTCTTGGACCTGTGCTCCAGCCCCCCGAATCACTTTGTCACTTGCCCGATCTCAAGGGACCCTCTCAGGAGGCTCCTAGTAGAGCAGGCCATCCATCATCTGCTCTCCATTCGGGCCATTCAACCCGTGCCTCCAGACCAGGTGAGTCAGAGGTTTTATTCTCGTCTTTTTATCATGCCAAAGTCTTCGGGGAACTGGAGAACTATCTTAGATTTCAAGTTCCTAAATCAGTTCATCAGATACAGAAGGTTCAAAATGCACTCTCTCCTGTCTATTCTAGAGGGCGTTCATCCCCACGGCCTTCTCACCCTCCCATTGGGGCTGTCATCGGCCCCAAAGGTCTTTACCAAAATCCTAGCAGTCATAGCAGTGCATCTTCATGCCCAACCCATCCGAATATTCTGTTAACATTCTCCTGTTGTCCAGATCCCACAGTCAGGAAATTTGGGACCTCCAGGACGCTCTTCAGGTGCTCCAGGATGTGGGCTTCTCCATAAATCAGGAGAAGAGTCACCTGGTCCCCACTTCTTGACTAGTTCACCTAGGTGCCCTTATAGACTCTTCCTAGGGACGGGTCTTCCTGTCCTGGGACCGACAGATCAGCCTCAGGGACTTAGCCCGGGAGGTGCGGAGGAAGCGGCGAGTCCCCCTTCTTCAGTTGTCTCAACTGCTGGGGAAGATGGTCTCCTGCTTCTCCATAGTTCCGTGGGCACAGCTGCACAGCCGCTGCCTCCAGTGGTTTCTTCTGCCATATCAGAAGACAAACAGCAGCTGCTCCCTAGTGAAGATCAACCTAACGACAGAGGTTCTTCAATCTCTCAATTTGTGGGTTTCCCCAGCGATATCTCGGGGATCAGGGAGCCCCCATGGCTGGTGGTCACAACAGACGCCAGCCTGTCAGGATGGGGCGCTCACCTGCAACACTAGGTAGCTCAGGGTCTTTGGTCCAAAACCTACCTCTCCCACAGCATGAATTGGTTAGAGCTGTGTGCCATTCATCTTCCCTTTCTTCATTTTTAACCGTACATCCTCAACTCGCACATGCTGATCTGGACGGACAACACAACAGCGCATGTCAACCACCAAGAGGGGACTCGGGCTGTGTCTCTAATGGAATCTACCTTCCACATAGGGGCCCGGGCGGAAGTCAATCTTCTCTCTCTCAGCGCCGAACACATCTCCGGCACAGACAACACCCAAGCAGACTGGCTGAGCCGCACGACCATCGACCCTGTGGACTGGTCTCTCAACTGACGCATCTTCAGTCAGCTGTCAGTCAGGTACGGGACCCTGAAGCCGGATCTATTTGCGACAGCGTCCAACACACAACTGCCCAGGTACCTATCACGTTACACGACACCAGGCACGAAAGGGACGGACGCCTTGAGGTGCAGGTGGCCTCGCAGTCTCCTGTACGCCTTCCCTCCCTTCCCCCTGATTCTGAGAGTAATCTGGAAGATGATAGAGGAAGAGGCCGAATTCATGCTCATCGCCCCTCATTGGCCATGCCAACCTTGGTATGCGGACCTGGTCAATATCTCGGTGGGTCCAGAGTGGCGCCTGCCCATGATCAAGTCCCTTCTTCATCAGAGCTCCATTCTTCACCCAGACTTGTCCTGGCTCAGCCTAACCGCTTGGAGGATGAGCGGTCGGTCTTGAAGATGGCCAACCTCTCAGAAGGTGTAATTTGGACTATTCAGGCCTCTCGCTGCCCTTCCTCTAATCGAATATATGAATTCACGTGGCAGATCTTCATCTATTGGTGCCTGTCCAAGGGCTACGTTCCTCTAGAGGCCTTCGTAGCCCAGGTCCTGAACTTCTTGCAACAAGGCCTGGACAACCATCTAACGTGCTGAAGAAGCAAGACTCTTCAGTGCTGTCTCTTCGCAGAGATGAGCCTCTTTCCTTGCACCCCCATGTACGTCGCTTCATCAGGGTTGCACCCAACCTCTGCCCTCCGATCATGTATCGTTTCCCCAGGTGGGATCTCCCCAAGGTCCTGGATTTCCTCACATAGCCTTCCTGGTGGCAATCACTTCGGCGCGGTGCGTGTCGGAATTGGTGGCCCTTTCCATCCGTTCGGACCTCTCTATTTTCCACCCGGATCAGGTGGTCCTCCGACTTGATCCCACCTTTCTCCCAAAGATTAATTCGGCCTTCAATTGATCTCAGGACCTCATTCTCCCAAATTTCTGTCCCAATACAGTCCACAGGCTGGAACGCAAATACCACACATTGGATGTGCACTGGGCTCTAAAAGTTTACATTGACAAGACGGCTAGCTTCTGATGTACCAAGTCTCTTTTTGTAGCTTTCCTCTCTCCGAACAAGGGGCTCAAAGCTTCCCCCTCTATGGTGGGCCGTTGGATCTGCTCCGCAGTATCCAGAGCCTACTTGTCGCACCACCAAGGTAAATAGGCATGCCTTGGCAGATGCAGCCTTCGGTCGGAGAGTCCTCCAACAGATGATCCCTTCTGCAACTTCCTATGCCAGTATTCTTCCTGCTCGGGGACAAGCCTAGCTTTGGTACGTCCCACACGACCATTGTCTTCACCAACGTTGGCGAATGGGGTGTTGGTCTTACCTGATATGCCCCTTCTCGAGGCAGGTGGAGACAGTGGTCATCCCCACCCTATCGTATCTGGCCCAGTGTGCAGAGGGTTGGAACACGGACTTCTTCTCTATGGTTGAGAGTGAGAGAGCGATCACATAGTGCACAGCAGTTTACTGATCTCCTTCATCAGCAAAGCGGGAGGATACTCCTCTGAGGCGATGACATCTCTTTGGTAAACTCAGTTCTATTGGTTACTGGCTGAGTTAACCCGCACATGACCACTGTCTCCACCTGCCTCAAGAAGAGGCGTATCAGGTAAGACCAATGCCCCAGTCTCTTCCACTGTCATAACCCAAACTTCATATAAACTCAAGTATTTTAAATCAGATATTTTTATACATATTACCATTATCATACCTCCATTTTCATTTGACTATCATTGTTTAAATGTCCATCATCATAAAATGTACCAAAAATTTAAAACCTGACCACCTACTGGCGATTCATTTGTTATTTCTAATATCCTCCAATAACATTGTATCCTTATGGCCTATTCTGGCTAAACATCAATAATACAGGAACTGTATTTCAAAGTAACCCAATGAAAAGATAAAATAGGCCTGAGACCAGGATGGCAGTGAGAACCAAGTTTCATCACTTTTTGATTTGTCAACATGGTTCCATATCCAGAAGAGGATACTTTAGAAAATCAGGAGGCTTTGACTGGAATCTTAAATCTTTTGGAACAATATGGAAGAAGAATCGATAAAAAATTGGATAAACTTTTGTTTATCACACCAAGCTATGAGCAGTTTGAGGCTCCAAAAATTAAAGAGAAAGAAGAAAACGTTGAAGATAAAGAGATACTCATTTTAGTTGAAGATAAAGATATGATAATAGAGAATTTTATTAGTGGATCAAATCTGGGAGAAAATAAAAAGAAGGAAATTCTGAAAACAGAATTTGAGGAATGTGAGCCTCATCTTGGTTTTCAAGTAAAAGAGGGAAAAAAAGAATTGAAGATGGATGTAACAGGAGAAATCTCTCCAGAAATATGTCTGATATTCAAAGACAAACAACGTGTAATGACAGGAACTGGGCAATGATATTATTTGAGAGCTATACTGGACAATAAAGTGCAAAAAGAAGCTTATAAGAAACATGGAAAGAAGAATAAAAAGAGACTGGAGCCACAAATGGCAAGAGAGATAAATTCACTTCGCTACTGGAAAATCACTGGCTGACAATGAAAGTTGCCATGCTTTGATCTATATAAATAAAAATGTAAAATAGTTTGTACGAATCCACTAATCTCAAAAACTACTGCACCGATCTGCCTCAAATTTTGACCCAATGTTGCCAAGGACTTCTGATAATAGAATACCTACTCATTTTGTGCCTAGCACATGTGTATCGTGTGCAAGTTACACACATGTAAAATGTACCCACTGAAAATGTTTTTACCTTCCTGTAGCTCCTCCCATCCGGCTGATACGTCACGGACACGTAATGGCAAAAACGGCCTTGCGAAGGAACGTTAGCTCTCTGATGAGAGCTAAAAAGCTCGAAATAGATCTATACTAGTCTCTCTGATTTATTTATTGATCAGCTCATAAAACTTTATATATATATATATATATATATATATATATATATATATATATATATATATATATATATATATATATATATATATTCATTATCCCTCCTTCATTTAACTCTATCCATTATCATAACATTCTCCCCCCTATTAGCCTTTATATATATCCAAATAATTCCTAATCTTCCTTTCATAAATACCATTAAATATTCATACCCAATTACTACTTATCATACCGCTATATATGTATACATTGTTATCATTATCAATTGTTTATTTAACCAAATCTATTGTCACTAAATTTCACTAGTTTTAGATTATGCACTTTGATCTATCAACCAGTATCTTTCCAATAGTAAAACAATCTCATTGTGAAGATCCCAGGAGAAAACCTAACAACTTTACGAGCCTCGAGACAAAGTTCAAAAGAAATCCAATCATTTATTAGGATCAACATTCTGGCGTTACTTCGGTGCAGCTAAAACTGAAAATCATTTAATAGTGTTTGCACTTTACCCCTGGTGCCCCCTCCCCTCTGCCTGGTAATAAATCATGTTAGCCAATTAGCAACGTAATTGAATCTATCCATGCGCATTCACAGGCAAGCTTGGAATTCCTCTCTGACCTCAGGAGTGCCTGGAATCGTCATTTCTCTATGGCAACTTGATAAGAGTCATGGTGATGTTTTGCGAGTTGACTTCCTGCTCCCCTCACTTCCCAAAAGCAACCTATGGGAAACACAACAATTTGAACACAGGTGTATAACTTAGGCATGTGTTCCTCCCCCAGGCTTGTTTGGGTTTTCTGCATGGAATTTTGCTATAAGGCGATCAGTCTGGATGTTTCTATGTTTCACCCATGATGCCTCTGATAAGGGATAACTCTTCCACTTGATTAGGTATTGGAGTTGCCTCCTGTGCAATATCGAATCAAGAATTCGTTGAACTTCATATGGGTTTGGCCCCATATAACCATAGGGCCTGGGGGCGCCCAGGGTAGCGGTCGAAGGGTTCATTACATCCTGTAGAAAGCATGTCGATTGGTTACATATAACTCTTGTGAATTTCTTCCACCATCATTACTTATAGATCACATTAACATACACTTTGAATCAAAAATCCATTATATATCTTAATATCATTACACTAAAATTCTCCTTTAGCCATAATTATTTAGATGTGCTTTTTCCTCAGATCGGTCACATTTATAAATATAACCACATAATGTCATTTCTTGATTATTTCCAAAAGCCTCCAATAACATTGCACCTTAGAGGCATGTTCTACATGAGATTCAATTAATACTATTTCTAACCCCCCCTTTTTATTATTCAATATCCATTGACTTTCTTTAATAGTTAACTAAAAGTCTTTTACTGTTTATGTCCATCCTCATTTAAATTAAAACTTTAAATTGTATTACGCCTATAATGAATTCTAAATAAAAAGTTTATTAATTTGTTTTGGTCTTTTTCCAGAATCACAATTTGCAATTTATTTCCAACTTTTTTCACTAGTTACATGTGTGTGTGTGTGTGTGTGTGTGTGTGTGTGTGTAATTGTTTCACAACAACCTGTTATTATTAGGCCCCAATTAAGGGAGGAGACATACTGTTTCCTTTCCTGCCTTTCGGCTCATCACCAGAGACCATCTAGACAGCAAGCCAAGAATTACGTTGTATAATTTTTTTTAGATATGTGTGTTAGTTTTATGAGCTGATCAATAAATTAAATTAGAGACCAGGATAGATCTATTTCGAGCTTATTGGCTCTCATCAGCTGGCCATACCCCTTAGTGGGATTCGAACCGGGGCTATGTTGCATGCAAGGCAAGGAGCCTAGCACTTAAGCCAAGCCAGTTCCCCTTATTGCATCAGCTTAGACAGGGTATATTAGTATAGGTCAGTGGTCGGCAAACCGCGGCTCGCGAGCCACGAGCGGCTCTTTGGCCCCTTGGGTGTGGCTCTTCCTCTCTCCTTCTCCCCCCCGCCCCCCCAGGCAGCGGAGGGCCCGGCATGTCAGTTGGGGGGGCTCTGGCTGCCTCCCCCTGGAGCGAGCGAACGGGCAGGGGGAATGCCCGGGGCTGTGGCTGCGCTGGAGCCATGCGGGAGCCGCGCGCACAGGGAGGCGGGCGCCCGGACGGCTCCGGCGCAGCTCCCCCCGCCCGTTCGCTTGCTCCAGGGGGAGGCAACCAGAGCCCCCCCCCAACCAACATGCTGGGCCCTCCGCTGCCGCGCGCATTTCCAACGGCTCCCTCCGGCAGCCACCACGGCGCACGTTCTGGGGCCGCGCATCCATCTCCCTCCCAGCCACGCAGCCCTAGAACGTGTGCCGTGGTGGCTGTCGGAGGGAGCCAGTGGAGATGCGCGCGGCTTCCCTGCCTGATGCCCCTGCTGGGCGCAAGGCTCGGGGGTAGCAGAAGCAGCAGCAATGAAGCAGCTCGCCACTTTTCCACATCCAGGAAAAGATTGGCGCGTGCACGTCCCCCGGAATTACAGCACAACTTCCCACCGCTACGAAGTCTCTTTTCTGTGGAAAAGATAGGCGTGCGCATGCTCCGCTCAATTACAGTCTCGGAGACTTCGTAGCGGTGGGAAGTTGTGCTGTAATTCCGCGGGACGTGCACGCTACGAAGTCTCCGAGACTGTAATTGAGCGGAGCATGCGCGCGCCTATCTTTTCTGTGGAAAAGATAGGCGCGCGCATGCTCTGCTCAATTACAGTCTCGGAGACTGCGAGAGGGAGCCGTGATGGAGACGCGACCGGCTTCCCTGCCGGATGACCTGCCGGGCGACAGCCTTGGTGGTGCTTAAGATGCCGGTAGCCGCTGCGGGAGGAGGCGTCCGTAACCTCCGGCATGCCGGCCCTTCTACTGCTTCCCGGGTTGGGGGGGGGAGGAGAGGGGAGAGAGGGAGTGACTGACAGACACAGAGAGAGACAGAGGGAGAGGGAGGGAAAGACAGAGAGACAGACAGAGACAGAAAGAGAGGGAGGGAGAGAGACAGATAGAGAATGACACAGGGAGGGATTGAATCGGAGACAGACAGGGGGAAAGAGGGAGAGACAGACATACAGAGACAGAGAAAGGGAGGGAGGGAGAGAATCAGAGTGAGTGACACACACAGAGACAGGGAGAGACAGAGAGGGAGGGAGAGAGAGAGATAGAGACTGATTAAGTGAGTGAGAGAGACAGACAGACAGACACACAGAGTGACAGATGGGCGGATGAAGGAGAGAGATAGAGAAAGAAAGAGAGAAATGGAGAGAGAGAGAAAGGGAAAGAAAGAGAGTGAAAGAGAGAAAGACAGAGAGAGAGAGAGAAAGAGACAGAAAGAAAGAGAAAAAGAGAGAGAAAGAAAGAAAGAGAGAAATGGAGAGAGAGAGAGAGAGAGAGAGAGAGAGGAAGGAAGAAAGAGAGAGAGAAAGAAAGAAAGAAAACTTATGACCACAAATGAGCCTAAAAGTTTGGTTGCTAACCAAGACCGTCAAGTGAGTTTCACCACATTTTCCAAGTTGGCCACGCCCACCCGGTCACATGACCGCTGAGCCACTCCCACAAAACAGGCCACACATTCCGGCTCTCAAAAGAAATTTCAATCGTGGTATTGTTGATATTTGGCTCTGTTGACTAATGAGTTTGCCCACCACTGGTATAGGTAATTGTTTCACAACAACCTGTTATTATTAGGCCCCAACGTAATTCTTGGCTTGCTGTCTAGATGGTCTCGTGATGAGCCGAAAGACAGGAAAGGAAACAGTATGTCTCCTCCCTTAATTGGGGCCTAATAATAACAGGTTGTTGTGGAACAATTACCTATACTAATATACCCTGTCTAAGCTGATGCAATAAGGGGAACTGGCTTGGCTTAAGTGCTAGGCTCCTTGCCTTGCATGCAACATAGCCCCGGTTCGAATCCCAGTAAGGGGTATGGCCAGCTGAGGAGAGCCAATAAGCTCGAAATAGATCTATCCTGGTCTCTCTCTAATTTAATTTATTGATCAGCTCATAAAACTAACATATGTATGTATGTATGTATGTATGTATGTATGTATGTTAGTTTTTATGAGCTGATCAATAAATTTAAATTTGAGAGACCAAGATAGATCTATTTTGAGCTTATTAGCTCTCATCAGTTGGCCACACCCCACTGGGATTCGAACCGGGGCTGTAATGAATCCAAGGCAGAAGCCTAGCACTCCAGCCTAATCGGTTCTACCCTGTTTCATCAGCTAATCCAGGAATATTTAGTATAGATAATTGTTTCCACAACTTCCTGTAAGGGCCCCAATTAAGGGCCCCAATTAATTAATGGTTCTCTGTCTAGATGGTCTCTGGTGATGAGCCGACATCACCAGAGACCCCATGGCCCTTCTCGTAACCCAGGAGGTATGGGATTGCAGGGCCTGGGCCTTAGGCTGATGGTGTGCAACGCCAGGTCCATGGTCAACAAAGCCCCCCTCATTTATGATCTGGTGTTGGAGGGGGAGCCGGACCTGGTGGGTATTACGGAGACCTGGTTGGGCCACGAAGGGGGAGTGCCTCTCGTGGAAATGTTTGTCCTTATTTTGAATTTCAACGGCTTGGGTGGAAGGTGGGGCTCGTCTGTTGGTCAGTGCTGGTTTCCAGATGTCTGGTAGGCGGGAGGTGTCGTCATGTTTGTTCATATTTTTAGGTTGCTTCTCTATTTCGATGGCTTCTCTGATTATTCTCCTGTTCAGCTTTTCAGCCTTGGAGATCAATTTAGTTCCTTGAAAGTCAATATCATGTCCTGTAGTTTTAAAATGTTGATAAAGAGATGAGGTATTAAGATGATTTTTTACTGCATTTTTATGTTCTGCGATGCGTGCACTTATTCTTCTATTGGTTTGTCCTATGTAAGTGGCAGAGCAGATTTTACATGAAATTTTGTAGACTCCTTGGCTTTCTAGCTAGATCTTAAGGGAGAAAGCATACTGCTTTCCTCTTCTGCCTTTTCAGAGACCATCTAGACAGTCTCTGGTGATGAACCGAAAGGCAGAAGAGGAATGCAGTATGCTTCCTCCCTTAATTGGGGCCCTAACAGGGTGTTGTGGAACAATTATAGATACTTATCCTCCTGTCTCAGCTGATGCAATAAGAGAACCTCGCTGGCTGAATGGCTAAATGCTCTTGCCTGATATGCAATACAGCCCCGTTTCGAATCCCTCTGCAAGTGCTTCATTCTATGAATCCAGCATTATTGTCTCTACTGGTTCTTGTATAGTCTTATAAAGTTGTGTGGGAAGTCAATCTGGGCCCGATAACTTATTGTTTTGTTTTTGTTTTTGTCTCTTCACTGTCTCCAATAGTTCCATTATTGTTACTTTCCCATTTAACATTTCTCTTTTCACCTCTGCATTTTTTTTATTAAATTCATCTTTTCTAGATATTGTTCAATGTTGTCTTCTAGTATGTTTTCTTCACTGTATAGTCTCTTTAAAAACTTGTGTTAATTTTTTTAATCTGCCCTCCAATGTTATATATTTCCTTTCTCATCTTGTTATTGATGTATTATTCTCTTCTCCTTTTTTAACTTAAAGGCTAATCATCTCCCCAGTTTGTTTGCATTTTCAAAGAAGTTTTGTTTAGCTATTTTGATTTTCTGAGCCATTTCTTCTGTCAACAAATTGTCTATGTTTTATCAAATCTCTTTTTTTCTTTTCTTTTTTTGGGGGTTCTTTCTGCAGATCCGATTCCAGGTTTTTAAGTTCTTCCTCTAGTACAGGGGTAGGCAACCTTGTTATACCTACCGCCCACTTTTGTATCTCTGTTAGTAGTAAACTTTTCTCACCGCCCACCAGTTCCACAGTAATGGTGATTTATAAAGTAAGGAAGTCAATTAAATTAAAAAAAGGAAAGTGCTTCAGTAATGGACAATTACCCCTACCGCCCACCATGAAAGCTGGAACGCCCACTAGTGGGTGGTTGGGACCAGGTTGACTACCACTACTCTAGTACATCTTGTTGTAGTTTCTTTTTCCTATTTTTTCTTGCCACATATGCTATTGTCAGTCCTCAAGTGTACGCCTTTCTTGCAGAGATGAGTTCTGCCAGGCACTACTGCTGGTTCGGTTGTGTGCGCTGTACGTACATGTGCAGTGTGATTTAAATAGTTCTGCACATGCGCAGAACTGAAAAACAAAATGGCCTGGAGGACCAGTTTGGGGGCGTGGCAGGCCTGGGTTGCTGTCAGTTCCAGGGACTCAGGCTGCCAAACCATGACCGGTTCAACTGAACTGGCCCGAACTGGTAGGAAACCACCTTGTTGTATCCCACAACTTTTACAATGATGTTTCTTCTTGTCTGTTTACTTTATAGAAGAGCTTCATTTCCTTTTTCATAATTTTTGTATAGTTTTTGTTTTTCAGTAAACTTTGATTCATTGTCCATCTCCACTTCTTCTTCGGTCTTCTCCATGTCACTTTTTAAAAAAAAAATTTTTTTTAGACAAACATACATAAACAAAACATAAAACATAAAACCATCTTCCAGTTACATACTGTGTGTCGATTGGTTACAAGACGTTTGTGCATCCTTTCCATAATCCTCACCTACAATTTATATAAACTCTCATATCAATCTAATGTACACATTATTATCATTATACATCATTTATTTAACTATAACTATTATTCCTTTATTTTATATGAGATATTCTAGATTTTAAATTCATTTATATTATAACAATTCATTACATCATCCTAAATCCAACCAATAGTAGTACATCTTTATATTATATTCTGTATCATTCTATGTTCCTTTTATTGTAACATTCTCTAGCATCCTTCATTTCCATGTTTTTTTATCTAACCACTGATAAAATAAATCCCATATCTTATAAAATTGTTTTTCTTCTTGTTCTCTAATTTCAAATGTCAATTTACTCATTCCAGCACATTCCATTATTTTCTGAATAACTTCCTCCTGCATTGGTATTTTCTCATTTTTCCAATTTTTATCAAATACAATTCTAGCCACTGTTAACACATTTACAATCAAATATTTCAATTATCTACTGTATATTTCCAGTAAAATCCCCAATAAAAAAATCTCTGGTTTAAAGTCTATATGTTTTTGTATCATTTTTTCCAAGCATGTGTGGATTTTAGTCCAGTATCTTTTAGCTTCTGCACACGTCCACCACATATAGTAGTATAAATCCGGTATCTGACATTTCCAACATTTTTCGGATTTATTCTTAAACATTCTTGCTATTCTCATCGGGGGTAAATGCCACCTGTAAAACATCTTATACAAATTTTTTTTATATGCTGTTGACATTGTCATTTTGTAATTTTGAGATGACAGTTTTTGCCATTTCTCTAAATCAATACATGTCCAAAAATTATCTCCCAAGCAATCATTGATACTTTAACTTGTTCTTCTTTTAGCTTAACCTCCATATAGTTTTTTAATCACCTTTTTATCAGTACCTGTCAAATTTTTGTTTAAATCAGTCAATTTATCATAAAAGCCTTCTATTTTAAGATCTTTATCATATCTAGAATGTATTTCCTCATATGAAAACCAATTCATCCTTATACCTTGTTCTTCCAGTTCTTGCATAGATTTAAGTTCACCCTTTGTATTCAATATTTCACCATATCTGTTTGTTCCTTTTTGTATGTTATTGGATATGAAAATGCTTCAATGGTTGATAACCATACTGGAATTTTTGGATAATTATGCATTTTAATGCATTTGGGTCAATATTAAAGGTTGGGGGGGAAATGACATTGCCATAAGTCTATACTACAGGCCACTCACCCAAGCAGGGGAAGTAGATGAACTTTTTGCTAATCAGCTAACCAAGGCATGTAGGAAGCACACCACAATAGTTGTGGGGGATTTTAACTACCCTGACATCAACTGGGAAACAAACTTTGCACCAAGTGGAAGATCCAACAGGTTCCTAACAAACCTAGCAGACAACTTTGTTTCCCAAAAGGTAGAGAACGGAACAAGGGGATCAGCCATATTGGACTTAATTCTCACTAACAGGGAGGAAATGATAGAAGGTGTTGAAGCCACAGGAACCCTGGGGGCAAGTGACCATGCAATATTGGAATACAACATTATGCAAACGCAAGTAGTAGAACAAAGTCAAACTAGAATCTTAGACTTTAAGAGAGCTAATTTCAACAAACTTAGAGAGAGCTTGGGAAGAATTCCATGGATGAGAATCCTCAAGGGGAAAACAACCCAAGAAGCTTGGGAAATTTTGAAAAATGAGATTACAAAAGCCCAGTCTAGCACAATACCAACGAAGAAGAAAAATAACATCTCCCAAAAGAAACCAGAATGGTTTCATAAAGACCTCTCTGACAAATTGAAAGACAAAAAGGATAAGTATAAAAAGTGGAAAGGGGGGGGACATAACTAAGGCAGAATATCAGCAAATAGCCCGAGCCTGTAAAGTTGAAGTGAGGAAAGCTAAGGCTCACAATGAAGAAAGGTTTACCACAAAAGTAAAAAATAACAAAAAAAGCTTTTTCCAACATGTTAAAAACAAGAAAAAAGTTAAAGAAACAATTGGTCCATTGCTGGGAGAAAATGGCAAGAAGGTGACAAGCAACAGGGAGAAAGCAGAACTATTCAACTCATTTTTTGCATCTGTCCTTACACAAAGGGATAAAACAGTCCAATCTATCAAAAACAGCACCACAAAAATCAGATTAGAAACACAAATTGAAATAGGGAAGAAAATAGTAAGCGAGCACCTGACTACCCTAAACGAGTTCAAATCACCAGGATGGATTACACCCCAGGGTTCTGAAGGAACTGGCAGATGAGATCTCAGAACCACTGAACTATATCTTTCAGAGATCCTGGAACACTGGGGAACTACCAGAGGACTGGAAAAGAGCTGATGTGGTTCCCATCTTCAAAAAAGGAAAGAAAATAGATCCAGGAAACCTCAATACCAGGAAAGATTCTGGAAAAAATAATCAAGCAGCGAATTACTGAACACCTAGATATAAACAAAATAATAACCAAAAGCCAACATGGTTTTGTCAAAAACAGATCATGCCAGGCTAATCTTATTGCATTCTTTGATAATGTGACAAAATTAGTGGGCCAGAGGAATGCCGTCGATATAGTTTACTTGGACTTCAGTAAGGCATTTGACAAGGTAGACCAAAACCTACTACTAGATAAAGTAGAAGCATGTGGGTTAGACAGCATCACCACCAGATGGATTCGTAACTGGCTGACCAACCGCACTTTTTCTTTCAACTCTAAGCTTTCTTTCAACTCCAGACTCCAACCACTGATAGTATCCCAGAGGAGCATCTGCATAAACCATCTTCCATGCTCACCCCATTATCGTTATCAATAAACAGGCTCAGAGTCCTTGAAATGTAACACCAGCTCTTGCTTTTCTCTAAATTATCAAACACTCAAACAAGAAAAAGAAAACAATGTTTCCAAGCCTCTGGGTGGCAGTGTTACTTATTTTCTTCCACTTTCACTTCCCTCCTTATATTCAAAAGAAAAAAAAAGATTAAAAAAAAATACAATAAGGCATTGAAAAACGTAAAAGAAAGAGAAGGAGGAGCCTGCGTCGTGTCGATACAATGCGGGGTCTCGATGATCCAAGACCTCCGATGACATCTTTGCCGCTGATTGCTCCATTCGGACCTAATCTGTCTCGGAGAGACGGCGACTAGGAAGACGAAGCCTTGCTGGTCACAGGGACATCGCAAAGTCCCTGTTTGACCCAAGGGGAGTACTTCTAGGCAGCAAAGAAGCAGCCCCCAGGCTGACAAAGATGGGGCGGCTCCAGAAGGAAGCTGTAAGAGAAAGTCGGTCCATCTGGAAAGGTATTTTTCTTTTTTTTAAAAAATACTCTGCCTAAAGAAACTTTTTTTCTTTAAGTAAAACCAAATCCTTTAAGCAAAATAAATAAGCGGCAGAATCAACCTATTTTGGATTGATCTGGAAAGTTTTTTTTTCTTTTTCCTTATAATTGTGGATTGAAACGCTTGTATCCATTTTTTTTCTCCCTCTTAAAGTGAATGGGTTATTTTCTCTTCTGTTTTTAGCTACTCTTTTTGGAGCCTTGGATTAAAGCCTTATTTTTATTTTTATAATTCTTCTTATGTCTTGCTACTAAAATTCCAATAAGAACTTTCTTTTTTCTTATAACAAAGAGAGACACATTAGAAAGTGAAAAGTAGCAACACTGCCACTGGAGGTTAGAGGCTGAACCTGTTGAGACAATGTATTTTCTCTTTTTGGAGAATATTAATTACTGGGATGAAGGACTTATAATTTGTTTATAGAAACTGATAAAGACCCAAGGGCACAATTTGAAAATTGTTTAGTTAAAGGAAGGAAAAGAACCCTTCTCCTTTGAAGAGTACAACAGAACTAGTGACCTAAATTAATTTGAAAGGAAGAGATAAAATCGGCCTTAGACCAGGGTGGCAGTGGGGATTAATTTCTTTCTTTCTTTCTTTTTTTGGCAACATGATTCAATACCCATATGAGGATACTTTGGAATACCAAAAAATTTTGGCTGGAATTTTAAACCTTTTGGAAGGATATAGAAGAACTGATGAGAAACTGGGAAAACTGGTCCTTATTGCAACAAAATATGAAGGGATGAGGGTACCAAAAATTAAAGAGAAGGAAGAAAATGTAGAAGATAAAGAGATACCCCTCTCAGTTGAAGATAAGATAACAGAGGATTTTGCTGATGGATCAAAGGTGGGAAAAAGCAGAAAGATGGGAATTTTGAAAAGGGAACCTGAAGAATTTGAACTCCATCTCGCTCTCCAAGAAGAAGAGGGGAAAAAAGAACCGATGATGAATGTAAGAGGAGAAAGTCTTCCAGAAGCACATCTGATAACCAGAGATAGACAACTTTTAACGACAGAAGGAGGGCAACGACACTACCTGAGAGTTGCTTTGAACAGTAAAGTGCTGAAAGACAGTTATAAGAATTTTACAAAGGAGAACCCAAAAAAACTTAAGCCACAAATGGCAAGAGATATAAGACTGTTTCGCTATTGGAAAGACACTGGCTGATATTGAAAGCTGATAATAAAAGATTAGTCACCCTTTGATAATTAATAAGTAGAAATTTAGTATTTTTTTAGATTGCTTTTGAAGGATTATTAGTTACTAAATATCTAATTAGAATAAGAATAATGAAATAATAATGGATATATATGTTAACCATTAAGGAATGTTAATGGATATTGTTTAATAAAAAGGGGGAGGGGGTAGAAGTAGTGTTATTTGATTTTTAGGTAGAACACTTTTACAAGGTGTAAGGTTATTGGAGGTTTCTTGAAATAGTCAATGAATGCCATTTTGTTGCTATGTTCATGAGTGTAAATTATTAGAGGGAAAAGTACATTTAAATAAATGTGGTTAAAGGAGAACTTTGTATGGGGATATTAAGATATACAATGAACTTTTGATTTAATGTATGTAATTTAATATGAATAATGATGGTGGAAGAAATGCACGAGAGCTATATGTAACCAATCGACACGCTTTCTACAGGATGTAATGAAGGATGATTTTTTTTTCTTTTTCTTTTGTTTAATTAAAATAAATTTTTTATTTAAAAAAAAAGAAAGAAAAATTTAAAAGAAAGAAAGTCTTAAACAATAAAAATGATTATGAGTATTTTTTTAAAAAAAGAAAAAAGTCCAGTTTGTAAAAATTCCATCGATAAAAAGGAAGAAGAAAAAAGACTTAAGTTTGACTCAGGCTTAATCTCGCCACTTAACCTCTCCTGTCTTCCTTTATTTTTATTCTTTTAGGGTGTTCTCTCAAGTAATAATGAACAAGAATTATCTCATGAGATCAACACACTTTCTCTCTTACTTTTCTTCCGTTCCAGAGCTGTCCCAACATCAGCAGCATTGATGGCCACCTCTCTGCCACCGGAAAAAAGGGCTTCTCCTGGATCTACCAGGGACTTTGTGATGTCCCTGGGATCAGCAGGATGTGCTCTTCTCTGTCACTGTCTCTACAGGATGGTTTAGGTCCAAAAGGACCGTCCAGCGGCAGAGATATCAACAGCGATCTTGGAGCTACAAGATCGCACGTTATACCACTGTGACGCCAGCTCCACCCCTTCCTCTCCATGTCACTTTTATTGGGTTGTGGTCTGCCCAAGTGTTAGTCATTATATCTACCTCTTCAGTATCTCTTCTCAGACCTGATGTCATCCATACCATATCTATTCTTGACCATGATTTATGTGTGTTTGAGTAGAATGTATATTGTTTATTCTCTGCATTTCTTTCTCTCGTATCTTGTAAGCCAATTCCTGCACCATGTGCATTATGTTTGGTAATTATCTTTTTTTCTTCTTATTGCTTTTATAGTCTTTTTTGATATCCACTATTGCATTGAAGTCACCTATTAGGCATATGTTTTCATATTCTATTTCTGTTATTTTTTTATGAATTTTTCTGTAAAATTCTTTTTGGTTTTTGTTTGATGCGTATATTTCCTTGAGGAGTATTTATTTTTGCTCTATCTCCATCATTAATATTCTTCCCTCCTCGTCTGCGTATACTTGTTTAGGTTTTAACCATTCTTTGATATATATTGCAATTCCTCCTTTTTTATGTGTGCTAGCACTGCATAAAGTTTCTCTATTTTTGAATTTTCTAGTAATTTACCTTATTGTTTCTTGATGTGTACTTTTTTCTTTTTTTTGAATATATTTTTATTGTTTTTGTTTTTACATTTAAAATAATGCAGTACCACAAAGTCAAAATGACCATACATTCACATTGTGTACGACTAGTCTCGATGGAGAGACTGTAGGGTCTGATATTTGGAGGGAGGCTAGGGTCCCAATTACAGAGGGCCACATCATCAGGACGGTTTGGGGGAGGGGTAAATATGGTGAGAGCCAGAGACCATATCATGTGCTGGGAGGGCGCACCCGCTGTTTACAAGCGGTTGCGCGCTCCGATCTCCAGGGCTCCTCCTGCAACCCAGGTGGTCACAGATCTCAGAGCTGGGACCCCAGGCTGATGCTATGTAACGCCAGGTCCGTGGTCAACAAAGCCCCCCTCATCCACGACTTAGTGTCGGAGGGGGAGCCAGACCTGGTGGGCATCATGGAGACCTGGCTGGGCCATGAGGGGGGAGTACCCCTCCTGGAAATGTGCCCGCCAGGCTACTGGGCATTTCATCAGCCACGGGCCCAAGGCAGGGATGGGGGTGGGGTTGTTAATAAGGAAAGTCTTGAGCCAAGGGAGACCACTGTTCCGCAGACAACCGGTTGTGAGTCCCTCTATTTTAGTTGGGGTCATGGTAGGCAGTTGGGCTTGCTGATAGTGTACCTGGCTCCCCACTACGTATCAGCACCCCTACTCGAGGTGATCGCCGAGGTGGCAGTTGACAACCCCAGGCTTCTAGTCATGGGGGATTTCAACCTGCCATCGGTAGGCGAAACCTCTGAGGCGGCCGGGAGTTCATGGCCTCCATGACTGCCATGGACCTGACCCAAGTAATTTATGGCCCCACACACACCGGGGGACACACACTGGATCTAGTTTTTGCCTCCGGCCAGTGGACAAGTGATCTTGGATTAGGGCAGTGCTTCTCAATTATTTTCTGTCAGGCCCCCCCTAGGAAGAAGAAAACATTTCGCGCCCCCCCCGCGCGACTGTAAATAGTATCATTTGTCTATAAAATTGTTATAAGTACACCTCTGCATAACACTATATCCTTATTAACGTATAAGAGAATAAAAAAAAGAAAGAAATTTCTTTCTCTTTCTTTTTTCTCTTTCCTTTCTGTCTCTCTCTTTCTCTCTCTCTGTCTTTCTTTCTCTCTCCCACTTTTTTCTTTCTTTTTCTTTCTCTCTATCTCTGTCTGTCTCTCCTTCGTCTGCCCATCTATCACTGTGTCTGTGTGTGTGTGTCTGTCACTCTCTGATTCCTCCCTCCCTCCCTGTCTCTCTCTGTGTCTGTGCCTCTCTCTGTCTGTGTGTCGTCCTCCCCGCCCTGCCCCCACTCCCCGCGGAGTCTCCTCAGCCCGGCTCACCCGCCTTAGCCTGCCCCAGCCACCCGCTGTGCTTGATCGCTCGTTTGTTCGCTCAGGAGCTGAGAAGCCTCCGTGTGTGTGTGCGTGTGTGTGCGTGCGTGCGTGTGAGGAACGGCAGTCCCTGGAAGACGACGAGTGGCCAGCATGCCGGCTGTGGAGGGAGGGAGGAGGAGGGAGAAAGGGAATCGGCAGAGCCCAGGAGTCCAACCATCAAACGCGCCCCCCTTTACAGAGCCTCGCGCCCCCGCTGGGGGGCGCGCCCCACTATTTGAGAAACGCTGGATTAGGGGAATTAGTCATCGAACCCCTGTCATGGTCAGATCACTCTCTCCTCCGGCTCAACTTTCCAACCGCTGCACTCCACCGCGGGGAGGCAGAACCAGAAGTACAAAGATAGTGGTAGGCGCCTGATGGACCCAGAGAGGTTCCAGATGGAGCTTGGGCCAATTCCCGAATTCCTGGCCCACGACTCGACTGAGGACCTAGCAACTGCCTGGAATAGAGCGGCTGCGGGGGCCCTGGACCGAGTCGCACCTTTGCGGACTCTCACTCGGCGTCGTTCTACCTTGGCTCCTTTATTTTCCGAGGAGCTGAGGGGAATGAAACGCCAGAAGAGACGCCTAGAGAGCATTTGGAGGTCCACTCAAGCCGAATTTGACCAATCACGGGCAAGGTCGCATTTGTGGACCTACCTTGTGGCGATGAAAACGGCGAAGCGGGATTATCTTGCCGCCCTCATTGCATCCGCAGATAACCGCCCTGCCGCCCTGTTTAGAGTGATCCGCTCCCTCCTTCACCAGAGGCCGCGGGAAGCTCCTTTGCAGGGCCGGGCAGAGGAATTTGGATGTTATCTGCAGGATAAAATCACGCAGATACAGGGCGAGTTAACCTCCAATTGGGTTACTTCAGATAGGACGACAGAGACAGGCCTTGAGACCATTATTTGGGATGAGTTTGACCCTGTGACTCCCGACGGCATGGACAGGATACTGGGGCAGCTGAATGCCACCACATGTTTATTGGACCCATGTCCCTCCTGGCTTGTACTGGCCTCCCAGGAGGTGACACGAGGCTGGCTCCAGGGAATCATTAACGCATCTTTGGGTGAGGGGCTCTTGCCAACCGTCTTGAAAGAGGCAGTGGTGAAGCCCCTTCTCAAGAAGCCCTCCCTGGATCCAGCTTTGTTATCGAATTATCGTTCGGTCTCCAACCTTCCCTTTCTGGAGAAGGTTGTTGAGTGTGGTGGCACGACAGTTCCCCCGGCACCTGGAGGAAACTGCCTATCTAGATTCGCACCAGTCCGGCTTCCGACCTGGGTACAGCATGGAGACGGCATTGGTCGCATTTGTTGATGATCTCTGGAGGGCCCGGGATAGGGGTTGTTCCTCTATCCTGGTCCTGTTAGACCTCTCAGCGGCTTTTGATACCATCGACCATGGTATCCTATTGCACCGGCTGGGGGGGTTGGGATTGGGAGGCACCGTTTTACGGTGGTTCTCCTCCTTCCTCTCCGACCAGTCGCAATCGGTGTCGGCAGGAGGGCAGAGGTTGACGCCGAGGCTCCTTACATGTGGGGTGCCTCAGGGGTTGGTCCTCTTGCCCCTCCTGTTCAACATCTACATGAAGCCGCTGGGTGAGATCATCCGTGGTTTTGGGGTACAGTTCCATCTGTACACTGACGACACTCAGCTGTACATCTCTACCCCGACCACCCCAACGATGCCGCCGGAGTGATGTCCCGGTGTTTGGAGGCCGTGCGAGTCTGGATGGGGAGAAACGGGCTCCGACTCAACCCGTCCAAGACTGAGTGGCTGTTGTTTCCGGCGCCACGATATAGCCAATTGACTCCATCTTTGGCTATCAGGGGCGAGTCATTAGCCCTTTAGAAAGGGCTCGCAACTTGGGAGTCATCCGGGACTCTCGGCTGTCCTTGGATGACCATCTGACAGCCATAGCCAGGGGGGCCTTCTATCAGGTTTTCCTGATACGCCAGTTGCGCCCCTTTCTGGATCATGGTGCCCTACGCATGGTCACTCAAGCTCTGGTCATGTCCCGCCTGGACTACTGTAACGCTCTCTACATGGGGCTTCCCTTGAGGTGCACCCGGAGGCTTACGTTAGTCCAGAATGCGGCCGTGTGGGGGATTCTGGGAATTTCAAGACACTCCCATGTAACACCTCCTGCGCGAGCTGCACTGGCTGCCTGTGGCCTTCCGGGTGCGTTTCAAGGTCTTAGTGACCATCTTCAAAGCGCTCCATGGCATGGGACCTGGTTACTTACAGGACCGCCTTCTACCACATACCTCCACCCGACCAAGTCCGCTCCCACAGGGAAGGCCTCATTAGGGTGCCGTCCGCCGGGCAATGCCGGCTGGCGACCTCCAGAGGGAGAGCCTTCTCTGTGGCAGGCCCCGCCCTCTGGAACGACCTGCCTCCCGACCTCTGTACTATCACAGACCTTCGCCTCTTCCGTCGGGCATTAAAAACATATTTCTTTGGTGCAGCCGGCCTGGCATAGCTGATGTAGCTATGATATTATTTTAACTGGGTTTTTAAATCATGTTTTTAGCATTGGCTTACTTATTTAATACTAGTTTTAATTTTTTGGATTGTTGTATTTTATATTTTATAATTCCTGTGCACCGCCCTGAGTCCCATACTCGGGATAGAGGGTGGTATATAAAACCAATAAATAAATAATTAAATAAATAATAAAACTATTAACTATTAGCCTACTTAGTACATTATCTATCCTTCTTGTCACCTTGTCTTATACCAATCATAAAATCTGTTCCAGGCTTCAAAATATTCTGATTCCCCTTTATTTTTAAGTTCAAGAGTGAACCTATCTGCTTCCGCACAGGCCAACACATTTCTGATTATATCTAGCTCTAATGGTGTATTTTCTTTTTTCCAATATTGCGCAAAAGTTATGCATGCCGCAGTTAGTACATGTATAATTAGCCATGGCCCCTCCCGCTCCCCCATTTTCGTCCTCCAGGATTGAGGAATGTTTTTTAAGAAAGGCTTCCGTCTCTTCAATTGTTTTAATTCTTACTCTCCCCCTCCTCCCAGAACACCAACATTCCTTCAGGCATTGACCACTTGAACCACACCCCCTTTTTATACAATTTTTTGGATAAGAAGGAATATTTCCTTCTTATCTCTCAAATCTTTTTCGGGATCTGTTTCAAAATAGCAATCTCTTTCTGCTGATATATCAAAGGGCCTTCTCGCTGTGCTCTCAGAATCTCATCCCTTGTTGACCTTACAAATTTAATATGTATTTTTATTTTATTTTATTAAATTTATACCCCGCCCTTCTCCTTGTTAGGACCCAGGGCGGTGCAGAGGCATTATTAAAACCACAAAATACAAAATACAAAATCGATTAAAATATATTAAATTATTAGACCCGTGCTAAAAACCCATTTTAAAACCATACCAAATTAATTTTAATTTTAAAAGTCAGAAGTAGGGGCTATCCTAGGCCGGCTTGTTGGAATAGATGCGTCTTAAGACGTTGGCGGAAGAGGCGGAGGTCCGAGATAGTGCGAAGGTCGGGGGGTAGGTCGTTCCAGAGGGCCGGGCCCGCCACAGAGAAGGCCCTTCCCCTGGGTGTCGCCAGCCGGCATTGCCCCGCTGACGGCACCCGGAGAAGACCCTCTCTGTGGGAGCGGATCGGACGAAGGGATGTATGGGGCACATCATATCTATCTGGGTACATCATTTATTCTGGCATATGCTGAATTAATTCTGTAAATCAGGTCTATGTCCCCCCAGATGTATTCTTTGTTCTTTTTAGTATAATCTGCTAAAATTATACTCATTAGATCTTTTAAATTTTCTGAATCTGATTCAGGAACATTTTGAAACCTTAAAAAATAAGACATTCTTTCAAAATCCATTCTAGACATATGACCAGCAAGATCCACAATTTCTTTTTGCGATTCCCTTATCTCTCCCCTCATCTCGACTGCCCCAACCTCCAACCCATCAATGTTTTGTTTATTTTCCATTAGTGCTCTCTGTGTCTCCAAAAGTTCCAATCTTGAGCTTATCATGTCTTTCTGGATTTCTTTTATTTCTTTCATTATATTTTGAAGGGTTTCCTCTATTGATGATTGTTGAGTGCCCTCTCCAGCTGCTTCTTTCTGTATCATTGAAGTAATTTTTGCTTGCTGTAGAGTTGGACTAGCTTTCGCTGAAGCAGGGGCGGAAAGAGATTTCCCAGATGGCTTTCTTGCTGCCATAGTAAAAGTTTTAAGTTCTTGTGGGTGAGCAGTCCGTGAGGTCGGAGAAAAGGGAAAGTCTGTATCCAAATTCAAAGTGTATGTTGCACAAAGTCCAGAGAGAATTTTTTTTTTTTTAATATTGAAAAAGTTTTATTGGTTTTACATTTTTCCATAGGATGGGGTAAGGGATACAAAGAAATTTTGAGAGCGTTCACGTCAAAGTCGTCGGCCCTTCCGGGACTTCAAAATACATTGATAACAATAAAAAACATTTTCCGTAACACTACAAAGTGAAAGCAAGTACATATACCTAAGTTCTCAGTTCTATGCTGTCAGTCATTTACAAAAATCCAAATACAGATATTATGCAATATTATTCAGAAAAATCAAGGCAAAGTTATTTTTTAGATCTAAGCCTCTTGGCAATTGTGTCTTCAACCTCTTCCTCCAGGCCCCCAGCGGGCGGGGCCGTGGCCCCCCCTGCCTCCCCTGAATCTTCCCCCAGGACAGAGGAGTGTTTTTTGAAAAAGGCTTCTGCCTCGGCAACTGTTTTAATCCTCACTCTTCCTCCTTCCCAGAACACCAGCATCCCTTCGGGTGTCACCCACTTGAACCAAATCCCGTGATCAAACAATGTTTTAGACAAGAAGGAAAATTTCCTTCTTGCATCTCTAATCTTTCTTGGGATCTGCTTCAAGATAGCAACCTCTTTTTGTTGGTAAATTAACGGACTTCCTCTCTGCACTTTCAGGATTTCCTCTCTGGTTGACCTTCTAACAAATTTCACATGTATCTCTCTAGGTACTTCATTTATCCTGGCATATGCTGAGTTTATTCTGTAGGCTAGGTCAATGTCCCCCCTGATCTCATCCTTAGGTTTATGTAAATAGTCTGCTATAATTGTGCTCATGAGATCAGGGAGGCATTCACCAGGTTCCTCAAAAACATTCTGAAATCTCAAAAAATATGTCATTCTTTCCATATCCATCCTAGACACATGCCCGTTTATTTCCACAACCTCATTAGTAACATTTTTAATCTCTCCCTTAGCCCCCACCAGCCCCCCTTCCAATTCTTCATTCTTCTGTGTGTTTTCCAGCACTTGTTTCCGTGTGTCCAATAACTCCTTCTTAAAGTTAATATTTTCTGCCCTCTGGGCCTTAATTTCTTGTACCAAAGTTTGTATAACAGATTCAAGAGAAGCCATCCTTTGTTCTAAGCTTGCCAGTGCTGTTTCTTGTGCCATAATTAGCTGTTAAAATCAATGCCACTAAAATGGCGTTTTCTGGGTGAGGCTGATGAGGCAGATCAGGAGCCAAAAGTTCCGTTCAGGGTTGTAAAGTTGCAAAGTTCAGGAACCAAGAGAGAAACAATTTTCCAACTCAATAAGTATAATAGCGAAGGTACTCCAGAAAAGAAATCACAAATCCAAAAAGAAAAAATTCTTCATTAATAACCAGAGGAAGTCCAAATTGCAAAGAGACGCTGGGAATTTTCCATAAGTGAAATAGTCAGTCAGGAACAAAGAGAAGCCATCTTCCACGCCCAAGCTCAAAGCCCGAAGGAGAGAGTGGTAGAATAAATTGTTTCAGCAGACCTAGAGACATTGTTGCAAGCAAACCGCAGATCCCTTTCCCTTGCTGCAAACAGTCAGGATTAAAGATTTCCGCTTCCTCGCCGCGAGGAGCCATTTCCAAGTGCCGCTTGAGTCCGAGGTTTTTTTTTTACAAACAAACACCCCCCTCCCAGTCCTTTCAGCCCGGCTGACAGCAGAAAAAAAAAGTTTTAAATCACTCACTCTCCCCCTCGCAGCTGAAGCCCCGAGAAGCCTTCCGATTCATTAGATCAGTTCTCTTCATGATCGCGAATGGCGCCGTCTGCCTTTGGCGAAGGGAAAACCCCCCGCAGCATGTTCTCCTTCACCTAAGCCGAGGACAAGGGTCGCTTCCCCCACCGCCGTGGGGGGGAGCGTCCCAGGCGAGCCGGCTTTACGGGAGACCCCCCAAAAAGGGGCGTCTCGCCCCCATGGGGGGGCAGAAAAAGCAACAAAACGGCGAGCGAGCGCTAGGCTCGCCCGTCGCCGCTGGAGCCGGAACCGGAAGACCCGATCCTAGAGAGAAATTTTTTTACAATCCCATCCAGTAAAAAAAAAAAGAAGGCACACAATGGGAGAAATCCCGAGAGTCACTTGAGTTGACTTGTGTATAAATTTTTCAGTCCTGTAAAATTGAAGGAACGCTCACATATCAAAAGAAAAAGATTCTTGTTGAGAACAAAGAAGCGCCATTTTTCCGCCTCTTTGGTAGTCATGAAGAATCACTGAAAGTCCATTTCTACTGTAGCAAGACTCATATACAAAGTATCAACAGCAATTCCATATATGGTAATACTTTCATTTTCAATTAGTTAAAAATCGGATGTTACTTTCTCTCTCTCCCCACACCTGGGGAGCATTTTAAAACGCTGCTTATTTTCCGAGGTTTTTTTTTTACAAACTCCCCCCTCTATTCTTTCTTTTGAAAAGTTGAAAGCATCAAAATCAAAAAGTAAACTCACAAGCCACTCATCTGCTACGGAGCCTCGGTGTCTTCCTCCAGCTCCGGCTTTTCAGCCTGCTATTCAATCGCTGCTGTTCCGGCGCTCCTTTGGCGAGAGGAACTCTTCCCCCCGCATCTGTTCTCTGTCTCCTAGGGCGAGGCGGGAACGCCCCCCCGACCGCTGCTGAGGTGGGGTTTGCACTGCAAGCCGCCCGTACGGTGGGGGCTCCCTGCAAGAGCCCCCGTGCCCCCGAAGGCGCCCACTGGAGAAAACAAGCAGCGGACGTGTTATAAAGATTTTCTTTATACACCGTAGCCATTATTAGTTTCCGTTTAAGTATCCAAAGTTTTTCCCACTTAGCCAAGTCCACATTATAACCAAAAATTTTCACCCAGGCGACCATAGTTTCTTTGACATGTTCTTCCTCGAGTTTATATTCCAACAAAAATCTATACAGCGCTTTGATCAACCTGTTTTCTGTCTCTATCAAAAGTTTATCTAATATTGTGTAATACCTTCCTTCTTCCTACTCTGTACAAACCTTTCTACTTGTACCCCTTGTGATGCCAATTTTAATGTAGTTTTCATCTCCCCCTCTCTGTTCAATAAGTCTTTATATGTAACAATATTTTCCATATTAATTAAATTTGGGTGTATGTATGCTTCCATCGAAGATAGCCAAATGGGTGTTTCTGTATAGTGGTCGTGTTTAATTTTGTTCCATATTAATAACAGGGACTGTCTGATGTAGTGTCTATTGAAATATTTATATGCAGATCCTTTTTCATACCATAGAAATGCATGCCATCCTGCCTTGGAGGTGATGACCTTCCAATTTGAGTAATCTTTTATTTCTCAACATTATCCATTCTTTTAACAATGTTAGAGTAGCCGCAGTATAATAAAGTTCCCAATCTGATATGCCAAATCCTCCTTTTTCCTTAGCATCTTGCATAGCTTTGAGTTTTATTCTTGGTTTTCTTCCCTGCCAAATAAATTTCAAAACCAATTGATTCAAATCCTTAAAAAAACCCTTTTCTAATTTAATTGGAATATTCTGAAATAGGGAAAGAAATTTGGGTAGTACATTCATTTTTATGACGGTGATGCTATCAATCAGGGCAATTGTAGGTTTTCCGCCTTTCTAAGTCTTTCTTAGTTTTATTGATCAGATTAGTTAGTATAGTTGTCTTCTTTGATGGATGCATACCTCGCAGATAAGTGTATACCTAGATATTTCTTTTTTTGACAATTTGGATACCCAATTTTTTTGTTAACTCCTCTTTCAATTTGGATGTCATATTTTTCACCAGCATTTTAGTCTTTGTCATATTTATCTGTAAACCTGCTACTTTCCTATACTCTGTCAATTCCTCAATAAGTTTCATACCAGACTTTATAGGATCCTCTAACACGAAAACTAGATCGTCTGCAAAAGCCTGTGACTTAAATTGTTCCTTTTTAATTTCTAGTCCCTTTATCTGCTCCTCTTTATGTACATTCCTAGCTAAAACTTCTAAAGTTACTATAAACAGCAGTGGGGATAGGGGACAACCTTGTCTTGTACCTTTCTGAATTGCTATACGTTGTATTAATTCACCATTAATTATTACTTTGGCTTTTTGATTTGTATAAATTACTCTAATCGTGTTTATAAATTTATCCCCAAATTCCACGTGTTTGATGCAAAAATTCCCAGTTCATATTGTTGAATGCCTTTTGGGCATCAAGAAAATTAGTGCAATCTGTTTTTCATTATGTACTTCATAATATTCGAGAATGTCCAGCATAATTCTCATTGTTTTTAATTTGTCTTCTGGGGAGGAATCCATTTTGATATGTATGGATAAACAGTGTGAAGAATTTTTTCAACCATTCTGCTATTATGAGAGAAAAAATCTTGTAATCTGCATTTAGCAGTGAGATTGGTCTGTATAAACATCTGATCTGAGTCCACCTTAGGTAAAATACAATGTTAGCTTCCATCCATGATAGCGGTGTCTTCGCATCTTTCAACACAGCATTATAAACTTCCAACAGCCTTGGAACAAACATATCCTGGAATTCTTTATTACACTGGCAGTCATTCCAGCCCTGCAGCTTTAATTTTATATAGCGAAAATATTATGGGTGTTTGATTGTGATACATCTTATATAAAATCAAAAGGTTATCCAAATTTTCCATTATATATGTATCTCATTAATAATCTAGTGTACAAAATATCTTTCTAAAATCACATAATCTCAGTTTATTACAATATCTGCCATTCATAACAATTGACTTTTATTTCTAGAAATTCTTTTATATATTATGTCTCCTGATTTCTTTTATCTAACCATTGATAAAACAGATTCCATACTTTATAAAATTGTTCATCCTCTTCTCTAATTTCAAATGTCAGTTTACTCATTTCTGCATAATCCATACATTTACGGATAATTTCCTCTTGAGAAGGTAGTTTCTCATTTCTCCAATTTTATACAAATACAATTCTGGCTGCTGTTAAAACATTCACAATCAAATATTTCAAATTTTTATCAAATGTTTCTGGTGTGATTCCAAGTAAAAAAAGTTCAGGTTTAAAATCTACATGCTTATGTGTCATTTTCTCAAGCCATATGTGGATTATAGCCCAATATCTTTTTGCCTGAGGGCAAGTCCACCACATATGGTAGTAAGATCCAGGCGTCTGGTGACATTTCCAGCATTTTTCAGATTTGTTCTTAGACATTCTTGCAATTCTTGCTGATGTTAGGTGCCACCTGTAATACATTTTATACAAGTTCTCTTTATAAGCAGTTGACATTGTCATTTTATAATTTTGCGTCCACAATTTTAGCTACTTATCTAGCTCAATCCCATGGCCAGAGTTTTCCCCCCAAGCTATCATAGTTTCTTTTACTTGTTCTTCCTGAATCTTAAACTCTAACAAATAAGCATAAAGTTTTTTAATTACTTTTTCATCATCGCCTCTTAGGATTTTATCCAATTCTATCATTTTATCATAAACACCTTCCTTTTTTTGATCTTCCTTATGTCTAGAATGTATTTGCATATAGGTATACCAATTCATTTCTATTCCTTCCTGCTTTAAGTCCTGAATAGATTTGAGCTCACCCTCTGTATTTAATAACTCTGCATATCTAATTGTTTGTTCCTTTTTATATATTATTGCATATGAAAACGCTTCAATAGTTGATATCCAGACTGGAATTTTAAGGTAGTGTAACCTCTTCACCTTTTCCCAGTTTAAAAACAAGGACTCTCTTATACAATGTCTTCTAAAGTAGCAATGCGCTTTAGTTTCTTTATACCACAAGAATGCGTGCCAGCCCAACAGCAGGTCATGTCCCTCTAAGTCTAAAAGCCTAGTGTTTCTTACTCCTTGATCCACATCAGATTTGTTGCCTGATAATATAATTCCCAGTCAATCCCATACCACCTCTCATTTTGGCATCTTGTAAAACTTTAAGCTTTATTCTTGCTCTTTTCCCCTGCCATATAAATTTTGAAACCATTTTATTCAAACCTTCAAAGTAGTCCTTGCCCAATCTAATTGGGATTGTCTGGAACAAATATAAGACTTTTGGCAAAATATTCATTTTTATTGTGGCTATTCTCCCTATCAGTGATAATTGTAAATTTTCCCATTTCATTAAATCTGTTACAATTTGTTGCTTCAATCAAGAGTAATTATCCTCTTTAAGTGTACTACATCTAGCTGTCAAATAAATCCCTAAGTATTTAACCCTATTCGTGACCTGAATCTTCAAAATTTCCGGTAATTCTATTTAATCTGGTATTAATTATTTATATTTGTGACATTGTGTGTTTTAATTTCCTGTGCACCGCCCCGGGTCTCTTTGGGGAGAGGGTGCGGTTATATAAATTAAATAAATAAATAAATAAATTCTCTAATCTTTCTATTTAGAACTTCTAATGTTAACACAAAAAATAACAGTGATAGTGGGCAACCTTGTGTTGTGCCTCTTTTTATTTCAATATGATCAGTAAGTTCTCCATTAATCATTATCTTGGTAGTTTGTTTGTGGTATATAGTATGCATGACATGTATAAAGTTTTTGCCAAAATTCATTTGTTCCAGTTGTTGAGACATAAATTGCCAGTTCACATTATCACAGCTTTCTGTGTGTCAAGAAACATCAAAGCCATTTGTTTTTCATAGTGTGCTTCATAATATTCCAGAGTATTCAAGAATATTCTTATATTATCTTTAATTTGTCTCTTTGGTAAAAAAGCCATTTTGATCAGGATTTATAAACCCATTTAGATATTTTTTGAGTCTTTCTGCGAGTATTGATGCAAATATCTTATAATCTGAGTTTAATAAAGAGATTGGTCTATAATTCTTAATTTGAGTAAGGTCCGTTTCTTCCTTTGGTATCAGTGAAATATATGCTTCTGACCAGAAGTTTGGCATTTTACTTCCAGTCATAATTTCATTCATCACTTCAAGTAAAGGGAGGAATAATATTTCTTCCAAGGTTTTATAGAACTCCACTGGTAGACCATCTGGCCCCGGAGCCTTCCCGTTATTTTGTCTTTTAATAGCTTCTGTTAATTCCATCATCATTATCTTGCCATCTAATGTCGTTCTGATGTCGTCAGGTATAGTAGGAAGTTTGGCCTCTTGTAGGTATTGCTTAACATCTTGCTCTACTATATTTTCTTGTTCATACAACTTAGTATAATAATCTTGGATAATTTTTTTCTTTTCTTTATTTACGTAGTGTATTTGTCCTTGTTCATCTTTTAAGGGTTAAATCTTCCTCATTTCTCTCTCCTTCCTCAGTTCGTAGGCCAACCATCTGCCTGGTTTATTTGCATTTTCAAAATAATTCTGTTTTGCAACTCTAATCTTTCGTGCCAGTTCCTCCTTTTCCAGTAAGTCCATTTTGTGTTTAATTGTGTCCATTTTCATTCTAATATGTTTTCTTTGTGGGAATTTCTGTAGCTCTTTTTCCAATGTCTTGTATTCATTTTCTAGGCCTTTACCTATGTATCGTTTCTTTATATTTCTTCTTATATAGTGTATTATCAAACCTCTGGCAACTGCCTTCATTGTGTCCCATATGTTCTGGATAGATGTATCTTCTTTTTTATTTTCTTTAAAAAAATAATCCAATTCTTTTTTCATTTTGAATACAAAGTCCTTTTCTTTTCAATATTGTATTGTTTAGCGTCCATCTAGATCTAATTCTTTGCCCGCTCCACTTAATTGTCATTGGGTTGTGGTCTGCCCAGGTACTGGTTTCTATTTCCGCTTCTTGCACTAGGCCACATAAATCCAAGGAGATCCAAATCATATCAATTCTTGAGAGTGATAAACGCCTATTGGAGTAGTAGGTGTATTGTTTTTTGGTGGGGTTTCTTTCTCTCCAGATATCTTTTAAGTTCACTTCCTCTACCATTCTAAAAAAGGACTTGGGAAGTATTTTCCTGTTTGTTTTTGCTGTCTTACATGTTTTGTAGTCTATATTCTGGTTTGTGATTCCGTTAAAATCTCCCATCATGCAAATATCAGCATATTCTAAGTCCATAATTTTCTCGTGGAGTTCTTTGTAAAATTTGTCTTGTTTTTAATTAGGTGCATAAATTGCAATCAAAAGTATTTTTTTAATTATTATCCATAATTTCCACCATCAAAATTCTTCCATCTTCATCTGTATAAATTTGTTTCGCCGGTATTTTGTCTTTAATATAAAAAGCCACTCCTCTTTTCTTACAATCTGTTAATGAGGTTAAGATTTTGCCAAGTTTTGGCTGGGTTAATAAATGCCCATCTCTTCTAATATGTACTTCTTGTAGAAAAATTACATCTGATCTTAACTTTTCCAATTTATGAAATATTTTCCTTCTTTTAATTGGGGAATTAAGTCTATTTATATTAACTGTAAACATTTTGTTTTCTTCCATGTTTATGTTTTATATGAAGGGTTTATGGCTCTGGTTGATCTTGGCTCTCTCTGTTCTCTAGCTCCTAGCCCTCCTAGGGCCTCTTCTTCTATAACCATTCCACTTACCGCGCCCTCTAACATCTCCATCTCAATCACAGGTGTATCTAACAGTGATAACAGTGAGTCTTCTTTGTCAGTCTTCTCCGCTGCCCCTTTGAAGTGGTTTTTATAAAAAGCTTCTGCTTTTTCTAAAGTGTCAATTCTGTATCTCTGTCTTTCCTCAATTATCTCTGATGCTTTAGTTTCTTCATTGAGCGTATCTTTTATTTCCTCTAATATCTTTGGCACATCTGACTTTTCCAGATATTGTAGTATTCCTTCCTTTGTATAGTCTCAGTTTTCTCTATTTAATTGTTCATAGAACTCTTGGGTAATCCTTTTCTTTTCCTCTAGTTGATAGAAGATCTCATTTTCATCTTGTAGTTTATCGATCCAATTCTATTGCTTCTGTTTCCTCAACCACCGCCCCAGTTTATTTGCATTGTCAAAGAAATTTTATTTCGCTTTTTTTAAAGACTGTGCCAATTTTGCTTTTTCAAATATAGCCAATTCATGTTTAATCAATTCCATACTCCCTTTTATACTTTTATTTTGTGGGTTTTTTTGAAGTTCACTCACTAAATTTCTATACCTTTCTTTCAACTCTCTTATTTTTTTTTTATATTGAAAAAGTTTTATTGGTTTTACAATTTTTTCTATAGGGTAGGGTAAGGGATACAAAGAAATTTTGAGAGTATTCACGTCAAAGTCGTCGGCCCTTCCGGGGCCTCAAAATACATCAATAACAATAAAAGAAAAAATTATTATCTTAACACTACAAAGTGAAAGCAAGTACATATACCTAAGTTCTCAGTTCTATACTGTCAGACATTTACAAAAAATCCAAATACAAATATTATGCAAAATTAATCAGAAAAAATCAAGGCAAAGTTTTTTTTTTTTTGATCTAAGTCTCTTGGCAATTGTATCTTCTTTTTCTCCTCCCAGGCCCCCAGTGGGCGGGGCCGTGGCCCCCTCCGTCTCCCCTGAGTCCTCCCCCAGGATAGAGGAATGTTTTTTAAGAAAGGCTTCCGCCTCAGCAACTGTTTTAATCCTCACTCTTCCTCCTTCCCAGAACACCAGCATCCCTTCAGGTGTCACCCACTTGAACCAAATCCCATGATCAAACAATGTTTTAGACAAGAAGGAAAATTTCCTTCTTGCATCTCTAATCTTTCTAGGGATCTGCTTCAAGATGGCAACCGTTTTTTGTTGGTAAATTAACGGACTCCCTCTCTGCACTTTCAGGATTTCCTCTCTGGTTGACCTTCTAACAAATTTCACATGTATCTCTCTAGGCACTTCATTTATCCTGGCATATGCTGAATTTATTCTATAAGCTAGGTCAATGTCCCCCCTGATCTCATCCTTAGGTTTTTGTAAATAGTCTGCTATAATCGTGCTCATAAGATCAGGGAGGCATTCACCAGGTTGCTCAAAAACATTCTGAAATCTCAAAAAATATGTCATTCTTTCCATATCAATCCTAGACACATGCCCATTTATTTCCACAACCTCATTAGTAACATTTTTAATCTCTCCTTTAGCCCCCACCAGCCCCCCTTCCAGTTCTTCATTCTTCTGTGTATTTTCCAGCACCTGCTTCCGTGTATCCAATAGCTCCTTCTTGAAGTTGATATTTTCTGCCCTCTGGGCTTTAATCTCTTGTACCAAAGTTTGTATAACAGTTTCAAGAGAAGCCATCCTTTGTTCTAAGCTTGCCAGTTTTTTGTGCCATGATTAATTGTTAAAGTCAGTGCCACTAAAATGGCGTTTTTGGGGTGGGGCTGTTGAGGCAAACCAGGAGCCAAAAGTTCAGTCCAGAGTTGTAAAGTTGTAAAATTCAGGAACCAAGAGAGAGACAGTTTTCCAAATCAATAAGTATAATAACGAAGATACTCCAGAGAAGAAATCACAAATCCAAAGAAAAAAAAATTCTTCCTTAATATCCAGAGGGAGTCCAAGTTGCAAAGAGACGCTGGAAATTTTCCATAAGTAAAATAGTCAGTCAGGAACAAAGAGGGGCCATCTTCCACCGCCCAAACTCAGAGCCCAGAGGAGAGAGTGGTAAAAGAAATTGTTTCAGCCAGACCTAGAGACATTGTTGCAAACAACCTCAGACAACTTTCCCTTGCTGCAAACAGTCAGGATTAGAGATTTCCGCTTTCTCTCCACGAGAAGCCATTTCCAAGTGCCACTTAAGTCCGAGGGGTTTTTTTTGAAAACAAACTCCCCCCTCCCAGTCCTTTCAGCCTGGCTGACAGCAGAAAAAAAAGTTTTTTAAAAACTCACTCTCCCCTCGCAGCTGAAGCCTCGGGAAGCCTTCCGACTGAGCCGATTAACCCTCTTCATTGTTATGAATGGCGCCGTCTTCCTTAGGCGAAGGGAGAACCCCCCGCAGCATGTTCTCCCTCACCTAAGCCGCGCCGGGGGCCACTTCCTCCACCGCCGTGGGGGGGCGCCCCCCGACGAGCCGGCTTTACGGGAGACCCTCAAACAAGAGGGGTCTCGCCCCCGTGGTGGGGCAGAAAGAGAAACAAAGCGGCGAGCGAGCCCTAGGCTCGCCCGTCGCCGCAGGAGCCGGAACCGGAAGTCCCACACTTTCAACAACCTTCGCAAGGTCGTTCCAGAGGGTCGGGCCCGCCACCGAGAAGGCCCTTCCCCTGGGCGTCTCCCGCTGGCACAGCCTAGTGGACGGCACCCGGAGAAGTCCCTCTCTGTGGGAGCGAATCGGCCGCAGGGATGTATGGGGCAGGATGTGATCCCGCAGATAACTAGGTCCCGTGCCATGGAGCGCTTTAAAGATGATGACCAACACCTTGAAGCGCACCTTGAAGCGAAAGACGACAGGCAGCCAATGCAGCTCGCGCAGGAGCGGTGTTACATGGGAAAACCTCGAGGTTCCCATAATTGCCCGCGCTTCTGCATTCTGGACAAGCTGAAGTCTTCGGGTGCACCTCAAGGGGAGCCCCATGTAGAGAGTGTTGCAGTAGTCCAGTCGGGATGTCACGAGAGCATGAGTGACTGTGCAAATAGAATTGTTCTATTGAATAACCAATGACAACTGCCCTTTTGGTTTTTCCATGTAATCTCCATGGAATTGTGGTCAGCCCATAAATTGGGTTTTATGTCTCTCTCCTTCACTTCTGAAATTAAATCCATTGACATCCAGAACATATCTATTCTTGACCAGGACTCATGTCTACTCGAGTAGAAGGTATATTGCTCTCCCTCTGGGCATCTTTCTCGCCATACATCATAGATATTTAATTCTTTGTCCATTTGTAAGAATGACCTGGGCAAAATTATCGTAGCTCCTTCTCTCTTCTTTCCACTTTTATAGTTCCGTTTCTGGTCAACTATAGCATTGAAATCACCCATTAAATAGACATTTTGGTTTCCCATTTCTTGAATAATGCTATGTAGTCTATAATAAAAATTTTCCCTGATCTTCATTAGGTACATATATTACAACCAGTAACACCTTTTTTTGGTTTAACATTATTTCTACAATTAATATTCTCCCCTCCTCATCATGATAAATTAGTTTAGTCTGGATCATGTCTTTAACATATAGGGCTATTTCTCTTTTCTTTTGATCAGCTAATGCCATGTAAAGTTTACCCAATCTAGGATAGTCCGAGGTCTGGATCTTTCTTTTAGTTATATGAACCTCTTGCAATGTAATTATATTATAATTCAAACGTTTTAGTTTATTAAAGGTTCTTTTCCTTTTCTGGGGTAAGTTTAGACCATTGGTATTCAGTGATAGAATCTTGATTTCTCCCAACATGATTCTATGTGTATTTAGGTCCTGTGCTTCTTGTTGCCCTTATCTCTCTCACTTCTTTTGGTTCTTCCCCTTTTTTCTCTAAAAACAACTTCTTTCTCCTTTCTTGTCTCCGCTAGTTCCTTTTCTCTTTTTATCTGTGCCCCGAGTCCTTGCATCCTTGTTTCCAACAGTTCTCCTTCGTCTTCCTCATCCTCCTGCCCAACAAGATGTGTACTTCTTGAAGGCACATGATGTCCATATCCAATTTTTGTAGTTTTGTCAAGGTTTGTTTTCTTTTCATGGGTGAGTTTAATCCATTTATGTTTATTGAAAGCATCTTAATTCTCCAGTGTAGGTTGCAGGAGCATCCAGAAATGGATTACATCCTTTTCTGCCCAGAGACTAAGTCATAATTGTAGCCACACCACCACTCATCTCTTGCCTGGCTGTAGTCTTTGCCCAAGAGAGACATTTTTTTTGGACAGTGACCATCAGTCGAACCATTCCTGGACTTTCCACCAAACTGACACAAGCTACTAAGCTGAGCGCTATCCACCAGAGGAAATTTCTCCTCAGTTCTAAGTTGCTTCTCTCCTTGATTAGTTGCCACCCATTGCTTCTTGTTCTGTCCTCAGGTGCTTTGGAGAATAGTTTGACTCCCTCTTCTTTGTGGCAACTCCTGAGATATTGGAACACTGCTATCATGTCTCCCCTAATCCTTCTTTTTATTAAACTAGACATACCCAGTTCCTGCAACCGTTCTTCATGTTTTAACCTCGAGTCCCCTAAACATCTTTGTTGCTCTTCTCTGCACTCTTTTTAGAGTCTCCACATCTTTTCTACATCGTGGTGACCAAAACTGAATGCAGTATTCCAAGTGTGGCCTTACCAAATCATTATAAAGTAGTATGAACACTTCCCGTGATCTTGATTCTATCCCTCTGTTTATGCAGCCTAGAACTGTGTTGGCTTTTTAGGCAACTGCTGCACACTGCTGGCTCATTTAAATGGTTGTCTACTACGACTCCAAGATCCCTTTCACAGTTACTGCTATTGAGCAAGGTACCACCTATACTGTACCTGTGCATTTCATTTTTGTTGCCTAAATGTAGAACCTTACTCTTTTCGCTATTGAATTTCATTTTATTAGATAGTGCCCAATGTTCAATTTGTCAAGATCTTTCTGTATCTTAACCCTATCTTCTGGAGTGTTGGCTATTCCTGCCAGCTTGGTGCCGTCTGCAAATTTGATGAGTTCCCCATTTATTCCCTCGTCCAAATCATTGATGAAGATGTTGAAGAGTACTGGGCCTAAAACAGAGCCTTGGGGGAATCCACTGCATACTTCCTTCCATGTAGATGCAGTTCCATTGAGGACTACACATTGAGTGCGGTTGGTCAGCCATTTCCTATTTCGTCATCCATTCTTCTAATATCTCCTTTCATTTCTCCCATCTTGTTTTTGATTTCTTCCTGGTGTCAGCGTTCCAAGTATCATCCAAAATTAAATCAGAGTCCAAGACAAAGTATTGTTAATAAAGTTCCAATTTATTAAGAGAAACATGTTGACACATCTGGGGATATGAGCTTCCTGGGTTTCCCCACCCACTTGAAAGTTCATGATCTTGCCCCCACACCCAGAAGTCCATTCAATGGTCCAATCTTCCTCTGCCCTGCTGGCAGTTCCACCTATCCAGTTCTGGTTAGGCTCAGAAGTGTAGAGAACAAAAGGTGACCTTGGTTTCTAGGAATTTTTTTTTAATTTTGACAACACATTCTACTCCTTACTATTCCTCCTCCCAATTCCCCACTAATGAAATAGCATAGTAAAATAAGAGAGTGTGTGGCAGGCCAAAGATCCTAAAAGGAACCGACTACAGGCCTGATACCTCGCTTCTTTTTGTATCTTCATGATTTTTTTTTTGCTATTGACTCCTGAGTCTTTATAATTGTTTATTGTATCATGAGTAATGTTCCTTGCATACTTTGTAAATTTAATGTTGAGCTTGTTTTCTCTGTATCTAGCATGTTCTCTATTGAGCATTGGTTTGAAAGCAATGACGCTGCAGATGCCAGGTTTGATTATGCTTTCTTATTTATTTTAGTGATAGTTGTGCTCGTCATCTTCACTGCACATACAATGTTTTTCCAAAATAGCATATAATATTTAAAAGGAATTGATTTAAATAATTTTTTCTCATTGTGTGGCAATTATATAATGCTATTTGTGTTTTTAGTCAGCCTTTCATGACTACGATTGCCATAAATATAAAATATAAAGAATATAACTGTGGTTCTAACTTAGATTATATAATTTGTTGTTTAGTCTAGTAAACCTCAGCCACCAGTACGTCCTCCTCCACCAGCTATTTCTATAGCACCTGTAGTGACTGCTCCTGGTTCAGCAACCACTGGGATATCACCTGCTCCTGTGGGTTCTGCAGCTAATGTAACATCTTCACAGGCCCAGGGTCCACCTTATCCAACCTATCCAGGATATCCTGGGTAAGTTTGCAAAGATATGAACTAATTAACGTCATATTGTAATGCAATGTGTGAATGAACTTGGGGAACAAAGGGAAGAGAAGCTGTCTAGGAAACAGACAAGAGATGAAGGAGACCCCAATAAATTAACAGTCAGTGGAAGAAACTTTTGCCCTAATTGATCAGGTGGTTAAAAATGGCAGTGGGAAATTTGTATCTTCAGACTTGCAAAACTCTGTTAATGTAGCCTTAAAATGTAGCAGAATTAGCTCACCTCGTCCTATCAGTCCTATATTAGTTTGGAAGAGAATGCCAATTTGGTTTAGTGTTAAGGCACCAAACCACTGTGAGTTCTATCAAAGGGACTCTTTCCCAGCTCACAACATCAGACTTGAGGAATAAGTGAGTTGGTTAATTTCTTTGGCAACCAGTGGATCAATGCTTAGCTGATCCAAAAAATAAAAGTGTGACCTGATCTTATGGGGAAATAAGAGAAGAGAAAAAAATGTTTTGAGGGAAATAAATGCGACCTATAGCACAATATGCTGATTAATAAGCATTTCTTTAAAATAATACAGTACAAGTAGTCCTTGATTTAAAACAATTTGTTTAATGACCATTCAAAGTTACAACAGCAGTGAAAAAAGTGACTTATGCCTGATTTTCACATGATCAAGATTTGGGTGCTTGGTAGTTGACTCATATTAATGATAGTTGCAATGTGCCAGGCTTATTCCTGGTTTCTTAGTGTTCCTTTGAAGTTATGACTGGATGCTCCAAAAGCTACTTATGATGTGGTTTCAAAATTACAGTCATAGTACCATATTCATGCTGATTCACCCATATGACTGACTGTAGAGATGTTGCAACATCACTCCCCCCACTTCTCATTCTGCTGGATCTTGGTTCTGCTTTCCCTCTTTTCCCCCTCCTGGGTCCTGCTTCCCATCGTACCAAGTCGGATTCCTACTCCCTACTCCTGTTACTGATTGTGGACTAGAATGCTCCACAAATTACATTAGGGAAGTAGAGTGGGTGCTCTAACCCTGCACTGTGTGGGTCTATCCATTTGAAATCCATTTTTGGACTGTCCGCTTAATGGGGCCCACTTCCGCAAAAGAGCCACGTGGCCCTGGGACACCAAGGGGGCAGAGCTGCCTGCCCTCCTTCCCTAATAAGAACTTTGGAGATCTGCCAAAAATGTGTTTGTAATCAGTGAGTGAAGATGGGGAAACAGTAGGATTCAACTGGAATGGAAAGCAGGCCCAAGGTTTGTGGGGATTCAGATAGGGGAGGGAGGTCTTGGGGGGCTTAGGGCTTGTGGGATTGAGCATGCACTAGGCCTCTCAGGGCTTCCCTGTCTCCTGAGATATCCTGTAGTTCACCTGTGTGCCACTTAACCTATGAAGGAGAGCAGGGGTCAAGGTCATTGAGTGAGGTAATCATATGGTTCAGAAATTTGTGACTATCAATTCCCCAATTCAATCTGCATTCATCTTAGATGATTTTTTACATAAATTATCAATTATGAATAACAGGCTAATAATATCTTTCCCATGATGTATGAGAGGGAATTCTCACTATCTACCATATTTTTCGGAGTATAAGACACACATTTTTCCTTCAAAAAAGAGACTGAAAATCTGGGTGCGTCTTATACACTGAGTATACATTTTTTTCCCTCCCAAAACCCTGCCCCCTTCACCAAAATGGCCGTGCATAGCCTTTAGGAGGCTTTCAGAGTGCTCCTGGGGTCTGAGGAGGACAGAAATGAGTGAAAAATGGACCATAAGGTTCTTCATGCCCTTTTTTTGAAAAAAACAAAACAAAAATGGGCCTGTTTTTGCAAAAAACATGCCACTTGGGGGAGGTTGCAGAGTGAAAAAACTTCTTTTTTTTAATTTGCCTTTTCAAAATCTTGGTGTGTCTTATACTCCGATGCATCTTATACTCCGAAAAAATACAGTATATTGTGATACTGAGTGAGAATAACTCAGAATATAGCATGGAGATCTCATCTGACTGCATGGCTTAGTAACTTACAAATGTCTTATATAAGGGCTGACTTAAGCCAGAAATAAAGTAGAAGAAGTAGTTCTCAGTTACCCTTAGTGATTGGTTGAAGTTACATCAAATCCCTAAAAGATACTTTTGATCCAGTTCTAAAGTTCTAATGGCGTCCCCCCTATCCACTAATCATGTGACAATGTTTTGGCTGCTCAGTTGTTCTGTATTTATGTCTGTTTGCAGATTCCTGCTATCACTTGACTATTTATGTTGTGTTCAGGTTTTGGCCAAAAAAAAAAAAAAATGCCCATAGCAAACAATGGATTTGCTTAATGACTGATGCAAAAAAAATTAGGTTGGCCATGTGATGATCTGCTATCAACTATCACAACTGTAATTAGCAGACTCCACTATGGTTATAAGTCAAGCCTATTTGTATTTGTAAAAAATCCATATGAAAATGCTGAAATTATATTTTGCCCATTTGCATATTGTTTTGATTAATGTAAGACAGTTGTTATGATCTTTTTTCATTGCTAAGTTTGGTACTAGGTTCAATTACTAATTCTTACATGATGATTAGATTAGATACTTTCATGTGTAGATTGTTCAGTGTTTAGTTTAATAGCTATGAAATGAAGATTATTTTTGCATTGTCTAAGATTTTTGAGATAAGTCAGAATATGGACATTTCTTCATTCTAATATAATACCCGTTTTTTTCCCCACAGATATTGTCAGATGCCTTTGCCATTGACCTATAATCCTTACATGTATGGCCAATACAATCTTCCATATACACCATCACCTGGGTACCAAAATCCTGGACAAGCTTCTTATCCAGGACAACCACAACAACCTGGATACCCTTATCCGCAACAGCCATATTATCCACAGCAATAATGTATCAGAAAAAAAAACATTGCTTGCTATAACTAAGAGTAATTTGCAATAAGCATACTAAACTTCTAGTTCAGCTAATGTACCTCACTGTATTGGAATGATTGATAATTTCCTTTCCTATTAATGCTCCAAAATATATATTTTCTCAATTGAATTTTGGCTATATCAGACTTGTTGAGAAAGTGGCAAGCTACTACAACATTAAATTAGCAATTAGATTTTAGTGAAATTCAATTTATGTACTAATTTACCTACACCAAAAATTTCCCTCCTATAAATAATTGATCTAAAACAAAATGGCACAAGCATTGGTCTGATATAAACTATAAGAGTAAATAGAATTTCTATATTATATTGGTTTGTATTTTGGATTTGCTTTTAGTTACAAAATATGTTTTCTTTAAAGCATTGTAAATTGTAAGTGGAAAATAAACTGCATAAGATAGTTTGAAAATTATACTTAGATATTTTATATTTCGCTATAATTAATGGATGTTTTTGAAGCTAGAGCACCTTCTTTAACTACTTTTGAAGCTGAGATTTCAGCAAACCAATCATGGTTTCTTATATTAAGTTCCTGTAATATACAAACAATCTCAAAAATCAATATGTTATTCCAGAATAAGGTAAAATAAATCAGCATATTTTTATTGAATCATTCAAAACCTAGCTTGTAAGTATTCATTGGGAATGTACACTTGACATTTTGATATTTCTTTTGACTTATCTAATTATATTGTTTTTTGAGATGTTGAAAGTTCAGTTGTTCCCTGCAATTTGCCTTTATCCTACCTCATTACATGTGCCTCTGTATATAAAAAGATGATCCTGTGCAACCTACTTTTCTTGGGATGTCTGAAGAAAGCTTAAGCTACAAACATGGATAAATAAAAATAATTACATTAATTTAACCAATTTACTCCATTTTCAAGGTTTTGAAAAGAACAAGAACCTCATGCTAGAATTAAAATAAAATTCTACTAGAGTTGTTTGTCTTAAATCCATAACAAATATGCTGCGTTTAAATATAGTTCATGCCTGCATGACATATAGGAGGCATGTGCCTGGCCGAGAAGCCTGTGCAGCCCACCAGCATTTTAAAAATAAATAAATAAATGTACTACTGCCACCAAAGATGGAAAGTACACTTTCTCAAAGTGTCACTGCTAACACTGCCATCTCCAGTGCTGCTGCCATTTTGCTAACTGAAAAACAGCTGTTACATACGCCTGGTATTATTTTGCAGCCTGCAAGAAATTTTAATTTATTGATCATTCATTCATTCATTTTCTGTAGCTGCCATATTGACCAAGTGAGTGGCTTAACAATTCTAAAACAGTTAAAACAATTAAAAACTATAGAATAGTAATCAAGAAAATAAATACAGTAGCCAAGATAATTAACCAATTAACAATAAAAGCCAGAAATTGAGCCATTAACACATTCCAGGCCTTAGTATTAGTTAAGTTTTTCGAGCCTTGCAAAAGGCCAACAGGGTGGAAGTCATACTTATTTCCAAGTGGAGAATGTTCCACTAAGCAGGGGATACAGCAAAGGAGCTCCATCTTTTAGTTCCTGCCATTCAAATGTCTTTGGCAACACACCCAATCAAGATTGAATTGGATGGGTAGAGACTCTTGGAAAAAGACAATCCCACAGGTAACACCAATCCCAAGCTATATAGCCATGATGGCGAATCTATGGCACAGGTGGCACGCGAAGCCATTTCTGAGGGCACGCGAGGCGTTGCCCTGTCAGCTCCAGCGTGCATGTGTGTGCTGGCCAGCTGATTTAGGCCTTCTTTTGAGGCCGTTTTTCGCCCTCTGGAGGCTTCAGGGAAGCTCCTGAAGCCTCTGGAGGTGGTGGTGGGAGGCTGTTTTCACCCTCCCCAGGCTCCTAGAAAGCCCCTGGAGCTTGGGGAGGGTGAAAAAAGCGCGCCAAAAGAAGGGGGTCACACACATAGCATTATGGGTGTGGCACACCCACACACGACCCCCTGTGCTCCCCCCGCTTTTGGCACGCGAGCCAAAAAAAGGTTCGCCATCACTGCTATATAGGCTTTAAAGTGGACAACCATATTTTGAACTATACCCAAAAATATTACCAATTGATGTAGCTTACGTAGTTGTTTTAGTTGTGTCGTATATCTGGCATCATTTACTACCTGTGCAAATGTTTTGTGTTCTCTTTCAATTTCATAAAAGTTAAAAGTAAGGGAGAAAGAAAATTTTAATTCTTTATTTTAATTACTGAAATTCTATTATAAATTACTAATAACCCTGTGAAAGGAATACTTGATCTGAATAAATATATCTCATTTTTATAATAGCCGAGAGTATAATTTTACCATTAAAAAAATGGAAGAACAAGAAATAAATATATTTTATGTTTCTTACAATGCATCAGTTATCCTAAGACAGGAATACACAAGTGTTAATAAATATATATACATTAAATCTTAGATTGGAGGTATATAAAACAGTGGGGATGTGCTTCTGAAAACAGTACAATAGCGAATAAAAACAGGTCCATGTTCTAGTTTTTTAAGTCTCCAGTAGAAGGCAGACTAAAACCATGCTATCAAGCTTTTTCACACAAATATTGTATAAAGTTATTATTCTGCTGACATCAGGGGAGCTAATGATAAAAAATAAAATCAGATTGATATAAATTATAAAAACTGAAAACATGCAGGAACATATCAGAATTAATAAAGACTGGTGAATCATGGCTATTTAAATGAAAGAGCTTCATTTAACTGGACTATTTCAGCCTTGCTAAGGACCAGATTCCTATAATTGCACTGAAGACAGTTCCTTAGTTTCTTATCTTGTGTCTTATCTGTGTTCTCACCTGAGTGTCTTATCTTGTGTCTTACTTGAGCTGCTCTTCAGCTCAGTGACTGAAGAGCAGGCAGAAAGGCTGCTGAAAGGAAGAAATTCTTGAGCAAATGATTTGAGAGTTAGATGTTTTGAAATTATAATTTCAGTTCTCAAAAGTTTAACCAGACAATCTTGTTTTTTTAACTGTTTTAGTCAGCTGTAAGTGTACATTGGAGCAAAATATAGCTATCACATGATTTGTTTATATACGGATAAACCAGATTAGACAAAATAAATATTTTCCTTTAACTATTTTTCATTCTTTTTTGTTTCTATTAAAATGTGAAACCATTGCTCAAGAATAGAAGTTTATTTGTCTATCTAATATCTAAGAAGAAAGCTAAGATGCTTTTTCTCAAAGTGTTCTTCCTGCAACAATATAATTTGATACAGTGGTACCTCGGATCACGAACTTAATTGGTGAAACGACTCTGGTCGCGATCCGAATTGGTTGTGATGCGAGGCACAATTTCCCATAGGGTTCAATGTAAATCCGATTAATCCGTTCCGACCTTGTTTTTTGGTTGCGATGGGAGGCACAATTTCCCATAGGGTGCAATGTAAATCCGGTTAATCCGTTCCGACCTTGTTTTTTGGTCGTGATTCTTGAACTGACTCTGTTCGCGAAGTCAGTTTCCCATAGGGTTCAATGTAAAGCAGCTGGGGGGCGATGGAGCAAACCGCGCGCGGCTGCCAGCATGACTTTCGCCCGTCTCTTTCTGGGCTCTGCAAGTGAGGAGGACAGGTGTGTGTGTGGAAGCGAAGGCAGGGGGGGAGACCCGCGCCCAGCTTTAAGACCCCGAGAACTGGACGGATACACCGAACAGAGGCACACCAGGAATTCCCAGCCCCAGAGGGCCATGCCCCAAGGAGGCCCATAGAAGCAACCAGCCAGGGCTGCTTCCCCGCAAGAACCTCTTGCCCCACCAGCCCCAAACGGATCGAGGGACTCACCGAAGCAAGAAAGCTGCAGGGCTCCGTTGTGGCCGCTGGTGTCCTGTAGCTTGAGGTTGCCGCTCGGGGGGCTTTTGCAAGAGCTGCGCTGCCCGTAGAGCGGCGGCGGCGGTCGGGAGCGCCAGCCGGAATGTCCGTCTGACTCTGGCGCTTGGGGCTGTTGTTGCTGCCGCCGCTGCCGCCTCCTCCTCCGCCGTTCCCAAAGCTTTGTCCTTTGCTGGCCAGGAAAGCGGAGCTGAATTTCGGCGCTTCTGCTTCTCGGGACGCTTCCCGAGAAGGACAAAGCTTTGGGGACGAAATTCAGACGCGCCGGAGTCACTACAGCCAGCCGAAATGTCTGTCTCCGTCCTCCTCCGCCGTTCCCAAAGCTTTGTCCTTTGCTGGCCAGGAAAGCGGAGAAGCAGAAGCGCCGAAATTCAGCTCCGCTTTCCTGGCCAGCAAAGGACAAAAAGCTTTTGGAACGGCGGAGGAGGAGGCGGCAGCGGCGGCAGCAACAACAGCCCCAAGCGCCAGAGTCAGACGGACATTCCGGCTGGCGCTCCCGACCGCCGCCGCCGCCGCTCTACGGGCAGCGCAGCTCTTGCAAAAGCCCCCCAAGCGGCAACCTCAAGCTACAGGACACCAGCGGCCACAACGGAGCCCTGCAGCTTTCTTGCTTCGGTGAGTCCCTCGATCCGTTTGGGGCTGGTGGGGCTTCCCGAGAAGGACAAAGCTTTGGGGACGAAATTCAGACGCGCCGGAGTCACTACAGCCAGCCGAAATGTCCGTCTCCGTCCTCCTCCGCCGTTCCCAAAGCTTTGTCCTTTGCTGGCCAGGAAAGCGGAGCTGAATTTCGGCGCTTCTGCTTCTCGGGACGCTTCCCGAGAAGGACAAAGCTTTGGGGACGGCGGAGGAGGACGGAGACGGACATTTCGGCTGGCTGTAGTGACTCCGGCGCGTCTGAATTTCGTCCCCAAAGATTTGTCCTTCTCGGGAAGCGTCCCGAGAAGCAGAAGCGCCGAAATTCAGCTCCGCTTTCCTGGCCAGCAAAGGACAAAGCTTTGGGAACGGCGGAGGAGGAGGCGGCAGCGGCGGCAGCAACAACAGCCCCAAGCGCCAGAGTCAGACGGACATTCCGGCTGGCGCTCCCGACCGCCGCCGCCGCTCTACGGGCAGCGCAGCTCTTGCAAAAGCCCCCCGAGCGGCAACCTCAAGCTACAGGACACCAGCGGCTACAACGGAGCCCTGCAGCTTTCTTGCTTCGGTGAGTCCCTCGATCCGTTTGGGGCTGGTGGGGCAAGAGGTTCTTGCGGGGAAGCAGCCCTGGCTGGTTGCTTCTATGGGCCTCCTTGGGGCATGGCCCTCTGGGGCTGGGAATTCCTGGTGTGCCTCTGTTCGGTGTATCCGTCCAGTTCTCGGGGTCTTAAAGCTGGGCGCGGGTCTCCCCCCCTGCCTTCGCTTCCACACACACCCATCCCCCCAGCCAGCCCTCGTTTATAATGCGGAGTTCGTTTTTTTTACGAACTTTTCCGTTCGTGCAGTGAAACGGTGTTCGTGATCCGGGGCACATTTTTTGTGAAATTTTTGGTCGTGAAGCGAATTGGTCGTGAAGAGAGGCGTTCGTAATCCGAGGTACCACTGTACTTAGGTTTCTATGTAAATATCTAACTAGTTCATTCTAACTTCACTGATTTTGTTTCACATTTTCACAATTTGTTTGTGAATGAGAAAGTAAAAATAAGGATTTTTTTTACTAGTGATTGCCCTCTTTCCTTATCATCCTTATTTTTGCTTTCCTACGTATTCCTCAAAGAAAAACTTTCCATTCCTACAGATTTAGCTGCATTGCTTCAAAAGACAATTTCTCATTACAACTTTTCCAAATTGCATGGTTGTACAACTACACCTTATATTTGCAAGGTTTTCAAAACATTTGTTTGGTTCTGTATTTCTGGACTTTAGGAACCAAAATCCCAATCACCTTTTTATACTTTTTATTTTAACTAGGAGAGGGATGAAGGGAAATAAAACCTGTCATTCTCTGTCTAGTGACTGCTGATCATCTACATAATTCTGGGAAGATGATGTAGACTAGTTGGATAATTATTCATCTCTCAGATCGGGGACATGCATCAAACAAAGATCAACCTAGGATTTTAAAACGTTTATGTTGGGTATCCATCCTCTATATTATCATTAGCTTTGCTGTATAGTCTCTGTGTTTCTTTATGATGTGCTTACATCAGTATCTAGGAAAGCATGATTGAAGGTTTTCTTGGTAGAGCTTTTATATTAACAAATATAACACAAAATTAAGAAAATTTCAGTTTTTGTTTAAAAAGATGTATAAAGGAATCAGTAAGTGCTCAAGCGATTATGATAGATTTTTCTGCTGCTGTGCCATGTCTGAGATGATTTTGGTAATATGTTCTTGTATTTTGTTTTGAACTGGCTTTTGGAGAACATTTTAATGCAAATATACTGAAAGTGTCAATAATGATGGAATGGTTGAAAGAAATGCCAGGTGGATATTTTTTTAAATAGTATTTATTAAATTTTCAAACATTTAAAAGACAAAACACAAATTTACACTTGTAACATATCGGTATCCATATTTTTTATAACAATCCTATTTACAAAAAAATCCTATTTTTATACCATTATCCTAAGTTATATCCTTATTTAGATACTCGCTATACATGTATACATTTACCCTTTATGCCTTAAGTTTTATGTTTACTCTCAAGCCAGGAACATTATCTATTCCAAATTTGATAATACCCGGTTTCTTCCCTCTCCTTCATTTCCATAGACAGTCGATCCATTTCTGCACATTCATAGATTTTCCTTCTTAAAATTGGGTCCAGATGGGTATTTGTTTGTTTCCAGGTCTGTGCTAGTACGATTCTACTTGCAGTTAATATGTGTAATATTATGTATTGTAATTTTCCCATCAAAGATTCCCAGGAGAAACAATTCTGGCTTCAATTCTATCCTTTGCTCAGTTATCTCTTCCAGCCACTTCCTTATTTTAAGCCAGTATTTTTCAACCTTGGGGCAAGTCCACCACATGTGGTAGAACGTTCCCTGTTTGTACCCTCACCTCCAACAGTTCAGCGATCTGTTTTGGAACATCTTAGCCATTCTAGCTAGTGATAGATGCCACCTGAAGAACATTTTGTAGAGGTTCTCCTTGTAAGCAGCTGACATCGTTAGTTTGTAGTTTCTCTCCCATAATTTATCTCACTGGTTCAATTAGATTCTGTGCCCAAAGTTTCTTGCCCAGATAATCATTGTTTCTTTCACATTTTCATCTTCCAATTTGAATCTTGGTAAAAAAATTATATACCTTAGTAATTATTTTCTCCCCTGGTCCTAATAATACTTTATCAAGTTCTAATTGCTCTTTACAAATGCCATATTGTTCCCTATCCTTTTTGTATTTTGTTCTAATTTGCAGGTATGGCCACCAGTCAATTTTTATTCCTTGCTTTTTTTAAAGACTTGTTCCAATTTCAAATTTTCTTGTTCATCCAATAGTTCTGAATATGTTACCACTTTGTTGGTGTCTAGTAAATTTGGATAAATTGTTGCTTCCATTGTTGATATCCAAATTGGAACTTTCATATAATGATTCTTCTTAATTCTATCCCAAATGTTTATCAAAGCATTTCGCACTAGATTTTTCTGGAAATAAGTATGACTTTTATTTTTTCCTACCCACAGGAGTGCATGCCATCCCAGCTGAAGATCGTGTCCCTCTAGTGTTAATACCCTCTTGTTTTTTAATTGGACCCAATCCTTAAGCCATGTTACTTCTGCCGCTTGGTAGTATAATTCCCAATCAGGGAGGCCAAATCCTCCTTTGGCTCTAGAGTCCTGTAAAAGTTTACATTTTATTCGGGCTTTTTTAACCCAACCAGATAAATGTGCCTATTATTTTATTTAATTGTTCAAAGATTGTTTTCCCCAGCATTATTGGTATTGTTTGGAATAGGTATAAGAATTTGGGTAGTATGTTCATTTTTATTGTGGTGATTCTACCAATTAGAGATATTTGTAGTTTTGCCCAATTGTCTAAATCTTTTTGTATCTGTTGCATCAATTTATCATAATTATCCTGTTACATTGTCGAACATTTTGTTGTTAGCCAAATTCCTAAGTACTTCACTTTTTTCACAATTTGAATCCCCAATTTCTCTTCCAGTTCTTCATTTTGCTTTTTTGTAAGGTTCTTGATCAACATTTTTGTTCTGTTATTTATTTTAAGTCCAGCCACTTTACCAAATTCCTCAATTTCATTCACCAGGATGGTTCCCATCTCCAGGGATCTTCTATAATAAAAGCTAGATCATCCGTGAAAGCTTGGACTTCCCTGCCTTACCCCTTTAGTTACACTTAACTCCTCCGTTGTTTCCCCATTTACAATTATTTTTGCCAGTTGCTTCGAATATATCACTTTAATCATACCCGTAAATTTCTTGATTTATAAGATAGTTCCAATTTAAATTATCAAATGGCTTTTTGGGCATCTACAAACATTAATGCTTTTCAGGATGTGCCTCATAGTGTATATAAATAAAAATGTAAAATAGTTTGTGCAAAGCCACTAATCTCAGAAAGTACTGCACCGATCGGCACCAAATTTTCACACAATGTTCTCAAGGACTTCCAATGCAATCATACGTAAATGTGTGGCTGGCACACGTGTCATGTGCAAGCAGCACAAACGTAAAAGGTATGCACTTCTCAGGTTTTCACCTCCCTGTATCTCCTCCCATGCATCTGCCTCTGATGCATCATGCACATGGCCCTCACATTTCCAACAGTCGTTTCCTCAGCAACCGAATAAGCCTCTAACATTCCCACACTGCATGGAGGCCTACTAGGCCCAAAACGAGGCGCAGAGGGTGGCACACTCCCATGTGGCCCATTTTTAGTCCCAGGAGGCTGTATGGATGCCTACTAGGTCCAAAACTAGGCATGGGGGGCGGCACATTCCCAGGTGGCCTATTTCTAGTCCCAGGAGGCTGTATGGATGCCTACTAGGCCCAAAACAAGGTGCGGGGGTGGCACACTCCCAGGTGGCCCATTTTTGATCCCAGGAGGCTGTATGGATGCCTACTAGGTCCAAAATTAGGCATCTGGGGTGGCACACTCCCAGGTGGCCCATTTTTGGTCCCAGGAGACTGTATGGAGGCCTGTTAGGCCCAAAAGAGAGAGAGAGAAAGAGAAAATACAGTAGGTAGGTAGATAGAGGGATAAAGATAGAGAGGGAAAAATACAGTAGGTAGGTACGTAGGTAGGTAGAGGGATAGATAGGGAAAAATACAGTAGGTAGGTAGAGGGATAGAAGGAAAAATACAGTAGGTAGGTATAGGGAGTGAAGAAATACAGTAGGTAGGTTGGAGGTTATACGGTGGTTGTGTGTACGTGTTTGTGTGGGCAAAGATCCTGCAGGAGAAGAGCAGCCTGGACAACCGTGGGATCTGGCAGGGTGAGAGCTGTGAACCATAAATACAAAGCTTTTACTGTGACCCAGCATAAAGATATAGTGCCCTTGCTGACCTTAAAGGGGACACTAAAGAGATAAGTCAAGGCAGTTGTGATAACAATGACTCAAATAAGCAGGGGATTGTGGTCCAAAATGAACTTTTTTCGGAGAGGCAAAATGGGGAACCAGGTATCACACATCAGTCACACAAGAAGAATAAGGTATGCAGAAAGAGACATCACCTTCGGGTTGGTGATTCAATCATAAGGGATGTAAATTTAGGATAGGATATGGAAATTTTAAAAGCGGTCAGGTTACTTACTTACTTTAATTGGACATTAACCACCCCCTCTCCCCGAAGGGACTCGGGGTGGTGCACAGGAAATATAAAAGTATATATATTATATATATATATATATATATATATATATATATATATATATATATATATATATATATATATATATATGTGTGTGTGTGTGTGTGTGTGTGTGTGTGTGTGTGTGTGTGTGTGTGTGTGTGTGTGTGTGTGTGTGTGTGTGTGTGTGTTTTCTGAGGTTTTCGCGGGTGTTTGTATGTAGGTCTTTGGTTGTTCGGGTTTTCTCCCGCGTAGAATTGGAAGTATCTTCACGACGTTTCGATGAAATCTCATTCATCATCTTCAGGCTGGTGCTTCCGGCTTGGTACTTCCAGGAGCAATGTGAGATCTCAGCCGGTTCCTCTTTTTAACTGCCAGTGGCGGTGTGACCTGATTGGGTGGGAACTTGGCTGCATTCTGATTGGGTGGAGGTGTGTTCTGATTGGTAGGGGGTTTGGCTGTGCTCTGATTGGATGGGAGTTTGGCTGTGCTCTGATTGGATGGGGGCGTGTTCTGTTTGGATAGGGGCCTGGTTGTGCTTGTGTTAGTCCGAGTTGCAGAGGAATTTGACCTGGTGAGCTGTGTTACTGTTGTTTGGCTTCGCGTTTGTGGTCGTACCACATCTCCGTGGTGGGCATCAGTTTGCTTCATGTATGGATTGGAGGGGTTTAAAGTGGCTAATAATGCAGCTGTGGTCTGGCTTCTGGTTTGTGGTCGGGCTTCTGGTTTGTGGTCGTCATCGGTGTGGGTTTGGGTTTGCTTTTTGCGTGGATGTGTGATAGTGACATCCTGTGTGGTTTTCGTGAGTGTGGGTCTGGTATCATTCTTTGTGTTACGGACTCGTTTGTCAGTGAGGGCGGGTTTCCAAACGGCTGGTAGGCGGGAGGTATCATCTCGTTTATTCATGCTGTGTGGCCGTTTTTCTATCTCAATAGCTTCTCTGATTATTCTGTTGTTATAGTGTTCAATTTTGGCAATAGTTCTGGTCTTTTTAAAGTCTATATCATGTCCTGTGGCTTTGAGGTGTTGGACCAGGGAAGAAGTTGGTTCCTCCTTTCTGACTGAGTTTTTGTGTTCTTCAATGCGTGCCTTTATTCTTCTGTTGGTTTGTCCGATGTATGTGGTGGGGCAGGTGGGGCATGGGATTTCATATACTCCTTGATTTTCTAACTCTATTTTGTCTTTGGGGTTTCTTAGGATGGTGGTCTTTAAAAAGACCAGAACTATTGCCAAAATTGAACACTATAACAACAGAATAATCAGAGAAGCTATTGAGATAGAAAAACGGCCACACTGCATGAATAAACGAGATGATACCTCCCGCCTGCCAGACATCTGGAAACCAGCTCTGGCCACTAAACGAGTCCCGGCCACTAAACGAGTCCCGGCCACTAAACAAGTCCCGGCCACTAAACAAGTCCCGGCCACTAAACAAGTCATGGCCACTAAACAAGTTCCAGCCACTAAACAAGTCCAGGCCACTAAACAAGTCCTGGCCACTAAACGAGTCCCGGCCACTAAACAAGTCCCGGCCACAAACACTGACACCAACATCAATCACTCTCAACAAACTCCATCTACCAATCAGGATGTGGCAAATCAGCCAACCAATCAGTTTAAAGTAGCAAAGCCAACATTCCAACCCCTCCCACCTCCACTTACAGAAAAACTGCCATTTCAAATACAGCTCATTTGTAAGAAAGCCAAGGCTGAAGCCTGATGATGATGGGGGTGATCCCATCGAAACGTTGCAAAAACACCTTTAATTTTACACGGGAAAAGACCCGAATAAACCAAAATCTACATACACACACACACACACACACACACACACACACACACACACACACACTTTTATTTACGGTCACAGACCAAAACACAAGCACTACAGGAAGAAACGTCAAGAACAACAATAACAATAACTATCATAATATCATAACAATGGATCGCCAATAGCTTAACTAAGGAAGTTTACAGCGTTCTCCCCTAATGGTTACAGCTCTTAAGAAGAATTTTGAGACCTGAAAAGTGATATATGGAGAGCCATCTCCTAGGCAGTGGGCCATCAAGTTACAACCATTGAGTCTAGAAGGGATGGTTTCAAGGAGAGACAGTAACTTAGATCTGTCTGCATTATACATGGGGCAAGATAGAAGGACATGTTCCGCAGTTTCAACCTCGGCTCTGTCGCAAGGGCATAGCCGCTTGTTAATCGGGAGCCTCTTGAAGCGACCATCCAAAAGTGCTGAGGGCAAGACATTAAAGCGAGCTAGGGAGAAAGCTCTTCTATACTTAGGGATGGTTAAAGTATAGAAATAGGAAGCCATCCTCAGTCCGTAATTATTGAATTTATTGAAGGTCAGGGGGGAGCAAGTTTTATTGGCTCTGGCTCGTAAATATTGTAGATCAATGTCCACGAGACGTTGGACTACTCTAAATTGGGCGTCCTTAAGGCCATAGTTTCCCAAATCATTCCCCGTGAAGCCTAGCAGGTGTAGCTTCTTCAGCAGCTCTTTTCCCCAGCAAGAGATATGAGAGTCCGCAAGCACTCGGGAGAGGTAGCTACCAGGGGCTGCCAAAAAAAGCACCCGAAACCACCATTTAAAGGTATTAATCCACGCCATACATTCAACCGACTGAATGCCCAGTTCCAGGTACATCGAAGCAAAGCCAACACAGGAAGGAAGGCCCATAAGTTTTCTAAGAAAGGCAGCCTGGGTTCTTTCAATACAGTCCTTGAAGCCCCGTATCCATATGGGAATACCGTATGGGCCAGTGTTTTGGTTTTATAGATGCGTAGGGCAGAAGGAATGGACTGGCCACCCTGAGTATAGAAGAATCTTAAAATCTGCTGGTGACTACACGAGGCCGAATTCATCACCTGGGTTAGATGTCTGGTCCAGACACCGGTGTTCTGGAATTGAATGCCTAGATACTTGAAGTGGAAGACCTGTTTAACAGCATTACCACTGATATCCCAGTTATACAATTTCCGGGCTCTAGTGAACACTAACACTTTTGATTTATCATAGTTGATGGACAAGTGGTTTTCGACACAGTAAGACCCAAATGCAGTAAGTAGTCTTTTCAGACCTGGCCTGGACGGTGAGAGGAGGACCGCATCATCGGCATAAAGGACTGTGACACTGATGCTATTATACATCTTGATCTGTCCCAAAAAGTTGTTCTTTCTGTACAGAATGATTTCCAGAGCTTGGAGTATGAACTTAGTTGTACAGGTTGTAGGCTTATCTTTTCAGAGGTTTTATATAAGGAAAAAAAGGGAAGGGCCAGCATGTAGCAGAGTTTAATGTGTGGCTAAAGGAGTGGTATAAAAGGGAAGGCTTTGGTTTTATTAGTCATGATGCCTGTAGCTGGTCCAATGAAAAACTGTACAAAAGAGATGGTTTGCACCCATCCAAGAAAGGGACTGAGTTACTTGGCACTAAATTCACACATTTTCTGGATAAACATTTAAACTGAACGGGGAAAGAGAATTAATAGATACAGAACATTTCTGTCCCCAGCAATCTAAAATTCATAGGGCTATAAGTACATATAACATAGATGCTTGTGCGGGTAAGACTATCAATCCTGCTATCAAGCAAAACCAAGCATTTAATAGTGAGTGCCAAATCATGTGCATGAATCATACAAGTGGCAAGAAAATAGGGACTGTCAGGCATAACACAGGTTACGCAGACAGTAAACAGGGTCAATCAAAATGGACTCAAATGTCTACACCAATGCACAGAGTATGAGGAATAAACAGGGCAAATTAGAAATTCATGTAAACAAGAGCAGATACGAAATTGTTACCATTACAGAAGCTTGGTGGGATGAAACTGACAAATGGAACATACAGCTAGAAGGATTTAAATTATTTAAAGAAATAGACCAAATAAACGAGGAGGTGGGGTTGCATTATATATAAGAAATAACTACATCTCTACAGAAATCGAGCTCAACAATGATGAGAACTATCTTGAATGCATTTGGGTCAATAGGGGAATGACATTAGGTCTATACTACAGACCACCCAACCAATCAGAGGAAGTAGATTAACTTTTTGCCAGCCAGCTAACTATGTAGGAAGCACACCACAATAGTAATGGGGGATTTTAACTACCCAGAAATCAACTGGGAAACAAACTTTGCACCAAGTGGAAGATCCAACAAGTTTCTAACAAACCTAGCAGACAACTTTGTTTCCCAAAAAGTAGAGAAGGGAACAAGGGGACCAGCCATATTGGACTTAATTCTCACTAACAGAGAGGAAATGATAGAAGGTGTTGAAGCCACAGGAACCTTGGGGGCAAGTGGAGCATGCAATATTGGAATTCAACATTATACAAACACAAGCAGTAGAGCAAAGTCAAACTAGAGTCTTGGAGTTTAAGAGAGCTAATTTCAATAAACTTAGAGATAGCTTGGGAAGAATTCCACGGATGAGAATCCTCAAGGGGAAAACAACTCAAGAAGCCTGGGAAATTTTGAAAAATGAGATTACAAAAGCCCAGTCTAGCACGATACCAACAAAGAAGAAAAATAGCTCCCAAAAGAAACCAGCACGCCTGCCTAAAGACCTCTCTGACAAATTGAAAGACAAAAAGGATAAATATAAAAAGTGGAAAGGGGGACATAACTAAGGCAGAATATCAGCAAATAGCCCGAGCCTGCAAAGATGAAGCAAGGAAAGCTCACAATGAAGAAAAACTTGCCACAAAAGTAAAAAATAACAAAAAAAAACTTCTTCCAACATGTTAAAAACAAGAAAAAAGTTAAGGAAATAATTGGTCCACTGCTGGGAGAAAGTGGCAAGAAGGTGACAAGCAACAGGGGGAAAGCAGAACTTTTAAACTCATTTTTTGCATTTGCCTTTACACAAAGGGATAAAACAGTGCAACCCATAAAAAAACAGCACCACAAAAATCAGATTAGGAAATCAAGTTGAAACAGGGAAGAAAATGGTAAGCGAGCAACTGTCTAACCTAGACAAGTTCAAATCATCAGGACCAGATGGATTAACCCCAAGGTTCTGAAGGAACTGGCAGATGAGATCTCAGAACCACTGAACTATATCTTTCCGAGATCCTAGAGCACTGGGGAACTGCCAGAGGACTGAAAAAGAGCAGATGTGGTTCCCATCTTCAAAAAAGGTAAAAAAATAGATCCAGGAAACCTCTACCAGGAAAGATTCTGGAAAAAATAATCAAGCAGCGAATTACTGAACACTAGATATAAACAAAATAATAACCAAAAGCCAACATAGTTTTGTCAAAAACAGATCATGCCAGACTAATCTTATTGCATTCTTTGATAATGTGACAAAATTAGTGGGCCAGAGGAATGCCGTCGATATAGTTTACTTGGACTTCAGTAAGGCATTTGACAAGGTAGACCAAAACCTACTACTAGATAAAGTAGAAGAATGTGGGTTAGACAGCATCACCACCAGATGGATTCGTAACTGGCTGACCAACCGCACTCTTTCTTTCAACTCCAGACTCCAACCACTGATAGTATCCCAGAGGAGCATCTGCATAAACCATCTTCCATGCTCACCCCATTATCGTTATCAATAAACAGGCTCAGAGTCCTTGAAATGTAACACCAGCTCTTGCTTTTCTCTAAATTATCAAACACTCAAACAAGAAAAAGAAAACAATGTTTCCAAGCCTCTGGGTGGCAGTGTTACTTATTTTGCATTCTTTGACAAAGTGACCAAACTAGTGGACCAGAGGAATGCCGTCGATTTGTTTACTTGGACTTCAGTAAGGCACTAGATAAAGTAGAAGAATGTGGGTTTGACAGCATCACCACCAGATGGATTCATAACTGGCTGATTAACTGCACTCAACGTGTAGTCCTCAGTGGAACTACATATACATGGAGGGAAGTATGCAGTGGAGTACCCCAAGGCTCTGTTTTAGACCCAGTACTCTTCAACATCTTCATCAATGATATGGATGAGGGAATAAATGGGGAACTCATCAAATTTGCAGATGACACCAAGCTGGCAGGAATAGCCAACACTCCAGAAGATAGGCTTAAGATACAGAAGGATCTTGACAAACTTGAACATTGGGCACTATCTAATGGCAGCCGGGAGCCGGGAGGCTGCATAACAGCTGGGCCAAGGCCTAAGAAGATTCAGGCTGAGGCCCGCTCCCTACCGGCCTACTGCCCTGCTTTTAATCAACCTAAGCCAGGACCCATAAGGGGGCCGGGAGATCCTGCAAAGGGCCCGACCATGTACTATCTTTCGCCGAGGCCTGAGGCTCTTGAAGAGTGGGACTGGACTGGACTTGCTAAGGCCACGCCTGTGATAGTGCACTTTATGTGATTATTCATTGACCATCTTATTACCCAAGATTTTAACTTTTCTGTACCGGATTATTGACTTACTGGAATTAATTAATTTTTAACACCTATTTAATATTGAATATATATTCTCACATCTGTAATATTTATTTAATATCTATTTTAATCATCTAATCATCACTGTAACCAATTGATGCCCTGCTGTAAATGTGACCCGTTATATACTCAAGGGCAGACCTAATCCTACTGCGGGAGTCCCCCCTCTCGCAGGTTTGGCCCTCCGCTCTTACGAGGGCCCACCTCAATGAGGGATATATTAATCCAGAGAGGTGGGCGAGGCGTAGTTTTAGGGGGTTTTTATCCAAATTTTTGATTTGTGTTTTAGGGTGGGGAAGGGGCTAGTCAGGCTGAGGGAGGGACCAGCGCCAAGTCGGTGGGTGGAGTTAGCAAGGAAGTGAGTGGAGCCGTTAAGGGGAGGGGGAGTAGCGATATTCCAGAAAAGGGTCTTTCTATCCAAACGGTCGTAGGGAGGGGTAGGTGCGAGGGTAGACAGAGATCTCATCACCGGTTGGGAAAACGTGGCCGATGGGTACGGCCAGTCATGTGTCCCAACCCCCGCAATCTAGGTGGTCAGGACCTACAGAGCCAGGGCCTGAGACTGATGTTATGCAATGCCAGGTCCATTGTCAACAAAGCCCCCCTCATTAACGACTTGGTGTCGGAGGGGGAGCTGGACATGGCAGGAATCACGGAGACCTGGCTGGGCCATGAGGGAGGTCTTCCTTTCGTGGAAATGTGTCCGCCAGGTTACCGTGCATTTCATCAGTCACGGGCCCTAGGCAGGGGTGGAGGGGTAGCAGTCATTGTGAGGGAAGGTCTTGAGCCGAGAGAGACCACTGTGCCACAGATAACCGGTTGTGAGTCCCTGTGCGTGAAGTGGGGCCCAGGGAGGCAGTTGGGTGTGCTGATTGTATACCTGGCTCCTCGCTATGCATCAGCAGCCCTGCCCGAGCTCCTCGAGATGATCGCCGAGATGGCAGTTGAGACCCCCAGACTGTTGGTCATGGGGGACTTTTACTTGCCATCGGTAGGGGAGACATCCGAGGTAGCTCGGGAGTTCATGGCCTCCATGATGGCCATGGACCTGACCCAAGTAATTCAGGGCCCCACACACGAGGGAGGACACACACTGGATCTCATTTTTGTCTCTGGCCAGTGGAGGAGTGATCTGGGAGTAGGGGATTTAGTCATCACACCCCTATCATGGTCAGATCACTCACTTCTCCGGCTCGACTTTCCAGCCGCTACTCCCCACCGGAACCGGAATTTCCAAGATGGTTCCGCCCAAGGCGCCTGATGGAACCTGATAGGTTCCAGACGGAGCTTGGGCCATTTCCTGTAGCCCTGACCCGCACCCGGATGGAGGACCTAGTGGCTGCATGGAATAATGCGGCCACTGGGGCCTTGGACCAGGTTGCGCCTTTGCGGCCTCTCTTGCAGCAGCGAACCACCCAGGCTCTTTGGCAGGTGGAGATCGTCACGCTCTGAATCTGACCGAACACAGGTGAGAGCCCATTTGAGGACTTACCTTGTGGCGTTAAGAGTGGCCAAATGTCAGTATTGTGCCACTCTTATTGCGTCCGCAGATAACCGCCCTGCCGCCCTGTTTGGGGTAACCCGCTCCCTCCTTCAACAGACGCCACGGGAAGCCCCTTTGCAGGGCAGAGCAGAGGAATTTGGGGAGTATCTGCAGGACAAAATCGCTCAGATTTGGAGCGAGTTGGTCCCCACTAGAACCGTCTGGAGGGGACGTCGGAGGCGGGTCTTGAGGTTCCATTCTGGGAGGAGTTTGACTCTGTTACTTCCGACAATATGGACAGGTTGTGTAGGCGACTGCGAGCTACCACATGTTTACTGGACCCGTGTCCCTCCTGGCTTGTACTGGCATCCTGGGAGGTCACACGAGGCTGGCTCCAGGAGTTAGTCAACCCTTCTTTGAGTGAGGGGTTCTTGCCGGCCGTCTTGAAAGAGGCGGTGGTGAGGCCCCTCCTCAAGAAGCCTTCCCTAGACCCAGCTTTGTTAGCTAACTACCGTCCCGTCTCCAACCTTTGCTTTCTGGCAAAGGTTGTAGAGAGTGTGGTGGCACAACAGTTTCCACGCCACTCGGAGGAAATTGATTATCTGGACCCGCACCAGTCCGGCTTCCGGCCCGGCCACAGCACGGAGACGGCATTGGTCGCGTTGGTGGATGATCTCTGGAGGGCCAGAGATGGGGGTTGCTCCTCCATCCTGGTCCTATTAGACCTCTCGGTGGCTTTTGATACCATCGACCATGGTATCCTATTGCATTGACTGGAGGGGTTGGGGGTGAGGGGCACTGTTTTGCGGTGGTTCTCCTCCTACCTCTCTGGTCGAGCGCAATTTGTATTGGCAGGGGGGCAGAGGTCGACCTCGAGGCCGCTCACTTGTGGGGTGCCACAGGGGTCGGTCCTCTCGCCTCTCCTGTTCAATGCATATATGAAGCCGCTGGGCGAGATCATACGTGGGTTTGGGGTAGATTACCATCTGTACGCGGATGACACCCAGCTGTACATCTCTACCCCAAACCACCCCAACGATGCCGTCGAAGTGATGTCCCGGTGTCTGGAAGCCGTACGGATCTGGATGGGAAGTAACAGACTCAAGCTCAACCCGTCAAAGATGGAGTGGCTGTGGCTACCGGCGCCCCGGTTCAACCAGTTGATTCCATCACTGGCCATTGGGGGCGAACATCTGGCCCCCGTGGATCGGGTACGCAACTTGGGCGTTCTTCTGGATGCCCGGCTGTCAATGGATGACCATGTGACAGCCGTGGCAAGGGAGGCGTTTCACCAGGTTCGCCTGGTGCGCCAATTGCGTCCCCTATTGGACCGGGACGCCCTTCGCACAGTCACTCATGCGCTTGTGACGTCCCGTCTAGACTACTGTAACGCTCTCTACATGGGGCTCCCCTTGAGATGCACCCGAAGGCTGCAGTTGGTCCAGAATGAGGTCGCGCGGGCAGTTTCGGGAGTCTCTAGATACTCCCACGTAACACCTCTCCTGCGCGGGCTGCACTGGCTGCCTGTGGCTTTTCGGGTGCGTTTCAAGGTGTTGGTTATTATCTTTAAAGCGCTCCATGGCACAGGACCTAGTTATTTTCGGGATCGTATCCTGCCCCATACATCCCTTCGGCCGATTCGCTCACACAGAGAGGGACTTCTCCGGGTGCCGTCCACTAGGCTGTGCCAGCGGGCGACGCCCAGGGGAAGGGCCTTCTCTGTTGCGGGCCCGATCCTCTGGAATGACCTTCCCCCTAACATTAGAATGACCACGGACCTCTGCTCCTTCCGCCAGAAACTCAAAACCCACCTGTTTCATCTGACCGGCCTGGCCTAATTCCATCTTTCCCACCTCAGTTTGTATTTTTAAATTCTGTGATTTGGTTTTAAGGTTAAGTTTTTAATTTTTATAAATTTGTACAGGGGTTTATTTAATTCGATTTTAGTTATATGTATTGTTGATTGTCATGGTTTTAATTTGTACCTGTACACCGCCCTGAGTACCTTCGGGGAGAGGGGGCAGTCTAGAAGTCCAATAAATAAATAAATAAATAAATGAATGAATGAATGAATGAATGAATGAAATTCAATGGTGAAAAGAGTAAGGTTCTACATTTAGGCAACAAAAACGAAATGCACAGGTACAGCATAGGTGGTACCTTGCTCAATAGTAGTAACTGTGAGAGAGGTCTTGGAGTCCTAATGGGCAACCATTTAAATATGAGCCAGCAGTGTGCAGCAGCCGCCAAAAAAGCCAACACAGTTCTAGGCTGCATAAATAGAGGAATAGAATCAAGATCACGTGAAGTGTTAATACCACTTTATAATGCCTTGGTAAGGCCACACTTGGAATACTGCATTCAGTTTTGGTCAAGATGTAGAAACGACATGGAGACTCTGGAAAGAGTGCAGAGAAAAGCAACCAAGATGATTAGGGGACTGGAGACTAAAACATATGAAGAATGGTTACAGGAACTGGGTATGTCTAGTTTAATAAAAAGAATGACTGGGGAGACATGATAGCAGTATTCCAATATCTCAGGGGTTGCCACAAAGAAGAGGGAATCAAACTATTCTCCAAGGCACCTGAGGGTAGAACAAGAAGCAATGGGTGGAAACTAATCAAGGAGAGAAGCAACTTAGAACTGAGGAGAAATTTCCTGACAGTTAGAACAATTAATCAGTGGAACCCATTCCCTCCAGAAGTTGTGAATGCCTCAACACTGGAAGTTTTCAAGAAGATGTTGGATACCATTTGTCTGAAATGGCATAGGGCAGTGGTGGGCAAACTCATTAGTCAACAGAGCCAAATATCAACAATACCACAATTGAAATTTCTTTTGAGAGCCGGAAGGTGTGGCCTATTTTCTGGGAATGGCTCAGCGGTCATGTGACTGGGTGGGCATGGCCAACTTGGAAAATGTGAAACTCACTTAACAATGGTCTTGGTTAGTAACCAAACTTTTAGGCTCAATTGTGGTCATAAATTCTTTCCGTCCTTTCTTTCTTTCTTTCTTTCTTTCTTTCTTTCTTTCTTTCTTTCTTTCTTTCTTTCTTTCTTTCTTTCTTTCTTTCTTTCTTTCTTTCTTTCTTTCTCTCCCCCTCTCTCTCTCACTCACTCTCACTCTCAATTTTAGGCTCAATTGTGGTCATAAATTCTTTCTCTCTTCCTCTCTTTCTCTCTCTCTCTCTCTTTCTCCATTTCTCTTTCTCTCTTTCTCTTTCTTTGTCTTTTTCTCTCTTTCTTTCTGTCTCTCTTTCTCTCTCTCTCTCTCTCTCTCTCTTTCTCTCTTTCTTTCTCTCTTTCCCTCTTTCTCTCTCTCTTTCTCTCTCTCTTTTTTCTTTCTTTTTCTTTCTCTTTCTCTCTCTCTTCTCTCTCTTTCTCTCTCTCTCTTTCTTTCTTTCTTTCCTTCTTTCTCTCTTTCTCTCTTTTTCTTTCTTTCTTTCTTTCTTTCTTTCTCTCTTTCATTCTCTCTTTTTCTTTCTTTCTTTCTTTCTTTCTTTCTTTCTCTCTCTCTCTCTCTCTCTCTCTCTTTCTCTCCTTCATCCACCCATCTCTATCACTCTGTGTGTGTGTGTGTCTGTCTGTGTCGCATTCACTCACTTAATCACTCATTCTGCATCTCTGTCTATCTTTCTCTCCCTCCCTCTCTCTGTCTCTCCGTGTGTGTCTGTCACTCTCTGATTCCCCCCTCCCTCCCTGTCTCTCTCTGTGTCTGTGCCTCTCGCTGTCTGTCTGCCCCCCCCCCACGCGGAGTCTCCTCAGCCCAGCCCGCCACGCTTACTCGCTCGCTCGCCTTAGCTTGGCCCGCCCGCCATGCTCGTTCGCTCGCTCAGGCTACTTCCAGGGGTGAGAAGGCTCCGTGTGGGGTGGGGAAGGAACAGTGTTCAGTGGGTGACCCACTGGACACCGGTTCCCTCCAATCACCCTGGAAGTAGCCTGGCTCGCCCACCTGCCCACTTGTTCGCTCGCTCAGGCTACTTCCAGGGGTGAGAAGGCTCCGTGTGGGGTGGGGAAGGAACAGCGTTCAGTGGGTGACCCACTGGACGCTGGTTCCCTCCAATCGCCCTGGAAGTAGCCTGGCTCTCCCGCCTGCCCACTCGTTCGCTCACTCAGGCTACTTCCAGGGGTTAGAAGGCTCCATGTGGGGTGGGGAAGGAACAGCGTTCAGTGGGTGACCCACTGGACGCCGGTTCCCTCCCATCGCCCTGGAAGTAGCCTGGCCCGCTCGCTCGCCAGCCCGCCACGCTTGCTCGCTCGTTTGCTTGCTCAGGCTACTTCCAGGGGCTGAGAAGGCTCCGTGTGGGGGGGAAGGAACGGCATTCAGTGGGTGACCCACTGGATGCTGGTTCCCTCCCCCCACCCACAGAGCCTCCGCACCCCCTAGAAGTAGACGAGTGGCTGGCATGCCGGCTGGGGAGGCTGCGCGGGAGGAAGGAGAGAGGGAATCGCCGTCTGTTAGGGAGGGTTGCTCCGGCGGGTCCCAGGAGTCCCACCGTCGGCAAGGATGGAGGAAGAGCCGCACTCGAGGGGCCAAAGAGCCACATGCAGCTTGCGAGCTGCGGTTTGCCAACCACTGGCATAGGGCTCCTGCCTAAGCAGGGGGTTGGACTAGAAGATCCATTCCAACTCTTTATTGTATTGTATTGTATTGTATAGTCACTTCCTTTTACTAATGCATATTAGAAAATTAACCCAGCTTTAAAACAGGAATTAACAATAATCTTCAATTAATTTAATTGATTGCATATACTGAGTTATATATTTAGGAACTTTTAGCAAATTTATTACATAGTGAAAAAGTGCAATAGACTATTTAACAATATAGATATTATAAATATTTATTTAATTCTCTCCTTTGTTCCTCCTTCCCCTTTAGTACAGTTAAATTAGAAAATCTATAATAATCAACTACAAATATAATAATCTATAATTGGAATTCAATATACAGCTGTTTATAGAATTGCATATAATTGTCTATAGAAAATTGATATTAAGGGCTGGATTTAATCAGTGACATATAACTTTACTATTGTTAACTATCAGAGTTTTTTTTAAATAAAGAAAGGTAAGAAAGGGACAGTACTTAGGGAAAGACCTAGTGTGAAAATTGGAAACCTATGGTATTGTGGAATAATTTTTTCCAAAAGTTAAAGATGGCAAACACACCCACAGTTACTAAAACTGTAAAGAAAACACAGCCAATGTCCCCAGCAGGATGTCCCCAGCAGGACAAAGGTTAACAACAGACATGTTGAGCAGTGAAAAACCAGGATCTGCACTAACCCTACAAAGCCTACAAGCCTCATTAAACATGATTCAGGAATTTGAGATAAAAACACATCAATAACTAAAAATCATGATGACATGAAAGGTGATATAGGGGAAGTGAAAAATGATCTATGGAGAATTCTGGTGGTGATGTCAAGAAGAGTGTGGGGAAGAATTCAGGGCTCTGACTTCTTATCTCAATCTACATATTTGGAGGATCCCTCTGGGAGTACACTGACCTTAGAGAGAGATGTGGAGGAGTAGGGAAACCCTAGGACTAATGAGGTGGAAAGCGACCACTCACTACGACGTGGGGATACCCTTTTAATCTGGTGTGCAAGCATCTGCCTTGTTTCAATGGTGGACTTGAAGTCTTGACAAACTATCTAAAAGGAGAAGGAAGAATTTAATCAACTTGCTTTGTCATCTAGTGGATTAGCGGACTGTTTTGCGGGTGGAAACAGTGGTGAGTGTTGGCAGAAAGGAAAGATTGCAGAGGAGAACGGGCAAGCAGTGAGTCTCCAGAGATCGGGTGAAAGACCTATAACCAAGAGGCCACTTGTAGGAGTGAGAGTGGCAGATTCTTAGAGGCAAAGACCAGCCCGAAGAATCAATTGGTGCAAGTGAGCGATCGGAGGGGAGACAACAAGAAAGAGCACGAATTGACTCTAAGACATACAGACTCAGTAGTGGAAAAGAAACTGAGAAGGAAGGAGGACTTGGAGAACTGTTGGTGTGCTTGAGGGCGGCGGTTGACAGACAGCAGTTAGGAAAAAGAAGAGGACAACAAAACAGAAGGGGAAGAGGCTGATGCAACAGCTGTGCTGAAATTTAGAACAGAGCTATATAGAACAGAAGAACGTGGACAATTTCTTCAAAGACTGAAAAGAAAAATAACCCAGAACCTTTTTTTAAAAAAAGGTAAAAGAATAGTGGTGAATGAACTGACTGCATTAATAGTTTAGTGAAATAAGTTACAATTATATACAATATCTAAATATAATATTTAAAATACCAATATACAATATTATAACAGAAACAAAAAAAAGAGAGAGAAAAGAAAGAAAAAAAACTAGCACGTGCATGGAGTGATTGCGGTTGAATTTAAAAATCTCACAGCCCAAGGATAGAAGCTATCTTTAAACCTGTTTGTTCGGCTGGCTATACTTTGATATATTCTGCCTGATGGTAGATGTGCAAAGAGATACCAACCAGGATGTGAATCATCTATGAGAATCTTCCTTACTCTGCTAAAACAGCGAGATTTGGCGATGTTATCCAGTGATGTCAGAGGGCAATCGATGGTTTCTTGTGCCGAATTGATCACTCTCTGTAGTGCCTTCCTCTCCGCTACTGTTAAACCAGCATACCACACTGTGATACAATATGTGAGGACACTTTCTATGGTGGACTGATAGAAAGAGGTCATCAGCCGTTGTTTCACCTGATTTTTCTGCAGGACTCTAAGGAAATGAAGTCTCTGTTGGGCTTTTCCAATCACCTGTTGTTTTTCCAGGTGAGATCTTGGCTAATAAGCACTCCTAAGAATTTAAAAGAGGAAACCCTCTTCACACAGTCCCCCTCAATATACAGTGGGGTAGGTGCTTCCAGAAATGTAGCACCAACTCCTTTGTCTTGCTAGTATTTAGATGTAAGTTGTTTCTTGAGCACCATGCGGATACCTTCTGGACTTCTTCCCTGTATGCTGATTCGTCCCCTCCAGTTATGAGATCCACCACCGTTGTGTCATCTGCAAACTTTATTATGATGTTGGATGGATCAGAGGATATGCAGTCATATGTATACAGTGAGTAGAGGTAGGGGCTGAGCACACAGCCCTGAGGGGAGCCTGTGCTGAGCTTCAGCGTGGAAGATGTAAAGGACCCAACCCTTACTGTTTGTGGACGATCGGTCAGGAAGTCTTTGATCCATTCACAAGTGAGGGGAGGGAAATTCAGGTCAGTCAACTTTTCAATGAGAATGCCTGGTAAGATGGTGTTAAAGGCTGAGCTATAGTCTATAAAAAGCATTCTGACATAATTCCCAGATTTCTCAAGTGGCTCAGTGCGATATGTAGAGCAATGGTGATGGCATCCCCTGTTGACCTGTTGTTTCTATACAAAATTTGATGGAAGACAGGACCTGAGGTGTTGTAGGACCAGTCTCTCAAAGCACTTCATCACAATAGACATCAATGCAATGGGTCTATAATCATTCAAGCTTTTTATGGCTGCTGTCTTTAGAACTGGGATAATGGTGGCTGCTTTCAAGCATGATGGGACTCTAGCCTGTTGCAGGGAGAGTTAAAAATCCTTGTCAGAACCCCTGTTAATTGGTCAGCACAGATTTTTACCATTTTCCCCAACACTAAAATTCCCATTTAAAATTAACAATCCCTAATCCCTGGGTAGAGACTAACCTAGGCCGGCCAAGCAGAAAAAGTGAGTTTTTAATTTCTGACGGAAGGAGCGGAGGTCCATAGTTGTTCTAATGTCGGGGGGAAGGTCGTTCCAGAGGGCTGGGCCCGCCACAGAGAAGGCCCTTCCCCTGGGCGTCGCCCGCTGACAAAGTCTAGTGGACGGCACCCGGAGCAGTCCCTCTCTGTGGGAGCGAATCGGCCGGGAGGATGTATGGGGCAGAATACTTCCCTCCATGTAGATGCTGTTCCATTGAGGACTACACATTGAGTGCGGTTGGTTACCCAGTTGCGAATCCATCTGGTGGTGATGCTGTCAAACCCACATTTTTCTACTTTATCTAATAGTAGGCTATGGTCTACCCCATCAACTGCCTTACTGAAGTCCAAGCAAACCATATCGATAGCATTCCTCTGGTCCACCAATTTTGTCACCCTGTCAAAGAATGCAATTAGATTAGTCTGGCATGATCTGTTTTTGACAAACCCATGTTGGCGTTTGGCTATTACTTTGTTTGCTGCTAGGTATTCACTTATTTGTTGCTTAATTATCTTTTCCAGAATCTTCCCTGGTATTGAGGTCAGGCTGATGGGTCTATAGTTTCCTGGATCTATTTTCTTTCCTTTTTTGAAGATGAGAACCACATCAGCTCTTTTTCCAGTCTTCTGGCAGTTCCCCGGTGCTCCAGGATCTCTGAAAGATATAGTTCAGTGGTTCTGAGATCTCGTCTGCCAGTTCCTTCAGAACCCTGGGGTGTAATCCATCCGATCCTGGTGATTTTGAACTCGTCCCGGGCAGACAGATGCTCGCTTACGCTGATGATACTCAGTTGTATATATCTACCCCAAACCACCCCAACAATGCCGTAGCGGTGATGTGCCAGTGCCTGGAAGCCGTGCGGATCTGGATGGGAAGTAACGGACTTAGGCTCAACCCGACCAAGACCGAGTGGCTGTGGTTTCCGGCTGCCCGATTCAACCAGCTCACTCCATCGCTGGCCATAGGGGGCGAACATCTTGCCCCTGTGGATGGGGCGCGCAATTTGGGTGTCCTCCTGGATTCCCGGCTGTCCATGGAAGATCAAGTGATAGCCGTGGCCAGGAGGGCGTTTTACCAGGTTCGCCTGGTTCGCCAATTGCGCCCCCTATTGGATCGGGACGCCCTGCGCACAGTCACTCATGCGCTCGTGACATCCCGACTGGACTATTGTAACTCTCTCTACATGGGGCTCCCCTTGAGGTGCACCCGGAGACTTCAGCTAGTCCAGAATGCAGCCGCGCGAGCAATTATGGGAACCGCTAGGTTTACCCATGTAACACCGCTCTTGCGCGAGCTGCACTGGCTACCTGTCGTCTTCCGGGTGCGCTTCAAGGTGTTAATTATCATCTTTAAAGCGCTCCATGGCTCGGGACCTAGCTATCTGCGGGATCGGATCCTGCCTCATACATCCTCGCGGCCGATTCGCTCCCACAGAGAGGGACTTCTCCGGGTGCCGTCCACTAGACACTGTCAGCGGGCGACACCCAGGGGAAGGGCTATCTCTGTGGCGGGCCCGGCCCTCTGGAACGACCTCCCCCCCGATATCAGGACGACCACGGACCTCCGCTCCTTCCGTCTTAAATTAAAGACTCACTTTTTCTGTCTGGCCGGGCTAGGATGAGTCTCTCTGCCTCTGGGGTTTTATGGGGAATTAGTATTATTTAGTTTTAATGGGAATTTTAGCGCAGGTTATATTTAATTTGTTTTTAGAATTGTTGTATGTATTTGGTTTTTATTCTTCCTGTGCACCGCCCCGAGTCCCTATGGGGAGAGGGTGCGGTTTTACAAATTAAATTATTATTAATTAAAAATTATTATTACCATTTTCTTCCCTATTTCAACTTGTGTTCCTAATCTGATTTTTATGGTGCTGTTTTTGATTGGTTGGACTGTTTTATCCCTTTGTGTAAAGACAGATGCAAAAAATGAGTTAAATAGTTCTGCTTTCTCCCTGTTGCTTATCATCTTCTTGCCATTTTCTCCCAGCAGTGGACCAATTGTTTCATTAACTTTTTTCTTTTTGTATTGAAAAAGTTTTATTGAGTTTACAAATTTTTTGGATAGGATAGGGTAAGGTGAGAAAATAAAATATTTTGAGAACTTTCACGTCAAGATCGTTGGCCCCTCCGGGGCTTCTTAACAAAACATAGATAATGCATTTCAATAGTACTGCAAGGTGAAGAGAAGTGCATACATCAATGTAAATTTTTAAATTCTATGCTAGCAATTGTGTACAAACATCCAAACAAAAGTTATACTGTATTAATAAAAGTCATTTCTTAGATCTAAGTCTCTTGGCAATTGTGTCTTCTTGTTCTCCTCCCTGACCCCCAGTGGACGGGGCCGTGGCCCCCTCCACTCCTCCAGGTTCCTCCCCCAGGGTAGAGGAATGTTTTTTAAGAAAGGCTTCCGCCTCAGCAACTGTTTTAATCCTTACTCTTCCTCCTTCCCAGAACACCAACATCCCTTCTGGCATCACCCACTTGAACCAAATCCCGTGCTCAAACAATTTTTTAGATAAGAAGGAAAATTTCCTCCTCACCTCTCGAATCTTTTTTGGGATCTGCTTCAAGATGGCAACTTCCTTCTGCTGGTACATTAACGGACCCTCTCTCTGCACCCTCAATATTCCCTCCCTGGTAGACCTTCTAACAAATTTAATATGTATCTCTCTGGGTAATTCATTTATTCTGGCATATGCTGAGTTTATTCTGTAAACCAGGTCAATGTCCCCCCTGATCTCTTCCTTAGGTTTATTTAAGTAATCTGCTAAAATTGTGCTCATAAGATCAGGAAGGCATTCACCAGATTCTTCCGAGATATTCTGAAATCTTAAAAAATATGACATCCTTTCAAAATCCATCCTAGACATATGACCAGTTAATTCCCCAATTTCAGTATTAACATTTTTAAGTTCTCCTTTTGCCCCAGCCAGCCCCACTTCCAACTCTTCAGTCTTCTGTGTGTTCTGCATCAATTTCTTCTGTGTCTCCAAAAGTTCTAACTTGGAGCTGCAGTGACCTTTTCTAAGTTCTTTAATTTCCAGTACCAAAGAGTGTAACACTTCCTCCATAGCTGTCATTCTTGCTTCCAAGCCTGAATGTTCTGGTTGCTTTTTAGAAGCCATGGTAAGCTGTTTAAATCAGTGCCACTAAGATGGCGTTTTTTGGGTGCGGCCGCTGCAACAAGTCAGGAGAAAAAGTTCAAATCGGTGTTGTAGAAAGTTATAAAGTCCAGAGAGAAAGGCAATTTTCACAGTCAATTATGAAGACAAAGAAGGCACTCCAGGGAAGAAATCAATTAATCACAAAAATCCTCCATTGGTAGAGAGAGACAGTGCAGGACACAAAGGAATGTTGGAAATTTTCCATAAAGAATAGTCATTTAGGAACAAAGGAAAGCCATCTTTCCCCGCCCAATCTGGAAGCCAGCAGGAGAAAGCAACAGAGAAAATTGTTCCAATAAAGCCGGACTTAGACTTACATTGTAGCAAGAAACAAACCGCAAACCACTTTCACTTCTTCAGTAAAGTCCAGATGAGAAATATCCGCTTCCTCGCAATCGAGGAGCCATTTCAAAGCGCCGCTGCTGTAAATCCGAGGGGGGGGTTAACAAACACCCCCCTCCATCGCTTTTAATCCAAGCCGCCAGCAAAGAAAAGGGTCAGAGTCACTTACAGTCCACCTCGCCGCCAAAGCCCCTGCAAAGCCATCCGGCTCGAACGCTCCCGCTCTCTTTAAATCTGCTGTTCGTTCCCGTCCTTCGTTGGCGAAGGGAACCAAGCCCCCCGCAGCATGTCTTCTCTCTCCTAGACCGAAGACAAGGATCCTAAGGTCCAGGCAAGCCGATCCTACGGGGGGGTCCCTAAAAAAGGGGCGCCCCGCACCGTTTGAGGCCGAAAAAAGAACAAAATGGCAGACGAGTCCTAGGACTCATCCGTCACCGCCAGAAGCCGGAACAGGAAGTCTCCTTAACTTTTTTCTTGTTTTTAACATGTTGGAAGAAACTTTTTTTTTTGCTATTTTTTACTTTTTTGGCAAGCCTTTCTTCATTGCGAGCCTTAGCTTTCCTCACTTCATCTTTACAGGCTTGGGCTATTTGCTGATATTTTGCCTTAGTTATGTCCCCCTCTTTCCACTTTTTATATTTATCCTTTTTGTCTTTCAATTTGTCAGAGAGTTCTTTATGCAGCCATTCTGGTTTCTTTTGGGAACTGTTATTTTTCTTCTTCATTGGTATTGCGCTAGACTGGGCTTTTATAATCTCATTTTTCAAAATTTCCCAAGCTTCTTGAGTTGTTTTCCCCTTGAGGATTCTCATCCATGGAATCCTTCCCAAGCTCTCTCTAAGTTTATTGAAATTAGCTCTCTTAAAGTCCAAGACTCTAGTTTGACTTTGTTCTACTACTTTTGTTTGCATAATGTTGAATTACAGTATTTCATGATCGCTTGCCCCCAAAGTTCCTGTAGCTTCTACACTTTCTATCATTTCCTCTCTGTTAGTGAGAATTAAGTCCAATATGGCTGATCCCCTTGTTCCCTACTCTACCTTTTGGGAAACAAAGTTGTCTGCTAGGATTGTTAGGAACCTGTTGGATCTTCCACTTGGTGCAGAGTTTGTTTCCCAGTTGATGTCAGGGTAGTTAAAATCCCCCATTACTATTGTAGTGTGCTTCCTACATACCTTAGTTAGCTGGTTAGCAAAAAGTTCATCTACTCCCTCTGCTTGGTTGGGTGCCCTGTAGTATAGACCTATGACAATGTCATTTCCCCCCCAACCTTTAATATTGACCCAAATACATTCAAGATAGTTCTCATCATTGTTGTGCTCTATTTCTGTAGAGATGTAATTATTTCTTATATATAGTGCAACTCCACCTCCTCTTTTATTTGGTCTATTTCTTTTAAATAATTTAAATCCTTCTAGCTGTATGTTCCATTTGTGGGTTTCATCTCACGAAGTTTCTGTGATGGCAACAATATCATATCTGCCCTCTTTTACTTGAATTTCTAATTCACCCTGTTTATTCCTCATACTCTGTGCATTGATGTATAGACATTTGAGTCCATTTTGATTGACCCTGTGTTTACTGTCTACATAATCTGTGTTATGCCTGACTATGGTTCTCTTTGCCCCTATTTCTTTGCCACGTGTATGGTCCGTGCACATGGTATGGCACTCACTGTTAAATGTCTGGTTTTTCTTGACAGCAGTGGTGATAATATTACCCGCACAAACATCTATGCTACATGCACTGATAACCCTATGAATTTTAGTTTGCTGGGGACAGAAATGTTCTTTATCTATTAATTCTCTGTCCCCACTGTTCAGTTTAAATGTTTATCCAGAAAATCTGTGAATTTAATGCCAAGTAACTCAGTCCCTTTCTTGGATGTGTGCAAACCATCTCTTTTGTACAGATTTTCATTGGACCAGCTGCGGGCATCATGACTAATAAAACCAAAGCCTTCCTTTTTACACCACTCCTTTAGCCACACATTAAACTCTGCTACACGCTGGCCTTTTCCTTTTTGTTCCTTATATACTGGTATAACCTCTGAGAAGATAAGCGTACAACCTGTACTACTAAGTTCGTACCCCAAGCTCTGGAAATAATTTTGCACAGAAGGTACATCTTTTTGGGACAGATCATTTGTGCCAAGATGTATAATAGCGTCAACTTCACAGTCCTTACTTGCATTCTTGACTATCTTAAGAATACGCCTCTTGTCTCTGCTGGCTGTAGCACCCAGCAGACACCTGACCTCTTTCAAAACCTCCATATCCTTTCCTAAGTTTACATCCCTTATGATTGAGTCACCAACCAGAAGGTGACTTCTCTTTTTGGATACCTTGCTCTTCTTGTGCGACTGATGCGTGATACCTGATTCACACTTTTGCATTTCTGAAGTAAGTTCTTCGCATTGGACCACAATTCCCTGCTCATTTGAGTCATTATTATTACAACTACCTTAACCTGTCACTTTAGTGTCTCCATTAAGATCAGCAAGGGCGCTATATCTGTTATGCTGGAACACAGCAAAAGATTTGTGTTTATGGTTATGGCTTCATTATATTTGTCTTTGTTTCCTGCTTTGAAGGCGGAGTTTTGGGCTCTCAGCAGTGATTCTACCTCTGCTGACATCCAGGGTATACGATTGCTGTAAACTCTGATACGCTTATTCACTGTTACATTATCTGTACATGTTTTAATGTATGAGAGTACAGTGTCAGTGAATTCTTGCAGCTCCAAATGTTCAAATATACTTCACTCATTAGTCTCAAAGCAGTCCTGTAACTGACAGAGTGCTCCCTCTGGCCAGATTTTGACAGTTTTCAAGATTGGTCATATCCTTTTCCTGAGGGGGATATACTTTGGGCACAGCAGCAGAGAGATGTTGTGAGACATACCCAGATGGGAGAGGGGGATTGCTCTATATGCTGTCTTAAGTTTGAGTACATATGGTCTAGAGTATACTTACCTCTGGTGGTACACTGCACATACTGTACAAACTTAGGGAGAACAGACTTTAGACTGGCTTGATTAAAATCCCCAGCCACGATAAAAGTGCCCTCAGGGTAAATTTACTGCTGCCTCTCGATGGCATCATGCAACTTAGAGAGCGCTGTGCTAATATTTGCATCAGGTGCAATATAGACAGCAGTGATAACTATAACAGAAATCTCTCTAGGTAAATAAAATGGCCGACAAATGACAGTTAAGAATTCCACATCTGCAGAACAGTGTGTGTAAGCAACTCTACTGTTAGTACCTCAGTTATTATGTGTGAAAATACACAGTCCTCCACCTTTGCTTTTACCAGAGTTATTGTTTCCTTCAAAACAACAGAGTTGTTATTTCCTTCTAGGAGTGATTCCTTAAATCACTCCTGGAAGTCCATTGGCAAGCATTTTTTTTTGACTGCACATGCGCAAAGATGGCGGTCTGCCGCTGAGCTCCGTGTCGGTTGCGGGGCTCATAGGCTACAGGGACATGTTGCCTGGCCCGGTGGGCACCTATAAGGGCTGGACCCAGTGAGTTGCCCACCCTGGCAGTCTTTTGAGGCCCGGATTGTCTCCCAGGGTGGGCTGGCAGCTCAGGACGGGTGAGGACGCCGGATGGCGGGCGCTGGACGGTGGGCCGGATGTTGGGCGGCGTGGAGGGCCAGAGCCGGGGTGGCCGAGCGTGGAGGCATCGGAGGCTGAGAGGTCGGGCCGGGAGGCTGAAGAACAACTGGGCCGAAGCTGGGGCCAAGCCGGGAGCTGGGCCGAGGCTGAGCCAAGAGGCCGGCTGGGAGGCCGAGGAACAGCTGCGCCGAGGCCTCGGGAGGCCGAAGAACAGCTGAGCCGAGGTCGAGAGACGCTGCCGGGGCCGCCGGGGTCCAGAGCTGGGAAGAGCCGGCAGCTGGAGCTAGATGCTGGAGGCCGGGGAGGCCAGAGCCGGAGGTTTCGAGGGCTGGAACCGGATCTGGGAAGAGCCGGCAGCTGGATCCAGGATGCTGGAGGCCGGGGAGGCCAGAGCCGGAGGTTTTCAAGGGCTGGAGGTTGGTACGGGAGGCCCTGGGGCTGGAGGAGAGCTGGGCATCGGCCGGAAAACACCTGGGCCCGAGGACTGAGAGATGCCTGATGTTGGGGGCTGGAGGAGGCCGAATGGAAGCTGGTCCGAGGCCATAGAAGATCGTAGGCTGGGGACTTGAATGGAGTTTGGATGGCCGGGCCTGACCTCCAGATTATACCCTACACAGACGAACTATCTTTACCACCCATGATTGTACAAACTCTTAGAGTCGGACTATATTTTACTGGTGTTATGTGAATTTTAATATATTTTAACATCTATAACATCTTATGTAGCTAACAATGCCCTTATAAGTAACTGTGTGACCCATTTTATATCTATTTTATATCTATTATGTACTCAAGGGCAGACCTTATTTTACTGCGGGAGTCCTCCTACTCACAGGTTTGGCCCTCCACTCTAACGAGGGCCCACCTTGATGAGGGATTAAGTAATCAAGAGAGATGGGCAAAGCACAGACTCAGAGGTTTTTTAGCCAAATTTGTTATTCGGATTTTAGGGGGCCCCAGGGAGGAGGGAGGGATTAGTCAGTCTGGGGGTGGGAATATCACCAAGCCGGCCAGTGGAGCTAAGAAGGAAGCGGGTGGGTCCGATAAGGGGGGGAAACACGAGTCATTCCCATAGGGGTTTTTTCCATTAAAACGGTCATGAGGAGGGGTAGGTGTGATGGGAGGCAGGGTTTTCATCACCGGTTGGGAGAATGTGGCCGCTGGTTACAAGCGGTCACAGGCCCCAATCCCTGCAGTCTAGGTGGTCAGGGATCACAGAGCCAGGGACCTAGGCTGATGTTTTGCAACGCCAGGTCCGTGGCCAACAAAGCCCCCTTCATTAACGACCTTGTGTCGGAGGTGAGCCGGACCTGGTGGGAATTGCAGAGACCTGGCTGGGCCACGAGGGAGGACTTCCTCTTGTGGAAATGTGCCCACCAGGTAACCCCGCGTTTCATCAGCTGCAGGCCATAGGCAGGGGTGGGGGGGGGTAGCAGTTATTGTTAGGGAAGGTCTTGAGCCGAGAGAGACCACTGTACCACAGACCACCGGCTGTGAGTCCGTCTGCGTGAAGTCGGGCCCAGGGAGGCAGTTGGGCTTGCTGATTGTGTACCTGGCTCCCCGCTATGTATCAGCAGCCCTGCCCGAGCTCCTTGAGGTGATCGCTGAGGTGGCGGTTGAGACCCCCAGACTGGTAGTCATGGGGGATTTCAACCTGCCATCGGTAGGTGAATCATCCGAGGTAGCTCGGGAGTTCATGGCCTCCATGACGGCCATGGACCTTACCCAGGTAATTCAGGGCCCCACACACGAGGGAGGACACACGCTGGATCTAATTTTTGTCTCTGGTCAGTGGATGAGTGATCTGGGTGTAGGGGATTTAGCCATCATACCCCTGTCATGGTCGGATCACTCACTTCTCCAGCTCGACTTTCCAACCGCTACACCTCACTGTGGGGAGGCGGAACCAGTAATTCCTAGGTGGTTCCGCCCCAGGTGCCTGATGGACCCTGAAAGGTTCCAGACGGAGCTTGGGCCATTACCTTTGATCCTGACCCACGCCCCGACGGAGGACCTAGTGGCTGCATGGAGTACCGCAGCCACTGGGGCCTTGGACCAGGTCGCGTCCTTGCAGCCTCTCTTGCGGTGGCAAGCCACCCAGGCTCCTTGGTTTACCAAGGAGCTGAGGGTGATGAAACTCCACAAGAGACGCCTAGAGAGGAGATAGAGATCCACACGGTCTGAATCTGACCGAACACAGCTGAGAGCCCACTTGAGCACTTACCTTGTGGCGATATGAGTGGCCAAACATCATTATTGTGCCACTCTTATCGCATCCGCAGATAACCGCCCTGCCGCCCTGTTTGGGGTGACCCGCTCCCTCCTTCAACAGAGGCCACGAGAAGCCCCTCTGCAGGGCAGAACAGCCCCTCTGCAGGGCAGAACAGAAGAATTTGGAGAATATCTGCAGGATAAAATCGCTCAGATTCTGAGCGAGTTGGCCTCCACCGAAAGTGGTCTAGAGGGATTGTCAGAGGCAGGTCTTGAGACAGCTTTGTGGGAGGATTTTGACTGTGTTACTTCTGAAGATAGGGACAGGTTACGTGGGCGACTGAGAGCCACCACATGTTTATTGGACCCGTGTCCCTCCGGGCTTGTACTGGCATCCTGGGAGGTTACATGAGGCTGGCTCCAGGAAGTAGTGAATGCTTCCTTGAGTGAGGGGTTCTTGCTTACCGTTTTGAAAGAGGCGGTGGTGAGACGTCTCCTCAAGAAGCCTTCCCTGGACCCAGCATTGTTAGTAAATTATCGTCCGGTCTCCAACCTTCACTTTTTGGCGAAGGTTGTAGAGAGTGTGGTGGCACAACAGTTTCCCCGTCACCTGGAGGAGATTGATTATCTGGACCCGCGCCAATCCGGCTTCCGGCCCGAACACAGCACTGAGACGGCATTGGTTGCGTTGGTAGATGATCTCTGGAGGGCCAGAGATGGGGGTTGTTCCTCCATCCTGGTCCTATTAGACCTCTCGGCGGCTTTTGATATCATTGACCATGGTATCCTATTGCATCGACTGGAGGGGTTGGGGGTGAGGGGCACCGTTTTGCGGTGGTTCTCCTACCTCTCCGGTCGATCGCAATTTATGTTGGTAGGGGGGCAGAGGTTGGCCTCGAGACCCCTCACATGCGGGGTGCCTCAGGGGTCAGTCCTCTCGCCGTTCCTGTTCAACACATACATGAAGCCACTGGGCGAGCTCATCTGTGGTTTTGGGGTAGAGTACCATCTCTACGCTGATGATACGCAGCTGTACATATCTACTTCGAACCACCCCAACCACATCCACGATATCAGATGGGCAGCACGTCCACAGCAGTCATTAGAATGGAATGTGATACTGTTGGACCTGGCGATATCACCTCCTAGCTCCATCTTCCTCCAGCACACATAATGAACACCCCCTCCACCTTCCCCGTTTCCATGGCAGCTGAAGCGGGCAGTAAAGCAGAGGCTGACATATATGTATAAAGAAGTAAGTGGAAAGCTTGTGGATATCCTTATATATATGTTTATAGTTATAAATGTCTATTTGAGTTAATTGATAGATCCTGAGAGGTGGGCGAAGCGCAAACTTAGGGGATTTTTAACAAAAAATTTAATTCGGATTTTAGGGGGTTCCAGGGTGGTGGGAGGGTCCACTCAGTCGGGGATGGGACAAGGTCCAGGGCTGTCTGGTGGAAATAGGGAAATGAAGAGGTCCATTAAGGAGGGGGGAATGGGGGTCAATCCTACAGAGGGCCTTCCTATCAGATCGGTCTTGGGGAGGGGCAAGGGCAGTGGGAGACAGGGACCGCACCATTTGTTGAACGTGGTGCTGGTTACAAGCGGTCACATGCCCCAACTCCCTGAGCTCCCTCCGCAATCTAGGAGGCCAAGGATCACAGAGCCGGGGCCCTAGACTGATGTTGTGCAACACCAGGTCCGTGGTGAATAAAGCCCCCCTCATTAATGACCTTGTGTCAGAGGGGGACCCGGACCTGGTGGGTATCATGGAGACCTGGTTGGGCCACAAGGGAGGATTACCCCTCGTGGAAATGTGCCCGCCAGGCTACCGTGCTTTTCATCAGGCTACCGTGCTTTTCATCAGGCTACCGTGCTTTTCATCAGGCTAGGCAGGGGTGGAGGGGTGGCGATTATTGTTAAGGAAGGTCTCAAGCTGTGGGAGACCACTGTACCTCAGATGACCAGTTGTGAGTCGCTCTACATGAAGTGGGGCTGTGGAAGGCAGTTGGGCGTGCTGATTGTATACCTGGCTCCCCACTATGTAACAGCAGCCCTGCCCGAGCTCCTTGAGGTGGTCGCAGAGATGGCGGTTGATACCCCCAGACTATTAGTCATGGGGGATTTCAACCTGCCATCAGTAGGCAAGACATCTGAGGCAGCTCGGGAGTTCATGGCCTCCATGATGGCCATGGACCTGACCCAAGTAATTTATGGTCCCACTCACGATGGAGGACACACTCTGGATCTAATTTTTGTCTCTGGTCAGTGGAGGAGTGATCTGGGAATAGGGGATTTAGTCACCATACCCTTGTAATGGATAGATCACACTCTCCTTCGGCTGGATTTTCCAATTGTCATGTCCTACCGCGGGGAGGCGCAACCAGAGATTCCAAGATGGTTCCGCCCCAGGCGCCTGATGGACCCGGAAAGGTTCCAGAGGGAGCTTGGGCCATTACCTGTGTCCTTGTCCCGCGACTCGACTGAGGACCTAGTGGCCGCATGGTATAGTGCGGCCACGGGAGCCTTGGACCGGGTCACGCTCTTGCGGCCTCACATGAGGTGCCGAATCACCCAGGCTCCCTGGTTCTCTGAGGAGCTGAGGGAGATGAAACGCCGCAAGAGTAGGTGGAGATCTTGTCGGTCCGAATCTGACCGAACACTAGTAAGAGCCCATTTGAGGGCTTACTTAGTGTCGATAAGAGTGGCCAAACGTGAGTATTGTGCCACTCTTATCACATCCGCAGATAACCGCCCTGCTGCCCTGTTTGGGGTGACTCGCTCCCTCCTTCATCAGAGGCCGCGGGAATCCCCTCTGCAGGGCAGAGCAGAGGAATTTGCAGAGTATCTGCTGGATAAAATCACTCAGATTCGGAGCGAGATGGTCTCCATTGAAAGTGGTCTAGAGGGATTGTTGGAGGCAGGTCTTGAGATACATCCATGGGAGGAGTTTGACTCTGTTACTTCCGAAGATATGAACAGGTTACATAGGCGACTGAGAGCCATCACATGTTTATTGGACCCGTGTCCCTCCTGGCTTGTACTGGCATCCTGGGAGGTTTCACAAGGCTGGCTCCAGGATATAGTGAATGCTTCCTTGAGTGAGGGGTTCTTGCCTACCGCCTTGAAAGAGGCGGTGGTGAGACCTCTCCTCAAGAAGCCGTCCCTGGACCCAGCATTGTTGGTAAATTACCGTCCGTTCTCCAACCTTCACTTCTTAGCGAAGGTTGTAGAGAGTGTGGTGGCACAGCAGTTTCCTCGTCACCTGGAGGAAATTTATTATCTAGACCCGCGCCAGTCCGGCTTCTGACCCGGTCACAGCACCGAGACGGCATTGGTTGCGTTGGTAGATGATCTCTGGAGGGCGCGGGATAGAGGTTATTCCTCTATCCTAGTCCTATTAGACCTCTCGGCGACTTTTGATACCATCGACCATGGTATCCTATTGCACCAACTGGGGGGGTTGGGGCTGGGAGGCACCGTTTTGCGGTGGTTCTCGTCCTACCTCTCTGGTCGGTCACAATATGTGTTGACGGGAGGGCAGAGGTCGACCTCGAGACCCCTCTTATGTGGGGTTCCTCAGGGGTCGGTCCTCTCGCCCCTCCTGTTTAACACATATATGAAGCCGCTGGGTGAGATCATCCGTGGTTTTGGGGTGGAGTACCATCTGTACGCTGACGACACTCAGCTGTACATATCCACCCCAGACGACCCCAACGATGCCGCCGAAGTGCTGTCCCAGTGTTTGGAGGCCGTACGGATCTGGATGGGTGTAACAAACTCAAGCTCAACCCTGCCAAGATTGAGTGGCTGTGGTTTCCGGCACCCCGGTTCAGCCAGATTACTCCAACTCTGGCCATCGTGGGAGAAACACTGGCCCTTGTGGAGAGGGCGCACAATTTGGGTGTCCTCCTGGATTCCCGGCTCTCCATGGAGGACCATGTGGCAGCCGTGGCCAGGGGGGCGTTTCATCAGGTACGCCTGATGCGCCAATTGTACCCCATATTGGGCCGGGCTGCCCTTCGCACAGTCACTCAAGCTCTCATGACGTCCCGACTCGACTACTGTAATGCTCTCTACATGGGGCTTCCCTTGAGGTGCACTCGAAAGCTACAGCTAGTCCAAAACGCGGCCGCGCGGGTGATTATGGGAGCCACCAGATGCTCCCACATAAAACCGATCCTGCGCGAGCTGCATTGGCTTCCTGTGGCCTTTCGGGTGCGCTTCAAGGTTCTGACGACCATCTTTAAAGCGCTCCATGGCTCGGGGCCTAGTTATATGCGAGACCGCCTCCTGCCCCATACATCCCTTAGACCGATACGCTCCCACAGAGAGGGCCTTCTCAGGGTGCCGTCAGCCGGACAATGCCGACTGGCGACACCCAGGGGAAGAGCCTTCTCTGTGGCGGGCCCTGCCCTTTGGAACGACCTACCCCCTGAATTACGCACCATCACCGACCTCCGCCTCTTCCGCCAATGTCTAAAGACATACCTTTTCCAACAAGCTGGCCTAGCCTAACCTCCCATGGGGACTTTTAGAAAGTTTTAAATTGGGTATTTTAATAATTTGATTTTTAGCATAGGATTAAGATAGTTTAATATATATTTTAAATTATGTATTTATTTTTGTACTTTTGTATGTTTTTAAATTTCCTGTGCGCCGCCCTGGGTCCTCTGTGGAGAAGGGCAGGATATAAATATAAATAATAAATAATTTAAAAAAATGGTATCAAAAGCCACTGAGAGATCTAACAGGACCAGGATAGAGGAGTAGCTCCTATCCCGGGCCCTCCAGAGATCACCCACCAACGTGACCAATGCCGTCTCTGTGCTGTGCCCTGGCCGGAAGCCGAACTGTTGCGAGTTCAGATAGACAGTTTTCTCCAGGTGCTGGGGAGCTGTCGCGCCACCACACTCTCAACAACCTTTGCAAGGAATTGAAGGTTGGAGACAGAACAGTAGTTGGCCAACACAGTCAGGTCCAGGTAGGGCTTCTTGAGGAGGGGTCTCACCACTGTCTCTTTCAAGGCAGCCGGCAGAAACCCCTCACTCAAAGAAGCATTAACAATTCCCTGAAGCCAGCCTTGTGTAACCTTCTGGGAGGCCAGTACTAGCCAGGAGGGACACGGGTCCAGTAAACATGTGGTGGCGTTCAGCTGCCCCAGCAACCTGTCCATGTCCTCAGGAGTCACAGGATCGAACTCTTCCCAGATGACAGACTCAGGACCTGCCACCGTCAGCCCGTCTGAACTAGTCCAGTCGGAGGCCAACCCGTCATGGATCTGATCGATTTTATCATGCAGATAACACCCAAATTCCTCTGCACAACCCTGCAAGGGGGCATCCTGCACCTTCTGATGAAGAAGGGAACGGGTCACCCTAAACAGGGCGGCAGGGCGGTTATCTGCAGACGCAGTAAGAGCGGAGAAATAATTACATTTCGCCGCTTTTATCGCCACTAGGTAGGTCTTCAAATGCGACCTTACCAGTGTCCGGTCATATTCGGAATGGGTGGCCCTCCAACTGCTCTCTAGGCATATAGCTACTGGTTTTCTACATCTGACACATCATTTGCCTCTATATTTAGGAAACTGCTCCAAGTATTCATTTTCCTTCCCAGCACTAAAGGAAGTAGAATATCAATAGGAAATAAATACTTTGCAAATTTTTATTCAAGATCAGCACAAACACATGTGTGCTTTTAACAAAGATAAATTTGGTAGATTTGATTAATTACTCACAAGCTCTCACATTTATTTGTCTACCATAGAAGTAACTGCTGTTGCTATTTCTTCCATTATTTTTGTAGTGTATGTGTGTGCATTTATAGTAGATTTCTGGTTCTTCTGGTCTGAAAGTCTTAGGTGAAACAGTTTAGATTATTGTATATCAAACACATGGCTCACCTGTTCAACTTGCTATTTAGAGGAAATAAAAGCATTTCCTCCATTATTTTTGAGATATAAAACAAGGTGACTTTTTCTCAATGTGCTTTTAAGGTTTTTAATCTGATATCTTCTACATCAAAACATATACTGTGTGTGTGTGATGGGTTCTGCCCAGCTTTACTACTGCTTTGGTCGTGCGTGTGAAGCACATGCACAGTTCAATTAAAATTGTTGTGTGCGTGCGCAGAAATAAAAAGCAAGATGGCGGTGATGGCGCGGCAATGAGGGAACCTGTTCAGGGGCATGGTAGGCCTGGGTCGCTGCTGGTTCCAGCGACCCAGGTTGCCATACCACTACTGGTTTGTAGTAGTTAATTTCTCCGTTAAATTGCATTTTTGGTCAGAAATGATGTTCTACCCACAATGATTTTTTGCAAACTGCATTAAAGCTTGAAGAATACACCTCTGCTTATAATGATAAATATTATTCATTTTCAATGAATAGCATACAGTCAATCAGCTGAGAGCAACCATGCGGCTCACCTGCACTGGCTGTCTTCCTGCTGACAGGTGGGTGGTTGCAGGCGCTCCACCAGCTTGGGTGTAGCTGGACCAGAGCACTTTGTCTTCTCCTGCTGCTGCTGCCAAAAGAAAGAAAGAAAAAAAAAGAAAAAAAAAGGGAAGAGACAGTGAGTCTGCTTGGAAGGGAGCTGTGGCAACCTGTCTGTCTCTTTCAGGTACTTCTACCCCTGGGAGGGAGGGGGCCAAGGGGGACCATAAAGAGAACAGCATTTCCTCTGTGAATGGAGGGAGAGAGAAAAGTTTGGCTTCTCTCTGCCACAGCATTCAATGCTAAGTGCTGCAGCAGAGAGAATCTGAACTTTTTTCCTCTCCCTTTGTTCACAGCAGAATTGCTGTAGCCTCTCCCCCACATGTACCCTATGTGAAGTTTCCAGAAGATGATCTAATTAATTTATGAACCTGGAGACAAAGTTCAAAAGAAATCCAATCATTTATTAGGATCAACTTTCTAGCATTACTTCTGTGGAGCCAAAACTGAAAATCATTTAAGAGTGTCTGAACTTTACCCCTGTGTCCCCTCCCCTCTGCCTAAGTCATAACTCACATTAGCCAACAAGAGACAGGAGTAGGGTCTTGGCCAGCACATTCACAGGACAGCTTTGAAATTCCACCCTGACCACAGGTATGCATTGAATTCTCCTCTTTTCTCTATGGCAGCTTGAAAGTAGTCATGGAGATGCTTTACAAGCTGACATCTGGCTCCCCTCACTTCCCGTAACCAACCTATGGGGGGGGGAACTATTTGAGTACATATGTATAACTTAGGGATGCATTCCTCCCCCAGGCTTGCCTGGATTTTCTGCATGGAATTTTGCTATAAGGCGATCAGCCTGGATGTTTTTACTTTTCACCCAAGATGCCTCTGATAAGGGGTAACCCTTCCACTTAATTAGGTATTGGAGTTGTCTCCTGTGCCATCTCGAATCAAGGATTTGTTGAACTTCATAATGTACTGAGGCCACCTATGACTATAGGGCCTGGGGCTCCTGGGGTAGCGGCCACAGGGTGGATCCAATCACGGGTTTCACCCACTTTTTAGCAACTCTACTATAAAGTCCATTGCAATCTCCTCCCTCGTGGTTAGGTCACTTACGGGTTGGCCTTGTGGGTCAGGGCGTTGTCGCCTGGTGGTTACTTGGGTAGCTCTTTGAGTAGAAGGAATGATGGTGTCCACTACATGCTCCCGTTCGCATTTGTACTGAGGCATGCATGAGAGGGCATCAGTTAGAAAGTTCCTTCCACCTGGAATGTGCTTTAAGACAAAATCAAAGCGGTTGAAGTATTGAGCCCATAGGACTTGTTTGGGTGATAGTCTCCGTGGGGTCCTAAGTGCTTTCAGATTTTTGTGGTCAGTCCAGACTTCGAATGGTTTCTGGCTCCCTTCCAACAGGTGTCTCCAGGTTAGCAGTGCCCATCTCACTGCAAAAGCCTCCTTTTCCCATGCAGCCCATCGTCTTTCTGTGTCTGTGAGGTTGCAGGAGATGTCATACGTTTCCTTGGTTGTTTCTTTGGAGTAGCACTGCTTCCACTGCCATGTCGCTGGCACCTGCCTGGATCATGAAGGATTGTTTGGGGTCAGGATGCTTCAGCACCGGCTCCTTTGCACACATTTCTTTTAGCATTTTCAATGCCTCTAGCCAGGTTAGATCCCACTGTAGGGGGTTGTCCCGGATGAGGTTTTGTTCCTGGGCTCCCTGTCTTCAGGAGGTCTGTCAGGGGTTTGGCAATCTTTGCAAAGGAGGGGATGGATTATCTGTAGAAGTTCGCGAACCCTAGGAAGCTTTGTAGCTGTCTGCGGGTGCAAGGGGGTTGCCAGTTTAGGACAGCTTGCACTTTGGCTGGGTCCATCTCTATTCCCTCATTTGACACTCGGTAACCCAGGTAGTCTAGCCATGCATGGTGGAATTAGCATTTTGATACCTTGACATACAGGTTGGCTGCCAGAAGCTTTTCCAGTACTTGGCGGACCAGGGGTACGTGGTCATCAATGGTCTCAGTGTAGATAAGGATGTCATCTAGGTAGACGAGGATCCCCTTGTAAAGGTGCTCATGCAACCCCTCGTTTATTAACTGCATGAACACCGCTGGGGTCCCTTGCAGTCCAAAAGGCATCACTTTGAATTGGAAGCTCTCCATGGGGTAGTTGAATACTGTTTCCCACTCATCTCCCTCTCTGATACGTACTTGTTAGTATGCTTCTCTGAGGTCTAGTTTGGTGAAGATGAGATAGCCAAATGAGATAGCATGTCCTTCATGAGGGGGAGGGGGTATAGGTTGTGTACACACACCCCATTTATCCTTTGAAAGCCCACCTACAATCTCATGGTTCCATCTTTTTTTTCTTTGAAGAAAACTGGTGCAGCGACCTGTGGCTTGACTGGCTCAATGAACACCTTTGCTAGGTTTTTGTCTATGTATTTGCCATCTCTTGCATTTCCCGGGGCATCATGGCGTACAGTTTGGGCTTGGGTAGTTTTGCCCCAGGCATGATTTCGATAGCACAGTCTGTCTCACAGTGAGGAGGCAGAATATCATACTCAGTCTCGCTGAATAGTTCTGTGAGGTATTGATATTGATATGAAGCCGCTGGGCGAGATCATCCGTGGTTTTGGGGTAGAATTCCATCTGTACGCTGATGACATCCAGCTGTACATTTCTACCCCAAACCACCCCAACGATGCCGCCGATGTGATGTCCCAGTGTTTGGAGGCTGTGAGGGCCTGGATGGGGAGGAACGGGCTCTGATTCAACCTGTCCAAGACCGAGTAGCTGTGGTTTCCGGCGCCGCAACATAGCCAGTTAGTTCCATCTCTGGTTATCGGGGGGGAAAAGCTAGCCCCCGCAGAAAGGGCTCGCAACTTGGGTGTCCTCCTGGATTCCCAGCTGTCCTTAGATCAGTGCTTCTCAATTATTTTCTGTCATGCCCCCCTAGGAAGAAGAAAACATTTCGCGCCCCCCGCGCGACTGTAAATAGTATCATTTGTCTATAAAATTGTTATAAGTACACCTCTGCCGAGGTCAAACGCGCCCCCCTTTATGGAGCCTCGCGCCCCCCCTGGGGGGCCCGCCCCACTATTTGAGAAGCACTGCCTTAGATGAACATCTGACGGCCGTGGCCAGGGGGGCCTTCTATCAGGTGTACCTGATATGCCAGTTGCGCCCCTTTCTGGATCGTGGCACCTTACAGACAGTCACTCAAGCTCTTGTCATTTTGCGCCTGGACTACTGTAATGCTCTCTACATGGGGCTGCCCTTGAGATGCACCCGGAGGCTCCAGTTGGTGCAGAATGTGGCCGCGCGGGGGATTTTGGGAGTTTCAAAATACTCCCATGTAACACCTCTCCTGCGCGAGCTGCACTGGCTGCCGGTAGCCTTCCGGGTGCGTTTCAAGGTTTTAGTGACCATCTTTAAAATGCTCCATGGCAGTGGGCCTGGTTACTCGCAGGACCGCCTTATACCGCATACCTCCACTCGACCTGTCCGCTCCCACAGTGAGGGCCTCCTTAGGGTGCCGTCCGCTGGACAATGCCAGCTGGCGACTCCCAGGGGAAGAGCCTTCTCTGTGGCAGGTCCCGCCCTTTGGAATGACCTCACCCCAGACCTCCGGACTATCACCGACCTTTGCCTCTTCCGCCGGACTTTAAAAACCTATTTTTTCCAAATGGCCGGCCTGGCATAGCTGCTACAACCATGTTTTATTAGATTTGGGTTTTAAATTAACTGTCTCTTTTTAGCACGGGTTAAAATTGTTTAACAGTAGTTTTAACTTTTGTAGAATTTGTACTATTTGTATTGTTGGTTTTTAAGTCCCTGTGCACCGCCCTGAGTCCCTCTTTTGGGAGATAGGGTGGGATAGAAATTTAATGAATAAATAAATAAATAAATTCCATCAGAATCAGTTCAGCCTCTGGGGTTTTGTCAGATGTGGTTGCCAGTTATTCTTGTAGGCTCTTTTGGGAGGCCCTGTGTGGGTGGTTTTTCTGCTTGCTGGTGTGGGACGGGTTGTCTGTGGGTATCCCCTTGCCACCCGATTGTTGGTCCCCACTTGTCTAACCAGGAAAGTCCCAGTATGACTGCATCTGTCATTTTGGTGGCTATTATGAATCGAATTACTTCCCAGTGATTCACTAGCTCTAGCGTCACTGGTTCAGTCAGGTGGGTGGCATAGGCTCCTCTAATTAGGGATCTTCTATTGGGTGGAGGAGGTGGGCTGAGCTCCAGTCTGCATCTCCTCCCCTCAACAGGATCAGATGTCCCTCCCCTCTCTTTTGGGCAGCATGATGGCCCCTCATAAGCAAGTTTAAAATCCTCCCTCTGTTGCTCTATTGTACTCCGCAGGGATTCCATCTGGGGCTTTGGGAGCCTGGCTTGTGCCCAGTCCGACCTCCAGTCCACCCTTGCTAGCTTGCTTGAGACCCTTGCCTGTATCTGGGGACTAGGGCAAAGGAATTTCCACCACTACTTATCTTCTCTTGCTTCTGCTTCTGAGAAAGGCATCACTGCTTGGCATTGCCACATACCTCCAACCACAATCAATCTCCTGTTGCCTGATTTTCCCTTCAAGCACCCCAAACATTGGGGGATTTCTCGAAGAGCCTGGGATTCAGGGAACCTGGAAATCTTTTTTAAAAGTCAGTTTTGGCTCTCTGTGATGTTCCCAGAAGATGACCTAATTAATTTACAAGCCTCGAGACAAAGTTCAAAAGAAATCCAATCATTTATTAGGATCAACATTCTAGCATTACTTCTATGGAGCCAAAACTGAAAATCATTAATGGCATTTGAACTTTACCCCTGTGTCTCCTCCCCTCTGCCTAAGTCATAAATCACATTAGCCAAGAAGATGCTGAAGTAGGGTCTGGACATGCATATTCACAGGCCAGTTTTGAAATTCCACCCTGACCACAGGTATACATGGAATTCTTCTCTTTTCTCTATGGCAGCTTTATAGTAGTCATGGAGATGCTTTACAAGCTGACAGCAAGATACCACATACATGGATGGAAGTAACATTACTTTAATTCCAAAAAGAGACTCAGATTTAACACATATAAAGAACTATAGGCCAATATCCTTATTAAATGCAGACTAAAAATATTTGCTTTAATAATAGCTGAAAGACTCAAGAGATTTTTGAATAAGTTTATACACTCTGCCCAAAATGGGCTCCTACCCCAAAGGCAAATTAGAAACAATGTGAGAATAATTTTAGATACTCTGGAGTACACTATGAAAAACAATTGGCATTGATTTTTCTAGATGCTCAGAAAGGTTTTGACAATGTGAATTGGCAATTTATGGTGCAATAATTAAAATGTTTAATTTTTTAATTTTGGCAAAAAAATTATAAACATGATTAAGGCAAATTATACAAATCAGAGAGTAAAAGTGATTGCGAATGGAGATGTGACAGAAAACTTCCATATAAAAAAAGGCACAAGACAAGGATGTCAACTATCTCCATTGTTATTTATTAACATTGGAAGTGTTAATTAGAAATATTAGTCAGGATCCAGAAATAAAAGAAATGAAAATAAAAACGAAGAGTATAAATTACAAGCATTTGCATATAATCCAGTTTTTATATTAGAAGAACCATTAGAAACTGCCCAAGATTGGCTTTCGGCGATCATGTCACAGTGGAGCAGAGCAAGGGAACAGTGCACTATTATGATTGTCTGGTGGTCTGAAAAGGCAGAGTTAATCCTGGAGGGACTAACAAAATAGAGTAGAAACTCTGGAGGCAACAAGGAGAAGGGTGATCTCCCATTGTGACAAGAGGAAACCTTTCAAAAATGGCAAGAAAGAAATTGGCCAGCATGGTGGATGCAGAGCTGCAACTGCCAGTCATAGATCACAAAGAGAAAAGAAGAAAGCAGCATGAGGTATCAGGGAAGATTTGGGGGATTTAACAACCAGTAAAAGTTTTTGCCTTTGAACAGAGTTCTGAGAGTGAGTCTCCAAAGAGGGGCAAAATTTCTCTTCCAAGATGCAGTGGCAATTTAGCAGTGGGAGCAGTTCAATGTCAAAGGACAGATATTAAAGATGGAGAGAAAAGAAGGTGAAAAGAAACTCTGGATTATCATGTAAGAAATGTCTAGGGATATATCAGACATTTTTGGATTGTGATTGTGGCTGTGTTGGAGTTGGTATTTACTGAACTTTGGAATATAAAACTTTGAGACAAAAGGGAGTGACAAGAATCTTTGGTCTACCATTAAAAATAACTTTTAGGGATACACTAGACATTCTTAGATTGTGACTATGGCTGAGTTGGAATATAGTACTTTGCAGGAAGATCTTAACAGCAGAGGGACTAGGGACTGTGCCAAATTGACTGAGACAGCCATGTAGAGGCACAGTGTCTAATGCAATATCCAGAAAAATGTATAGAGAAATAGATATTAATAGTTGCAACATTTAAAGACTGTAAATATATAATCCAGGGGGACTACTTTACATCACCTTATATTTAGATTATAACAGTGCATATATATTTATATTATAATACATAATTTACATTTAATCTTATGCTTAATTGTATATTTATACACGTATATACCTAAAGATTTAGACATATATTTATGTTATTGCATATTTATTTTTCCATAGGAGTATATCAATATAAGATTGCTTGTTTAAATATTATGTAAGAATAATTAATACTGAATAGTAAACTGTGTATAGATTTGGAGGAATTAATGTAGGAAAGGTGGGAAGTATTGTAGGTGAATAATAGTCTATATATGTTATTGTGAAGAACATTTTTTGGGCTGTGAAAATGATAAGCACAATGATCTTCATGAAAAAAGGGAAGAAAACAACACCAAACCCTACACTTACAGCATCATCCCCATCAAATCAAAGATCAATAGATAGTATGTTGAGTGTAGAGAAAACAGGTTCCACACTGAACATGCAGACTATGCAGACAACTCTCTGCATGATTCAAGAAATATGACAAAAACACTAGAGTCGATAGTGAGGAATCATGAGTAGATTAAAAATGATATGGGAAGGTGAAAGGAGACATCCAAAAACTAGATGAAAAAATAGGGACAATACAACAGGCAATAGCTAAGAATGAACAGAAAATACAAATAGTGTGGGGGAAAGCACAGCAAACAGAAATGAAATTAGAAACAATGGAACAGAAACTGATTGCAGCAAATAGGAACCTGGAAGAGGCGATCTTACCTTTAGAAATGGAAAAAGCACTTTTTTTTTTTTAGGTTTCAAAACTTAGTAGAAAACAAAGATGAGGACTTACTAAAGATTATGATAGAATTATTAGCAGACACCCTCCAGAAGAACAAGCATGAGATCCAAAGTGATATAGATGAGATATACAGAATACATACAAACTATACAAGATGGCATAAATTACCAAGTGAAGTTCATGTGAGGTACTCCAGGAAAAAAAAAAGAGATGAAATATACAAGAAAAGATGAGCCAATTACCTATAAAGGAAGAAAAATTCAAACATTAAAACAAATTCCAAAAAGGAATTTGAATTGCTAGGTTGGCAGAAGCTGCTCACTCCATTACACAGTGCTAGGGATTCGAACCACTGAACTGCTGACCTTCCCGATTGACAAGCTCAGCATCTTAGCCACTGAGCCACCATGCCCCTCTTACAAGATATATGGAGAGAGCTAAATTCAAATAAAAACCAATATACTTTTTACTCACATACACACAACATGGTCAAGAATCAATATGGTATGGATGAACCCAGAATAGACAAGAGACATAGAGGAGGTAGAAATAATGACAAATACATGGGCAGACCATAACCCCTTAAAAGTGATCTGGAAAGGACAGAAAAAGAGGCGGAGATTGATTTTGAAATAATAATAATAATTTATTAATTTATAGACCGCACCCTCTCCCCCATGGGGACTCGGGGCGGTGCACAGGCAATTTAAAAATCCAAAAATACAACAATATACAAATACAAAATGTTAAAATCAAATTAAATTAACCCCTATGCTAAAATCACTATTAAAACCCTTAAAACCCTAACAATACCCCCTAAAAATTTATACAATTTCATTTTGTGGCTAGGAATGTAGACATTAGGCCAGGCCGGCCTGATGGAAGAAGTGAGTCTTTAACTTCTGGTGGAAGGAGCGGAGGTCAGTCGTTGTTCTAATTTCAGGGGGTAGGTCATTCCAGAGGGTTGGGCCCACCACAGAGAAGGCCCTTCCCCTGGGCGTCGCCCGCTGGCATTGCCTGGTGGACAGCACCTGGAGAAGTCCCTCTCTGTGGGAGCGAATCGGTCGAAGGGATGTATGGGGCAGGATGCGATCCCGCAGATAACTAGGTCCCGTGGAAAAGGAATATGTAAAAATATGTAGAATTATTTCTTAAAGAAAACAAGAAAGAAGAAATATCATTGTAAAATCTGTGGGATATGACTAAAGCATATGTCCGGGGTCTAACAATAGTATACATGGCAAGGAGAAATAAGGAAAAGAAAAAACCCCAAAATAAGAAAATAAATGGAAAAAGAGATTTGATAAAATATAAAATTTAACAACACAAGAAAAAATGGCACAAAAGGTTAAATTGGCAAAACAATTTTTTGAATGTGCAAATAAACCAGGGAGATGGTTGGCATATAAATTTAAAAAAGAAAAAGAGAAGAGAGAAAAAAAACTGTAAGATGAGAGGGAATCCACACTATCAGATGCAAGAAAAAAATATAATAATTTTTTTTCAAGGACTTGTATAGTTGGAAGAAAGTATTAAACAATATTTAATAGAGAGGGCTATAATTACAATTCTGAGTACAAAGAGAAAGATGCTAAATGAGAAAATAAACATGATGGAATTAACAAAGGTAGTCAAAAAAACAAAAAATAAATCACCAGAACCTAATGGACAAGGGCCAATGGAGACACTAATGCTGGAACTATACAATGAAGAATTCTTCTTCTTGTGCCATATCTGTCATTGGACATTGGTGATCATGTTGGCAATCCTAGTTCACAACAAAGCATTAGCAGAGGCTAAATTACCGAAATCATGGACAGAGGCATACATTATATTAATACCGAAAGAAGATACAGACAAAATGCCACAGAGAAGGCTCTTCCCCTGGGCACCAGCAGCCGGCATTGGCTAGCTGATGGCACCCTGAGGAGGCCCACCCTGTGGGAGCGGACAGGTCAAAGGGAGGTATGTGGTAGGAGGCGGTCCCGCAAGTAACCGGGTCCCGTGCCATGGAGTGCTTTAAAGATGATTACTAGCACCTTGAAGCGCACCCGGAAGGCCACAGGGAGCCAGTGCTGTTTGCGCAGGAGGGGTGTCACATGGGAGTATCTAGAGACTCCCAAAATCCCCCGCGCGGCTGCATTCTGGACTAGTTGGAGCCTCCAGGTGCACCTCAAGGGGAGTCCCATGTAGAGAGCATTACAGTAGTCCAGGCGGGAAATGACGAGGGCTTGAGTGACTGTGTGTAGGGCGTCACGATCTAGAAAGGGGCGCAACTGGCTTATCAGGTAAACCTGATAAAATGCCCCCCTGGCCATGGCTGTCAGATGGTCATCCAAGGACAGCTGGGGATCCAGGAGGACGGCCAAGTTGCGGACCCTCTCCGCGGGGGCTAATGACTCGCCCCTGATAGCCAGAGATGGAAGCAGCTGGCTGTCAGGGTCCGTTTCTTATAGTACTCAAGAAAGACCACACTTAAACATTGTTTGGAATGAATAAGGTTACTTTTACTGAATACCCAAGATTAACAGACCATAGTGAAGCAGAGAGTAACTAGTTTAGGCGCGAACAATGAGTATTATTGCTTAAGCCCACCCCAATAGCCCTAACCCCCCCTAGCATTGTCCAATGTACTTTCTTCTCCGACATCAGGTGGGCAGGTCATCACCAGCATGGAATGTGAGACCGTTAGACCAAAGATAACACCGGCCGGCAACATCTTCCACCAATCGTCCACCAGCGTTCATAAATGAAACCCCAGCGCCCCACCCTCCCCGTTTCCATGGCAGCCAAGCAGCATAGAAATCAGAAGCGAAGAAATCAGAAGCGAAGGCTGACATCCGGACCTCCTCCAGCAGCAGGCAGGATCCCCTGAAGCCCCCGAGAAGTAGGCATGTTAGATCTGCAAAAGAGACAAAAAAAAAGACAAAACAACATAGAAGAGAGAGGGAAGGGGTTATGGTTTGTGTGGATACTTTGCATAAAACTGGCGTATAAGCTTCGGGGCTTTGAGATGCTCTCTCTCCACCCATTCATTGTGAGAAGGAGGAAAGTCTTTCCACATGACCAAGAATTGAGTTTTGTTTCTACGGACTCTGGAGTCCAAAATGTCCCGAACTTCATAGTGTTGGTGACCGTCTACCATAATCGGTACAGGGGAATCAGGATGGGGTTTGCGGAGATGCGAAGTGCGTTCAGGCTTCAACAAGTGAACATGGAACACCGGGTATAAGCGACGGTAGGTTTTAGGGAGATCCAAACGGACGGAAACGGAACTAATTATCTTAGTGATAGTGAATGGCCCAACAAATTTAGGGCCCAATTTCTTGCATTTCTGAGGGCTATCCAAATGTTTAGTAGAAACGAAAACTCTATCGCCAACCTTGTAGGTCGGAGGAGCCGCTCGCTTTTTATCAGCATATAACTTATGTGATTGATGCGCCTCTTCCAAAGTTTTCCTTATGACGGGCCACACCGAAGACAGTTTGGTGGACCAATCAGCCAGGGAGGGAACTGCAGGCGAGTCGTGAGGCAATTCAGGGATGGGTACAAAGTCCTGACCGTAAATGATCTTAAAAGGGGTCATATTCGTACTGGAATGAACAGAGTTATTATAGGCCACTTCGGCATGTATCAGAAGGTCGGCCCAGTCATCCTGTTGAAAATTTATAAAACAGCGTAGGTATTGTTCCAGAACGGAATTGGCCCTCTCGCAAGCGCCGTTCGTCTGCGGATGGTAGGAGGAGCTTAGGCCCTGGGAGGACCCTATCAGTCTCAAAAATTCCTTCCAAAAGTGCGATGTAAATTGAGTACCTCTATCGGAGATGATACATTTAGGGACACCGTGGAAACGGTAAATATGGTTCAGGAACAGCTTAGCCAGCGATTTGGAGGACGGAATTTTGGAACAAGGTACAAAGTGGACTTGCTTGGAGAAAAGATCCGTAACCACCCAAATGACGGTATAGCCCTGGCTGCTCGGAAGGTCAACAATAAAGTCCATCGAAATCTCCTTCCAAGGAGCTTCTGGCTTTGCCACAGATTGTAGGAGGCCCTGGGGCTTCCCAGGAGCCCGTTTCGAAGCAGTACAAACAGGGCAACTGGCGATATATGACTCAACGTCCTTCTTGAGGGAAGGCCACCAAAACTGGCGTTTAACTAGATGTATAGTCTTAACAAATCCGAAGTGTCCCGCCAATCGCGAGTCGTGTGCTCGTTGCAATACAAAAGGCCGTATTGTGGCAGGGACATAAAGGGAGTTCATCCCTGATAGTGCAATCACCGGAGTGTGCGGAATACCATTCATCAGTAAGTAGTTCAGACTTAATTCGAGCAATCAGTTCAACGGGAGGGTTAGCCTGCATAGTGGATTGACTTCTGGTTGAAACAGGAGAAGCTGGTAAAATAAGTGGAATCATGGGTTGCACAACCGTGAGTTTAGACACATCATACTGGGGTAGCCTGGAGAGTGCATCAGCCATGAAATTTTTTCCTCCAGGACTATATTTGAGACGAAAGTTGAATCGATGAAAGTAATGCGCCCAACGTAGTTGCCTCGGGGATAATTTGCGGGATGAAGTGAGAGCTTCCAAGTTTTTGTGGTCCGTCCAAACCTCAAATGGATGTGGGGCACCCTCAAGAAAATGATGCCAAGTCAAGAGGGCCCAACGGACAGCAAATGCTTCCTTCTCCCAAATAGCCCATCCACGTTCAGTAGTGGATAACTTACGAGAAGTGTAGGCACATGGTTGTAGTTGGCCCTGTTGGTTGCGTTGTAGCAAAACAGCTCCCACAGCGACATCGCTGGCATCAGCCTGAACTACAAACGGAGAGTTGACATCGGGATGCTTGAGGGCAGGCTCAGCGGCAAATAAACGTTTAAGTTTCTCGAAAGCAGCCTGGCACTCCATGGTCCAGTTCAGGGGGGCACTAGGTCGAGGTTTACCCTCACCTTTCGTTTTGAGAAGATTTGTAATGGGCAATGCAATACTAGCGAATGAAGGTATAAATTGACGGTAAAAGTTGGCGAAACCCAAAAAACTTTGTAGCTGTTTACGAGTGCGTGGGGGTGCCCATTCCGTGACCGCTTTTACTTTAGCAGGATCCATTTCAATTCCTTCCGAGGAAATACGATAATCCAAATAGTCAATCTTGTCCTGGTGAAACTCACATTTAGATAATTTAGCGTAGAGCTCGGCGGAGCGGAGCTTTTGAAGAACGGAACGGACAAGCTTAACATGTTCATCACGTGTTTGCGAATACACGACTATGTCATCAAGATAAACGATGACCCCCTTGCACAGGTGTTCGTGGAGAACTTCATTGATTAGTTGCATAAATACAGAAGGAGCTCCCTGAAGACCAAAAGGCAAAACTTTAAACTGGAAACATCCCAGCGGGCAGTTGAAAGCCGTTTTCCACTCGTCACCCTCTTTAATTCTTACCCTATAATAAGCTTCACGTAAATCTAGTTTAGTAAAGATTTTGCCTGTAGCAAGGTGAGCTAGCATGTCCTTCATAAGTGGAAGCGGGTAGACATTGTGTTCACAAATAGTGTTAAGGTAAGAGTAGTCCTGAACTAAGCGTAGAGTACCATCTTTCTTTTCCCTAAACATCACCGGTGCGGCCACGCGTGGCCTAGCAGGTTCAATGAAACCCCGTTTTAGATTCTTATCAATGAATTTGCGTAGCTCTTCCATTTCACGTGGTATCATAGAGTAAAGTCGAGGTTTAGGTAGTTGCACCCCAGGGAGAAAATCGATAGAGCAATCAGTAGCTCTGTGAGGAGGAAGTGAATCACAAGACCTTTCGCTAAAAGTGTCTTTAAGGTCCCAATATTCGTCAGGAATCTTGTCCTCTCCAGGAATGATTTCGGGTGGAGGAAGCGCTAATGTGGGGCCTGCAGGTTCTCTAACAGGAGTCAGATCAAGGGGAGAATCACGCCCGTGATTTGAAAGTGTAAAGGCATGTTCTGGTAGCAGTAAAGGTATACGCACCCACCCCTCTTTCCAGTTAATAAGGGGATTCCATTTACGAAGCCAGTTGATTCCCAAAATGACAGCATTATCAGCTATGGGAGCCACGATAAAATTAATAGTTTCATTATGTGTCTCACCAATAGAAACTTGAAGGGGCTCAGTAACAAAAGTTGCAGGATTTCCCCCCGCTACAGAGCCATCCATTTGGCAAAAAGCGATAGGAACTTTTAAATTCTTTAAGTGAAATCCCATGGCGTAAACAAGATCTTGACTGATCAGACAACGGGAGCAACCGGAATCAATGAGAGCTTGCGTGTTGCAGCTACGGCCACTAGATGGAGCTATAAGCTTTAAATGAATATAAAGAGGCCCGGATCGGCGACTTACCAAATTATCGTCAGAGGAGGCGGAGTCTCCTTCCCAGTCATCGGGCTGGGCCTCAGGTTGGTCAGCGGAAAGGTCAAGTGGCTCCACCCCAGGCATCACTGGCCTACTGCGCACGCTTGAAGTTTTAGTTGGCCTTCTAGTCGCAGTAGAAGAATGTGGGCGTGGCGGTTGTTTTGATCTGCAGTTGTTTGCCCAATGCCCCTCCTTCCCACAGCGAAAACAAGAGCCTGGGCGAGCTGGAGTCGATCTGCGCCCGCCCCTCTGCTTGTGGGAATCCTTATCAGGGGATCGGGGCCTGGGCCTTTCAAATAGTTTCTTCTTCTCAAAACGGGCTGGATCTTGTGACTGGGCCTGGTCCAGCTCCACATCCCGGCTAATTGAATCAAATCATCTAGGGAATCGGGCCGGTATCTGTTCACAGACGTTTGATAAATGTCCTTATTTAGCCCCTCTGTGTAAAGATCCATCAACGCCCTGTCGCTATAGCCCACCATAAAAACAGAAAGTTCTTGAAAAATTTGGGTGTATTCTTGCACAGACATATCTCCCTGGCGCAAATCTCTCATCTTTATTTTTGCCTTTCTTTCAATTCGGGGGTCTTCGAAACGTCTTCTAAGCGCAGTCATAATGCGTTCAAAGTCCCGTAACAAGGGTGAGTGAGTATTGTGCAGAGAAACCAGCCATTTGGCAGCTTTATTCTCCAAGGCCAAAGAGACAATTCTAATTTTAACATCGTCTTCACAATCATCTGCGTAGTGCTTAACAAAATCACTAACGTGAAACAGAAAAAATGCTAAACTTTCTGGGTCACCGTCAAACTTAATGCCCAAGGGAGGGAGTTTAGCAGGTCGGCGGGGGGGGGGGGGCGGGCCGAATTTCCCTCTGTAATTCTCTGCCGGCTTGAGCAGGAGGGGGAGGGGTAGTTCGTCTGATTTCCTGAGCAGTAGCCGTGGCAGTCTCTTTTCTCTGTTTGCCTTTCAAATAATGCCCCCCCCCCGAGTTTATCCAGGGCTTCCCTCTTGTCGCTGGCCTGGCGGAGTAATTCATTAGCCATCTCCTTTAATTCCCTTTCTTCTTTCAGAAGCTCAGATATGGATGGCGTGGGAGAGGAGCGGCGGCGTCTGGTGGTATTGACCCCCGAGCCTACGTCTCCCATCATTCCCACCCCTTCTGACCAGCGATAAGGTTTAGCTGATTCTTCGGCTGCCAGGTTTAAATCTAGGCCGGCTAAAAAATCCATCACTGACCTCGGGTCGTCTTTTGGAACAGGTATATTGGATGCAGTCTCACCCATAGCTTGGGCTGGCAAATCCTCTGAAGCCGGAGGCTCCTCTTTGGCAAGTTCCGACATCAGATTGTGGTTTTTAATGACTCTCTGCTTAATGTCAGGGTCCGTTTCTTATAGTACTCAAGAAAGACCACACTTAAACATTGTTTGGAATGAATAAGGTTACTTTTACTGAATACCCAAGATTAACAGACCATAGTGAAGCAGAGAGTAACTAGTTTAGGCGCGAACAATGAGTATTATTGCTTAAGCCCACCCCAATAGCCCTAACCCCCCCTAGCATTGTCCAATGTACTTTCTTCTCCGACATCAGGTGGGCAGGTCATCACCAGCATGGAATGTGAGACCGTTAGACCAAAGATAACACCAGCCGGCAACATCTTCCACCAATCGTCCACCAGCGTTCATAAATGAAACCCCAGCGCCCCACCCTCCCCGTTTCCATGGCAGCCAAGCAGCATAGAAATCAGAAGTGAAGAAATCAGAAGCGAAGGCTGACACTGGCTATATCGTGGCACCGGAAACCACAGCCACTCAGTCTTGGATGGGTTGAGTCGAAGACTGTTCCTCCCCATCCAGACTCGCACGGCTTCCAGGCACCGGGACATCACTTTGACAGCATCATTGGGGTAGTCGGGGTAGAGATGTACAGCTGAGTATCATTAGCGTACTGATGGAACTCTACCCCAAAACCACGGATGATCTCACCCAGCGGCTTCATATAGGTGTTGAACAGGAGGGGCGAGAGAACCGACCCCTGAGGCACCCCGCACCTCAAGGGCCTCAACATCGATCTCTGCCCCCCTGCCAACAAAAATTGCGACCGGCCAGAGAGGTAGGAGGAGAACCACAGCAGAACGGTGCCTCCCAACCCCAACCCCCCAAGCCAGTGCAGTAGGATACCATGGTCGATGGTATTGAAAGCCGCTGAGAGGTCTAATAGATCTCTATCCCGAGCCCTCCAGAGATCATCCACCAACGCGACCAATGCCGTCTCTCTGCTATATCCAGGTCAGAAGCCGGACTGGCGCGAATCTAGATAGACAGTTTCCTCCAGGTGCTGGGGGAATTGTCATGCCACCACACTTTCAACAACCTTCGCCAAAAAGGGAAGGTTGAAGACCGGACGATAAATAGCTAACACTGCTTGGCCCAGGGAAGACTTCTTGAGGAAGGGCCTCACCACGGCCTCTTTCAAGACGGCCGGTATAGACCCCTCACTCAAAGAAGCATTCACTATTTCCTGGAGCCAGCCTCGTGTCACCTCCCGGGAGGCCAGTACAAGCCAGGAGGAACACGGGTCCAATAAACATGTGGTGGCATTCAACCACCCCAGCATCCTGTCCATGTCATCTGGAGTCACAGGGTCGAACTCTTCCTACATAACGGTCTCAGGACCTGCCTCCGTCCATCCGCCCGGATTAATCTCATTGGAGGCCAGTTCGTTCCGGATCTGAGCGATTTTATCCTGCAGATAACATCCAAATTCCTCTGCACGACCCTGCAACGGAGCTTCCCGCGGCCTCTGTTGAAGGAGGGAGCAGGTCACTCTAAACAGGGTGGCAGGGCGGTTATCTGTGGATGCAATAAGAGTGGAGAGATAATTGCATTTCGCCGCTCTTATCGCCACAAGGTAGGTCCGCAAATGAGACCTTACCCGTGTTCTGTCAGATTTGGACTGAGTGGATCTCCAAATGCTCTCTAGGCATCTCTTTCGGCGCTTCATCACCCTCAGCTCCTCGGAAAACCAAGGAGCCAAGGTAGATCGGCGCCGAGTGAGAGGCCGCAAGGGCATGACTCTGTCCAGGGCCCCCATGGCCGCATTATTCCAGGTGGCCACTAGGTCCTCAGTGGAGTCGCGGGTCAGGGTCTCAGGTATTGGTCCAAGCTCCATCTGGAACCTCTCTGGATCCATCAGGCGCCTGGGGCGGAACCATCTTGGAACTTCTGGTTCCGCCTCCCCACGGTGGGGTGTAGCAGTTGGAAAGTCGAGCTGAAGGAGAGAGTGATCTGACCATGACAGGGGTTCGATGACTAAATCCCCTAATCCAAGATCACTCATCCACTGGCCAGAGACAAAAACTAAGTCCAGCGTGTGTGTCCCCAGCGTGAGTGGGGCGATAAATTACTTGGGTCAGGTCCATGGCCGTCATGGAGGCCATGAACTCCCGAACCATCTCCGATGTTTCGCCTACCGATGACTACCAGCCTGGGGGTAACAACCGCCATCTCAGCTATCACATCGAGGAGGTCGGGTAGGGCTGCTGATATGTAGCGGGAAGCCAAGTATGCAATCAGCAACCCCCGCTGCCTCCCATGCCCCCACCTCACACATAGGGACTCACAGCTGCCTGTCTGCGGCACAGCGGTCTCCCTTGGCTCAAGGCTTTCCTTAATAACAACCGCCACCCCCCACCCCGACCCTGGGCCCGTGGCTGATGAAATGCCCAGTAACCTGGTGGACACATATCCACGAGGGGGACTCCCCCCTCCTGGCCCAACCAGGTCTTCGTGATGCCTACCAGGTCCGGCTCCCCCTCCAACACCAAATCATGGATGAGGGGGACTTTGTTAACCACGGACCTGGTGTTGCATAACATCAGCCTAGGGCTGATATAGTAATAATATATTAATTAATAATTAGTAATATAGTATTGGATTGTAAATAAAATTGTAAGGTACGAAGATTTATTAGATGGCCAAGGAAATTTAAAAACAAATCAAGAACCAAAATACCAAGGAATTGATATAGATTGGTGGCCATATTTACAAATTCAGTAGCAATCCAAAAAAGATGTAGAAAGTATGGTTTTTACAGGGAACAACAAGTACTCAACAAAATGTTATAGGAGATGGAGAAAAAAATGATAAGAAAAGCATATAATAATCTATTGAGATAGATGAAAATTTATATAAAATGTTTTATCATTGGCACCTGCCCCCAGTAAGAATAGCAAAAATGTTCCCAAAATGTCCAGTGGAATGCTGGAAATGTAAACAGAAGCAAGGATTATATTTTCACATGTAGTGGAGATGCCCAGAAGCAAAGAAATTTTGGACAAAGATAAGAAAATGGCTAGAGGAAATTACTAAACAACAAATAGATTTAAAATCAGAATTATTTTCATTAGGTATTTTAAGAGTAAATTCTCATGCCGTTCAAAGTAATGAGCAGCATGGACTTTGTCCCAATGCCTGAGTATCCAAGGGACCCTCCCTCCTCAGTCAGCTTGACTGATTGGATGTCGATGCTGAAAGCAACTTGGGAAAATGTCAAGAAAGCACTGGCTAAAGCGGCACAAACCTGTAAGAAACAGACAGATAAACACCGGACTCCACAATGGCTGTTCCAGGTAGGAGAGAAGGTTTACCTCTCCACAAAATACTTGAGATGAAAACTGCCTAGCAAGAAACTGGGGCCGACATTTGTGGGGCCATTCCCCATAGTAAAGATGATCAACCCAGTCACAGTGCAATTAAAACTGCCTCGATTGCTGGGGAAGATACACCAATCGTTTCATAGCAGCCTTTTGAAACCCATGATAGGATCCACCCTTTGACCGCTACCCCGGGCGCCCCCAGGCCCTATGGTCATAGGGGGCCAAGCCCATTATGAAGTTCAATGAATCCTTGATTCGAGATGGCACAGGAGACAACTCCAATACCTAATCAAGTGGAAGGGTTATCCCTTATCAGAGGCATCATGGGTGAAACATAGAAACATCCAGGCTGATTGCCTTATAGCAAAATTCCATGCAGAAAACCCAAGCAAGCCTAGGGGAGGAATGCATCCCTAACTTATACACCTGTGTTCAAATTGTTTTGTTTCTCATAGGTTGCTTTTGGGAAGTGAGGGGAGCCGGAGGTCAACTCACAAAAACATCACCATGACTCTTTATCGAGTTGACAGAGAGAAATGAGAATTCCAGGCATTTTTGTGGTCAGAGGGAAATTCCAAGCTGGCCTGTAATGCGCATGGATAGATTCAATTAGTAATTGCTAATTGGCTAACATGATTTATTACCAGGCAGAGGGGAGGGGGATACAGAAGTAAAGTTCAAACGCAATGAAGCGAAAGCAGTTTTGGCTCCACCGAAGCTCAAGCCAGAATGTCGATCCTAATAAATGATGGGATTTGTTTTGAACTTTGTCTCGAGGCTCGTAAATTAATTAGGTTGACTTCTGGGAGCTTCACAGAAGCGTCTTGATAAGCAAGAAGGCCCTGGGAAAGGGGAGTTCCAAAGTGAGTAAAGTTCTGTCACAGTATAACATAGAGGAGAGTGTGGCATCAGCCAAACAGAGTGACATCACGGGGAGATGGAATGGGGAGATGACATATCCACAAGGGGGGGGGGGGACAGTGTTCAAGGGGGTAGCAGGAGGCTTATGTCCATCATAGCAATGGGTTACTTTAGCCGCGGCTAGTTGATTGTTTTGTATCATGGGTTTGATTATGTATGTCTTCATATTGCACCTTTCTGGATAGTGCTTCTGCTAAAAAATCCCCCCCAGGAGGTATCTGAGCATAAATTCAAACCGTTTAAAGTACTAAGCCCATCATACTTGTTTTGGGGAGAGTTTCCTTGGGGTCTTTAGGGCTTCTAAATTTTTATAATCTGTCCAGATTTCAAAAGGGATCTTACTCCCCTCTAGGAAATGCCTCCAAGTTAAAAGAGCCCATCGAACTGCATAAGCCTCTTTCGTCCACCTTTGCTCAGATTCAATTGTTTGGTTGTGTAAGTGCATGGTTGTAATTGGTCTTGCTCACTTTTTTGAATCAAGACTGCTCCTATCGCCACATCGCTAGCATCCGCTTGTATGATGAATGGTTTCTCTGTGTCTGGGTGCTTTAAAATTGGCTCTGCTGAAAACATCCGTTTAAGTTTTTCATATGCAGTTTGGCATTCCATTGTCCAGTTCAAAGGCTTCTTCGGTTTTGGGTTACCCTCCCACTTTGTTTTCAAGAGCTTGGTGATGGGGAGAGCAATCTGGGAGAAAGCGGGGATAAACAGGCGGTAAAAGTTGGCAAATCCCAAGAAGCTTTGTTACTGTTTACGTGTTCTGTGTGGGTCTCAGTCAAGTACTGCCAACACCTCTTGGTTGCCATTCTGGCTTCCCCCAGATGTTGAGATTTTCCAAAATCTCCATCCCCAACTGGGTTACATGTCTCTTCAGATAATCTCTCTCAGCGAGGCTTCATTTGGCATCTCCTGGTTAGAGGGGGCTTCTAGATTCACTTTCCACCCTGGTTTTTGTCTCCCTCAGGTAAGAGTGACTCCCCTGGTTCTCCCATCCCAGCTGTCTTTCGTCCCGCTGCCAATTGATCAGCAGGCCTTTTTGGGGTCCTCCAGGCTCACCTCTTCCTCTCCGACAGGGTATATGGAGCAGATCTCTGGTTGGGAAGGGGTTGTTGTCTCCCTCCAGCAGTCAGCTTCCCCTTGTTTGTTGTTGTGCTGAGACATGGTTTGCAGGGTCCCCTCGGTAGAGCAAATGTCGCTTCTCCTGGTTGACCAATTTGCGGATGTTGCTTTATAAAAGGGCTCCTCTCCTAACTTAAGAAAGTGAAATATGAAAATGTTTCCTTTCTCATCTGCCCTGAGAGCCGGATAAACATACATTCCTATGGATATCTCTGGTTAGACATTTAGGTAAGTTATCCCACACGGCCATCATAAATATCCCTCCAGAGGTGCTGGGATCTCCAGCCTTTCGGCACCAGGAAACCAATTGTAAATATCAGTTGTCACAGGTACTGCTAATAAATTGACTCCAAGGCTCCCCTCCTCCAAATTGAATGGCAGTATCACGTAAAGGGATCTGACATGTGGTCTGCCCAAGTACTTGTTTCTATATCAATTTCCTGTATGTTAAAATCAGTTCCATTGACATCCATATCATATCTAAGCTAGACCATGATAAGTGTCTATTTGAGTTGAACGTATATTGTCTATTTTTAGCATTTCTTTCTCTCCATGTATCTTTTAAATCTATTTCATCTATCATTTTAAAAAAGGATTTTGGAAGAGTCTTTCTACTTTGTTTTATTGTTTTTTGTGTTTTATAGTCCAATTTCTCATCTACTATTCCATTAAAATCTCCCATCATGCAAATATTAACATAGTCCAATTCAATTATTTTCATGTGTAATTTTCTATAAAATTCTTCTTGATTGTCATTAGGAGTGTAAATTGCTATTAAAAGTATTTTCCTATTATTGCCCATAATTTCCACCATCAAGATTCTTCCATCATTGAAGAAAGTCCAGGGGAGAGGAGGAGCCAATGTCATGACGATACAATGATCCGAGACCTCCGTTGATACTTTTGCCGCTGAACAGTCCATTCGGACCTAAACCATCTCGTAGAGATGGCGATCAGGAAGATGAAGCCTTGCTAGACACAGCGACATTGCAAAGTCCCTGATTGACCCAGGGGAAGCGCTTCTACTCGGTGGCAAACAGGCAACCCCAAGCTGATGAAGTCGGGATGGCTTCTAAAGGAAGTTGAAAGAGAAAGTGAGTCCATCTGGAAAGATTTTTTTTTTGGGGAGATATACTGCCCTAAGAAACTTTTTTAAAAACTAAACTAAATCCTTTAAACAAAAGAAATAAGCAGCAGAATTAATTTACTTTGGACTGATCTGGAAAGTTTTTTTCTTTTTCACTTTGTAATTGTGGATTGAAATGAGGAAAAATTCTTAAAGTGAATGGATTATTTTTCCCTCTTCTGTTTTTTTGTTACTCTATCTTTTGACTCTTGGACTAAAACCTCATTTTTATTTCTATAATTATTCTCATGATTTTCTACTAAATTTCAATAAGAACTTTGTGTTTTTTTTATAACGCAGAGATATATATTAGAAAGTGAAAAGTAGCAACACTGCCACTCGGAGGTCAGAGGATGGAATTTATTTATTTTATTTTATTTTATTTTTTCGATTTGTATCCCGCCCTTCTCCAAAAGGACCCAGGGCGGCGCACAGGAAAATTAAAATAATATACAAAACACTACAAAAATATAAAAATTAAAAAACCTATTAAATATGAAATCCTGTGCTAAAACCAATTAAAAACCCCATTTTAAAACTATCTATACTAGTCAACAGCGGAGGCTATGTAAGGCCGGCTTGATGAAACAAATGTGTTTTTAAACACTGGCGGAAGAGGCGGAGGTCAGTAATGGTACGGAGTTCAGGGGGTAGGTCTTTCTCAGGGCAGGGCCCGCCACAGAGAAGGCCCTTCCCCTGGGTGTCACCAGTCGGCATTGTCCGTCTGATGGCACCCTGAGAAGGCCCTCTCTGTGGGAGCGTATCGGTCTAAGGGATGTATGGGACAGGAGACGGTCTCGCATGTAACTAGGTCCCGAGCCATGGAGCGCTTTGAAGATGGTCGTCAGGACCTTGAAGCGCACCCGAAAGACAACAGGAAACCAGTGCAGCTCGCACAGGATCGGTGTTATATGGGAGCATCTAGAGGCTCCCGTAATCACCCGTGCGGCTGCATTCTGCACTAACTGTAGCTTTCGAGTGCACCTCAAGGGAAGCCCCATGTAGAGAGCATTACAGTAGTCGAGTCGGGATGTCACGAGGGACTGAGTGACTGTGCGAAGGGCAGCCCGGTCCAGTAAGGGGCGCAATTGGCGCATCAGGCGAACCTGATGAAACGCTCCCCTGGCCACGGCCACCACATGGTCTTCCATGGACAGCCGGGAATCCAGGAGGACACCCAAATTGCACGCCCTCTCCACGGGGGCTGGTGTTTTGCCCCCAATGGCCAAAGTTGGAGTAATCTGGCTGAACTGGGGTGCCAGAAACCACAGCCACTCAGTCTTGGACGGGTTGAGCTTGAGTTTGTTACTACCCATCCAGATCCGTACGGCTTCCAAACACCGGGACATCACCTCAATGGCATCGTTGGGATGGTCTGGGGTGGATATGTACAGCTGAGTATCATCAGCGTACAGATGGTATCCCACCCCAAAACCACGGATGATCTCACCCAGCGGCTTCATATATGTGTTGAATAGGAGGGGCGAGAGGACCGACCCCTGAGGAACCCCGCAAACAAGAGGCCTCGCGGCCGACCTCTGCCCCCCTGCCAACACATATTGTGACCAACCAGAGAGGTAGGACGAGAACCACTGCAAATTGGTGCCTCCCAGCCCCAACCCCCCCCCCAGTCGGTGCAATAGGATACCATGGTCGATGGTATCAAAAGCCGCTGAGAGGTCTAACAGGACTAGGATAGAGGAATAACCTCTATCCCGCGCCCTCCAGAGATCATCAACCAACACGACCAATGCCGTCTCGGTGCTGTGACCGGGTCGGAAGCCAGACTGGCGCAGGTCTAGATAATCAATTTCCTCCAGGTGTCGTGGAAACTGTTGGGCCACCACACTCTCAACAACCTTTGCTAGAAAGTGAAGGTTGGAGACAGGACGAAAGTTCTCTAATAATGCTGGATCCAGGGACGGCTTCTTGAGGAGGGGCCTCACTACCGACAATGCCCTGGAGCCAGCCTCGTGTCGTCTCCCAGGATGCCAGTACAAGCCAGGAGGGACACGGGTACAATAAACATGTGGTAGCCTTAAGTCTCTTTGACAACCTGTCCATATCCTCGGTAGTAACAAAGTCAAACTCCTCCCAGAATGGTGCCTCAAGACCAACCTCGGACAATCCGACTGGACCACTCTCGATGGAGGGTAACTCATTCCGAATCCGAGTGATTTTATCCTGCAGATAAATCCCAAATTCCTCTGTTCGTCCCTGCAGAGGGGCTTCCCACGGCCTCTGGTGAAGGAGGGAGCGGGTCACCCCAAACAGGGCGGCAGGGCGGTTATCTGCGGATACAATAAGGGTGGCACAATACTCACGTTTGGCCACTCTTATCGCCACTAAGTAAGTCCTAATATGGATTCTCACTAGTGTTCGGTCGGCTTCGGAGCGAGAGGCTCTCCATCTGCTCTCTAGGCGTCTGTTGTGGCGTTTCATCTCCCTCAGCTCCTCGGTAAACCAAGGAGCCTGGGTGACTCGTCGACGCAAGAGAGGCCGCAAGGGCACGACTCGGTCCAAGGCCCCCGTTCCCGCGCTTAACCATGCGGCCACCAGGTCCTCAGTCGAGTCACGGGGCAAGTCCACAGGCATTGGCCCAAGCTCCCTCTGGAACCTTACCGGGTCCATCAGGAGCCTGGGGCAGAACCATATAGGAATATTCGGCTCCGCCTCCCTGTTGCCTCCCTGTTGAGCAGAACTTCAAATTTCTGCTTTGTTGCAATCAAATTATTGAAGATGAAGAAAAGTTAACATCTTGCATCATTGTAGATCTGGACAATGAGCTGTTTGTCCTCACTGCAGTGTCACAGGCCATCAAGATTTAGCAGGACCAGTCCCAGGCTAGATTAGCTAGATTAGACATTCTTCTCAGCATTAGCTTACAATCAGGATTCACCTGCAAGATTTCAGTTTATAGACAGAAAATTTAAGAGGTCATCTCAAGAAACAGCAAACCTCCTTTCCTAAGATAGGATTAAACATAGGACAACCAAAGGCAATCTTTCATTCAGTCATCCAAGGAACCAACTCAAAGTTTTGATTCCACTGAACAAATCTTGTTTCTACTTGGTTTATTGCCAATCAATTCCCAATTGTCCCATTATCTGCCATACAACATATACCTGTATTGTTATTAATGGTTTTAATCAATTTACATCCGGGTATTACCCACTTCAATATAATCTTGACAGTCATTTGAACATTCACTCTTGCACATCAGCCAAACATTCAGTCAAATGACCCACTGAATAAACCAACCATCTAAAATATTCAAAATTTCTTGCTGCTGGAACTTCAGTGTAATCCTTTCAGTTTCCATTTAGAAAGGCCATGCAGCCTATTCCCATCCTCCCCAGCCTGCTATTTCACACTGAAATACATTGAAATGTAGTTCTGTTCACAAAAGCAACCAAAACTTGCATTCCCCACTTACATCCCTCATGTATTTCCTCATGATCGATTTATTCACTATCCACAGTCCATTCCTTATAATCCTTCTAGAAGGATATACAATACAATAGCAGACTTGGAATGGACCTTGAAGGTCTTCCAGTCCAACCCCCTGCCCAAGCATACCGCTGCAGACAAATGGCTATCCAACGTCTTCTTAAAGACTTGCATCTAAAACCTGTATAAATGTTTCCCACTTCCTGCTTCATTATTCATTATTCAACAATATTAAAGCTTATACTTAAGAAACACTTCACACATTAGCATTAACCAACTCACTTCCAAAAGGCTCACATCAGCCAATTATATCAACCAACCAGTTCTATTTTGAGGGGAAAAAACGCCACAGCCCAGTCTCTATCCCACTCCAGGCTTGAGCTGAATACTCCTTCAACAATACAGTCTTTCACTGTTTCATGAAACTCATGAAAGCTTTCCTACATAAGACAAGCTAAATACAGGAGCATCTCTATCTCTTTCTGATCCTCCACACTCTGCAAAAACCAACTCAGCCCAACCCTCATCTTATTCCTAAGCAAGGGTTGTATGACTATTCTTTCCACCCCTTCTGGATGTATTCTCCTGGCATCCCGATTGATTAAGTAACCTAAATATTTAACCTCAGTCTAGCATCTCCTTCAACACTTCCAAACCCTGGCCACCAAAAAAGAAAACGCAACACATCAGTTGTATTGTTCTCAACCCCAGCCTTATTGCTTCAGACAACTACAAATCATCTTCCTATCTTGGTAAACAGCTCCAATACCTGTTCCACATTTGCAATTGAACAAATGCAGACTTCTTGAAAAACCTTATGGTTGAACCTCTCAAATTTTTACCATATGTATTCAAACAGAACCAATCAAAAGCAAAAAATGAAAGAAAAACTTTCAAACCTACCACACTAAAAAAATCTCAAATCCATGCCTCTGCTTGCGTACAAACCATAATTCAGCATTGCATTCCATTTAAAAGTTTCAGCATTTAAAAACACTCAGCCCAAAAACTTAAATGAGGGTGTTAAACAAACTTCCCTCAAAAGGCAACAAAAAAAACCCTTAAATGAGATATCTTGAGTCTCTACTCTAAAATTTATTTAACTTTAACTTCAAGGTAAACTTAAACACTTTAAAAAGTTCTAAGAAAAATAAATCAAAATTGCAATTCAGAGCAATTTCAGCCACCCTTGACCCCTCCTCTCTCTCCCAAACAAAGAGAGGGGGAAATGTTTAAATGGAAAACCAATGGAATGCCCCCCTCCCCCTCAGTCACCCCCCTCCTGCTGCTTCAAAGCATCCAAAGGAGGGAAAAAATGCATGAGAGGGAGGGGGGGGGGAAACCTTTAATAAAGCATTTTCCAAAAAACTTTTTGAACTCAATGCCATCTCCCACCGTCAAGAGATCTTCCTCAGTTCCTTGGTCTTCCCAACACCATCATCGTCATTGTCACAACAAAACCTTTCCACAATATATAATATATTGTCAGCAGACCAACCACATTTATAGGTCCCAAAATAACTTCTCTTATTTTTCCTGTAAACTAACAACTAACAAACAAGCTACTCCAAATCAAGCCAACAACACTCCATGGGCTAATTCTACAAACAACGGAAAACTTGCAGGCATGGCTTTCCATCAAAAATCATAATATCATTTTCCCACTAAGCTTAAGGCAAGAAATGTACCTAATCTGTCATCTGCCAGCAGATCACACATCTCATAACTTCAAACACAAATATGCATCCTGAACACAATTAACAACAATCACAGCACATTATTGAAAACAAAAACTTATTCATTTTCAGATGAATTTGACTTTACTCCAATTAGTCTAATAGCTGTAATTAACACTTCGAAGTCTAGTCCCCTTAAACACTGGATCACCCATCTCCCCCGGAGATGTCCTAGCTTGACTCCAGTAACCTAAATTCCAGCCAAGTCCCAGTGCATCACTTCAGTAATATTATCACAATATTACTCAGCACCCCCCTTCTAGCAAAGGGAAATAAGAGGGAGAAAAGAGACATAGAAGGAATGTCCTCTTTACATTCCTCAGGATCCTTAACTAAACGGGCCCCATAACATATCTAAGAGCTTGAAGCACATTACCTTCTTCAATCATTTGTCTGCATAATCTCCAGCCTGAGTAGCTGAGGGTCTCAGCTATGCTGGAGGAAAGCTCACACCACACATCACCGTCAGACATTCAAGACCAGTATCCAGCCACCCAGATATCATCATATGTATCCCTTCGCATATATTACCTGGGTCAGACGTGTCACTCCCGGGAATGCCTCATGCCTGGTCCATTGCCCAAGCCTCTGTAGGAGCAATCTCTCCAGAGAGGAATTCTGACCCCCCCCTTGAAACACTTCAAAATGGAAGTGTGGTCGGCCTCCAAAGGTATGTCAGACCTCCTCCCCGGAACAGAAATTCTGATCCCAGCATGAGGCCCCCAAATTGTGAGAAAAATATCCCAGATATTTTTTCTGCATATCTAAAAATGATCACAGAGACTTATGGCAAAAGGAAACAGTAGTTTAATAACATTAGCTAATGGATTCCCATGCACCATGAGAATAGAATCCAGGTACAGGGTTGCACCTTAACTACACGAGCTGACGTATCATATGCGTCATAACTTGAATATACAAAAACATATTGTTTTCACACATACAATGTGAAAAGTATATGGAAATTTACCAAATGTTCTAGGGGACCCCTAAGGGACCCTGCTTCCCAGAATTAAACAGTAAGGTGATTATCGGCTTCCTGCACAACATATCCTGTTATTCCCAGTTACAGAGGAAGTCTCCAAGTTATTTCTGATCGGATCACCATAACCTGCTCACTGTGATTTTCCATAAAAGCTTTTCTAAGATTTAGGCCTAAAATGGAGCCTACCTAAAACCAAAGAATTTGCCCAAAGAATCCAAAATCCCTATTCTCACATACATACATACATACATACATACATACATACATACATACATACATACATACATATTGTGAATCATCCTAAAAATGTGAGTTCCAGGTGTAGTTATAAAAGAAACCAACATAATGATCTCTGGAACTTTAAAATATATTTAAAATATATTGCTCACTGAGCTTTCGTTAGCAACTGCTAACATCATCAGAGTGAAAAAGGATACTTGCCTTAATATAATGTTAATCAATTTAGATATTGCGCACGTGATAGGTCCATCCACCCACCTCCCACCTGTGATTAGCCCTGTTGTTTTTCTTACATCAGGCATGTTTTTTTTTGTTTCCAAAAGAATTTTATTGGTTTTTACAAATTATAATAGGGGAAAGGGTATATAGGGTATACATTTATATATTCCATGTCAGAAATGGTGGTTACATCCGGGTCTTCATACATCAAATTGTTAAGTAAATAGTGGTAAGATATATATATATATCTTTTTTTTATATATATATATATATATATATATATATATATATATATATATATATATATCACATTTTAAAATTCATACATTCAATCTTGCTTTTTGTATGAATTTTAAAATGTGATGTATGTATGAATTTTAAAATGTGATATATATATATAAAAATTCACATATAAAAATGTGAATTTTAAAATGTGATATATATATATATATATATATATATATATATATATATATATATATATATATATATATCACATTTTAAAATTCATACATTCAATCTTGCTTTTTGCAATAACATCTGTTTCAAGAATTACAGTAGTTGAAAGTTAATTATTTTTGAGATCTGAGTCTCTTTGCTATTGTCTCCTCCTCCTCCCTCCCCCCAGTGGGCAGCGCCATGGCTCCTCCCATTCCTTCTTCTTCAACTCCCAGGATCGAGGAATGTTTTTTAAGAAAGGCTTCTGCCTCTGCTATTGTTTTAATTCTAATCCTGCCTCCATCCCAGAATACCAACATTCCTTCCGGCATTAACTATTTGAACCAGATTCCGTTTTTATATAAAGTTTTTAACAAGAAGGAATATTTCCTTCTCATTTCTCTAATTTTTTTTGGAATCTGCTTCAATATGAAAATGTCATTTTGTTCATACTTCAAAGGCCTCTCCCGTTGCACCTCAGTATCTCATCCCTTGTGGACCTCCTTAAAAATATAACATGAATCTCTCTGGGTACTTCATTTTTTCTAGCATATGCTGAGTTAATTCTATAAATTAAATCTATTTCCCCCCAAAGGTATTCTTTATTTTTTTTTAAATATAATCTGCTAAAATCTCACTCATCAAATCTCTGAGGCTTTCTCCGTCTTTCTCAGGAATGTTCTGAAACCTGAGGAAGAAAGACATTCTTTCAAATTCAAACTTAGACATATGTCCAGAAAATTCTGCTGTTTGTTTTTGCAGTTCCTTTATCTCTCCTTTCATCTCTAACATCAACTGCTAACATCATCAGAGTGTAAAAGGATACTTTATATAACGTTAATCAATTTAGATATTGCGCACGTGATAGATCCATCCACCCACCTCCCACCTGTGATTAGCCCTGTTGTTTTTCTTGCATCAGGCATGTTAATGGATGTTTGTATTCCTTTCTCCCTTATCAAACCTAGCTTGGGCTGTTCTTCCCCAGAAAATAATGCTGAGCTATCTGATGTTGATCAAAGGCATTTTCTCTGGCTTCCTCCTACGCCCCCTCCCTTTTCTTCTGTCTCACAGGTATAGCTGATATTCTAGCCAGCTTCATTTGTGGTTTCCCCATTGATCTTGTAACTGGCCTGGCTCATTCTTCATTGTTTACCTTCATTATAGCTTGAGGTGAATGCAGGGGAGCCTGGCGAAATCACCTCAAGCTTTAATGGAGGTAAACAATGAGAAATGAGCTGTGCCAGTTACAAGATCAAAGGTGAAATAACAAATGACTTCCGGTTTCCCGGAGGTGACGGTCGAGTCTTGGGACTCGTCCGCCGTTTTGTTTCTTTTACTGCCCCCAACAGGGCAGGGAATTCCTTTCAAAGGATTCCTGCCGTACGGTCGGCTTGCTGGGATTTCCCTGTCCCAACGGCGGTCGGGGGGGGGGGGTCCTTGTCTTCGACCCAGGAGTAAAAGAACATGCTGCGGGGGGCTTGGTTCCCTTCGCTGATGGAGGACTGGAACAATTAACACTTCGTGAGAGGGCTGCCCGTCGGAGTCGGAGGCTAAGCTGAGACTCTTCGCTTCAGAGTGGATTGTGAGTGACTTTCTCCTTTTGCTTGCAACTTTTGCTTAACAAAGCGATGGAGGGGGGAGTTTTTGAAACCCCCCCCTTGGAACGGAAGACAAGCGGTGTTTTGAAATTGCTCCTCCGGCTGGAGGAAGCATAGAAACCTGCACTCAAACTTTTTTGATTATGAGTTAAAGTCTTTCTGGAATGATCGTGGATACTTTGAATTGAAGTCCGGCAATTAAGAAACAATTTTCTACTTTGTGGATTCCCGGTGGCTTCCAGATGGGCGGGGAAGATGGCGTTCCTTTGTTCTCCTGAGACACACTACTTATGGATGATTGCTGACATTCCCCTGTGAACGGGATTGCCTCTCTTCTTTTCTACTTATGATTGTTTTTAATTGATTAATTGGTCCTTTCCCTGAAATGCCTTCTTTCTTCTATTTGATTGTAACAATTTGGATTCTCTTAGGACTTTGATTAGGTAACAACTAAGACTTTGTTTATTGGAACTTGCTCTTTCCTGCTCCACTAATACCTCTCCAGCAGGCGCCTTCTTACTGACACAGACTTAAATTTTTCACCATGGCTTCAAAAAAGCAGACACATCAGCCTAAAATTACTTCGATGTTATCTGAAAAACCTGATATGGATGCTCGACTAACAGTTGTTGAAGAAACCCTTCAAACCTTGGTGAAAGAAATTAAAGAGATGAGGAAGGATCAAGTCAGTTCTAAGTTAGAACTTTTGGAGGTACAGAAGAAATTAATGGAAAATACACAAAAGACTGATGAGCTGGAGGTGGGGTTGGATGGGGCAAAGGGGGAGCTTAAAAGTATTAATAATGAAATTGGAGATTTAACTGGTCATATGTCTAGGATGGATTTTGAAAGGATGTCATATTTTTTAAGATTTCAGAATGTTCCTGAGGAGAGTGGGGAAGATTTACCTGATTTAATGTGCACAATTTTAGCAGATTATCTACACAAACCTAAGGAGGAAATAAGGGGGGACATCGACTTGACATATAGAATAAACTCAGCATATGCCAGGATAAATGAAGTTCCTAGAGAGATACATATTAAGTTTGTTAGAAGGTCAACAAGGGAAAGGATCTTGAGGGCGCAGAGAGACAACCCTTTAGTTTATCAAAAGAAAGAGGTCGCTATCTTGAAGCAGGTCCCGAAGAAAATACGAGAGTTAAGACAGAAGTATTCTTTCTTATCTAAAAGATTATTCAAAAAGGGGGTCTGGTTTAAGTGGGTGATGCTGGAGGGAATGTTGGTGTTTTGGGAGGGGGGAAGAGTAAGAATTAAAACAATTGCAGAGGCGCATTCTAGCTGTGGTTAGCAGATATGTCAATATGTATTTGATTTTCTTTGTATATTTCCCTTTGATTATTCCCAGCAGAAAGATTTCGGGTTTGTATTTTAGTATTTCTCCTGTTCTCATGCAACCTTTAACTTTTTCTTCTAATGCTACTTCTAATAAATATTTGTACATTTTCGTTATGAATTTATTTTCAGAGCCGATCAAAATTTTATCTATTTGTTGTAATTTTGTGTATATTCCATATTCTTTTACATCTTTTTTATATCTCGATTGTAGTTGGAGATATGGCCACCAATCTATATTTATATTTTGCTCCTTCAATTCCTGATTTGTTTTCAAATTTCCTTGGATGTCTAAAATTTCACTATATCTAACCATTTTCGATAGATCTAGTGTGTTGGGATGTGTCATGGCTTCCATAGTGGAAAGCCATGTCGGTATTTTCATATAACGGTGGGTATAACAGAAACCTGGTTGGGCCACGAAGGGGGCTTACCCCTCGCGGAAATGTGCCCACCAGGTTACCGCGCCTTCCATCAGCCTAGGGCCCTAGGGAGGGGTGGGGGAGTGGGGATTATGGTTAAGGAAGGTCTTGAGCCGAAGGAGACCACAGTCCCTCAGACAACTGGGTGTGAATCTCTCTGCATGAGATGGGGCCTAGGGAGGCAGTTGGCCGTGTTAGTTGTATACCTGGCTCCTCGCTATGCAACAACAAGCCCTGCCCGAGCTCCTAGAGGTGATAGCCGAGGTGGCAGTTGAGACCCCCAGACTGGTAATCATGGGGGACTTTAACTTGCCGTCGGCGGGCGAAGCCTCTGGAGCAGCTCGGGAGTTCATGGCCTCCATGACGGCCATGGACCTGACCCAGGTAGTTTTAGGCCCTACTCACGAGGGGGGAAACACGCTGGATTTGATCTTTGTCTCGGGACAGTGGAGTTGTGATCTGGGAATAGGGGATTTAGCCATCACTCCCTTGTCATGGACAGATCACGCTCTCCTTCAGTTGGACTTTCCAATCGCTTCACCTCACCGAGGGGAGGCGGAACCGGATACTCCTAGATGGTTCCGCCCCAGGCTTCTAATAGACCCGGAAAGGTTCCAGAGGGAGCTTGGGCCAATTCCTGTGACCCTGCCTCGCGACTCGACTGAGGACCTAGTGGCCGCATGGCTAAGTGCGGCCGCCGGGGCCTTGGACCGAGTCGTGCCCTTGCGGCCTCTCTTGCGGCGACGAACCACCCAGGCTCCCTGGTTTACTGAGGAGCTTCGGGGGATGAAGCACCACAAGAGACGCCTAGAGAGCAGATGGAGATCCTCTCGCTCCGAAGCCGACCGAACACTAGTGAGAATCCATATTAGGGCTTACTTAGTGGCAATAAGGGTGGCCAAACGTGAGTATTGTGCCACCCTTATTGCATCCGCAGATAACCGCCCTGCCGCCCTGTTTGGGGTGACCCGCTCCCTCCTTCACCAGCGGCCGCGGGAAGCCCCTCTGCAAGGGCGAGCAGAGGAATTTGGGATTTATCTGCAGGAGAAAATCACTCGGATTCGGAATGAGCTACCCTCCATCGACAGTGGTCCTGTGGGACTGTCCGAGACTAGTCTTGAGGTTCCTTCTTGGGAGGAGTTTGATTTTGTTACCACCGAGGATATGGACAGGTTGTCAAGGAAACTTAGGGCGACCACATGTTTATTGGACCCGTGTCCTTCCTGGCTTGTACTGGCATCCTGGGAGACGACATGAGGCTGGCTCCAGGGCATTGTCAACGCATCTTTGAGTGAGGGGTCCTTACCTGCCGTCTTGAAAGAGGTGGTAGTGAGGCCCCTCCTCAAGAAGCCATCCCTGGACCCAGCATTGTTGGAGAACTATCGTCCGGTCTCCAACCTTCACTTTTTGGTGAAGGTTGTTGAGAGTGTGGTAGCCCAACAGTTTCCGCGACACCTGGAGGAAGTTGATTATCTAGACCCGCGCCAGTCCGGCTTCCGACCCGGTCACAGCACCGAGACAGCATTGGTCGCTTTGGTTGATGATCTCTGGAGGGCGCGGGATAGAGGACATTCCTCTATCCTAGTCCTATTAGACCTCTCAGCGGCTTTTGATACCATCGACCATGGTATCCTATTGCACCGACTGGGGGGGTTGGGGCTGGGAGGCACCGTTTTGGTTCTCGTCCTACCTCTCTGGTCGGTCGCAATATGTGTTGACGGGAGGGCAGAGGTCAACCTCGAGACCCCTCTTATGTGGGGTTCCTCAGGGGTCGGTCCTCTCACCCCTCCTGTTTAATACATATATGAAGCCGCTGGGTGAGATCATCTGTGGTTTTGGGGTGGAGTACCATCTGTACGCTGACGACACTCAGCTGTACATATCCATCCCAGACCACCCCAATGATGCCGCCGAAGTGCTGTCCCGGTGTTTGGAGGCTGTACGGATCTCGATGGGTGGTAACAAACTCGAGCTCAACCCTGCCAAGACTGAGTGGCTGTGGTTTCCGGCACCCCGGTTCAGCCAGATTACTCCAACTCTGGCCATTGGGGGCGAAACACGCCCCCGTGGAGAGGGCGCACAATTTGGGTGTCCTCCTGGATTCCCGGCTGTCCATGGAGACCATGTGGCGGCCGTGGCCAGGGGGGCGTTTCATCAGGTACACCTGATGTGCCAATTGCGCCCCTTACTGGACCGGGCTGCCCTTCGCACAGTCACTCAAGCTCTCGTGACATCCCGACTCGACTACTGTAATGCTCTCTACATGGGGCTTCCCTTGAGGTTCACCCGAAAGCTACAGTTAATCCAAAACGCAGCCGCGCGGGTGATTATGGGAGCCACTAGATGCTCCCACATAACACCGATCCTGCGCGATCTGCATTGGCTTCCTGTGGTCTTTCGGGTGCGCTTCAAGGTTTTGACAACCATCTTTAAAGCGCTCCATGGCTTGGGGCCTAGTTATATGCGAGACCGCCTCCTGCCCCATACATCCCTTAGACCGATACGCTCCCACAGAAAGGGCCTTCCCAGGGTGCCGTCGGCCGGACAATGCCGACTGGCGACTCCCAGGGGAAGAGCCTTCTCTGTGGCGGGCCCAGCCCTCTGGAATGACCTACCCCCTGAATTACGCACCATCACCGACCTCCGCCTCTTCCGCCAATGTCTAAAGACATATTTGTTCCAACAAGCCGGCCTAGCCTAACCTCCCATGGGGACTTTTTAGGAAGTTTTAAATTGGGTATTTTAAAATTTGATTTTAGCATAGGATAGGATTGTTTAATAGTTATTTTAAATTATATTTATTTTTTGTATTTTGTATGTTTTTAAATTTCCTGTGCGCCGCCCTGGGTCCTCTGTGGAGAAGGGCGGGATATAAATTTAAATAAAAATAATAATAATAATGTTTAGAGAAAAGAAAGATGGCAATCTTCGTCTGGTTGTGGACTATAGAAACTTGAACGTCATTTGCGCAGAAAATATTTACCCCCTCCCCCTCATGAAGGCATGTTGGCACATCTAGGTAAAGGCAAAATTTTTATAAAATTAGATCTCAGGGAAGCTATTACCGGATCAGGATCAAAAAGGGGGATGAATGGAAAACTGCTTTCAATTGCCCTTTAGGGTGTTTTCAATTCAATTCATTTGGCCTGCAGGGGGTGCCAGCAATTTTTATGCAACTGATAAATGAAGTGTTGCATAAGCACCTGTACAAGGGCATGATCATCTATCTCGACGGCATCCTTATTTACATGGAAACACGTGAAGAACACATGAAGTTAGTATGGTCCGTTCTCAAGAAACTGTGGTCCACTGAATTGTACGCTAAACTCTCTAAGTGTGAATTTCATCAAAGGAGAATAGATTACCTTGGCTACCACATATCCAGTGACAGCATTGAGATGGACCCAGCTAAAGTCCAGGCTGTTATTGACTGGGCACCTCCTCGCACCCGTAAGCAATTACAAAGCTTCTTGGGATTTGCTAACTTTTATCGTCAATTTATCCCCTCTTTCGCCAGTATTGCCCTACCTATTACTAACCTTTTAAAGACTAAACCAAAACCAGGAAAGCCTTTAAACTGGACTATGGAATGTCAGGCCACTTTTGAAAAGCTGAAGTGACTTTTTACAGCTGAACCTGTTTTGAAACATCCTGATATAGAAGCACCTTTTGTCATTCAAGCTGACGCTAGTGATGTGGCAGTGGGAGCAGTACTGTTACAAAAGAATGCCAACGGACAGTTACAACCATGTGCTTACATCTCCTGTAAGCTCACTGACACTGAGAGGAGATGGGCAATTTGGGAAAAAGAGGCTTTTGCTATACATTGGGCTCTTATGACTTGACACCATTTTTAGGGGGCGCCACTCACCCATTTGAGGTATAGATTGATCATAAAAACATAGAGGCCTTAAAGATGCCTTGTAAGCTCTCACCCAAACAAGCCCATTGGTCTCAGCATTTCAACTGTTTAAATTTCACCCTCAAGTATATTCCGGGGGGGGGGGGGAGGATTTTATGGCAGATGCCTTATCAACTTCCCCAATATAACAGTTCTAAACTGACTGTAGTGCACCCTGTCATTCCTGCACAGAATCTTGCTGCTCCTGTTGTCACTAGGAGCCAAAGTTCAGTGGACTTGGATGGCCTTTCCAATCTGATAACAAAGATTAAAGAGGGTCTTCAGTCAGATGACTGGTTTAAATCACATTCGGATGACTGCACCTTGAAAGATGGATTGCCTTGGGTTGGTGCTAAATTGTATGTTCCTGCTAGCCTGAAGCCACTAGTTCTTCAATGGGCCCATGATTCCAGGATGGCAGGCCATTTTGGATTTGTCAAGACTCTACATCTGATTAAGAGACCATTTTGGTGGCCTTCATTAAAGAAAGACATTGAATCCTACATCACAAGTTGCCCCGTCTGTGCTGCAGCGAAATGTCCTCCGGGTAAGCCTCAGGGCCTCCTCCACACTGTTGCGCATCCTGAGGCTCTGTGGAAGGAAATATCTATGGACTTCATTGTGGACCTGCCTAACAGCCTTGGTTACACTGTCATCTGGGTTGTTACTGACTTGTTTTCAAAACAAGTTCATTTTATACCTTGTTCCAAAATCCCGTCGTTCAAGACATTAGCTAAGTTGTTTGTTTCACATATCTATCAATTGCATGGAGTACCGAAATGCATAATTTCTGATAGAGGTGTTCAATTCACTTCCCACTTCTGGAAGGAGTTCCTGAAATTAATTGGCTCCTCCCAGGGGTTAAGCTCCACCCACCACCCACCACCCTCAAACTAATGGGGGTTGTGAACGGACTAATTCTGTTTTGGAGCAATATCTTTGTTGTTTCATTAACTACCAGCAGGATAATTGGGCTGAGCTGTTGCCTCATGCTGAGGTTGCTTACAATAACTCAGTGCATAGTAGCACTGGAATGACCCCGTTCAAAGTGGTTTATGGCCAAGACTTTGTTCCAATTCCTGAATTGCCTCAGGAGGCACCCAAGATTTTATCCATTTTGGAGTGGAGTGCTCAACTTTCAAACTTTTGGCCCATAGCATGTAAAACTTTGGATGACACCCATCGATCTCATAAAAAGCAGGCAGATAAGAAGAGAATCCAACCACCACAGTACAAAGTGGAAGATTGTGTATTTCTCTCTACTAGGTTTCTGCAAACTACTCAAAAATCTAAGAAGCTTGGGCCTAAGTATGTCGGCCCATTCCCTATTGTTAAGATCATTAGTTCTGTTTCCGTTAAGCTTCCGTTAAGCTAGACTTGCCTAAAACTCTCCAGCGTCTTTACATGTAAATCTTTTGAAACCTGAACATTCTTTTCCTTTTCAACTCCCTCAACCGACACCTCCTGCTCCTATTTTGGTTGAGGGTGAACAACACTTTAAGGTCAAGGACATTTTGGACTCTAGAAGGCACCGGAATAAGGTTCAATGCCTTGTTTCTTGGAAGCACTTTCCCCCTTCCCATACTGAATGGGTTGACAAGGCCCCTAAACCTTTGAAGAGATTTTATGCCAAGTATCCTGACAATCCTTAACCTTATGTCATTGTTTTCACTATTCTCCTTTTTCTTGTTGTCTCTCTCTCTCTTTGTGTTTTGTTACAGGATTAACTCCTTTCTTCTGGAGGAGGGTCGGATGTCAGCCTCCGCTTTGTTGCTTGCTTTGGCTGCCATTGAAACGGGGAGGGAGGGGCTTTGGTAATTGGGAATGGGACTGTATGGTGCAGGATCTGCCCTGGGTCCTAACAAGGAGAAGGGCGGGGTATCAAGGTCAATGGTCTTGCATACCATCCTGATGATGCTCCTGGATGTGACATCTAAGGGGATTGCTCATTGGACAATGGGGTGAGGGTTATTGGGGAAAGGGGGTTGGACACATATTGATATGTATGATTTCACACGTTTGGGTCTCAGACCTTGCTTTACCTCACTGCTATCTTTTCATAACCAGTAAAAGTACTCTTAATTCTTACAAATGGAGTTGAGTGGATTCTTTCTTGGTTATCGTTAGAGGCAGACCTGATAGTTCTATCAATTCATTCAGTTCATCTATTATTTTGTACCATTCTGGTGGGAATCCATCTGGGCCTGGCGTTTTATTATTTTTCTGTTTCTGGATCGCCTGTTTCAATTTTAGATTCATTTTTTTTTTACAACATTCCTTTCATGTCTTCTGTTATTGACAAGGTTTCTTCTCTGTTTAGATATTATTTTATTTGTTTTTCATCTACTTGTTCCCCTTTGTACAGATTCTCAAAATACTTGTATGCAATCCTTTTCTTCCCTTCCATTGTATGTTGTAATTCACCAGTTTCGTCTTGAAGTTGATATATTAATCTTTTTTCTCTTTCTTTTCTCAATCTGTATGACAGCCACCTCCCTGGTTTATTTGCTTGCTCAAAGAAATTTTGTTTTGTTAGTTTTTGGCCCTTTACCATTTCTTCTAATATATTTAATTTATGTTTTGCTAACATCCAATCCTTTCTAATTTTGTCATTTTGTGGCTTATTTTGTAATTCTATTTCTAAATTTTTAATTTCCTCTTCTAATATCTTCTGTTGTGCCCATTTCTCTATGTTTATTTTTACTATATACACTATAATAATTTAAACAGGAATAAGCTTTCATGGTGTCCCATAGATTTTGTATAGCTGTCTGTTGTTTTAGGTTGAAGATTTATTTGTTAACAAATAATTAGCTATAATAATAATAAAATTATAATGGATATCGCTTAATTATATATATTATTTTGTGCCATTTTACTTGTGTAATTTTTTTAAATATGTATGTTACATTTTTGATCAGCTTAAAAACATAAACATATTTTAAAAAAATTACACAACGGAACTCATAGCTTTCTGTCTAGATGGACTCTGGTGATGAACCAAAAGGCAGAAAAGAAGAGCAGTATGCTTCCTCCCTTAATTGGGGCTTAACAGGGTGTTGTGGCACAACCATATACTTATCCTCCTGTCTCCGCTGATCAGGAAGAGAACCTGGTGGCCTAATTGGTAAGGCTCCTGCCTAGCATGCAATACAGCCCCAGTTCAAATCCCAGTAAGGGTATGGCTAGCTGATGAGAGCTAAAAAGCTCAAAATAGATCTATACTAGTCTCCCTGACTTATTTATTGATCAGCTCAAAAACATAACACACACACATATATATATACATATACATATACATATACATATACATATACATATACATATACATATACATATACATATACATATACATATACATATACATATACATATACATATATATATATATATATATATATATATATATTTGCTCACACAAGCAAGAAGCCAAAGGCACCAGCCTAAAGATGACGAGTGTGACCTCGTCGAAACGTTGCCAAGATACTTTTAATAGTACACCAGGAAAAAAACCAAGACCTACGTATGTATGTATGTATGTATGTATGTATGTATGTATGTATGTATGTATGTATGTAATTAGTAGAATAAATTGGATATAAATTGTAAATTGTGACTTTGGAAAAAGACCTATAAAATTTTATTAACAAAATTTTATTTAGAATTCATTATAAGTGCAATGCAATTTAAAGTGGAATGAGGTTGGATATAAATAGTAAAGGATTTTTAGTTAAATAATAACTGTTAATGGATACTGTTTAATAATATTAAAAGGGGGGGGGTTAGAAATATTATTGACTTTTATTTAGAACATGTTTTTAAGATGCAATGTTATTGGAGTTTTTCTTTAAATAGTTAATGAATGCCTTTATGTGGTTATGTCTATAAGTGAGAATTATTTGAGGAAAAAGCATGTTTAAATAATTGTGGCCAAAGGATAATTTTGGTATATTGATACTAAGATATACAAATAATTTTTGATTTAAAGTGTATAATTTAATATGATTTATGAGTAACGATTGTGGAAGAAATGCATGAGAGTTATTTGTAACAAATCGACATGCTTTCTATAGGATGTAATGAAGGATGACTCTTTTTGTGTTTTTGTTTAATTAAAATAAAAAAAACTTTTCTTTAAAAAAGACTCTTCCATCATCTGTATAAATGTGTTGTGCTGGAATTGTATCTTTAATATATAAAACCACTCCTCTTTTCTTACATTGCGTAAACGCAGTAAATATTTTCCTAGTTTTGGCTGTATCAATATTTGTTCATGTTGCCTTTTAATATGTACTTCTTGTAGGCAATTATATCAAATTTTAATTTCTCTAATTTATGAAATGTTTTCCTTTTAATAGCTGAATTAAGTCCATTTATATTAACTGTAATCAATTTTATCTCTTCCATATTTATACTTTATAAGGGTTTGCTGCTCTAAGAGACCTCAGTTCTCATTCTCTAGGCTCTGCAGTGCTGCCTACAACAACTTTTTAAGTCACTTCCAGACATTCATCTTGAAATTCAATTAATGATTCTTCTTTTCTTATTTCCTCCTCTTTCCCTCTAAAATATTCTGCATACTGGAGATTGTTTCTGGCTTCCGGAGGCGATGGACATGTTCCCGACATGTCCGCCGCTTGTTTCTTCTGATGGGCACCTTCGGGGGCAGGGAGGCTCTTGTAGGGAGCCCCCACCGTAAGGGCAGTGGCAGGAAGCCCCCACCTCGACGGCGGTCAGTGGGGGTCGTTCCCACTTCACCCCAGGAACTGGAAGACTGAATGTGGGGGGAAGATTCCTCTCGCCAAAGGAGTGCTGGAACAATGGAGACATGAAGAATGGGCTGAAATGCGGGAGTTGGAGGAGCGCACCGAGACTCTGGATTAGCTGTGTGGGCTGTGAGTTTTTTCTTCCAAATGCATTCAACTTTTTGGAAAAGAAGAATAGAGGGGGGAGTTTGATTGTAGGAACCCCCCCTCGGAAAAGCGGCATTTTAAAATGCTCCCTGGGATCGGGGAGAGAGAGAAAGTAAACATCCGATCTATTATTAACTAAAAGGAAATACATTACCATATATGGAATTGCTGTAGAAACTTTATATCTGAGTCTCGTTATAGTTGAAATGGAACTTTCACTACTTCTTCACCTCCGGCAAAGTGGCGGAAAGATGGCGCTTCTTTGTTCTCAGTAGAAACATTGTTTTGATTTATGAACATTCCTTCAATCTTATAAGATCAAGTTAAAAATCCATATAAAAAGCCAACTCAAGTGACTCTCAGTGTTTCTCCCATTGTGGACCCTTCTTCTCCTTTTTGGATTGGATGACAAAATTACTTCTCTGGATTTTATACAGTGCATAGTTTGAACTTTGATATAAACTTTTCCTGTCTTCTCGGACTTCATGGACTGCTTGCCCACCGATGCCATCTTTCGCTACAAGAATTTAAAACTGTAATTATGGCAGCAAGAAAACCTCCGGCTGGAAAATCTCTTTCTGCCCCTGCTTCAACGAAAGCCAGTCCAGCTCCACAACAGACAAAGATTACTACAATGCTACAGAAAGAAGCAGCAGGAGAGGACACTCAGTCACCATCAACAGACGAGATGCTCCAAAGCATAATGAAAGAAATAAAAGAAATGCGGAAAGACATGATAAGCTCAAGACTGGAACTGTTGGAGGCACAAAGAGCTATAACTGATAATAAACAAAAAATTGATGGGTTGGAGGGGGGGGCAGTTGAGATGAAAGAAGAGATAAGGGAATTTCAAAAAGAAATTACAGATATTGCTGGTCATATGTCAAGAATGGATTTTGAAAGAATGTCTTTTTTTTAAGGTTTCAAAATGTCCCAGAATCAGATTCAGAAAATTTAAAAGATTTAATGAGTACAATTTTAGCAGAGTATACTAAAAAGAATAAAGAATACATCTGGTAGGATATAGACCTGATTTATAGAATTAATTCAGCATATGCCAGAATAAATGATGTACCCAGAGAGATTTATATTAAATTTGTAAGAAGATCTACAAGGGATGAAATTCTGAGGGCACAGCGAGAAGGGCCTTTGATGTATCAACAAAAAGAGATTTCCATTTTGAAGCAGATCCCGAAAAAAATTCGAGAGATAAGGAGGAAGTATTCCTTCTTGTCCAAAAAATTATATAAAAAAGGGGTATGGTTCAAATGGTTAATCCCTAAGGAATGTTGGTGTTCTGGGAAGGAGGTAGAATTAGAGTTAAAACAGTAGCAGAGGCGGAAGCCTTTCTTAAAAAACATTCCTCAATCCTGGAAGATGAAGATGAGAGAACGGGAGGGGCCTCCGCTCTGCCCATCGGCGGGAGGGAAGAAGAAGAAACAATAGCAAAGAGACTCAGATCACAAAAATGATTTTCTTTTTTTTGCATTGTAATTCCAATACGGATGTTCATAAGAACAAATGATTGAATGTATGAAGTTTATGACATGATATGTATGTATCTCTTTCCACCTTACTTAAATTGATTTTGTATGAAGTCTCGGAGGCAGTTACCACCTCCGGCATGGAAGCTCTAAAACATTTTTCTGATACCCTATACACCCTTTTTCCTTTATAAAATTGTAAAACCAATAATACAATAATACAATAGCAGAGTTGGAAGGGACCTTGTAGGTCTTCTAGTCCAACCCCCTGCATGGGCAGGAACCTTATACCATTTCAGACAAATGGCTGTCTAACATCTTTTTAAAGACTTCCAGGGTTGGGGCATTCACAACTGCTGGAGGCAAGCTATTCCAGAGGTTAATTGTTCTTACTGTTAGGAAATTTCTCCTTAGTTCTAAGTTGCTTCTCTCCTTGGTTAGTTTCCACCCATTGCTCCTTGTCCTGCCCCCAGGTGCCTTGGAGAAAAGTTTGACTCCCTCTTCTTTGTGGCACCCTCTGAGATATCGGAACACTGCTATCATGTCTCCCCTGGTCCTTCTCTTCATCAAACTAGACATACCCAGCTCCTGCAGCCGTTCTTCATATGTCTTAGTCTCCAGTCCTCTAATCATCTTGGTTGCTCTTCTTTGCACTCTTTCCAGAGTCTCCACGTCTTTTCTACATCGTGGCGACCAAAACTGTATGCAGTATTCCAAGTGTGGCCTTACCAAGGCACTATACAGTGGCATTAACACTTCACGCGATCTAGATTCTATCCCTCTGTTGATGCAGCCTAGAACTGTGTTGGCTTTTTTGGCAGCTGCTGCACACTGCTGGCTCATATTTAAATGGTTGTCCACTAGGATTCCGAGATCCCTCTCACAGTTGCTACTATTGAGCAAGGTACCACCTATACTGTACTTGTGCATTTGGTTTTTCTTGCCTATATGTAGGACCTTACTTTTTTCACAATTGAATTTCATTTTATTAGACATTGCCCAATGTTCAAGTTTGTCTAGATCCTTCTGTATCTTAAGCCTATCTTCTGGAGTGTTGGCTATTCCTGCCAGCTTGGTGTCGTCTGCGAATTTGATGAGTTCCCCATTTATCCCCTCATCCAAATCGTTGATGAAGATGTTAAAGAGTACTGGGCCTAAAACAGAGCCTTGGGGGACTCCACTGCATACTTCCTTCCATGTAGATGCAGTTCCATTGAGGACTACACGTTGAGTGCGGTTGGTCAGCCAGTTACGAATGCATTTGGTGGTGCTGCTGTCTAACCCACAATTTTCTACTTTATCTAATAGTAGGTTATGGTCTACTTTATCAAATGCCTTACTGAAGTCCAGGTAAATTATATCAACAGCATTCCTCTCGTCCACTGATTTTGTTACTTTGTCAAAGAATGCAATTAGATTCGTCTGGCATGATCTGTTTTTGACAAACCCATGTTGGCTTTTGGCTATTACTTTGTTTGCTTCTAGGTGTTCACTTATTTGTTGTTTAATTATCTTTTCCAGAATCTTTCCTGGTATTGAGGTCAGGCTGATGGGTCTATAGTTTCCTGGATCTGTTTTTTTTCCTTTTTTGAAGATGGGAACCACATCTGCTCTTTTCCAGTCTTCTGGCAGTTCCCCGGTGCTCCAGGATCTCTGAAAGATATAGTTCAGTGGTTCTGAGATCTCGTCTGCCAGTTCCTTCAGAACCCTGGGGTGTAATCCATCCGGTCCTGGTGATTTGAACTCGTCCAGGGCAGACAGGTGCTCACTTACCATTTTCTTCCCTATTTCAACTTGTGTTCCTAATCTGATATTTGTGGTGCTGTTTTTGATTGATTGGACTGTTTTATCCCTTTGTGTAAAGACAGATGCAAAAAAAGAGTTAAATAGTTCTGCTTTCTCCCTGTTGCTTATCATCTTCTTGCCATTTTCTCCCAGCAGTGGACCAATTGTTTCCTTAACTTTTTTCTTATTTTTAACATGTTGGAAGAAGCTTTTTTTGTTATTTTTTACTTTTTTGGCAAGCCTTTCTTCATTGTGACCCTTAGCTTTCCTCACTTCATCTTTACAGGCTCGGGCTATTTGCTGATATTTTGCCTTGGTTATGTCCCCCTTTTTCCACTTTTTATATTTATCCTTTTTGTCTTTCAATTTGTCAGAGAGTTCTTTATGCAGCCATGCTGGTTTCTTTTGGGAACTGTTATTTTTCTTCTTCATTGGTATTGCGCTGGACTGGGCTTTTATAATCTCATTTTTCAAAATTTCCCAAGCTTCTTGAGTTGTTTTCCCCTTGAGGATTCTCATCCATGGAATCCTTCCCAAGCTCTCTCTGAGTTTATTGAAATTAGCTCTCTTGAAGTCTAAGACTCTAGTTTGACTTTGTTCAACTACTTTTGTTTGCATAATGTTGAATTCCAGTATTTCATGATCGCTTGCCCCCAAAGTTCCTGTAGCTTCTACACCTTCTATCATTTCCTCTCTGTTAGTGAGAATTAAGTCCAATATTGCTGATCCCCTTGTTCCCTTCTCTACCTTTTGGGAAACAAAGTTGTCTGCTAGGTTTGTTAGGAACCTGTTGGATCTTCCACTTGGTGCAGAGTTTGTTTCCCAATTGATGTCAGGGTAGTTAAAATCTCCCATTACTATTGCAGTGTGCTTCCTACATACCTTAGTTAGCTGGTTAGCAAAAAGTACATCCACTTCCTCTGCTTGGTTGGGTGGCCTGTAGTATAGACCTATGACAATATCATTCCCCCCCAACCTTTAATATTGACCCAAATACATTCAAGATAGTTCTCATCATTGTTGTGCTCTATTTCTGTAGAGATGTAATTATTTCTTATATATAGTGCAACTCCACCTCCTCTTTTATTTGGTCTATTTCTTTTAAATAATTTAAATCCTTCTAGCTGTATGTTCCATTTGTGGGTTTCATCCCACCAAGTTTCTGTAATGGCAACAATATCGTATCTGCCCTCATTTACTTGAATTTCTAATTCACCCTGTTTATTCCTCATACTCTGTGCATTGGTGTATAGACATTTGAGTCCATTTTGATTGACCCTGTGTTTTCTGTCTACGAAACCTGTGTTATGCCTGACTATGGTTCTCTTTGCCCCTATTTCTTTGCCACTTGTATGGTTCATGTACATGGTATGGCACCCACTGTTAATTGTTTGGTTTTGCTTGACAGCAGTGTTGATAATATTACCTGCACAATTATCTATGTTACATGCACTGATAACCCTATGAATTTTAGTTTGCTGGGGACAGAAATATTCTTTATCTATTGATTCTCTGTCCCCACAGAGGGACAGAGAACCCCCATTAAATTTTATTTAATCCCCAAATAAAATTGCTTTATAAAAAAAAATTCTGCATACAATAGTTCTGCTTTCTCACTTGAGTCTATTCTGAGCCTTTGTCCTTGCTATACAACCATGAGACCTTCTGGTTTCAGCCATCTGTAAATAACACTTCTTTTCAGTAGACTTTTAGTCAAAAATTGATATTGTCTTCTCAACTCTCTCACTCTTCTTGGTACTTGTTTCAGAACCACAATCTCCTTATCGTTATATTTCAAAGTTTTATCTCTTGCCATCTGTAATATTTGTGTTTTAATTGCTTCGTAAGCAATTCTTTTGTGGCGTTCTCTTCACAACTTGTTTTTCACTGCATATCTTATAAAGACTCCAAACACCTTGTCTATTACATTCATCATCTTCTTTTTGGTTATCTCCAATGTGTCTGCCAGGATTTCTATCACTATTTCTGCCAAATGTTCTCCCTTTTCTTCTATATTTTGAAATCTGAGATAAAATTCTGATTTATCCCTCTTATCTTTTTCAACCACACTCAATCTGCTATCAATATCTCAAATTTTCTTATCTTTTTCTTCAATTTTTTGAAATCTGTCCTCATATTTCATCATTATTGGTGGATGTTCTCATTTTTTCCCATCTTTTCTCCTATCCTTTGTTCAATATTCTCTGTTCTTTGTTCAATATTCTCTGTTCTCTTTTCAATATTCTCTGTTCTTACTTGTATTTTTTGAATTTCTTTCATAATCATCTGCAATGTTACTTCTTTTTCCAGGTGCAACATCGTCTGTATTGATCTTTGTCCTCCAGATGGTGAAGAAGAAAAAGTATTGAAGAGCTAATGGCTGTTATCTTTTTACTCATTTCCAAACAATTGATATACTATATGGTAGCTGAGAGATAGAAGGTCTTCTGGTTCTTCTATACCTTAATCTGTTTATATGGAGGGCAAATATAATCCCAAATAACCATAAAATGAAAAAAAAAGAAAAGAAAAAAAACCCTTCAGGTTCTTGTATGCCTTAGTCCAATTGGTTCCAGTTTTTTAATAAAAGAAAAAGAAAAAAAGAAAAGTGTTTACAGGTCAATCACAATAAAAATAAAATAAAAATAAAAGTCTTCAGATTCTTCTTTACTTTAATCCAATTAAGTGGAGTGGAATGACAAACTCCAACAGACAGTGCATGCGTGCGCGCACGCACACGCGCGCGCACACAGTGTCACACTACCCTGGTAAGCCCCAATTAAGGGAGGGAGCAGAACTGATTTCCTTTTCTGTCTTTCAACTCACCACAGGAGACCATCTAGGCAGAAAGCTCTTTTTTCGTTGTCTTTGTTATATTTGTGATACATTTTGTGCTGATATATAAATAAATAAATAAGGGAGACTAAGTGGGGAGGGGTGGGGGGGTGTCAGGGTTCGCTTCTTCGAATACTCAAGAAAGACCACACTTAAGCATATTTCAAAATGATTAAGGTTACTTTTACTGAATACAGAAGAACAGCAAACGAAGGTCAAGCAGGAAGTGACTAGTTTAGGCGCGAAGCGTATATGTCAAAGCTTAAGCCAACCCCAATAACCCATGCCCCCTACAACAGTGTCCAATGCAGATTTCTCCAGGACATCAGGTGGGCCTCACGTCCAACGCCATCATCAGAATGGAATGTGATACCGTTAGGTTTGAGATAACACTGGCCCGTACCATCTTCCACCAGCACTCATAGTTAACCCCATAACCCCACCCTCCCCATTTCCATGGCAGCCAAGCAGGCAGCAAAGCGAAGGCTGACATCCGGACCTCCTCCAGAAGCAGGGGATTCAGTTCTGAAAAACAGACAACAAGAGAAACACAAAGAAAACCACACAACAACATATAAAAAAGGGAAAAAGAGGTTAGGGCTTGGTAGGATATTTAGCATAGAATTGTCGTAGTAGTTTTGGGGCTTTTACATGCTGCTTATCCACCCATTCATTATGGGACGGGGGAAAATCCTTCCACACCACTAGGTACTGAATTTTGTTTCTATGCACTCTGGAATCTAAAATGTCCCGGACTTCATAGTGTTGTTGTCCATCCACCAGTAGGGGCGCAGGGGTATCAGGATGAGGTTTACGAAGATGTGACAAATGTTCAGGTTTCAACAGGTGGACATGGAAGACTGGGTAGAGGCGTCGGTAGGTTTTTGGTAGGTCCAATCGAATGGAGACAGAGCTGATTATTTTAGTGATCGTGAAAGGTCCCACAAACTTAGGACCTAGTTTCTTGCATTTCTGAGGACTGTCCAAATGTCTAGTAGAAACATATACCCTGTCTCCGACTTTGTATTGTGGTGGAACAGCTCGTTTCTTGTCGGCGTAAAACTTATGAGATTGATGAGCATCATCCAACATTTTTCTTATAATGGGCCAAACCGAAGACAATTTACCACTCCAATCTGCCAGAGAACGAATTGCAGGGTGGTCGTGCGGAAGCTCAGGGATAGGTACAAAGTCCTGACCATAAATTACTTTGAATGGGGTCATTCCGGTACTGCTGTGAACCGAGTTATTATACGCAACCTCAGCGTGAATCAGGAGATCAGCCCAATCATCCTGTTGAAAGTTTATAAAACAGCGCAAGTATTGTTCCAGAACGGAGTTAGCTCGTTCACAGGCCCTGTTAGTCTGCGGGTGGTGGGAGGAGCTTAAGCCCTGGGCAGAGCCAATCAATCTCAGGAACTCCTTCCAAAATTGTGACGTAAATTGAGTACCTCTATCAGAGATTATAAGCTTTGGGGCTCCATGTAAGCGATAAATGTGAGTAAGAAAGAGTTTAGCCAAAGATTTAGCGGATGGAATCTTGGAGCAAGGTACAAAATGAACTTGTTTGGAGAACAAATCAGTAACCACCCAAATGACAGTATAACTTTGGCTACTTGGAAGATCAACAATAAAGTCCATAGAAATTTCCTTCCAAGGAGCCTCTGGCCACGCCACAGATTGGAGGAGACCGTGGGGTTTGCCAGGGGAACGTTTGGAAGCAGCGCAAACCGGACAACTGGCGATATAGGATTCAACATCTTTTTTGAGGGAGGGCCACCAATATTGGCGTTTTACCAAATGTATAGTCTTCACAAATCCAAAATGTCCAGCTAGTCTTGAGTCATGCACTCGTTGTAATACAAAAGGCCGTAGGGTAGCAGGGACATAAATCTTAGAACCGATCCAGGGTAGATCATCTCTGACGGTGCAGTCAGCAGAGTGAGTGGAATACCAATCATCGGTAAGCAGTTCCGACTTAATTCTGGCAATCAGTTCTGTAGGTGGGTCAGTTTGGACCGTGGATTGACCTCTGGTCACGACGGGAGCAGCCATTAAAGCAAGTGGTATCACAGGCTGAACAACTGTGAGTTTAGAATTGTCATATTGAGGTAGCCTGGAAAGCGCATCAGCCATGAAATTTTTTCCGCCAGGAATGTATTTGAGGGTAAAGTTGAAATGATGAAAGTAGTGAGCCCAACGTAGCTGCTTCGGGGACAATTTGCGGGACGTCGTGAGTGACTCCAAATTTTTGTGGTCAGTCCAAACCTCAAACGGGTGAGGAGCCCCCTCCAGAAAATGATGCCAAGTCATGAGGGCCCAACGAACCGCAAAAGCTTCTTTCTCCCAAATCGCCCATCTGCGTTCTGTGTTGGATAACTTACGGGAAGTGTAAGCACAAGGTTGTAGTTGGCCTTGTTGGTTAAGTTGTAACAAGACAGCACCTACAGCGAAATCACTAGCGTCTGCTTGTATTACGAAGGGGGAGTTGACATCAGGATGTTTCAGAATCGGTTCTGCTGCAAAAAAGCGTTTAAGTTTTTCAAACGCGGCTTGGCACTCCATAGTCCAGTTCAAAGGAGAACCTGGTCGTGGTTTGTCGTCCCGTTCGTTTTGAGTAGGTTCGTGATGGGCAGTGCAATGCTAGCAAAAGAGGGTATAAATTGTCGGTAAAAGTTGGCGAATCCCAAAAAACTTTGTAATAGTTTACGAGTACGAGGAGGGGCCATTCCGTGACAGCTTTCACCTTTGCAGGATCCATTTCAATTCCCTCAGAAGAGATGCGGTAACCTAAGTAGTCAATTTTTTCCTGGTGAAATTCGCATTTAGAAAGTTTAGCATAGAGTTCAGCAGCTCGAAGTTTACGCAAAACAGAACGGACTAGTTTTACGTGTTCATCATGTGTTTTTGTGTATATGACAATGTCATCAAGATAGACGATAACGCCCTTGTACAGGTGCTCATGGAGAACGTCATTGATTAGTTGCATAAATACCGAAGGTGCCCCTTGCAAGCCAAATGGCAACAACTTGAATTGAAAGCACCCTAAAGGGCAGTTAAAAGCAGTTTTCCACTCGTCTCCCTCTTTAATTCTTATCCTGTAATAAGCTTCCCGTAGATCGAGTTTAGTAAAATTTTTGCCAGAAGCTAGATGAGCCAGCATGTCTTTCATGAGTGGCAGCGGGTAGACATTGTGTTCACAAATAGTATTGAGAAATTTATAATTCTGAACCAGATGGAGCGTACCATCTTTCTTTTCTCTAAACATCACAGGGGCGGCTACACGTGGCCTGGCAGGTTCAATGAAACCCCTCTTCAAATTCTTATCAATAAAATTGCGAAGTTCCACCATTTCGCGGGGTGTCATAGAGTAAATGCGAGGTTTTGGAAGTTGTACCCCTGGGAGGAAATCAATAGAGCAGTCTGTAGCCTGGTGGGGGGGAAGAGTGTCACAGGATTTTTCACTGAAAACATCTTTAAGGTCCCAGTACTTTTTAGGGATTTTCTCTTCACCCGGTATGACTTCCAGGATTGGGAGGGCCAAGCTGGAATTAACAGATCCCATGATAGGAGCTTGTTCGGGTATAGGCTGATCATTGGGGGGGCATATCGTTAGGCAAAATGAAAGGGATTCGAATCCACCCTTCTTTCCAATCAATTAGGGGATTCCACTTTCGTAGCCAGTTAATGCCTAGAATAACAGGGTTGTCAGCAATGGGGGCTACAATAAAGTTAATAGTTTCCTGATGGGTGTCTCCAATAGACATTTGAATTGGTTCAGTTACATATAATGCTGGATTGCCCCCTGCTACAGTACCATCCATTTGGCAGAATGCGATTGGTACTTTTAAATTTTTTAGGTGGAAACCCATGTGTTGTACTAATTCCTGGCTGATGAGGCAACGAGAACAGCCAGAATCTATAAGAGCTTCTATTTTACAGTTGCGTCCACTAGATGGAGCCAAAAGCTGTAAAGGAATAGTAAGGGGCCCAGAATGGGGACTCACCCAGTTGTCATCAGAGGAGGAGGAGGAGTCCTTTTCCCAGTCATCCAGTTCCGCCTTTTGTCGGTCACCGGCAGAGAGATCCAGATTCTCCGCTCCAAACACGCTCGGAGGTTTAGTGCACACGCTCGGAGGTTTCGTGGGCTCAGCTGAAGAATGCGGGCGTGGCGTTTGCTTCATTTTGCAATTATTGGCCCAGTGCCCCTCCTTCCCACAGCGAAAACAAGCACCCGAACGAGGTGTAGCAGATCTGCGCTCTTTACTTTGTTTTTGGTAATCCCTCTCATAAGTTTGGGGGGCAGGGATTCCAGGTTGACTTCTCTTTTCAAATTGAGACAGAGGTTTTGTTCGAGCTCGATCTATTTCAACATCCCCGGCAAGCTGATACCAATCTGCCAGGGATTGTGGCGTACGCCGGTTAATGCAAGTCTCATACAAGGTTGGGTTTAAACCTTCTGTATAAACATCAATAAGGGCATCTTCACTCCAACCCCTCATATAAACTGCAAGTTCTTGAAAACATTGTGAGTAATCTTGAACAGATCTATTACCCTGGCGTAGATACTTCATTTCCAGCCTTGCCTTTCTTTCAATAAGGGGGTCTTCAAATCGTCTCCTAAGAGCAGTCATAAAACCGTCAAAGTTCCCCATTAGTGGGGAATGATTATTGTGTAAGGAGACTAACCAATCAGCGGCTGTATTTTCAAGCGCGAGGGCTACAATTCTTTTCTTTGAATCATCACCTCTCAAGTCATCTGCAAACTGTTTAACATAGTTGCTGACGTGCAGTAAAAAAAATCCTAACTCAGTAGGATTCCCTCCAAACTTAATCCCCAGGGGGGGAAGTCTTGCCGGCCAGCGAGGAGGAGGGGTCAATTCTCCCCTTTGTGATTCTCTAGGGGTTCCCACAGGCGGTTGGGGGCTAGCTCCTCTTAGTTCTTGGGAGGGGGCCTCTTGCTGTTGTTTCATTCCTTCCCATTCCAGAGGACGCGGATCCCCTCCCCACATTTTATCTAGAGCCTCCTTCCTATCGTCCGCTTGACGAAGTAAATCTCTTGCCATCTCTCTCAAATCCCTCTCTTCCTTTAACAAATCTGCCACGGAGGGGGGGGGTAGGCATGCCGGCGCCTTGTGGTCGTGACCCCTGAACCGATGTCATCTTTAACAAATTCCTTCATCCCCACTCCCTCGGACCAACGATGGCGTGTTGATCCTTCTTCGGGGTTTGGCCCTAGGTTAAGGCCCGCTAATAACTCCATCACTGACCTTGAGTCCTCTTTTTGGGCAGCGGGGTGAGAGGCGGCCTCTCCCATCGGTTCGTCTTTCTCAGGCACCGACATGGGGTTTAGGAGTGTAGTGACTTCCTGCTTAATGTCAGGGTTCGCTTCTTCAAATACTCAAGAAAGACCACACTTAAGCATATTTCAAAATGATTAAGGTTACTTTTACTGAATACAGAAGAACAGCAAACGAAGGTCAAGCAGGAAGTGACTAGTTTAGGCGCGAAGCGTATATGTCAAAGCTTAAGCCAACCCCAATAACCCATGCCCCCTACAACAGTGTCCAATGCAGATTTCTCCAGGACATCAGGTGGGCCTCACGTCCAACGCCATCATCAGAATGGAATGTGATACCGTTAGGTTTGAGATAACACTGGCCCGTACCATCTTCCACCAGCACTCATAGTTAACCCCATAACCCCACCCTCCCCATTTCCATGGCAGCCAAGCAGGCAGCAAAGTGAAGGCTGACAGGGGGTGGCAATTATGATTAGGGAAGGTCTGGAGCCGAAGGAGACCACGATCCCTCAGACGACCGGGTGTGAGTCCCTCCTTGTGAAGTGGGGTCTAGGGAGGCAGATGGGCGTGTTAGTGTTATGCCTGGCTCCTCGCTATGCAACAACAGCCCTGCCCGAGCTCCTAGAGGTGATAGCCGAGGCGGCAGTTGAGACCCCCAGACTTTTGGTCATGGGGGACTTCAATCTGCCGTCGGCAGGCGAGACCTCTGGAGTAGCTCGGGAGTTCATGGCTTCCATGACAGCCATGGACCTGACCCAGGTAGTTTAGGCCCTACTCACGAGGGTGGACACACCCTGGACTTAATCTTCATCTCGGGACAGTGGAGTAGTGATCTGGGAATAGGGGATTTAGCCATCACACCCCTGTCATGGACAGATCACGCTCTCCTTCAGCTGGACTTTCCAATCGCCGCACCTCACCGCGGGGAGGTGGAGCTGAATATTCCTATATGGTTCCGCCCCAAGCTCCTGATGGACCCGGTAAGGTTCCAGAGGGAGCTTGGGCCAATACCTGTGGACTTGCCCCGTGACTCGACTGAGGACCTGGTGGCCGCATGGTTAAGTGTGGCCACGGGGGCCTTGGACCGAGTCGCGCCCTTGCGGCCTCTCTTGCGGCAACGAATCACCCAGGCTCCTTGGTTTACTGAGGAGCTGAGGGAAATGAAACGCCACAAGAGACGCCTAGATGGAGATCCTCCCGCTCCGAAGCCGACCGAACACTAGTGAGAATCCATATTAGGACTTACTTAGTGGCGATAAGAGTGGCCAAACGTGAGTATTGTGCCACCCTTATTGCATCCGCAGAACCGCCCTGCCGCCCTGTTTGGGGTGACCCGCTCCCTCCTTCACCAGAGGCCGCGGGAAGCCCCTCTGCCAGGGCGAGCAGAGAAATTTGGGATTTATCTGCAGGACAAAATCACTCGGATTCGGAATGAGTTACCCTCCATCGAGAGTGGTCCAGCGAGATTGTCCGAGGTTGGTCTTGAGGCTCCATTCTGGGAGGAGTTTGACTTTGTTACTACCGAGGATATGGACAGGTTGTCAAAGAGACTTAAGGCTACCACATGTTTATTGGACCCGTGTCCCTCCTGGCTTGTACTGGCATCCTGGGAGACGACACGAGGCTGGCTCCAGGGCATTGTCAATGCATCTTTGAGTGAGGGGACCTGGCCTGCCATCTTGAAAGAGGCGGTGGTAAGGCCCCTCCTCAAGAAGCCGTCCCTGGACCCAGCATTATTAAAGAACTTTCGTCCCGTCTCCAACCTTCACTTTCTAGCGAAGGTTGTTGAGAGTGTGGTGGCCCAACAGTTTCCGTGACACCTGGAGGAAGTTGATTATCTAGACCCACGCCAGTCCGGCTTCCGACCCGGTCACAGCACCGAGACGGCATTGGTCGCGTTGGTGGATGATCTCTGGAGGGCGCGGGATAGAAGACATTCCTCTATCCTAGTCCTGTTAGACCTCTCAGCGGCTTTTGATACCATCGACCATGGTATCCTATTGCACCGACTGGGGGGGTTGGGGCTGGGAGGCACCGTTTTGCGGTGGTTCTCGTCCTACCTCTCTGGTCGGTCGCAATATGTGTTGGCAGGGGGGCAGAGGTCGGCCTCGAGGCCCCTCCTATTCAACACATATATGAAGCCGCTGGGTGATATCATCCGTGGTTTTGGGGTGGGATATCATCTGTACGCTGATGATACTCAGCTGTACATTTCCACCCCAGACCCAGAATGATGCCGTTGAGGTGATGTCCCGGTGTTTGGAAGCCGTACGGATCTGGATGGGTAGTAACAAACTCAAGCTCAACCCATTCAAGACTGAGTGGCTGTGGTTTCCGGCACCCTGGTTCAGCCAGATTACTCCAACTCTGGCCATTGGGGGCGAAACACCGGCCCCCATGGAGAGGGCGCGCAACTTGGGCATCCTCCTGGATTCCCGGCTGTCCATGGAGGACCATGTGGCGGCCGTGGCCAGGGGGGCGTTTCATCAGGTACGCCTGATGCGCCAATTGCACCCCTTACTGGACCGGGCTGCCCTTCGCACAGTCACTCAGTCCCTCGTGACATCCCGACTGGACTACTGCAATGCTCTCTACATGGGGCTTCCCTTGAGGTGCACTCAAAAGCTACAGTTAGTGCAGAATGCAGCCGCGCGGGTGATTACGGGAGTCTCTAGATGCTCCCACATAACACCGATCCTGCGCGAGCTGCACTGGCTTCCTGTGGTCTTTCGGGTACGCTTCAAGGTCTTGACGACCATCTTCAAAGCGCTCCATGGCTCGGGACCTAGTTATATGCGAGACCGTCTTCTGCCCCATACATCCCTTAGACCGATACGCTCCCACAGAGAGGGCCTTCTCCGGGTGCCATCAGCCGGACAATGCCTGCTGGCGACACCCAGGGGAAGAGCCTTCTCTGTGGCAGGGCCCTGCCCTGTGGAATGACCTACCCCCTGAATTCCGCACCATAACCGACCTCCGCCTCTTCCGCCAGTGTTTAAAAACACACTTATTTCATCAAGCCGGCCTAACATAGCCTCCACTGTGACTAATTTTAGATGGGGGATTTTAATTGGTTTTAGCGCAGGTTTTTGTTATTTAATAGGTTTTAAATTTATGTATTTTGTACTATTTTTGTATGTTGTTTTTAAATTCCTGTGCGCCGCCCTGGGTCCTTTTGGAGAAGGGCGGGATATAAATTGAATAAAATAAAATAAATAAATAAATAAGTATAGATCTATTTCAAGCTATTTAGCTCTCATCAGCTAGCCATACCCTTACTGGGATTTCTGCCTAGATGGTCTCCAGTGGTGAGCTGAAAGCCAGAAAAGGAAAGCAGTTCTGCTCCCTCCCTTAATTGGGACTTACCAGGGTGTTGTGACACAGTATATACTTGTTCCCCTGGTTCAGCTTATCAGGATGAGAACCTATTGCCTAGTGGCAATTACAAACTGCCTCACATATAAAGCAGCCCTGGTTCGAATCCCAGTTGTGTTGTGACACAAATATATACTTATTCCCCTGGCTCAGCTGATCAGGAGGAGAACCTGGTGGCTTAGTAGCTAAAACATCTGCCTAACATGTAATACAGACCCGGTTCAAATCCCAGTAAGGTTATGGCTAGCTGATGAGAGCAAAATAGCTTGAAATAGAGCTATACTATTTATTTTATTTATTTTATTAAATTTATACCCCGCCCTTCTCCTTAATTAGGACCCAGGGCGGCGCACAGGCATTTTAAAAAACACAAATACAATAAATATCAATTAAAATCTAATTAAATTCATCAACCCGTGCTAAAAACCCAATATTAAAAACCTTTACCAAATTATAATTTTTCTTTAAAAGTCAGGAACGGGGGGCTATTCTAGGCCGGCTTGTTGGAATAAGTACGTCTTAAGACGTTGGCGGAAGAGGCGGAGGTCCGAGATAGTGCGAAGGTCGGGGGGTAGGTCGTTCCAGAGGGCCGGGCCCGCCACAGAGAAGGCCCTTCCCCTGGGTGTCGCCAACCGGCATTGCCCGGCCGACGGCACCCGAAGAAGACCCTCTCTGTGGGAACGGATCGGGCGAAGGGATGTATGGGGCAGGAGGCGGTCTCGTATATAGCTAGGCCCCGAGCCATGGAGCGATTTAAAGATGGTCGTCAATACCTTGAAGCGCACTCGAAAGGCCACAGGCAGCCAGTGCAGCTCGCGCAGGAGAGGTGTTACGTGGGTTTGCCTTGGGGCACCCATAATCACCCGCGCGGCCGCATTCTGTACTAACTGTAGCTTTCGAGTGCACCTCAAGGGAAGCCCCATATAGAGAGCGTTACAGTAATCCAGCCGGGACGTCACAAGTGTTTGAGTGACTGTGCGAAGGGCTCCCCGGTCCAGTAAGGGGCGCAACTGGCGTATCAGGCGAACCTGATAGAACGCCCCCCTGGCCACGGCCGCCACATGGTCCTCCATGGACAGCCGGGAATCCAGGAGGACGCCCAAGTTGCGCGCCCTCTCCACGGGGGCCAGTTGTTCGCCCCCAATGGCCAGAGTTGGAGTAATCTGGCCGAACCGGGGTGCCGGAAACCACAGCCACTCGGTCTTGGACGGGTTGAGCTTGAGTTTGTACTAGTCCCCCTTATTTATTTATCAGCACAAAAATGTATCATTCATGTATGTATGTATGTATGTATGTATGTATGTATGTTACATTTTTTTTTAGCTGATCAATAAACAAGTCAGGGAGACTAGGATAGATCTATTTCGAGCTTATTAGCTCTCATCAGCTAGCCATACCCTTACTGGGATTTGAACCAGGGCTGTATTACATGCCAGGAGAGAGCCTTGCCATTAAGCCAGCTAGGTTCTGTTCTTGTCAGCTGAGGCAGGAGGATAGTTATATATAATTGTTTCCACAACACCCTGTTACAGCCCCAATCAAGGGAGGAGACATACTGTTTCCTTTTCTGCCTTTCGGCTCATCACCAGAGACCATCTAGACAGAAAGCCATGAATTCCGTTGTGTAATATTTTTTTTATATGTGTGTTACGATTTTTTTTGAGCTGATCAATAAATAATTACATGTAATACAGCCCTGGTTCGAATCCCAGTAAGGGTATGGCTAGCTGATGAGAGCTAATAAGCTCAAAATAGATCTATACTAGTCTCCCTAACTTATTTATTGATCAGCTAAAAAAAAAACATGTAACACGCATATAATTTTATATATATATATATATAGATATGGTACGACCACAAACGCGAAGCCAAACAACAGTAACGCAGCTCACCAGATCAAATTCCTCTGCAACTCAGACTAACACAAGCACAACCAGGCCCCCACCCAAACAGAACACGCCCCCATCCAATCAGAGCACAGACAAACTCCCATCCAATCAGAGCACAGACAAACCCCCTACCAATCAGAACACACCTCCACCCAATCAGAATGCAGCCAAGCTCCCACCCAATCAGGTCACACCCCCACTGGCAGTTAAAAGGAGGAACCGGCTGAGATTCACATTGCTCCTGGAAGCACCAAGCCGGAAGCACCAGCCTGAAGATGACGAATGAGATTTCATCGAAACGTCGTGAAGATACTTCCAATTCTACGCGGGAGAAAACCCGAACAACCAAAGACCTACATACAAACACCCGCGAAAACCAATTCTACGCGGGAGAAAACCTGAACAACCAAAGACCTACATACAAACACCCGCGAAAACCTCAGAAAACACACACACACACACACACACACACATATATATATGTAGGTCTTTGGTTGTTCGGGTTTTCTCCCGCGTAGAATTGGAAGTATCTTCACGACGTTTCGATGAAATCTCATTCATCATCTTCAGGCTGGTGCTTCGGGCTTGGTGCTTCCAGGAGCAATGTGAGATCTCAGCCGGTTCCTCAAGCACCAGCCTGAAGATGATGAATGAGATTTCATCGAAACGTCGTGAAGATACTTCCAATTCTACGCGGGAGAAAACCCGAACAACCAAAGACCTACATACAAACACCCGTGAAAACCTCAGAAAACATATATATATATATATATATATATATATATATATGTATGTATGTATGTATGTATGTATGTATGTATGTATGTATGTATGTATATATGTATATATATATATATATATATATATATATATATATATATATATATATATATATATATATATATATATATATATAAGAGAGAATAATTATCACAGCTCCTGTCAGAGGTCCCTTTAAGGGAAGGAGACTTTAACGTCATCCCTCTCTGCCCTTTGACTCAACCTAGAGTCATCCAGACAGAGACCCAAATTAGATTACTGCTGTGTGACATTTTTTAGATATGTGTTATATTTTTAAGGGCTGAAAATAAAGAGACCAGGATGGATCCATTTCAGGCTTATTATCCTTTTTCAGCTGGCCATACTCCTTCTACTGGGATTTGAACCAGGACTTTCCAGCATTTGAGGCAAGCTCTCTATGCCTTGAGCTATCTGGTATCCCTGATATATCAGCCAATTTACAGGACTCTTAAATGAAGAATAATTCTCACAGCTCCTGTTCAGGGTCCCTTTAAGGGGAGGAGACTTAACGTCTTCCATATATGTTATATTTTTAAGGGCTGAAAATAAAGAGACCAGGATGGATCCATTTCAGGCTTATTAGCCTTCTTCAGCTGGCCATACTCCTACTGGGATTTGAATCAGGACTTTCCAGCATTTGAGGCAAGCTCTCTATGCCTTGAGCTATCTGGTATCCCTGATATCTCAGCCAATTTACAGGACTCTTAAATGAGAGAGAATAATTATCACAGCTCCTGTCAGCTCCTGTGATAATTATTCTCTCTCATTTAAGAGTCCTGTAAATTGGCTGAGATATCAGGGATACCAGATAGCTCAAGGCATAGAGAGCTTGCCTCAAATGCTGGAAAGTCCTGGTTCAAATCCCAGTAGAAGGAGTATGGCCAGCTGAAAAAGGATAATAAGCCTGAAATGGATCCATCCTGGTCTCTTTATTTTCAGCCCTTAAAAATATAACACATATCTAAAAAATGTCACACAGCAGTAATCTAATTTGGGTCTCTGTCTGGATGACTCTAGGTTGAGTCAAAGGGCAGAGAGGGATGACGTTAAAGTCTCCTTCCCTTAAAGGGACCTCTGACAGGAGCTGTGATAATTATTCTCTCATATATATATATATATATATATATATATATATATATATATATATATATATATATATATATATATATATATATATATATATATATATATATATGAAGATACTATGTTACAGCTTCCTGCTAGGCCTGTTTAAGGGAGGAGACAAACTTGTCATCCTTCTCTGTCTTTCGACTCCTCTTTGAGATCATCCAGACAGAGACCTATTAAATTGCTGCTGTCTTTTTTAGATATGTGTTAAATGTTTTTTTAAGGTATATAAAAGGTATATAAGGTATATAAGGCATGAGATGCTCCTGGAAGCACCAAGCCGGAAGCACCAGCCTGAAGATGATGAATGAGATTTCATCAAAACGTCGTGAAGATACTTCCAATTCTACGCGGGAGAAAACCCGAACAACCAAAGACCTACATATATATGTATGTATGTATGTATGTATGTATGTATGTATGTATGTATGTATGTATGTATTTAAGGGAGGAGACAAACTTGTCATCCTTCTCTGTCCTTCGACTCAACCTAGAGACCATCCAGACAGAGACCTATTAAATTGCTGCTGTCTTTTTAGATATGTGTTAAATTTCTTTAAGGGATGATTAAGGAGCCCGAAATGGATCCATCCTGGTCTCTTAATTAATTATTATTAATCATCCCTTAAAGAAATTTAACACATATCTAAAAAGACAGCAGCAATTTAATAGGTCTCTGTCTGGATGGTCTCTAGGTTGAGTCGAAGGACAGAGAAGGATGACAAGTTTGTCTCCTCCCTTAAATAGGCCTAACAGGAAGCTGTAACAAAATATCCACTTCATCAATAAAGTCCTGTAGAAAGGATGATGTAATCAGGGAAACTGGTTAGCTCAAGGCATAGAGAAGCCTGCTTCGAATGCTGGAGAGCACCAGTTCAAATCCCTGTAGGGAAGTATGGCCAGCTGACGAGGGCTAAGGAGCCCGAAATGGATCCATCCTGGTCTCTTAATTAATTATTATTAATCATCCCTTAAAGAAATTTAACACATATCTAAAAAGACAGCAGCAATTTAATAGGTCTCTGTCTGGATGGTCTCTAGGTTGAGTCGAAGGACAGAGAAGGATGACAAGTTTGTCTCCTCCCTTGAATAGGCCTAACAGGAAGCTGTAACAAAATATCCACTTCATCAATAAAGTCCTGTAGAAAGGATGATGTAATCAGGGAAACTGGTTAGCTCAAGGCATAGAGAAGCCTGCTTCGAATGCTGGAGAGCACCAGTTCAAATCCCTGTAGGGAAGTATGGCCAGCTGACGAGGGCTAAGGAGCCCGAAATGGATCCATCCTGGTCTCTTAATTAATTATTATTAATCATCCCTTAAAGAAATTTAACACATATCTAAAAAGACAGCAGCAATTTAATAGGTCTCTGTCTGGATGGTCTCTAGGTTGAGTCGAAGGACAGAGAAGGACGACAAGTTTGTCTCCTCCCTTAAATAGGCCTAACAGGAAGCTGTAACAAAATATCCACTTCATCAATAAAGTCCTGTATATCTGTCTTCGGGTATTTTCCCGTGTATATAGCATGAAATTGTTATTGCAACATTTCGGTAAGATCTTACTTGCCATCCTCAGGCTTCGGTCTGTGATTACAAAGGCATCGCCCTTCCTTAAATCTTGGTGGGGGGTGATGGAGTGCTGACTGTTGTTGTGAGTGGATTGATTGGCTGTGCAGTTGTATCATGATTGGTAGATTGATTCTGATTGGCCTTATTTGTATGTTTCTCCTTATTTTGAATTTCAATGGCTTGGGTGGAGGGTGGGGCTCGTCTGTTGGTTAGTGCTGGTTTCCAGATGTCTGGTAGGCGGGAGGTGTCATCACCTTTGTTGATATTGTTAGATTGCTTCTCTATTTCGATAGCTTCTCTGATTATTCTCCTGTTCAGCTGTTCAGCCTTGAGATCATTTTAGTTCCTTGAAAGTCAATGTCATGTCCTGAAGTTTTGAAATGTTGATAAAGAGATGAGGTATTAAGATGATTTTTAATGCATTTTTATGTTCTGCAATGCGTGCACTTACCCTTCTGTTGGTTTGTCCTATGTAAGTGGCAGGGCAGATTTTACATGGAATTTTACATGGAAGCCAAGGAGTCTACAAAATTCCATGTAAAATCTGCCCTGCCACTTACATAGGACAAACCAACAGAAGGATAAGTGCATGTATCGCAGAACATAAAAATGCATTAAAAATCATCTTAATACCTCATCTCTTTATCAACATTTCAAAACTACAGGACATGAGGATGGCAAGTGAGATCTTGCCGAAACATTGCAATAACAATTTTATGCTATATACATGGAAAAATACCCGAAGACAGCAATACCAGCATATATATATATATAATAACAGGTTATTGTGAAACAATTACATATATATATATATATATATATATATATATATATATATATATATATATATATATATATATATATATATATATATATATATATATATATATATATATATATATATATATATATATATGCCTTGGAGAATAGTTTGACTCCCTCTTCTTTGTGGCACCCTGTACTCTTTCCAGAGTCTCCACGTCTTTTCTACATCGTGGCGACCAAAACTGTATGCAGTATTCCAAGTGTTCCCTAGTTTGTCCCACAATACCTTGTTAGGGCCCCAATTAAGGTAGGAAGCATACTGCTTTTCTCTTTTGCCTTTCAACTCATCACCAGAGACCATCTAGACAGAAAGCCATGAGTTCCGTTGTGTGATTTTTTAAAATACGTGTGTTAGTTTTATGAGCTGATCAATAAATCAATCAATCAGGGAGACTAGTATAGATCTAAAAAGCTTGAAATAGATCTATACTAGTCTTCCTGATTCATTTATTGATCAGCTCATAAAACTAACACACACACACTTCAGCCTACATTTCGTCTTCGTCCTGCTCCTTCTCGTCTCATCCTGCGGTTCCGTCCTGCTTGCCGGCTCACTGTTCACTCATCATGTTCCTGTTCGTCGGTCTACTGGACTCCATTTTTGCTACTCTCGTCTGCCCTGCTTGCTCTGTTGTCTGGTTTGGCGCAGTTGTTCCCCACCACCTGTTCCATCTCATGAGCCATGTTTGCGGTGTCCGGTGCCATCTCTGCTGGCCGCACCTCACCATGCGGTGTGACTCTGACTCTGTTTGTTCTTTTTTCAGTTAGTTTTCTTCGGTTGTTTTACTCTGTTTAAATGACTGGGTCACTTTTGTTTATGATTTCACCCCCTTCTTGCTGTTGTATGTGAGTCCCTGTCCGCTCACTGCCCCCTGCTCCACTTTCTCCCCCCCTCTTCACTGTCTTGTCGCATCGCCCCTTCCCACCAGAGCCTTCCTGCCATTATTTGACTTGACCACCTATTGACCCCCCAAATGGACAAGAATGGACTGAGACACTGAGTGATAATCTTCTATCTATTTCTCAGCCTCACTGAACATCTTTACCAACCAGAATTATGGCGAAGTTTACCTATGGCTTCCAGGGTTACTTTTACAACTATTATTCCTTCTCCAGGCTCAAGGCGTGCAGACTTGCTATGTATTGCTATGTACTCGGTAGCTGACCTCCTCGCCCTGCGGGATTCCCCTCTCTCGCAGGTTTGGCCCTCTGCACTAACAAGGGCTCACCTTAATGACAGATGTATTAATCTCAAGAGGTGGAGGAAACGGAAACTTAGGGGTTTTTTAAGGGGTTTTTTTTAACTCGGGTTTTAAGGGGTACTAGGCAGGTGGGTGGGAATACCAAATTTGGCTCTACCAGAAATATTGCTAGGCCAGCCGGTGAGGGCAAAACGGAGGCTAGAAGGTCTGATACAAGGGGGGGGGGGATGGGGGTCATTCCAATAGAGGGCTTTTCCATCAGGATGGTCCAAGGGAGGGGTAGGTATGACAGGAGCTGGGGGCCATGTCAATCATCGGGGGGGGGACGTACCCACTGTTTACAAGCAGTCGCCCACCCCGGCCCCCAGAGCTCCTCCCGCAGTCTAGGTGGTTGGGATTCACAGACCCAGGGCCTTAAGCTGATGTTGTGCAATGCCAGGTCCGTGGTCAACAAAGCCCCCCTCATCTACGACCCGGTGTCAGAGGGGGAGCTGGACCTGGTGGGTATCATGGAAACCTGGCTGGGCCATGAGAGAGGTTTACCCCTCGTAGAAATGTGCCCGCCAGGTTACCTGGCACTCCATCAGCCAAGGGCTCAGGGCAGGGGTGGTGTGGTGGTGGTTATTATTAAGGAAGGCCTTAAGCCAAGGGAGACCACTGTGCCTCAGGTAGTCGGTTGTGAGTCCCTCTGTGTTAAGTGGGACCATGGGAGGCAGCTGGGCTTACGGGTTGTGTACCTGGCTCCCCGCTATGCATCAGCAGTCCTGTCCGAGCTGCTCGAGGTGATCGCCGAGGTGACAGCTGATACCCCCAGACTTTTAGTCATGGGGAATTTCAACCTGCCATCAGTAGGCGAGACATCAGAGGTGGCTCAGGAGTTCATGGCCTCCATGACGGCCATGGACCTGACCCAAGTAATTCAGGGTCCCACACACACCGGAGGACACACACTAGACTTAATTTTTGCCTCTGGCCAGTGGTTGAGTGATCTAGGAATACGGGATTTAGTCATCGAACCCCTGTCATGGTCAGATACCTCCCTTCTGCGGCTTGACTTTCCAACCGCTACACCCCACCGTGGGGAGGCGGAACCAGAGATACTAAGATGGTTTCGCCCCAGGCCCCTGATGGATCCAGAGGGATTTCTAAGGGAGCTTGGGCCAATTCCTGTGACCCTGACCCACGACTCGACTGAGGACCTTGTGGCCGCATGGAATAATGCGGCCATGGGGGCCCTGGAACGAGTCGTGCCCTTGCGGCCTCTCACTCGGCGCCGATCTACCTTGGCTCCTTGGTTTTCCGAGGAGCTGAGGGTGATGAAGTGCCGAAAGAGATGCCTAGAGAGCATTTGGAGATCCACTCGGTCCGAATCTGACCGAATACGGGTAAGGTCTCATTTGTGGACCTATCTTGTGGTGATAAGAGTAGCGAAACAGAACCATCTCGCCACTCTTATCGCATCTGCAGATAACCGCCCTGCTGCCCTGTTTAGAGTGACCCGCTCCCTCCTTCACCAGAGGCTGTGGGAAGCTCCTTTGCAGGGTAGAGCAGAGGAATTTGGAGAGTATCTGCAGGATAAAATCGCTTGGATCCGGGCCGAGTTGGCCTCCAATGAGACAGGTCTGGGTGGACCGTCCGAGGCAGGTCTTGAGACCATGTTGTGGGAAGAGTTTGACTTTGTTGCTCCTGATGACATGGACAAGAATAAGCAGATCTCTGCAGTGCTGGTTTTCTTGGATGCGGAGAAGGCCTTTGATCGAGTGAACTGGAATTTTCTAACCAAGACTTTGGAAAAGATGGATATGGGACCACGATTTCGACAGGCGATTGGAGCAATTTATCAGCAAAAAAATGCACAACTTATTATTAATGGAAATTTGTCTACAACTTTCGAGATACAAAAAGGTACAAGACAAGATTGCCCGTTATCTCCATTGTTATTTATTTTAACCTTGGAAGTCTTGTATAATACAATTCGGGACTCAAACTCCTTAAGTGGCATAATTATTAGGCAAAAGGAATACAGAACTAAGGCATTTGCCGATGATCTGGTTGTTACCCTTTCACATCCTTTGAATTCAATAATCCAGATGAAAAATATCATAGCAGAATTTGGTATGGTGTCTGGGTTTAGACTGAACCAAAATAAAACGAAAATGATGGTTAAAAATATGTCAGAGACTCAAAGAAAGAGACTTGCAAGTTTGGCAGGTTTTGAAATAGTTTCTAAGGTCAAATATTTAGGAATACAAATTGCAGAATCAAATATAAAACTTTTTCCAAATAATTATGAAGTGTTGTGACAAAAGATACAAAAAGATCTTCAAGTATGGAAAAAGCTACAACTATCTTTGCTTGGAAGGATTTCAGAAATCAAAATGAACATTCTACCTAGATTCATTTTCTTATTCCAGATGATACCGGTGCTTAAATCAGATAAAATCTTGTTAGAATGGCAAGCAACATTAAATAAATTTGTTTGGAAGGAGAAAAAACCAAGAGTAAAGATGAAGATTATGCAAGATACTCGTGAAAGAGGTGGTCTTAGACTCCCAAACCTTCGACTGTATTATGAAGCTGCGGCATTGATGTATGTAGCAGATTGGTTTGGGAAAACAAAAACTGAACTATTGAATATAGAAGGTCATGATCTTGTTCTGAGATGGCATGCATATCTTTTTTATGAAGATAAGGTGGATAAAGCGTTTAACAATCATGTTCTCCGAAGTGCCTTGATGAGAATATGGAAGAAGCACCGGCCCAATTGGGATTATAAAATACCGCTTTGGTTGGATCTTGCAGACATCATGTGGATTACAAATACTAAGTCACTCGGGGGGTGTTTATATAAACACGTGCTTATTGTTGATGGGGACGAATGGCAGTTGAAAACTTTGGAACAACTGTTGGAAGAAGGAATTATTCTAAATTGGTTACAGTATATACAGTTACAGAAGAGATGGAAAGAAGATCGCAGGGTTGGCTTCATGGATAAAGAAGTGGAACTGATCAAGCAGATAAAAGAGACTGGCCCCAAACATGTTAAAAGAATATATAATGTATTGTTAGAAAGAGATTCAGAAAGCGAATTGGTGAAGGATTGTATGATTAAATGGGCTCAGAACTTTGACGAACCGGTTATGATGGATACGTGGGAAAAAATATGGGTTCAGAATGATAAATTTACGCAGTCACAGAATTTAAGGGAGAATTTTTATAAAATGTTTTACAGATGGTATTTAGATCCTAAGAAATTATCATGTATGTACCCAAATGTTCAACCAAAATGTTGGAGATGCGGGTGTTTAGATGCTACTTTTTTTCATGTATGGTGGACTTGCAATAAGGTTAAAGCTTTTTGGATAAAAATATGGTGGGTTATGCAAAATGTATTTAAAAAAAGAGTACAATTTATTCCGCAAATGTTCTTACTGGGTATAATTAAGGATTTTACAAAAGGGGAAACAAAATTGGTTTTGTATATGGTTACAGCAGCTAGGTTGTTGATTGCTCAGCACTGGAAAAAAGATTTTTTACCGACAATTGATCAATGGATTCAGAAAGTGGCGGGGTTTGCGGAAATGGCAAAAATTTCAGCTTTCTTAAAAGATCAGAAACAGGAGAATTATATACAGGAATGGGCAAAATGGATTGATTATATACAGAATAAATACCAGATTAGGAAGTATTATGTAGCCTTTAGGTAAGAATGTTTAGATTGATAGGGTGATAAACAAGGGATACAATGTGAACAGAGCAAATATTATATGGGACGTTTGGAATTATTAGAGTGGTGTATAGCGGAAGTCAGGGGGGTGGGTTTGAATGGGAGGTGGGGGAGGGTTAGGGTGGAAGGTGGGGAAATATATATGTATAACTAATATAGAAGATGGGATTAATGGGATACGGTTATTCTAAGAGAAATTTATATTATGATTTATATATGTTCAATTAATTTAGAAGATGGGGTTAATGGGATATTGTTACTTTAAGAGAAATTTATATTATGATTGTTGGGAGGTGAGGGGATACAATATTTGAATGACAAATTTATTTTAAGACGGGGGGAGGGGAGAGGGTATATTATTTGTATGTGATTTATATTTATATTATATGTCGGGGGTAAAAAGGGGGAAAATTTGTTTGAATAAAACTTTTTCAATAAAAAAAAACATAACACACTGGAGACCGTTTCCGTTTTGTGCTGGACACGTCCACCGCTTGTTTCTCCAGTGGGCGCCTTCGGGGGCAGGGGGGCTCTTACAGGGAGCCCCCACCGTACGGGCAGCCGGCGGCTAAACCCCCACCTCGACGGCGGTCGGGGGGGCCATTCCTGCTTCGCCCCAGAAGCCGGAGGACAGAATGCTGGGGGGAAGAGTCCTCTCATCGAAGGAGTGTCTTATTTTTTAAGGTTTCAAAATGTTCCCGAGTCAGATTCAGAAAATTTAAAAGATTTAACGTCTACAATTTTAGCAGGCTACACTAAAAAGAACAAAGAATATATCTGGGGGGACATTGACCTGATTTATAGAATTAATTCAGCATATGCCAGAATAAATGATGTACCCAGAGAGATACATATCAAATTTGTAAGAAGGTCAAGGGATGAGATTATGAGAGCACAGAGAGATGGCCCATTCATATATCAGCAGAAAGAAATTGCTATTTTGAAGCAGATCCTGAAAAAGATTCGAGAGATTAGAAGGAAATATTTCTTCCTATACAAAAAGCAGTATAAAAAAGGGGTGTGGTTCAAATGGTCAATGCCTGAAGGAATGTTGGTGTTCTGGGAGGGGGGGAGAGTAAGTATCAAAACAGTCGAAGAGATGGAAGCCTTTTTAAAAAAACACTCCCCAATCCTGGAGGACGGAAATGGGGGAACGGGAGGGGCCATGGCTCCACCCACTGGCGGGAAGGAAGAAGAAGACATTCACATAATTATTTTTCTTCTTTACATTTATCATTCTTATACATTTGATATTCCATTTTATACATTATAATATACATATACAGTTTGGGTTGCTTTGCCAACCCTTCCTCCTGTTGTAACACCACCTTATTTTCCCTTTCTTTCCTCCCTCCCTTCTCTATTTTCCTCCTTCCTCTCCTTTCCCTTCCTTCTTCCCTTCCCTTTCTCCTACTCCTACTCTTCCTCTTCCCCTACCTACACTCTCTCCTTCTCTTCCTCTCCCTTCCACCCTCCTCTCCTTACCTCTTTCTTCTTTCCCCCATCTTCCTTTCATTCTGTCCTTCTCTCTCTCTTTCTTTTCTATTATTATAGGCATCTCTTTTGGATCTCAGTTTATGTTTCCTTGGGATGGTATTTTGGCAAACCCAAAATACACTATATTGCCAAAAAGATTCGCTCACCTGCCTTTACTCGCATATGAACTCACGGTAAGTGACATCCCATTCCTAATCCATAGGGTTCAATATGACGTTGGTCCACTGCGCAATGTTCTTCAGCTAATCTGAAGGCCACATGAAGTTTGGAGATCTGTAGCGATTGACTCTGCAGAACGTTGGTGACCTCTTCGCACTATATGCCAGAGCATCCACTGACCCTGCTCCATCAGTTTATGTGGCCTACCACTTCGTGGCTGAGTTGGTGTCGTTCCCAAACACTTCCACATTCTTATAATACAGCTGACAGTTGACTGTGGAATATTTAAGAGAGAGGAAATTTCACGACTAGATTTGTTCCACTGGTGGCATCCTATCACACTTCCACGCTGAGCTCCTGAGAGTGACTCTTTCACAAATGTTTGTCAAAACAGTCTGCATGACTAGGTACTTGATTTTATACACCCGTGGTCATGGAAGTGATGGAACACCTGATTGATTAAAAGTATTGAGCAAATACTTTTGGCAATATAGTGTATAATTGGTATCTTTACTTGTTCCCTTACCTTCACTAATCTATCCTAACTAAAATCCCCCCCCCTTTTGCATCTCTCTATTATATATATAATGTATCTCTCTATTATATATATACTTAGGTATTTAATATTTTCTTTTTTGTTTTCCCCTTCCTTCCCCTCCCTTACCATTTAGCAGTGCATTGTCTGGATTCTGTCTTCTTTCTACTTTCTTTTCTGGTTTCCTTTCTCTAGCCAATCATAAAATCTTCCTCATATCTTGAAAGACTCTGATTCCTATTTATCCTTTATTTTATTGACAACCTGTTCATCTCTGCACAATCTAATTTTTTTTTTATTATCTTAATCTGTTGGTAGTTTATTTAATTTCCAATTTTGGGAAAATATGATTCTTGCTGCTGTAGTTACATGTACAGTATAATCAAATGTATCCTCTTTCTTAAATTTCTCTGGGATAATACCTAGTAAAATATCTCTGGTCTAAATTCTATTTTTTGTAACATTTTCTTTAACTATATCTTAGTCCAGTATTTCATTGCTTCTGCACATCTCCACCACATATGATAATTGAAAACTAATGCTTGTTGACACTTCTAACATTTCGCTGATTTATCTTTAAACATTTTTGCTAATTTTTCTGGTGACATGTGCCATCTCAAAAACATTTTGTATACATTTTGTTTATAAGCTGTTGACATAGTTAATTTATAGTTTCTTTCCCATAGCTGTTGCCACTTTTCTAACTCAATCGTGTAACCAAAATTCCTTGCCCAGGTTACCATTGTCTCTTTAACCACTTCTTCTTCTAACCTAGTTCTTAGTAGGTAGCTATATAGTTTCTTAATTATCTTTTCTTCCGTTCCCATAAGTATCTTATCCAATTCCAAACTTCCTAAGTTAAAACCGTATTCCCTTTTATCTTTTTCATATCTTGATTGTATTTGCAATTGTGAAAAACATCCTATATTAATCCCTTGTTTTTCTAAATTCTTGTTTTTGTTTTAGTTTCCCCTTTTCTGTTAAGATATCTTTGTATCTAATGATATTTTTCATACTACTAATATTTGGATGTGTCAGTGCTTCCATCGTTGAAAGACACATTAGTATTTCTAAATAGTGTTTCACTCTTTCCCATATTGTTAAGAATCCATTTCTTACATAATGTCTTTGAAAATAACCATGTGCCTCGCTCTTACCATACCACAAAAAAGCATGCCAACCTAGTTGCAAATCATATCCTTCTAGTGTCAATAAGCTTGTATCACTCAGGAAGATCCATTCTTTCATCCAAGCTAATCCTGCTGCTTGATAATACAATTCTCAATTTGGTAATCCAAAATCACCTCCAACTCTTGCATCATGCAACATTTTTATATTAATTCTTGCTTCCCCCCCCTGTCATATATATTTCCCCACTATTTTATTCATGCTTTCAAAGTATTTTTTCTCTAGTTTTATCAGTGTTGTTTGAAATAAGTATAGCAGTCTTGGTAATATATTCATCTTTACTACTGGTATTCTTCCCATCAATTATAATTGTAGGTTTTTCCATCTTTCCAGATCTATTCCTATTTGTTTTCTCACCTTATAATAGTTATCCTTGTTAGTGTTACACACCTTGATGTCAATTGAATATTCAAATATTTCACTTTTTTCACCATCTGTATGTCCAGTTTCCCCATCAACTCTCTTTTCTGATTTTCTGTCATATTTTGCACCAGAATCTTTGTTTTATCTTTATTAATCATCAAGCCCACTACTTCTCCATATTTTTCTATTTATTTTGACTAGTTTTGGCCCCGTTTATTGAATCTTCCATAATAAACACCAAATCATCTGCAAACGCCTTTAATTTATATTCTTCTTTCTTGACCCTCATCCCTTTTACCTGTTTATTTTGTTGTATTTCTCTATTCAAAATCTCTACTGTCAGTATAAATAATAATGGTGATAGTGGACATCCTTGTCTAGTTCCCTTCATGATCTCTATTATCTCTCCATTTACTTTTGCCAATTGTCTATTGTATACCGTCTTGATCATAACCACGAATCCCTCACCAAATCCCATCATTTGAAGTTGTGTTATCATAAATTGCCAGTTCACATTATCAACTTTTGTGCGTCCAGAAATAACAGTGCCATTTGCTTCTCTAGGTGGGCTTTGTAGTACTCTAGGATATTCAATACAATTCACATATTGTCTCTGATCTGTCTCTTGGGGAGAAATCCATTTTGGACTATATGTATAAGTTCATTTAAAAGTCTCTTCATTCTTTCTGCCATTATTGATGCAAAGATTTTATAATCTACATTTAGTAGTGAAATAGGTCTATCATACTTAACTTGTTGTAGATCTGTCTCTTCTTTTGGTATAAGCATTATATATGCCTTCGTCCATGTTTCTGGTACCTTTGCCTCTCTTAGGAAGTCATTAAATAATTCCAACATTATATTACTTAATACTTCTTGTTAGTGTTTGGTACAGTTCTGTCGGTAATCTATCTGGTCATAGTGTTTCCCCCTTTTTTGGCTTTTGATGCCTTCTATTAACTCCATCATTGTAATTTTTATTTTTCCTTCTGGTACCCTCTCATGTTGATTCAGCTTGTTGTAATAGTTCTCAATTATTTTTTTCTTTTTTCCATTTGAATGTTGTAGATTCCCTTCATCCACCAATTTGCTTATCAGCTTTTGTTCTCTTTCTTTTTTCAACTTGTAAGACAGCCAACGCCCTGGTTTATTTGCATTTTCAAAAAAGTTTTGTTTTGCCAATTTTATTTTGTTTGCCAGATCCTCATTTTCTATCAAGTTCAGTTTATGTAGTTGCAGCTTCAACATATTTTTAACTTTTTTATTTTGTGGATTTTTCTGCAGCTCCATCTCCAGACTTTTATCTTCTAATTCCAACTTCTTTTGAGTTTGTCTATTCTGTCTGTTCTTTTTATTTATTTATTTATTTATTTTATTGGATTTATCAACCGCCCCCTCTCCCCGAAGGGACTCAGGGCGGTGCACAGGAAATTAAAAAACATATAAATATAACAATTATAAATATTTAAAACCACATTAAATAACTATCGCCCTGTGCTAAAATTTAACTCATTAAAACTATTCCCCTTAAAATCCCGATTAAACAATTTATCTCCCAGACTACAGGCTAGGTGCGGTAGGTTAGGCCAGGCCGGCCTGATGGAAAAGATAGGTCTTTAACTTTTGGCGGAAGGAGCGGAAGTCTGTGGTAGTTCTAAGTTCGGGGGGCATGTCATTGCCCCTCACCCCCAACCCCTCCCCTTTTCCCCTACATATGTCATTGTGAGGCCTCTGATATATGCTTTACAAGTGTCCCCTACATTCTATAATGATGTGTCTTCCATTCTATTTTCCTGGAAGAAATACATCAGTTCTTTTTCCATATATTTCTGGAAACTTTTTTCATTCAATATTCCTGCATTTAAAGTCCATCTCCCTTTTTTCCTCTCTCCCTTCCAAGTCATTGTTATTGGGTTATGATCAGCCCATGTACTTATGTCTATGTGTATCTTAAGTGTTTTGAGTATTAACTCTGTTGATATCCATATCATATCTATTCTTGAGTAGGATAAGTGTTTGTTGTTTGAATATAAAGTGTATTGTCTTTCCTTCAGGTGTCTTATTCTCCAAACATCTTGCAGATTTAATTCTTCTGCCATCATGAAAAATATTTTGGGTAGGGTTTTCCTTGGCTTCTTGTTCATCTTTGTGGATTTATGGTCTATTCCATTGTTTACAATTGCGTCAAAGTCTCCTAGTATACATATATATTCGTATTCATATTGTATTATCTTTTTGTGTAGTTTTCCAAAAAAACTTCTTGTTTATCATTTGGAGTGTATATTGCCACTAATTATATCTTTCTCAAGTTTATCCTTATCTCCACCATCAGTATTCTCTCCTCCCCACCTTCAAAAATTATATCTGATTGAATTGTCTTTCTAATGTATAGTGCTATTCCCTTTTTACTTTGGTCAGCCGGAGTTATTACCTAGTTTTACTTGTTCCTAAAAGTTCCTCTGTTTCTTTCTAATATGTTCTTCCTGTAAGCATATAATGCCACTTTCAATTTCTCTAATTTGTTGAATATTCTTTTTCTTTTTATCGTCAAGTTTAGTCTGTTTATGTTTATTGAGATTACTTTTATTTCTTCCTCCATATCATTGGTTTATAGGTTTAATTGATCTAGTCATTCTTAGCTCCCTCTGCTCCTTTACTCTTTGCCCCTTGCTCCTTCTCTTAATGCTTTCTCTTCCTGTTCTTTCTCCATTTTTCTTTATCTTTCCCCTTAGCTTCCTGGTATTTGGCTCCTCCCTCTTCTCTTACCAGCATTGCTTCCTGTGCTGCTATATGTTGTTCATAAAATAATTCTGTTTTCTCTAGTGTATCTAATCTGTGCCTTTGTTCTTGCCAGTTTACCAAGAACCCTTCTGGAACCAGCCATCTAAAACTCACCCCCTTCTTAATCAGACTCTTAGTCAGGAAGTAGTATTTTTTTCTTATTTCCCTAACTTTCCTTGGGATTTGCTTCAATACCACTATCTCTCTAGACTTGTATTTAATTGTGGTACTTCTTGTTGCTTGCAATATTTCATTTTTTAAAAAGTTTTTAAAAAAATAAATCTTACATGTAACTCTCTGGGCAGGTTGTTTCTCACTGCATATCTTGTATGTACTCTAAATGTCCATCCCACCTAAAATATATTCCTTACTCATTTCTGTTACCCTTGAAAGTATTTCTGCAATATTCTCTGCTAAATTCTCTCCTTTCTCTTCTTCAATGTTCTGAAATCTTAGGTAGAATTCGGATCTTTCCATTTCCTAAAATATGGTGGATTCATCTTGTTTTCTGTCAATTACTAGCAATCTATAATCCTGAATCAGTTTCCCCCACCCAAGTTAAAGTTCATGATCCCCCACACCCACAAGTCCATCACATGATCCAATCTTCCACTGCCATGCTGGCAGTTCCACCCATCCAGTTCTGGTCAGGTGCAGAAGTACGGAGACAAAGAATGACCTTGGCAATCTGGAAAAGAATTTTATTTTGGCTACGTAACATTCTATCCTCTACTATCTACCCCTCCCCCACTATAGAAACAACATAGAAGAATAGAAGTGTGGCAGGCCAAAGATCCAAAAGGAACATTGCTGCAGGCCGGACACCAGCAAGCTCTCCTTCAGGTTCTTCACTACTCTTTCTTCTTTTTTGAAATCAGGGCTGGCTGAGGAATGAGCACAAGAAGCAGTGGACTTTCCTCCTCCTCCTGCCCCCTCTCCTCTCATGATTCCCTGGATGGTTGTGGCAGGGCTGGGAAGGTGCGCACAAGAGGAGGAGGTGGTGGAGGAGGAGGAAAGCCTCCACCATGGGTTGTGCTTGTTCCTCAGCCAGCCCAGATTTCCAAGAAGTCGCCAGGAAGAAAGAAAAGGAGCTTCTCATTTTCTTGGACAACCCAGCAAGCTCTCCTTGGGGCTCCTCACTACTCCTTTTATTTCTTCTTTTTGGAAATCCAGGTTGGCCGAGGAATGAGAACAAGCAGCAGCAGGGGCTTCCCTCCTCCTCCTCCTCCTCTCATGTGCACCCTCCAAGCCCTGCTACAGCCAGCAAGTGGGTAACAAGAGGAGGGATCAGGAGGAAGAGGAAAGAAGCCTCTGCCTTGGCTTGCACTCATTCCTCAGCCAGCCTGGATTTCCAAAAAGAAGAAAGAAAAGGACTAGTGGAGAGACCCAGGGAGAGCTTACTGGGCTTTCCAAGAGAGTGAGAAGAGACACAGAAACAGGGAGAGCAAGAGAGGACCATGTGTCGGTCGTGGCCAGGGAGGCGTTCTATCAGGTATGCCTGATACGCCAGTTGCGCCCCTTACTGGACTGGGGAGCCCTTCGCACAGTCACTCAGGCATTGGTGACATCCCGGCTGGACTACTGCAATGCTCTCTACATGGGGCTCCCCTTGAGGTGCACTCGAAGGTTGCAATTGGTCCAGAATGTGGCCGCACGGGTAATTATGGGTGCCACAAGGCAATCCCACATAACACCTCTCCTGCGCAAGCTGCACTGGCTACCTGTGGCCTTTCGGGTGCGCTTCAAGGTGCTGACGACCATCTTCAAAGCGCTCCATGGCTCGGGGCCTAGCTATATTCGCGACCGCCTCCTGCCCCATACATCCCTTCAACCGATCTGCTCCCACAGAGAGGGCCTTCTCAGGGTACCGTTGGCTGGGCAATGCCGGTTGGCGGTGCCCAGGGGAAGAGCCTTCTCTGTGGCGGTCCCTGCCCTCTGGAACGACCTTCCCCCGATCTACACACCATCGTGGACCTCCGCCTTTTCCGCCAATGTCTTAAAACCTATTTATTTCAACAAGCCGTTGAAATAACCCCCGTTTCTGACTTTTATAAGGATAATTTTAAATTTTAGAGTCTTATTAATTTTAGCACAGGGAATATTTAATTAGTTTTTAACAAGTTTGGATTTTTGTATTTTTGTATTATTTTAATGATGCCTGTGCGCCACCCTAGGTCCTTTTTTAGGAGAAGGGTGGGGTATAAATTTAATTTAAAAAAGAGAGAGAGAGAGAGACAGAGAGAGACAGAGAGGGGAGGGGGAGGGGGGAGAGCAGCTGATGGGTGAGCATCTTTGGTGAGGGCCCTCCAGCTTTCTTCAAGCCTGACACCCAGGGTGGGCATGCAAGGTTTGGTTGGGCCAGCCCCCTTTTCCCACTGTCCTGAGCTTCTTAAAGCTGTGGCTGGGCACTGCAGATCCATCCCCCATTCCATCATCCCATCCTCCCAGATCCCATTCCCACTCAGCCAGTCCTTGTGTTAGTGAGCAAGGTTAGGTCAGTGTCTTGGGACAGAGAATAGGTTGGGTATCTCTCCAAGTGACTGAGACACACCCAGCATCATCAAGGGCTGGAAGAATCTCCAGCAAGAGTGAGACACCGGAGAATCAATCCTGGCTACTTCTCATCCCTGTCACACTTACCTTCTCAGGCCAGCTGAGGAGTTACTGGGAGGGGAGGGCGAGGGGTGGGACCAGCCAATGATGGGACAGAGAGACACAGCAGAGGGCCCAAAGAGCTGCATGTGGCTCTGGATCCACATGTTGCCATCACTCAGTATAACAAAAAGATTTCAGTCCTCAAAAGGGATCATTCTGACTGATTGGTGTCTTTGTGTATAGGTCATTGCAAAGCATTGTTTCCACTGTCCTATTTCTACAGAAGTATATCTTCATTACGGTCAAAGACCAGCAATAATTACTTTTTATAATATATTAAAAAGTACTGACATTAAAATATATTAAAAAGCACTGATATTAAAAGTGGATAGTAAAATACATGCTCTCAAACTGTTCAGGTCACGTCCTGGTTTACGTAGGTGAAAAGCCAATAAGTATGGGAGTAAATACAATGGTCCAAAAATAGTTAGAGATATGTCCAAATAATTGTTACAAGATAACAGCTATAATTCTGTAACCATTTTTTTTCTTATAGACATTGCAGCAACACAAAATTTTGCCACTGCATGCATGGTAGCTGGGTTTGAGTTCTGGAGGAGGATACCTTTGTAAAAATTGTCTGCCCTTCCTGGCAATCTCTCTAGTAAGGGGAGAATATATGCAGACATATGGACTCACAGGAATAAAACATGTGAGATATTTTCAACTTCTCCTTTACCACATATACATACCCATTCTGCTATTGGAGTTCTCTTATACCTGCCCTGGAGGAGTGCTGAAGGAAGAATGTTAAATCTGAATCTCAAGAAAGCTATTCTTTGTTTTGGGAAGATCAGATCATTTAGATATCTTGCCAATTCTCACACACCCTGTTTGACTTTTTTTGCCCCCCCCCCCAAAAATGGCAGCGCACATAGACCCTCTGTCTTTGAGCTCCTGGTGTCACAGTGGAGTTAGGCAAAAACTAGTCTATATCCACAGGGAGTTACTAAAGATTGGATATTCTAGTTGACTAGATATTACCAGTGACTTCCAGCAGTCTCATAATATACCAAGTGACATAGTAAGACTGCCAGGCTCTCCATGGATTGTTGTTGGGCCTAGGAGGCAGTGAAGAGAGTGGAAACAGAAGTGGGGATGCACAGCTGGTTTGCTAGTTTGGTTATGGAAACAGCCTCACAGACCAGCATTACCAAGCATTTTTCTAACCAACTCTAGATCCTTTGTCCACAAAACTGATGAACTAGAGCTATGGATGGCAGTGAATAAGCTCATTCATGACTGCTGTGTGATGAACATCACAGAGACCTGGCTTCATCCACTTGTACTGGATGCGTTAGTGAAGCTAACTAACTGCACCATACACCGCTTTGACAGAAACAACAACTCTGGTAAAAGCAAAGGTGGAGGATGTTAAGTCCCCAGGCTTGTGACCGGTGCCGGGCAGAGTTGAAGCCTGGGAAGCCTGATTGGCTCGCGCACGTTGTTGCCAAGCGCGGCAAAACTACAGACTGTTGATTGGTTCTCTGCCTGTCAGCAGTCTCTATAAACAGCTGTCAGGTGGCTCCGGCCTTGTTCCTCAGTTAATCTCTGTTAATAAATGTTCTAACTGCAGCCTGTGTTCCAGTTCCCTTTGTTTTACAAACAAATAATTGGCGACGAAGGTATGGCCAGTTTTTCGACTGCTCGTCTCTTTTCTGAATACACTCCTGATCGTGAATCCTGGGACGCTTTTTTGGAGCATTTTGAATGCTTTTTGCAGGCTCAGGACCTCACATCCCTCTCTTCTGACAGAAAGAGGGGAATTTTTTTGAGTTCATGTGGACCCGAAATGTTCGCTATGGCTCGGGCTCTTGTGGCTCCAACTCCTGTACATACAATGGCTTGGGACATTTTGTTAAACAAACTGAAATGGCATTACGCCCCCGCCCCGTCCCATTATGCCAGGCATCAGGCATTCAGGCAATGCATCCAACAGGAGGACCAGATGGTCAATCATTACATTGCTGCCCTCCGAGCTTCCACAGTGCATTGTGAGTTCACCGATTTTGAAGAGGCCTTATTGGAGCAATTTATATATGGTGTGAGGGACATGCGGTTGCAGACACGCCTGCTTGCCAGATCTGAGTTGACCCTGACTATTGCTGTTGATGAGGCACGCGCCTCTGAGATGGCTGAGCGCACCACGTCTGTCTTGCAGAGGTTTCAGCAGTCCTATGCTGCTTATTCTAAGCCATCTCTTAATTCTAAGCCATTCCTCCGTGAATCACCAGAATGGGGACGACGATTTTGCCTCGGACGGTGGCTCTGATGTCAGCCGTCTTAAGGCTACTGGCCCATCACCCATCGTACAAACTGGTGCCGCTAAGGCTTGTCTCAGCTGTGGGGGCAAACATTTGCGCTCCCAGTGCAAGTTCAAAGACGCCATCTGCCACCGCTGCAGCAAGAAGGGACATTTAGCTGCTGTATACAGGGCTCCTTTGCCTTGCAGCCCCTTTGCAGTGCCTCAAGCCAAGCCAAGCCGCCGTGATGGGGTCTACGCTGCTTCTGAAGACATTAACTGCATGTCCAGGTGCTCTAATGGGGCTGAAGAGTGGTCAGTGAGCTCAGCCTCAACTTCCCAGCGTGGCCGCACGAAGATCCATCTCGTCATCCTGATCGAGGGCCAAAAGTGTGAGATGGAGCTCGATACGGGCTCCGCGAAGACCATCGTCTCCTGGGACACCCTGACTAAAATTCTTCCGTCTCTACAGAAGAATCAGCTGGACGTTTGTCCCTGTCATCTCCATGACTATCAGGGGAATCCCATTCCAGTCCTGGGTTGTGGGAACTTTAATGTGCAGTATGGGCAGTTTAATGGGAAATTGCCTTTAGTTGTCATTGCCAAGCCCTTACCCTCTCTGCTTGGCCTGGAATGGTTCCGGGCTTTAGGGTTTACAATTGAGGGGATTCATAAGGCTAGCCCTGATGATGATGATGAATTCTCCTCCCTGTTATTAGAGTTCGCCGATGTTTTCGACGACTCCTTGGGCTCCTATTCAGGTACTCCCATTGCTTTAAATATTGGCCCTCAGGCGAGGCGTGTTCCGTTGGCTCTGAGGGGGAGGGTAGATGCCGAGATTGACAAACTGGTCTCTCAGGGTGTGTTAGAACCCGTAGACCACGCCCCTTGGGAGACCCCAATTGTCACTCCAGTAAAGCCAGATGGCTCGACCGGATTTGTGGAGATTTTAAATCTACTTTGAATAAGGCTCTGCAAGCTCATCCATACCCTGTGCCTGTAGTGCAGCATGTATTGCACTCCATGGGACAGGGTAGGGTATCTGCTAAGTTAGATTTGGCGCAGGCATACCAGCAACTGCCGGTAGATGAGGCCACCACGCTTGCGCAGACCATTGTTACTCATCGAGGGGCATTTAAATGCCGCCGGCTTCAATTTGGAGTCAGCGTGGCTCCTGGACTATTCCAGAGTCTCATGGAGCGACTGCTCCATGGGATTGCTGGAGTAGTACCATATTTTGATGATGTCCTGGTGGCCGCCTCAAACCACTCTGAACTAACTTCTAAGTTGCGCCAGGTTTTCCTTAGATTCTGGACAGCTGGCCTCAAATTGAAGCGTTCCAAATGCCGACTAGGGGTGCCTTTGGTGGAGTTCTTCGGCTATCTGATTGATGGCCGGGGAATTCATCCGACTCCCTCCAAGGTGGAAGCTATTGCATCAGCCCCCGTGCCTAAATCGAAGGCTGAATTGCAAGCTTTTCTGGGGCTGTTGAATTTCTATGCCATTTTTTTGCCCCATAAGGCTACTGTGGCAGAACCCCTGCATCGTTTGCTTGACAGCTCCGCCCCCTGGGTTTGGACGGAGCATGAGGAGCAAGCGTTTACAGCTGTTAAGCGTTTGATTACTTCCTCCGCTGTCCTTGTCCAGTACAGCGAAAAGCTTCCCTTGGTCTTGGCTTGCGACGCCTCGCCCTTTGGCGTTGGCGCCGTTTTGAGTCATATCCTTCCAAATGGCCTGGAGGCTCCTATCGCCTTTTACTCCCGCACCTTATCGAGGGCTGAACGTAATAACAGCCAGCTCGATAAGGAGGCTTTAGCTGCCATTGTGGGAGTAAAAAGGTTCCATTATTTTCTATATGGCCATCCCTTCCAGCTGGTGACTGACCACAACAAATGGCCAGAGGGACCGCCAGCCTGCCGCCTACTGCCACCTACCGGCATCCATTCCCTACTTCGTCTCCGCCTCCTTCCCCATGACGCGAGTCGATCTCCTCAGGCAACTTACCTGTTCACGGTCACCAAGCTCCGAGGGCGGAATTTCCCAGTGAAGGATCTTCTCAGTGCCGCCCATCGCCAGAACAGAGAGACACTCCTCCTCTGGCTATGACCACCACAGAACCGCGCAGATCGGGGCGGGTCCGGCGTAGGCCCACCTACTTGTCTGATTATACATGCGCTATCCGGGGGGAAGGGGTGTTAAGTCCCCAGACTTGTGACCGGTGCTGGGCAGAGTTGAAGCCTGGGAAGACTGATTGGCTCGCGCACATTGTTGCCAAGCGCGGAAAAACTACAGACTGTTGATTGGTTCTCTGCCTGTCAGCAGTCTCTATAAATAGCTGTCAGGTGGCTCCGACCTTGTTCCTCAGTTCTTGTTAATCTCTGTTAATAAACGTTCTAACTGCAGCCTGTGTTCCAGTTCCCTTTGTTTTACAAACAAAACCAAGGACTTTGTATTTACACACATAATAACTGGTGTATTAACAGTAGAGTTGCTTATACATACTGTTCTGCAGATGTGGAATTCTTAACTGTAATTTGTCGGCCATTTTATTTATCCTTTTTTCTGTCCTTTTGTCCTCTCTCTCTCTCTCTCTCTCTCTCTCTCTCTCTCTCTCTCTCTCTCTCTCTCTCTCTCTCTCTCTCCTCTCTGAAGGCTGTGCAATGTTGTATATTAACATAATGAAACTTCTAATTCTGCAAATGTAAATCAATGCTTTGAATGCTACTTGCAGTAATCCCTTTCCCCCTATGTTACTTAGTTAGTTCCTACATAATTGCTGGTCTTTCTTCTGAGACAAACGTTATGCCACAATATGACTCTGTTTTTGTGGCTACATAGGAACCATGTTCAGGTGTTTTAAAGATCTTATGAAAGGTCAACAAGGTCTGGACCAATCTAACCTCTGGGAAATGATATTCCAAAAAGCGAATGCCATAATTTAGTGGGAGGTGGGAATCAACCATGTTTTGGATAATGAGATAGCATTTCCACCTCTGCCTTCCTCCCTTTGGAGGCATCTCATCTTTAAAAGCTATTGGTATAATCAACTTACTCCTTTCTATGATGGGACTATCTTTTCATATTAAATTGGCTTATGCAAATGACTAGATTTGTCCACTTTATATATAGTTTTTTTGAAGCTCCCATAATTCAATACAGATCCAAATTGTACCTAAAATTATTACAACAATTTACTATACAAACTTACATTGTTTGCTGTAATATGATCTGTAAGGAATCTCTCTTTCCCTGGCTCCTTAAAACAGTGTAGTTATAATATTAATGTTGTATTTCTGCAAAGGAAGTTCTGCACTGTTCAGTGATCCCTCTATATACATATATTTGTGAGAGTCTGGCTGACATCATGTCAGCCCAGGCTCTCACAAATATACGTATATAGAGGGATCATTGGAACAGTGAGCACAAGGATTACTCTTAATTTATCAGATGTTATCTCCCTATTTAAATATATCACAGCCTTTCCTAAAAAAATTGTCAGGACAAAACTGCCATATGTGCTACAAGTAATGGTTTCAGATTTCAATTTTTTTAGAATTTGATAATTTTATTGATGAGTTTTGCACATATGATTTTTCCCAAATGGGAAAAAAGATGACAAATGCAAGGATTATTTTATGGTTCTGTGATTCTGTGTCACAGTGAAAAAGTAGGCAGGTTCATCTTTATTAAATATTAAATAACCTGTCTCTTCAGTTCTGATTCTTCCAATCTTCCTTCATTATTATTTCTGCTTTCCCCCCCTTCTCTCTTTTCCTATTGGATATGGTGGATGGAAGAAAATGATTTAGCAATTATAGGGTGTTAGATTAGACAAAGGAGTCCGACTCAGGCATGGTCAATCAACAGGAACGTTTATTCAGCAACTATTTACAATACACAAGAATCACTACTGGCAAGGGTTTCCCTTCTGACAGCCGTTTATATAGGCTCTCAGGCGGGAAACCCTTGCAGCCAGCTAGCTGCAACATTGTATCTATTTTCTAGACAGAATCCGGCCAGCTGCGTCTTAGCCAATCAGACGCGACTGCCGGCTCCGTTCCGGAATGTGGTGACTCAGAGTTCACCAGACTTGTTGGCACGGTCGTAGACCTGAGGACTTAACACTCCTTCCCCCAAGATCAGTGCGCATGTGTCCAGTCACCCTGTCGATCAATGTGTAAGCGCATGCGTACTCATCCAAGTAGGCGGGGCGGTGTCGTACCCGCCCCGAACGCCTCAGTTGCTGCGGAGAGCTCGGCGAAGTAAGTAGTTCCTGGGGAAGCTCCTCCCCGTGGGGAGTGGAGCTCCCACTCACGTCACCGCGGCCTGCCCCCGGAGGTGGAGTCGACGTAGCGGGAACCGGCGATACAGGTAGGTCCATGCGAGGGGGCATGGCGACCGGGTTTGAGGTTGATGAAGGTTGCTGGCAGGCAGCTGTTTGATAGGGTGGGCCTCCAAGCAGCGAGGCCCATAATTCCGTGCCGGCTTGAGTGGAGTAGTTCAGGGGGAGGTCTGCAGAGTGTCTCTGACGAGGAGAGGCCGGGACTGGCAAAGGCCTCCGGAGTAACCTTCTGCGGCTCGGCTTGAACAAGGAACAACAGCCCAACGGGGGCCAACGGGCAGGAACGGCCTGGTGTGGTGAAGGCTGTCTCGGGCAGGCAGCGTCTCAGTTGATCCAGGTGGTGCCGCCACTCAGATCCATCACGTAGGCCGACCCTGAGTAGTTTCCAAGACGGTTGCGGGCACCCATCGCGGCTCCCCTGAGTAGTTTCTTGCCCAGACTAGGTCCCCAGGTTGAAATAGGCGAGGGGAGGGAACCTGCAGATTGCTCCTCTGCACCCCATCATAATCGGGGTGCAGTCTGTCCAGAGTGGTCCACAAGCGACGGCCCATCAAGAGCTCCGCGGGGCTTTTCCCTGTGGCCGGGCAAGGTGTGACATGCTGTCCCAAGAGGTACGCAGCCACCCTTGCCTGCCAGTCCCCTTTATCCAAACAGGCCAAGGCTTCCTTGGCCGAGCGGACTGCTCGTTCCACGCGTCCATTAGATGCCGGGTGATAAGGGGCAACCGGCGCGTGGCGGATCCCTTTGGTGGCCAGAAAGTCCAAGAAAGTGGAGGACTGAAATTGGGGTCCATTGTCGGACACAACGACGTCCGGCAACCCGTGGGTGGCGAACAGGCGGCGCAACGTGCGCACAGTGCTCTCCGCTGTGGTGGAGGCCATGATAATCACCTCCACCCAGCGTGAGAACGCATCCACCACAACAAGGAAATTCTGGCCATGGAAGGGACCCGCGAAATCCAAGTGGAGTCTGGACCAAGGGCTCCTGGGAACGTCCCACTCCCTCGGCGGGGAGACCGGCGGGGCCGGCCGGGACGATTGGCAGGTGGAGCAGGCGGCCACCCATTCCACCACTTCAGCGTCCATGCCAGGCCACCAGAAATAGCCCCGGGCCAACACCTTCATACGGACTATGCCTGGGTGATTGGCATGGAGCGACTGAAGAACCATGTGTCTCACAGGGGAGGGAACGACGACCCGATCTCCCCAACACAAGCACCCGCAATGGAGCGAGAGCTCCAGCTGGCGTGACTTGTACGGCCGAAATTCTTCGGCCACGCTGCCCGGAGGCCACCCCCTCAGCACCCATCGGCAGACCTGAGCGAGGACGGGGTCTGCGCGGGTGTGAGCGGCGACGGCAGAAGAGGACAAGGGCAAGTCCGACTCCACAACCGTCAGGACAGAGAGGGCAGGCACAGGGGCCGGATCCGGCCCCGGGAGAGGGCAGCGGCTTAGGGCATCAGCATGCCCTATCTGCTTGCCAGGACGGTATAGCAGCGTATAGTCATACGCTGCCAGGAATTCCGTCCAACGGGTCATCCTGGGCGACAGGATGGGGGGGGGGTCAGACGGTCACCGGCCAACAGCCCAAGGAGCGGCTTGTGGTCCGTAATGACAGAAAAAGTCCGCCCATAGAGGTAATTGTGGAACTTCTTAATCCCGGACACTACAGCCAAAGCCTCCTTGTCTATTTGGCTGTAGTTTCTCTCCGTTTGAGACATTGTCCGGGAGTAAAAAGCAATGGGGGCTTCCGAGCCGTCTGGAAAGACGTGGCTCAGGACAGCCCCCAGGCCAAAGGGGGAGGCATCGCATGCAAGCGTCAGAGGAAGCCTGTCATGGTACTGGACTAGTACCGCGTCTGACATGAGCATGGCTTTGACAGCCGCGAACGCATGCGCTTCGCGGCTGCCCCAGCGCCAGGCCATGGATCGGTCGAGCAACCGATGCAGCGGCTCGGCTAGCGACGCCTTGTGGGGAATAAATGGCGCGTAAAAATTCAAAAGGCCGAGGAATGCCTGCAGCTCTGTTTTGGAGGCAGGAGTGGGGACCTTTTGGATGGCCTCGACCTTGGAGGGGGTTGGGTGAATTCCTTGGGCATCAATCATGAAGCCCAGGAATTCCACCCTCGGCGCAGCAAACGTACATTTGCTGCGCTTCAACTTTAAACCCGCGCCCCTGAAAACTCTGCAACGTCTTGGCGAGCTCTGATGTGCTGGCAGCAGCAATCAGGACATCGTCGAAGTATGGCACAACGCCAGGGAGCCCATGGAGCAGTCGCTCCATGAGGCTCTGGAAGATCCCCGGGGCCACGGACACGCCGAATTGGAGGCGGCGACAACGGAAAGCCCCTCGGTGGGTGATGATGGTCTGCGCCTCTGCAGCCTCGTCGTCCACCGGGAGCTGTTGGTAGGCCTGCACCATATCCAGTTTCGCGAATACTCGACCCCGGCCCAAAGAATGGAGCAGGTCTTGTACTACCGGAACCGGGTATGGATTCGCCTGAAGCCCGAGGTTGATCGTCGATTTATAGTTGGCGCAGATCCTCACGGACCCGTCGGGCTTAATGGGGACCACAATGGGGGTCTCCCATTTCGCCTGATCGACGGGTTCGAGCACGCCCTGCGCCACTAACCGATCTTATTCCGCTTCAACCTTGGGTTTCAGTGTGAACGGCAGCCTGCGGTACTTCAAGCGGACAGGAGCAACCTGGGGATCCAGGTTGAGGGAAACTGGAGTGCCCTTGTACGTTCCTAGGCTGCCATCGAAGACGTCGCTGAACTCTTTGATCACGACGTCTACCGGAGAACTGGCGGGCACGCTGTGTACTCCTTGGACTGACAGTCCCAAGGCTGGAAACCAGTCCAATCCGAAACAAGGCAGCTAGGGAATTGGCCACTACCAGGACGGGAAGGGACCCATGGAAAGAGCCATAGTCTACCCTCACTCTATGCTGTCCTAGGATGGGAATTGGCGAACCCTGATAGTCTTTTAGGATCGTCGCCGCAGGGCCGAGGTCTCGTTTCTGGAGTTTGGGGCACAATTTAACTAATTGTGCCCAGGAAATGAGAGATCTCGAGGACCCGGAGTCTATTTCCATCTTGACTCCCACCCCCTCTAAACAAACCACCGTGGTCAGTCTCATACTCTCTGCCTAGTCGTAGTTCAGAGCTGGGGGCATCTCCGACAGCGCGAAGCAGTCAGTCGGCTGTGGCTGGCGGCGTCTCGATCGTTTCTGAGCCGCTTGTTGTCCTGGTGGAGCGGCTCGGGAGGCAGTGGCTGGAGTCGTCGTTGGTGCGATGGCACAGCACACGGCTGCCAGGTGTCCTTTCCTGCCGCATCTGCGGCACACTGATGCCTTGAAGGGGCAGTCGGGTCTTTGGTGTGCGCCTCCGCAACCCAGGCAGGTCCCGGTTTTCTGCTGAGGCGTGAATGTGCGATTAGGCAAGTGCCCGGTCACCCTCATGCATTCCCCTAGGTCTTCATCCTCCATCTCGTCTAGCGGGGGTATCTCGTCCACCAGACACGCTCGCGGAGTGGGGAAGAGAGGAGGGCGTGCGCGGCCCATGTCAGAAGTGGATATCTCTGACAATTCCGCCGCGCGGGCTTCTTCCACAGCTTGCTCGAGCGTCAGGACAGTTTTAGAGAGCAAGCGGTGCTTTAGGCGGATGTCTTTGACGCCACACACAAACTGCTCCAGTAGAGATTCCTCCAGAAAGCCTGCGGGGAACTCGCAAGGAATTGCGGTGGCTCTCAATTTCTGGAGGAACTCAGCTACTGATTGTTGCGGTTGTTGCACACATTGCCTGAATGCGTAGCGATGTGCTATGCGAGATGGCACAGGCGCGTAGTGTGCTCTCAGGCGGCCCAGGAGATCGTCCCACGGAACTTTGTGTACCGCTGCTGGGGCTGCTATGGTTCGAGCGGTGGCGAACAATTCTGGACCACCACACTGGAGGAAGAGGCTCAGCTTCCTTGCTGGTGCGAGTTCGCCGTAATAATTTGCGATCAGGAAACACTCGAAGCGTGCTAAGAAGGAAGCCCATTGCTCATTCATCGGGTGAATGGCGCGAACGGTGGCATTGTCGCCATGGTGCGGCTGTGGTGGGCGCTCTGCACTGGAACAGTCGAAGCTTCGTTCCCCATTGCGTCTAATGACAAGGCCTGAATCCCACCTTCGTCGCCAGTGTTAGATTAGACAAAGGAGTTCGACTCAGGCATGGTCAATCAACAGGAACGTTTATTCAGCAACTATTTACAATACACAAGAATCACTACTGGCAAGGGCTTCCCTTCTGACAGCCGTTTATATAGGCTCTCAGGCGGGAAACCCTTGCAGCCAGCTAGCTGCAACATTGTATCTATTTTCTAGACAGAATCCGGCCAGCCGCGTCTTAGCCAATCAGACGCGACTGCCGGCTCCGTTCCGGAATGTGGTGACTCAGAGTTCACCAGACTTGTTGGCACGGTCGTAGACCTGAGGACTTAACATAGGGGAAATTCTATGATGTTAAAATTGCACAGTGTTCTGCTATTTTACTGGTAGGACTTGAGCCTTGTAAAGGCTGTAATTTTAGGGTGTAAAAAATGTGGAATACAAAACAAAAGAAAAATTTAAATATGTCAAATATCAAAGACAATGTTGGATAAAAAGGCAACAGCTGGAGGAAATTTTGAGGCAATTAAAGATAAAAGAAATGTGTTATTGTGAGGGCACTGAGTGATAAATAAGGTTGCTTGGAAATAAAGTTAGAGAGCCCAATAGCAGCAGAATCTAAATATTACTCCTGCTATCCACTGTGTTTGAAGTATAATATTGAGTCTTTATTCCACTGTCATTTTATCTTGAACAGATCCAATTCTGAGATTAGGAATGGTTCATTGTAGGAACTCTCTACAATAAGCTAACATCAACATGAGTCTTGTGGCTACTTATGTAAGGGAAACAGTATGAACAGCTGAAAATCTCTTTTGTTGAATTCTTTAGAACCTGGTGATATGTGATTCAAAAGCCATAGTAGTTAGAATGCAGTATTGCAGGATAATTCTGCTGACCACCAGCAGTTCAATCTCATTGGTTTAAGGTTTACGCAGCCTTCTATCCTTCTAAGCACAGTAAAACGAATACCCAGATTTTGGGGAAGTATGCTGACTCTGTAAACAGCTTAGAGAGCGTGGTAAGCAGTGGTGGGTTTCAAAAATTTTTAAACCTCTTCTATAGGTGTGGCCTGCTTTGTGGGAGTGGCTTGTCGGCCATGTGACCAGGTGGGAGTGGCTTGCTGGCCATGTTACCGGTTGGGAGTGGCTTGGCAGTCATGTGATTGAGTGGGTGTGGCCAACTTGTAAAATGTGGTGAAACTCACTTAACAACACTCTTATTTAGCAACCAAAATGTTGGCTCAGAAACTCTGGCATTTGAAGCACGCAAGTCTTAAAGCTGTCAAGTTACAAGACCAATGCACCCCTAACCCTTTAGAAAAAAACCCCCAGGTATCACACAGAAACACACAAAATCTGGCAAAGCTGCCTTGAGCCAACCTGGCCTTTCCATAGAAAAGCAGCCATCTTGAGACATATAAACCATGCACCAACCTGAACACTTAAAAGTAACATATTGCACCACAAATGAAACATTTGCAAAAAGGAATAACATTTCTTGTAATAAACATATTCTATAAACAATAAATAAATAAAAATTCCCTAAAAATAATTATAAAAAAGATATTCTATAAAGAATACAATGAAAACCATTAAAAATATTCTATACATAATAAATTAAAATAAAACCATTAAAATATTTTATACACAATAAACAAAATTTGAGATTATGTAGATGTAATTCTGAGGCCAGTCATTGTAGAAAGTCCTGATGAGTTCATGATGACCACAAGGCAGGAGGCATATAAATTCAATAAATGAAAAAATAAATGCTCTGTGGTCTCAATGGTTTGCTTGCAGATGTTTTATTGTCATCGGTGTGAGATACCTAGCTGGGTCAGGAAATGTCTGCAAGAAAACCACCAAGCTCAGGAAACACCAAGGATCCTGCTGTTGTCTCCCTCCTTATCTTTTTCCTTTTTGTCCTTCTACTTCTCCTCCTCCTCCTTTCCCCACAACCTCATTCCCTTCTAGTACTGAAGATGTTACTTAGTTTGAAATGAAATGTCTGAAAGAAAACCACCAAGCTCAGAAAGCAGCAAGGATCCCACTATCCTCCACCTCCTCTTTCTCCTTCTCTTTCTCATTTTTGTCCTTCTATCTTTCTCCTCCTTCCCCCTCAACCCCACTCCCTTCTAGCACTGATGATGTTACCTAGTTTGGTAATGAAATGTTTGCAAGAAAACCACCAAGCTCAGAGAGCACCAGGATCCCTCATTTCAACCAGGAGCTATCAAGAGTCTCTTCTGTTGGAGAGCCTTGATGCACGGGAAAACTGAAAGTTTTAATTTTAATTCAGTTTTAGCATTTTAATCATCTTTGCCTCTTTCAAATTTTATATGCTTTTAAAAAGATTTTAATGTTTTATTTATACACTCCTGGAAGTCCCTTTGTGAGGGAGATGGTTGGTTTCAAAATTTGATGAAATAAATAAATCAAAGCAGGGGCTGAGAGAAAATGTGGAGGTGTGGTTCTGTCCCTAAGAGACAAACATAAAAAGACCACCCTTGCAGTGTTTCATCCTCATGGATTTTTAGCCTTCATTTAATTGTTAATTTTAATGCTTGTCTATTAGCTTTTATGGCATTGTAAGCTGTCCCGAATCAGTTAAGCTAGTGAGATGGGAGGTATATAAATTTAATAAATAGACAAGCCCAGTTATGGACATGCAGAGCAAATTGGAAGTCTCTAAATGATGGGTTACAATTGGTGACTCTCACACAATCATTCTCTTTACACTTTCAAGAATATTTATTTTAAAAAAACTGTAAAAAGAACATCCTCCCAAGCCGCTTCCCCCTCCGCGTTAGCCCCAAGAGCCACAGCCACTAACACACGTGGAAACCAGTCAACTCTGCAGCCTCGAAAAGAGAAGGGGGGGGGAGTATGGCAAAAACAAAGCCAGCAAAAGCCTAACAGGTGGGAAACGGTGTAAGCACTGCAGCCAAACCAACCTGGAAAAAGGAGCGATTGCTTCCTCCACCTGCTTCTTCGAGCGGCAACTTTGGTGGCGGTTAAGGCTCCTCTCTTTAAATATAGATCTTCCCTCGCCGCTTTATGAAGTTGCGCCTGGGCTTGCTTTGTGAGCATGGGGAGACGGAGGGTGCAAACTACCTTCCACCTCCACCCCCCTCCCCGCTCAGAAAAGTGAATTCGGGTAAGTCCTTTGCTGGCAGGCAGTTTGTAGCAAGCCTGCCCGCCAGTAAGGGACATCCCTGGGCTGCATTTTCTGAGCAGGGGGAGATGGACAGTGCAAGCTACCTTTCGTCTCTCCCCTCCCCATTCAGAAAAAAGGCCTTTGCTGGCAGGCAGATTTTAGGACACCTGCCTGTCAGTAAGTGACATCCCTGGGCTGCCTTTTCTGAGCAGGGAGAGACGGACAGCGCAAGCTACCTTCTGTCTCCCCCCCCCTGCTCAGAAAAGCGAATCTGGGTAAGTCCTTTGCTGGCAGGCAGGTTTTAGGATGTCTGCCCACCAGTAAGGGACCTCCATGCACAATGGCACAGCGCTTTTCTGAGCACAGGGAGATGGACAGGGCAGGCATTCTGGAAATTACTTCTGGGTCCACGCTGGAACCTCCTTGCACCGGATCAGTAAATTTCACCATCCGGTTCTACCGATCTGGTGCAAACCGGCAGAAACCCACCACTGGTGGTAAGGTATTGTGAAGCGATATATAAGTCTACGTCCTGTTGCTATCTGGCACACTGAATTTCTTGAGTGGCTACCTAAAGAATAGGATAACTTCATTTATTCCTAAAAGAAGTCAATCCATTTCTGAACTCAAGTATTATACTCTTAATCTTAAAAATGAATTCTGTGTATCAATCAATGGTTAGTTATGGTTGCATCTTTTTTCCTTCTCTTTATATGCCATTTGAGCTTATTTGATTTCTTAACAGTCAACCAGAGGAATGACTAATTGTTGTCCACATGAATATACAATATGGTGAGATGAAATACTGTATTTTTCAGAGTATAAGATGCACCGGAGTATAAGACACACTCAGGTTTTGAAGAGGCAATTTTTTAAAAAAAGTAGGTAGGTAGATAGAGGGATAGAGAGGGAGAGAAAGAGAGAGAAATATAGTAGGTAGGTAGGGAGAGAGTAGGTAGGTAGGTAGAGGGGGGGAGAGAGAGTGAAATACAGTATGTAGGTATGTAGGGAGACAGAGTGTGTAGTTAGGTAGGTAGGTAGGTAGGTAGATAAAAAAATATAAAAATACGGTAACACAATTAATATAAGATAGTGTGGTTTTTTTGCTATAAATTTTATTTTTTCAACATAAAAACATTATTCATCTTCAGCTTTGTACAACATGTCGTTCGGTCATAAGTTCTGTGCATCAGTACTTAAAATTACAAACATAGTTATCAATTTTCCTTCCAATGTATGTATATCACCTTATTTTCCACATAGTAACAGCTAGTATTTATCAAAACCAGTCTTTTTCTATAGTTGTTCAACATATAGAAAGGAAGGTAGAAGATTCTCAATAAATTCCTGTTTTATAACATTATTCTCAATTATCTCTGAAAAATACTTTACTACTATAAAATATCATACCCCTAATATTTTCTCCTTATAGACCAAGAGTTTATCCAAATTTTCCATTATATATATATATCTCATTAGTGGTCTAGCTAATATACAGAGTAGCTTTCCAGAGTAACATAATCTCAATTTGTTACAATATCTACCAATCCTAACGGTTAATTTCTGTTTTTAAAAGTTCGTTTATATATTATGTCCCTTGGTTTTTGTTTTCTACCCATTGGTAAAACATATTCCATACTTTATAAAATTGTTCATCCTCTTGCTCTCTATTTTCGAATGTCAGCTTACTCATTTCTGCACATTCCATAATCTTACAAATAATTTCCTCTTGAGAAGGTAATTTCTCATTTCTCCAATTTTTTGCAAATACAATTCTAGCTGCTGTTAAAACATTCACAATTAAGTATTTCAATTTTTTATCAAATGCTTCTGGTGAAAAGAAGTAAAAAAAAGTTCAGGTTTAAAGTCTATGTGCTTGCGTGTCATTTTCTCCAGCCATATGTGGATCATAGTCCAATAACTTTTAGCCTCCAAACAAGTCCACCACATATGGTAATAAGAACCAGGTGTCTGGTGACATTTCCAACATTTTTCAGATTTATTCTTGCAATTCTTGCTGGTGATAGATGCCACCTGTAAAACATCTTATACAAGTTCTCTTTATAAGCAGTTGACATTGTCATTTTATAATTTTGCATCCACAATTTTTGCCACTTGTCTAAGTCAATCCCATGCCCAAAATTCCCCCCCCCCCCCAAGTTGTCATAGTTTCTTTCACTTGTTCTTCCTGGAGCTTGAACTCTAATAAGGAAGCATAAAGTTTTTTAATTACTTTTTCATCAATGCCTGTTAAAATTTTATCTAATTCCGTCATTTTATCATAAATACCTTCCTTTTTTTGATCTTCCTTATGTCTAGAATGTATTTGCATATATGTATACCAATTCATTTTTATTCCTTCTTGGTTTAGTTCCTGGATAGATTTGAGATCACCCTCTGTATTTAATAACTCAGTATATCTAACTGTTTCTTTTTATATATTATTGCATATGAAAACGCTTCAATAGTTGATATTGAGATAGGAACATTACCACCGGATGGAGGCGCTCGCCTGCTGGTTACAGGCGGTAGTGCGCCCCAACCCCCTGTGCTCCCCCCGTGATCTAGGAGGTCAGGGTTCACAGAGCCGGGGGCCCAGGCTGATGTTATGTAACGTCAGGTCCGTGGTCAACAATGCCCCCCTCATTAATGACCTTGTGTCGGAGGGGGAGCCGGACCTGGTGGAGATTACGGAGACCTGGTTGGGCCACGAGGGGGGGTTACCTCTCGTGGAAATGTGCCCACCAGGTTACCGTGCATTTCATCAGCCACGGGCCCTAGGCAGGGGTGGGGGGGTGGCGGTTATTGTCAAGGAAGGTCTTGAGCCAAGAGAGACCACTGTGCCACAGACTACCGGCTGTGAGTTCCTCTGCGTGAGATGGGGCCTGGGGAAGCAGTTGGGCATGCTGATTGTGTACCTGGCTCCCCGCTACGTATCAGCAGCCCTGCCCGAGATCCTCGAGGTGGTCGCCGAGGTGGCGGTGGAGACTTGTAGTCTTGGGGGACTTCAACCTGCCATCGGCGGGCGAGTCATCTGAGGTAGCTCGGGAGTTCATGGCCTCCATGACGGCCATGGACCTGACCCAGGGAATTCAGGCCCCCACAAGTGTGGGAGGACACACGCTGGACTTAATTTTCATCTCTGGCCAGTGGAAGAGTGAACTGGGTGTAAGGGATCTAGTCATCATGCCCCTGTCATGGACAGATCACTCAGTTCTCCGGCTCGACTTTCCCACCGCTACACCCCACCTCGGGGAGGCGGAACCAGAATTTCCTAGATGGTTCTGCGCCAGGTGCCTGATGGAAGCTGAGAGGTTCCAGATGGAGTTTGGGCCACTACCTGTGGCCCTGACCCGCGCCCCGATGGAGGACCTGGTGGTTGCATGGAATATTGCGGCCATGGAGGCCTTGGATCGGGTCGCGCCCTTGTGGCCTCTCATGCAGCGCTGAGTCACCCAGGCCCCTTGGTTTACTGAGGAGCTGAGGGTGATGAAATGCGCAAGAGATGCCTAAAGAGTAGATGGAGATCCACACATTCTGAATCTGACCGAACACAGGTAAGAGCCCATTTGAAGACTTACCTTGTGGCGATAAGAGTGGCCAAATATCATTATTGTGCCACTCTTATAGCATCTGCAGATAATCGCCCTGCCGCCCTGTTTGGGGTGACCCGCTCCCTCCTTCAACAGAGGTCGCGGGAAGCCCCTCTGCAGGGCAGAGCAGAGGAATTTGGAGAGTATCTGCAGGATAAAATCGCTCAGATTCGGAGCGAGATGGTCTCCACTGAATGTGGTCTAGAGGGAATGCTGGAGGCAGGTCTTGAGACACTTTCTTGGGAGGAGTTTGACTCTGTTACTTCCGAAGATATGGACAGGTTACGTAGGCGACTGAGAGCCACCACATGTTTATTGGACCCGTGTCCCTCCTGGCTTGTATTGGCATCCTGGGAGGTCTCATGAGGCTGGCTCCAGGAAGTAGTGAACGCTTCTTTGAGTGAGGGGTTCTTGCCTACCGTCTTGAAAGAGGCGGTGGTGAGACCTCTCCTCAAGAAGCCTTCCCTGGACCCAGCATTGTTAGTAAATTATCGTCCGGTCTCCAACCTTCACTTTCTGGCAAAGGTTGTAGAGAGTGTGGTGGCACAACAGTTTCCACATCACCTGGAGGAAATTGATTATCTGGACCCGCGCCAGTCCGGTTTCCGGCCCGGACACAGCACTGAGACGGCATTGGTCACGTTGGTAGATGATCTCTGGAGGGCCAGAGATGGGGGTTGTTCCTCCATCCTGGTCCTATTAGACCTCTCGGTGGCTTTTGATACCATCGACCATGGTATCCTATTGCATCGACTGGAGGGGTTGGGGGTGAGGGGTACCGTTTTACGGTGGTTCTCCTACCTCTCTGGTCGATCGCAATTTGTGTTGGCAGGGGGGCAGAGGTCGACCTCGAGGCCCCCACATTTGGGGTACCTCAGGGGTCGGTCCTTTCACCACTCCTGTTCAACACATATATGAAGCCGCTGGGTGAGATCATCCATGGTTTTGGGGTAGAGTACCATCTGTACGCTGATGATACTCAGCTGTTCGTATCTACCCCAAACCACCCCAACGATGCCGCTGAAGTGATGTCCCGGTGTCTAGAAGCCGTGCGGATCTGGATGGGAAGGAACAGACTCAAACTCAACCCGTCCAAGACCGAGTGGCTGTGGTTTCTGGTGCCCCGGTACAACCAGTTGATTCCATCACTGGCCATAGGGGGTGAACATCTAGCCCCCGTGGATCGGGCACGCAACTTAGGCATGCTCCTGGATACCTGGTTGTCTATGGAGGACCATGGGACAGCCGTGGCCAGGGGGGCATTCTACCAGGTTCACCTGGTTCGCCAGTTGCGGCCCCTATTGAACCGGGACACCCTTCGCACAGTCACTCATGCGCTCGTGACATCCCGTCTAGACTACTGCAACGCTCTCTACATGGGCCTCCCCTTGAGGTGCAACCAAAGACTACAGCTAGTCCAGAATGCGGCTGTGCGGGCAATTTTGGGTATCTCCAGGTACTCCCACGTAACACCACTCCTGCACGAGCTGCACTGGCTGCCTGTGGCCTTTCGGGTGCACTTCAAGGTGTTGATTACCATCTTTAAAGCGCTCCATGGCACGGGTCCTAGTTATCTATGGGATCATATCCTACCCCACACATCCCTTCGGCTGATTCGCTCCCACAGAGAGGGACTTCTCCGGGTGCCGTCGACTAGGCAATGTCAGCAGGCGACGCCCAGGGGAAGGGCCTTCTCTGTGGCGGGCCCAATCCTCTGGAACGACTTACCCCCCGAACTTAGATCTACCATGGACCTCCGCTCCTTCCATCAGCAATTAAAGACCTATCTTTTCCCGCAGGCCGGCTGGCCCAACCTACTGTACCTAGCCTCAGTTTTAGTAAATAAATTGTTTAATTGGGTTTTTTATGGGAATAGTTTTTAAACGGGGTTACATTTTAGCACAGGGCGATAATATTTAATATAATTTTAATTATTTATAATTGTTATATGTATATGTTTCTTAAATTTCCTGTGCACCGCCCCGAGTCCCTTCGGGGAGAGGGGGCGGTTAATAAATCCAAGAAATAAATAATAAATAAATAAATATCTTTTTTTAAAAAATAATTTTTAATTAGTTTTAACATTTTATAAAAGGAAAGGGGTAGGTAAGGTGTTATAACAATATTTTAGAGCTTCCACATTGGGGTTGGTGACCGCCTCCGAGTCTTCTTGAGTAAGTTCCATTAAAAAATAATAAAAATAGGAAGGGGTACATACATTTTAAATCATAAGTTCCATAATCAAAAGTAAAATTTCATACATTCAATTACTTTGTTTCTATTAACATCCATACAGGAATTACCATACATAAAAAAGAGAAAAAAATATTTTTGTGATCTGAGCCTTTTTGCCATTGTTTCTTTCTCCTCCACCCCTCCAGTAGGCAGAGCCATGGCCCCTCCCCGTCCCCATATCGTCACATCATCCAGGATTGAGGAATGTTTTTTAAGAACATTTTCCGCCTCTTCCACTGTTTTCATTCTAACTCTTCCTCCCTCCCAGAATACCAGCATCCCTTCGGGCATCAACCACTTGAACCACACCCCCTTTTTATGTAATTTTTTCAATAGGAAAGAATATTTCCTTCTTAAATCTCGTATTTTTTTAGGGATCTGCTTCAGTATGGCCACCTCGTTTTGCTGATATATCAAAGCCCCCTCTCTTTGTGCTTTCAGTATCTCATCCCTTGTTGACCTTTTTATAAATTTAATATGTATCTCTCTGGGTACATCATTTATTCTGGCATATGCTGAATTAATTCTGTAAATCAAATCAATATCCCCCCAAATAAGTTCCTTATTTTTCTTAATATAATCCGCTAAAATTGTAGCCATTAAATCTCGTAAATTTTCATTATCTGCTTCTGGAACATTCTGAAATCTTAAAAAGAAAGACATACGTTCAAAATCAGTTCTAGACATCTGGCCAGTAATATCTGTAATATCCTTCTTAAAATCTTTTATCTTTCCCCCCATCCTAGCTACCCCCGCCTCCAGCCCCTCAATCTTTTGCTTATTATTCGTTATTTCTCTTTGTGCCTCCAAAAGTTCCAGTCTTGTACTTAAATTGTACAATTTGTTAATTTGTTGTATTTCATTCATTATTTTTTGAAACATCTCCTCTGTAGTTGTTGGCTTGGGGTCCTCTGCTTCTGTTTCCCTCTGAAGTAAAGCTGTAATTTTTGGTTGTGAGGTTGGACTGGGCTTTGTAGATGCTGGGGCAGAGCTTGATTTCCCAGAAGGAGGCTTTCTCGATGCCATAATTAAAGCTTTAGATGTTAATATAAAAAAAGAAAAAAAATGGCGCTGTAGGGCGGGCAGTCCATGAAGTCCGAGACAAAAGCAATGGTAGTTCAAATTAAGTTTGCAATTTCCAGAGAGAAAAGTGAAGTATAATTTTCTAAACAAAAACAGAAGGCTTCGCATAGGAAGAGAACACTGAAAGTCACTAGAGCAAGCCTTTATATATATATTTTAAATTTAATCTCATTTAGTTTGTTAGAATGGAGGAATGCTTGTTTTCAAAAGGAAAAGTTCCATTTGGGAACAAAGAAACGCCATCTTTCCGCCTTGCTGGCAGCAGTGAAGAAAGTAAAAGTGGGACTTCCGGGGCGTGGTGTCGCCGCGACACAGGGATTTTCTGGAGCTCTGGAATATCCCTGATCCTTGGGCTTTGGATCGGTCTAAAAATAGACCCAGCCGCCCCGTAGAGGTGGCGAGTGGGAGGGGTAGCTCCTAGTGATCTCAAGTGTACCCGCAATATCTTTGGGATCAAGGGAAAACCCCTGCAGTCCATCGTTCAAGCGACTCCCTCCTCCCAGTGGGGGGGAAACAAGCAGCCGACAGCCTTTAAAAACGGAGCAAGAATCAACATGCCGTTCGGTGAGAGCATTTACCTTTTCTAAGTTTATCATCTGCCAAAGAGATCACCCTGAGATGAATTAACAGTAAAATAATAAATAACCTGAGTTTAGCAGCGAGATTTTTTTGCTATTGAAAACAATCAGGAAGTTGTGCTTCCTTTTTCTCTGCTACAAAAAAAAGCCGGACTGGACTTTTATAATTGTGGATTGGCAACATCAAGCCTTTTCTTACTGTTTAAAGGGAAAGAAGAGGCTGAAACTGAAGGATTGAATATTGGTTTTGCCCTTTCTTTCCACTAGTTTTTGTAAAAAAAAAGCAAAATCTTTTAAGTTATTCTCACTCCCCGTGACCGGATTTTCTCGGAGGAATTGTGTTATTTAAAAGTGCAAGATTGATTTGTTTCTGTTCTACTCGAGCTCCCCCTATTGGCTGGAAAAGTAACAGGGAGAGTGAAGAGAGAAGTCACCAAGAATTACTAAGCAGAAGTTGGAGTGACATTGAATTAAACAAGAAGGGAAATCTTTATCTTTTGTTTTGTTTTGCTGGCCTCTCAAAGACATTGTGGACTATTAAGAATTTGTTGCCTTACAGATGGTTATTTCAAAGAGACACTGTTGCTTCCATTTTTTTTATTCTTTTCTTTTCCCGGTTCCTTGTTCTTTTTCTTTGGAATTTTTGAACTTTAAAATTTTTGAATTCAATTTAATACTTACTACTGTGGACTCATTTGTATTTTCATTTTTCAGGTTTCTCCTTTCTTTAAAAAAAAAAGAGAGAACAAGAGAATCCTTTCTTTTCCCCCCCCTGGTTTATTTTTTGTGTGTATTATTTATTTTATTTTTGATATTTAGTCTAGCTTATACCCCTCTCCTCTATAGGGGATCCTTCTTATTTCATTTTTTTCCCTGTCTTACCCATTTTTTCTCCCTTTACTGCTTTGTTCTTTATTCTTCCTTCGATACTCTTCTTTTCTATTATTTCTCCTTTTTCTTCTCCTCTGTTTCTCTTTTTTATTTTATCTTTCACCCCTGTTAATTCTATTTTATTCTGTTCTTCTCTTGATATAAAGCACTACCAATATTCTAACTTCTGATATCGTTTCTAAAAATTACTAAATTTACTAAATTTACACCGCTAAATTAAAGAGGGCTCTAAGGAAGAAAGGAAAAGAGAAAGAATAGAATCTAAACAACAACATGAGTAGAAAGATAACCCCGGCTGGCTCATCAATAGGGACCCCGACATCCTCCTTAAAAGGGGGACAAAAAACAATACAAACAATGCTGCACCAAGAAAAAGAAAAAGAAAAGCAAGAAAAGGAAAAGGGTGTAACACTTGATACACTTATGCAAGAGATACGGATGTTTAGAGAGAGTATGGAGCGGAAAATTGAAAATATAGAACAAAGACTGGAGGCAAAAATGGAAAATACAGAGCGGAGGTTGGAGGCAAAACTAGAAGCACTCGATAGGAAAATAGAGAATATTGAAACTAAAACAGCCTTGACAGAAGGGAAAATGGAAAAGATACAGCAATGGATGATAAAACAGGAAGAAGCTATGGAAAAACAAGAAAAGTCCATAAACGAGATGAAAGAAAGATTGGACAAAAAAGATGAAAAAGAGGAAGAGTTGGACGCCAGGCTGAGCAATATGGAAAAAGAGAATATGGGACTAGGATGGGAAACAGACAAGGCTGAATATTTTCTAAGGTTCCAAAATGTTATTGAGGAGAAAGGAGAGGACCTCCCTATAATAATATCAGAAATGTTAACAGAGATATTAGAAACTCCACAGGAATTAATACGGGATGGAATAGATGATGCGTTCAGAGTGAATACGAGGTATGCGACCAGAAATCCATTACCAAGAGAAATACATGTAAGGTTCATTAAAAAGATCCTGAGATTTCAAATACTACAGAAAACAAGAGACAAAAAACTGGAATATAGAGGAAAGGAAATCACAGTGTTAAAGCAAATCCCAAGAAAAGTGAGGGAAAAGAGAAGAGAATACCAGTTTCTATCTACATTTTTGATAAGAAAAGGAACCCAGTTTAGATGGCTCATACCGGAAGGTTTGATATTTACATGGGAAGGACAGAGATATAGACTAGATACTATACAAAAAGCAGAAGAGTTTTACAGAAGACATGTTAATGGAACGACGGAGAAAGAGCATTCATTGCTAATAAGATCAGAGGGACCATTAGAAGGCGCAGTAGGTGGAGTGGTCACAGAAGAAGAGGCTATACCAGGACCGGAAACTAGAGAACAGAGAGAAATAAGAACAACTAGAGCTATAAATCCTCAATATAAAACATAAGATATGGAACAAAACTCAATTTTCTCAGTTAATATAAATGGACTTAACTCCCCAGTTAAAAGAAAAATTTTTTCCCAGAAACTAGGAAAAATAAAAACACAAATCATTTGTTTACAAGAGACACATATTCGAAAGAAAGATGCGTATTTATTAATACAACCCAATTTTTTCCTCATTGGCGGACTTTAAAAAAAGAGGTGTGATTATTTACGTTAAAGATAGTATACCAACCAAGCAAATCTATGCAGATGAAGATGGAAGGATCTTGATGATTGAAATCATGGACAATAACAAAAAAATACTCTTAATAGCAATCTATGCACCAAATGAGAAACAGGATGAATTCTTTAAGAAATTACATGAAAAGATTTTGGAGTTAGAATATACAGACATTTGTATGATAGGAGATTTTAATGGAATTCCAAACCAAAGTAGAGACTATAAAGCAACTAGGACGTCTAAAATAAAAAGAAAAATATTACCGAAGTCCTTTTTCAAGATGGCAGATGAAATGAATTTAAAAGACATATGGAGAGAAAGAAATCCAAATAAAGAACAATACACGTATTATTCTTATAGACACTTATCATTCTCAAGGATAGACATGATTTGGCTCTCTTCAGAGTTAAGTGACCTAGTTCAAGAAATGGAAATAGAAGCCAGTACTTGGGCAGACCACAATCCAATGATAATTAAGTGGAAAGGGTCAAGGATTAGATCCAGATGGACATTAAACAATACAATATTGAAAGAGAAAAACTTCGTAAGTAAAATGGAAAAAGAACTGAGGTGTTATTTTAAAGAAAACAAAAAAGAAAATACATCTATTCAGAATACATGGGATGCAATGAAAGCAGTTACTAGAGGTTTAATAATAGATAATACAAGAAAAAGAAATAAAGAGAAAAGAGGGCTACAGAAAAGATTAGAGAAGGAATATAAAACACTGGAAAAAGAACTACAAAAACTACCACAGAGAAAAGATATTAGAATGAAAATGGATCTAATTAAACATAAAATGGATATTTTAGAAAAAGAAGAATTGGCTCAGAAGATAAGATCTGCAAAACAGAATTATTTTGAAAACGCAAATAAACCTGGAAGATGGTTGGCGTACAAACTAAAGAAAGAGAGAGAGGCAAGGAAGATTCAACAATTAAAAAATGAACAAGGACAAATACATTACTCAAATAAGGAGGAAAAAAAATTGTTCAGGAATATTATATAAAACTATACGAAAAAGAAAACATACTAGAACAGGATGTTAAAAACTACTTACAAGAGGCAAACCTCCCGGTTATATCGGATGACAGTAGAAATATACTAAATGCAAAGATAACGATGATGGAACTAACTGAAGCTATTAAAAGACAAAAAAATGGGAAAGCCCCGGGACCGGATGGCCTCCCAGGATAGTTTTATAAAACTTTGGAGGAAGTACTATCCCCTCCTTTATTAGAATTGATGAATGAAATTATGTCTGGTAGTAAAATGCCGAATTCTTGGTCAGAAGCCTATATTTCACTGATACCAAAGGAAGGAACAGATCTCCTCCAGGTAAAGAATTACCGACCAATTTCATTGCTAAACTTGGATTATAAGTTATTTGCATCAATACTAGCAGAAAGGCTCAAAAAATAAACAATTTTATACATCCAGATCAAAATGGATTTTTACCAAAGAGACAATTAAAGACAACATGAGAATAATTTTGAATACATTGGAATATTATGAAGCACATTCTGAAAAACAAATGGCTTTGATGTTTCTTGATGCACAAAAAGCCTTTGATAACGTGAATTGGAAGTTTATGTTGCAACAGCTAGAACAAATGGAATTTGGTCAAAACTTTATACATGTTATAAGCACTATATATCACAACCAAACAGCTAAGATAATAATAAATGGAGAGCTTTCAGATAACATCCAGATAAAAAGAGGTACAAGACAAGGTTGCCCACTATCACCTTTACTTTTTGTATTAACGCTAGAAGTGTTAAATAGAAAGATAAGAGAAGACAAAGAAATAAAGGGAATGACAATTAGGAAAGAACAATATAAATTACAAGCTTTTGCAGACGACCTAGTTTTTATCCTCGACCACTTAAAACCGCGTCCAAACTGATAGGGAAAATTGAGGAATATGGAAAAATAACAGGTCTGAAAATAAATAAAGACAAAACACAAATCTTAACAAAGAATATGATAAGAAGACAGAAAGAAGAATTAACAGAAATCTTGAAAATTCAAATTACAAATAAGCTTAAATATTTAGGAATCTACTTGACATCGAGTTGCAGCACCCTTAAAAAGGAGAATTACTCTAAACTCACACAACAAATAGAAGCAGATCTTACGAGATGGCAGAATTACTAGGGAGAATAGCCACGATAAAAATAAATATTTTGCCTAAAGTACTATACTTATTCCAGACAATCCCAATTAGATTGGGCAACGACTTTTTTGAAAAATTAAGGAAAATGGTCTTAAAGTTCATATGGCAAGGGAAAAAAGCTAGAATAAAATTAAAATTTTTACAAGATACTAAAATAAGAGGAGGTATGGGATTGCCTGATTGGGAACTATATCATCAAGCTGCAAATCTGATGTGGATTAAAGATTGGATTACACTAAGAAACACTAGATTATTAGAATTAGAGGGACATGATTTGCCATCAGGATGGCATTCAGCTCTATGGTATAGAAACACCAGGAAACATGGTATTTTCAGAAGGCACTACATAAGAGAATTTTTGATTGTAAACTGGGAGAAGATCAAGAAATTGCACTATTTTAAAATACCAGTCTGGGTATCAATTACTGAAGCATTCACCTACGCAATAATACACAAAAAGGAACGAACAACCAGATATTCGGATCTATTAAACTCAAGGGGTGATCTTAAAACTATTCAGGAACTAAAACAAGAAGGAATGGATATTAATTGGTATACATACACACAAATACATTCAAGATATAAGGAAGATCAAAAAAAAGGAGGGGTTTATGACAAAATGACGGAATTAGACAAAATATTAACAGGCGTCGACGAAAAAATAATTTAAAAACTCTATGCCTACTTATTAGAGTTTAAACTCCAGGAAGAGCAAGTGAAAGAAACAATGATAACATGGGGGGAAAACTTCGGGCATGGGATCGACTTAGATAAGTGGCAAAAATTGTGGACACAAAATTACAAAATGACGATGTCAACAGCCTACAAAAAGAACTTATACAAGATGTTCTACAGGTGGCACTTATCACCCTCAAGAATCTCAAAAATGAGTAAGAACAAATCCCAAAAATGCTGGAACAGATCAGACGCCTGGTACTTACTACCATATGTGGTGGACTTGCTCAGAAGCCAAAAATTATTGGAGTATGATCCACACATGGTTGGAGAAAATAACAGGACAACATATAGATTTCAAACCCGAACTCTTCCTGCTTAGACTTACTTTAGAAACATTTGACAAAAATCTGAAATACCTAATTGTGAATATTTTGACAGCCGCTAGAATCATCTTTGCAAAAAATTGGAGAAATGACAAATTACCATCACAGCAAGAAATTATAAAATTATGGAATGTGCAGAGATGAGTAAATTAACATTTGAAATTAGAGAGCAAGACAGTGAACAATTCTATGAAATTTGGAATAAATTTTATCAATGGCTGGAAACAAGATAGTCAAATGAAGGTTGAGGTATAATAATTGTAATATATATAAATATATTTGAACTAAAATATGTGATTTGATATGAATATGACTATGGAAGAGATGCACAGTTTGTAACCAACCGACACATTTTCTACAATTTGTAATGGAAGATGGAGTTTATGTTTTTTGTTTTTTGTTATATTTGTTTGTGTTTGTTTAAAAATAAAAATAAAAATTGTTTAAAAAAAAAAAGAAAGTAAAAGTTTAAAAACAGTCTATTTTAAATGTAGCAAGGCTCAGGATACATTGTTTAACAGCAATTCCTTATTTGGCAATACATTTCCTTTTTCAATTAATCCATCGGATGTCACTTTCACTCTCTCCGCTTCGCGGGATTAGTTCTCTAATGCTGCTTTTCTTTCCAGGGGGGTTGTTTCTCCCAACTCCCCCCTATTTCTCTCTTTCAAAAGTTGAATGTAGAAATTTCAAATAAGTCACTCACATTACTGTTTCTTCTGATCCAAAGCCTCAGCGCAGCCATTCAGCCCCGGCATTTCTGCTCTTCCAGCTCCTTCAGCGAAAGGGAAGCACTCCCCCCGCACTCTGTTCCTCGGCTCCTGGGGCGAAGCGGGAACAGCCCCCCCCAACCGCCGTCGAGATGGGGGCCTCACCACAGGCCGCTCTTATGGGGGGGGACTCTTTGTGTCCCCCCTGCACCCGAAGGCACCCACTAAGGAAACACAGCGGCGGACGTGTAGAAAACACGTCTGTCCGCGTCCAAAACCGGAAACAATTTTGAAATTATTTCAAAAATAAAAATAAAATAAATATCCAGATTGGTATTTTAAGGTAGTGCAGCCTTTTAACCTTTCCCCAATTTAAAATCAAAGACTCTCTTACATAAGGTCTTCTAAAATAACCATGCTCCTTGGTACCCTTATACCACAGAAATGCGTGCCAGCCCAACAATAAATCATGTCCTTCTAGGTCTAAAAGCCTAGTGTTTCTTAACGTTATCCAATCTTTAATCCACATCAGGTTGGTTGCTTGATAATGTAATTCCCAATCAGGTAGTCCCATACCTCCCCTCATTTTAACATCTTGTAAAATGTTAAGCTTTATTCTTGCTCTTTTCCCCTGCCATATGAACTTTGAGACCATTTTGTTCAGATCTTCAAAATAGTCCTTGCCCAATCTAATTGGGATTGTCTGAAATAAATATAAAACTTTTGGTAAAATATTCATTTTTATTGTAGCTTTACTTTACTTTATTTCATATTTCTATACCGCCCTCTCTCCCTGACGGGACTCAGGGCGGTGCACAGGAAAGGATAAGAACAAAGAACAATAAATACAATCAGAAATGATTAAAAAGAATTAAATCAATTTCAAACCCCGTGCTAAAATACATAGATAAAAACCCCAACTAAAATCGGCAACAGAAACTATGCCAGGCCGGCCAAATGGAAAAAGTATGTTTTTAATGCCCGACGAAAGAGGCGAAGGTCCGTGATTGTACGAAGGTCGGGGGGCAGGTCATTCCAGAGGGCAGGGCCTGCCACAGAGAAGGCCCTTCCCCTGGGAGCCGCCAGCCAGCATTGTCCGGCAGACGGCACCCTGAGGAGGCCCTCCCTGTGGAAGCGGACAGGTCGAAGGGAGGTATGCGGTAGGAGGCAGTCCCGCAGGTAACCAGGTCCCAAGCCATAGAGCGCTTTAAAGATGGTCACTAGCACCTTGAAGCGCACCCGGAAAGCCACAGGCAACCAGTGCAGCTCACGCAGGAGAGGTGTTACATGGGAGTATCTTGAGATTCCCAGAATCTCCTGCGCAGCCGCATTCTGTATTAACTGGAGCCTCCGGGTGCCTCTCAAGGACAGCTCCATGTAGAGAGCGTTACAGTAGTCCAGGCGGGAAATGACGAGGGCTTGAGTGACTTGTCAGCCTCTGCTTTTGCCTGCATAGTCTGTCATATTGAAACGGGGGGAAGGGCTGGGGTTGCTAAGCTACTAAGGGGGCAGGAGAGAGAGAGACGGCTACAATTGTTATCATCTCAGCTAACGGCCTGCATTCCATTCTGATGATGACCCTGGGAAGGAACTGCACCTGATGTCATGGCCAGCTTTGCATTGGACAATATGCTGGGGTCAAAGGGGGAAGGTTGGGTTATGCTTTGTTACGTATGTTGCGCGCCTAAATGTTTCATTCCTTGCTTGACTTTCGCTGCAGTCTTATCATTTTCAGTAAAAGCCTTAAACTTTCCAAATGAGTTTAAGTGTGTTCTTTCTTGATTTATGATGGAAGCAGTCCTGACAGACTGTACATAGGGCATCACGATCCAGAAAGCGGCGCAACTGGCATATCAGGTGGACCTGATAAAAAGCCCCCCTGGCTACGGCTGTCAAATGGTCGTACAAAGACAGCCGAGAGTCCAGGAGGACGCCCAAGTTGCGGGCCCTCTCTGCGGGAGCTAATGACTCACTCCCGATAGCCAGAGATGGGACCAGCTGGCTAAGTCGCAACGCCGGAAACCACAGTCACTCAGTCTTGGACGGGTTGAGTCGGAGCCTGTTCCTCCCCATCCAGACTCGCATGGCCTCTAAGCACCGGGACATAACTTCAGCGGCATCGTTGGGGTGGTTAGGGGTAGAGATGTACAGCTGGGTGTCATCAGCGTACTGATGGAACTCTACCCCAAAACCACGGATGATCTCGCCCAGTGGCTTCATATAAATGTTGAACAGGAGTGGCGAGAGGACCGACCCCTGAGGCACCCCACACATAAGGGGCCTCGACGTCGACCTCTGCCCTCCTGCCAACACGAATTGAGACCGGTCGGAGACGTAGGAGGAGAACCACCGTAATACCGTGCCTCCCAGCCCCAACCTCCCCAGCCGGTGCAATAGGATACCATGGTCGATGGTATTGAAAGCTGCTGAGAGATCTAATAGGACCAGGATAGAGGAGCAACCTTTATCCCGAGCCCTCCAGAGATCATCAACCAATGCGGCCAATGCTGTCTCCGTGCTGTACCCAGGCCGGAAGCCGGACTGGCATGAGTCTAGATAGACAGTTTTCTCCAGGTGCTGGGGAAACTGTCATGCCACCACACTATCAACAACCTTCGCAAGAAAGCGAAGGTTGGAGACCGGACGATAGTTGGCTAATACAGCTGGGTCCAGGGAGGGCTTCTTGAAGAGGGGGTCTCACCACCACCTCTTTCAAGACAGTCGGTAAGAACCCCTCACTCAAAGAAGCGTTAACAATTCCCTGGAGCCAGCCTCGTGTAACCTCCCGGGCGGCTAGTACAAGCCAGGAGGGACACGGGTCCAATAAACATGTGGTGGCATTCAGCTGTCCCAGCATCCTGTCCATGTCGTCAGGAGTCACAGGATCGAACTCAGCCCAGACAACCGTCTCAAGACCTGTCTCCGCCACCCTGTCCAGACTAACCCAGTCGGAGGCCAACTCCCTCCCTATCCTCCCTATCAACGATAATTGTAAATTCTGCCATTTCATTAAGTCTGCTGCTATTTGTTGCTTAAGTCTAGAGTAGTTGTCCTCTTTAAGTGTACTGCATCTAGGTGTCAAGAGGATTCCTAAATATTTAACCCTGTTCGTAAGTTGGATTTTCAAGATTTCTGTTAATTCCTCTTTCTGTCTTACTAACATATTCTTTGTCAATATTTTGGTTTTATCTTTATTTATTTTCAAGCCTGCTACTTTTCCGTAGTCCTCAATTCTTTCTATCACTTTAGGTGCAGTTTCAAATGGTTCTTCAAGAATAAAAGCTAAGTCATCTGAGAACGCTTGCAATTTGTATTGTTCTTTTCTAATTGTCACTCCCTTTATTCCTTCATCTTCTCTTATCTTTCTATTTAAAACTTCTGTTAGCACAAAAAGTAAGGGTGATAATGGGCAAAATTGTCTTGTGTCTCTTTTTATCTCAATATTATCAGTAAATTCTCCATTTATCCTTATTTTAGCAGTTTGTTTATGTCAGGGGTGGGTAAACTTTGCAACTTTAAGTCTGAAGGACTTCAGCTCCCAGAATTCTCCAGCCAGCTTTGCTGTGAGCTGAAGTCCTTCAGACTTAAAGTTGCAAAGTTTGCCCACCCCTGGTTTATGTTATATGGTATGTATAACATGTATAAAGTTTTTACTAAATTTCATTTATTCTAATTGTTGAAACATAAATTGCCAGCTCACATTATCAAAGGCTTTGTATGTGTCAAGAAACATCAGGGCCATTTGTTTTTCAGGGTGTGCTTCATAGTATTCCAGTGTATTTAAGATTATTCTTATATTATCTTTAATTTGTCTCTTTGGTAGAAATCCATTTTGTTCAGGATGTATAAAGCTATTTAAATATTTTTAAGTCTCTCTGCTAATATTGATGCAAATAGCTTATAATCTGAATTTAATAGTGAAATTGGTCTGTAATTCTTTATTTGAGTGAGGTCAGTTTCTTCCTTAGGTATCAGTGAAACGTATGTTTCTGACCAAGAGTTTGGCATTTTACTACTAGACATAACTTCATTTATTTCTTCTAGTAAGGGAAGCGATAGTATTTCCTCCAAGGTTTTGTAAAACTCAGCTGGAAGACCGTCTGGTCCCGGAGCCTTCCCATTATTTTGTCTTTTGATAGCTTCTGTTAGTTCCATCATCATTATCTTAGCATCTAGTATATTTCTAATATCATCTGGTATAGTAGGGAGTTTGGCCTCCTGTAAATAGTGCTTAACATCTTGCTCTACTATGTTTTCTTGTTCGTATAGTTTAGTGTAATAATCTTGGATAATTTTCTTTTTTTCTTTATTTATATAGTGTATTTGTCCCTGTTCATCTTTTAATTGTTGAATCTTCCTCATTTCTCTTTCTTTCTTTAGAAAGAAAGAGAAATAAACTGCCTAGTTTATTTGCATTTTCAAAATAGTTCTGTTTTGCATTTCTAATCTTTCGAGCCAATTCCTCTTTTTCCAATAAATCCATTTTGTGTTTAATTATATCCAATTTCATTCTAATATCTTTTCTTTGTGGGGATTTCTGTAACTCTTTTTCCAGTGTTTTATGTTCATTCTCTAATCTTTTATCTATACATCGTTTCTCTTTATTTCTTCTTCTTGTATAGTCTATTATCAAGCCTCTGGTAACTGCCTTCATTGCATCCCACAGGTTCTGAATAGATGTATCTTCTTTTTTATTTTCTTTAAAATAGCATGCCAGTTCTTTTTTCATTTTAAGTACAAAATCCTTTTCTTTCAGTATTGTATTATTTAGCATCCATCTGGATCTAATTTTTTGCCCATTCCACTTAATTGTCATTGGGTTATGGTCTGCCCAGGTACTAGTTTCTATTTCCACTTCTTGAACTAAGTCACTTAAGTCCGAGGAGAGCCAGATCATATCTATTCTTGAAAGTGATAAATGCCTATAGGAGTAATAAGTATATTGTTTTTTTTACTAGGGTTTCTTTCTCTCCAAATATATTTTAGATTCATTTCCTCTATCATCCTAAAAAAGGACTTTGGTAGTGTTTTCCTACTGATTTTTCCTGTCTTAGATGTCTTAGTCTTTATTCTGGTTTGGGATTCCGTTAAAGTCTCCCATCATACAAATGTCAACATATCTTTTCAGTCCACAATCTTTTCGTGGAGTTTCCTAAAGAATTCATCTTGTTTTTGATTAGGTGCATAGATTGCAATCAAAAGTTTTTTTTTATTATTATCCATAATTTCCACCATCAAAATCCTTCCATCTTCATCTGCATAAATTTGTTTCGTCGGTATTTTGTCTTTAATGTAAAAAACCACTCCCCTTTTCTTGCAATCTGCCAATGAAGTAAAAATTTTCCCAAGTTTAAATTGGATTAACAAATGTGCATCCTTTGTGCATCCGAATGTGTACTTCTTGTAAACAAATTATTTGTGATCTTAACTTTCCCAATTTATGAAATATTTATCTTCTTTTAACTGGGGAATTAAGTCCATTTATATTGACTGTGAACATTGTGTTTTCTTCCATGTTTATGTTTTATATAAGGGTTTTATAGCTCTGGTTGATCTTATTTCTCTCTGTTTTCTGGGTTCTGTCCCTCCTAAAGCCTCTCTTTCTGTGACCATTCCACCTACAGCGCCCTCTAGTGTCTCCTCTAGCATTGCTGACAGTGGATCTTCTTTGTCATTCTTCTCCGCAGTTCCTTTGAAATGTTTTTTATAAAAAGCTTCTGTTTTTTCTAGAGTGTCAATTCTGTATCCACGTCCTTCCCAGGTAAATATTAAACCTTCTGGTATGAGCCATCTAAACTGGACGCCTTTTCTAATCAAAATTGTGGACAAGAATTGGTATCTTCTTCTCTTTTCTATCACCTTTCTTGGGATTTGTTTTAATACCGTAATTTCCTTTCCTCTGTATTCGAGTTTTCTGTCTCTTATTTTTTGCAATATTTGAAATCTCAATATTTTTTTAGTGAATCTTACATGTATTTCTCTTGGGAGTGCATTTCTGGTTGCATATCTTGTGTTTACTTGGAAGTACGATGCGTCTATGCCATCTCTCACTAGTTCTTGGGGCATCTCTAAAATCTCAGCCAACAGTTCTGGTATTATTAAAAGCATGTTCTCTCCCTTTTCTTCTATTATATTTTGAAATCTTAGGAAATTCAGCTCGATCCATCTCCCATCCTATTCCAGTGCTTTCTTTTTCCATGTCGCTCAGTCTAGAATCAAAGTCTTCATCTTTCTTCGTTTTGAAAAAGTTTTATTGGTTTTTACCAAAAAATTTTTTTTTTAAAAAAGGAAAAAGGTATAAGGTAATATAAAGATATTTTGAGGACATCTATGTCGGAGGTGTCGGCCCCCTCCGAGGCTTCTTACGAAAAAAAAAAGATAAGATAATACAAATCATTTTTCATTTCCCTACAAAGTGGAAAGAGATACAAATATATCAGTTTATATTCATGCAATCAATCATTAATTCTGTAAACATCCAAATAGCGGTTACACTATATAGAAAAAAGTCATTTGTGAGATCTAAGTCTTTTAGCAATTGTATCTTCCTCTCCCTGACCTCCAGTGGGTGGAGCCGTGGCCCCCTCTGCTCCCCCATTTTCATCCTCCAGGATTGGGAAATGTTTTTTAAGAAAGGCTTCCGCCTCTGCAATTGTTTTAATTCTTACTCTCCCCCCCTCCCAGAACACTAACATTCCCTCTGGCATCAACCACTTGAACCACACACCCTTTTTATATAATCTTTTTGATAAGAAGGAATATTTCCTCCTTATTTCTCTAATCTTTTTCGGGATCTGTTTCAAAATGGCAATCTCAGTCTGTTGGTATATTAAGGGACCGTCTCTTTGTGCTCTCAGGATCCTATCCCTCGTTGACCTTCTTACAAATTTAATATGTATCTCTCTGGGTACCTCATTTATTCTGGCATATGCTGAGTTAATTCTATAAATCAAATCGATGTCCCCCCAAATATCCTCTTTGCTCTGTTTAGTGTAATCTGCTAACATCGTACACATTAAATCTTTCAAATCTTCAGAAGCAACTTCAGGAACATTTTGAAACCTTAAAAAGTAAGACATCCTTTCAAAATCCATCCTAGACATATGACCAGCTAAATCCACAATTTGCCTTTGAGAATTTTTTATCTCTCCCCTCATCTCAGCCATCCCCCCCTCCAATCCATCAATTCTTTGTTTATTTTCCATTAGTGCTTTCTGTGTCTCCAAAAGTTCCAATTTTGAGTTAACATTGTCTTTCCGGATTTCTTTTATTTCTTTCATAATATTTTGAAGAGTTTCCTCTATTGCTGATAACTGTGTAGCTTCCACCTCTGTTTCTTTGGATAACATTGAAGTAATCTTGGCTTGATGTGGCTGCTTTTTTGAAGCCATAATGAAAGTATTAAGTTCTTGTCACTAATAAGGCATCTGTTGGAGAGGTAGTCCGTGAGGTGAAGAGAGAGCAAAAGTCAATATCCAAATTCAAAATTCAATTTGCTTGCAGTCCAGAGAGAGAACAATTTTTAAAAGCAATCAAATAAAAAAAAAGAAGGCACATCTGGAAAGATCCTAATAGTCAATTAAATCAATCCACTGTTAAAGAGTTCAGTCCCAAAGACGAGGGAGTGTCAGCAAATTTCCAAAGTGAACATTTCCTGCTGAGAACAAAGGAACGCCATCTTCCCCCGCCCCTCTGGAAACCGCGGAGATCTAGTGAAAGTTCATTTCAGTTGTTGCCAGACAAAGATACAAAATATCATTGAAATTCTTAAAGTAAAAGACTTTCACTTGTAGTTTAAAAGTCGGATGTTGATTCTTCCACCTCCCCAAGCTTGGGGAACATTTCAAAACGCCGCTTTGTTTTCCTTCCGAGGAGGGGTTTTACAAACTCCCTCCTCCTCCTTCTTTTAAAATGAAAGTTGAAAGCATTAAATAAAAGTCACTCACAATCCACTCTGTAGCCATGAGCCTCGGCGTTGCCTCCAGCCCTCGGCTTTCAGCTCGTCTTGAATCTCATCAGCTGTTCCGGCTCTCCATTGGCGAAGGGGACGAAAGAGGAACTCACCCCCCCGCGACTCATTCTCCTGCGCCTAGGTCGAAGCGGGAGCCACCCCCCACCACTGTTGAGGTGGGGGGACTCACCGCAAGCCGCCCGTGCAGCGGGGGCACTTTACAAGAGCCCCCTGCCCCCGAAGGGGCCGCAGAAGCAACCAAGCGGCGGACGAGCACAAGACCCAACCGTCGCCTCCGGCCAACCGGAAGGAAGTCAAAATCTTTCTCTTTCTTGTCTCTTTCTTCCAGTCTTCCTTTCTTCCAGTCTTCCTTTCATCTCACATATGGATTCTTGCTGTTTTTCCATAAATTCTTCCTGCTTTGCCATCCAGTACTGCATCGTTTCCATTTTCCCTTCCGTCAAGACTGTTTTATTTTCTATGTTCTCTATTTTCTTTTCTTTTCTTGTCAGGGTTCGCTTCTTCGAATACTCAAGAAAGACCACACTTAATCATAGTTTGGAATGAATAAGGTTACTTTTACTGAATACAGAAGAACAGCAAACCAAGGTCAAGCAGGAAGTGACTAGTTTAGGCGCGAAGCGTGTATATCAAAGCTTAAGCCAACCCCAATAACCCATGCCCCCACAACAGTGTCCAATGCAGATTCCTCCAGGACATCAGGTGGGCCTCACGTCCAATGCCATCATCAGAATGGAATGTGATACCATTAGGTTTGAGATAACACTGGCCCGTACCATCTTCCACCAGCACTCATAGTTAACCCCATAACCCCACCCTCCCCGTTTCCATGGCAGCCAAGCAGCGGCAAAGCGAAGGCTGACAATCTTCGGATTTCTTCACCAGTGGTCTAATTTTGCTTCTAGTTTTCATTCCGAGCTTTCCACTTTTCGGTCCATACTTTCCCTTACCATCCGTAATTCTTGCAGTAGTGTATCAAGCGTTGTAGCTTTTTCCTTTTCTTGTTTTTCTTGGTGGAGCATCATCTGTATTGTCTTTTGCCCTTCTGTCAACGGGGGCATTTAGGTCGCTGTTGTTGAGCCAGCCAGTGTCATCTTCCTCCTCATGTTTCAGGTTTTATTCTTTCTCTTTTAAGCTACCCTTCAATCTGGTAAGAAATTGGCTATTTATAGGAAAAGTAGTGAGGATTTAGGGTATGAGAAAAACTATACACTAAAAAAAAAACCAATAAAGAGAGGGGGAAGTAAGAAAGAAAAGGATGAAGAGGTAGAGAAAAGGAGAAATATCAAAGAGAAAACAAAGAACAGAAACAAAGGAAAATAAAGCCCCCCTAAAATAAAGCCCCCTAAAAAATAAGGGGTAAAAATAGAAAAGGAAAACAAAGGGAAAAACTCTTTTTTTTTTAAAAAAAAAAAAAAAGGAAAAACCCCCCAAACAATTCCACGGTATGCTATAACAAAAAGCAGCTGTGCATATAATTCAAAAGTTCCAATTTTTGAGCAAAAAGTAGTAAGACTAGTATAAAAAAGAAAAAAGCAAACAGAAAAAAGAAAAAGCAATAATATCTCCTTTGGAACAGCAATCCCAGATCACAACCAGTTCAAAATATTCCAAGATATCCCAGGGGAAACAAAAAAGAGCTTCAAAGGAGGGAAGTTTTTATTCTACTTTGATGTGTAATCATCCCAAGATCACTCCAACTTCTGCTTAATAGTTCCTCTCATTCACTCTCCCTGTTAAATTACCAGCCACTAGGGGAGCTTGAGTAGGCAACTATAGTCCAACCCTGTGGCCTCAATCTGCAAGATTCACCTGAACAAAGCCAGCCATCAATATTTAAAGGAATAAATCTGAATTTTAAGTTCTAAAAAGAAAAAAGAGAGAACAGTCTAAAAATTAGAAACAAGCTAGCAAAATATAGCAAAGTACTAAAAAAGATAGTAACTTAAAAGAAAAAAAATAACCTCCGGTATTTAAACAAGTAACTTCATTCCGTTCCTTCGAGACAGAGTAAACAAAAAAGGCTCCATGCCGGCAATCCACATTCGCATTAGTGAAAGTCCAGTCTGGCTTCTGAATAAAAAAAAAAAAAAAGGAAACGCAAAAACCAGGATGTTTACAATTAAGAATCCTGCCGCTTCACTCAGGTTGCTTCTATTTTAATGTAAATTCATGGCTCAAGGTGTTCTCTTGTGAACTAGTATCTCTCACCGAACGACATGCTGATTCGTTGCTTTGTTCTCTCGGGCTGTCAGCTGCTCGATCCACCTGCCGGGGGGGAGGGGGGCTGGCACTAAAACACTGGAAAGCAGGGCATAAGATAGTCTATTCATAATGTTATTAGTATATAATGTTATGATTATTAAAGCGTGATGAATATAGAGAATAAAAACATTTTCATAGCAAGCAGGAAAGCATTTAGTTCAACATTCTTATTATGTTTATTTTTTTGCTATTTATTTCAGGATTTCTTTCATGCCTAAAAAGGTGAAGCCAAAATATCCTTTCAGGAAATATGCTTCCTAGAAAAAAGCATTGGCAAGAAAGAGTGGTTTCTAAGCAATGAGAGGGTCAGATAAGTTGGGCTGGTATTTTAGATAAGGGACTGAAGATCAGACTAGGGATTTCTCTGCTCCCTTTCAAAGAAGAGTGGCACTCAGCAATCCTTTATATGCTTTTCTTTGATTTTTCTTAGATGATTTCTGAAAAAAGGACTAAAAGTTAAAGATTCTGTAACCCCAAATCATGGCTATTAGCATCTTTATTAGAATAATAATGTAGGAAACTATGTGTAAACATTTTTCTCTCACATTGTATGATTTCTCATACTTGTCTGAATCCTCTAATATCTTATAAAGTGATAGTTTTAGTAAACCTAAGTTTACATTTTTATACCAAGATATTACAGTTGTTCAGAGAGTACTTAATGCTATTTCAGCAGTAATAGTTTATTATACCTTAATGAGTAAACAGTGAAGTTGTTTCAGTAGTACATTACAGGTAGTCATCAACTTACAACAGTTCATTTAGTGATCATTTGAAGTTACAACACCACTGAAAAAAGTGACCTATTATAACTTTACACATTTGCAAGCATTGCAGCATGCCTGGGCCATATGATCAAAATTCAGGCTCTTGGCAACTGGCATGTATTTATAAAGGTTGCACTGTCCCGAGGTTTTTGTGACCTTCTAACAAGCAAAGTCAATGGGGAAACCAGATTCATTTAATAGCCATGTTACTAATTTAACAACTGCATTGATTCACTTAACAACTGTGGCGAGAAAAGTTGTAAAATGAGGTAAAATTCATTTAACAATTGTTATGCTTAACAACAGAAATTTTGGACTCTGTTTTGGTTGAAATAAAGGACACCCTCTACTTACAGCCACAACAGAGGACGTTTGGGGAAGAATACATTCATTTCTTTCCTATCTGCCTTAGTGAATAGAATATTGACTTCTTTGAGAATTGCAGTGATGAGTATGTTTGTTTTATATTTTGCTAAGCAAGTGTACTAATAATATAACATGTTTAATTTAATGCCTTGAGTTTAAAGTATTATTTTATAAGAATAAATTTTTAAGAGCTCATACTTCATTTTAGGCTAACTGAAAAATAATCTGTAAACTCTGACTTGACTATAAGGTAAAACACATCCTAATTATATATTGTTTATAGTGTACAAAGGTTCAGATATTATTGTCAAACTTAGTCCAAAAGTTAGTAATTTTATTAATGAGGCAATTGTTAATCATCCTAAAATTGTCTACATTTTCGTTGGTTTTCAAAAGGCCGTAGTAATATCTGAGAATAACTTTTCAAATTTTTTTAGGATTGACTAACAACCATCTAGAACTTCATGGGAAGAGTTGCCAAATCAGTTTCAGGCATATATATTTGTGAGATATGGAGCACAAAAGGACTGCGATGGCAAACCTATGGCATAAGTGCCAGAGGTGGTACGCAGAGCCCTCTCTGTGGGCACACATGCTGTCGCCAGCTGCTCTTCTGGTTTCTGGCCAGCTGGTCTTTGCAGGTGCCATTGTCAAGTCTGCCTCCGACATTAACCAAGAAAGAAATCACTCAATTCCAATTTTGAAGAATTAAGAGTACTTTTACTGGTTATGAAAAGAAAGCAGCTAAGTAAAGCAAGGTATGAAGTCAAAGTGTGCAAAATCATACATATCAATAATGTCCAACTCCCTCCCCCCCAACATTCCCCACCCTATTGTCCAATCCGCAAATCCCTCAGGTGTCATGTGGGTTGCATCTCTAGGGGCATCATCAGGTTCGTATGCAGGACGGTTGGCCTTGACCATCTCAAGGCACCAGCCATCGGTATGCACAGTAGATGGTGAGAACATACTCCCTTCTCCAATCTCCCTCCTGCACCATTTAATCTCATTCCCAAATACCAAAGTACCCCCTCCCCGTTACAATGGCAGCCGAAGTAAGCAGCAAGGCAGAAGCTGATACATAGTGCCAGAAAATGGGCCAAAAACAGGCTGTTTATTGGGGTGTTTTCAGATCATTTTTGGGCCATTTTTGGCCCAGTTTTCAGGCTGTTTGGGACCGTTTTCAGCTGGTTTTGGCCCACAAAATGGCCTGAAACTGCATCCAAAAAAACAGGCCCTTTGGGGCCATTTTCAGGCTGTTTTTGGCCCACAAAATGGCTTGAAAAGCAATATTTTGGGGGCATTTTTCAGGCCATTTTCTGATGCTCCAAATGCCTGAAAACACCAACTGGCCAGTGTGCATGCACGCACGTTCCGTTTTGGGCACTCGGTGCCAAAAAGATTCACCATCACTTCAATAGGAAAATATCTAAACAAGCCTACACAAATCCATTTGTTGAAAAGATAAAATATATTAAATAATGTTCTGTAGTGAGAAATAATTACTGATTCACAAATACAATAAGAATCAAGAAATCCATGACTTCCGGTATCCGGCTCCAGCGGAGACGGGCGAGCCTAGGGCTCGCTCGCCGCTTTGTTGCCTTTTCTGCCCCCCCAGGGGGGCGAAACTCTCTGGTTACCGGAGGTTTCCCGTAGGGTCGGCTCAGAGGGAGCGGCCCTCGTCACGGCGGTGGGGAGGGCGCTCCTCTCTGCGACCTAGGAGGAGAGGAACATGCCAGCGGGGTTTTTTTCCTTCTCCAACGGCTGTCGGTGCCATTCGCTTTAATGGAGAGGGCTGAACGGAGAGGTCAGGCGGATCGCCGAGGCTTCAGCTGCGAGAGGGAATGGGCGGTGGAAGTGGCTTCTCTTTGTCCCTGCCTGACTATTTCAACTAAGGAAAATTTCCAGCGTCTCTTTGAAAGCAGGACTCTCTCTGGATTTTTGAAAAAAAATTTCTTTTGATGGATTTGTGACTTCTTCTCTGGAATACCTTCGTTATTACTATTTGCTGATTTGGGAAATTGTGTCTCTTTTGGTTTCTGAATTGTTTGCAACTTCACAGCCCTGAATTGAACTGAGCTCCTGATCTGCCCCACCAGCCCCACCCGGAAAACGCCATCTTGGTGGCAGTGACTCTAACTTTTAACCATGGCACAAGAAGCAGCACTTGTAAATTTGGAACAAAGGATGGCTTCTCTTGAAACCTCTATGCAAACTTTGATATCAGAAATAAAGGCCCAGAGGGCTGAAAATAGTACTTTTAAAAAGGAACTATTGGATACCCGGAAGCAAGTGTTGGAGAATACACAGAAGACCGAGGAATTGGAGGGGGGGGCTGGAGGGGGCTAGGGGAGAGATTAAAAATGTTTCTAATGAGGTGGGGGAAATAAATGGGCATGTGTCTAGGATAGATATGGAAAGAATGACATATTTTTTGAGATTTCAGAATGTTTTTGAGGAATCTGGTGAATGCCTACCTGATCTTATGAGTACAATTTTAGCAGACTATTTACAAAAACCCAAAGATGAGATCGGGGGGACATTGACCTAGCCTATAGAATTAATTCTGCATATGCCAAGATGAATGAAGTGCCTAGAGAGATACATGTGAAATTTGTTAGAAGGTCAACCAGAGAGGAAATCCTGAAAGCGCAGAGAGAGAAACCTTTAATTTATCAACGAGAAATGGTCACTATCTTGAAGCAGATCCCTAGAAAAATTAGAGATTCAAGAAGGAAATTTTCCTTCTTGTCTAAAACCTTGTTTGATCACGGGATTTGGTTCAAGTGGATGACACCTGAAGGGATGCTGGTGTTCTGGGAAGGAGGAAGAGTGAGGATTAAAACAGTTGCTGAGGCGGAAGCCTTTCTTAAAAAACATTCCTCTGCCCTGGGGGAAGATCCAGGGGGGACGGAGGGGGTCACGGCCCCGCCCGCGGGGGGCCAGGGAGGAGAGAAAGAAGATACAATAGCCAAAAGACTTAGATCAAAAAAATAACTTTGCCTTGATTTTTCTTGAACAATTTTGTATAATATTTCTATCCGGACTTTTTGTAAATGTCTGACAGCATGGAAGGGAGAATTTAGGTAAATGTACTTGCTTCCATCTTGTAGTGGTATGGAAAATGTTTTCTATGTTAACTTTTTTTAATGTGTATTTTGAGGTCTCGGAAGGTCCGACGACTCTGACGTGAATGCTCTCAAAATTTCTTTGTAACCATTACCCTATCCTGTTAAAAAATGTAAAACCAATAAAACTTTTTCAATAAAAAAAAAAAAAAAGAATCAAGAAATCCATTTTGTTGGCAGAAGATATGAGATCTTTATTGGAAAGATATTGGTTGATAGATGAAAGTGCATAATCTAAAACTACTTAAATTTAGTGAAATTTAGTGATAATAGATTTGGTTAAATAAACAATTGATAATAATAACAATGTATACATATATATTGGTATGATAAATAGTAATTGGGTATGAATATTGAATGGTACTTATGAAAGGAAGATTAGGAATTATTTGGTTATATATAAAGGCTAATAAAAAAGAACTAAGTTAAATTTAGCTAAGTTTTGATTACTGGGGAGGGGAAATGTTATGATAATGGATAGAGTTAAATGAAGGAGGGTGTCAGGTCTGCCTCTAACGATAACCAAGAAAGAATCCACTCAACTCCATTTGTAAGAATTAAGAGTACTTTTACTGGTTATGAAAAGATAGCAGTGAGGTAAAGCAAAGTCTGAGACCCAAGCGCGTGAAATCATACATATCAATATATATCCAACCCCCTTTCAACCCCCACCCCATTGTCCAATGCGGAATCCCCTTAGATGTCATGTGGGTTGCATCTCCAGGAGCATCATCAGGATGGCATGCAAGACCGTTGACCTTGACCACTGCACGGCCCCAGCCGGTGGTATGCGAAGTAGATGGTGAGAACATACTCCCTTCTCCAAATCTCCCTCCTGCACCATACAGTCCCATTCCCAATTACCAAAGCCCCTCCCTCCCTGTTTCAATGGCAGCTGAAGCAAGCAACAAAGCAAGAGGCTGACAGAGGGATAATGACAACAATGCTATGTTATGTATGCATATAATACAAAAAAATTAGATGTAAATTTGTAAACAGTGATTTGGAAAGGAGGATTAGAAATTTTTGTTACTAAATATTATTGATGTTTAGCCAGAATAGGCCATAAGGATACAATGTTATTGGATGATATTAGAAATAACAAATGAAATGCCAGTATGTGGTCAGGTTTTAAATTTTTGGTACATTTTATGATGATGGATGTTTAAACAATTATACTCAAATGAAAATGGAGGTATGATCATGGTAATATGTATAAAAATATCTGATTTAAAATACTTGAGTTAATATGAAGTTTGAGTGATGACAGTGGAAGAGACGCACGAAAGCTTTTTGTAACCAACCGATATACTTTCTAAAGTATGTAAAGAAGGAGGATTCTTTGTGTTGTGTTTGTTTTGAAAATAAAAAAAATATTTTAAAAAAGAAATCCATTTTGTGTAACAATGACTATATCTTCCAAAATCAGACAGTAATAGCGTGCATGCACACTGGCCATTAATGAATTAGTGATTTTTATGAGTTTCTAAATATTTTAAAAAAAATCTATATTCTGGTTTCTTTATATCAGAGCATGAAGAAAAACTGAATAATTACTATTTATTTACTGTAAAAAAGCAGGATAACTATTAGGAGAGGATGTATTTAAGATATGCATAATAACCTAGGATTATTAAATTTATTTGAGATGGAGAGAAGTATTCTATGACCAGCTTGCAGTGCACCCTAAAATATTGCTCACATTCCAAATATGAGACCCTCCTTTATAAGTGGATGCCTGACACATTATCCAATAGTGATTGGATGGCTGTTGAGAACTAAGTACATTCTAAAGCTCACCAGAGTGCATTTCCATCATATAATAAGATACAGTTGAGTCCATACCCACTATGTGTGCACATTATAATTGATTCCCAAACTGTAGGGTTGACATTTTCCTGACAGTCATCTATCATTTATTAGTTACAATATATAAATCCAGTACCAACATTTCTTATTATTTTGTACCCAAAATATTAAGGCCGGGATATGCCAACATCATGTTTTTTACATTTCCCTAATTGCAGAATGAATATGGCATGTTAACTGTTTTTTTCTTCCACCATATACTCATTACATTGCTTCTATCTCATCTCCATCCCACAGTTGGGGTAATGTAAAGTAATTAAGGACTATTCCAGATGATTTTAGTATTTTCCTTTATTTACCAACAGAGTTTTTGGCTTTGGATCCAAATGCTGTGTTTTACCAACAGTGTGATTGCTGTTATAATCAGAGATTAGGATATGCCTATTTCTTAGGGCATTTTTGGCTGTTATGGATTTTTACTTGTTGGAACTGTCCTCCATACTTATTTTGCTTTGACTGCAAGAGATACTGGATACTTGGCTTTCAAAACCTGCTAACATAATGCTTGACTAACATTGTCCACATTGCTTTTCCAGTACTTTGCCTGTACTTTATAATGATATCTTAGTGTTATGTTTCTTCATTCAAGTTTTTAAACAAAAGTTTGATGTTCTTATGCAATACCTAGGCTATTTTTGACATATGTTCAAAAATACCCAAAATGATATGACCCAGGCTCACAGAAAAAATTGTGTATTGAGCATGGTCTTTTTTGCTTTATCTCTCCACAACTGCAACTCATTAGTTAGGCATCCTGATTGGTAATCAATCCCTCTCTTTTAAGCATTTGTCTATATTTGCTCAATTTCACTTCACCGCATGTTGCAAAATATTATTGGTTGTTGTTTTCCTACCAAAACATGGAAAGGAAAAGTAGCCAAAGAAATCTACAAACCCTTTATTAACCTGGCTGCACTATATGCATAAGGCCAGCATTACCTACATCCCACTATTTTTGCAGTTTAAGAACAGGCAAAAGAGATAATACAGTTTGTTCCGTCACTTTTTTCTGGTGGATAGCACTTTCCTGTAATATCTTTAAAAGAGCAGTGTTCAACATTTTTACTGCCAGTTCTGTGGGCGTGGCTTGTTTGATGAGCAGGTGTAGCTTGGTGGTCATGTGACTGGGTGGGCATGGTCAATTTAGCAGTCTATTTTGGGAAATTTAGCAGTCCATTAACCAATACAGAGCAGCCCTCTTCTTTTTAATACTGCATGAAGTTTTTGCCCTAGGTTTGTTTGTTTTTTACTAGGGGGTAAGAAGTTCACAATGCCTAGGGAAAGAAAGGCATGCTTTCCATAGGTCTAATGGCTACATTTAAAGGGCCAGCTAATGTCATTGGTGTTGGGAGATTCATTGGTGAGGTGATAGTGACTGGATGTGCGATGTTCACTGGTGCAGTAACTGGAGTTGGTAAATTGACAGGTGTGGTGTGTGTTAAACCACCCCAACGATGCCATAGAGGTGATGTGCCAGTGCCTGGAAGCCGTGCGGGCCTGGATGGGAAGGAACAGACTCAGACTCAACCCATCCAAGACTGAGTGGCTGTGGTTCCCGGCATCCTGGTACAACCAGTTGACTCCATCACTGGCCATAGGGGGCGAACACCTAACCCCTGTGGATGGGGCACGCAACTTGGGCATCCTCCTTGATACACGGCTGTCCATGGAAGATCAAGTGACAGCCGTGGCCAGGAGGGCGTTTTATCAGGTTCACCTGGTCCGCCAGTTGCGTCCCCTATTGGATCGGGGTGCCCTTTGCACAGTCACTCATGCCCTCGTGACATCCCGACTGGACTACTGCAATGCTCTCTACATGGGGCTCCCCTTGAGGTGCACCCGAAGGCTTCAGCTTGTCCAGAATGTGGCCGCGCAGGTAGTTATGGGAACCTCTAGGTTTTCCCATGTAACACCGCTCCTGCACGAGCTGCATTGGCTGCCTGTCATCTTTCAGGTGCGCTTCAAGGTATTGGTTATCATCTTCAAAGCACTCCATGGCACGGAACCTAGCTACCTGCGGGATCGCATCCTGCCCCATACATCTCTGCGGCCGATTCGCTCCCACAGAGAGGGACTTCTTTGGGTGCCGTCCACTAGGCTATGCCAGCGGGCGACGCCCAGGGGAAGGGCCTTCTCTGTGGTGGGCCCGACCTTCTGGAACGACCTTCCCCCCAATATTAGAATAACTACGGACCTCCGCTCCTTCCGACAAAAATTAAAAACATACTTCTTCTGCTTGGCCGGCCTAGGGTAATTAAACTGTTTTTTAAAGGGATTTTTAGAGCTTAGTTTTAGTTTATATGGGTTTTAGCACAGGGCTGGTTTAATTCATTTTAATATTGTAATTGTTTGTGGTTTTATTGTATATTTTTAATTTCCCTGAGCCCCGCCTCGAATCCCTTCAGGGAGAGAGAGCGGGTTATAAATTAAAATTATTATTATTATTATTATTAGACCTGGATGTGCCCACTGACCTAACAAAATGACTGAGGGAGGCACTTGCATCTGAGCAATGGTTCAAATCCCACTCAAATGAGTGCACCATGCAGGAGGGCCTTGCATGGCTAGGAGCCAAGTTGTATGTACCTGCTAGTCTAAAAAGTGTTGTCCTCTAACAGGCCCATGTTTAAAAAATGGCTGGAAATTTTGATTTTGTGAAGATGTTACTTGTTGTTATATAGTTGTTATACAGTTGTTATACTTGTTGTTTGGTTAAAAGACAGTTTGGGTGGTCCTCTCTGAAAAAAAAACATAGAATCCTACATTGCTAGTTGTCATGTTTGTGCTGTGACAAAGAGACCACCAGGTAAACCTCAAGGACTACTCCAAAATGTTTCCAGACCTGGTGCCCCTTGAAAGGAGATATCAATGGACTTTATTGTTGAGCTGCCAGAGAGTATTGGAAAAACCATCATTTGGGTGATCATGGATTTGTTCTCCAAACAAGGGCATTTTGTGCCCTGCTCCAAAATTCCATCTGCAAAAACACTGCTTAAACTGTTTATCCTACATGTATATAGGTTATATGGAGTTCCTGAATGTATTATCTCAAATTGGGGCGGGGGGGAGAGTCCAATTCACCTCCCACTTTTGGAAGGAGTTCCTAAAGTTGATAGGCTCCACCCAAGGTTTAAGCTCCACCCACCACCCACAGACAAATGAGGCTTGTGAACACACTAACTCTGTTCTGGAGCACTTTCTTAGGTGCTATGTCAATTATCAACAGGATAATTGGGCTGACCTTTTTCCTTATGCAGAGGTAGCATATAATAATTCCGTACATAGCAATACAGGATTTACCCCTTTCAAAGTAGTGTTTGGCCAGGATTTTGTTCCTATGAATTCCCCAGGAGAAATCACAAAACCTGTTTTTATCCGCGTGGATTAATCAGCTACAAAGTTTCTGGCCTGTGACTCTTAAAGCATTAAACAAAGCTCACCAAGCACATAAAAAGAAGTGGATAAAAAAAGGGTGCAGCTGAAGGAATACCAGGTTGGGGCGAGGGTTTTCTTGTCCACTAAGTATCTTCAGACTACCCAAAAATCAAAGAAACTTGGTCCTAAATACGTGGATCCTTTCCCCATTGTTAGAATTGTAAACCCAGTAACAGTGCAGTTAGAATTGCCAAAGACTCTTAGGAGAATCCATCCCGTGTTCCATGTTAGTTTACTGAAACCTGAGCAAGTTTCTTTACTTTGTTCACCCCAACCCTCCTCCTCCTACCCGTCTCACATTTTGAGGTCAAGAAGATCCTGGATTCCAGGAAACATAGAGGGAAAATACAATATTTAGTGGCCTGGAAACGTTTCCCTCCTTCCCATTCTGAGTGGGTGAATAAGTCTGATGTCAGTTCCCCAAACCTCTTGCAAAAGTTTCATTCTAAATACCCCAATAAACCATAATTGTGTCATATAAATGTTTTGTTATTATTGGTTTTTATGTTTTCATTCAGGGATGACATTCTTTCTGCAGGAGAGCCGAATGTCAGCCTCTATCTTGCATGCTTGCTATCAGCTGCCATAGTAATGGGGAGGGTGGGGCTTATGGTATTTGGGAGGGGAAACCTGCTGGTGAACATATCTCAAGAAGGGAGTTGTGTTCTCACCATCTTCTGTGCATGCTGATGGCTCGTGCTTGAGTTTTGTCAAGACCAACTGTCTTTGCATACCAACTGAATGAGCCCACTTGAAGATGCACCCACATGATACCTTTGGAAGTTGGAGATTGGACATTGGTTTGAGGTAACTGGGGGGAGGGATTTGGGTAAACGTTTGATATGTATAATTTGGCACTTTTTTTGCTTCAGATCTTGCTGCACTTTCTGTTTTCATTTCATATCCAGTAAACTTACCTTTTCTCTAACCAAATGGAGTTGGTGTTTTTTTTTCTTGGATGTTGAATGAGACACGCCTGACAGTAACATTAATTTCAGGTCATTGAATGAATTAGAATTCAATCTTTCTCTCTGCATCATTTCTTCGATAGATCTTTGACTCAGCGGACTTGAGCTGGCCAATGTCATCTGGGCTACCTGTTTTCTTCCAGTTCCAATCTTAGTTAACTTTCGGATGCTTGTCATTTTCAATAGCTTTTTAAGCCAACCCTCCCAGTTCCTGTTATTTCTTATATTTCCCTCCAGTGCACCAATATCATCCAGTTATCTACTTTGTATCAAAGTCTATATCCTTAATTTATTGCAGATACAAATACAAAATATCTAATTGATATATAGGGAATATGTTATCAAGGAAATCCACATATTTACTGAACATTAATTATATATTAATTAATGTTTAGTAAATATGTGGACAGATATATAAATAGGTATAAATAAATATAGTTACATATAATACATATAAGAAACAGCAGAAAACAGCAGGAATGCTTATAGTGGTAATAGTTACGGTAATTCTGATTCCAAACTAATTTTACTACATCTGTTCAACTATACATAAAAATAATTTTGCAGCTTTGGGCACATTATCTCTTTCTTTCAGGAAATACCAAGTACCCAATAGGTTTTTTTTTAAAGTTTATCTTCTATTTCAGTTACTCGTTATGCTTCTTATAGCTTTATGCAATTTCTATATTTTTTCCTGACCACAAATATGGTCAGAAATGCTCTTCTAAAGTCAATTTATTGTTTATTTCCAAAGTCCTCCTTCATTGGCTTTGGTTTTTACTATTTTATTTAGTATTATTTAGCAGCTTCTCCCAGCAGAGCCCAGGCAACAAAGCCAACAAAGTCTACCAGCACCTCTGTTTGAAATGACAGAAAATCTTCCTCCTCCTTCTCTTATTCTTTCCCTTTCCAAATACTACAAATATCCATTCTTTCCTTTGCCAGCAGTCATCAGTCTTATCTTTTCTAAGCCAGCACACACTCTGTCTCTATCCAAAATGTCAGCTTCCTCAAACTAGTCAGCACCTTTCCGCTTATCAGCTCTTAATGATCGTGTCTTCGGTTACAGCTTTTACACCCTCCCCTTAGTCTCTTCCTTTTACACAGCCAGCAAAAAACTCACTTAAAGCAGATCTCTCTTCTTCCCCACAAATCTCTTGCCACTCTTCCAAGCAGGAGGGAATCCTCCCCCCTCTCTCCATCTGGGCCCCTCTCTCCTCTTATCTTCACAAGAAATCCTCTCAGGAAGTTCTTTCCTCTGAGATCACTTGCAAGAGGTTACCAGAATCAATCATCATCAAAAAGTGTCACTCTGTTGCCCTGCTAGTTCCTTGCTAGTTTCATCCAGCTGCTAGCCTTCCACAGCTGCCATAGCAGGCCATCTTTTCTCCCATCCAGTCTTTTTCGGAGCTTTCCCTACCTGCCTGTCTCAGACCACCACCTGAGAATTGGCTCACAGGGTGCTCCGAAGCTTCCAATCACCAACCAGTGGATCTATGATTCTGAGGAATCAAATGGATATGTGAAATCAGCTGTGTTACCATGGAGAATCATCTCACACAGTTCAGCTTGGTTTAGGTCAGAAAGGTCAATACAATAAAATAGATTGTTTTATTTAACATATACAATAGTTAGTATAATGCAAGTAATACAAGTTTTAGGACCACGACTATTAGGGAAGAATATTGAGACTCTTCTAGGTGAAGTTAAAAGATTTTTATATCAATATTTGAATTCAGACTAATTATTGGTGATAATTGCTGATGGCAGTACAAGACTATAGGTATTCCATTGATCTTCTGATACATGTTATGATTTATAATTATTTAAAATTTAAAACTATAAATACAGTATTGTAATCCTAAGATTATTTTTTCTTGTATTTATTTTGCTATTTTGAGATAAATTAATAGGGATTATAGATATGAAATTTATTATATTATCAGAGATTCATAATTTGCTTCTTGGATATTTTCAGTTTTGTTTAGTTATTAATTTTTTGTGGTTCTATTAATAGTAAATTTCTAGTAATGAAACTTTGTGAGTTTTATATAACTATATTTTCCACTTGAAAATCTGAGTTTGATGTTCTTGAACATGAGCCAGCAGCAGGCAAAAAAGCTAATACAATCCTGGGTTATATAAACAGAGGCATAGAATCAAGATCACGTATTAGAAATACTTTATAAAACCTTAATAAGATCACATCTGGAATACTGCATCCAGTTTTGGACACAATACTACAAAAAAAAAAGACTTCAGAAAAAGTTCAGAGAATAGCAACTAAAATGATCAAAGGCCTGGAGACTAAAACATATGAAGAATGACTGCAGGATTTGGATTTGGCTAGTCTAAAATAAATAAGGATTAGGGATGACACAATAGCAGTACTCCAATATTTCAGTATTCCAACATTAGAGCGGCTGCCACAAAGAAGAGGGGCTCAAAGTATTCTCCAAAGCACCAGAGGCAGGACAAGAAATAATGGTTGGAAACTAATCAAAAAAAGAAACAACTTGGAATTAAAGAGAAACTTCCTAACAGTGAGGAGAATTAACCAGTGGAACAGCTTGTTCTCCATCACTGGATGTTTTTAAGAAGAGACTGGACAGTCACTTGTCTGAAAAGATATAGGATCTCCTGCTTGAACAGGGGGCTGGACTAGAATACCTCCATGGTCCCTTCCAGCTCATTCTATTCTAATACTCTTATTCATCTGAAGAGAGAGAAAAATCTTGCTAATTCAATCAAACCAGTAGGTGGTAAATCTTTTTCCTAGGCTTCTTTTTATTTCTTGAAGAAGGAAAATATAAACATTAATAGTAATTTGTGATTTAGATTATGAAAAATTGTGCATGTGTTTGTATCTGTGTACAGTGAGTCTTCAAATTACAATCACCACTGGGACTGAAAATTTTGTCAGTAAGTTAAGATGGTTGTTAAGTGAGTTATGTTCACTTTTTTGCCATGGGTTTTAAGTGAAGCAAATACAGTTTCTCCCATTGACATTGCTTGTTGGAAACTGTTCAGGAGGTTGCAAATGGTAATCACATGACCTCATTCTGGAACCATCATAAATCCATGCCAATTGCCAAGAGCCCAAATTCTGAGTATGTTACTGTGGAGATGTTGCAATGGTCATAAGTGTGAGGATTGGTTATAAATCTTTTTCCCCCCAGCAACTTTGAAAAGTCACTGAATGAATGGTTGCAAGTCCAGGAGTACCAGTATATATGCCTGGTGATTTATTATTATTTATTTTATTAAATTTATAGACCGCCCCCTCTCCCCCATGGGGACTCGGGGCAGTGCACAGTAAATTAAAAATCCAATAAATACAACAATATACAAAATACAAAGTATTAAAACCGAAATAAATTACCCCGGTGCTAAAATCAATATTAAAACCCCTAAAACCCTAACAATTACCCCTTAAAATTCAGATTAAACAATTTCTTTTTGCGGCTAGATATATAAAAAATTAGGCCAGGCTGGCCTGATGGAAGAAGTGAGTCTTTAACTTCTGGCAGAAGTAGCGGAGGTCCATCATTGTTCTGATTTCGGGGGGTAGGTCGTTCCAGAGGGTTGGGCCCACCACAGAGAAGGCCCTTCCCCTGGGCGTCGCCCGCTGGCATTGCCTAGTGGACGGCACCCGAAGAAGTCCCTCTCTGTGGGAGCGAATCGGCCAAAGGGATGTATGGGGCAGGATGCGATCCCGCAGATAACTAGGTCCCGTGCCATGGAGCGCTTTAAAGGTGGTAACCAACATCTTGAAGCGCACCCGAAAGGCCACAGGCAGCCAGTGCAGCTCGCACAGGAGCGGTGTTACGTGGGCAAACCTGGAGGTTCCCAGAACTGCCCGCACGGCTGCATTCTGGACTAGCTCCAGTCTTCGGGTGCACCTCAAGGGGAGCCCCATGTAGAGAGCATTGCAGTAGTCCAGATGGGATGTCATGAGTGCGTGAGTGACTGTGCGCAGGGCGTCCCGGTCCAATAACTGACGTACCAGGCGAACCTGGTAGAACGCCCCCCTAGCCACGGCTGTCACTTGCTCTTCCATGGACAGCCGGGTATCAAGGAAGATGCCCAGGTTGCGTGCCCTATCCACGGGGGCTAGGTGTTCGCCCCTATGGCCAGCGAGGGAACAAACTGGTTGAACCGGGGCGCCGGAAACCACAGCCACTCGGTCTTGGACAGGTTAAGTCTGAGTCTGTTCCTTCCCATCCAGACCTGCACGGCTTCCAGACACCGGGACATCACTTCGACGGCATCGTTGGGGTGGTTTGGGGTAGATACATACAGCTGAGTGTCGTCAGCGTACAGATGGAACTCTACCCCAAAACCACGGATGATCTCACCCAGCGGCTTCATATATGTGTTGAACAGGAGCGGCGAGAGGACCGACCCCTGAGGCACCCCACATGTGAGGGGTCTCGAGGTCGACCTCTACCCTCCTGCCAACACAAATTGTGATCGACCGGAGAGGTAGGAGGAGAACCACCGTAAAACAGTGCCCCTCACCCCCAACCCCTCCAGTTGATGCAATAGGATACAATGGTCGATGGCATCAAAAGCCGCTGAGAGATCTAATAGGACCAGGATGGAGGAACAACCCCCATCTCTGGCCCTCCAGAGATCATCCACCAATGTGGATGATAATGGTGGAATACTCAGTTCCTTTAATAAATAAAAAATGAATAAATCTAATCATGTACAGTAACTTGTAGCTTTGTCAAGTTGCTAATAAAAATGTAAGGTGTTGTGCTGTTTTACTTCTAAGCTATTTCTAACTCTTGTTCATATTCTTTTGGAATATAAAACAATTAACAAAAGATCTTTATTTTCATCTGTTCCTCTAGAAATGACTTGAATGAATTCAAAATATCTTGATTGATCATATAAATTGGTATCTTATCAGTTCTCTATTTTTCTATCATTCATACGGCTGAAGAATATAGAAATCTAGAGAACGTTCCGGTCCCTGAAGGCTACAGACGTGCCTAGTGGGCTGTCTGCCGCTTGCTGTGCTCCTTCGGGAGCACAAAAGACTTCGTTGGGGTCTTTTGCCGTAGGGACGGCTCGCTGGGGCCATCCACCTGGCGGCGGCTAGCTGAAATGCCCCCAGCCTCGACCTAGGAGCTGGAGAGCAAAAAGGGGGGGCAACGCTGTCTCTTCGCCAGATGGAGCTCAGAAACAGAAAGCACAATGATAAGAGCATCTGAACGGCCGGAGGCGAGGGACACTCCCAAATCACTTGGACTTTTGAGCAAGGATGGCAACAAGCTATTGTAAGTTCCAGTTCAATCTAATTTAAATGAAGATTGGAGGGTGGAACTTCTAATCCCCCCTCGGGCTAAGCGGCAAGAAGAAAATTGCTCTCCATTTGAATGAAGAGAGGATAGGACTAATTTGCTACCTGAGTAAGCTATGGAAAAGAACTACATTGTATCACACTTGCAACAATTGTTTATGGAGTTCCTTTAAGGAGAGAAAGTAAATGGAATAGAACTTTCACTCTTCTTCCTGTCGAGTGGTGGGCCAAGATGGCTCCTCTTTGTTCTCCATCTGTAACCTCCCCGTGTGAAGCTTCGTCATTCTACAATCAACAATGAAGGACTAAGCTTTCCCTTTTAACATTCCTCCCAGAGGCTCCCAGATCTCTCCCAAATAAGTGGATTCCTGGAATTGGATTGTAAGAATTCTTTCTTTTTTTGGGGGGTTCTTTTTTCCCCTTCATCTTTAAAAGTGAACTCTTAAGACTGTCCCTACACTCGAATTTTCGGATACCTCGGACTCATCTCGGCTGTTTTTTTTTTGTTTTTTTTTACCAACCCCATCTTTTCTTTTACTAACTGACAAAATGACTTCCAAAAAGCCACCGACTGGGAAATCATTGTCTGCACCCTCTTCTGCTGCTTCTAGTCTGACCACACAATTAAAGATTTCACAGCTTCTGCCGAAGCAGTGCACTGAAGAGGGACCGCAGGAACAGTCAGTTGTGGAGATGTTTCGTGAAATTATGAATAAACTGGCAGATTTAACACTTGAGCTTAGAGAAACGAAAGGGGATACAGTGGAAAATAAACAAAAAATTGCAAAATTGCAGGAGGAAACGGCTGAGATGGGGGGGGGGGAAGTTAAGGAAATCCGAAGGGAGGGCTTAGAATTAGGAGCTCACATAACTAAGATTGAATTTGAAAGGATGTCTTTTTTCCTCAGGTTCCAGAATTTGCCAGGAGCAGAAGGTGAAGATCTTAAAGATATTATGAGTATAATTTTAGCAGAATTTATCAAAAAAGAGAAAGATCAGCTCTGGTGGGATATGGACCTGGTTTATAGAACCAACTCAGCTTATGCTAGGATAAATAATGTACCAAGAGAGATTCATGTTAAATTTCTCAGGAGATCCACAAGGGATGAGATATTAAGAGCTCAAAGGGATGGAACTTTAAAATAGCAAGACAAAGAGATAGCCATCTTGAAACAAACTCCGAAAAAGATTAGAGAAGTTAGAAGGAAGTATTACTTCTTGTCTAAGAAATTATATAAGAAAGGAATCTGGTTCAAGTGGTTAATGCCAGAAGGAATGTTGATATTTTGGGAAGGGGATAGGGTAAAAATCAAAACATTAACTGAAGCAGAGATGTTTATTAAAAAACACTCCCTCCAGTTGGGAGGGGAAGATGGGGGAACGGAGGGAGCAACGGTCCCGCCTGGAGACGGGAAGGAAGAGTCAATTGCTAAAAACGAATTATTTGAAAACCTATTGTGATTGTTGATACATAAGAAGATGGCAAAGGGAAAAATGATTGATTATATGGATTATAAGATTTGATTACTTATATATGCTTATCCTTGATTTTTAAAACTGTATATGTATGAAGTTTTTTGGGGGGGAGAGATATCGCCAAAGGCAGGGAAGATGCCAAAATGTTATTATACCATGTACCCCTTTTCCCCGCAAAAATTTTAAAAACCAATAAAATTCTTTAAAAAAAAAAGAATATTGTAGTGTAGAATTATCTGACTAAATAAAGAGTCTGTTATGATTTTTTCCATACTGAAGTGGAGGAAGTGCAGGAAATAAATTTTAAAATATTTGTATATCTATTGTATATCTCGTCTCAGTTTAATTTTCAGAATTAAAATATATCATCTGAGGAAACTACAAACTACTACTTCTATTATGAAACTTTTTCATATTGCTCATAATAGCAATCATTAGTGAGAGAAATATACTTTCTGCACTTGCTGCTTTTGATATTATTTTGCACACAGCATTACATTGACACTGAAAACAAATGGTAGAAATAAATTTTAAAATAAGAATATTCTGTAATAAAAATAAAAGAGTAACACTTCATCTAATAAAATTCATTTTTCCCAGACTTACAATCAGTAAGAATTCAACATAGGCAAGTTTTATTTATGCCAAATGCTAATAAGAACAAGCCTTGTCAGTAGGTACATTAATCTTGGCAGCTTTTGGTATTATTGGCTGAATGCCTCCAATCATTAGAAGCAGACCAAGGATCTGTTTATGCAGAATCTATCATGTGTGTGTGTGGCACTTTAAAAAACTGTCTAAAGTGCACGTGTTGATGTCTTAGGATCCTCCAGGGATATTGTAATGGCTCCTCTCCTAACTTAAGAAAGTAAAGATTCTTGAAATGGATTATTTCAAAAAAACCTTTAATTAAGCAGAATGGTAACCATTAAAGGCAAAGCAGCATCTGAATCCCTTTAGGCAATGTAAGTGGGATTAAACTGATAATGAACCCTCCCCTTTGTCAGAATGCAGATTCTGGCCAATATACAAGGTCCCCCTCCTCCCAATTGAATGGCAGTATCACGTTAGGGATCTGACATGCTGCCATTCTTTAGAAAAAGGAAAGATCCACCCGTGAAAAGATAGAAACAGAAATTCCATTGCAGTATTTTAACAAGGTTTGTCAGGGTCTCGGGATTGAAATTTTTTCAATAGGGCAGGGGCCCTAACATGGTGTTTCGCTATCCATTCATTTTGGGATGCTTCCAAGCAACTAAGTATCGGGTTTTCCCCCTGTGGGTCCTAGAGTCCAGGATTTCCTTAATTTCAAATATTGTTTGCCTTCTATCATGATAGTAACTGTGCAGGTGGTCTGAGATTACTTCTTGTTTGAGTAAATATATGTGAAACAGTGGATGGACTTACCTGAGTGTCCATGGAAGGAGTAATTCTACTGTTACTGGGTTGATAACTCTAGTGATCAAGAAAGGTCCAATGAAATTTGGCCCTAATTTCTTTGATGGCTGCAATGACTTCAGGAATTTTGTAGATAAGTATACTCTATCTCCAACATGGAAAGATTTGGGGTCTACTCCTTTTTTGTCAGCTTGAATTTTAAAATCCTCTCCAGCTTCCTGTAAAGCTAATTTAACTATTGGCCATGTGTTTCATAGGGTGTCTATCCATTCTTTAAGCAAGAGGATAATGGGTTCTTCTGTGGGTAGCTCAGGCATGGGGCTGAAATCCTGGCCTGTTGCTACTCTAAAAGGGGTGAAACCAATTGTCAGCCTCCGTTTTATTGCTTACTTTGGCTGCCATTGAAATGGGGAGGGAGGGGCTGTGGGCATTGGACATTATGTGTGCTGGAGGTGTTTGGAGCCAGGACTTGATATTGCCAAGGCCAACGGTCTCGCATTCCATTCTGATTATGTTCCTGGACGTGCTGCCCACCTGACATCGTGGGTGATTCTGCATTGGATATTATCCTAGGGGTCATGGGTTATAGGGGATGGATAATGTTTTGATATGTATACTTTGCGCCCAAATATCTCATTCCTTGCTTGACTTTCGCTGCTGTCTTTTCATAATCAGTAAAAGTAATCTTAAACTTTCAAAATGGGTTTGAGCATGGTCTTTCTTGATTAATGGAGGAAGCAGGCTTGACAAAAAGCAAGGAATCACTTCACACTCAGCTCTGAGCTAACAACTTCAGCAGGGAGTGTAATAAAACCATTATCCTCAAACAAATGTCGGACCTTGGAGAAGAAGGAACCCTGGGGGCTGCCGTGCCTGATCCAAGCGTTCCGAAAACTGAGAAGAAGGAAGAAACCAGGTCAGTGATGGAACTTTTGGCAGATATCACTTTGGGGGAAAAACCTGAGGAAAACCCGGTTCGTCATCGGTGGTCCAAGGGAGTGGGCACGAAGGGAACACTTGGAGAAATCATCTCGGGAGTTACAACCACCAGACTCAGGCAGGCCCACCCCCCTCTGGCAGGAAATAGAGGAAGACAACCTGTTGAGAGGACAGGCAAAAGCACTAATTCGGGAGGCGGATGAGAAATGATGAGCCAGAGAAAGTAGAGGGGAGGGGGACCCTGACCCACAGGAGTGGAGGTTGCAGAAAAAGGAGGAAGAAAACCCCCCAATGGAAGACGGGCTACCCAGAGAGATGAACCCCCACCACGCATAGAAGAGGCAAGGGCGATTACTCCCAGAGCAGATCAAAGGAGAGAGGCAAGCCCCGCAGCATGCAGAATGGCAAAGGTCCCTCCCTTGGGAATAAAATTTGGGGGGGACCCTAAAGAATTGGGATTCTTTTTACTGCATGCCAGCAACTTCGTAAGGCAGGCTGCTTTTGATCTCCCCAACAACGAAGCAAAAATAAGAGTTGTGTGCCTTGCACTTGAAGCCAAAGCGGCAGATTGGATAGTTTCTCTGCATAATGATAACTCCCCCTTAATGAGGGATTTTGACAGATTTATGACCACTTTGAGATGGCATTTTGAAGACCCCCTCCTTCATAGAAAGGTGCCGCTACGCTCTTCAGACGCCATCTTAATTACAAGAACATAAAACTTTTACTATGGCATCAAAGAAGCCTCCACATGGAAAACCTCTTTCTGCTCCAGCCTCATTAAGAGCCAGTCCAGACTTACAGCAGCCTAAGATTAGTACAATGTTGCAAAAAGAAACACAGGGAGAGGCTTCTCAACTATCAACAATAGAGAAAACTCTACAAGACATAATGAAAGAAATAAAAGAAATTTGGAAAGATATGATGAGTTCAAGATTGGAACTTTTGGAGACACAGAGAACATTAATGGAAAATAAACAAAAAATTGAGGGTTTGGAGAGTGGGGCAGTTGAGATGAGGGAGGAGATAAGGGATTCTAAAAAAGAAATAGTGGAACTTGCTGGTCATATGTCTAGAATGGATTTTGAAAGAATGTCTTATTTTTTAAGGTTTCAAAATGTTCCTGAATTACCTTCAGAAAATTTAAAAGATTTAATGTCTACAATTTTAGCAGATTATACTAAAAAGAGTAAGGAATATATTTGGGGGGACATTGACCTGATTTACAGAATTAATTCAGCATATGCCAGAATAAATGACGTACCCAGAGAGATACATATCAAATTTGTAAGAAGGTCGACAAGGGATGAGATTCTGAGAGCACAGAGAGATGGCGCTCCGATATATATGCAGAATGAGATTGCTATTTTGAAACAGATCCCAAAAAAGATTCGAGAGATTTGAAGGAAGTATTCCTCCTTATCCAAAAAATTATATAAAAAGGGGGTGTGGTTCAAATGGTTAATGCCTGAAGGAATGTTGGTGTTCTGGGAGGGGGGGAGAGTAAGAATTAAAACAATTGAAGAGGCGGAAGCCTTTCTTAAAAAGCATTCCTCAATCCTGGAGGACGAAAATGGGGGAATGTGAGGGGCCATGGCTCCGCCCATCAGCGGGAAGGAAGAAGATATAATAGCTAAAAGACTCAGATCGCAAAAATGATTTTCTTTTACATAGTGTAATCCTTAAATGGATGTTAATAGAAACAAATGATTGAATGCATGAAATTTATGATATGATATATATGTATTCCATTCCACCTTATACCAAAAAAAACATTACTCTTTGTATGGAACCTCGGAGGCGACCACCATGAAGCCCTAAAATATTTCTTCTATATCCTATATACCCTTTCCTTTGTTATAAAATTTGTAAAAACCAATAAAAATTGTTATTCAAAAAAAGAAAAAAAAGAAAGGCGCGGCTTGAAATGAAAACCCTTCGACAAGGAAACAAGCCGGTTCAGGAATACACACAACGTTTTCGTGAGCTGGCTATTTACATGAGAGGCTGGACTGAAGAAGCTCTTATCGATAATTATACTGAGGGCTTACATCCAACTATATACCAAAGCTGTGTTAACAGACAAAGTCCCCTGACCCTCCAGGATTGGTACGAATTGGCCGCTGACGTGGAAATTGATCTTGCAAGAAATAAAAGCCTTCATGAGATGGAAAGAGAAAGGGAAAGCAAATTCTCTCCCCCTTCCGCCCCACGGCGTGATGTCCCAAGAGGAGGAAAGGGAGGGCCCCCTAGCAAACCTCGCACTAACACTTGTTTCTGGTGTGGGAAGGAGGGACATTGGGCTAATAACTGCAGTGGGCATCATTGAAAAAAGACATTGAATCCTACATTGCATGTTGCCCAGTTTGTGCTGCTTCGAAACGCTCTCCTGGAAAACCTCAAGGTCTCCTCCAGTCTGTGGCGCGGCCGGAGGCTCCTTGGAAATAAATATCTATGGATTTCATTGTTGATCTTCCAAGTAGCCAGGGTTTCACTGTCATATGGGTGGTTACTGATTTGTTTTCAAAACAAGTTCACTTTGTACCGTGCACGAAGATCCCGTCGGCCAAAACCTTGGTGAAATTGTTTCTAACTCACATTTATTGCCTGCACGGTGTTCCTAAACATATTATTTCGGATAGGGGAGTTCAATTCACTTCGAGTTTCTGGAAGGAATTTTTGAAATTTATTGGCTCCTCCCAGGCCTTAAGCTCCTCCCACCACCCTCAGACTAATGGGGCTTTTGAAAGGGTCAATTCTGTTCTAGAACAATATCTTCATTGTTTTATAAATTACCAACAAGATGACTGGGCCGACCTCTTAATTCATGCTGAGGTAGCGTACAACAATTCAGTTCATAGCAGTACTGGCATGACCCCTTTCAAAGTGATTTACGGTCAGGACTTTGTGCCGATTCCCGAGCTCCCTCAGGAGACTCCCGCTATTTTATCTCTCTTGGATTGGAGTACTAAGCTTGCAACATTTTGGCCCATTGCACGGAAAACGTTAGATGATGCTCACCAGTCTCATAAGATGTATGCTGATAAGAAATGGGCCGTACCCCCACAATACAAAGTTGGTGACCGGGTGTACATTTCTATTAGATTTTTGGAAAGTCCTCAGAAATGCAAGAAGTTGAGTCCGAAGTTTGTTGGCCCTTTTCCAATTGTTAAAATTATCAGTTCTGTTTTGGTCAAATTGGACTTACCTAAAACCTATCGGCGGCTTTACCCGATTATGATAAGACCGCAGAGAAAGTCAAGCAGGGAATGAAACATTTAGGCGCGTAACATATGTATCAAAGCATAACCCAACCCTTAAGCCCCTTTGACCCCAGTATAATATCCAATGAAGATTCATCCACGATGTCAGGTGAGCATCAGGAGCATCATCACAATGGAATGCAAGACCGTTAGCCTTGGCGATATCAGGCCCTGGCTCCAACTTCCTCCAGCACACTTAATGTCCAGTACCCACAGCCCCTCCCTCCCCATTTCAAATGGCAGCCAAAGCAAGTAAAAAAGCGGAGGCTGACAGCGCCCAAATATCTCATTCCTTGCTTGACTTTCACTGCTGTCTTTTCATAATCAGTAAAAGTAACCTTAAACTTTCAAAATGGGTTTGAGCGTGGTCTTTCTTGATTAATGGAGGAAGCAGGCCTGACACCAGTGCTTGATTGGACAGCGTTATTGAAAGCCACAAAAGGTAAAAAGATCAACCCAGTTATCCTGTTGAAAATTAATAAAACATATTAGATATTGTTCTATTACCAAGTTAGTTCTCTCACATTAACCATTAGTCGGTGTGTGGTGTAAAGAGCTCAACTCCTGGGTGGTGCCAAGTAAGTTTAAATATGCCCCCCAAAATTTTGAGGTGAATTGGACCCCTCTGTCAGAGATGATTCTCTGCGGGACTCCATGAAGGCAATAAATGTGTATCAGGAATAACTTGGCTAGACTTTTGGCAGTTGGGATCGTTTGGCATGGTATAAAATGTGCCTGCTTTGAAAACAAGTCTGTTACAGTCCAAATGACAGTATTCCCCACATTTTCTGGTAGTTCAACAATAAAATCCACAGCAATCTCTCTTCAGGGTGCTAAAGGTTCAGCTACATTCTGTAACAGTTCTGGCATTTTGCCTTGGTGTCTTTTACCTGCCGCACAAATTGGACAACTGGCTACGTAGCTCTCTATGTCATTTTTTAATGATGGCCACCAAAATTGCCTTTTAATTAGGTGTAAAGTTTTTACAAAACCAAAGTGTCCCGCTAATTTGGAGTCATGGCATCTTTCCGTTAAGTACAGTCTTTGGCTAGCTGGAACATACAACTTCCCTCCCACCCAAGCTAAGTTATCTTTCATCAGGCATCTGTCTTTGTGGCTCAAAAGCCATTCATCAGTAGTTAAAGCTTGTTTAAAAGTTTGGGTGATATCATTGTCCTCTGAAGTGTCTTGTTTTTCCTGGGATCTGGTGGTTACTTTAACAGCTAGTTGATTTTTTGTATCATGGGTTTGACTATGTCTGGCTTCACATTATTGTATTGCAGTTTCCTGGAGAAAATCCCCCCCCCCCCCGTGAGGTATGTGAGCATAAATTCAAACCGTTTAAAGTACTGAGCCCATCATACTTGTCTTGGGGAGAGTTTCCTTGGGGTCTTTAGGGCTTCTAAATTTTTGTGGTCCATCCAGACCTCAAAAGGAATCTTGCTCCTCCCTAGGAAATGCCTCCAGGTTAAAAGAGCCCACCAAACTGCATAAGCCTCTTTCTCCCAAATGGCCCACCTTTGCTCAGATTCATTCAATTGTTTGGATGTGTAAGCGCATGGTTGTAATTGGTTTTACTCATTTTTTTGAAGCAGGACCGCTCCTATTGCCACATCGCTAGCATCCGCTTGTATGACAAATTATTTCTCTGTGTCTGGGTGCTTTAGAATTAGCTCTGCTTTTGGTTTTACCAAATTTAAAAAATAAATTTAAAAAAACTTTAAAAAGAAAGAAAGAATTGACTCTGCAGAAAAAGCCATTTAAGTTTTTCAAATGCAGCTTGGCATTACATTGTCCAGTTCAAAGGGTACTTCAGTTTTGGATTACACTCCCCCTTCATTTTTAAGAACTTGGTGATGGGGAGAGTAATCTGGGCAAAAGCAAAGATAAACTGGCGGTAAAAGTTGGCAAATCCCAAGAAGCCTTGTAACTGTTTAAATGTTCTGGGTGGGTCCTGTACCTTCGAAGGATCCATCTCTATGCCCTGGTGTGAAATGCGGTATCCTAAGTAATCAATTTTTTCTTGGTGGAATTCGCATTTGGATAGTTTAGCATAAAGTTTGGCAGAGTGAAGTTTGTTTAGAAGCGCCTGGACTAGTTTTACATGCTCTGCCTTGGTTTCAGAATATAACAAGATGTTATCTATATAAATTAGGCAGCCCTTATATAAATGCTCCTGCAACACGTTTGTGAATTGCATAAACACTGCAGGGGCGCCTTGTAGCCCAAATGGTAGCACTTTGAATTGATAGCATCCAAGACGGGTGTTAAATGCCATTTTCCATTCATCTCCCTCCTTAATTCTGATATGGTAGTAAGCCTCCCTTAAATCCAGCTTTAAAAAAATTCTCCCTTTTGCGAGATGTGCTAGCATACCCTTCATGAGGGGAAGGGGATACATATTCTCCACACTTTAGAAACTTTTAAGTTTCTAAAATCCACGCAGAAGAATTTAGAGCCATCTTTTTATTCTCCCAAAAACACTGGGGCTGCAATTTTTGGCCAGGCTGGTTCAATGAAACCCCTTGCTATGTTTTTCTCAATGAATGTCCTCAGTTCTTCCAGCTCCCTTGGAGACATGCTATACATCTTAGGTTTAGGGCAGGGATGTCCAAACTTGGGAACTTTAAGACTTGTGGACTGGGGAATTCTGGGAGTTGAAGTCCACAAGTCTTAAAGTTCCCAAGTTTGGACATCCCTGGTTTAGGGAGTTTGTCCCTGGGTAGAATTTCTATCACACAGTCAGTGGAGTGGTGTGGAGGAAGCTTGTCAAAGGCTTTTTCACTAAAAACCTCAGCCAAGTCCCGGTATTCTTTGGGTATGCCCTGGGTTGGCACATTGTAAGTGGGCATTGCTGTTTCTTGGTACTCTGCCTCCTCAGTTTCCTGTTGTGGATTCTCGGCAAAGGTCACGTGCATCTGCACTCTTATGGTGTCTTGCTTCCAATTAATGTTGGTGTTCCATTTTCCAACCATGTGTCACTGCAGCACAGAGGCTTTCCCAGAGCTCCGGTAAATCCCCTGACCCTTTAACACTGTGGCAGAGAAAAAATTGTTAAATTTTTATGGCTGGGTCTGTTTAGGGGAAATTTTATTATCCAAGGCCACAAGATTGGGTTATCAAAATACAGCTGTCTTTTTAAGTCCTCCTTGTGGAAACATCAGGCTTTGGCTATTTAGCAAGGAGGGCGAATGAAAGGAACTATCAAATGGGAATTGGAGTGACCTTGAAGAGGCTTTTACATCAAAGGTAGAAAGAAAGTTTTCTATTTGAAGCTTGTTTGGACTCTTTTGGACTACTCGACTTGGCTGTGGTGTTTGGATTACTTTGTTTAAGAGGAGACAACTTTTATTTTTCTCTTGTTTTTTCCCCTTTCTTTGCCTGTTTTTTACATTTCTGGTCAAAGATTGCAACCTTTGAACTATAAGTACAGTTGTTTTTTACCTTTTTATTTTTTATTTTCCTTCTCTGGAACTTATACTATGGAATCACCTGTATTTTAAAAAAAATTCTTTTTTTTTCTTTTTTTGATTTTGGACCAACAGATTATAGAATTAAATTTTTTGTGCACCTCTCCTTTTTTCTCTTCTTTCCTTTTTCCTTTTTTTGTTCCTTTTCTCTTTTTTCCCTTATTCTCTTATTAATATATTTTTTTAATTTTCACTTTTCATTTTTTACTTACTTTTTGAATTAGTTTTTTTGTGCTACCCTGTGGATATTTCATTTTTTTTCTTTTTTTCCCTTGCTTTCTTTTTTTCTTTTTCTTTCCCCCCTTTCTTTTCTTGCTGTTCTTCTTATCCTATACCTACTCCACCTACCTTTTCTATAATAGCTAATTTGTATTAGATTAAATTACGGCTCAAAAGAGAAAGACTAAAACCTGGAACATGAGTAGGAAGACAACACTAGCTGGCTTGGCCACAACAACCCCAATGCCCTCACCAGCAGGAGGGCAAAGGACAATACAGGCAATGCTTCAACAAGAAAAACAAGAAAAGGAGAAAGTTATAACACTTGAGACAGTCTTGTAAGAACTACGGATGCAGGGGGACAGCACAGATGGAAAATTAGATACACTAGTAAAGAGGTCTGAAGACATGGAAAAAAAGATGAAGACGATGGAACAAAAAATAGAGAACATAGAAAAAAACAACAGCCCTGACAGAAGGAAAAATGGAAATGATGCAGCAGTGGATGATGAAGCAGGAGGAATCCATGCGCAAGATGGAGAAAAGATTTGAAGAAAGAGAAAAGAAAAACGAAGACTTTGATACTAGGTTGAGTAACATGGAAAAAGAAAGCACTGGAACAATAGGATGGGAGATGGATTGAGCCGAATATTTTCTAAGATTTCAAAACATAATAGAAGAAAAAGGAGAGAATATGCTACTAATAATACCTGAAATCCTGGCTGAGACATTGGAGATGCCCCAAGAGCAGGTGAGGGATGGTATAGACAATGCTTTTCGAGTAAACACAAGATATGTGACTAGAAACGCACTCCCAAGAGAAGTACATGTAAGATTTACCAGAAAAGTACTGAGATTTGAAATACTGCAGAAAATAAGAGACAGAAAACTTGAATACAGAGGAAAGGAAATTATGGTTTTAAAACAAATCCCAAGAAGGGTGAGAGAGAAGAGAAGAAGATACCAATTCTTGACTACAATTTTGATTAGGAAAGGTGTCCATTATAGATGGCTTATACTGGAAGGTCTAATATTCTCATGGGAAAGACAGAGATACAGAATTGACACTTTGGAAAAAGCAGAAGCTTTCTATAAAGACCACTTCAAAGGGACAGCGGAGAAGACTGATGAAGAAGATTCACTGTTATCACTGCTAGATACACCTGTGATTGAGATGGAGACGTTAGAGGATGCAGTAAGTGGAATTGTTATAGAAGAAGAGGAAAGGGAGGATCTAGAGAAAAGAGAGAACCAAGATCAACCAGAGCTATAAACCCTTCCTATAAAACATAAATATGGAAGAAAACAACATGTTTACAGTTACTATAAATGGACTCAATTCCCCAATTAAAAGAAGGAAAATATTTCATAAATTGGAAAAGTTAAGATTAGATGTAATTTGTCTACAAGAAGTACATATTCGAAGAAGAGATGGGCATTTATTAACCCAGCCAAAACTTGGGAAAATCTTTAGTTTGTAAGAAAAGAGGAGTGTTTTTTTTATATTAAAGACAAAATAGCAGCGAAACAAATTTATACAGATGAAGATGGAAGAATTTTGATGGTGGAAATTATGGACAATAAAAAAACAACAACTTTTGATTGCAATTTATGCACCTAATCAAAAACAAGATGAATTAAACAAAGAACTCCATGAGAAAATTGTGGACTTGGAATATGCTGATATTTGCATGATGATATCAGAACAACACTAGATGGCAAGATAATGATGATGGAATTAACAGAAGCCATTAAAAGACAAAATAATGGGAAGGTCCGGGGGCCAGACAGTTTACCATTGGAGTTTTATAAAACATTGGAAGAATTATTATCCCTCCCCTTACTTGGAGTGATGAATGAAGTTATGGTTGGAAGTAAAATGCCAAACTACTGGTCAGAAGCATATATTTCATTGATACCAAAGGAAGAAACAGACCTCACTCAAATTAAGAATTATAGACCAATCTCCTTATTATCAGATTATAAATTATTTGCATCAATACTCGCAGAAAGACTAAAAAAAATACCTAAATGGGTTTATGCCAGCCTCCATTTTTTGCTCGCTTCGGCTGTCATTTTGAAACGGGGAGGGAGGGGCTGTCTGAATATTAAGTGAGCTGGCTGTTATCACCTAAGCTAACGGTCTTGCATTCCACTGTGATGATGCTCCTGGGCAGGACTTGCACCTGACAACGTGAAGGGCTCTGCATTGGACAATATACTGGGGTCAAGGGGCTAAGGGTTGGGTTATACTTTGATACGTATGTTACGTGCCTAAACGTTTCATTCCTTGCTTGACTTTCGCTGCAGTCTTATCATATTCAGTAAAAGTAACCTTAAACTTTCCAAATGAGCTTAAGCGTGGTCTTTCCTGTTTTATGATGGAAGCAGATCTGACAAAAAGCAAGGAATCAAATTACACTCATCTCTGAGTTAATAGCTTCAGCAGTGAGTGAGATAAAAACCTAAACTTCAAAGAATGTCGGACGCTGGGAAAGAAGAATTACTGGGAGCAACTGCGCCCGATACAGCCTCCACTCCCACTCCAGATATCCAGAAAACAGAAACCAAAGATTCTGAAACCAGGTCAGTCATTGAACTCTTAACGGATATTAGCCTGGGGGGTGAACCTGAAGATAAATCAGTTCGTCACCGATGGTCCGAGGGAGTGGGCAGAAAAGGAATGTTTGAAGAAACCCCTTGGGGAGTAAATACTAGATGCAGACAGGCCCCCTCCCCCCTTTCTGGGAAGTGCCAGAGGATGAATTTCTTCTAAGATAGCAAGCGCAGAAGCTAATTGCAGAAGCTGATGAGCTGAAACGCAGCAGAGAAAACAAAGGAAAAGGGGCTCTCGACCCTCGGGATTGGTTATTACCAAGGAGGGAGGAGGAAAAAACCTCAAATTGGAAGGAACCCTACCCAGAAAGATGAGCATACACAGCGCCCAGCGACAGCAAGGCCAGTTCCCCCCCCCCCCCCGCTGTAGGAGGGAGGCAAGTCCTAGAAGGGAAGCAAGCCCTCTGGCCCGCAGAATGGCTACTGTCCCTCCATTGGGAGTGAAATTTGGAGGTGATACTAAGGAATTAGGATTTTTCCTACTGCATATCAGCAACTTTGTGAGGCAAGCTGCACTTGATATGCCAGATGACAAAGCCCGGCGTTGGCGCGGTCCCATCGTGGCCCTGGCGCGGCCGCGCAGCCCGGTAGAAGATCTCTGTTGAGTGGCGGGGAGCGGTTGGGCGGCCTGAAATGGCCCCGGCACCGGCGTTTGTCCCGGCATGGGCCGGAGTGGAACCAAGCCGACAGCTGGAGAGGAGCCTGGAGTGGTGTGCCAGAGACAGAGATATGGACTCATGGAGGGCTTTTGGACCATTCTCCCTCCTTATGAACAACTAGGCACAAATCCACTAACTTTTACCATCTATGCATACTATGATTCATCTTTATGCCCCCCCTCCCTTCCCCCTGGAAAAGATCTCTCCATCCCATGTGTTTTTAAATATCTTTCCTACCCGTCCGTCCTGTATATATTTTCGATCTGCACTGTCGCCACTTTAGTCGGGCTTGCTGTTGTATAATTTTATGCATTTTACCATCTTAAGCATGTTTACCATCTTTAGCGTTCCTCCTTTTATAGCCAGTGTGGCCTGGGAATGCTAGCGTATTCAAGGTTAGACCTTCTTTGCCTGCGGGAGTCTCCCCTCTCGCAGGCCTGGCCCCCGGGTCTAACACGGGCCCACCTCGAGGATGGATTGATTGATCCAGAGAGGTGGGCGCAGCGCAAACTTAGGGGGTTTTTAAACAAATTTTTAATTCGGCTTTTAAGGGGTTCTGGGGCGGGGGGAGGGCTCATTCAGTCAGGGGGGGGTCAAGATATAGGGCCAGCTGGCGGAAGTAGGATAAAGGAGGGGTCCATTAGGGAGGGGGGATTGGGGGTTGTCTCTGTTGAGGGCCGTCCCATTCGATTGGTCTTGGGGAGGGGCAGGGGCGGTGGGAGGCAGGATGTCCATCGTGGGTTGGAGGCTCGTGGTCGCTGGTTACGAGCGGTCGCTTGCCCCAACCCCCTGTACTCCACTCGTGGGCTAGGCGGTCAGGGATTACAGAGCCGGGGGCCCAGGCTGATGTTCTGCAACGCCAGGTCCGTGGTGAACAAAGCCCCCCTCATAAATGACCTTGTGTCAGAGGGGGACCCGGACCTGGTGGGAATTACGGAAACCTGGTTGGGCCCCGAGGGGGGGTTTACCCCTCGTGGAAATGTGCCCACCAGGCTACCGTGCATTTCATCGGCCTAGGGCCCTAGGCAGGGGTGGGGGGGGTGGCGGTTATTGTTAAGGAAAGTCTGGAGCCGAAGGAGACCACTGTGCCTCAGACGACCGGCTGTGAGTCCCTCTTCGTGAAATGGGGCCTAGGGAGGCAGTTGGGCTTGCTGCTTGTATACCTGGCTCCCCGCTATGTAACAGCAGCCCTGCCCGAGCTACTCGAGGTGATCGCCGCGATGGCGGTGGAGACCCCCAGACTTATAGTCATGGGGGACTTTAACCTGCCATCGGCGGGCGAAACATCCGACGTAGCTCGGGAGTTCATGGCTTCCATGACGGCCATGGACCTGACCCAAGTAGTTCAGGGCCCCACTCACGAGGGAGGACACATGCTGGATCTGATTTTTGTCTCTGGACACTGGATTAGTGATCTCGGAACAGGGGATTTAGTCATCTTACCCTTGTCATGGACAGATCACTCTCTCCTTCGGATAGACTTTCCAACCGTCACACCTCACCGCGGGGAGGCGGAACCGGAAACACCAAGTTGGTTCCGCCCCAGGCGCCTGATGGACCCGGAAAGGTTCCAGAGGGAGCTTGGGCCAGTACCTGTATCCCTGCCCCGCGGCTCGACTGAGGACCTAGTGGCCGCGTGGTATAGTGCGGCCACGGGGGCCTTGGACCGAGTCGCGCCCTTGCGGCCTCTCATGCGGCGTCGAGTCACCCAGGCTCCTTGGTTTACCGAGGAGCTTCGGGAGATGAAACGCCGCAAGAGACGCCTAGAGAGTAGGTGGAGATCTTCTCGATCCGAAGCTGACCGAACACTAGTGAGAGACCATATTAGGACTTACTTAGTGGCGCTAAGAGTGGCCAAACGTGAGTATTGTGCCACCCTTATCGCATCCGCGGAAAACCGCCCTGCCGCCCTGTTTGGGGTGACCCGCTCCCTCCTTCATTTGAGGCCGCGGGAAGCCCCTCTGCAGGGTCGAGCAGAGGAATTTGGAGTATTTCTGCAGGACAAAATCACTCAGATTCGGAACGAGTTGCCCTCCACTAGTGGCCCTGTCGGGGCGTCCGGTGCTGGTCTTGAGATAACACCTTGGGAGGAGTTCGACTTTGTTACTACCGAGGATATGGACAGGTTGCGGAGGAACCTTAGAGCCACCACATGTTTATTGGACCCGTGCCCCTCCTGGCTTGTACTGGCATCCTGGGAGGTGACACGAGGCTGGCTCCAGGGCATTGTGAATTCATCTCTGAGTGAGGGGTACTTGCCCACCATTTTGAAAGAGGCGGTGGTGAGGCCCCTCCTCAAGAAGCCATCCCGGGACCCGGCTTTATTAGAGAGCTATCGTCCCGTCTCCAACCTTCACTTTTTAGTGAAGGTTGTTGAGAGTGTGGTGGCTCAACAGTTTCCCCGACATCTGGAGGAAGTTGATTATCTAGACCCGCGCCAGTCCGGCTTCCGGCCCGGTCACAGCACCGAGACGGCATTGGTCGCGTTGGTTGATGATCTCTGGAGGGCACGGGATAGAGGTTGTTCCTCTATCCTTGTCCTATTAGACCTCTCAGCGGCTTTTGATACCATCGACCATGGTATCTTATTGCACCGATTGGGGGGGTTGGGGTTGGGAGGCACCGTTCTACGGTGGTTCTCATCCTACCTCTCTGGTCGGTCGCAATGGGTGTTGGCAGGAGGGCAGAGGTCGTCCCCGAGGCCCCTCATATGTGGGGTCCCTCAGGGGTCGGTCCTCTCTCCCCTTCTGTTCAACACCTATATGAAGCCGCTGGGCGAGATCATCCGTGGTTTTGGGGTGGAATACCATCTGTACGCTGATGACACTCAGTTGTACATATCCACCCCAAACCACCCCAACGATGCCGTCGAAGTGCTGTCCCGGTGTCTAGAGGCCGTACGGATCTGGATGGGTAGTAACAAACTCAAACTCAACCTGTCCAAGACCGAGTGGCTGTGGTTTCCGGCACCCCGGTTCAGCCAGTTAAGTCCAACACTGGCCATTGGGGGTGAACAACTGGCCCCCGTGGAGAGGGCGCGCAACTTGGGTGTCCTCCTGGATTCCCGGCTGTCCATGGAGGACCATGTGGCGGCCGTGGCCAGGGGGGCGTTCTATCAGGTACGCCTGATACGCCAGTTGCGCCCCTTACTGGACCGGGGAGCCCTTCGCACAGTCACTCAAGCGCTTGTGACATCCCGGCTGGATTACTGCAACGCTCTCTACATGGGGCTCCCCTTGAGGTGCACTCGAAAGCTACAGTTAGTACAGAATGCGGCCGCGCGGGTGATTATGGGTGCCTCAAGGCAAACCCACGTAACACCTCTCCTGCGCGAGCTGCACTGGCTGCCTGTGGCCTTTCGAGTGCGCTTCAAGGTGTTGACAACCATCTTTAAATCGCTCCATCGCTCGGGGCCTAGCTATATACGAGACCACCTCCTGTCCCATACATCCCTTCGTCCGATCCGCTCCCACAGAGAGGGCCTTCTCCGGGTGCCGTTGACGGGGCAATGCCGGTTGGCGACACCCAGGGGAAGGGCCTTCTCTGTGGCGGGCCCGGCCCTCTGGAACGACCTACCCCCCGACCTTCGCACTATCTCGGACCTCCGTCTCTTCCGCCAACGTCTTAAGACGTATTTATTTCAACAAGCCGGCCTAGGATAGCCCCCTGTTCCTGACTTTTAAAAAATAAAATAAATAAATTGTAATTTGGGAAGGTTCTTAACATGGGTTTTAGCACGGGTTAATCTAATTTAATATATTTTAAATTGATATTTATTGTATTTTTGTGGTTTTAATAATGCCTGTGCGCCGCCCTGGGTCCTAACAAGGAGAAGGGCGGGGTATAAATTTAATAAAATAAAATAAAATAAAATAAAGCGAAAGTTAGGATTGTTTGTCTTGCCCTGAAGGGCAAAGCATCAGATTGGATTGTGGCTCTGCACAATGATAACTCCCCTCTGATGAGAAATTTCAACAGATTTATGTTCGCCCTGAGAAGGCATTTCGAGGACCCCCTCATAGAACGTAAAGCCCGCCTAGAAATGAAGACATTACGTCAGGGAAATCAGCCAGTCCAAGAATACTCTCAATGCTTTCGTGAATTATCTGTTTACATGAGAGGTTGGAGTGAGGAGGTTTTTATTAACAGTTTCACTGAGGGCTTGCATCCCGATATATATCAGAGCTGTATCAACAGACAGAACCCACATACCCTCGAGGGTTGGTACGATTTATCTGCTGACGTGGAAATTGATTTAATCAGAAAAGCCAATATTCATTCAGTGGAAAGAGAAGTTAAAGCACCCCCATTTGCTACACCACGTCGTGATAGCCCAAGGGAAGGAAGGGGTGGACCCTCCACCCCTGCGGTACTGCTTGTTTCAAGTGTGGGAAGAAGGGGCATTGGGCGAATGCTTGCAGAATGAGATCGAAGCCCCACCCCAAACCACCCTTTGAGATGAACAAAGGCACCAGGAAAACTGATCTACGTACCAGACCAGCGATGTTGGGGATGGAGCCACTGGACCTTACTACCAACTATTACAAATAGGAGCCGAATGACTGGGAGAAGGAGGCCGGGTCTGATGAGGAAACGGACAGGCATTGGGTGAGTTCCTGGTTGGGCCCCATGACTATTCCCCTTAAGCTAAAAACGCCCTCTAGTGGACATTTCTCAGAATTATTAGCCCTTTTGGATTCTGGATGTTCACGATGCCTTATAAGCCAAGATCTAGTGCAGCAACTAGGAATTCGCTTTAAGACTTTAAAAGTTCCGATCGCATTTTGTCAAATGGATGGATCGGTCGTGGGGGGAGGTCCAGCACAATTTGTTACAGAACCAATTGAGTTGGTGATTGGCGATCACCATAGGGAAACCATTCATTTCATTGTTGCTCCCATTGCAGACAACCCAATTATTTTGGGATTAACGTGGTTGCGGAAATGGAACCCTGTCATAGATTGGAAAGAGGGTTGGATATGTATCCCCCTTAGTATGCCCCCCACCCCTAGATGTGGACCCTGCTCCAATGCCCCCCAACCCCAATGAAAGCATGTAGACTGACCAAGTGGCAACCGTTTTGGAACAGATACCGGGGGAAGAAAAGATCCCTAAAGAATATTGGGATTTGAAATACGTTTTTAGCGAGAAATCTTCTGATAAGCTACCACCCCACCGCTCCACAGACTGCACCATTGAGTTCCTCCCAGGGGTGTAACTACTTAAACCACGCATTTATTCCATGACACCAGGGGAAATGGTGGAATTGCGCAAGTTCATTGACAAAAATTTGGCAAGGGGTTTTATTGAACCTGCTAGACCTCGAGTAGCGGCTCCTGTTATGTTCAGAGAAAAGAAAGATGGCCAACTACGCCTAGTGGTAGATTACAGGAACTTAAACACAATCTGCGCTGAAAATGTCTACCCCCTCCCCCTCATGAAAGACATGGTCGCCCATCTGGTGAGAGGTAAGATTTTTACAAAACTGGACCTCAGAGAAGCTTACTATAGAATTAGGATTAAAGAAGGGGATGAGTGGAAAACTGCTTTTAATTGCCCGTTAGGTTGTTTTCAATTTAAAGTTCTGCCGTTTGGCCTACAAGGGGCACCAGCGGTTTTCATGCAACTGATAAATAAAGTCTTACATCAGCACCTGTACAAAGCCGTTATCGTATATCTTGATGATATCCTTATTTACACAGAAACACGTGAAGAAGATGTGAAGCTTGTCCGTTCTATTTTGCGCAAGCTGAGAGCGGCGGAACTATATGCTAAACTTTCAAAGTGTGACTTTCATCAAAGCAAGATCGACTATCTCGGATATCGGATTTCGTCAGGAGGTATTGAGATGGATCCTGCTAAAGTAAAAGCAGTGACTGAGTGAGCCCCACCTCACACCCGTAAACAATTGCAAAGTTTCTTGGGTTTTGCAAACTTTTATCGCCAATTTATCCCCTCTTTTGCAAGTATTGCTCTACCAATTACGAACTTACTAAAAACAAAGGGTGAAGAAAACCCACGACCTAGTAAACCCCTGAACTGGTCTATGGAATGCCAAGCGGCCTTCGAAAAACTTAAACAGTTGCTTGCAGCGGAACTTATTTTAAAACACCCTGACATGGATGCACCTTTTGTCGTACAAGCAGATGCCAGCGATGTGGCAGTTGGAGCTGTTCTACTACAATACAACTCCAACGGGGAGTTACAACCTTGCGCTTATACCTTTCGTAAGCTCTCAGATACTGAAAGAAGATGGGCTATTTGGGAAAAGGAAGCTTTTGCAGTGCGTTGGGCCCTTATGACTTGCCGACATTTCTTGGAGGGAACTTCTCACCCGTTCGAAGTTTGGACTGATCATAAGAACTTGGAATCTCTACGGACTGCTTGCAAACTTTCTCCTAAACAAGTTTGTTGGTCTCAATATTTCAGTCGATTTAATTTTTCCATGAAATATATTCCTGGGGGAAGAAACTTTATGGCAGACGCCTTATCACGCCTTCCTCAATACAATAGCTCTAAGCTTACAGTTGTCCAGCCTGTTATTCCGGTGTGTAACTTAGCTGCTCTGGTGACCACTCGCAGCCATTCAACTCTACAGACCGAAACCCCACCCGAATTAATCTCTAGAATTAAGGAAGAACTTCAGGCTGATGATTGGTTTGCTGCACATTGTGGAGACTGTAGATTGCGGGATGACTTACCTTGGGTGGGTTCTAAACTTTACGTCCCAGCTAAGCTCCGTACTTTTGTGCTCCAGAGGGCACATGATTCTCGTTTGGCTGGTCATTTTGGGTTCATGAAGACCCTACACTTACTTAAGCGTCAATTCTGATGGCCTTGTATGAAGAAAGATGTTGAGTCCTACATTGCTAGTTGCCCAGTTTGTGCTGCATGTAAACACCCCCCTGGCAAATCTCAAGGTCTCCTCTAATCTGTAGCATGGCCGGAGTCTCCTTGGAAGGAGATATCTATGGACTTCATTGTGGATCTTCCAAATAGCCGTGGTTTCACTGTCATATGGGTAGTTACTGATCTGCTTTCGAAACAAGTTCATTTTGTTCCGTGGTCAGGAATCCCATCGGCTAAAGCCTTAGCAAAATTGTTCCTGGTTCACATTTATCGACTACACGGAGTTCTTCGACGTATTATTTCTGATAGAGGAGTTCAGTTCACTTCTCGGTTTTGGAAGGAGTTTTTGAAGATGATTTGCTCCTCCCAAAGTTTAAGCTCTTCCCACCACCCTCAGACGAACGGAGCTTGTGAGAGGGCTAATTCCGTTTTGGAGCAATATCTGCGGTGTTTCATTAATTACCAACAAGATGATTGGGCCGACCTGTTAATCCATGCTGAGGTGGCGTATAACAATTCCGTTCATAGCAGCACCGGTATGACTCCTTTCAAAGTAATTTATGGCCAAGATTTTGTGCCTATTCCCGAGCTGCCTTACGAGACTCCTGCCGTTCTCTCCCTCTTGGATTGGAGTAGTAAGATGGCGTTGTTTTGGCCTGTGGCACGGAAAACGCTGGATGATGCTCACCAATCTCATAAATTGTATGCTGATAAAAAATGAGTTGCCCCTCCAAATTATAAAGTTGGTGACCGTGTGTACCTTTCTACCAGATTTTTGGAGAGCCCTCAAAAATGTAAAAAATTGGGCCCGAAATTTGTTGGACCTTTCCCCATTGTTAAGATCATCAGTTCCGTGTCAGTCAAACTGGATTTGCCAAAAACATATCGTCGGCTTTACCCGATTTTTCATGTCCCTCTATTGAAACCTGAACACACCTCTTATCTTCGTCGACCGCAATCTGACCCCCCACCACCGTTATTAGTAGCTGGTGAACCCCATTACGAAGTACAGGACATTTAAGACTCTAGAGTCTGGAGAAATAAAGTGCAATACCTAGTGTCTTGGAAGGACTTCCCTCCGTCCCATACTGAGTGGGTGGATAAATGCCACGTTCAGGCCCCTAAGATACTGAAGAGGTTTTATGCTAAATATCCTCACAAGCCTTAACCACTGTTGTTCCTTTGTGTCTGTGTTTTGTGGTTCTTTCTGTCCCTCTCGGTGTTTTTGTGTTGTTTGTGTTTTATTGCAGGACTGACGTTGCTTTTCTGGAGGAGGGCCGGATGTCAGCCTCCGCTTTTTGCTCGCTTCGGCTGTCATTTTGAAATGGGGAGGGAGGGGCTGTCTGAATATTAAGTGAGCTGGCTGTTATCACCTAAGCTATCGGTCTTGCATTCCACTGTGATGATGCTCCTGGGCAGGACTTGCACCTGACAACGTGAAGGGCTCTGCATTGGACAATATACTGGGGTCAAGGGGCTAAGGGTTGGGTTATACTTTGATATGTATGTTACGCGCCTAAATGTTTCATTCCTTGCTTGACTTTCGCTGCAGTCTTATCATATTCAGTAAAAGTAACCTTAAACTTTCCAAATGAGCTTAAGCGTGGTCTTTCCTGTTTTATGATGGAAGCAGATCTGACAGTTTATACATCCTGATCAAAATGTGTGGTTTTTTTTTACCAGAGACAAATTAAAGATAATATAAGAATAATCTTGAATACTCTGGAATACTATGAAACGCACTCTGAAAAACAAATGGCCTTGATGTTTCTTGATGCACAGAAAGCCTTTGATAATGTGAACTGGCAATTTATGTTTCAACAACTGGAACAAATGAATTTTGGCAAGATCTTTATACATGCTATACACACTATATACCACAAACAAACTGCCAAAATAATGATTAATGGAGAACTTACTGATTATATTGAAATAAAAATAGGCCCCATACAAGGTTGCCCATTATCACCTTTACTCTTTGTATTAACATTAGAAGTTTTAAATAGAAATATTAGAGAAGATGAAGAAATAAAGGGAATGACAATCAAAACAGAAGAATATAAATTGCAAGCGTTTGCAGATGATTTAGTTTTTATTCTTGAGGAACCATTTGAAACTGCACCTAAATTGATAGAAAGAATGGAGGATTATGGAAAAGTAGCAGGGTTTGAAAATAAATAAAGATAAAACAAAAATATTGAGAAAGAATATATCATCGACAGAAAGAGGAATTAGCAGAAAATTTGGAGATTCAGGTTACGAACAAGGTTAAATATTTGGGGATCTATCTGACAGCTAGATGTAGTACACTTAAAGAGGATAATTAGATTGAAGCAACAAATTGCAACAGATTTGATGAAAAGAGCGTTGGTACTTACCTGATATGCCTCTTCTAATAAGGGGGGAGATAGCATCCATGTATGGGTTGAACCTCTGCACACTCTGATTGGACTGAGTCTGATTACTAATTAATTAGTCTAGGTATATAACCCCTCAGGAGCTGTCATACCCAGTTTTACGACGAAGAAAAGGAACACAGACTCATCAGTAAGAACCAACTCCTTTAGTGAAAAAACCATACAGAACACGTCCAAGACCAACGAGAATTCATCAAACAACAAGGGCAGGACTGATCGAGAAAGGGATGGGCCGGATGGTATCTCCCCCCCTTATTAGGCATATCAGGTAAGTACCAACACTCTTTCTCAATAAGGATGGAGATAGCATCCATGTATGGGACATACCCAAGCTCAGGAAATGACCACAAGGGTGGGTCGAGATTAGGCCTGCCCCAACGAATGAGGGCAGACCGACTGCAGAACCTGACGGCCAAAGTCAGCATCTGCTGAAGTGAACTTGTCCAGTTTATAGTGCTGCATGAATGGTGAAGGAGACGACCAAGCCGCGGCCCTGCATATCTCCTCCAGAGAAGCCTGCATCACCCAGGCCAATGTAGTTGCCGCGCTGCATGTAGAATGCGCTGTGACGCCTCGCGGAAGAGCTTTGTCACAAGCCACATAGGTCTTCTTGATACATTGACAAGCCCATCTCCCCACACAGGATACGGACACCTTCTTACCCAGGGAACCTGGCAGAAAGGAAAGACAAAGAGGCTCCAACCTGCGAATAACGGCCGTACGATCAATGTACACTCGCAAGGAATGCTTGACATCCAGCAAGTGCCACATGTCATCCAAGGTCGGCGCAGAATCCATAGGAAAGTTGGGGAGGACCACCTCCTGAGCCCGATGGAACCAAGACCCCACCTTCGGGACAAAGGAGGGATCTAGATGGAGGACCACCCTGTCCATATAAAATTTGCACAAATCCTATCTATGCACCAGAGGGGGCCTCAAATTCGTCACTCCTTTGAGGAACCTCCTAATGGTAGGGTGTTGAGAGAGAGTAGCGCCACTGCCCCAGGTGAGGAAGGACCCCAGTGCAGCCACCTGTCTCTTGATAGTATTAGGCAAGAGGCCCCTATCCAACCCATCCTGTAAAAACTCGAGGACTTGAGGGATGGAGGCAACCTTTGGTGTCACCTGATTCCCCGTGCACCACTTGCAAAATATGGTCCAAATACGTAGCATTGTAGATGCGCGTGGTAGAGGCCCTTCTGGAAGCTTGGATAGTGAGAATGACCCTGTCTGAGAATGAGCCACCCCATAGAGCGAGCCGCTCAACCTCCAGACGGTCAACTGGAACCACTGGGCCTCCGGATGCTCCAGTGATCCCTGGGTCAGGACAACCATGCCCGGTGGTATCCGCCATGGTTCTGTCAAGGACAAGGTCCGGAGGTCGGCAAACCATGGATGTCTGGGCCAGTAGGGGGCGACCAAGACCACCTGCGCCTGTAGGGAGATTATCTATTGTATGACCCTAGGAAGAAGAGGGGTAAGGGGAAAGGCATACATAAGGCCCTGAGGCCACAATGTGCGAAGTGCATCCACCCCTTCCACCCCCAGAGCCGGAAACCTGGAGAAAAACCTGGGCAGCTGGGCATTTTCTGGAGATGTGAAGAGGTCGACTAGAGGTCTCCCGAAACAACAACAGATCTCCTGAAAAATAGAAGGGTGTAAACACCATTCAGCATGGTCAATCTGCATCCTGCTAAGCCAATCCGCCCAGAGATGTGGTCCGCCACTACAGACAGTAAATTATGCTCGGCCCAGACACCCAACAGATCCGCCTCAGCCATGAGGTCCCTGGATCTAGTGCAACCCTGATGGTTGGCATGCGCCTTGGCCGTGATGTTATCAGTCAAAACCAAGACATGCTGCCCTGCTATCCTATCTGCAAATTCCAGGAGACTCAACCTGATGGCCCTCAGCTCCAGCAAATTAATAGGAAGAGCCGATTCCTCCAGGGACCATCTTCCTTGGGCCACCCTGCCCTCCATATGGGCACCCTATCCGTGGAGGCTAGCATCAGTGGCGATTGTGACTCTGTTCGAGACCCCGAAATGGCATCCCTGGCATCCCTGTAAAACCGCCAAAGATCTCCACCACCCCAAGGAGCTCCTCCTGAGGGCAGGGAAACCCGTAGGAGGGAGTGGGCCACCCTCCACTTCTGGAAGGGGAGCAAGAACCACTGGAGATCCCTGGAATGAAGACGGGCCCAAGGAACGATGGAAATGGCTGAAATCATCTTCCCCAGGAGCTTGGACAGGGTAGCCAAAGCCGGTCTATGTTCTGACTCGACCAGCCTCACCAACTGGTCGATACTAGTGACCCTGTCCTCGGAAAGGTAGACCTGACTAACCACCGAATCTATCCAGGCTCCCAGATGGAGGATCCTGGTGGAGGGGATGAAGTGGCTTTTGGCCTCATTGATGGAAAAACCGTGGGCCTCAAGCACCCGCACGGTGGTCAAAAGGTCCCTCAGGGCAGTCTCATATGACGTGGACTGAATCAATCAAGGTATAATTGGACCCTGATGGGAATAGCATGTAGATGCACCACCAGAGCCGCCATGAGTTTAGTAAACACACAGGGAGTGGAAGAAAGGCCAAAAGGCAAGGAAGTGTATTGGTAGTGGAATGAAGAATAACAAAAACGTAAATACTGTGGGTATTCAATTCAGATTGGCACATGCAAGTAAGCATCAGTCAAATCAATTGAGGTAAGGAAATCCCCACAACGAATGCCCTCCAGAATGGAAAACAGCAAGTGCATCTTAAACTTGTTATACATAACATAAAAATTCAATATTTTCAAATCAAGAATCGCCCGCCACCTGGGCTTCCGTACTGACGGCGGTCGGCAGGATGCCCTTCCCTGCTTTGCTCTAGGAGCTGAGGGAGCGGAAAGCCGGGGGGATCCCCTCGTCAACGCTTACTGGAATTAGCGAAAAAAGAAGATGGGCTGAAATGCCAGACCTGGAGTTGCAGCGGGACCTTCCTTCAAAGAAAAAGTGACTGTGAGTTATTGCTTTACGATCCATTAAATCGTTGCCAGAAAGAAAAACAGAGGGGGGAGTTTTAATTGCGAAAACCCCCTCTCGTAAAAGCGGCTGTTTAAAATGCTCTCCAGACCAAGGAGAGAGAAGGATTAACATCATCCGTTCCTATACCAACTAAAAGAAACATTGTTTCAATGTTGGAATTATAACCGGCAACATTGTATCTGTGGCTCGTTAAACAGCGGAAACTTTCACTTTTCTCACTTTCTTCTCCTTCCCGGAGGAGAGGCGGCACAATGGCGATTTCTTTGTTCCCGATGGTAAACTTTTATTGAGCTATGTAACATCCCTTCAGCTACTTGGAATTTAAAGAAAAATATATTTCTACGGTCTTCTCAAGGAGCCCTTGGTGTACTTCCCAATACGTGGACCTTCTTTTTGTTTTCATTGGGGATTTATAGAAAAATCATCCCTCTGGACTTTATAAAATTTTAAAAATTGAAAACTGGACTCTGACTCAGTTTGTTTCTGACATCTTGAACTTTCACAGACTGCTCACTCTTTAACGCCATTTTTATCCTACGAACTCCAAATTATAAATGTCTCATAAAAAAAAAACTCCAATGGGAAAATCTTTTCCAGCTCAAACTTCATCTAGAGCCACCCCAACCTCACAACAAGGGAAAATTTCCACCATGTTACAGAAAGGTGTAACAGGAGGAGAGAAAGAGAAAGAGAAAGGTCTAACACTTGATGACATAATGAAGGAAATACAAGAAATGCGGAAAGGCTTGATGAAAGATTTCTCGGATTTATGAAATGAACTGCGGGAGTCACAAAAAGCTATAACAACCAATCAACAGGAAATTGGAGAGTTGAAGAAGGGGGCAGCCGAGATGAGGGACGAGTTAAAGGAACTGCAAAAAGAAACATCAGAATTTTCTGGGCACATGTCTAAATTTGAATTTGAAAGAATGTCTTTCTTCCTTAGGTTTCAGAACGTTCCTGAAAAGGAAGGTGAAGATTTGAGAGATCTAATGAGTGGAATTTTAGCAGATTATATTAAAAAAAAATAAAGAATACCTTTGGGGGGGAAATAGATTTAATTTATAGAATTAATTCAGCATATGCTAGAATAAATGAAGTCCCCAGAGAGATTCATATTAAATTTTTAATAAGGTACACACGGGAGGAGATACTGAGGGTACAATGGGAGGGCCCGTTGAAATATGAACAAAAAGATATTGCTATTTTGAAACAGATTCCAAAAAAGATTAGAGAATCGAGAAGTAAATTTTCCTTCTTGTCCAAAAAGTTATATAAAAATGGAATCTGGTTTAAATGGTTAATGCCTGAAGGAATGTTGGTATTCTGGGAGGGAGGTAGAATTAGAATTAAAACAACAGGGGAGGCTGAGGCTTTTCTTAAAAAACATTCCTCAATCCTGGGAGATGAAGAAGAAGGAACAGGAGGAGCCACGGCCCCGCCCTCTGAGGGGAGGGAGAAAGAAGGTGCGATAGCAAAAAGGCTCAGATCTCAAAAATAATTAATTTTGAACTATTGTAATTCTTGAAACAGATGAAAATGTAAAATTAAAGATTGAATGTATGAATTTTAAAAAAAATGTGCTAAATGTATATACAGTGGTACCTCGGTTCACGAACGCTTCTGTTCACGAACAACTCGGTTCACGAACAGAAAAGTTCATCAAAATATGCTCCGGTTCACGAACTCCGCTTCGGTTCACGAACAGAAAAGTTCATCAAAATATGCTCCGGTTCACTCCGCTTCGGTTCACAAACTCCGCTTCGGTTCACAAACTCCGCTTCGGTTCACGAACAGAAAAGTTCATCAAAATATGCTCCGGTTCACAAACTGCTTCAGTTTGCGACCAGAGTCAGTTCAAGAATTAAAACCAAAAAAAAAGATCAGAACGGATTAACCGGATTTACATTAAACCCTATGGGAAACTGTGCCTCAATTCACAACCAATTCGGTTCGCGACCAGAGTCAGTTCAAGAATTAAAACCAAAAAAAAGATCAGAACGGATTAACTGGATTTACATTAAACCCTATGGGAAACTGTGCCTCGGTTCACAACCAATTCAGTTCGCGACCAGAGTCAGTTCACGAATTAAGTTCGTGAACCGAGGTACCACTGTATCACTTAACACTATTTGTTTAACATGATATTCTATGGGGACCCGATTGCAGTCACCATCTCTGATATGGAAGCTCTAAAATGTATAATATAAACCCTAATTACTCTTTCCCTATATTATAAAATTGTAAAACCAATAAAAAACTTTTGTTCAAAAAAAGAAGAAGAATCGCCCGCCACCCCCCAGAAGGCTTTGGAATTACAAACAGTCGGGAATAAAACCCTTGGACTGCCTGTTCCGGAGGAACAGGGCAGATTGCAGTAATATCTAAGAGGTGCTCGATGGCCTAATCCATTAAGGCTCTCCCTTCCGGGTTGCTGGGAACCAGGCAAGAAACGAAGGAAGGAGGGGGCTGGGCCACAAAATCCAGGGTCAGACCGTGACAATGATCCAGGCATCGGAGGTTGACGACTCCCATTGGGATGTGCACAAATGCAACCTGCCACCAATGGTAAGACTTCCCCGATCTGGATTAGGACCTGCAGTAGGGACAGCTACCGCCCCCCCCGAAAGGGCCGATTCGACCCTCGACTCCACTGCTGCCTATACTGAAGCTGGTGTGAACGGGAGAGTTGGCCATAGCCCCCCTGAGAACGAAACCCCTGGGAGTTATAGTCGGCGCGAAAACCGCCCCCATAAGATTGGCCCCTAAACTGGTGATGACGAGGGTATGAGACTGGCCTATTCGCACTCCTCTTGGGGTTAGTTGGCAAAGTCTTCTTTTTATTTTTACCCTCAACCAAGAGGGGATTAAGGGCATCAGCGAACAAGGCCCCACCGGTATAGGGCTCCGAAGCCAGCTTCCACTTGTGTTTGAGTTCTGTTTGCCACTGGCGCAGCCATAAGAGACGCCTGGAGGCCATGGAGGAGGCCAAGGCACGGGAGGAAAAACGGGCAGCACTCAACGTGGCATCCGCAGTGAATTGCATGGGAGCTACAATCTTATTTAGATTCTGGTGAGCCCGAGCATCTGCCACCGGGAGCTGCTGGAGCCAGGTGAGACTGGACCGAGTGAAGAAAGAAGCAGCCGTTGAAGCCCTCACAGCCCAGGCTGAGGCCTGATGGGCCTTGTGGAGGACCTGGTCCGCACATCTGTCCTCGGGCTTGAGGAGGTCTTCCCCGAAGAGTTGTGGTCGAGTAGAGGGCAGCGATAGGAGTGTCCACTTGCGGCCAAGCCAGAGCAGTGTCGAGAAGGGGCTCCACATTGTAGAAACGCTTTTCGAGAGACAATGGCCCCAGTCCTGAGGTGGGCATCGCCCACTGGCATTGGATAGCATCTACAAATATCTGGGGCATTGGTATAGCCTCGGTCTCGATCGTGGGTTCGGAAAACCAAGACCATAGGGCCTGAGTCATGGTGGAGTCAGCCGGTGCGGGAGGAGGGTCCGTGCCAAAGCTAGATGCCACCTTGGCCTTGGCCAGGAGAGGCTTGAATAAGGCCTGCGGGAACAGGTCAGAGCTGGCCGACTTCTCTGGGCCCTGGTCCTCGTCACCCTTGCATCGCGAAGCTTGCCCTCCTCTGACGTAGGGGATGAGACCGGATCCGCCTCAACTGGTAACAGGTGTAGGGCTGGAGCAGATGCCAGCAGAAGAAGGGCAGAGGAGCAGTCAGCGGCCGTTGAGCCCGTTCTTGAAGGCCAGCCGCAATGCCCTGGTGGATGCCTCAGCGATAAAATCTTGCATCAAAGTGGATGAGGCCGAAGGACCCTGCCAAGCTGGGAGTGGAGGAGGGGGCCCGGGGACCCAGTTCTCCTCTAGGCGTAGGCCCGCAGCCATGGGGGTGAAGGTGGACTCAATAGGGCGTGACAGAGGCCTGTTAATGGTGGCACCCCAAAGCCCAGAGGTGTCAATAGGCAAAATGGGGCTAAAGGGCCCTGGAGCCAGGTCAAGCTGGAGACGGGTCAAGGCCTGAGGGGGAGGGCCCACAGTGGGTGCAGGCTCCCCAGGCAGTCTCGGATCAGGCTGACCATCCCCACCAAAGGGCCGTGCGGCCTGTTTAGAAGAGGGCCTGGACTTACTCCCTTTTGAAGAGGATTGAGGTGTGTCCTTGGAGCTGGACTTGGTCTTGGACCTGGTCTGAGACTCACTCTGATCAGCTGAGGTGGGAGGAGTATCCCCTACTGCAATGAGGCCTTGGGGGCCCTCAGCGTCACCCCTCGCAGTGCCCATCCACTCTGAGGCCCTATTGTCTGCCATTGAAAAGGATTGGGGCCTGGTAGAAAGAAGCAAGGCCAAACACCCAAAATGGCCACCACTGCAATTTGGCGCGCTTTCAGAAGGCCCTGGAGGAGAGGGAGCCCGTTTGGCACTCAAAAGGGCCTCAAAATGGCGGCTGCCATTCGCTGGGAGGCCTGAGGCACCAGAGGCCTCCGATCCAGGCCCCAGTGGAGGAGGGAAGTGCTGGAGAGGTGCGTGGGCTGTGCGGAGCTTCGTCGGAGGCAGATGGTGCATTGGGGGAGAAATTCTCCAGAATCGGCCGCAAACGTGCAGAGGCGAGCCGATCAGAAAGATAAGGCCGTGGCGCGATCGCGCATGTGCAGCCAACCCCCCCCCGAGCCAAATCCAAGCCACGAACCTCCGAAGCTGCCAATATCCAAGTTAAAAGCCTCACAGCCAAGGCTGCGAATGCAGCCTCCTCCTCAGTGCCCAAATCGCCTCTCCCCCATGCTTGACTTGACAGCAGCAGCAGCAGACAGAAATCGCATGAAGGCGCAGGAAAGCAGAGGACTCAGGTAGGAGGCTAAAGTGGCAGCAACGCAAATAGCCAGAGGCCAAGGCCCGTGGCTGATGGAAGACAGGAACCTGGAGTCCTGAGCTGCTCCTGAGGTGGCGCGGGGGGGGGGGTCCTGTCCAGGGGTGGGTTTCAAAATTTTTGGAACAGGTTCTGTGTGGCCTGCTTTGTGGGAGTGGCTCGGCAGTCATGTGACCAGGTGGGCGTGGCCAACTAGGAAAATGTGGTGAAATTCACTTAACAACGGTCTTGCTTAGCAACCAAAATTTTGGCCTCAATTGTGGTCATAAGTTCTCTTTCATCTCTGTCCCACTTTCTTTTTCTTTCTTTTCTTTCTTCCCTTCTTTCTCTTTCACTCTGTCTCTCTCTGTCTCTCTCTCTGAGTCTGTCTGTCTCTCACTGTGGCTCTTTATCTCTCTCTCCCTCCCTCCCTCCCTCTCTGTCTCTTTCTCTTTCAGTGCAGTGGGATGCACTGAAGAGCTGTGGAGACCGCGGGTATGTGCCCACCTGTGCACCTGTTCTTGCCCTTGGCCTCACCTGTTAGGGCAGCCCCGGCCTCCTTGGTTAACTCCCTCATCCGACCCGCCTCCCCACCCCCACGCGCCCGGCTCCTTCGGCTGGGCCTCTCAGCTGCCTTTAGCCTAGGCCGGCCCTGGCAGAGACGGACGAAGACCGGAGCCCCTGCCAAGCGCTGCCTCGGGGCCGGGGTGGGGCTGCGGGACGCGGGTCGGACAGAGGAGCCTTGTTCTCGGCCCGCCTGGACCCTCCTCCTCCCCTCCCACCCGCCGTCTCAGGCAGCCCAGCTCCCGCACCCCCCAGTCCTCTGCCTGCATCGCCCCACTTCACCGCCTCACCTCGGCCCCCGAGGTTGCCCGGTTTCCGGATGCAGCCGCCCCCTCGGCGCTTCGCTCTGCCGCTCTGCGACTTCTGCTGCTTCGGCAGGCCAGTAGGTTTGGCCGGCGGGGGCGGGGTGACCCCCGTAGTCCCCGTTCCCCTCCCATCCCCCACTCCCAGAGCCGGAAGGCCGCGCCCGGGAAAAAGAAGACAGCTGGGAGCAGCAGTTAGCGGCGGCGGCGGCGGCAGCAGCAGGGGCTGGGCCGGCCGGCCGGAAAGCAAGCAAGGCGACTGCGCTGTCTTCTTTTTCTCTCTGCGAAGGGTACTGGCCGCTGGCAAAACGGGAGGCTCGGGAAGGCGGCGGGAGCGCCTTTCCCCCCCTTCCCTTTGCTCAGCAGGCGCTTCGCTGAGGGAAAAAGAAGACAGCGCAGTCGCCTTGCTTGCTTTCCTGCCTGCCCGCCCCAGCTGGGAGCAGCAGTTAGCAGCGGCGACTTACTTCCGGGTCCACGATCCAAAGGGATCGCTCGGGATCCGGAAATTTTACGAAAGGGTTCGCCCGATCCCGGCCGAACCCCCAGAAACCCACCCCTGGTCCTGTCTACTCACAAGTATAACAAATCCGAAAAGTCTTATTCCACAGTTTTATGAGTTGGAAACCATACAGTCCCAGAGCCGGGCTGAGTCGGAAAACTGGGTATGACAGCTCCTGAGGGGTTATATACCTAGAGTAATTAATTAGTAATCAGACTCAGTTTAATCAGAGTGTGGATAGGTTCAACCCATACATGGATGCTATCTCCACCCTTATTGAGAATGGGAGAATCTACAACTATCATTGATTGGGAGAATATCCACAATAAAAATGAATATTTTTCCAAAAGTTTTATATCTGTTTCAGACAATCCCAATTAGATTGGGTAAGGACTACTTTGGAGATTTAAATAAAATGGTTTCAAAATTTATATGGCAGGGGAAAAGAGCAAGAATAAAGCTAAAGTTCTACAAGATGCGAAAATGAGAGGTGGTATGGGTTTACCTGATTGGGAGTTATATTATCAGGCAACAAATCTGATGTGGATCAAGGAGTGGATAACGTTAAGAAATACTAGGCTTCTAGACTTAGAGGGACATGACCTTCTGTTGGGCTGACACGCATTCTTGTGGTATAAAGGAACTAAAACGCATGGCTACTTTAGAAGACATTATAGAAGAGAGTCCTTGTTTTTAAACCTGGAAAAGGTGAAGAGATTACACTACCTTAAAAGTCCAGTCTGGATATCAACTATTGAAGCATTTTCATATGCAAAAATATATAAAAATGAACAAACAGTTAGATATGCAGAGTTATTAAATACAAAGGGTGAGCTCAAATCTATCCAGGAGCTAAAACAGGAAGGAATAGAAATGAATTGGTATACCTATATGCAAATACATTTTAGACATAAGGAAGATCAAAAAAAGGAGGGTGTCTATGATAAAATGACGGAACTGGATAAAATCTTAACAGGCGATGAAAAAGTAATTAAAAAACTTTATGCTTATTTGTTAGAGATTAAGCTTCAGGAAGAACAAGTAAAAGAAACCATGATAGCTTGTGGGAAAATTTTGGGCATGGGATTGAGTTAGACAAGTGGCAAAAATTATAAAATGACAATATCAACTGCTTATAAAGGTGGCACCTATCACCAGCGAGAATTGCAAGAATGTCCAAGAACAATCTGAAAAATGTTGGAAATGCCACCAGACACCTGGCTCTTATTACCATATGTGGTAGACTTGCCCTGAGGCTAAGAGAAACTGGACTATAATCCACATATGGCTGGAGAAAATGACACATAAGCATGTAGATTTCAAACCTGAACTTTTTTTACTTGGAATCACACCAGAAACATTTGATAAAAATTTGAAATATTTGATTGTGAATGTTTTAATAGCCGCTTTGTATTTGCAAAAAATTGGGGAAGTGAGAAATTACCCTCTCAAGAGGAAATTATCCGTAAGATTATGGATTGTACAGAAATGAGTAAGATGACATTCGAAATTAGAGAACAAGAGGATGAACAATGAAGAATGGAATTTGTTTTATCAATGGCTAGATAAAAGAAATCAGGAGACATAATATATAAAAGAATTTTAAGAAATAAAATATTTTGTATATTAACTAGGTTATTAATGAGATACATATATAATGGAAAATGTGGTTAACCTTTTGGTTTTATATAGAAAAAATATTATGGGTGTTTAATTAAGTGATATATTTTATATTAGTACTGTATTTGGTTTTTTTGTAAAAAAGTTGTATTGGTTTTCAAAATATACATAGGAAAAGGGATAGGGTGTATAAAAAAAAATTTGGTAGCTCCCATGCCGGTAAACCTCACAAGTTTACAATTTTAAAAATAAAGGACAAGCATAAACAGAGTTCTTACATTGTGTTAACCATATGTTCAATCATCTCTTTCTTTGCCATTTTCTATTATATCAACAATTACAATGACATTTCAAATAAAATCATTTTTGTGATCTGAGCCTTTTCGCTATTGTTTCTTCCTCCCTGTCACCAGGGAGTGTGAAAATGTTTCCTTGACTCTTCTGCCCTGAGAGTCGAATAAATATACATTTCCATGGCTATCTTTGGTTAGACATTAAAGTGAGATATCCAACATAGCCATCATAAACACCCCTCCAGAGGTGTTGGGATCTCCAGCCTTCCGGCAATAGGAATCCAGTTGTAAATATCATTTGTTACAGGTACTGCTAGTAAATTGACTTCAAGGCCCCCCTCCTCCCAATTGAATGGCAGTATTACATTAGGGATCTGACAGATATTATAGTTTTGTTTTGTAAAAGTCTTTATGAAGTAGTTGATTATTTCATCTCTGAGAGACTGATCCTCTATCCCATAAATCAATTTAACAAACAATTTAACAAGCTCCAATGCTTTTTCAAAGGAAACTTTTTTTTTACGTAATAATCTCAGCAAAAGGTAAGAAAATTGTATTTTATCCTTGGTTTCTATTTTTCATTCATATTATTAAATCACTGAATGTGAATAACCAATATATTAATTCTATCACTTTTCAGATTGCTGTAGTGAGATGTGACAGAACATTCACTACAACATTTGTTCTTCCAGCAGCTAGTTTGCTGGTTTTTTTGTAAATAATCCTTAGCAATTATATATGGTTGTCTAGATATGGTTATTATAGCATAGCATAGCTATTATTTTACTACATATTAATATCTACTAACAAAAGGAGGTGAAAGCCTCTGTTTGCTGGTTACAGAATGAGAAGTATTAAGTTGAGTAAACAAATGATATATTTGTGTATTGCAAAAATGATAAATCATATTTTTTCTAGATTGATGGTTTGGTAAAGTGCAATATACTTAAACAGCAGTAATACAACTTTCTTCTAGATTGTTTCATTAAAAGATTGAATAGATCAATTGCAAGAATAAATTTCAGAACTAAATTCATCCCTCCAAATAATAATAATAATAATAATAATAATAATAATAATAATCATCATCATCATCATCATCATCATCATCATCATCATCATCATCTTTGTTGTCATTGTAATAATATTGTAATAAAATTACAATGAAATTGGTTGATGGAAAAGTCTGCTGTGACACCAGGAGCTCAAAGCCACTGCGCCTAAGCGCGCCATCATCTTGTAGGAATAAGAATAAATACTCTACATAGATTATTTGATGTTTATTTATCACTTAAAAGACATTACACCAAGCATCTTATAGCTCTCAGATTCAGTACAAACGATGCCATGGAACTCAATTATTTTAATATGTGGCTGCTATCTTTTAAAACAGTGGTTCTCAACCTTCCCAATGCTGCAACCCTTTAATACAGTTCCTCATGTTGTGGTGACCCCCAATCATAAAATTGGTGCCTTAGTTCCTAAGACAATCGAAAGTATGTGTTTTCCGATGGTCTTAGGCAACCCCTGTGAAAGGGTCATTTGACCCTCAAAGGGGTCGCTACCCATAGGTTGAGAACCTCTGTTTTAAAACAAAATTATGAATTTAAAATAGCTATTATTAGAAAATATAATCTCTCCCAATGAAAACAGATGGTGACTCTCCCCCCACCACACTTGTATAAAATTCGGGCGAATCAAACGAAATACATTGTAATTTTATTTGGTAGGGAAAAAGGAAAAGCAAGTGGAAGAAGAAATAATACATTTAAAATAAAAATTCTACTTTAATATTCTGGTAGAAGAATAGAACACTGTTAAGTGTTAAGTTCTCGGAAAAGAGAGGGAGTCCAGACCAGGTTTGCTCAGAAAAACCAATGCTGTTTATTGTAGGCAGCAAGATAAGGATAACTAATTACAGGAACAGAAAAGCGCGGTAGACAGGGGCTCCCGCGTTTGACAGCTACTTATATATGGAGCTGTCAAACGGGGAGCCAATCAGGCCGCGGCAAGAGCCGGCTTCCCGCCAGCCGCGCCTTAGCCAATCAGGCGCGTCTGGTGGTTAGCCGCCCTGCTACAGCCTGTCTCCATAGCTTCAAGCGGCAGCCTGGAAGACCTGCGGCCAGTCGTAAGTCGAGACCGGTCGCAGGTCGAGGACATAACACCCCTGGCGAGACCTGGACCGCCAGCTGGCTGCTCGCGCCTGCCTAGTGGAGGACTCTGACGACCTGGACGAAGAAGACCAGGTCACCTACGTGCAGTCGGCCGGCCGCAGGCCTCCTGCCCAGCCATCCTCCAACAGGTGCTTGGATTGCGGAGGAAAGCATCCCCGAACCGATTGCCCATTCCAGGCCGCCACCTGCCGCCGCTGTGGCCGAAAAGGCCACCTGGCTGCCGTCTGCCGAGCCGCAACGCCCATCTAGCGGACTACGCATGCTCCTCGCTCCAGGATTGACAACCAAGCTGCGCATGCGCGGACCGAGGGGGGGTTATGTCCTCGACCTGCGACCGGTCTCGACTTACGACCGGCCGCAGGTCTTCCAGGCTGCCGCTTGGAGCCATGGAGACAGGCTGTAGCAGGCCGGCTAACCACCAGACGTGCCTGATTGGCTAAGGCGCGGCTGGCGGGAAGCCGGCTCTTGCCGCGGCCTGATTGGCTCCCCGTTTGACAGCTAGTTATATATAAGCCTAGCCGAAGAGGCGGAGCTGTCTGGACCGGTGAGTCGGGGCGAGGGGGCGCGGCGACCGGGGCATAGTTGGTTGGTGTGTGCCGGTTGGTTGCGGCAGTGTAGGGCGGGCCTTTAGGCGCAAAGGCCTGCGCGTCCCCAGCGGCTTGAGCCAAATATTGGAGTGTTTGCCGGAAGGCAGCGTCTGAGTCAGGGGGGCCCGAACATGTGAAGGCCCCAAGCGGTCGTTGCGGTGGTGCGGAAAATGTTCCGAATGGCCCAACCGGGGCAACTGAGCAGGATAGTTCTGGCGCCGGGGAAGGTGGTGGCGGCAGGCGGCGCCTTAGCTGATCCAAGTGGCGCCGCCACTCGGATCCATCCGGGAAGCTGAGTCTGAAAGAGCAGGGACCCGTTAGCTCAGTGACGGTGGCCGGAACCCATTTAGGGTCCCCGGCATAGTTACGGGCATACACTGGGTCCCCGGGTTGGAACAGGCGGGGAGGGGGGGCCCCCAGGTTGCAAGGCTGCACCTCATTGAATGATGGGTGCAGCCTGTCCAAGGTGGTCCGCAGGCGGCGGCCCATCAAGAGCTCGGCGGGGCTTTTCCGGGTGGCCAGGCAAGGAGTGGAATGCTGACCTAACAGGTAAGCAACCACCCTAGCAGGCCAGTCCCTCTTGGTCATCCTCCCCAAGGCCTCCTTGGCCGAGTGGACGGCCCTCTCCGCCCGACCGTTGGAGGCCGGATGATAAGGGGCCACTGGCGCGTGGCGGATCCCTTGTGAGGCCAGGAACTCCTGGAAGGTGGCGGATTGGAACTGGGGCCCGTTGTCGGACACCACGATGTCCAGCAACCCGTGCGTCGCAAAGAGGCGACGCAAGGCCCTGACCGTACTCTCAGCTGTCGTGGAAGCCATCAAGATGACCTCCACCCAGCGGGAGTAGGCGTCCACAACCACCAGGAACATCTGGCCTCGGAAGGGGCCGGCAAAGTCTATGTGGAGCCTGGACCATGGGCCCCGGGGCAAGTCCCACTCCCTGGGCGGCGTGACCGGGGGGGCGGGACAGGAGGACTGGCAAGGGACACAGCCCCCGACCCAGGCAGCTACCTCCGCATCCATGCCTGGCCACCACACATAGCTGCGGGCGCCTTCATCCGAGCTATGCCGGGGTGGTCAGCATGGAGCGTCCGGAGCACCTGGTGATGGAGAGGGGGGGTATGATGACCCGGTCCCCCCAGCACAAGCAGCCGCAGTGGAGTGAGAGCTCCAGCTGGCGTATCTTGTACGGCCGAAACTCTTCGGCCACGCTGCCCTGAGGCCACCCTCGCAGGACCCAGGTGGAGACCTGGGACAGGACAGGGTCGGCCCTCGTCCGGGCAGCGACGTCCGAGGACATCAATGGCAGGCCGGAGTCTGCCACGGACAAGACGGACAGTGGCGGCACCGGCTCCTCGTCCGCCTTGGGGAGGGGGCATCTGCTCAGGGCATCAGCATTCCCGAGTTGCTTGCCAGGACGGTAGTACAGCGTATAATTATACACTGCCAGGAACTCCGTCCACCTGGTCATCCTGGGAGAGAGGATGGGGGGGTCGGACGGTCACCGGCCAAAAGCCCAAGGAGAGGCTTGTGGTCAGTGAAGACAGCAAAAGTCCGGCCGTACAGGTACTGGTGGAACTTTTTGATTCCGGACACCATAGCCAGAGCCTCCTTGTCTATCTGGCTATAGTTTCTCTCAGTGGGAGACATTGTCCGGGACCAAAAAGCAATGGGGGCTTCTGAGCCATCTGGGAAGGAATGGCTCAGGACGGCCCCCAGGCCAAAAGGGGAGGCATCGCACGCTAATGTCAAAGGCAGCCTGCCATTATATTGGACTAGGACTGCCTCTGACGTAAGCGAGGCTTTGATAGCCACGAACGCATGCGCTTTGCAGTTGCCCCAGCGCCAGGCCGTGGATCGATCGAGCAATCGATGTAGCGGCTCGGCTAGCGTTGCCTTATGAGGTAGAAAAGGCGCGTAGAAATTCAAGAGGCCGAGGAATGCCTGCAGCTCCATCTTGGAGGCTGGCGTGGGGGCGTTCCTGATGGCCTCGACCTTCTTGGGGGTGGGGTGGATGCCCCGGGCATCGATCAAGAAGCCCAGGAACTCCACCTCCGGCACGGCAAAAACGCATTTGCTGCGCTTCAGTTTTAATCCCGCGCCCCTGAAAATACTGAGGACCTTCCTTAGTACTTTGGCGAGTTCTGAGACGCTGGGAGCAGCTATCAGAACGTCGTCGAAATACGGGACCACGCCTGGGAGCCCATGGAGCAAGCGCTCCATTAGGCTCTGGAAGATCCCCGGGGCGACGGACACTCCGAATTGTAATCTGCGACACCGAAAAGCACCTCGGTGGGTGATGATGGTCTGCGCCTCCGCAGCCGCGTCATCCACCGGGAGCTGTTGGTAGGCCTGGGCCATATCCAGGCTTTGCAAATATGCGGCCTTGCCCCAGGGAATGGAGCAGGTCCTGAACTACTGGGACTGGATATGGGTTCGCCTGGAGCCCACGGTTGATGGTCGACTTGTAGTCGGCGCAGATTCGTACTGACCCGTCGGGCTTGATGGGGACCACTATGGGGGTCTCCCATCTCGCCTGGTCAACAGGTTCGAGCACGCCCTGCGCCACCAACCGGTCAAGTTCAGCCTCGACCTTGGGCTTCAGGGCGAACGGCAACCTGCGGGCCTTGAGCCTAATAGGTGCAACCTGAGGGTCAAGGTTTAAAGAGACAGGGGTGCCTATGTAGGAGCCCAGCCGGCCGTCTAGCACGTCGGCGAACTCTTCCAAAACCCCGGAGACGGGGGAGGTAGCTGGGACGGAATGGACCCCGTGCACTGACAGGCCCAGCGCGGGAAACCAATCCAGGCCGATAATGGCCGCTAGGGGGTCTGAGACCACCAATATGGGCAACCTCCCCTTGAAGACTCCGTACTCCACCTCCAGGGAGATCTGGCCCAATGTGGGAATAGAAGCCCCTTGGTAGTCCTGCAGGACCGTCAGAGGAGGGGACAAAATGTCCAGGGAGAGGCCGGGGCGGATCCTAGCCAACTGGGCCTGGGAGATGATGGACCTTGAGGAGCCCGAGTCCACCTCCATGAGGACCCCCACCCCTTCCAGTTTCACAGTTGTTTGAAGCCGCGTACGTTCGGGCAGGGCTTCCAGCGGGGCGGGTGCGTCCGTCAAGGCAAAGCAGCCGGACGGCTGCGGCTGTTGGCGTCGGCCCTGGCATCGCTGGGCGGACTGGCGGGTCGCCTGTCCCCTCCGGTCGTCTCCGGTGCGCCGTTGGGGCTCCGGGGTGGGTGGCGAGTCGGTTGGCGTTGCGGCATGGCAGACGGCAGCCAGGTGGCCTTTTCGGCTGCAGCGGCGGCAGATGGTGGCCCGGAACTGGCAGTAGGTTCGGGGGTGCTTTCCCCCGCAACCCAAGCACCTGTTGGAGGATGGCTGGGCAGGAGGCCTGCGGCCGGCCGACCGCACGTAGGCGACCTGGTCTTCTTCGTCCAGGTCGTCAGAGTCCTCCACTAGGCAGGCGCGAGCAGCCGGCTGGCGATCCAGGTCCCGATCGAAGACCGAGGACTCGGACATTTCAAAGGCCCTGGCCTCGTCCACGGCCTGTTCCAGCGTCAGCTCCGTTCAGACAAGTAGGCGCCTCCTGAGGCGGACTTCCTTAAGTCCCCAGATAAATTGTTCAAGCAGCGATTCGCCCAGGAAGGCGGAGGCGAATTCGCAGGGGATGGCTGCTACCCGGAGTGCCTGAAGGAAGTCGGCCACCGACTGGGTCGGCTTTTGAAGGCACCTCCGGAAGGCGAACCAATGGGTCATCCGCGACGGCACCGGGGCGTAGTGGGCCTGGAGCCGCTCGATCAGGGTGTCCCACGGGACGTCGTACACGGCTGTCGCCGCGGCCACGGTGCGGGCGGTTGCGAAGAGCTCTGGGCTGCTGCAACCCAGAAAATGTCCCAGTTTCCTGGCCGGAGGCAGCGCCCCGTAATCGTTGGCCAGGATAAAGCACTCAAAGCGTGCCATGAATGAGACCCAAGTCTTCTTCGCGGAGTCGAAAGGAGCGAAGGGAGGGACTGATCCCATGGTGGACCGTACCGCGAACGAGAAAAAAAGGAGAGGAAAATTTTTCGTGAGGAATTATTTTCCTTCGCAAGTAGAGCTCTGCCTGGCCCCAGCCCTCGTCGCCAGTGTTAAGTTCTCGGAAAAGAGAGGGAGTCCAGACCAGGTTTGCTCAGAAAAACCAATGCTGTTTATTGTAGGCAGAAAGATAAGGATAACTAATTACAGGAACAGAAAAGCGCGGTAGACAGGGGCTCCCGCGTTTGACAGCTATTTATATATGGAGCTGTCAAACGGGGAGCCAATCAGGCCGCGGCAAGAGCCGGCTTCCCGCCAGCTCTTAGCCAATCAGGCACGTCTGGTGGTTAGCCGGCCTGCTACAGCCTGTCTCCATGGCTTCAAGCGGCAGCCTGGAAGACCTGCGGCCGGTCGTAAGTCGAGACCGGTCGCAGGTCGAGGACATAACAAACACGAAGATACAACTGAGCGGAAGGAATCACAGAGATTAATGGATTTCCTGATTAGTGTCGTTCATATGCTTTGTGTGTCAGCTTCAGGTTGAGGCTGGGTCAGCGCGTGTGTGGCTGGAGGGGAGGGATGGATGGGTGCGTCAAATGGGTGCGCGCACGCGGCTTACAGGCAAGCAGGAGCTAGCTTTGCCATGTGGACCTCCGATTGTGGAGTTAATAAAAAGGTAGGTTACCCCTCGGTCCGGTCGCCCATTCCAATAGCGGCGGAGTCACTTCGCTACTCTTCGCTATCGCCACTGCTGTGACAGAATGAACGGACGCGCAAGAGAGCAAAGTTCGCCGGATCGGCGAAATGGGAGGGCGATCTGCATGTTGTCTTTGGTCCGCCGTGTGGGCGGGGAGAAGCGAGGCTGAGGAAGAGGTGGAAGAAGAGGCAGAACCGGGACTAGCAAGCATATGGGTGGGTGAAGTGAGACAAAGAGTTAGAAGGGACTCGAGATTCATGCAGCCACACACTGCCTAAGGGTTGGGCTAGACTCACAGGGGTCTGCAAAGTTGGCTCTTTTAAGACTGGTGGACTTCAAATAAAACTTTTTCAATATAAAAAAAAAGACTGGTGGACTTCAACTCCCAGAGTTCCCCAGCCAGCATAGCTGGCTGGGGAACTCTGGGAGTTGAAGTCCACCAGTCTTAAAAGAGCCAACGTTGCAGACCCCTGGGCTAGAGTGTGGGAAGCGGACAGAAACAGAAGCAAAACGAAGAGGGGTGAGAAAAGCGGGTGGACCAAGAGAAGCAGAGGGGAGACTGCGAGGATCGAAGAAGCCAAAGCAGACGGTTAAGAAAGGTTCTGAGAGGAGACAGATGAACCGGGCGGCTCGGCGGGATCTAGGAAGAGACAATAAGCGCTATCTCTAGAAAAATCTGAGGAAAGGGAGAGAATATTACAATCAGAATCATAGCCCAGAATCATAGCCCAGTGCACACTAGTACAAAGAGGTGCACAGTAAGGCACCAACCCCAGAGAAAGAGCACCAAGTGCCTGTAGTAACAGCTCTCCAACCCAGGAAGAAAGAAGAGGCGGGAGTAGATCATGCTTTACAGGAAAACAAGCGTATTGTAAGAGAATCCTTGTCTATAGCTGAAGTAGCCTCAAATTTCATCAAGACCCTGGAGCCATATCCAGCGTGTTCACTCAAGGTAAAACCAAGACACTTCCCGCCCCAACAATCTATATCTACGTGCCTGCCGCGTGTTATGTTTCTTTACCTTTGTACAGCCTATGCTTGTCCGTCTTTGAATGTCTGCGTGTTTCGATTGGCCAGCTCAGGGTTAGGGTCTGACACGAGGAGGGAAAAGAAACTTGTGAACTGAATCTAAGTCTGGCTGACATCGTTTAGCATGTTGTATATAACCTCAAGGTTTTGAAGTAGCAGTACATTACTGTTCCTTGAATGTTCAGAGTATTTCGCTGCTTCGTTTTGAAAGATTTGCCTATCATTTCGATAACTTTGAATTCAAATAAGTGCGTTTCAAAACTGATTAAAAAACAAACAAACCAAAGAAACATTGATAAAAAGTTTGCCAGCTGAGCAAAAGATTCTGTACCACTTATCTCCAGGCTCATTGCTACCAGATTTTTATGTAAGATACTTTTTGCATCTATGGTCATTCTATCATAAATAACAGAAGATAGATAATTTAGGCACATTTAAACGATCTGACAGGCAAATATCATGGAAATAGGTGACTTTCAGCCTGATTTGCTTGCAGTTAAGATTAAATATACAGCAGTGTTGTGTTTTTCTTGAACATTTGAAGTTAAGTTAAGTTCAGTTCAGAAGTCTAATAAAACAATAGACATTGTTTTTCAGATAATCCTATTACTAAACATCTGTGTTTTGATATGGTAAGAAGTACCATATTTGGGTTAGCATTCTTATGATGTCATGGAAGTGAAAAAGATATAAAGCATGGATTCATTTTGTTACCTCCCATATATCTAAATTCATGCTGAGAACTTATCCAACTAAGCTACCTTAACTGATATAAGCTAAGCAATATTCCCTTAAAGTGTGCTTTTATCTTTTAATTTGGTGTAAATCTATCAGTGTTACTTCTATCTAGTTTTTATTTGGTGAGAAAATATGTTGTTTTTAAGTGCATTTAGAACAGCTTATCTACTGCTTATCCATTGCTTAAAATACAACAGATAAACTGTAAGAATGATATTGGGGTTTTATGTTTTAGTAATTTGTTTGATTCAAACTACTTTCTAACTCAAGAAAATAAATAAACCACATACTGTTTTTTAAGGTAAGGTGTACCAAATTAGGTTTGCAAATTAGTAATTTTTGAATGGTTTCACTCTCTTTCCAGCTGAGCCCTATTCACTTGAGAACTGTAGCATTAGCAATGTCAAAGCATGCTCTACTTCTGACTTAGGGTGTGTAATGCTTCTTAATGAAGAAGCATCTCAGTCTATCATAAAGACGCATAATTGAAGAGGAGAGTGATGATTGGCTATGGCTACTAAAAAACAAAGGTAAAAACATAGTGAATCATTATTTGAATTCTGCTACTACAATATACAATTGATAGTGTTAAAATAATGGTTGAGTATTTTATATGTCTTAAGGAAATCTTTGCTGGGAGCAAGGAAGGTGCATAAGAACTAAAAGAAAGAAGTTTAGTACTTGGAGAAAAAAACATAAAATATAGAAAAAAGTTTGAGTCTTCTAAAACAGGGGTCCCCAACCCCCGGGCCGTGGACCGGTGCCGGTCCTTGGCTTGATAGGAACCGGGCCGCAGGGCCGGAGAGGAGGAGGAGGGAGGAGGGGGCAGCCCCCTGGGCAGAGCATGCACCAGATGCGGGAGATCGCAGGTGCGGCCGTTCGCGCCATTGGAGGCCCTAGAGCAGGGGTTCCCAAACTTGGCAACTTTAAGACTTGTGGACTTCAACTCCCGGAATTCTCCAGCCAGCTATGCTGGCTTGAGAATTCCGGGAGTTGAAGTCCACAAGTCTTAAAGTTGCCAAGTTTGGGAATCCCTGCCCTAGAGGGCCGAGTGAGCCGACTCCCTCCCCATGTGCGCATGCGCAGGCGCAACTGTTTGCGTTGTTGGAGGTCCTAGAGGGCCAAGTGAGCCAACTCCCCCCTGCATTCACATACACCACCTGTTCCCCCTCCCCCCCACTCCTCCTCTACGCCAGCCGGTCCGCAGAATTTTCTTTAAAATGAAACCAGTCCCTGGTGTAAAAAAGGTTGGGGCCCCCTGTTCTAAAAGATATATATCAGTTTTATATTATAAAACAATTTAAGTTGTAAAGTGTATTATTTCTTGAGTCTGACCTAATAAAATGTTATAAAATGGCTCCATTAAATAATAAAATAAACATATTTGTGAATGACTGTTGTTTTAAGTGTGAAAGAAATGCCTGATATTTAAATAAAAAGCAGGAATGATGTAGTTACATGTTATATCTATGTACTATGTATTACAAATTACTCAGTTCATATAATTCATCACTATTTTGATATTTGCAAAAAACAGCAGTCAACAACTCGTAGTGATATTGATAAAATAACATCTATATAAATTTATTATAATACATTATGTATGAATATAAAATCCTTAGGTATGGATTTATTTATAGAAGTTGCATTTCACAAAATGTTTAACATTTTAATAGTTTGAAATAGTATCTTGAATTCTGCATGCTTGTTTAATTAACTTAATTTAATGTAAGCGATCCAAATAAGATTTCATTGCTCAAGCAAAGAATATATACTTCCACATAGAAGTATGTTATTTTGCTTTGTGTATGCACACATTTGGCTCTGTGTGTATTATCAAGTTGTTCTGGACTCTGAATATATTCAAATATATAGAAACCTGGTGAAACTGATCAAAGATATACTATTTGAAACAGACAGTAGAATTTGTTCTTCTCAATTTATCTTTTAAAATGATTATTTTCCAGATAAAGAAGCCAAAATGAATATATCTTTAAAAGAATTTGCCATTTTGAATTATATAAGGAATTACATAAGGAATTGATTATTTTTGTATATGGGTCCTATATTCATGGAAACAATGTAATCCTGTAAAGTTCAAGAAAGATCTTGGTATTAACTGAATTAAAGTTATAGTTATATAATGGAGGATAAACTGTCAGATATGAAAAATAAAATGTGAACATTCTGAGTTTGGAACTCAAAAGTCTTAAGTTCAAATATCCAAGAAAACGAGTATGTCATATTTCCTAGAATATATTGAGTGGTTAATTGACCACTGAAATACATGTCTACTTACTATTTATATTGTGTATATATGAAAAAACTAAACAAAATTGAGTGGGAAATTCAGTCATCAAATAGAACTTCAGCAGTTTTTTCTTACTGATTGTAGAACCTGATCTACGTTCATCTAACCTAAAGTATCAAATTGTATATTTTCCATTGATCATCAGCTATCCTGGTCAAAAGATTAGTTTAATTTTTTAAATATATGAATATACAGAACAGTCTTAGAAATATTTTGCACAGCACAGAAAGAGTATTCTATTTTTTTAACATGTGATCATACAATATTTACGTGCCACAGAAGTGAGCGTCCTAAAATAAAGGTCTGTATAATATAGGAGAACTATTGTTGGCTCAGATACATAATAATCCAATTGAATTTTTTGGAGAAATATTAGCAAGTTATTTCTATAAATATACAGCCAATGAAACTATTTATAAACCATAAATGCAAATAATTGTAAAAACCTATAAGTCAACGCAACTTGGGTGTCCTCCTGGATTCGCGGCTGTCCTTGGACGACCATGTGACGGCCATGGCCAGGGGGGCTTTTTATCAGGTTCACCTGATATGCCAGTTGCGCCCCTTTCTAGATCGGGATGCCCTATGCACGGTCACTCAAGCCCTCGTTATTTCCCGCCTGGACTACTGTAACGCTCTCTACATAGGGCTGCCCTTGAGGTGCACTCGGAGACTCCAGCTAGTGCAGAATGCGGCCGCGCGGGGGATTTTGGGAGTCTCTCGGTACTCCCATGTAACACCTCTCCTGCGCGAGCTGCACTGGCTGCCTGTGGTCTTCCGGGTGCGCTTCAAGGTGTTAGTAACCATCTTTAAAGCGCTCCATGGCACGGGTCCTGGTTACTTGAGAGACCGCCTCCTGCCACATACCTCCCTTCGACCTGTCCGCTCCCACAGAGTGGGCCTCCTCAGGGTGCCGACAGCCGGTCAATGCCGGCTGGTGACTCCCAGGGGAAGGGCCTTCTTTGTGGCGGGCCCGGCCCTCTGGAACGACCTGCCCCCCGATATCCGTACTATCACGGACCTACGCCACTTCCGTCGGATGTTAAAAGCACATTTTTTTCATCTAGCCGGCCTGACGTAGACCAAGAATATAATTTTAAATTTTAATATTTATTGGTTTTAATCTTTTATAGTATTTAAATTTTAGCACAGAGTTAATAATTTAATTGTTTTTTATATTTTGTATGTGTTGTTGGGGTTTTTATCTTTCTGTGCACCGCCCTGAGTTCCCCCAGGGAAAATAGGGCGGTATATAAATCGAAATAATAAATAAATAAATAAATTAGTCCTTGTAATTATTTTACTCAGTAAGACACGTTACTTACACTAGGATAGTTTTCTTTGTGTATATACAATTTTAATATTTTTATAAAAAATAAATATGAAATTATAATTATTTAAAATGAGGAATTCATGAATCTGGAAACTAAGATTCTGTGTGTTCACTTTTTAAAATGGATTTCACCATTTTTCATTGGGCCCAGTTAAATGAATGTTGAATGTTGCAGCACAAGAAATAAGGATGTGAAAACCAAGGACCTAAGAGAGATAAGTCAGTGTTTTTGACACTGGGAACTCTTGTTAAAAAATGCACTTTTAAAATATTATTTACTTCTTAAAATATCTTCAGTTGTTGGAAAGAACTTGATTGCAAGAAATTATTAATGTTTATGAAATGCTGGTTTAATCTAAATCTTTTGTAAAAATATGAAAAGTATTATAAACTCAAAAAAAGTCTGATCTTATTGATTGGTTGAAGATTTTTATATAAAATTCTATGTGTACTTTTTTAAATATAGCAACAGGGAATATGTGTATACTAAATGATAACTTCTATAGAAAGCATTATATTTATATCTTTACTTTATACTTTTCACTTGATGCAATTTTAAGTTGTCCAATTACCTCTAATTTTTTAACATTGATCAATTAATCATTGACTGTTCAAGGTTGCTCATATTTAATATGCGGGAAAATGAATCATAGATTGTAATAGGTTTGTATATGTATAATTGAAAGTGTGGTGTTGGGGGGTTGGAATACAATAAGGTAAAATTGATAGAATGTAAGCACTTAAATGTATCCACTAAAATTAATCTTTCCTGAGATTATACACAATTTTTTCTTTGATTTTAGAAAGCAAAATTAAACAAAAATATGTATGAAAGATTGTGACCAAATAGATAGAGAATTTACAGTCCTTCTTCTAGCACAATTCCTCAGTTAAGTTGTTGGGTTATTTTTTGGCTTAATCAACCTGTGCTAATTATATATATGTTTCATTGTTAATGTGCACTTTTTCCAATGCTATGTTAATACATGTTTGATTAACATTTGCATACCATGCCTTTGAATTTGTTGATTCTGGTTCCCTTTCTTTTTATTATATGTGAATCTAAATTAAAAAGTGATAAGATTTTTGTGTAATATTTTTTCAGTCGACCAAAGTGATTTGAATAGCATATCTTTGCCTTTACCAACATAGTTGTAACATTTTTCTTTTGAATATATAGTTTATGGTTTTCCCCCAAAAAAACTGGAGTACAAAGATGACACTTACACCAACAATCATAATTCAAATTCAAATTGATGTAAAAGTTTTTCTCTTTGGCATGTATTAGACACATTATAACTGTCCAGGTTATTTAATAGGAACCAGGTTCAGTTAATTTAACCTAGGTCTAACATAATGTTTATAATGTTTACCCATTAATAAGTAAAACACAGTAACATTATACGAGAACAATAACATTAAATTATCATGTTTGTATCTTTAACATTATAAAAAAAATATTACTGTGTTCTCCATAGTAATGGAGGTAGCAGCCAGACTGGGTTGACATCATCCGCTCACTGAAAGGACTGAGTCTGATGAAGCTGTTAAGTCATGCCTCTGTCACTAGGCAGACCCAGCTTTCGACTCAGTCCCTCAGTGAGGATGGATGTGTCATAGTGTTGCTCTAGTACAGGGGTCCCCAACCTCTGGGCCACGGACCGGTGCCGGTCTGTGGCTTGGTAGGAACCGGGTCTCAGGGCTGGAGAGGAGGAGGAGGGAGGAGGGGGCAGCCCCCTGGGCAGAGTGCGCTGGAGAGCGCAGGCGCGGTTGTTCGCGCCATTGGAGTGCGGCTCTTCCTCCACCCTCGTCGATGGTGGGACTCCTGGGTGCCGCCGAAGCAGCCCTCCCTACCGGCCGCCAATTCCCTTCCTTCTTCCCCCCGCAGAGCTTCCAAAGCCGGCATGCCAGCCACTCGTCGTCTTCTAGGGGCTGCCGTTCCTTCCCCCCCAACACACGGAGGCTTCTCAGCTCCTGCAAGGAGCCTGAGCGAGCGAACGAGCGACCAAGCACGGCGGCCGGGGCAGGCTAAGGCGAGTGAGCGCGGCGGGCCGGGCTGAGGAGGCTCCGTGGGGGGAAGGAGGAAGGGAATCGGCGGCCGGTAGGGAGGGCTGCTGTGGCGGGGACGATGACAGACAGAGACCGGCACAGACACAGAGAGAGACAGGGAGGGAGGGGGGAATCAGAGAGTGACAGACACACACAGAGAGAGAGGGAGGGAGGGAAAGAGAGAGACACAGAATGAGTGATTAAGTGCGTGAATGTGAGACAGACAGACACACACACACATAGAGTGACAGATGGGCGGATGAAGGAGAGAGAGACAGAGAGAGAGAGAGAGAGAAAGAAAAAGAGAAAGAAAGAAAAAAGTGGGAGAGAGAGAGAAAGAAAGAGAGAGAGAGAGAGAAAGAAAGAAAGACAGAGAGAAAAAAGAAAGAGACAGAAAGAGAAAGAGAGAGAAAGAAAGAAAGAGAAAGAAAGAGTGAGAGAAAGAGAAAGAAAGAGAAAGAAAGAGAGAAATAGGGAAAGAAAGAGAAAGAGAGAGAGAGAGAAAGAGAAAGAAATAAAGAGAAAGAAAGAAAAAGAGAGAAAGAGGGAAAGAAAGAGAAAGAGACAGAGAAAGAAAGAAAAAGAAAGAAAGAAAGGAAGAAAGAAAGAAAGAACTTATGACCACAATTGAGCCCAAAAGTTTGGTTGTTAACCAAGACCATTGTTAAGTGAGTTTCACATTTTCCAAGATGGCCATGCCCACCCAGCCACATGACTGCTGAGCCACTCAGCCAGTCCGCAAAACTTTCTTGAAAATGAAAGCGGTTCCTGGTGCAAAAAAGGTTGGGGACCCCTGCTCTAGTAGCATTGCTCATTATATGAATATATATCTGGACATTTGTCAGAATAACTGATCAAAACCTTGTGAGACAAGCTGCAGGGGCACAGTAGGAGTACTCCGCCACTCCTTTTATCAAATAAAAGTTGAGCAGCAAATGCGGCGAAGACAAGCTGCTGTGGAACACCCACAGAGTTATAAAGCAATCACCGGAAGAGCTCTACAGGCAGGTAGGCTCCCTCTTCTCATTCCGCAGCTCTCTTGACAGCCTCCAACTTAAAGCGGCACAGCTGGCAGTTAAATAAGGCACGAATTGCCATTTTGGAGGAGGAGGCAGAGGTAGTGCTGATTGCCCCTCACTGGCCTCACTGGTCTTGGTTCACTGACTTTCAGACTCTATCAGTGGACAGGCACTGGAGGATCTCTTGATTCAGGATCTCCAGCAGTCAGGGGTTTCTGCAGCATCCAGACCCTCAGTGGCTCCAGCTGATTGTCTGGTGCTTGGGTACAACGTCCAGGACAATTTTTCTGCCAGGGTCATCTGGACAATCCAGGCAGCTAGAATGCAGTCCACAGAGCAAATATACAACGACTTGGTGTACATTCTGTTCCTGGTGTGCTGGTAAGACTCTAGACCCAATTAGGGCGATTATCCCCCAGGTCCTGGATTTCCTCCAGGATGGACTGGATAGGGGGTTGTTTCCAAATACTATTTGGAGGCAAGTAGCAGCTATCTATTTGGTGTTGACTTGTGGGAGACTCTAGTCCTTAACCCAGCACCCTACCTTGCAGTGTTTTCTGAAAGGGGCTACTAACATCAAACCGCCCAAGGTACACAGGTACCCCACTTGGGATTTACCTAAGGTCCTAGATCCCCATTTGAACCTTTACACACTGTGTCTCTGAGGTCCCTTACCCTGAAGGTAGCCTTCCTGGTGGCCATAACCTCCACCAGGTGTATAGGACCTTGGTATATTTCACCATGTGGTATTGCACCTGGACCCCTCCTTCATCCACAAGGTGTGCTCCTGTTTTCACCAGGTTCAATAATTTATTCTTCCCAATTTCTGCCAGGAACCATCACATCCCCTAGAAAGAAAGTGGCACACCTTGGACATGAGGAGGTCTCTAAAGATCTACCTGAAGAGAACCTTGCCATTCAGGAAATTGGAGGCACTATTTGTGTCCTTCCAACCAGCATTTCTAGGCCAGAAAGTAACTGCTCCCATAGTTGGTAGATAGTTGAGGGCCTGCATTGCCAGGGCATATCATATTTACATCAGAATGCTTTTTATAGACTATAGCTCGGCCTTTAACACCATCTTACCAGGCATTCTCATTGAAAAGTTGACTGACCTGAATTTCCCTCCCCTTACTTGTGAATGGATCAAAGACTTCCTGACCAATCATCCACATACAGCAAGGGATGGGTCCTTTACATCTTCCATGCTGAAGCTCAGCACAGACTCTCCTCAGGGCTGTGTGCTCAGCCCCTACCTCTACTCACTGTATACATATGACTGCATATCCTCTGATCCATCCAACATCATAATAAAGTTTGCAGATGACACAACAGTGGTGGGTCTCATAACTGGAGGGGACGAATCAGCATACAGGGAAGAAGTCCAGAAGGTATCCGTATGGTGCTCAAGAAACAACTTACATCTAAATACTAGCAAGACAAAGGAGATGGTGCTAGATTTCCAGAAGCACAGAGAGGAACCTGCCCCACTGTATATTGCGGGGGGCTGTGTGGAGAGGGTTTCCTCTTTTAAATTCTTAGGAGTGCTTATTAGCCAAGATCTCACCTGGAAAAACAACACGTCTCTGGTGATTGGAAAAGCCCAACAGAGACTTCATTTCCTTAGAGTCCTGTGGAAAAATCAGTTGGAACAATGGCTGATGACCTCTTTCTATTGGTCCACCATAGAAAGTGTCCTCACATATTGTATCACAGTGTGGTATGCTGGTTTAACAGGGTGCTCCAATCTGTACATAGGGCTGGAGTTTCTTCAGACCTGGTATAAACCCTCCCAGGGGGACTACTCCATCTTTGGTACATCCCAGTCTGGATGCTACCTTCACTACAATGGAGAAAGGGCATTTTTTCCTTACCTGCGATGCCTATTCTTATAGTGTGGAGGTAGCATCCAGCCCCTCCCAAGAAAGGCTGGTCCTTTAACTTATTACCACAATTATTAAGTGATTTTACCATTAGAGACTAGAGTGGACTTCCCACCAGGAGTGATACATCAGCGATACATCAACATGGATGCCGGGCATCTACATGACTATCTTAGAGGATGACACATCAAGTCTGACAGAATTCCTTCACTGAAAGCTGGGTCTGGCTAGCAACAGGGGCATGGCTTAACAGCCTCATCAGTCTCAGTCCTATCAATGAGCGGATGATGTCAGCCCAGTCTGGATGCTACCTCCACACTATGAGAATAGGTATCTCAGTTAAGGACCAATGCCTATTTTTAGTTATCTACAGGCTGCAATGTACAATTGCTTTTTTTGAATAATTCACAATTTTGTTTTCCTTTTCCTTTTTTTTTTAAAGCACAAATAACAATATGGAGATACTTTTGAGAGTGAAATCCTTTTGGAGTACTGGAGCCTAGTGAACAAACTTTAATGGATTTTTGAGAAATTTCTCAGAACACAAAAGGCTGTGTGGCTAGCTTTTTCTTGTCTCTCATACTTTTCCTAATTTAAAAGAACTAGTTGCGACCCAAAAGGGTATATTTAGCCATGCTCTTTTTTCTTGATTTGCAATTGAATAAAGAGCAACACAGTAGATTCATGTGAATGTTCATCCTTTTCATAACTGTGCAAATGACTCCTCTGCTAGATTACCATATTTTTTGGAGTATAAGATAATAATAATAATAATAATAATAATAATAATAATAATAATAATAATAATAATAATTTATTTTATATACCACGTCCTCTCCCCAGGGGGACTCGGAGCGGTGCACAGGGAAAACATTAAAACACATAAAATATATACATAAATAAATACAATAAGTAAAAACAGATTAAATCTAATTGTCCCTGCACTAAAATCCCCATTTTTAAAATTAACGTTCCCTAACCCCTAAGGTAGAGACTAACCTAGGCCGGCCAAGCAGAAAAAATGTGTTTTTAATTTCTGACGGAAGGAGCGGAGGTCCGTAGTTGTTCTAATATCGGGGGGAAGGTCGTTCCAGAGGGCTGGGCCCGCCACAGAGAAGGCCCTTCCCCTGGGAGTCGCCCGCTGACAAAGTCTAGTGGACAGCACCCGGAGAAGTCCCTCTCTGTGGGAGCGAATCGGCCGTGAGGATGTATGGGGCAAGATCCAATCCCGCAGATAGCTAGGTCCCGAGCCATGGAGCGCTTTGAAGATGAGAACTAGCACCTTGAAGATGCACCGGAGTATAATAATAATAATAATAATAATAATAATAATAATAATAATAACAACAACAACAACAATAATAATAATAACAATAATAATAATAATCATCATCATCATCTTCATTGTCATTGTAATAAGATTGTAATAAAATTATAAGATGTATAAGATGCACCCAGGTTTTGAAGAGGCAATTTTTTTTTAAAAAAAGTAGGTAAGTAGATAGAGGGATAGAGAGGGAGAGAAAGAGAGAGAAATACAGTAGGGAAGTAGGGAGAGAGAGAGAGAGTAGGTAGGTAGGTAGGTGGAGGGAGGGAGAGAGAGAAATACAGTAGGTAGGGAGAGAGAGAATGTAGATAGGCAGGTAGGTAGAGGGATAGAGAGAAATAGAGAGAGAAATACAGTAGATATGTAGGGAGAGAGAGAGAGTAGGTAGGTAGGTATATAGAGGGGGAGAGAAATACAGTAGATAGGTAGGAAGAGAGTGTGTAAGGTAGTTAGAGAGATAGAGAGAGAAATATATATATAGAGAGAAATACAGTAGATAGGTAGGTAGAGAGAGTAGGTAGGTAGGTAGGTAGATGTTTCCAGGTGTATTTACCCATGTGCTGGAGAATGAAATCACTGACCATCTTTGGAACAAATCTTTGTTTCTGCAGGCACAGTACTTGGCCAATGTGATTCTCATCAATCACTCTAACTAAACAGCTTTCCAAAAGGGGGAAAAAAACCCTTTTTGCACTGTGCAAACCTCCCCCAAGCGGCCCGTTTTTCGTGAAAATGGCCCCCTTTTTTCAAATAAAAGGCATGAATAGCCTTGAGGGGACTTATAGGGTGCTCCGGGGGGGAGGGGTCAAAAATGAACAAAAAACCCGGCACATTTATCACGAAAACGGGCCGTTTTTTGGTTTAAAAAATTGCATGTATAGCCTTATGGAGGCTTATAGAGTGCTGCTGGGGGCTGGGAGGGGGGGCAAAAACACCCTGTTTTTTGCTCATTTCTGCCCTCTCCAACCCCCAGGAGCTCTCTGGAAGCCTCCATAAGGGTATGCGTGCAGCCATTTTGGTGAAGGGGCAGGGTTTCAGGAGGCAAAAAATGCTGTATTCGATGTATAAGATGCACCCAGATTTTTCAGCCTCTTTAGAGGAAAAAGGTGCGTCTTATACTCTGAAAAATACGGTAATCTAAAGAAAAAGTACAATTGTTTTTGCAATAAGATAGGTTAAAATCAAACCTTAGAAAATACTACCACATTTTCTAATAATATAGGATCTAATCCATGCCAAATCAGACTTTTGGTATATTTGGTTGTAGAGTTTCTAACTAGAGAGGTAATGGATTGAAAATGCTGCTATATAAATGCACTCCACCAATTACAGATAGCTTTTAGGTTCAGTGCCAAGACTAACTGGAAGACTGGATTCAAGCAGTATCACTTCATGCTGTAGTATCCATGCCAATCAAACACATCATGTTGAGAAGGTACCCAACCTTCCATAGCAGACATAGGGAAGTAGGTTAAAAACAATAGAAATGTGGCAAAACTTGCCATTCTTCTGTTGAAACAGATTCCTTGAACTAAAATATAACATTCACTGGCAATCTTAGTAATAATAAGTAATAAAATAATTATCACTCAGTAATAAGAAATGTTCAGGCTTAAAAACAGGATGCTAGTTATCTAAATGAGTTTTCTCACTATGTTTAACAAGGGTACTTGGAGATGAAATTAACTCAATTGAAGCTCCACATGTGCTTGCCTTTTTAGCTTCCATTAAATATTATATGGAGATCTTAAATATATTTAACTTTCTGTGTTCATAGAATTCTTAACAAAATTGCCAGAAAATCAGTCATTTTTTCAAGTGCTTATATTTAAGTAATTCAAATTACATGCACATTTATTGAATCAAAATATTCATTTTTTTCTGATATATTAAGTAGTAAAATGTGATCTTGAATTCTGTTGGCTGAAGAATTTGGAAACGAAAAAAACCAGAATTATTAACATAAATCAGATGACGTAACCTGGTGTACATCATATTAAAATTGTATGTATATAGAATTTTTTTTGCAAAACGATTTTTAAAAAAAGAACCTAGTAGGGGACTTTTTTGAATTACAGGATGCCATTAATAAATAGTAGTAATCTAAACAATAAAAATAAAGACTGGTTTATGCCAGCTCAGTAATCTTGATGTGCATGACTAAATCATTATGTATAACTTGCCTGTGTGACTGTACTATCAAATACATTTTATTGTAAACCAGAGGGTGCCACAAAGAAGAGGGAGTCAAACTTTTCTCCAAGACACCTGGGGGCAGGACAAGGAGCAATGGGTGGAAACTAACCAAGGAGAGAAGCAACTTAGAACTAAGGAGAAATTTCCTAACAGTAAGAACAATTAACCTCTGGAACAGCTTGCCTCCAGCAGTTGTGAATGCCCCAACCCTGGAAGTCTTTAAAAAGATGTTAGACAGCCATTTGTCTGAAATGGTATAAGATTCCTGCCCATGCAGGGGGTTGGACTAGAAGACCTACAAGGTCCCTTCCAACTCTGCTATTGTATTGTATTGTATTGTATTGTAATTTATACTGACAAAGGTTTCAGTAGTTAGGAGAGAAAAGTTCCAGAACAGGCATGGAATTTAATAGCAAAAAAAGAAAAACAAATGCTAAACATTATTTTTTGATGCAAAATAATAGAATTTTTAAAGAAACAGATGCATGTACAGTTTAGTACCTCCCAAATTGAAGCTAATTTAAAAGATAAGTAGTCAAACATTATAGCAGTCTAGTGCCATATTTGTCCCCCTACACACAAAGCAAACATATATACCGTATTTTTCGGAGTATAAGACGCACCGGAGAATAAGACGCACCCAGGTTTTGAAGAGGCATTAAAAAAAAAAGTAGGTAGGTAGATAGAAGGATAGAGAGGGAGAGAAATAGAGAGAAATACACTAGATAGGTAAGTAGGGAGAGAGAGAGTGTAGATAGGTAGGTAGGCAGAGGGGGGGGGAGAGAAATACAGTAGGTAGGTAGGGGGACAGAGTGTGTAGTTAGGTTGGTAGGTAGATAAAGGGATAGGGAGAGAGAGAGAGAAATACAGTAGGTAGGTAAGTAGAGAGAGAGTGTGTGTAGATAAGTAGGTAGATGGATAGAGAGAGAAATAGAGTGAGAGAGAAATACAGTAGATAGGTAGTGGGGGAGAGAGAGTAGCTAGAGAGGTAGATGGGGGGAGAGAGGGAAATACAGTAGGTAGGGAGAGAGAGAGTGTAGATAGGTAAGCAGGTAGAGGGGTAGAGAGAAAAATAGATAAACAGAGAGAAAGCGAGAGAAATACAGTAGATAGGTGGGGAGAGAGAGAGTGTAGGTTGGTAGGTAGATGTTTCCAGGTGTATTTACCCATGTTCTGGAGAAGGAAATCACTGACCACCTTTGGAACAAATCTTTGTTTCTGCAGGCACAGTACTTGACCAACCTAATTCTCATCAATCACTCTAATTAAACAGCTTTCCGAAAGGAAAAAAAAACCCTTTTTGCACTGTGCAAACTTCCCCCAAACGGTCCGTTTTTTGCAAAAATGGGTCCATTTTTTTTCACATAAAAGGCATGAATAGCCTTGGGAGGGCTTGCAGAATGCTCGGGGGGGGGCCCTCAAAACGAGGAAAAACAGCCCATTTGTTTCGTTAAAACCGGCCATTTTTTGGTCAAAGAATAGCATGCATAGCCTTATGGAGGCTTATAGAGTGCTGCTGGGGGCTGGGGGGGCAAAAACGCCCTGTTTTTTGCTCATTTCTGCCTTCCCCAGCCCCCAGGAGCTCTCTGGAAGCCTCCATAAGGGTATGCGTGCGGCCATTTTGGTAAAGGGTCGGGGTTTCAGGAGGTAAAAAAATGCTGTATTCGATGTATAAGATGCACCCAGATTTAGAGGAAAAAAGGTGCGTTTATACTCTGAAAAATATGGTAGTCACTACGACAGAACTCAATGACAAAAAATTAAATATATCTTCTATGGCATTACAATGCAAATCCCACCACCAAATTTGGATGCAAGTATGTATATCATGGCCTTTACAATGTGACATTATTTGTACCATGTCCTCCACAGCACACTCATATAGTTGACTTGCACAATGGGTAAGCAATTCCAAGGTTCAGGAATTCCAATATAGTGTAACCCATGACAGAATAGTGATGATTGCATAACTGCAATATATAATAATGTGAAATTATCTTTCAAGCTGGCCTACAAAAGCTAGATGGGTACACATAATCCTTGATTTATAACCAGTCACTTGATCATTTAAAGTTATAATAGATTTGAAAACTTACTTATAACCCTTCGTTAAAGTTACAGTTGCTGCATCAGCCCCATAATTAGTTGACCACATTTTGCAACATTTTTGCCCTTTTCTAGCAAAAAAACACACTCATTGGATAACCTTTACCCAGATTTACAACCATGTAATTCACTTAATAACCATGGTGACTCACTTAATAACCATCATAAAAGTGGTTGCAAAATTAAGTCCAATCATGTCGCAACTCAACTTACAACCACCATGTCTTAGAACCAAAATTCCAGGCACAATTATGATCATAAGCCAAGGATCACTTGTAAGTTATTAAATAAACAAGTACACAGAGCTATGTAATATTGGTTCTAATAATGCTACTTTGCTTAGCTGTGAGTTACTGGTCTAGTAGTATGTGCTGATTTTTTCTTCTTCTATTCATTCTTTGATATCCCCTGCACTTTTCTTGGCAAAGTTTTTGAGAAATCGTTAGCTCTTGCCTCCTTTCTAGAGCTGAGAGAAAATGACTTTGAGTTGAGCTGGTATTGTGTTTAAGTTTATATGCTGATACTACTCTCCAAGGCTTAGAACTAAAGTTCTGATGGCTTAGAGCTCTGTTATTTAAAATATTACCTGCCAGTGCCACCCAACCCACATGTTAAGATGGGTTATTGTTTTCATTATACAATCTGAAGGTTCCGTTGATAGTAATATGGTAAGGATAAAGGATTTCTTACAATTATGGCTCTTAAGCAGTGAAAACGAAGCTGGCATTTACATGTCTTTTTAAAAACAACTAAGACATTTCCGCTTCTCCAGAATTGTAAACAATTGCTTGGACCTGACTTCTTTTTGAAAATGAAATTTCTTTAAGATAAAAAGGCATTCGGATGAAAAAAAGTCTGATTGCTGGTGGGAAAAACTTTTGGGCATCATGCTTTCTGTTTCAGTAAGATTGCAACATTGTCTCAATAGAGGTGGAAGTAGCATCCATGCATGGGTTGACATTGTCCGCCCTCGGATTGGACTGAGTCTGATTACAGATAATTATAACACACCCTTGTTGCTAGCCACACACAGCTTTTTGACTCAGTCCACTCCGAAGGCAGGATGTGTCATTGTTAGCTCCTAAAAAAATAGATTTAATGATTAGTTATATAGATTGGAAATTTCTCTAAATTTGGCTTCTATTATTTCTGGTGCTGCCTGGATTGAGGAAATTAGGGCTGGAGCGTGAGGGCCTGAGCCCATAGCTCGCCCTGTTGAACTGCTTGCCCTGTTGACCAACTGACAGGTTTAAGCGGGAGAGAGCATAGTGCTCTTTGTCTGTGGCCAAGGCAACAAACTGAGGCACAGATCCCTGCTTCTCTCCAGGCCAGTAGAGCAATACCACAATGGTTCTTTTGCTCTGTTCTAATGGCATGGCCACCTTCACTCTTTCAGCACTTTTTGACACCTTACTAAAGGCACTGCAACTGAGGCACATTGTCACTGGCGCATAGAGGACTGTTTGCAGCTGCAGCAGCTTCTGCGCCAGCCCCCTGTTGCTGCTGAGCTTTGAAGTAGCCGCAGGGTTTGAGATTTATTTATTTATTTGTTTGTTTGTTTGTTTGTTTGTTTGTTTGTTTATTTATTTATTCATTCATTCATTCATTCATTCATTCATTCATTTATTTATTTATTTATTTATTTATTTATTTATTATTTAGATTTATAAACCGCTCACTTTTCCTACAGGGACTTGGGGCGGTGCACAGGAAGTTAAAAAACATATAAACATGGCAATTATAAATAATTAAAACCGAATTAAATAATTATCTCCTGTGCTAATTTTTTTTTAATCATTAAAACTATTACCCCTTTTAAACCCAATTAAAACAATTTGAACTTCAGACTATAGGCTAAGTGAAATCGATTAGGCCAGACCGGCCTGATAGAACAAATAGGTCTTTAGTTTCTGGCGGAAGGAGCGGAGGTCTGTAGTTGTTCTAAGATCGGGGGGTAGGTCGTTCCAGAGGGTTGGGCCCAACACAGAGAAGGCCCTTCCCCTGGGTGTCGCCCGCTGGCATTGCCTAGTGGACGGCACCTGGAGAAGTCCCTCTCTGTGGGAGCGAATCGGCCAAAGGGATGTATGGGGTAGGATGTGATCCCGCAGATAACTAGGTCCCGTGCCATGGAGCGCTTTAAAGGTGGTAATCAACACCTTGAAGCGCACCCAAAAGGCTACAGGTAGCCAGTGCAGCTCGCACAGGAGCGGTGTTACATGGAAGTACCTAGAGGCTCCCAAGATTGCCCGCGCGGCCGCATTCTGGACTAGCTGCAGTCTTCTGGTGCACCCCAAGGGAAGCCCCATGTAGAGAGCATTGCAGTAGTCTAGCCGGGATGTCACAAGCGCATGAGTGACTGTGCGAAGGGCGTCCCGGTCCAGTAGGGGACGCAACTGCCGCACCAGGCGAACCTGGTGGAACGCCCCCCTGGCCACGGCCATCACATGGTCTTGCATAGACAGCCGGGTATCCAGGAGGATGCCTAAGTTGCGTGCCCGATCCACAGGGGCTAGATGTTCACCCCCTATGGCCAGTGATGGAGTCAACTGGTTGTACCGGGATGCCAGAAACCACAGCCACTCGGTCTTGGATGGGTTGAGTCTGAGTCTGTTCCTTCCCATCCAGACCTGCACGGCTTCCAGACACTGGGACATCACTTCGACGGCATCGTTGGGGTGGTTTGGGGTAGAAATGTACAGCTGTGTATCATCAGCGCACAGATGGTACTCTACCCCGAAACCACAGATGATCTCACCCAGTGGCTTCATGTATGTGTTGAACAGGAGCGGCGAGAGGACCGACCCCTGAGGCACCCCACATGTGAGGGGTCTTGAGGTCGACCTCTGCCCTCCTGCTAACACAAATTGCGATTGGCCGGAGAGGTAGGAGGAGAACCACCGTAAAATGGTGCCCCTCACCCCAACCCCTCCACACGATGCAATAGGATACCATGGTCGATGGTATCAAAAGCCGCTGAGAGGTCTAACAGGACCAGGATGGAGGAACAACCCCCATCTCTGGCCCTCCAGAGATCATCCACCAATGCGACCAATGCCGTCTCAGTGCTGTGCCCGGGCCGGAAGCCGGACTGGTGCGACTTGAGATAATCAATCTCCTCCAGGTGACGGGGGAACTGCTGTGCCACCACACTCTCTACAACCTTCGCCAAAAAGTGAAGGTTGGAGGCCGGACGATGATTTACTAACAATGCTGGGTCAAGGGAAGGCTTCTTGAGGAGAGGTCTCACCACCGCCTCTTTCAAGATGGTAGGCAAGAGCCCCTCACTCAAAGAAGCGTTCACTACTTCCTGGAGCCAGCCTCGTGTAACCTCCCAGAATGCCAGTACAAGCCAGGAGGGACACGGGTCCAATAAACATGTGGTGGCTCTCAGTTGCCCACGTAACCTGTCCATATCTTCGGAAGTAACAGAGTCAAACTCCTCCCAAGAAGGTGTCTCAAGACCTGCCTTCGACAATCCCTCCAGACCACTTTCGGTGGAGACCAACTCGCTCCAAATCTGGGCGATTTTATCCTGCAGATACTCTCCAAATTCCCCTGCTCTGCCTTGCAGAGGGGCTTCCCGCTGCCTCTGATGAAGGAGGGAGCGGGTCACCCCAAACAGGGCGGCAGGGCGGATCTCTGCTGATGCAATAAGAGTGGCAGAATGATGACGCTTGGCCACTCTCATCGCCACAAGGTAAGTCCTCAAATGGGATCTTACCTGTGTTCGATCGGATTCAGACCGTGTGGATCTCCATCTCCTCTCTAGGCGTCTCTTGTGGCGTTTCATCACCCTTAGCTCCTCAGTGAACCAAGGAACCTGGGTCGCTCTCCGCCGCAAGAGAAGCCGCAAGGGCGCGACCCGATCCAAGGCCCCCGTGGCCGCGGTATTCCATGCAGCCACTAGGTCCTGTGTTGGGGTGCGGGTCAGGGTCACAGGTAATGGCCCAAGCTCCGTCTGGAACCTCTCAGGGTCCATCAGGCGCCTGGGGCAGAACCACCTAGGAATTTCTGGTTCCGCCTCCCCGCGGTGGGGTGTAGTGGTTAGAAAGTTGAGCCGGAGAAGTGTTTGATCCCACTATGACAGAGATATAATGGCTAGCTCCCCTACACCAAGATCACTCATACACTGGCCAGAGACGAAAATAAAATCCAGCGTGTGTCCTCCCTCGTGTGTGGGGCCCTCAATTACCTGGGTCAGGTCCATGGCCATCATGGAGACCATGTACTCCCGAGCTACCTCGGTTGATTCGCCAGCCGATGGCAGATTGAAGTCCCCCAAGACTACAAGTCTGGGGGTCTCAACCGCCACCTCAGCGATGACCTCGAGGAGCTCGGGCAGGGCTGCTGATACGTAGCGGGGAGCTAGGTACACAAGCAGCAAGCCCAACTGCCTCCCAGGGCCCCATCTCACATAGAGGGACTCACAGCCGGTGGTCTGTGGCACAGTGGTCTCTCTCGGCTCCAGACCTTCCTTAATAACAACCGCCACCCCCCCACCCCTGCCTAGGGCCTGCGGTTGATGAAATGCACGGTATCCTGTTGGGCACATTTCCACGAGAGGTAGACCCCTCTCGTGGCCCAACCAGGTCTCCGTAATCCCCACCAGGTTCGGCTCCCCCTCCGACACAAGGTCGTTGATGAAGGGGGGCTTTGTTGGCCACCGACCTGGCATTACACAACATCAACCTAGGGCTGTGGCACGGTGAACCCTGACCTCCTAGATCGCGGGGGGAGCTCAGGGGGTTGGGACATATGACTGCTTGTAGCCAGCAGCCGCAATCCTCCTCCCGATGATGGAATTCCCGTCCCCTGTCCCCCCTACCCCTCCCTAAGACCGTTCTGATCGGAAAACCCTCTGTGAAATCGACCCCTATTCCCCCCGCCTTATTGGGCCCATCCGCTTCCATATCCAATCCGCCCGCCGGCTTGACGATATTCCCAGCCTTAGACTGACTAATCCCTCCCTCCACCCTGGAACCCCTAAAAGCCGGATCACATAATTTAATAAAAATCCCCTAAGTCTGTGCTTCCTCCACTTCTCTTGACTAACTAGTCCTTCATTGAAGTGTGCCCTAGGTAACACAGCGGGCCAAACCTGCGAGAGAGGGGACTCTCGCAGTAAGAGGAGGTCTGCCCTTGAGTACATGCTCAGTCACAGATATTACAGGGACCACGTTGGTTAAAAAGTTATAAGATGTTATATAAGGTGCTAAAAATATAGATGGTTAAAATATATAAATATAAAATAGATAAATATAAAATAGTTCAGTAGAATGGTTCGGCTCAGAAAGTTCGAATTAAAAACACGGGCAATAAGTCAGTTCGTACAAAAGCTACGGATGATATAAATATAGAGTCTGATGTCCTTCAGCCCTGCGACTAGTGTCCCGGGTGGCGCCCCATGGGGCTCTTCGGTGGCTCAGGCCTGACTCTACTATGGCTGGAAAAGTGCAGCCATTATATTACAGCCACACTGGCATCAACGCCAGCCCTTTGATCCTTGTGGTTGGGCTTTATTGGTGATGCTAGCAGAGCAGCTGAGCTCAGAAGTCCTAGAAGCAGACAAGGAACTCTGTGAGAGTGGCAGGTGAGAGCGCCAAAGATCACCCCTTGTTTTTTCGGCTATCTGCTGCCCTCAGAGTTGACTGAGTGACCCAATTAGGGCACGGGACTCCATTTTTACAAGTTAGAGCTGCTGGTCGTTAAAAAGGGAGTGGGATGCCATTTTGTTTTTTCATCCAGGCAGCCTCACACGATGGAGGGGTCTGCCTCTTCGGAGCCTATTAAGGCCCAAAGTACAACTGAGGGGACAGTTAGCCAGGGTCTCCTCATCCCTGTTGAAGCTTCCACATCGCAGGCTGGGGCTGAACTCAGGGGGCGCAAGAAGGCAGATTACTCAGCCAGTCACTCTTCCAAAAGCAGAAACGCCTCAAAATCGGCCTTAAAATTTGAGAAGAGGAAAGATAAGACACTGGACAGGCTGTGCTCCAAGTCTGCATCTCAGAAGCCTCATTCATCCTCATCCAAAGTTGAACAAGGCTCAAATGTAACCAGTAGGACTTTCTAGCTGTCCCCTATTAGATTGGAGGAGGAACCCGGGCCTTTCCGTCTGTTTTTCCCCATTAGCACATCAGGCCTATTGGGGTCAGGCACCAATCTCCAAGGGCCCATAATGGCAGGTGAACAGATCAGGGCCAGGAGTAACAGGCCTGCTGAGGCCACATTCACCCCTATGGCTGCAGGACTTCATCCAGAGATGCACATTTTTTGAATTTTGAATTTTATTGAATTTTTATACTGGACCTCTCCAGCGGGACTCAGGGCGGTTTACATGACCTCTCTGGCCTTGCCCAAATCCAAGATATCATAGCATCAGCCATTAGCCAGGGTATATCGGCGGGGCTACAACAAGGAACAGGATTAGCCCCACCAGCTGCCCCTGTGGTTCCTCCAATTTCAGTTCCAGCGTCATGTGTGCAGGGGAACCTACCCCCGGCTTGCTCCCAGCATAGTCAGTCTCTGGTGTCGGAGGAGGGAGAGATTAAGGATGCTGAGTTTTTTGAGGATGAAGAGGCAGTTCCAGAGAAATGCTCACTTCAAAACTCTGCTAACCAAGGCTAAGGCTTCAGCCAGTTTTGGGGCACAGGCATCAACACCAGCGCCTGCTGCAGCATCTGCTTCTGCAGATTTTTTTTTTTACAGAGCAGACAGTGGAGACGAAAACTGTTCCTGCACCTAAGCTGTTCCTTGACGTCGTGCAAAGGCAGTGGATTTCACTTACATCGGGTCCTACACCTTCCTCTATGGATAGACAGTTTTATAATTTTGCCAATGACCAGGGGCAACTACTTCAGGTTCCAGTGGTTGATGCCCCAGTGACGGCTCCCTACACGGTTACCACCATGCTGGGCACGCAAGAGGAGGTCCTCAAACCAGAGGACAACAGGGCCGATCTCACGATGCAGCAAGGTCATCAGGCGGCGGCTTGGGCAGTTTGTACGTCAATGACGGCATCCTTCTTGAGCTCATGTCTCTTCTGGCTTCAACACCTGCAGCAGAGCATCCCGGCAACCAATTTGAGGGCTCACCAGGATCAGAATAAGATGATCACTGCAGTACAGTTTACGGCTGCTGCTACTGTTAACTTCACAAGATTTGTGTTCCGGGCCATCTCAGTCTGTTGGTTTATCAAGGGACCGTCTCTCTGTGCTCTCAGGATCCCATCCCTCGTTGACCTTCTTACAAATTTAATATCTCTCTCTCTGGGTACTTCATTTATCCTGGCATATGCTGAGTTTATTCTATATATCAAATCAATGTCCCCCCTAATCTCATCCTTAGGCTTGTGTACATAATCTGCTAAAATTGTGCACATTAAATCCGTTAAATCTTCACCACTCTCCTCAGGAACATTCTGAAATCTTAAAAAATATGACATCCTTTCAAAATCCATCCTAGACATATGACCAGTTAAATCCCCTATTTCATTATTAATACTTTTAAGCTCTCCCCTTGTCCCAGCCAACCCCACCTCCAGCCCATCAATCTTTTGTGTGTTTTCCATTAATTTCTTCTGCGTCTCCAAAAGTTCTAATTTAGAACTGACATGGTCCTTCCTCATTTCTTTAATTTCTTTCACCAAGGTCTGAAGAGTCTCTTCCATAGCTGTTAATCTAGCATCCGTATCAGGTTTTTCGGGTAACATCGAGGTGATTTTAGGTTGATGTGTCTGCTTCTTTGAAGCCATGATGAAAGAATTAAGTCTGTGTCAGTAAAATGGCATCTGCTGAAGAGGAGTTAATGAGACAGGGTATGAACAAATTCCAATAAACAAAGTCACAGTTTGGTCTAATTTGAGTCCAGAGAGAAACCAATTTCTTCAAGCAATCAAATAAAAAAGAAAGAAAGAAAGAAGCACTTCAGGGAAAGGTCCAATTAATCATTTAGATGCAATCATTAATAAAAAGAGAAAGTCCCGAGCACAAAGGAATGTCAGTAATTTTCCATGAAAAGTATATCTCCTGAGAACAAAGGAACGCCATCTACCCCCGCCCAACTGGAAGCCACCGGGAATCCACAAGTAAAAATTGTTTCTTTGTTGCCAGACTTCGATTCTAAGTATCCAACAATCATTCCGGAAAGACTTTCACTATCCTTTAAAGAAATTTGGATGGTGATTTCTCCGCTTCCTCAAGCCTGAGGAGCATTTTTAAATTGCTGCTTTTTTCCATTCCGAGGGAGGGTTTCACAAACTCCCCCCTCCATCTTCTTTGAAAACAAAGTTGCAAGCAATAAAATAAGTTCACTCACAATCCACTCCGCAGCTAGAGTCTCGGCGTTGCCTCCAACTCCAGCGATTCAGCCCTCTCAAAAACGATCAAATGTTCCGGTCCTCCATTGGCAAAGGGAACCAAGCCCCCGCAGCATGTTCTTCTACTCCTGGGTCGAGGACAAGGACCCCCCCGACCGCCATTGGGATAGGGAAATCCCAGCGAGCCGACCGTACGGCGGGAGTCCTTTAAAATGCTCCCGTTAGGGGCCGTAAAAGAAACAAAACGGTGGACGAGTCCCAAGACTCGACCGTCGCCTCTGGGAAACCGGAAGGAAGTCAGAGCTCCTGTCTCTTTAAGAAGCCTCTCTCCAGCCAGCTGCCAGGGCCTGGGTCTTTGCTCAGGCGCGCGTAGCTTGGCTCTTCTATTATGGGAGCCATGGGATCGGAGTGCCGAGGCCCAGGCTCCTGGTCACTGTGCGAGCGCAGCGGTCAGTGGTGCGAGGACCCAACCGTCTGCGCTCCGCTTTCAGCTCCTCCGCGCCGCTCGAAGTCGTCGGGTGACTGGATCGATCACTAAGCGAGCGCAGCGGTCAGTGGTGTGAGGACCCAACCGTCTGGGCTCTTCCCTGCACTTCCGGGCCACCTGGAGTCGTTGGGCGGCTGGAGCAACCGGCGGAGGCTTCCCTGGCCGTGGGGGCTTTTGGCTGCAGCTTTTGGAGCCGCCGGAGGCATTTTTTGGTGTCGTTTTTTAAACGGCGGCCACCTTTTTTTGCAATTTTTCCCCGGAGGTTTTTTTCACGCCTTTTTTTGGCTGTTGCAGCTAATCCCTGCTACAGCCACCCTCCGGAAGCTGTTTTTTGGTGCCCCTTTCCTCAACGGTCGCCTCTTAGGAGCTCCTTAAGCTGCATTCCTCCACTTGTGTCCAGCCTGCACAGGTTCACCTGAAGTTGGAGAGAGCACAGTGGGGGGGGGGCTTTCTTCGTCCAGCTTTGCTCCGGCTTGTCTCCCTCCCCTGCTAGAACCATTGGAGTCAGCCTCTGGCAGTGTCCTTGGCTCCCTAGGGAGCCTATTCTGCCTCAACTCTGCATCTTCACCACCTTGCCTTCTTCGCTGATTGATCCTCTTGGAGAAAGGAGGGCCAGCGCTACCATTCTGCCAGTATCCAGGTGGTGAGTGTGAACATCCCCTGCAATGGCTGACTCACTTCCCCAGGCCCCAGAACAGGCAGGGCCTTCTTCCAGCAGAGCCCCTATCAGGCAGGCCAGCAAGGCTGCCTCAGAGGCCATTAGCAAGGCAGGGGGAAAGAAGCAGGACAAGACTAAGGACAGGGCAGCCCTTAGACTCCACAAGGCTTTGGATAAGCAATTTGAAAGGGCCCAGCGCACTACTGCTACAACCTCTAGTACCATTCCACCACCGGATGACTCTGAGGTTTCTGCCCCTGTACCTGAAAATCCCCCCTTAACAGAGGAGGAACAGGAAGAGCAGGAGTTTTCCTCTGATGAATCTCCAGACCCTTCCATTGCAGGAAATGAGGATTTGTTCCATGACTCCATAGACATGGAGGAAGAAATCCCTTCCTCTGCAGACCCTGTATCCCAGCCTGCCCTGGCTAGGCCCACTAAAAGATCCAGGCCTGCAGAGGACCAGGGGCCTGCCTTATCAGCTGAAATGCAGGCAGTCATTTCGAAGGCCATGTCTCAGGGCATTGAGAAAGGCATGCATCAGAAAGCTAAGAGAATTTGCAGGTCTACCCCTGCTGGGGGGTCATCCAGATCACGGGGCAACAGGTCCCCTTCCCTGCAATCCTCACAGGACAGCGAGGATTCTGCTGTGGATGAGGACATCACACCTGAGCAGGAATTTTCAGGTGATGAGGGCGCAGTGCCTGACAAACCTGCCTTTAAGGGTCTCTTTAAAAATGTGTCCTTTAAGACCATTCTCAGCAAGGCCACTCGCATGGGGGTCACCACTCCAGACCCTGCTCCCCAGGTGGATGATGAGCATGATGAAGGGCTTTTTGATGAGCCAGTCACTGTGCAGGAAATTATTCCGGTGCCCAAACTTTTTCTTAATGTGGTCCAACGCCAATGGATCCAACCTGGCACCATGGCTACCCCTAGTAATAATGATAGGAAGCTGTACACAGTGGATGCCACCCTGGGGGAATCTCCTGAAATTGCCTGAGGTGGATCCACCAGTCCAGGCCCTTACGTCCTCCTCGGTCCTTCCTCCTGACCTTTTGGAGGGCCTTAAGGTGGAGGACAAGCGCTCTGAGAAAGCTTGCCATAAGACCCACCAAGCGGCGGCTTGGGCGATAAAATCTGCCACATCCGCCTCCTTCCTGTCTCGGGTCACCCTTAAATGGCTTAGGCAGCTTGCTGCCAGGACTCCGGCCACTGACACCAAGACCAGGCAGGAATTGAACAAGATTATGGCAGCTGTTGAATACACAGCAGATGCCACCTTGAATTCTGCTAAATTCTCATCCCGAGCCCTGGCCTCTAATGTTTCCACCAGATGCCTCCTGTGGCTCCGCCATTGGAATGCTGACATGCGTTCAAAGTGGAAATTGGCTTCCGCTCCGTTCAGGGGGGTAGTCTCTTTGGGGAGGCTTTGAACCGTGTCCTTGTTGAAAACAAGGACAAGAAAAAGGTCATGCCATCTGTTGCTAAGAAGCCTGAATGCAAGGGCTCTGGTTTCTTTCGGAAGCAGCCCTTTCGTTCCTCTGAACCCTCCACCAGCTTGGGGCAATTTCACCGTCCGTACCAACAGCAGTCTGACAAGTCACAGGACCGCCAGTCCTTTCGGGACAGGGGACGTCAGCAATCCTTTCCCAAATGCCCTTACCGTGGCGGATCAGGCTCCAGGCCTTTCTGCGGTTATAAGTGACTCCAGGCAGACGGCTCCCATCAGAGGTCACCTGCAACTGTTTCAGGACAGGTGGGAGCAGATTAGTGGGTCCTTCAAACGATCCGCCTGAGTCTGACTCTAGACTTCCTATCCCTCCCTCCCCGCCACTTCATTCGCTGTCCCACTCCATCTTCCCCTGCCAAAAGGTCCCTGATGGAGCAGGAAATTCAGCACCTAAGGGAAATTCAGGCCATAGAACCAGTCCCTGCAGGTCAAGAAGGGTCATGATTTTTACTCCATCCTATTCCTGGTTCCCAAGAGCTCGGGGGGTTGGAGGGGAATCCTCGACCTAAAGAAGCTGAATTTTCATCTGGCGTACAAACGCTTCAAGATGCAGTCCCTCCACTCCATCTTAGGGAGCATCAGGGCAGGAGATATTTTAACGTCCATAGATCTCCGGGAGGCTTACCTCCACATTCCTATTCGGACAGCTCACCACAGGTATCTCTGGTTCTATTATGGGGGCAACACTATCAGTACAGGGCACTTCCCTTCTCAGCCCCCAGAACATTCATGAAGGTACTGGCAGCAGTGGTAGTGTCCCTGAGGTCACGCCCCATCCGACTACAGGCATACCTAGACGACATTCTCCTCCAGTCCTCCTCATACCGACAAGCTGTCAGAGACCTTCGCCTGACAATGAGAACCCTCCAACACCACGGGTTCTCCATCAACATGGAGAAGAGTCACCTGGTGCCCACCTCCAGGCTGATCCACCTGGGAGCCCTCATAGATACTCAGACCTGCCAGGTTTTTCTGTCACTGGACCGTGCTTCCAGTCTGATCCAGCTGGTGCAGCAAGTTCAACGTTCCAGGATGGCTCCCATTGTCCAGCTGTCCCAACTTCTTGGCAAGATGATTTCCTGCCTCTCAATTGTGCCATGGGCAAGGCTGCACTCCAGACAGCTACAGTGGTACCTGCTGCCCTACCAACATGCCAAAGAGAGCAACTCTCCAGTCCAGGTTCCAGTGCCGAACGAAGTACAGAGGTCTCTCAGATGGTGGACCTCCTCAGCTCTGAGACTGGGGTGTCTGTTTTGCGAGCCGGATCGCGTGGTGGTAACCACGGACGCCAGCCTCTTCGGCTGGGGAGCACATCTTGATGATCAGGTCGCTCAGGGCAGGTGGTCACCCAACGATCTCAAGCACAGCATCAATTGGCTGGAGTTGAAAGCGGTCAGATTAGCCCTACGTCAATTCCTCCAGTCGATCCAGGGTGCCCATGTCCTCCTGCTAACAGACAACATTGCCACCAAGGCCCACGTCAATCAGCAGGGGGGCACCCGGTCCAAGTCGTTGATGGCGGAGGCGAGGTGACTGGGTCTTTGGGCCGAGAAACATCTGCTATCGATCAGAGCGGAGGACATCTCCGGGGAGAGCAATGTCCAGGCCGACTGGCTGAGCAGGACCACGATCAACAACTCAGAGTGGCGCCTACATCCGGACCTCTTTCACCAGATCATGCAGAGGTTTGGTCAACCAGCAGTCGACCTGTTCACCACCCCAGAGAATGCACACCTTCCGCATTTCTTCACCAGATTCCGATGTCCCGAAGCGGAGGACACGAACGCCCTTCTCTGCCATTGGCCACCCGGACTTTTTTTTTTTTTGTGAAAAAAAGTTTTATTGGTTTTTACAAATTTTTAAAATCAGGAAAAGGGTATAAGGTGTTAAAAAGATATTTTGAGGACATCTATGTTGGAGGTGTCAGCCCCCTCCAAGGCTTCATACAAAAAAAAAAGGAAATACAATACATTTTTCATTTCCCTACAAAGTGGAAAGAGATACAAATATATCATTTTATATTCATGCAATCAATCATTTGTTTCTATAAACATCCAAATAAAGGTTATACTATATAGAAAAAAGTCATTTGTGAGATCTGAGTCTTTTAGCAATTGTGTCTTCCTCTTCCTGACCTCCAGTGGGCGGAGCTGTGGCCCCTCCCATTCCCCCATTTTCATCCTCCAGGATTGGGGAATGTTTTTTTAAGAAAGGCTTCCGCCTCTGCAATTGTTTTAATTCTTACTCTCCCCCCCTCCCAGAACACTAACATTCCCTCGGGTATCAACCACTTGAACCACACCCCCTTTTAATATAATCTTTTTGATAAGAAGGAATATTTCCTTCTTATTTCTCTAATCTTTTTCGGGATCTGTTTCAAAATGGCAATCTCAGTCTGTTGGTTTATCAAGGGACCGTCTCTCTGTGCTCTCAGGATCCCATCCCTCATTGACCTTCTTACAAATTTAATATGTATCTCTCTGGGTACTTCATTTATTCTGGCATATGCTGAGTTAATTCTATAAATCAGATCGATGTCCCCCCAAATATCTTCTTTGCTCTTTTTAATATAATCTGCTAAAATCGTACACATTAAATCTTTTAAATCTTCAGAGACAGTTTCAGAAACATTTTGAAACCTTAAAAAGTAAGACATCCTTTCAAAATCCATCCTAGACGTATGACCAGCTAAATCCACTATTTCCTTTTGAGAGTTACTTATTTCTCCTCTCATCTCGGACGCCCCCCCCCTCCAGTTCATCAATTCTTTGTTTGTTTCCATTAGTGCTTTCTGTGTCTCCAAAAGTTCCAATTTTGAGCTGACATTGTCTTTCCGGATCTCTTTTAATTCTTTCATAATGTTTTGAAGAGTTTCCTCTATTGCTGATAACTGTGTTGCTTCCACCTCCGTTTCTTTGGATAACATTGAAGTAATCTTGGGTTGGTGTGGCTGCTTTTTTGAAGCCATAATGAAAGTATAAGGTTCTTGTCACTAATATGGCGTCTGTTGGAGAGGTAGTCTGTGAGGCGAGGAGAGAACAAGAATCAAAATCCAAATTTAAAATACACTTGCTTAAAATCCAGAGAGAAAACAATTTTTAAGAACAGTCAAATAAGAGAAAAAAAGAAGACACATCTGGGAGGAATCCTAAAAGTCCATTGTCTTAATCCAGTGGTGAAAAGTTCAGTCCCATAAAGACAAAGGAGTGTCAGCACATTTTAAAGAGAAGTATTTCTTACTGAGAACAAAGGAACGCCATCTTCCCCGCCCCTCTGGAAGCCGTGGAGAGCTAGTGAAAGTGCATATCAATTGTTGCAAGACAGAGATACAACGTTTCCGTATCAATCTTAAAGTAAAAGACTTTCGTTTGTTGTTTAAAAATCAGATGTTGATTTCTCCACCTCCCCAAGTCTGGGGAACATTTTAAAACGCCACTTTTTTTTCCTTTTCGAGGAGGGGTTTTACAAACTCCCTCCTCCTCCTTCTTTTAAAGCGAAAGTTGAAAGTATTAGTTTTAAATCACTCACAATCCACTTTGAAGTAATAACGGAGCCTCGGTGTTGCCTACAGCCCCGGCTTTCTGCCTGTCTTCAATTGCAGCAGCTGTTCCGGCTTTCCATCGGTGAAGGGAACGAAAGAGGAACTCCCCCCCCGCGACTCGTTCTTTGGCGCCTAGGGCGAGGTGGGAGCCACCCCCCGACCGCCGTCGGGGTGTGGTGACTCACCGCAAGCTGCCCGTGTGGTGGGGGCTCTTTAGCAAGAGCCCCCTGCCCCCGAAGGCACCGCCGGAGCAACCAAGCGGTGGACAAGTCGAGGACCCGTCCGTCGCCTCCGGCCAACCGGAAGGAAATCTGGCCACCCGGCCTTCTGTATGCGTTTCCGCCTCTACCCCTCCTTCCAGCCGTAATATGCAAGATACTTACGGAACGGGCAGAGGTGATCCTGGTGGCCCCCCATTGGCCCCGGAGGTCATGGTTCGCAGACCTTGTGAGTCTCTCCGTCACCAGGCCTTGGAGGCACTTGAGAGGGACCTCCTAGAGAGAGAGAACCTGTCAACCGGGATTATTTGTACCATCCAGGCATCTCGTCGACCTTCCACCACCAGGATTTATGATGCCACGTGGCAGGCATTCGCCAAGTGGTGTGTTCCTCAGCAGATTGATCCGATCACCGCTTCCATACCTGAGGTGTTGGGCTTTCTACAGGCAGGTCTGTTCCAGGGCCTGGCAGCTAACATGCTTCGGCATCAGGTCGCAGCACTCTCCACGGTTCTAAACTCGGATATCTACCCTTCCCTGGCTCGCCACCCTAGGGTTCGTAGCTTTCTCAAGGGTGCTGCCAACCTCAGACCCCCCACCATACACAGATTTCCTTCCTGGGATCTCCATATGGTGCTCTTGGTCTCGTCTGGTCCTCCCTTCGAGCCACTGCAGACCTGTGACCTCAGGAGATTGTCCTTCAAGATGGCCTTCTTGACAGCCATCACTTCTGCACGCAGAATATCGGAGTTGGCTGCTCTCTCCATGAGGGAGGATCTATGTATCATGCATCCAGACAGAGTGGTGCTGCGCCTGGATCCGACGTTCCTCCTGAAGGTCAACTCCTGTTTCCACAGAAGCCAGGAGGTCATCCTGCCGAACTTTTGCCCACGCCCTGTTCACCCCAACGAACGCAGGTGGCACAAGCTCGACATGTGGAGGGCCATCCGATACTATATCAAACGTACAGCCTCCTTCAGAAGATCCGAATCTCTGTTCGTCTCATTCCAGCCAGGCACCATGGGTCGTAAGGTCACCTTGGCGACCATTGACAGGTGGCTGCGGGCGTGCATTTCCTCGGCCTATGAGCTCCAGTCCAAGCAGGTGCCACGCACCATCATGGCACACTCCACCAGGAGCGCAGCATCCACAGCGGCCTGGGCAGCCCTGGCGCCCATAGAAGAGATTTGCTGTGCTGCCACATGGGCTTCCCCTTCACAGTTCATACGCAACTACAAGCTGGACAAATTTGCATCGGCTGATGCGGCTTTCGGCAGGCGGGTGTTGCAGAGTATCCACACCGCCTCGGAGCCCACTGCTGTTTCCGTTGCCCGCCCTAATAATGCTTAGCTTGGGTATATCCCATCGTTGGACTCTCCAAGCAGCGCACAGGAGAAGTATCGTTGGCTTATCTGAATGATCTTCTCTGGGCGCTGCGGGAGAGTCCAACCCCGCCCTAACTTCAACGGAATTATTTCTTTAATTTGCCTTGGCTATGACTTGAACATTGACTTTCTACTATGACAATTGTGCTTTGACTCTACTACCACAGTGTACCTTACAGGCATGTGAAGGAACCAACCGAACAGTCTACGTCCACGTCTTCTTGAAAAATCTGCCTATCAGCAGCAGAGGCGTGGTTTAAGAAGATTCAATTCAGTCCAATGGGCAGTGAGACAGAATTAACCCATCGTTGGACTCTCCTGCAGCGCCCAGAGAAGATCGTTCAGGTAAGCCAACGATACTTTACTAAAGTTGTTGAATTTCATTGATGACATGTCGAGTCTGTCTATGTTTTCTTCACCGAAAGAAATGAGGGTATGAAGCTCCCAGAAGACAACCTAATTAATTTATGAACCTTGAGACAAAGTTCAAAACAAATCTCATCATTTATTAGGCTTGACATTCTGGCTTGAACTCCGGTGGAGCCAAAACTGCTTTCACTTCATTGCGTTTGAACTTTACCCCTGTATCCCCTCCCTTCTGTCATGCGTCATAACTCATATTCTCAAGTGTACTGCTACGAGTGTCCATGCAAGGGTTAATATCAGCTCCGCTGCCCTGGACTGAATTGAATTTGTTTAAACATGCCTTCCTTCCCATCGTCCTCCAGTTCTTTCAATTCAGTCCAAGCCCTTAAGATGGAATTTAGGCAGCTTAGCTAGATATTATTCCTTTCTATTGATTTTACTGCCTTTTTTATTTTGATTTTCCTTCCTTCCCTTTACGTGTTAGTTGCTTTAGTCAGTTTGGAATTTCTTTTCGTCTTCTATGAATCTAGGAGGTATTTCCTTGCCCAGGGAGGCCAGAGGCTCCCCGGAGCAACGCGCTTCTCTTTCTCCCGTGGGGGGGGGGAATTGAAGAGGCCTTGCGATCGTTGCCTTCCCCTCTCCTTTTCACCGGCAGGCCCATCCTTAACTGGCGGCCCGTCCGGCTGCGGGAGCATCGTCGGAGCGTCGGCTGGCAGCGGAGCGGTGAGACCGGCCCTTCGCAACTGCGCCACGTGGAGCGCACTGGGCGCCACCATTTTGGGTCACTGCAGCCGGCCAATCAGGATTTTCCCACCAGCACCATAGGAGCCACGTTTCTGCCGCATTCCCTCGCAAGCATCGGCGAAGAGCGGAGGCAATTTCTAGCGGTTCCCTGGGGCAAGTGCAGGCCTAGAAATTGCAGTCTTGCCCACGGCTGGCTCTGGAGGCCCAGATCAGCGATCCCCTCCCACTCCTCTCCTAGCGCACTGTGCAGTTGGCAAGTGACTCTTCCCTTCCCTCCAGCACTCATTCCCTGCTTCCAGCCTCATGTCCTCCATGGCAGAGGAGGCCATTACTGAGCTCCCCGAACAGGAGGCTCCCTCTTGGGAGGACAGGCCCCTGGTTAGGAAGGCGGGAAGGGCAGCGAGGGAGGCCATCAGGGACATCAGTAGAGGGCCAGGAGGGATGAGTTGGCACAAGACAGGGTGGGGGCCAGGCGCCAGAAGGCCTTAGAGCGCCACTTTGAAAAGGCGCAGAGGCAGGTGGCCCAGGTCCATAGGTCCCAGTCTCTGGAGGTTGGGGATGGGGGACGTCCTGATCTACCCGAGGCTTCTTCCTCATGAGACAGGGCAGCCCGGGATCTTTCTCTGGATCGATCTTCCTTGGGCTCCAGGTCCGCTTCCCCTTTTATTGGAGGAGGTACGGACTGTGAGATGGAGGAGGACCAGAGGGCCTCTGTCACCATACCACCTGTTCTTCCTGAAGTTCCCCCAGCTCACCCTTCAGGATCAGGAGGGAGGCCGGTTGAAGACCAGGGCCTGTCTCTCTCGGATGAGATGAGACAAGTAAATACCTCAGACATCTCGCAGGGCATCGCCCAGGGGCTCAAGGAGCGTGCTACAGTGGCGGCTGAGGGCCACGGGTCTAGGTCCCATCAACCTAGGTCTTCCTCTCCTCGCCCCTCAGTGGTCAGCGCAGAGTCGGTTTCCGAGGTCGATGACCTGGCGGAACCTGAGTTATCGGAGGATGAGGGCATGGCAGTGGATAAGCCTGCATTCTCGGGCCTATTCCAGCCTTCCTATTTCAAGTCCATTCTCCACAAGGCCAAGGTCATCACCCACATGAATGTGGCTCCCTCCACTTTTCAGCCTGTGCCTGACCCTCAGCCTACCACTGATCCGGAGGATCCTAGTGGGGGGCTCTTTGATGAGTCAGTTCAGCTTCAGGACCTGATTCCTGCACCCAAACTGTTTAAGAACGTAGTCCAATATCAATGGGTGCAACCTGCCACCTGGAATACCCCGGGGGCAAATGATAAGAAGCTTTACTCAGTTGTCCCGGACATGGAGGAGTTGCTAAAGCTTCCGGAGGTTGACCCGCCTGTAGCGGCCTTGACCTCAAATTCTATTCTACCTCCTGACCTGCTTGAAGGCCTTAAGGCCGAGGACAAGCAGGCCACGGCCTGGGCCATTAGGGCCTTGACTTCGGCCTCCTTTTTCAGCAGGGCTTCTATTGCCTGGCTACGCCAGCTGCTTAAGAGAATTCCCCAGGGGGACGCCAGACTTCGCTAGGATATTAATAAGATTATGTTGGCAGTGGAATATACTGCCGGCGCTTCTCTGAATGCGGCAAAGTTCACCTCTCAGGCCATGGCATCTAATGTTACATCGCGACACCTTTTGTGGCTTCGCCATTGGCATGCCGACATGCGTTCCAAATGGAAAATCACATCGGCTCCCTTCAAGGGAACCAAATTGTTTGGGGAGGCCCTAGATTCTGTCCTAGTTGAGAATAAGGACAAGAAGAAGGTCATGCCTTCTGTGGCCCGTAAAACGGACCGTAGACCTTCTTTCCAGCGCCAAAATCCTAAGCAGGCCGAGGCTCCTTCCATTTCTGCTTCTTCCTCTTCCTACCTTCCTCTTCCAAGGCACTGATCATCCTCAGGACAGGCAGCCTTTCAGGGACAGGAACCGGTATCAGCCCTATTCTAGGCGTTCCTTTCGTGGGGGTCAGTCCAACCGACCCTTTCGTTGCAATAAGTGACCATTATCTCTCTGCTCCCATAGGGGGGCAACTCCAACTGTTTGCCGATCTCTGGGAGGCGACCATGTCAGATGCGTGGGTATTGCAAACAGTTCAACTCGGCCTCACCTTAGAGTTCGTTTCGCCCCCTCCCCATCATTTTATCCGGTGTCCACCCCAAGGTGTCCCTCCAAAAAAGGGCTCATGGAGGCGGAAATCCGCCACCTCCTCCACATCAGGGTCATAGAGCTAGTTCCCAAGTGTCAGGAGGGGACAGGTTTCTACTCCATCCTGTTCCTAGTCCCCAAGAGCACGGGAGGAGTCAGAGCCATCTTGGATTTTAAGGCCCTCAACCACCACATGGCCTACAAAAAATTCAAGATGCAGTCCCCGCTGTCTTTGGCCCGGGGACCTGATGACGTCCATCGATCTGAAGGAGGCTTACCTTCATGTTCCAATACGACTTGCTCACCGTCGGTTCCTGCGCTTCTCCTATGCCGGCCTGCACTACCAGTATTGCGCCCTGCCCTTCGGACTGTCATCTGCCCCAAGGGTCTTCACCAAATTGCTAGCGGCAGTGGCAGCCAACCCCAGGAAGCGTCCCATCCGACTCCAGTGCTACCTCAATAACATTTTTTTTGTAAAGCAATTTTATTGGTTTTACAATTTTATGGGGATAAGGGTATATAGGGTTACAATAGAAATATTTTAGAGCTTTCATGTCGGAGATGGTGGTCATTTCCGATGCTTCATGTAAAAACAATTTCAATAAAAAGTGGAAAGAAATACATACATATTATATCCTAAATCCATGCATTCAATCATTTATTTTGTTAACATCCATTAAGGAATTACAATACGTAAAAGGAAAAATCATTTTAATGATCAGAGTCTCTTATTATGGTTCTTCTTCTTCCTTCCCGCCAGTGGGCAGAGCCACAGCACTTCCTGCTCCCACATCCTAGTCCTCCAGGATTGAGGAGTGTTTTTTAAGAGAAGCTTCCACCTCTGCCATTGTTTTAAATCTTATTCTACTCCCCTCCCGGAACACCAACATTCCTTCAGGCATTAACCATTTGGAGCACACCCCTTTTTTGTACAATTTTTTAAAGAGAAGGAATACTTCAAACTGGCAATTTCTTTTGGCTGATGCATCAAAAGCCTCTCTCTCTGTGCTCCCAGGATCCCATCCCTTGTTGACCTTCTTATCAATTTTTTATCTATCTCTCTGGGTATGTCATTTATTCTGGCATATGCTGAAGTCGTATATTCTTTACTTTTTTTGGTACATTCTGCTAAAGTTATATTCATTAAATCTTTTAAATTATCTGATTCAGAAGCATTATGAAACCTTAAAAAGCAAGACATTTTTTCAAAATCAATTCTAGACATATGACCAGCCCTATCTGTAAATTCTTTTTGCAATTCCCTTCTCTCTTCGCTCATCTCAACCGTCCCGCCCCCCAACCCATCAGTTTTTTGTTTGTCATCTATTATTGTTCTTTGTGCCTCCAACAGTTCCAGTCTTGAGCTTGTCATGTCTTTCTGGATCTGCTTTATTTCCTGCTTTGAATCATTCCATGTATTTTTGTAGAAGCAGTGGCGGAAAAGTTTTTTCCAGTCGGAGGCTTTCTTGTTGGCATGATTAGAATTTTGACTTCTTATTGTTAAAGATGGTGTCTGGTGGGTGAACAATCTGCGAGCTCCAAGGAAGGGCAAAATCTGTATTTAAGTTCCAACTCAATGTTATATAAACTCCAGAGAAACAATTGTAAAGTCCAATCCACCGAAGAAAAGAAGGGTACAATGGGAGAGACACTGAGAGTCACTTGAGTTGGCTGTACATATAAATTTGTTGATCTTGTAAAATTGAAGGAATGTTCAAATTTCAAAGAAGGTTTTCCACTGGGAGCAAAGAAGCGCCATTTTTCCGCCACTTTGGTGTTTGTGAAGAAATAATGAAAGTTCCATTTAGCCTTTCATGAGTCTCGGATACAAAGTTTCAAAATGTAATTCCATATATGGTAGTGCTTTCGCTTTTAGCTAATAGAAAGTCGGATGTTACTTTCTCTCTCTCCCCACGCCCGGGGAGCATTTTAAAACACCGCTTTTTTTTGAGACGGGGTTTCTGCAAACTCCCCCCTCTATTTTCCCTTTTAAAAGGTTGAATGCATCAAGCCAAAATACTTACAGTCCACAGGTCAATGCTGAGCCTCGGTACGCTCCTCCAGCTCCAGCACTTCAGCCCGTCTTAAGTGTCCATAGTTCCAGCATTCCTTCGGCGGGAGGGCATTTACCCCCCCCCCCGCAGTCTATCCTCTGGCTCCTGGGGCGAAGCAGGAATGACCCCCCCGACCACCGTCGAGGTGGGGGTTTCACTGCCAGCCGCCCTTACGGGGGAGCTCCCTACAAGAGCCCCCCTGCCCCCGAAGGCGCCCACTGGAGAAACCAAGCGGCGGACGTGTCCAGAACAAGTCCGTCGCGTCCGGAAGGCGGAAGCGATTTCCTCCACCTCGATAACATTTTGATCCAGTCGTCGCGGCGACAGGCCCTGCAGGACCTCCAGATCACTCTGGACTCTCTCCACTACCACGGTTTCACTATCAACACGGACAAGAGCCATCTGTCGCCTGCGCATCAAATGTTGCATCTGGGAGCGGTGATAGACACCTCATCTTGCATTTCCCTCTCACCGGAGTGGGTGACCAGCCTTCGGGCCCTGGTCCGCCAGGTACAGACCTCACCGACAGTTCCCGTAGTTCTGTTGTCGCAGTTGCTGGGAAAAATGATATCGTGTCTCGCCATCATTCCCTGGCCGAGACTACATGCGAGGGAGTTGCAGTGGTTCCTCCTTCCCGCTCAGAGGGACAATGCCAGCAACTCCACTGCCAGTTTGAGTACCCGTGAAAGTGCTATGGTCCTTGAGGTGGTGGTTGACCCCAGCTGTGGGGAAGGGTTCATTGTTCCCGGAACCCAACCGGCTGATCCTCACGACTGATGCCAGTCTCTTCAGCTGGGGCGCGCATCTCAACGACTCCATGGTGCAGGGCCGATGGTCTCCACGCAAGTTGCAGCACATCAACTGGCTGGAGTTGGGCGCAGTCCACCTAGCCTTGCGCCACCACCGTCCAGAGGTCCAGGGACGGACAACGTGACGGACAACGTGGCGGCGAAAGCGCACATCAACCATCAGGGCGGCACCAGATCCACAGCACTGATGACGGAGGCTAAGTCATTGGGCAGATGGGCCGAACGTCACCTGGGCTTCATACACGCAGAGCACATCTCGGGTGTGGACAATACCAGGGCAGATTGGCTGAGCAGGGCCACCCTCGATCCATCAGAGTGGAGGCTTCACCCGGACATTTTTCACCAGATCTGCCTCAAATTCGGAATTCCCCTGGTCGACGTGGTCGCCTCCCCGGTGAACGCCCAGCTTCCCCGTTACTTCACCCGCTACCGCTCTCCTTTAGCAGAGGGGATGGACGCTCTCAACTTTCCCTGGCCCAGGGGTCTGTTGTACCTATTTCCGCTGACCCCTCTGCTGCCTCGGGTCATCCGGAAGACTGGTGGAACAGGCCGACGTGATTCTAATGGCACCTTACTGGCCTCATCGGACTTAGTTCGCGGACCTGTGCAACATCTCCATCGACCACCCGTGGAGGATTCCAGCAGGCCTGATCTCCCTCAGCCAGGGGGCTGTTTAACATCTGGAGCCCCAGTGTCTCAATCTAACCGCCTGGTGCTTGAGAGGGAGCTCCTGAACCAGGCACATTTCTCCGACCCGGTCATCAGAACCATCCAGGCTGCCAAACGTCCTTCTACCACCAGGATTTATGGGGCCACCTGGTCGGGTTTTTCTGCTTGGTGCGCCTGCAAGGGGCTCACACCTCTCTCGGCTTCCCTTCCTCACATTCTGGACTTTCTTCAAGAGGGGCTTGACAAGGGCCTCGCTCCAGCCACCCTCCGTCGTCAGGTGGCGGCCTTGTCTACAGTTCTCTCAGCAGGTGCCTTTCAGCCTCTTAGCCGGCATCCCAGTGTGTGAGCCTTCCTGAAGGGAGCCTCGAACCTCTGCCCCCCTGTCATTCATCGTTACCCTTCATGGGATCTGACCACGATCCTATGCGCTCTCTCAGACCCACCATTCGAGCCCTTATGCTCGACTTCCATCAGGCATCTCTCGTTTAAAGCAGCATTCCTTGTGGCTATCACATCGGCCCGCAGGGTGTCGGAACTGGCTGCTCTGTCTGTTCGCGAGGATCTGTGTCGTTTCCACAGTGACAGGGTGGTTCTCCGGCTTGACCGTTCGTGCCAAAGATCAACTCCCTATTTCATCGCACGCAAGAGGTTGTATTGCCGACCTTTTGCCCTCAACCTGTTCACCCTAGGGAGCGCGGTTGGCACTCATTGGATGTTCGACTGGTGCTGAAGCATTACATCACACGCAGGTCCACATTCCGACATTTGGAGACACTGTTCCTCTCCTTCCAGCTGGCAACGATGGGCCGAGGCGTGTCATCATCCACTATTGCCCAATGGATCAAGGCTTGCATCTCCCTTGCCTACAAACATCAGGGTTGGGCGAAACCTCCGGGCCTCACAGCACACACCACCAGGAACTATGGCGGCCTGGGCTTCCCAAGTGCCCATAGAGGAGATTTGCAGGGCAGCCACCTGGGCGACGCCTTCCTTGTTTGTTCGGCAGTATAAGTTGGATAAATACGCCTCTGCTGACGCTGCTTTTGGCCGTCGGGTTCTGCAGAGTGTTGTTTCCCATGATTCTCAGTGATCCTGTGGGTGCCCACCCTAGAGACATTTTGCTTGGGCATGTCCCTTGTATGGACACTCTACGCAGTACACCTGAGAATGACCATTGTCTTACCTGAAGGGTCGTTCTAGGTGTACTGCGTAGAGTGTCCATTCCCATCCCTTGTTAACTGTTTTTTCTCCTCCTTTGAGGTGTTGTTGGATTGTTTGCTGGTGTTTTCTCCTTCTACGGCCGAACTTCATTGAAAGAACTGGAGGACGATGAGAAGGAAGGCGTGTTTAAACAAATTCAATTTAGTCCAGGGCAGCGGAGCTGATATTAACCCTTGCATGGACACTCTACGCAATACACCTAGAACGACCCTTCAGGTAAGACAATGGTCATTCTCCATCTAGGTTGCAGAAGTACACTCTGCATGCCGAAAGCATGCATGGAATCTCCCCTCCCTTGCCAGCCTGATAATAGTCATGGCAACGCAGTAACAGTTGACATCTAGCTCCCCTCACATCCTGAAAACAACCTGTGTGACACAAAGACAATTTGAGTACAGGTGTATAACTTTAGGGATGTGTCCCTCCCCCAGGCTTGCTTGGATGTTCTGCATGGAATTTTGATATAAGGTGATCAGCCTGGATATTTCTACCAAGATGCCTTCAATAAGGGGTAGCCCTTCCGCTTGATTAAGTATTGGAGTTGTCTCCTGTGCCACCTTGAATCAAGGATTCATTGAACTTCATAATGGGTTGGCCCCCTATGACCATAGGGCCTTGGGGCACCTGAGGTAGTGGTCGCAGGTTGGATCTGTGCACGAGTTTCAAAAGGCTGCTATGAAACAATTGGTGTATCTTCCAAACAATTGAGGCAGTTTTAATTGCACTGTGACTGGGTTGATGATCTTTACTATGGGGAATGATCCCACAAATTTCAGCCCCAGTTTCTTGCTAGGCAATTTTAATCTTTTTGTGGCCAGGTAAACCTTCTCTCCTACCTGGAATGGCCATTGTGGAGTCCAGTGTTTATCTGCCTGTTTCTTATAGGTTTGTGCCGCTTTAGCCAGCACTTTCTTGACGTCTTCCCAAGTTGCTTTCAGCATTGACATCCAATCAGTCAGTCAAGCTGACAGAGAGAGTCCCTTGGATATTCAGGCACTGGGACAAAGTCAATGGCACTCACTACTTTGAACGGCGTGAGTCCTCTGCTACTGTGAACAGCATTATTGTATGCAACCTCAGCAAAAGATAAAAGATCTGCCCAATTAGATTGCTGATAGTTCACATAGCACCTCAGGTACTGCTCTATCATGGCATTCAGTCTCTCTGCTGCCCCATTAGTGCTCGGATAAAAAGCTGAACTGAGCCTCTGAGATGACCCAATAGACCACGGGAACTCCCTCCAAAACCTATCCGTGAACGGGACCCTTCTGTCTGAGATGATTCTTTGAGGTACTCCATCCAGTCGGTAGATATGCTTCACAAACAGTTTAGCCAGCTTGTGAGCTGAAGGTAGTCCGCTACAGGTTATGAAATGTGCCTGCTTGGAGAACAGGTATATTACAGTCCAAATCACTGTGTTTCCCCCACTTTTTTGGCAACTCTACTATAAAGTCTATTGCAATCTCCTCCCATGGCCTCGTTGGCTCTGCCACTGTTTGCAGCAGTCCGAGGGGTTTTCCCAGTCGTCTCTTCATTGTGGCGCAGATGGTGCAACTTTTCACATAACTATCCACATCTTTCTTCATGCCAGGCCACCAGAATTGCCTCCGGGTAAGTGTAAAGTCTTTAGGAACCCAAATGACCTGCCAGTTTGTCATCGTGGCTCCTCTGGAGAACTAGGATACATAGGAATTCTGGAACATAGAGTTTCGTCCCCTTCCACGCAAGGTCATCTCTTTTCGTCAAGATGTGTTGGTTGTTTTGGAACCAGGGGTCTGCTAGCAGCTCAGTTTTGAGTCTTGTGGTTAGGTTGCTTGCAGGTTGGCCTCACCAGTCATGGCGTTGTTGCCTGGTGGTTACTTGGGCAGCTGTTTGAGTAGAAGGAATAATGGCATCCACTATATGCTCCCAGTTGCATTTGTACTGAGACATGAGGGAGAGGGGGTCAGCCCTGTGTCCTTTTTTAGGAGAAGGTGCGGGGTATAAATTTGAAAAATAACAAAATAACAAAAAATAGCTAGAAAATTCCTCCCACCTGGGATGTGCTTTAAGACAAAATCAAAATGGTTGAAGTATTGAGCCCGTCGGACTTGTTTGGGTGATCCTTTCCGTGGGGTCCTAAGTGCTTCCAGATTTTTGTGGTCGTTCCAGGGTTCGAATGGTTTCTGGCTCCCCTCCAACAGGTGTCTCCAGGTTAGCAGTGGCCATCTCACTGCGAAAGCCTCCTTTTCCCACACGGCCCATCGTCTCTGTGTCTGTGAGCTTGCGGGAGGTATAGGCACAGGGTTGTAAGTTTCCTTGGTTATTTCTTTGGAGTAGCACCGCTCCCACTGCCATGTCGCTGGCGTCTGCCTGGATCACGAAAGATTGCTCGGGGTCAGGATGTTTAAGTACCGGGACTTCACTTCCGCCTTCCGGACGCGACGGAGGTGCCTTGGACACCTCCGCCGCTTGGCTTCTTCAGCCGGCGCCTTCGGGGGCCGGAGGGCTCTTGTAGGGCAGCCGGCGGTGCAACCCCCACCCCGACGGCGGTCGGGGGGGTCGTTTCCGCTTCGCCCCAGGAGCAGGAGAGCAGATCGCGCGGGGGGGAAACGCCCTCTCGCTGAAGGAATGTCGGAACCATGGACTTTTTACAAACGGGCAGAAGTGCCGGAGCTGGAGAATCACACTGATGTTTACTGAGGACTGTAAGTGTTTTTATATGCTTTTAACCTTTGAAAAGGGAAAATAGAGGGGGGAATTTGCAGAAAATCCTCCCTCGGAAAAAAAGCGGCGTTACAAAATGCTTCCCGGGCGCGGGGAGAGAGAGAAAGTAACATCCGACTTTCTATTAGCTGAAAGCGAAAGTATTACCATATATGGAATTACACTTGGAAACTTTGTATCCGAAACTCATTAAAAGTTAAAAGGAGTTTTTATTATTTCTTCACCAAAGCTAAAGTGGCGGAAAAATGGCGCTTCTTTGCTCCTAATGGAAAATTTATTTTGAAATTTGAACATTTCTTCAACACTACAAGATCAAGGAATTTACATCTACAGTTAACTTAAGTGACTCTCAGTGTCTCTCCCATTGTACCCCTTTTTCTTGGACTGGATCTTACAATTGCCTCTCTGGAGTTTATATAACATCTGTTTGGAACTTAAAAGAATTTCCCCCTCCCTTGGAGCTCACAAGACTATTCACCCACCAGTCGCCATCTTTAACAATAAAAATCATGACAACAACAAAGCCTCCGAATGGGAAAAACATCTCCACCGCTGCTTCTACAAAAATACAGGGAATGTTCCAAAGCATAATGCAAGAAATAAAGCAGATTCGGAAAGATATGACAAGCACAAGACTGGAATTGTTGGAGACACAAAGAACAATGACAAATGACAAACAAAAAATTGATGGGTTGGAGGGTAGGATGGTCAAGATGAACGAAGAGAGAAGGGAACAACAAAAATTTTTTACAGACAGGGCTGGTTATATGACTGGAATTGATTTTGAAAATAGAATTTGCTTTTTGAGGTTTCATAATGCTTTTGACTCAGATAACTTAAAAGATTTAACAAAAATAACTTTAGCAGAATGTACCAAAAAAAGTAAAGAATTTACAATTTTAACATATGCCAGAACAAATGATACATCCAGAGAGATAGATAAAAAATGGATGAGAGGGCTAACAAGGGACGGGATCCTGGGAGCACAGAAAGAGATGCTTTTGTTGCATCAGTTAAAAGGAGTTGCCAGCTTGAAGCAGACCCCCGGGAAAACCCGAGAAGTATTTCTCCTCTTTAAAAAATTGTGCAAAAAAGGGGGGTGCTCAAAATGGTTAATGCCTGAAGGAATGTTGCTGTTTCGGGAAGGGGATAGAATAAAATTTAAAATAAATGGCAGAGGCGGAAGCTTCTCTTAAAAAATAACCCTTAATCCTGGTAGACTAAGACGATGGAGCGGGAGGCGCTGTGACTCTGCCCACTGGCGGGAGGGAGGAAAAGAATTAAAGTAAGAGACTCTGATCATTAAAGTGATTTTTTCTTTTTTATGTAACTGTAATTCCGTATCAGATGTTAACAAAACAAATGATTGAATGCATAGAATCAAGATACAATATGTATGTAATTTTTTTTCACTGTTTATTGAAATTCTTTTTATATGTAACATCAGAAATGACCACCATCTCTGACATGAAAGCTCTAAAAAATTTCTATTTTAACCCTATATACCCTTATCCTTATAAAATTGTAAAACCAATAAAAAATTACTTTACAAAAAAAAAAAGGATGTTTAAGTACCAGCTCCTTTGCAAACATTTCTTTTAGCATTTCGAACGCCTCTTGGCAGGTTAGGTCCCACTGTAGGGGTTGTCCCAGACGTGGTTTCATTTCTGGGCTCACTGTCTTCAGGGGGTCTGTCAGGGGTTTATCAATATTCACAAAGGAGGGGATGAATTGCTTGTAGAAGTTTGCAAACCCTAGGAAGCTTTGTAGCTGTCTGCAGGTGCGAGGGGGTTGCCAGCTTAGGACGGCTTGCACTTTGGCTGCGTCCATCTCTATTCCTTCATTTGACACTCAATAACCCAGGTAGTCTAGCCGTGCACGGTGGAATTCGCATTTTGATAGCTTGACATACAGGTTGGCTGCCAGATGTTTTTCCAGTAGTTGGCGGACCAGGGGTACCTGGTCATCAATGGTCTCAGTGTAGATAAGGAAGTCATGTAGGTAGACGAGGACCCCCTTGTAGAGGTGCTCGTGCAACACCTCATTTATTAACTGCATGAAAACCGCTGGGGCCCCCTGCAGTCCAAAAGGCATCACTTTAAATTGGAAACTCCCTAGGGGGCAGTTGAATGCTGTTTTCCACTCATCTCCCTCTCTGATACGTACTTGGTAGTATGCTTCACTGAGGTCTAATTTGGTGAAGACTTTTCCCTTGGCCAAGTGAGATAGCATATCTTTCATGAGGGGGAGGGGGTATAGGTTGTGTATGCACACCCCATTTATCCCTCGAACATCGCACTCGGCCTCGCTGAATACTTTTGCGAGATCCTGATATTCCATCGGAATCAGTTCAGCCTCTGGGGTTTTGTCAGATGTGGTTGCCAGTTGTTCTCGTGGGCTCTCTTGGGGGATTCCCAGCATCGGTGGCATTTCTGCTTGCTCATGGGGGAGGGGTTGAGGGTCCCTTGATACCCTAAGTCTGCGGGTACCCCCTTGCCACCAGATGGTTGGTCCCTACTTGTCTAGCCAGGAAAGTCCCAGTATGACTGTCATTTTGGGGGCTATTAGGAATTGAATTACTTCCCAGTGATCCACTAATTCTAGTCTCACTGGTTCAGTTAGGTTGGTGACATAGGCTCCTCCCATTAGGGACCCGTTGACCTGCTCGAACCGGATCGGGTGGGCCAGTCTTTTTGCTCTGATCCCTAGTTTCAGGACTGTGGTTAGGTTGATCAAGCATCTTGTGCAGCCTGAGTATACTAGCGCTTGAAAATCCCCTTGGTTTCCTGTTTTTGGGGATGTGAGGCAAATTGGAAAAAGGAAAGGGTGAATTGATTCACTTACTATTGGGCCATTTTCTCCCTCAACTTCACTGTCATACAATTCAGGTGACTGGTTGTTGCTTGAGATTCCACCACTTTTGCTTGAGGAGGAAGGGGCCTCTGCAGCTTGGAGGGCTTTCCCGGATGTGTTGGTGGTTCGTTTAGGGCATCATTCTGATTGTGTCCTGGGTGGTGGGTCTGACCCTGGTTTTGGGGCTGGGGTTGGGCATGCAGCTGCCATGTGGCCCATCTCCCCCAACTGTAGCATTTCAGCAGAGCTTGAGGGAGGGCTGGTCTCAGGGCCCGCTGTGGTGCTGTGGTTCCTTGCCGATTGGGCAGTCTCAGGTCAGGTTGACCTCTCTCTTTTGTCCCTGGTTGCTTTCTCATGTCGTTGGTGCGCAGCCCACTGTCGACTCTGGTTGCTACTTGGAACCACTCAGAAAGTTGATTTAGGAGGTTGCAGTATGCAGTTACCTGGGCAATTTGCTTGTCCAGGCTTATTCTGAAAAAGTTCATGAACAGCTGCTCTGGTAAAGGGGGTAACTTTCCTATAACACTCCTAAATTCATGGATGTGCTCTTTTTTTTTTTATATTGAAAAAGTTTTATTGGTTTTTACAATTTTCGAAAAGGGTAGGGTAAGGGATACAGAAACATATTAAGAACTTTCGCGTCGGGATCATTGGCCCTTCTAGGGCTTCATAATAAAACATTAAAAGAACATTTTTCCAAAAGTACTACAAGGTGAAAATAAGTACAAGATTCCTAAATTCTCCATTTTATGCTAGCAGTCGTGTACAAACATCCAGACAAAAAGTTAAGCAATATTAATAGTAATTAAAAAAAAGCAAAGTTATTTTTTCGATCTAAGTCTCTTGGCAATTGTATCTTCTTTTTCTCCTCCCTGGCCCCCAGCAGGCAGGGCCGTGGCCCCCTCCGTCCCCCCTAGATCTTCCCCCAGGATAGAGGAATGTTTTTTAAGAAAGGCGTCCGCCTCAGCAACTGTTTTAATCCTTACTCTTCCTTCATCCCAGAACACCAACATCCCTTCCGGCATCACCCACTTAAACCAGATCCCGTGGTCAAACAATTTTCTGGATAAGAAGGAATACCTCCTTCTCACCTCCCTAATCTTTTTTGGGATCTGCTTCAAGATGGTGACTTCCTTTTGTTGGTAAATTAACGGCCCCCCTCTCTGCGCCTTCAAAATTCCCTCTCTGGTTGACCTTCTAATAAATTTAATATGTATCTCTCTGGATACTTCATTTATCCTGGCATATGCTGAATTTATTCTATAGACTAGGTCAATATCCCCCCTGATCTCATCTTTAGGTTTCTGTAAATAGTCTGCTAAAATTGTACTCATGAGATCAGGAAGGTATTCACCAGATTCTTCAGAAACATTCTGAAATCTTAAAAAATATGACATCCTTTCAAAATCCATCCTAGACATATGACCAGACAAATCTGCAATTTCAATGTTGACATTTTTAAGTTCTCCCTTTGCCCCAGCCAGCCCCCCTTCCAGCTCCTCAGTCTTCTGTGAATTCTCCAGCACTTGTTTCCATGTTTCCAGAAGGTCCTCCTTAAAACTTTTATTATCAGCTCTCAAAGCTTTAATTTCCTGCACCAAAACTTGTAACACCGATTCCAAAGATGACATTCTTTGTTCCAATCCTGCCAATTCTGATTTTGATGCCATGGTAAACTGTTAAAATCAGTGTCACTAAGATGGCGTTTTTTGGGTGGGGCCATTGAGGCAAATCAGGAGCAAAACAGTTCAGGTGAAAGTTGTAAAAGAATTCAAGACCCAGCAGAGAAACACTTTTCACAGTCAAAATTTTTTAGCAAAGAAGGCACTCAGGGAAGGAATCAATTAATCCAGAAATTTCTTCATTAGTAGAGAGAGAAAGTCCATTTCACGAAGAGATGTTGGTAATTTTCCAAAGGTAAAAATAGTCATTCAGGAACAAAGGGAACCATCCTCCACCGCCCCATCTGATAGCCAGGAGGAGAAAATAACCCAAGAAAAATTGTATCAAGCCAGCCGGACTTAGATACATTGTAAGAAAATAAGCCGCAGATCACTTTCGCTTATTTCAATGCAGTCCGGAAACAAAGTATCCGCTTCCTCGCAACGAGGAGCCATTTCGGAACGGCGCTTTAAATCCGAGGGGGGGGGTTTAACCAACAAACACCCCCCTCTACGTTCTTTCAATCCAGGCTGCCAGCATAAATAATGTTGTAAATCACTCACTCTTCACCTCGCTGCCAAAGCCCCAGGGAGCCTTCCAACCCGCATGCTCAGTTCTTTTTTAAATTCGCTGATCGTTACCGTCCACCATTGGCGAAGGGGAACCCCCCGCAGCATGTCTTCCTTCGCCTAAACCGAAGACAAAGGCCGTTTCCCAGCCGCCGCCAGGATAAACCAGCCCAGGCAAGCCAGTTTTACGGAGGGACCCCCAAAAAAGGGGGTGCCCCGCCCCGTTAGGGGCAGAAAAAAGAACAAAATGGCGGACGAACCCCAAGGTTCGTCCGTCGCCGCCGGGAACAGGAACAGGAAGCATGGATGTGCTCTTTGATAGGGCGGCCCCTCTGGTTTAGATTGCTGAGTTCCTCTTCCGCATATGGGTCATCCTCCTCCCCCTCCTCAAACCTGGCCTCTAGCAGTTGCTGTAAGTCATCTATGTCTTGCCGTTGGGGGGCTCTCCTCTTGTGGAGGGCTGCTAGCCATTCCCTTGCTTCTCCCTCTAGACCAGGGGTTCCCAAACTTGGCAACTTTAAGACTTGGGGACTTCAACTCCCAGAATTCTCCAGCCAGCATAGCTGGCTGGAGAATTCTGGGAGTTGAAGTCCCCAAGTCTTAAAGATGCCAAGTTTGGGAACCCCTGCTCTAGACCCTCTGCAATGGTATTTACCATGGCTTTGTGGCATGTGTAGAGGTGCCCATAGCATTCTAGGTGGATATCAGCTGAATCAAGGAATAGGGCTAGCTGGTCTGAGTCTCTGTCAAACTTTCCCCTGAATTGGGGTGGGTCATTCAGCACTACTCCCCCAACATCCTGTTGGCCTCTGTATGCTTGTGCCTGATATGGCTGTCTGTCTTCCTCTCCTCTAGTTTGTAGGGAGGGAGGGGTTTTCCTGCTCTGGGCTGCCTGCATGTTGTGTGGGAGGGGCCTTGATTGCAGTCTTGGACTCCTTCTCCTTTTGTTCGGTGGAGGGGGGCTGGCTGTGCTCCCATCTGCATTGCCTCTCCTCAACAGGATTAGATATCTCTCCCCTCTCTTTTGGGTGGCATGCTGGACCCTCATCAGCCAGGGTGGTCCATTTAAAAGCCTCCCTCTATTGGTTATTACACTCTCCAGGGATTCCATCTGGTGTTTCGGGAGCCCAGCTTGTGTCCAGTCCCATCTCCAGTCTACCCTTGCTAGCTTGCTTGGGAGCCTTCCCTGTGTCTGGGGGCTAGAGCAAGGGATTTTCCACCAGTACTTATTTTCTCTTGCTTCTGCTTCTGAGAAAGGCATCGCTGCATACCTTCAGCTGCAATCAATCGCTTGTTGCCTGATTTTTCCTTCTGTGCAGCCCAAAGATTGAGGGGGAGTACTCAGAGAGATGGGCTTCAGGAAACCCAGAAATCTTTTTTTTTTTTTAAGTTAGAGCAGTTCTGGCTCTCTGTGAAGCTCCCAAAAGTGAACTTAATTAATTTATGAGCCTCAAGACAAAGTTCAGAACAAATCTCATCATTTATTAGGATCGACATTCTGGCTGAAAGTTAGGTGATGGTGTCTGAACTTTACCCCCCATATGCCCCCTCCCCTCTGCCTGTCATAAATCATGTTACTCAGTTAGCATTGAAATTAAATCTATGCATGCGCAGTCACTGGTCAAGTATTCGCACCTAGTGTAAGATCCACAACACTTAGAGCTGCTCTTGTTTGAGCTGTGAAATATAAATATCTGGTTACCCACTTGGATGTGGAAGCAGCTTGCCTACATGCGCCACTTCAGCATACAATTTATATGAAGAAGCCAGTGGGGGTTGAAGGCAATAGTAAGTCTGAATATTGGATATTAAGGAAGAGTCTTTATAGACTAAAACAGTCTGGTTACTAATGGAACCAGTGTATAATCAAAGCTTTGGCTGATAGGATTTAAAGCTGGTTTAGCAGATCCTTGTCTGTTTAGGATGGAAAAGGATGGAGAAGTGTCATTGCTGCTGTTATTTACTGATGACATACCATTGATCACGAAGATAGAACAAGAGGCTACTGATATAATTGGACAGTTGAGAAAGCATTTCACCATAAATAATTTAGGTGAAATAAGACAATATTTAGGAGTAAAGATTAATAAAACTACGGGAGGGTTTAAATTGTCACAGACAGACAAGATAAACACACTACTTAAACAATTCAGGATGGAATTGTGTGAACCTTCAAAGACTCCTATGAGCCTGGAGTTTAGTAATAGCAATGCACCAAGTACTACGTTTGACAAAGAGTTATATCAATCACTAATAGAAAGTATAACATGCATAAGCAATTGGACAAGGCCTGATATTGCTTATAGCGTAAACCAATTGGCTAGGTACAATTTGTTCCCTACTGAAAAATACTGGCAAGCTGTAAAGAGGATTCTAAGGTATTTAAAGCATACAATGCATTATGCTTTATACCAGTGGTGGGCAAATTCATTACTCAACAGAGCCAAATATCAACAATACCACGATTGAAATTTCTTTTGAGAGTGATCCCCTGGGTGAAAAACTACTTCCTCTTATTTGTTTGAGGTCTAGCTTCCAAAAGTTTCACGGAGTGCCCCCTAGTTCTAGTGTTGTGCAATAGGGAAAACAGTTTTTCCTTTTCTACTTTGTCCACACTGTGCATAATTTTATAGACTTCAATCAGGCGCCGTCGTTCTAGTGAAGAGGCCCAGCAATTGCAGCCTCAGATGGTAAGGAAGGTGTTCCAGCCCCCTAATCATTCTGGTTGCCCTCCTCTGCACCTTTTCCATTTCCATCATATCCTTCTGACGGTATGGTGACAAGAACTGTACACAATACTCCAGATGGGGCCTCACCATAGATTTATAAAGAGGCAAAGTGACACTTGCTGACTTATTTTCTATACCCTTCCTAATGAACCCTAGCAATGAGTTTGCTTTTTTCACTGCTGCGGCACACTGGGTTGACACCTTCATTGATCTGTCCACCAGGACACCAAGGTCCCTTTCCTGGTTAGTTGCAAGGAGTTCAGACCCCATCAGTTTATAGATATAGTTGGGGTTTATTGCCCCAATGTACATCAATCTGCACTTACTAATGTTGAAGCTCATTTGACACTAGTTTGCCCACTACCCCAGTGTCAAGAGATCCCTCTGGAGCTCCTCACACTCTCTCTCAGTTTTTACTACCCTGTATAATTTAGTGTTGTTGGCAAATTGGCTACCTTGCTGTTTACTCCTACTTCTAGATCATTTATGAAAAGGTTGAAGAGCAGGGGTACCAGTACTGAACCTTGGGGGACCCCACTCTTTACCTCCCTCCACCTGTATATTTAATGCTACTCTCTGTTTCCTGTCCCTGAGCCAGTTGCTAATCCAGGACAAGGCTTGTCCCTTTATTCCATGACTGGCAAGTTTATTTAAGAGCCTTTGGTGCGGGACCTTGTCAAAGGCCTTCTGAAAGTCCAGATAAACAATGTCAACTGGATCTCCCTTGTCCACGTGCTTGTTGACACTCTCAAAAAATTCCAGCAGATTAGTGAGGCATGATTTGCCCTTGCAAAAGCCATGTTGGCTCTACTTCAGCAGTGCCTTCTCTTCTACGTGCCTATTAATTTTATCTTTTAAGATGGTTTCCATCACTTTACCTGGGACACTTGTCAAGCTGACCGGTCGGTAATTTCCAGAGGATCACCTCTGGATCCTTTTTTGAAGATAGGTGTCATATTCGCTACCTTCCAGTCATCCGGCACAAGGCCTGATTTGAGGGAAAGATTATATATTTTGGTTAGGACATCAGCAATTTCATCTTTAAGTTCCTTGAGAACTCATGGATGGATGCCATCTGGTCCTGGTGATTTGTTAGTATTTAGTTTAACAAGACATGCAAGGACCTCCTCCCTGGTTATTTCTATCTGGGTTAATTCCTCAGTTTCCCTCCCTTCAAAGATAGACTCTGTTTTAGGCATGTGATCTCTGTCTTCTTCAGTGAATACTGAAGCAAAGAATTCATTGAGTCTCTCTGCAATCTCTGTTTCCTCCTTAATAATCCCTTGCCTTCCATTGTCATCTAATGGTCCAATGGCCTTCCCAGTTGGGTTCCTACTTCTAATGTACTTTAAGCTACTGTTATATTTAGTGGTATTTTCTCTTTACTGTTTTTTTTCATGTTTACTGGATTTTATAATTTAAAAGAGCAAAATCAAAAGGTTGCTTAAAAATGATGAGTGGGAAAAGTACATTGAAAATTTTTCTAGACAGAAAACAGAAGAATAATCAAGTGTATTTGGTTGATTCAAGGTATTGAGTAAATATTCTATACTCCAACTAGCATCTATATTATATTTTTAAAATTAGATTTAACTAGATTAAAAGATACCATTTTTTTCTTTTCAAGACTATATTTTTTTATGAGAAAAAAGTTTTATTGGTTTTTACAAAATTTTAAAAACAGGAAAAAGGTGTAAGGTATTAAGGAGATATTTTGAGGACATCTATGTCGGAGATGTCAACCCCCTCCGAGGCTTCATACAGAAAAAAAAGGTAATACAATAAATTTTACATTTCCCTACAAAGTGGAAAGCGATACAGATATACATTTTATATTCATGCAATCAATCATTGGTTTCTATAAACATCCAAATAAAGGTTACACTATATAAAGGAAAGTCATTTGTGAGATCTGAGTGTTTTAGCAATTGTATCTTCCTCTCCCTGACCTCCAGTGGGCGGAGCCGTGGCCTCTCCCGTTCCCCCATTTTCATCCTCCAGGATTTGGGAATGTTTTTTAAGAAAGGCTTCCGCCTCTGCAATTGTTTTAATTCTTACTTTTCCCCCCTCCCAGAACACTAACATTCCCTTGGGCATCAACCACTTGAACCACACACCCTTTTTATATAATCTTTTTGATAAGAAGGAATATTTCCTTCTTATTTCTCTAATCTTTTTCGGGATCTGTTTCAAGATGGCTATCTCATTCTTTTGATATATCAAGGGACCGTCTCTCTGTGCTCTCAGGATTCCATCCCTTGTTGACCTTCTTACAAATTTAATATGTATCTCTCTGGGTACTTCATTTATTCTGGCATATGCTGAGTTAATTCTATAGATCAGATCGATGTCCCCCCAAATATCTTCTTTGCTCTTTTTGGTATAATCTGCTAACATCGTACTCATTAAATCTTTTAAATTCTCAGAGCTTAATTCAGGAACATTTTGAAACCTTAAAAAGTAAGACATCCTTTCAAAATCCATCCTAGACATATGACCAGCTAAATCCACAATTTCTCTTTGGGAATTTTTTATCTCTCCCTTCATCTCAGCCACACACCCCTCCAGTCCATCAATTCTTTGTTTGTTTTCCATTAGTGCTTTCTGTGTCTCCAAAAGTTCCAATTTTGAGCTAACATCGTCTTTCCGGATTTCTTTTATTTCTTTCATTATGTTTTGAAGAGTTTCCTCTATTTCTGATAACTGTGTAGCTTCCACCTCTGTTTCTTTGGATAACATTAAAGTAATCTTAGGTTGGTGTGGCTGCTTTTTTGAAGCCATAATGAAAGTGTTAAGTTCTTGTCACTAATATGGTGTCTGTTGGAGAGGTAGTCTGTGAGGCGAGGAGAGAGTAAAGGTCAATATCCAAATTCAAAGTTCAATTTACTTACAATCCAGAGAGAACAATTTTTAAGAACAATCAGATAGGGGGGAAAAAAGAAGGCACATCTGGGAAAGGTTCTAATAATCAGTTACATTAATCCACTGGTAAAAAGTTCAGTCCCGAAGACGAGGGAGTGTCAGCAAATTTCAAAGAGAAGTATTTCTTGCTGAGAACAAAGGAACACCATCTTCCCCACCCCTCTGGATGCCGCGGAGAACTAGTGAAAGTCCATATCAATTGTTGCAAGACAGAGATACAAAGTATCATTAAGAATCTTAAAGTGAAAGACTTTCATTTGTTGTTTAAAAATCGGATGTTAATTTCTCCACCTCCCCAAGCCTGGGGAACATTTCAAAACGCTGCTTTTTTTTCCTTTCCGAGGAGGGTTTTTACAAACTCCCTCCTCCTTCTTCTTTTAAAGTGAAAGTTGAAAGCATTAATTTGGAATCACTCACAATCCACTCTGTAGCAATGAGCCTCGGCGTTGCCTTCAGCCCCGGCTTTCAGCCCGTCTTTAATTGCAGCAGCTGTATCCATCGGCGAAGGGGACGAAAGAGGAACTCCCCCCCGCGACTCGTTCTCCGGCGCCTAGGATGAGGCGGGAGCCACCCCCCCAACCGCCGTCGGGGTGGGGGGACTCACCGCGAGCCGTCCGTGCTTGAAGGCGCCGCCGGAGCAACCAAGCGGCGGACGAGTCTGAGACCCGACCGTCGCCTCCGGCTAACCGGAAGGAAGTCTCAAGACTATATTTTGATAAATAGAAGATAATCTTACTTTCAATCAAATTTTTATATTTTATAATCTTTATACATATCAATGCATGAATGGTATGGTAACTGGGTAATATACATTTCAGTGCACTTAAATATAGTCTTATTATTCCTAAATATTACATTTCATTTCCATTATTTAATATTATTTATATATACCTTGTATTATCACCTTTCATTTCTGAACCATTTTCTGTCCTTTTGTATATCTTAACATATTAATATATAATTATTATTGTTCCCCACTATTTTCTATCCCTATTTTAACTTCCACCCCTTTCATATCACTATAATGTTCAAAGATGTTTTCCACTTATTTTGTTGTTCATATTTAAATAGAAGATAATCTTGCTGGATCAGGCCAGAGGTATTGCACTGTAGGCATCCAGTTGTATGTAGAAACCTCGAGCAGGATGGAAGGGGAATATTTATTTTCCACTGCTACCCATCTCTGTTAATAAGACATATCATTTTTAATTCAGAAAATAGCCATCATTCTCCTGTGTGCTGCTTGGAGAGTCCAACTATGGGTTAATTCTGCCTAACTGCCCTCTGGACTGGATTGATTTTCTTTTGAAGCCACGCCTCTTCCTGTGTCTCCCAGAATTTCAATCCAGTCTGATGCCCAATAGGACGTGTTCTGTTGGTTCTCCTTAAGAGTTTTATACCAGAACATTAGTTGGACTCTCCAGGAAAAAAATTCTTCTTTACAGCACAGCTCATTGGTGAGTTTTACTTTAAGCTCACAGCTTCCAATGTTCCCGACGTGTCCTGGGTCCACCCGGGCACGCGCGGGTCTCATTTAGTGGCCCCAGGCTTGGATTGCCTTGGGAGTCCTTGGCAGCGCTTCGGTCAGTGGCGAGGGTGCCCTGCGGCTTGCGTTGCCTCGCTGGAGCGGCCGCTTCCTTCCCCGGCTCGTCTTGTAGCCGGCTTCAAGCAGGCAGCTTCGCGCCGTCCGTTTGAACTGCGCCCGCCATTTTTAAGGCTTTTCAGCCATTGGCGGGCGTTTAGCTGCAGGAGAAGGCGGGGCGGCTTAATTGGGCGCGCTTTCCTCCGGAAGCCCCATATCCGCTCCCAGAGCAGCTGCAATTGGCGCCATTTCCTCAGTGTGTGCGGAGGCGCGAATAAGGCTCCAGAGAAGCTGCGTTTTTCATCTTACTTGCTTCATCGGCCGGCTCCAGAAAGGGGCTTTGGAAAGATCTTCTGTCCGGCCTTGATCCGGCAGGCTCTCCTTGGCCTTTGGTGCATTCCTGCTCCTCGGGAGGCAGCCTTTTAGTCTCTTCACGAGCTGATCTGCTGCTTGCCTGCTGCCTCTTCAATTCTGCTGATCCAGAATCATCGTGCTGAAGTTCCCTTGCCGGCCATCATTCATCTGGTAGTGAGTTACTGGGGCCCAGGATGTCTGAAAGACCTTCCCAAGACTGTGAGCAGCCAGGGCCATCCACCAGCAGGGGGCTCGTCAGGCAGGCCAGCAAGGTTGCTTCTGAAGCCCTAAGCAAGGCCGGGGGAAAGAGGCAAGACAAGGCTCAAGATAAGGCTGCCTCCAGGCACCAAAAGGCCCTTGATAAAGAATTTGATAAGGTCCAGCGCAAGGCCAGCGAAAATTCCAAAGAGGCTCCAGCAGTGGAAGTTCAAGTGGATGCTATCCCTGTAATTCAGGCTGACCCCCTGCTAGACAGGGAAGAAGAGGAGGAAAAACAAGAATTCTCTTCTGATGACTCCCCAGAGCCCTCCTTGGTGGGAGATGATGACCTTTTCCAAGATGAGGGCCCCTCTACTGCTAGGATCGTTTCCCCTCCTCCTGCCCACTCCAGGCCTGCCAAGAGGGCTAGGCCCATTGAAGATCAGGGGCCTGCACTTTCAGCTGAATTGCAGGCAGTCATTAATAAGGCCATTTCCCAGGGGATTGCTGATGGCATCAAACAGAAAAGCAAACGGTCAAGGAGGCCTAGTGTCTCCAGGGCCTCTGATCAACAGTCAGACCGTAGGTCCCCTTCACCGCATTCCTCTCTAGATAACGGGGATTCCACTGTGGAGGACGACTTGCTCCCTGAGCAAGAGTTCTCGGGGGATGAGCAAGCTGGAGAAGCCCGCCTTTAAGGGTCTTTTCCATTGTTCTACTTTCAAAACCATCCTAAACAAGGCTAAGGTTTCCACTCACATGAAGATCTCCACTCCTGTGCCTGCCACTGAGGTGGCTTCTGACCACGATGAGGGTCTGTTTGATGAACCAAAGGAGACTCAGGAAATAGTTCCTGTGCCCAAGCTGTTTTTAAACATAGTTCAGTGCCAGTGGGCCCAACCTGGCACCGCGGCTTCGCCCAGCAATAACGACAAACAGCTGTACACAGTGGACGCTCCATTGGAGGACTTGCTTAAGCTTCCTCCAGTAGACCCTCCGGTCCAGGCCCTTACTTCCACATCAGTGCTGCCTCCAGACCTACTGGAAGGTCTTAAGGCAGAGGACAAGAGGTCTGAGAAGGCCTGTCACAAGACCCATATGGCGGCTGCGTGGGCGATTAAAACAGCCACGTCAGCTTCCTTCATGTCCAGGGCAACCCTCAAGTGGCTCTGGCAACTTGCAGCAAAAGTCCCAGCAGGTGACTCAAAGTCTAGGCAGGAGCTGAGGAAGATCATGGCGGGTGTTTCATACACTGCCGACGCCACCCTGAGTTTTGCCAAGTTTGCTTCTCGCGCCTTGGCTGCCAATGTGACCACTAGGCATCTTCTTTGGCTTCGCCACTCCTTTCGGGACAGGGGCCAACAGCAATCCTTCTCGAAGCGTCCCTTTCGAGGAAGCTCAGGCTCCAGGCCTTTCCGTAAGTTCAAGTGACTCTCTGGCGACTGCTCCCATAGGAGGCCATCTCCAACTCTTTCAAACAGCCTGGGAGCAGACCACGTCAGACCAATAGGTCTTACAAACCATCCGGATAGGCCTTACCCTGTAATTCCTCTCCCTTCCCCCAGGCGATTCATTCGCTGCCTCACTCCATCCTCCCCCCACAAGAGGTCACTCATGGAGCAGGAGCGCACCTGAGGGAAATAAATGCCATAGAACCGGTGCCGGTAGAACACGAAGGGTCAGGTTTTTACTCAATCCTGTTCTTTGTTCCCACGAACTCCGGGGGCTGGAGGGGGATTTTAGATTTAAAACACCTGAATCAGCATCTGGCGTACTGACGCTTCAAGATGCAGTCCCTCCAGTCCATCCTGAGTTGCATCCGACCGGGGGATCTCTTAACCTCTATAGATCTCCAGGAGGCCTACCTCCACACCCCGGTTCGGAAGGCCCACCGCAGGTTTCTCAGGTTCTATTACGCAGGCAATCACTACCAGTACAGGGCTCTCCCCTTCGGCCTGTCCTCCGCTCCGAGGACGTTTACGAAGGTTCTGGCTGCAGTGCTGGCATCCCTCAGGTCACGACCAGTCCGGTTACAAACATATCTCAATGACATCGTCATCCAATCGTCCAGCCACCAGCAGGCACTCAGGGATCTCCGGTTGACCATGCGAACCCTCGAACACCATGGGTTCTCCATCAACCTGAAAAAGAGCCACCTGACTCCCACCACCAGTCTGACACACCTGGGAGCAGTCATAGACACCATCTCCTGTCAAGTCTGCTTCTTCTTGTACAGAGGGTGCGGGCATCCAGAACCGCCCCCATTGTTCTCCTGTCGCAACTCCTCGGCAAGATGATCTCCTGCCTCTCAATAGTACCATGGGCGCGGCTGCATTCTCGTCATCTACAGTGGTGCCTATTGCCTTACCAGTGCGGCAAGGACAGCGACTCACCCAGGCATGTCCCAGTTCCGGCCAAGGTCCGTTCATCCCTGAAATGGTGGCGTGCGACATCCCTGGCTAAGGGGTGCCTCTTCCGCGAGCCAGACCGAGTCATCATCACCACAGATGCCAGCCTCTTTGGCTGGGGAGCCCACCGGACAACCAGGTGGCACAAGGGAAGTGGTCACCTGAGGAACTCAAACACAGCATCAATTGGCTGGAGTTGAGAGCGGCTCGTCTAGCCCTTCTGCACTTCCTCCCGACAATTCAGAACCAGCACATTCTCCTGCTCATGGATAATGTATCCACCAAGGCCCACATCAATCGCCAAGGGGGCACTCGCTCCAGGTCGTTGATGGAAGAAGCTGAACGGCTGGGCCTTTGGGCGGAGAGGCATCTTGCTTCTATCAGAGCGGAGCACATTTCAGGGGAAAGCAACATTCAGGCGGACTGGCTGAGCAGAGCCACCATCGACAACTCAGAGTGGCAACTACATCCGGATCTCTTCCTCAAGATAGCGCAGAGGTTCGGCCAGCCAGCAGTCGACCTGTTTGCCTCCACGACAAATGCACAGCTCCCAAGGTACTTCACCAGGTGCAGATGTCAGGGAGCGGAGGGCACCAATGCCCTACTGTGTCGTTGGCCCCTGGGTCTCCTGTACGCATTTCCGCCGCTTCCCCTGCTACCAGGTCTGATTTGGAAAATCCTTGCAGAGCAAGCAGACGTAATAGTGATCGCTCCCTTCTGGCCCAGGAGGTCGTGGTTCGCAGATCTTGTGAGCCTATCCACCGTCAAACCGTGGAGGATTCCTCTGGAGGAGATATCGCTCATTCAGGGCTCCATCTCGCACCCAGAGCTGCAATGGATGCAACTAGCCACCTGGCGTGTGAACGGCTGCTCCTAGAAAGAGCTAACCTTTCTGCTGGGGTCATTCATACCATACAGACTTCTCGTCGAAATTCGACTACCAGAATATATGACGCTACCTGGTCAACCTTCGTCGGCTGGTGCGGCACACGTCAGGTCAATCCCATCTCCGCTTCCATTCCTGATGTATTGGAATTCCTTCAAAGCGGTCTTGACCAGGGCCTGGCAGCCAACACACTTCGCTGTCAGGCGGCCGCACTTTCCACCGTGATAACCTTTGATTCCTATTCCTCCTTGGCTCGTCACCCCAGAGTGAAGAGTTTTCTGAGAGGGGCTGCCAACCTTCGCCCCCCAGTCATCCACAGGTACCCGACCTGGGATTTGCATATTGTTCTCAGGGCTCTGATTGATCCACCGTTCGAACCGTTACGTACTTGCGACCTGAAACGACTAACCTTCAAGACGGTCTTTTTAGTGGCCATCACCTCGGCCCGCAGAATCTCTGAGCTGGCGGCATTATCAGTCAGAGAGGACCTCTGCGTTATTCACACAGACAGAGTGGTCCTACGCCTCGACCCCACCTTCGTCCCGAAGGTCAACTCGTTGTTCCACCGCGGCCAGGAAGTCATCCTACCTGATTTTTGCCCTCGGCCGGCTCACCCCCGGGAGCATCGGTGGCACAAGCTGGATGTCCGACGCGCTGTCAAGACATACATCCGGCGCACCGCGTCCTTCCGACGAACAGAAGCACTGTTTGTCGCCTTCCAACCGCACAACATGGGTCGGAAGGTCACCTCAACCACCATTGGCAAGTGGCTGCATTCCTGCATCGCTTCCGCCTATGAACAGCAAGCCCAACGGGTGCGTAACAACATCACGGCACATTCGACCAGGAGCGCGGCGACATCCGCAGCTTGGGCTACTCAGGCGACACTTGATGAGATCTGTAGAGCAGCCACCTGGGTCTCCCCGTCACAGTTTGTGCGCAACTACAAGCTGGACAAGTTTGCATCCTCTGAGGCGGCCTTTGGTCGCAGGGTCCTGCAGCAAGTTCATTTAGCGATGGAATCTACTAGCGATTCTTCTTCCCGCCCTGGGAACATTTAGCTTGGGCACTTCCCATAGTTGGTCACACGAGGCTGGCTCCAGGGGATTGTTAACGCTTCTTTGAGTGAGGGGCTCCTGCCGACCATCTTGAAAGAGGCGGTGGTGAGGCCCCTCCTCAAGAAGCCCTCCCTGGACCCAGCTGTGTTATCTAATTAAGTCCGGTCTCCAACCTTTGCTTTATAGCGATTGTTGAGAGTGTGGTGGCAGGACAGTTCCCCCAGCCCCTGGAGGAAACTGCCTATCTAGACTCGCGCCAGTCCGGTTTCCGACCTGGGTACAGCACTGAGACGGCATTGGTCACGTTGGTAGATGATCTCTGAAGGGCCCGGGATAGAGGTTGTTCCTTTATCCTGGTCCTGTTAGATCTCTCAGCGGCTTTTGATACTATCAACCATGATATCCTATTGCACCAGCTGGGGGGGCTGGGGTTGGGAGGCACCGTATTACAGTGGTTCTCCTCCTTCCTCTCTCACCGGTCGCAATTTGTGTTGTCAGGAGGGCAGAGGTCGACCTCAAGGCCCCTTACATGGGGGGTACCGCAGGGGTCGGTTCTCTCGCCCCTCCTGTTCAACATTAATAATAATAATAATAATAATAATAATAATAATAATAATAATAATAATAATAATAATAATAATAAATTTAATTTGTACACTGCTCCCTCTCCGCTAAGGGACTCGGAGCAGTGCACAGGGGAATTAAAAACATACAAACATAAATACATCATAAATATATATAAAATCAGATTAAACAATTTATCCCTGAGCTAAAAACCCAAAATACTAAAAACGAAACCCCTTAAAAACCCAATTAAAACAATTTAAATGTTCAGACTGAGAGGCTGGAAGGTAGGTTAGGCCAGGCCGGCCAGTTGGAATAGATAAGTCTTGAGCTTTTGTCGGAAGGTGCGGAGGTCCGTGGTTGTCCTGAGATTGGGGCGTTGGTCGTTCCATAGAGCTGGGCCCGCCACAGAGAAGGCCCTTCCCCTGGGCGTCGCCCGCTGGCATTGCCTAGTGGACGGCACCCAGAGAAGTCCCTCTCTGTGGGAGCGAATCGCTCGGAGGGATGTATGGGGTAGGATGCGATCTCGCAGATTTATATGAAGCCGCTGGGTGAGATCATCCGTGGTTATGGGGTAGAGTTCTATCTGTACGCTGATGACACCCAGCTGTACATCTCTACCCCTAACCATCCCAACGATGCCGCCGAAGTGATGTCCCGGTGTTTGGAAGCCATGCGACTCTGGATGGGGAGGAACAGGCTCCGACTCAACCCATCCAAGACTGAGTGGCTGTGGTTTCCGGCGCCACGACATAGCCAGTTGGTTCCATCTCTGGCTATTGGGGGCAAAACATTGGCTCCTGCAGAAAGGGCATGCAACTTGGGTGTCCTCCTGGACTCTTGGCTGTCCTTGGATGACCATGTGACGGCCGTAGCCAGGGGGGCCTTCTATCAGGTATACCTGATACGCCAGTTGCGCCCCTTTCTGGATCGTGGCGCCTTACGCATGGTCACTCAAGCTCTCATCACCTCCCACCTGGACTACTGCCATGCTCTCTACATGGGGCTCCCCTTGAGGTGCACCCGGAGACTTCAGTTAGTGCAGAATGCGGCCGCGCGGGGGATTTTGGGAGTCTCTAGACACTCCCATATAACACCTCTCCTGCGCGAGCTGCACTGGCTGCCTGTGGCCTTCCGGGTGCATTTCAAGGTCCTAGTGACCATCTTTAAAGCACTCCTGGCTACTTGCAGGACCGCCTCCTGCCACATACCCCCACTCGACCTGTTTGCTCCCACAGGGTGGGCCTCCTTAGGGTGCCATCTGCCGGACAATGCCGGCTGGCAACTCCCAGGGGAAGAGCCTTCTCTGTGGCAGGTCCAGCCCTCTGGAACGACTTGCCCCCCGACCTCCGCACAATCACGGACCTTCACCTTTTCCGTCGAACACTAAAAACATACCATTTCCACACGGCCGGCCTGACATAGCTGTTTATATTATTGAATTTTAGCTGGGTTTTAAATTAAGTTTTAGCACGGGCCAAATTTATTTAATCCAATTTTAAATTTATTTGTCTGTATATTTATATTTTATTTTCTTATTCCTGTGCATCGCCCTGAGTCCCACTTGGGAGAGAGAGCGGTATAAAAGTACGATAAAATAAATAAATAAAATAAATAAATACTTGTTACTATACAGATAGTTAATTATCTAAAAGAACAAGGTGATATGAAATGATTTTTTTTTTATTCCATACACATATATTTATATATTTAAACTTAATAATGATGATATATAGGGTTACACTGGATGGAAAATTAAAAACTACATTTGTAATTGTAACATGACCGAACGGCATGTTATACAAAGCTGAAAATGATTGAATGTTTTTACTTGTTTTTTATGTTGAAAATAAAAATTTATATTAAAGGAGATTATATTTGGCAGGGATCACAAACAGCCATCTTGTAGGTTAAGTGACATCCAGTTTAAATATACATTCTTCAAATGTAATAAAATGCATGGAATTGATGCAAACGATTAAGGTCAATTTCCAAATTTTAAACAGATTATTAGAGCTCTATGATTCTGGAATTATATCACCATTGTTGAGAAAGAAAGAGAAAAATGTTTTTGTTCTGAGTAGTTAAAAGAAAGCATAGACATTTGCTATTCCTAGATTGCCATTAAACCTTTTTAATGGCAACAAACAAGTGTCATTGTAGGCAGTAATATTGCTTAAATACTACTCTAACCTTTCATAGTGGGAAAATAGAATTAAGGAATTCTACATTTATTTGACTGTGTCCCAGAAGCCCTGTTTTAGCAGCAGTGGAGAGCAAAGCATTGGAGAACAGTGGTTAAACTGTGGGTAGAGTTGAAAATATTCCAAAAGATTAAAAAAGAAAAAAACACATATTGGCAGATCACAATCCCATAAAAGTGATATGGAGGAGACAAAAGAAGTGAAGATGAACAATGAACCAAAATATTTTAAAAGATAAGGAATACACACAAATGGTGGAAAGAGAAATTAAATTCTTTCTCAAAGAAAATCAAAAAGGAGAAACATCATTACAAAACATGAGGGACACAGCAAAAGCATACATTCAAGGCAAGGAGAAATAGGGAAAAACAACAACAGAAAATATATTACAAGATGAGCTCAAAAAACTAGAGCTAGATCCACAGAAGGAAACCCCCCACCCAAATAAAAGAGAAATGGGATTTAATCTCATTTTATAAATTTTAAATCAAAAGATTCATTATATATCTTAATATTACACCAGAATTCTCCTCTAATATTCCATATTTGGTCTATCTTCTTTTTCAAACATGTCTTACTTAAACATAACCACATAATGGCATCCATTGTCTATTCCACACATACATGTATATATGCATACACCTATATCAATATATCATCTATAATTATTCCGTTACTTTTATTATAACTCATTATTTGTTAGCTAGTGATTCTTCAGTAATAATCTAAAACAGTCTTCAGTTTGCTAAAATTCTCCCCCATTTTGCTAAATTACATCCATCAACATTCCTATGAAATAACAGTCTTATTATTTATATCCAATCTTATACTCATACATTCTCCACATATATAGATACATAGATATATACCATTAAATTATAACATTATTATTAATGACTCTTATTGTAAATAATTATTAACTAACTAATAATCCTTCAATGATATTCTAAAACAATCTAACTAGTTATTAATCATCAAAGGATAACAACTTTCATTATCAGCCAGTGTCTTTCCAGTAGCGAATTGGACTTATCTCTCTTGCCATTTGTGGCCCCTGTCTCTTTTTATTCTTCTTTCCAGGTTTTTTTATAAACTTCTTTTCGCATTTTATTGTCCAGTATAACTCTCAAATAATACCGCTGCCCAGTTTCTATCTTTACATGTTGTTTGTCTTTGAATGTCAGACGTATTTCTGAAGAGATGTCTCCTCTTTCATCCATCTTCAATTCTTCCCCCCCCCCCACTCTTTTCCTTGATAATCAAAATGAGGCTCACATTCCTCAAATACTTTTTTTAGAATTTCCTTCTTTATATTTTCTCCCACATTTAATCCATTGGTAAAGTTCTCTATTATCGTATCTTTATCTCCAACTAAAATGAATGTCTCTTTCTCTTCAACATTTTCTTCTTTTTCTTTAATTTCTGGAGCTTCCAACTGCTGATAGCTTGATGTAACAGACAACAGTTTGTCCAGTTTTTTTTTAATCAGTTCTTCTTCTATTTTGTTTCAGTAAGTTTAAGATTTCAGCCAGAACATTCTGATTTTCTAAAGCATCCTCTTCTAAATATGGAACCATGTTGACAAATCTAAAAAATAATGAAGTTTGGTTCTCACTGCCACCTTGGTCTCAGGCCTATTTTATCTTTTGGTATTGTCCCAAAGAAAATATTGTTGCCAGTTATCAAAAAGCAACTTTTGTAAACAATTCATGCCTTGTAACCTTCACAACAACTTCAAATGGGAAAGAAAATAAATTGTCTCATAAAGACCAACCAGTGACCTCTAGTGGCAATGCAACAGATTTTCACTTTTTAATATATCCTTTCTCTTTGTTGTTAAAGAAAAGTAGAAAGTATAATTCTTGTTTAATTAAAAAAAAACAAGTGTTCAGAAGTAATTATGAAAATAGTCCTAAATTCAAAATTTTAAGTAACAAAAAATAGAAATAAAGAAAGAAAAAATAAATAGTCCAATCACTTTCAAAGGGAAAAAAACCCCGTTCTAACAAATCAATCCACAATTTCAGAGAAATGAAAAAAAAAGGAAACCTCCCCGTTCAAAGCGTATTAGATTAATTCCGCTGCTTATTTCATAATTAAAGGCTTTATTTTATTTTATTTTATTTTGTTTAAAGTTTCTTTAAGCAAAATGTTTCAAAAAAAGATAAAATACCTTCCCGGTCTAGCACTTTCCCTTTCAGACACTTTCCTTCCTTCCGGAGCTTGCGTCCGCCTTTGTCAGCCTATGGGCTGCCTGTTTGCCACCCTGCAGAAGCTCTTCCCTTGGGTCAAAGAGGGGTTTTGCAATACCCCTGTGACCAGCAAGGCTTTGTCTTCCTTGTTGCTGTCCCTACAGGATGGTTTAGGTCCAAACGGACCAAGGGGCAGCAAAAGTTCAACGGAGGTCTCAGAGTGCTGAGACCCCGCATTGTATTTCTGTTGCTTGAACAATGGTGAATATTGCTTGGGTACTGGTGTCAAAGTAAGAACCTTAGCAGGCTTGTCCTGTCTTCCTGAAGCCACAACTGTTATTCTAGAAATTGTGCTAGTAATCACCGATCTTATTACAGTTATTAAGCAAGGTAATATCATCAATCTTCCAAAAGAGCTATGAGGACCAAAATTCTCTTTCAGTCTCCAAACATTCCTTCAAACCATCTGGAAGTGTCTAAGATTCCATCCCAGGTTTGAACAAGAACGTGGGCAAGCTTCCTCATATGGTCTGTGATTTCTTCAATTGCTTTTCCATTATCATCTATCTGGATACAGCAATTGATTAGATTACATTTTTCACAGACTCCTCCTTCTTTGGCTAGAAGGTAGTGTAGAACCATTCTAAATAGCAGTCCTCATTTGAGTATTAGTGCATCAAAACAAATAGTCATTTCTGGGCTTTGCCCAAGTATAGTGTGGTTATAAGCCAACTGTTGGGTATAATGATAATCTCCTCTCACAAATGCATACACCCATCCCTTAGTTGTGAACCTTAGTACCTGTGGAGTGTGACACACCACTTGGCTACCTTTGGAAGAGGTGGCATATTGTATCTGTTCATGTGTGCAGGTGGATTTTATTCCCTGACAGGTGTAATCTGAGTGGTAAACCAGAGGTTTAGTGATTTTGGCTCCTGTATGAGTGGCTTTTATACACTCTTGACAGGATAAGTTGTTATCTGCCTCAAGAGTGAGAGAAATCAGTTTCAGATTTAGAATTTTTTTCAGGTGGAAAAAGCTAGAGCCATAGTTCGTAGTCATCACTGTCATATTTCTCATCCAATGGCAAGACGCTGTGAGAAATAGAATCCTCAGTAACAAAGAGTTGGCAATGCCTCTTGTAGAAAAAGGAATAACACAAGTCAGAGGAGGCAGTTGACACATCAAATAGTCAAGCATCTAGGTCTGGTAGGAGAGATTAGTGAAGTTCACTGTGGCTCTGAGCACACACAGCTTTCTTCTTGAAATGCAGCAATCTTCAACCGGCAGCAATAATCCAAAGCAAAAAGCAAATTGCTATAAAAGTGAACAAGTAGTCAGGACTCCAGGACATCAAAAAGGTCTGCAGGTGAAGCTGGGGTTCGTTGCAAACATAGCTTCAGATCAATGTTCCCTCTAATTTTTTTTCAGTGTGAGCAGAAAAGCATAGTGTTTGAGCAGCAAATTTTCATGCCTGAGCACCTGAATTTTTTTCACAGATGTCACCCAAGACAACAACAAAATCAGTGTTATTTGAAACTCAAAGTTATGTTTATTCAAGGTACCCGCTTAATTAAAAGTGTTATATAATATCAGTATAACTTATAATACTGCAAGTCTGCAATATTAAAATACTTGTATAGGGTTTACGGTAATGTACACTGTTATTCACTGAAAGTCTGTCTCATCTTACAGTTTCTCACGTCTGTCTTTCTTTAACAACCATTCCAAGTTGTTGGTTGTCCTGCTGGTTTACGCAATCGGTTCTAAATAGCACAGCATGGTAAATAGATCAGAGGTCTTCAAACTTGGCAACTTGAAGATTTGTGGACTTCCAGAATTCTCCAGCCAGCATAAAGGACAGGAGAAAGCAAGAAGATAGATCACAGGTCTTCAAACTTGGCAACTTGAAGACTTGTGGACTTCAACTCCCAGAATTCACTGTGGCTCTGTGAATTTTGGGAGTTGAAGTCCACAAGTCTTTAGGTGGCCAAGTTTGGGGACCCCTGAGACAGATGCATGCCTACTCGACCATAAATCTGAGGGAATCTAGCTTAAATGCCCAGCTGGTTAGAAACGGATAACAGGACTGTGCAGAGCACATGATTCCCAGGCTTCAGTTCCACAGGGTATGCTCTGAAGCAGTAGACGGAGCCAAAGAGGTGAATGGGACTACAGTAGGTGATATCATTTGCTTGCCCAGGAGGCTGTGGTAGAGACAAAGCTAGCCTCCTCCTCTCCCCCACCCCCCAGGTTTCCAGGTCAAGTGGTTACATCCAGGTGGCAGGCAGGAAACTGCTTCCAAAGGGGAGCTGAAACCGGGCGATTCGAGCACTTTCTCCGGCAGCTTAAAAGGTCAGGGGAGCACAGTTGTTGATTATTATTATTATTTCCCCCCCAATCAATACCGTGAATAGTTTCTTCCCCTCTTTCTCAAATGGCACCGGCTGTTTGCCACAGGCAGAGCTTGCAGGGGGAATGAACCATTGTGCCCGGGGAGGAGGAAACGGATTAAACCCACTTTTATTCCCTCTCCGAAAAGAGAAGGGATTACTAATCAGTTAGAAGGCTTTAAAAAAGAGATTGGAACGTAGGGCACATATCAAGGATTATATGTGATGGGGGTGGGGGTGGGGTGTAATCCCCTGCGTCTCTCCCCCCCCTCCCCGTTTCTATGCATTGATGCATTGATCCACTACTGTCTGGGTTCTTTCTCTCCCACCCCCCCTTACCCAGGAGAAGGCCGGGAGAGGGTGCTTTTGCGGTGAGACAGGTCAAGCAGCAGTTTTTTATTTTGGAGAGGGGTGGGGAAGGGAAGTTGGCCGTTTGCACTACGCGCAGTTGGAAACTGCTGCACTGAGTTTGGCTGCCACATGTGCGTGTGCACAGCCATGCACCTTAGAGGGAACAGTGCTTCAGATCGGTGATGGGTTCACACTCCCACTGGGGTGGTGTAATCTTTATTCTGGAAATGTGGACCCAAGCTTTGATGCCTTCAACTTTAGCTGCCATGGGTGTGCTGAGAAGAATCTGCCAAGGGTTAGACCACTTGGTATTGGTTACACTCGGGAAGAGTTCCTTTACTCCAAACCACTTTTCAGGTTGGACACACGGTGGCGCTGTTTTACTGGTGGCAAGGCATCTTGCACCTGTTGAGAAATATGAGACAGAACCTGGGCCAGTTTCTTCAAATATTGTGTTATATTTGTCTCTCCTTCATCCCTTGATATTGACTGGGATGAGAAATTTCTATTACGGTGTACCACACTTGGCAGTGTGATAAGTGGTCAAAAGGGTGTAAGGATTGGCTACTACAGGGTGTAAAGCTTCAATCCTGTGATTTGCCTCTCTCAAATCCTGGACTGCTCTCCAAATCCAGTCTGGTTTTGGGACTGGAAAAATTGGGGTAGACCATGGAGACTGAGTTTCTCTCAGAATGCCCAAATTAAAAAAGGTTTGAATTTGTTCTTTTATGCCAATGTGGGCCTCCCTTTTTATTGGATACTGCTTTATGGAAACAGGGGCTGCATCATGTTTCATTTTGCCAAATGGGGGACAGCAGATTTAGCATATCCAGGCATTTCCTGGTACCAAACAGAAGGGTTAATGCAGGCATCTGAAGGTGACTTAAAGTTCTGCAGACTCAGAAAACACAAATATGCTTGATCAGGGGAAAAATCTGCTTGATCAGGAGTGCACTTAAGAGTAATTCCAAGTTTTCCTAACTTGGAGGATCACTTCCTAACAAGTTAATAGGGCTTTGAGTTGGAATGAGAAAGGAATGGGTCACACTGGAACCTTGGATTCCTGTGACTTCCAAGCATCCACTCCGTTTGGCAGTTTCCATTCTCCCTGTAACACCTACTATGGGGATACTCTGAATGGCCAGGCATGGCACAGTAGGGTCATTGAGAACACTGTCGGTTGCTCCAGTGTCAACAAGAAAAGATTGTAATTTCCCTCCCATTTTTAGCTCCACTAGAGGTTTGGGAGTAGAAATTAATCCTCTGGAGCTTCCTCAGTATAGTTCTTCTTGTCTTGCCATCAATGGTGGACACATGTGGACCAGGCAGCTTGGAGTAAAACAGCCTTCCATGATGCTGACGAGCTCAGGGGCCAGGTAGGAAGATCAGGATCCCCTGGAGACTATCGGAGGACTCTTTTTAGCTTCAGAGGCTCCTTTGAGTTTTTTGGATTGCCGACAGCAGCCCCGGTGCCATCCCAAGCTTGCAGTGGCCATTTTGGAAGAGTAAAAAAGGTTCACTTTTAAATTCAAGCCACTTTTCTCAGAGCCGCAGCCTGGTCCATTGCAGATTGCTGCTGGGAGGGGTGTTTATCGAGTGGCCTTGCTCTGGGTCTCCAGGCAGGCCTCCCCTGGAAGACCCTAATTAGCGGCTGCAGGGAGTTTGGCCTTCCCAGGCCATTCCCTGCTTTCTATTATCAACGCAGATCTGCGGGTGCCCTGGGATTTCCAATTTGGCACCAATTTTCGTCACTGCCTTCCCTGCCTGAGCCCCTTTGCCTCAGATCTTTAATTCCATTGGGGTCCCATCTCATCTACTCGAAGTGCCTACTTAACATCGATTTTGGCTGGAACCTCAACTTGGCAAGCAAGAATTTGGACAAAGCCAAAGATCAGGCAGGGCCTCACACCAGCAAGCGCAGCAGGCCCAATCCTGCAGCCAAAGGAGTCAGTGCAGCATGCTCTACAAAGGACAAGCAGCCCAAGCCAAAGAAGGTGTCCAGGGCAGAAGAGAGACTGGCAGAGAGGTGCCAGAGAGCCCTAGAAAAGCAATTTCAGAGGGCTCAGGGCAACCAGGGGCTTGAAACGGATCTCCCTCCACCTGCTGAGGTTACTGCAAATCCCTCCATTTTAGATCTTCCACCAGAAGAATCGCCGACTGCAGTAGATGAGGGGGATTTTGGTTTCTTCCCTAGCCCCTCTAGGGCATATTCCAGGTCTTTAGCCTCATCCCTAGGGGAGGAATACATGGAGGAAGCTTGTTCCCTGTTGGAGGAGGAACTTCCTCCTTCTGAGCCTGTAGTTAGGGCCTTGCCCTAGAACCAAGCCATGAGGGAGGTGGTTGCAAGGGCTATATCTCAAGGAATTGCTGATGGTATCTAGCAATTGGGCCTCACCTTATCTCTCCCAGGCCACACCAAGGTCAAAGCAAGGGTTGCTGACTCCCTACAGCAAGCGGGCGGGGTATCCCCTCCTGCCTCCTTGGCTGTCATCGGTAGGCGAGGCATCAGAGGTGGCTCGGGAGTTCATGGCCTCCATAACGGCCATGGATCTGACCCAAGTAGTTCTGGGCCCCACTCACACCGGGACACACACACTAGACTTAATTTTAACCTATGGCCAGTGGTCAAATGATCTAGGAATAGGGGGTCATGGAGAGTAAATGAAAACTTATTTAGATATGAAAAAAATGTTGAAGAACTTAAAAAACACATGAAGGAATTTTTCAGTTTTAACATGAATAAAGGTACCTCTATTGAAATAGTATGGGATGCGAGTAAAGCTTATATGCGGGGGTTTTTGATACATATGAATTTTAAACATAAACAAAGCAGGCAGAAAAAAAGAATGGAAATGGAAAACGAAATCAAGAAAAAGGAGCAGCTACTTATAGTAAATCCAAAAGATGAGACACTCCAGATGGCGATAAAGTTGTTGAAGGATCAATTTCAAATGCTTATATCAGAACAAACAGCAACCAACTTACAATTTGCTAAACATAACACCTTTGCTAATGCGAATAAACCTGGTAGGTGGTTGGCCTACACCTTGAGAAAAAATACGAATAATAGAATTATTGACAGAATTGAATATGGAGGGAAAACGGTATATCAACAGGACTCGATTAAAAAATCATTTGTGGATTATTACACCAAGTTATATTTACAGGATAATATACAGAATAACTCAATAGATGACTTTCTGGAAGGAAAAAGGGTGACCAAAATAAATGTGCTCCAAAAGGCAAATCTGGAATGCTTGATAACTGCAGAGGAGATTGCTTTAGCTATAAATCAACTTAAACTAGCCAAGGCTCCAGGGACTGATGGATTGACCGCAGTCTACTATAAAACTTTACAACTGGAAATGATTGAATATCTTACACAGTTATTTTGTAATATACAGCAAGGGGGTAAAATACCTTCTTCATGGGAAGCGGCTTTTATATCATTGATACCTAAGGACAAAGACGGCCCTAAGAAACCAGAGGATTACAGACCGATATCTCTTCTAAATACGGATTATAAAATATATGCTAAAGTACTTGCCAACAGATTGATGCCAGTTATCCAAGAGGTTATTCACTATGACCAAGCAGGATTTATTGAAGGGAGACATATGAAGGAGAATGTAAGACAAATTATAGATTTAATTGACTATCTTGATAAGAATAAGCAGATCTCTGCAGTGCTGGTCTTTTTGGACGCGGAGAAGGCCTTCGATCGAGTGAACTGGAACTTTCTAACCAAGAATTTGGAAAAGATGGATATGGGACCACGAATGAGACAAGCGATTGGTGCAATTTATCAGCAGCAATATGCACAACTTATTATTAATGGAAGTTTGACTACAACTTTTGAAATACAAAAAGGTACAAGACAAGGGTGCCCATTATCTCCATTGTTATTTATCTTAACCCTGGAAGTCTTGTTGAATACAATTCGGGACTCTAACACTTTAAGTGGTATAATTATTAGGCAAAAAGAATACAGAACTAGGGCATTTGCCGATGATCTGGTTGTTACCCTCTCACATCCTATGAACTCAGTAATTCAGATGAAAAATATCATAGTAGAATTTGGTATGGTGTCTGGGTTTAAACTGAATCAAGGTAAAACGAAAATGATGGTTAAAAATATGTCAGAGACTCAGAGAAAGTTACTTGAAAGCTTGGCAGGTTTTGAAACAGTTTCTAAAGTTAAATACTTAGGAATACAAATTGCAGAAGTAAATACAAAACTCTTTTCAAATAACTATGAAGTGTTGTGGCAACAGATACAGAAGGATCTTCAAGCTTGGAAAAAGCTACAACTATCTTTGCTTGGAAGGATTTCAGCAATTAAAATGAATATTCTACCTAGGTTTATCTTTTTATTCCAGATGATACCGGTGCTTAAATCAGATAAAACCTTGTCAGAATGGCAAGTAACATTAAATAAATTTGTTTGGAAGGAGAAAAAACCGAGAGTAAAGATGAAGATTATGCAAGATACTCGTGGAAGAGGTGGCCTTAGACTCCCAAACCTTCGATTGTATTATGAAGCGGCGGCTCTGACGTGTGTGGCAGACTGGTTTGGGAAAACAAAAACTGAGCTATTGAATTTAGAAGGTCATGACCTTGTTCTGGGATGGCATGCATATCTGTTTTATGAAGATAAGGTGGATAAAGCGTTTAACAATCATGTTCTCCGAAGTGCCTTGATGAGAATATGGAAGAAGCACCGGCCCAATTGGGATTATAAAATACCGCTTTGGTTGGATCTTGCAGACATCATGTGGATTACAAATACTAAGTCACTCGGGGGGTGTTTATATAAAGATGTGCTTATTTTTGACGGGGTCGAATGGCAGTTGAAAACTTTGGAACAACTGTTGGATGTAGGAATTACTTTAAATTGGTTACATTACATACAGCTACAGAAGAGATGGAAAGAAGATCGTAAGGTCGGCTTTATGGATAAAGAAGTGGAGCTGACCAAGCAGATAAAAGAGACTGGCCCAAAACATGTTAAAAGAATATATAATGTACTGTTAGAAAGGGATTCAGAAAGCGAGTTGGTCAAGGACTGCATGATTAAATGGGCACAGAACTTTGATGAACCCGTTATGTTGGATACGTGGGAAAAAATATGGGTTCAGAATATTAAATTTCACAGTCACAAAGTTTAAGGGAGAATTTTTATAAAATGTTTTATAGATGGTATTTGGATCCTAAGAAATTGTCATGTATGTATCCTAATTTTCAACCAAAATGTTGGAGATGCGGGTGTTTAGATGCTACCTTTTTTCATGTATGGTGGACTTGTAATAAGGTTAAAGCTTTTTGGATAAAAATATGGTGGGTTATGCAAAATGTATTTAAGAAAAGATTACTATTCACCCCGCAAATGTTTTTACTGGGCATAACTAAGGATTTTCTTAAAGGGGGAAAAAAAATTGTTTTTGTATATGGTTACAGCAGCGAGGTTGTTGATTGCTCAACATTGGAAAAAAGATTTCTTACCAACAATTGATCAATGGATTCAAAAAGTGGCGGGGTTTGCCGAAATGGCAAAAATCTCAGCTTTTTTAAAAGATCAGAAACAGGAGAATTATACACAGGAATGGGCAAAATGGATTAATTATATACAGAATAAATATCAGACAGGGAAATACCATGTAGCCTTTAGGTAAGAATGTTTGGATTGATAGGTGAATAGATTAAATAATATTTGGGATGTTTGGAATTTTTAAAGTGGTATAGCGGAAGTCAGGGGGGGGGATTGATTGGGAGGTAGGGGTGGGTTAGGGTGGAGGGTGGGGAAATATATGTGGATAAGTAATATAGAGATGGGAATAATGGGACATGGTTATGTTATGATGTGTACATGTTGAATTAACTTAGAAGAGGGTGTTAGGGAGAGATTGATGTATCATACACTAAATTTATATCATGTCTGTCGGGTGGCGAGGGGGTATAATATTTAATATCTGAATGAGAACTTTGTTTTAAGATGGGGGAGGTGAGGGGTATAATTTTTGTAGGTGATTTTATATTATATGTTGGGGGGGTAAAAAGGGGGGAAAACTTGTCTGAATAAAACTTTTGCAATAAAAAAAATGATCTAGGAATAGGGGATTTAGTCATCGAACCCCTGTCATGGTCAGATCACTCTCCTGCGGCTTGACTTTCAAACCGCTACACCCCACCGTGGGGAGGCGGAACCAGAGACATCAAGATGGTTCCACCCCTGGTGCCTGATGGATCCTGAGAGATTCCTAAGGGAGCTTGGGCCAATCCCTGTGACCCTGACCCGCGACTCGACTGAGGACCTGTTGGCCGCATGGAATAGTGCGGCCATGGGGGCCTTGGACAGGGTCGTGCCTTTGCGGCCTCTCACGCGGCGCAGATCCACCCTGGCTCCTTGGTTTTCTGAGGAGCTAAGGGAGATGAAGCGCCACAAGAGACACTGGAGAGAACTTGGAGGTCCACCCGCTCCAAATCCGACCGAACACGGGTAAGGTCCTATTTAAGGACCTACTTAGTGGCAATAAGAGTAGCGAAACGGAACCATCTCGCCACTCTTATCGCATCCGCAGATAACCGCCCTGCCGCCCTGTTTAGAGTGACCCGCTCCCTCCTTCAACAGAGGCCGCGAGAAGCTCCTTTGCAGGGTAGAGCAGAGGAATTTGGAGAGTATCTGCAGGATAAAGTTGCTCGGATCCGGGACGAGTTGGCCTCCGATGAGACAGGTCTGGGCGGACCCTCCGAGGCAGGTCTTGAGACCATATTATGGGACGAGTTTGACTTTGTTGCTCCTGATGACATGGACAGGCTGCTGAGGCGGCTGAATGCTACCACATGTTTATTGGAGCCGTGTCCCTCCTGGTTGGTACTGGCCTCCTGAGAGGTTACACGAGGCTGGCTCCAGGCGATAGTGAACGCTTCCTTGAGTGAGGGGTTTCTGCTGGCCGCCTTGAAAGAGGCGGTTGTGAGACCCCTCCTCAAGCCTTCCCTGGACCCAGCATTGTTGTTAAATTATTGTCCGGTCCCCAACCTTCACTTTCTGGCGAAGGTTGTTGAGAGTGTGGTAGCACAACAGTTCCCTCGATACCTGGAGGAATTTGTTTATCTGGACCCGCACCAGTCCGGCTTCCGGCCTGGGCACAGCAAGGAGACAGAATTGGTCACGCTGGTGGATGATCTCTGGAGGGCCTGGGATAGAGGTTGCTCCTCTATCCTGGTCCTGTTAGATCTCTCAGCGGCTTTTGATACCATCGACCATGGTATCCTATTGCGCCGACTGGAGGGGTTAGGAGTGGGGGGCACCGTGTTGCGGTGGTTCTCCTCCTTCCTCTCTGGCCGCTTGCAATTTGTGTTGGCAGGGGGGCAGAGGTCGACGTCGAGGCCCCTCACCTGTGGGGTCCCTCGGGTCGGTCCTCTCGCCCCTCCTGTTTAACACCTATATGAAGCCGCTGGGTGAGATCATCCGCGGTTGTGGGGTGGAGTACCATCTGTATGCTGATGATACTCAGCTATACATATCCACCCCCAACCATCCCAGTGATGCCGTTGAAGCGATGACCCGGCGTTTGGAGGCCTGGATGGGGAGTAACAAACTCAGACTCAACCCGTCCAAGACCGAGTGGCTGTGGTTTCCGGCGCCCCGGCACAGCCAGCTGACTCCAATGCTGGCCATCGGGGGCGAGTCATTAGCCTCCGTGGAGAGGGCACGCAACTTAGGCGTCCTCCTGGATTCACGGCTCTCCTTGGATGACCATGTGACGGCCGTGACCAGTTTTTTTTTTACCAGGTTCGCCTGGTCCGCCAGTTGCGCCCTTTCCTTGACCGGGCCGCCCTCTGCACAGTCACCCAAGCACTCATTACGTTCTGCCTAGACTACTGTAATGCTCTCTACATGGGGCTCCCCTTGAGATACACCTGGAGGCTCCAGCTGGTCCAGAATGCAGCTGCGTGGGGGATTTTGGGAGCCTCACGGTGCTCCCACGTAACACCTCTCCTGCGCGAGCTGCACTGACTGCTGGTAGCCTTCTGGGTGCGCTTCAAGGTGTTGGTGACCATCTTTAAGATGCTCCATGACATAGGGCCTAGTTATTTGCAGGACCGTCTCCTACCACATACCTACCTTCGACCGGTCCGCTCCCACAGAGAGGGCTTCCTCAGGGTCCTGTCAGCTGGTCAATGCCGGCTGGAGATTCCCAGGGGAAGAGCCTTGTCTGTGGCGGGTCCAACCCTTTGGAATGACCTACCCCCCGAACTTCGTACCATCACGGACCTTCGTCTTTTTCGCTGCTCATTAAAAATGCACTTGTTCCACCTAGCTGGCCTTGCTTAGAGTTAGATTTTGCCTATATTTTTAGCTTAGATTTTAGAACTGGGATTTTTAGTGGATTGGTTGAGATTTTAATATTTTTAGCTTAATTTTTAGCACAGGTTATTCTAATTTAATCTTATTTTATTATTGTATTGTATGTATTGTTGCTATCGTGGTATTTTTAAATCCCTGTGCACTGCCCTGAGTCCATCTGGAGAGAGGAGCGATATATAAATCCAATAAACCGTAAACCGCTGTAAGTGAAGCATCTGACACTGAGGAGGGCTGTCAGGATGCCCCAGACCTGTCTGAGGATGAGAATCCGGCTCTAGACGTTCCCACATTCTCGGGCTTATTCAAACCTTCCATGTTTCAGGCCATTCTTACCAAGGCTAGGGCTACTTCTACTCTGATGGGGCTTCCTGAACAATCTGATAAGGCCTCTACTGACCAGGGCAATAAGCCTGCAGCTGGTTCTCAGGATGTAGGTGCAGGGTTTTCAAAGATGCCACCCCCCCTTGAGCTGGTTCTGGCTCTCCAGCTGTTCCTGGACATTATACAATGCCAATGGGCCCAACCGGGCTCCATGGGTAATCCCAGGGGATGGGGATAAGAAACTTTATTCTATGGAGGCCAGCATGGAAGACCTACTGAAGCTCCCTCAGGTTGATGACCCCATAGTGGCCCTAACCTCGAATTCAGTTCTTCCAGCTGATCTGCTGGAGGGACTCAAGGCTGAGGATAGAAGAGCAGAGAAGGCCTGTCACAAGACTCATACGGCCACGGCATGGGCCATGATGGCCTCCTCCTCCTCTTCCTACTTCAGTAGGGCAGCCTTGTTCTGGCTGTGCAAATTACTGTCCAATCTTCCAACTGGCAACACTAGATCACACCAGGATATTAACAAAATAATTGCAGCGGTTGAGTAATTGGCCGACGCTTCTCTTTTTTTCTTTTTCTTTTTTTGAATAAATTTTTTATTTTAAAACAAAGATAAAGCAACACATAGAATTTAAGTTCAGCATATCTGATTGTTTGTTCCTTTTTGTATATTATTGGATATGAAAAGGCTTCAATGGTTGATATACAAGCTGGAATTTTTAAATAATGTGACCTCTTAACCTTTTCCCACTTTAATAACAAAACATCTCTTATGTAGTGTCTTCTAAAATAACCATGTGCTTTAGTTTCCTTGTACCATAAGAATGCATGCCATCCCAACAAGTCATGACCTTCTAATTTCAAGAGCCTAGCATTTCTTAATGTTATCCATTCCTTAATCCACATTAAACTCTGCCTGATAGTATAACTCCCAGTCAGGTAAGCCCAGTCCTCCTCTTATTTTTGCATCTTGCATCACTTTGAGTTTTATTCTCGCTTTTCCCCCCTGCCATGTGAACTTCCGCACCATTTTATTTAGATCTTCAAAATAGTCCTTCCCCAACATAATTGTAATTGTCTGAAACAAATATAGGATTCTAGGTAAAATGTTCGTTTTAATTGTGAAATTCTCCCAATCATTTATAAGTGTAAGTTTTTCCATTTCAGCAAGTCCATTACAATTTATTACTTTAGTCTAAGAGTACTACATCTAGCTGTTAAAAAGACCCCTAAGTATTTAACTTTATTAGTAACTTGCATCTCCAAAATTTCTGCCAGTTCTTCTTTTTGTTTGACAAATATTCTTTGTCAAAATCTTTGTTTTATCTTTATTTATTTTCAGACCTGCTGCTTTTCCATACTCCTCAATTGTTTCTATCAATTTAGGTGCAGATCCAAAGGGCTTTTGTTTGTGGTAAATTGTTCGTATAGCTTGAATAAAGTTCTTACCAAAGTTCATTTGGTCCATTTGTTGTATCATAAATTGCCCGTTCACATTGTCGAAGGCCTTCTGTGCATCAAGAAACATCAAGGCCATTTGCTTTTCAGGATGAGCCTCATAATATTCCAGGGTATCCAAAATTATTCTTATATTATCCTTAATTTGTCTCTTTGGTAAGAAACCATTTTGATCTGAATGAATAAAGCCATTTAATACAATACAATTCAATAGCAGAATTGGAAGGGACTGTGGAGGTCATCTAGTCCAACTCCCTGCCTAGGCAGGAAACCCTATACCATTTCAGACAAATGGCTATCCAACATCTTCTCGAAGACTTGCAGTGTTGGGGCATGTCTTCAAGAAGATGTTGGATAGCCATTTGTTGGATGTTGGATAGCCCTTTTAAGTATTTCTTAAGTCTCTCTGCCAGTATAGATGCAAATAACTTATAGTCTGAGTTTACCAAGGAAATAGGTCTATAGTTGTTAATTTGCTCTTTAGGTAACAGTGTGATGTATGCTTCTAGCCATGAGTTAGGTATTTTACTTTCAACCATTACTTCATTCATAACTTCAAGGAGGGGAAGAGACAAAGAATTCTCTAGTGTTATATAAAATTCCACTGATAGATAATCCAGTCCTGGAGCCTTTATTGTCTTTGAGGATGAGGATCCTGCCTCATACATCCTCACGACCGATTCGCTTCCACAGAGAGGGACTTCTCCGGGTGCCGTCCACTAGACTTTGTCAGCGGGCGACACCCAGGGGAAGGGCTCTCTCTGTGGCGGGCCCAGCCCTCTGGAACGACCTCCCCCCCGATATTAGGACCACCACGGACCTCCGCTCCTTCCGTCTTAAATTGAAAACACACTTTTTCTGCCTTGCCGGCCTGGGATAGCTACTCCTCTGTCTTTAGGGTTTATTGGGGATCTCTAGTTAGATAGTTTTAACGGGTATTTTAGCACAGGTCACTTAATTTAATATATTTTTAATGACATATGTATATAGTTATTGTTCTTATTCCTCCTGTGCACCGCCCCGAGTCCCTGTGGGGAGAGGGTGCGGTTTATAAGTAATAAATTATTATTATTATTATTATTATTTTAAGAGCTTCAGTCAGCTCCATCATTGTAATTTTACCTTCTAGCATAATTCTAATGTCCTCTGGTATCTGAGGAAGATTGGTGTCCTGTAGATACTGCTTAACTCCTCTCTCTTCTATCTTCTCTTGTTCGTATAGTTTGCCATAATAGTCTTTATAATTTTCTTCTTTTCAGCATTTCCATAGTGTTCCTTGTTCATCTTTTAATTGTTGTATTTTCTTTGCCTCCCTTTCTTTTCTCAGTTTATATCTTCCTGGCTTGTTTGCATTTTCAAAATAATTCTGTTTAACGCCTCTAATTTTTTGCGCCAATTCCTCCTTTTCCAGTAAATCCATTTTGTATGTAACTATGTCCATTTTTATTTTAATATCTTTTTTGTGTGTGGAGATTTCTGTAACTTTTTTTCCAGTGTCTTTACATATTTGTCTTTTCTTTAAATTTCTCCTTCTTATATAGTCTATTATCAGACATCTAGAAAAGGCCTTATTGTGTCCCAAAGATTTTGCAGAGATGTATCTTCTTTTTTATTTTCTTTAAAAAATAGAGCCAATTCTTTTTCCATTTTCTGTACGAAGTCTTTCTCTTTCAGTATCGTATAGTTTAGAGTCCATCTAGATCTTGTTCTTCGACTTCTCCATTTAATTATGACTTCATTGTGATCCGCCCAGGTACTTATTTCAATTTCTACTTCTTGTACATTATCAATTAAATCAGTTGATGACCAAATCATGTCGATTCTTGAAAATGATAAATGTCTATTTGAATAGAAAGTATATTATTTTTTGGTAGGATTTCTTTCTCTCCAAACATCTTTTAACTTTATTTCATACATCATCCTAAAGAAGGACTTCGGGATTATTTTTCTATTTGATTTTATTTTTTTATGTGTTTTATAATCCATGTTCTGGCTTGTAATGCCATTAAAGTCTCCCATCATACAAATGTCAATATAGTCTAAGTCGGTAATTTTCTTATGAAGTTTCTTATAAAATTAATCTTGTTTTTCATTGGGTGCATAAATTGCAATTAGGAGTATTTTCCTGGTGTTATCCATAATTTCTACCATCAAAATTCTTCTGTCCTTGTCTATATAAATTTGTTTCACTGGAATTTTGTCTTTAATATAGAAAATTATTCCTCTCTTCTTACAGTCCACCAATGAGGTAAATTTTTTACCAAATTTTGGTTGCTTTAATAAGTAACCATATTTTTGCTGAATATGTACTTCTTGTAAACAAATTATATCTAATTTTAGCTTTTCTAATTTATGAAATATTTTCCGTCTTTTACTTGCCGAATTATGTCCATTTATGTTAATTGATAACATTTTTTCTTCCATCATTATGTTTTTTATATAGGATTTATAGCTCTAGTTGATCTTATTTCCCGTTGTTCTCTCATTTCTACTCCTCCTACTGCTCCTTCTCCAATGTCAGTTCCACCTACAGCGCCCAGTAAGTTCTCAGTTTCAGTCGTGAATATGTCTAAAAGTTGTCCCAGTAGTTCTTCTTTCCCAGCCTTCTCAGCTTTTCCTCTCAAGTGTTCTGCATAAAAGATTTCCGCTTTTTCAGTTGTGTCAATTGTATACTTTTGTCCTTTCCATTGAAATATTAAGCCTTCCGTATCAGCCATCTATAGTTAACTCTGATCCTGAGGAGGATTGAGGCCAAAAATTGATATTCTCTTCTCTCTGACTCTTCCTGGGTTTTGCTTTAAAACTACAATCTCCTTATCTTTATATTCCAACTTTTTATCTCTTATTTTCTGCAGTATTTGTAATTTCAATGCTTTTTTTTAGTAAATCTCATGTGAACTTCCCTTGGGAGAGCATTTCTCATTGCAGATCTTGTATTCACCCAAAATTCTTCATCTATATCATCCATCAACTTCTCTAGGGGTATCTCTAATACATCTGTCAAAATTCCAGATATTATTTGTTGTAGGTTCTCTCCTTTTTTTCCTACTATATTTTGAAATCAAAATTCAGAGCACTCCATTTCCAATCCTATTATTATACTGCTGTCTTTTTGTTTGCATTTCACTCCATTTACTATCGAGTTCTTCATCCCTTTCCTTTCGTTGTTGTTCCCTTTCATGTATTTTTTGCATTTTATCATCTTGTTTCATCTTCCAGTGTTGGATATTTTCTATTTTTTCCTCTGTTTTTCCTGTTTTCTGCTCTATATTCTCAATCCTCTTTACAAGTGTGTCAGGTTTTTCATCAGTGCTTGCTTGTAAGTTTTGTATTGCAAATATAATTGCATCTAAGGTTATGGCCTTCTCTTTTTCCTTCTCTTTCTCCTGCTGAATCATCGTCTGTGTAGACCTTTGTTCTCTTGCTGGAGAGGGAACAGGGGTCATTGTTGTAGAGCCCACTGAAGTCGTCTTTCTACTCATCTTCCCAGTTTTGTCTTCTCTTTTTCTTTCTATAACTTAATCCAAATAGAATCACCTGTAAAAAAAGCAAAAAGGAAATAAAGGAAAGAGGAAGAAAAAAAGAGTAAAGGGAGCAAGGGAAGTAGAAAAAAAGAGTGTCCCAAATAACTACTAGTATGTCCAAGGAGCGTGGTATAAAAAGGAAGGGAAAAGTTGATCAAGGAGATAAAAGGGGTAGGATAAAAAAGAATATAAGTAATGTAAAAGAAAAAAAGAAGAGAAAGGAGGGGGGGGGAAGACCATGGAGACAATGAGACTCCTGGTCACCCTATCTGAATAATATCAGATTGGTTCCCAATCATAAACTCCAATTTAAAAAGAAAAAGAGAGAGAGAGAAAGAAAGAAAGAAAGGGAAGAGAATAAAAAATCAGAACATTGAAAAAAATTGTAGGAGGCCAGAAAAGAGAAAAAAAGGCAAAAGAATAGTTTAGTTTGCAGCTTCCTTTGATTTAGTCCATTTGAAAGAGAAAGAAAACAACCATCCAAATATATTGTATGTCTTTCAAAATCTCAGAGAGAAAAAAAAAGGGGGGGGGAGGGAAGAAAAAAGAGAAAAAAAGATATTCCTCCCTTCAAAAAAATCCAAGCTTCAAATAAAAAGAAATCATCACAGCCCAGATGTTAATGTAATCAATGCCAACAATAAAAAAGAAAATAGAAAGCTCAGCGTCTTTTCTTTTGATGTAAAAGCCTTTCCAAGGTCACTTCAATTTTCCTCTAGATGTTTCCATCATCTTCCAGAGTAGATTTCCAAAACATAACCAATTGCCTCTTATCTCGCCTTGACTTTGGTTTGAAAATTTGAACAATTCCAACAGTTAGCAATTTTATTTCAGAGTTCACTGGGTGGCAGTGTTAGAATGTATCAATCCAAGTCTCTTGTGACTCAATCCTTAAGAAAAAGAGGTATTCAGAAGAAGAATGAATCCAGAATCCAAATTCCAATGTTTAGATCCGAGGTTTCAAGAGGTAATAAAAAAGTAATAAAAGGGTAATAAAAAAGAGGAAAGGGAAAAATAGTTGTTTTTTTTAAATGTATTTATTTATTTATTTATTTATTTATTTATTATATTTCTATACCGCCCTCTCTCCCCAAGGGACTCAGGGCGGTGCACAGGAATATTAAAACAGAGATAATAAATACAATCAAGCATAGTTAAAAAATAGATTAAATAAATTAAATTCTGGGACCCGTGCTAAAATTCATAATTAAAACCAGAATAAAAATCAATAATAAAAACTATGCTAGGCCGGCCACATGAAAAAATGCCCGGCGAAAGAAGCGTAGGTCCGTGATTGTACGAAGGTCAGGGGGCAGATCATTCCAGAGGGCGGGGCCTGCCACAGAGAAGGCTCTTCCCCGGGAGTCGCCAGCTGGCATTGACCGGCAGCCGGCACCCTCAGGAGGCCCTCCCTGTGGGAGCGGACAGGTCGAAGGGAGGTATATGGTAGGAGGCGGTCCCGCAAATAACCAGGACTTATGCCATGGAATACTTTAAAGATGGTCACTAGTACCTTGAAGTGCACCCGGAGGGCCACAGGCAGCCAGTGCAGCTCGCGCAGGAGAGGTGTTACATGGGAGAATCTTGAGACTCCCAGAATCCCCCGTGTGGACTGAACTAACTGAACTAACTGGAGCCTCTGGGTGCATCTCAAAGGCAGCCCCATGTAGTGCAACCCCATGTATTTAAGTTAATAAGAGTTATAGATCTATTTAATTCACTCCAAAAACTGAGAAACAGGAGATAAAAGGAAAAAAAAAAACCCAACAACAAGTCCACCTTAAATTGTAGTGAAAATCCAGTCTGACTTTCAACCAAGGAAAGGAGAGCGAAATAGAAAGTTTCAATTAGCTGTGCTTAAATCTGCCGCTGAGTCTCTGGTTATCCTCTATTTTATTTTACCAAAATCATCAAATTTTTCGGTGTTCTTTTAAAAGTAAGAAAACATTAAAATGTGCTCACCAAAAACGACATGCTTTTCTCTCCAGCGCTTGCATTTGGGAGCTGTCTGCAGCTTTGGCAACCTGGGGGCTGTCTCTTAATCACTGACAAAAAGGGCCTCTTCCCAGGTCTCCAGAGAATTTGCAGATATCTCTGGGACCACCGAAAATTCTCCTTCCTTCCCCCGTCTCTTCGGGATAGTTTGGGTCCAGAACCGGACCGTGCAGGTGATCAGAAACCACGGCTTATCCAGAGGGACTGGAAAGCCATGTTATTGCAACGACGTGTAGCTCCTCCTCCTCAGCCGACGCTTCTCTTAACGCCACCAAATTCTTTGCCTCCAATGTGACCTCCCATCATCTGCTGTGGCTCCAGCACTGGCAGGCGGAAATGAAGGCAAAGTGGAAACTCGCTTCCGCTCCCTTCAAGGGTGGCAAGCTTTTTGGGAAGGCTTTGGACTCAGTGTCAATTGAATCCAAGGATAAGCGAAAGGACTTACTAGCTGTTACCAAAAAGCTGGACTGAAAGGGGCATTTGTTTTTTCGTAGGCAGCCTTTTGGTAATGCAGATGCCCCTACTACCTCGGGGGGGATACATCAGAGCTTACACCCAGACAAAGGACCGCTCCCACGAGAGGTCTTCGTTCAGGGACAAGAATAGGCAGAAGGGGAAATACAGGGCCTTCCAAAGGGGGTATTCCAACCTCTCCTTTAGTTGGACTAAGTGACCGTCACCAGTCCCCTCCCATTGGGGGCCGTCTACAATTGTATTCTCACCAATGGGACGAGACAACAATGGATGCTTGGGTTCTGCACACGGTTCAGTACGGTCTAACCCTGGAGTTTCTCTCGATGCCCCCACGGACATTCATCCACTGTCCCCTACCCAAATCGCCCCTCAAACGCCAGTTGATGCAGGTGGAGATCAGTCACTTGCTGGATATAGCAGCCATCAAACAGGTACCCGTGGGTCAGGAGGTCAGGGGGTTTTACTCAATCCTCTTCCTGGTTTCCAAACCATTGGGATGGTGGTGGTTAAGAGCGATACTGGACCTCAAGAAACTCAGCATCCACTTAGCATACCGGTGCATCAAAATGCAATCACTCCAGACCATATTGAGTTGCATCAGGCAGGGCGCTCTCATGACATTGATTGATTTGAAGTTGGTGTAGCTGCACATCCCCATTTATCCAGCGCATCATAAGTTCTTGAGTTTCTAGTTTGCAGACCATCATTACCAGTACAAGGTGCTTCCCTTCGGCCTATCATTGGCCCCAGGGACATTCACAAAATTTCTGGCCGCAGTAAATCTCCAATCTCGCTCTGTAAGACTCGTTTGCTACCTGAATAAGAACATAAGAACAGCCTTGCTGGAACAGGCCACAGCCCATCCAGCTCATTCTGTCTCACACAGTGGTTCACCATTTGCTTCAGGGTATTCCCAAGCAGATGTCTTCACCTGCTTATGATTCTCTGCAAATGGCATTGAGAAATATCCTGCCTATCTCTCCAACCCGGAGGATGTCCTTAGGCATCCATAATGATAGCCATTGATACCCTTGGTATCAATGAACTTGGTATCAATGAACTCATCTAATCCTTTCTTAAAGGTGTCGAGGCTGACAATTAAAACCCCAATAAAATCTAATTCAATCTATTGGCTTTAAAATTGAATTAGATTTTATTGGGGTTTTAATTGGTTTTAGCACAGGCCGGGTTAATTTAATAAGTTTTTAATATTTATATATTTATTATCGGTATTTTATGTATATGCGTGGTTTTAATTTTTCCTGTGCACCGCCCCGAGTCCCTTTTTGGGAGAGTGGCGCGGTATATAAATTTAATAAAATGAAAATGACAGCTGTCACCACTTCTTCTGGCAGGGAGTTCCATAGACCAGTGATCCTTTGGGTGAAAAAGTACTTCCTCTTATTTGTTTGAGGTCTAGCTTCCAAAAGTTTCATGGAGTGCCCCCTAGTTCTAGTGTTGTGCGTTAGGGAAAACAGTTTTTCCTTTTCTACTTTGTCCACACCGTGCATGATTTTATAGACTTCAATCAGGTCACCTCTTAGGTGCCGTCGTTCAAGAATGAAGAGGCCCAGCCGTTGCAGCCTCAGATGGTAAGGAAGGTGTTCTAGCCCCCTAATTCTGGTTGCCCTCCTCTGCACCTTTTCCATTTCCATAATATCCTTCTGAAGGTATGGTGACCAGAACTGTGCAAAATACTCCAGATGGGGCCTCACCATAGATTTATAAAGAGGCAAAATGATATTTGCTGACTTATTTTCTATACCCTTCCTAATGATCCCTAGCAATGAGTTTGCTTTTTTCACTGCTGCGGCACACTGGGTTGGCACCTTCATTGATCTGTCCACCAGGACACCAAGGTCCCTTTCCTGGTTTGTTGCAAAGAGTTCAGACCCCATCAGTTTATAGATGTAGTTGGGTTTTTTTGCCCCAACATGCATCACTCTGCACTTACTAATGTTGGAGCTCATTTGTCACTGGTTTGCCCACTCCCCCAGTGTCAAAAGATCCCTCTGGAGCTCCTCACACACACTCTCAGTTTTTACTACTCTGTATAATTTAGTGTCGTCGGCGAATTTGGCTACCTTGCTGTTTACTCCTACTTCTAGATCATTTATGAAGAGGTTAAAAAGCGGGGGTCCCAGTACTGAACCTTGGGTACCCCACTCTTTACCTCCTTCCACCTGGAGAAGTGTCCATTTAGTGCTACTCTCTGTTTCCTGTTCTTTAGCCAGTTGCTAATCCAGGACAAGGCCTGTCCCTTTATTCCATGACTGGCAAGTTTATTTAAGAGCCTTTGGTGCGGGACCTTGTCAAAGGCCTTCTGAAAGTCCAGATAAACAATGTCAACTGGATCTCCCTTATCCACGTGCTTTTTGACACTCTCAAAAAATTCCAACAGATTAGTGAGGCATGATTTGTCCTTGCAAAAGCCATGTTGGCTCTCCTTCAGCAGCGCCATTTCTTCTACGTGCCTATTAATTTTATCTTTTAAGATGGTTTCCATCACTTTACCTGGGACACTTATCAAACTGACCAGTTGGTAATTTCCTGGATCACCTCTGGATCCTTTTTTGAAGATTGGTGTTACATTCGCTACCTTCCAGTCATCCGGCAAAAGGCCTGATTTGAGGGAAAGATTATATATTTTGGCTAGGACGTCAGCAATTTCTTCTTTAAGTTCCTTGAGAACTCGTGGATGGATGCCATCTGGTCCTGTTAGTGTTTATTTTAACAAGACATGCAAGGACCTCCTCCCTGGTTATTTCTATCTGGGTTAATTACTCAGTTTCTCTCCCTACAAAGATAGGCTCTGTTTTAGGCATGTGATCTCTGTCTTCTTCAGTGAATACTGAAGCAAAGAATTCATTGAGTCTCTCTGCAATCTCTGTTTCCTCCTTAATTATCCCTTGCCTTCCATTGTCATCTAATGGTCCAATGGTCTTCCCAGTTGGGTTCTTACTTCTAATGTACTTAAAGAAGTCCTTGAGGAACATTTAGTTTTTAGCTAAATGTTCCTCAAAGTCTTGCTTTGCTTTCCTGACTGTTGCCTTGCATTTGATCTGTCAGAATTTATGTTTTTGCCTGTTGTCCTAGCTTGGAGAAGCCTTCCATCTTCTAAATGAGCTTTTCTTGCTTTAGATCACTTCCCGAACAGCTCCTGTAAGCCACATTGGAGTCCTCTTGAACCTGGCGGTGCCTTCTTTCCTTTTAGGTGTACATTCCAATTGGGCCTCTGTTATTGTTTTTGTGAGCAGCCACCATGCCTCTTGGAGTGTTTGGACTCTCTCAATTTTCCCTTTCAGCTTCTTTTTTACTAGTTTCCTCATCATTGGGAAATTTCCTTTTTGAAAATTTAAGGTCTCTGTGTTAGATTTTATCGGTGATTTGCAATCTATGATTAAATTAAAAGTAATTGTGTTGTGGTCACTGTTCCCTATTGGATCAGTCACATTAACATTTTGCACCAGATCCTGTATATTGCTCAGAACCAAATCAAGGATTCTTGTACCACTAGTTGGGTGTTCAACCATTTGTTCCAGGGAACAATCATTTAGCATATCTAGGAACTTTATCTCTTTGTCATGTGCTGAACAACAGTTCGCCCAGTCTATGTGAGGGTAATTGAAATCCCCCATTATAACCAGGCTACCCTTTTTGGATGCCTCCTTTATAATATTCTCCAACTGCCAGTCTCTCTCAGTGGCTTGGGCCGGAGGCCGATAGCATATGCCTACTGTTAGACCATCCTTTTGGCCTGATAGTTTTACCCACAGAGTTTCTAGTGGTGACTCCAAATCACCTCGATTGTCAACATCCCGATGTTGCCATGGACCTTATCTGTTTGCCTTAACGAACTGAAAATTCTTGACATTCCTGTGGCAGGAAAGGAATCTCAGGACAGCCTGTGATTGCACATGCATGCAATTATTTTCAATGCTAATTGGGGAACGTAATTTATGACAAGCAGAGGGGAGGGGGCATAAGGGGGTAAAGTGCAGAAGCCATCCAATTATTGCCAGTCCGGGCTGCAACCGAGGCTCGCCATGATGTTACATTCAATAAACGGACATTTCTTTGAACTATTACGTGAGGCCATGAATCATTTGAAGTTTCTCTTGGGAGCTTGACAGACAGCCAGGACTTTTAAAAGAAATCTATCAAGATTTCCGGGCTACCTGAGTCCCGCCTCCCCCAGGCAATGCCTGATAAAGAGGGAGGAGATCAGGCCATGGCAGAAAAAAGCCTCATTTCAGCTGGAGGCCAGCCAACCCCCCTGAACAGCGGAGCTCCAGACATCCAGCCTGTAAAACCTTTCCCAGCAACAGAAGCAAGAAAAGATAAGTACAGGATGTGGGACTGGGAACAAGCCAGACGGCCCTGGCCCCAGATGGGATCCCTGGGGGGTGCAGTAGAGAAACTGAGGGAGGATTTTGATCAAGCCACCCTTCATGACGAGAGGCCAGCCTGCCATCCGGAAGAGAGAAGAGGCATATCTGATCCTGCTGAAGGGAGGAGATGCATGCTCGAGCGCAGCCCCAGAAGCAAGCATGCTGCCAAGAGCAGGCAACTCCCTCCCTCTCCCCATCCTAGAGCTGAAGAAGATGACCGGCCGTATCAGGCACGGGCATACAGGGGCCAGGAGGAAAACAGAGGAGGGAGGGAACTAAACGATCCACCCCGATTCAGGGGAAAGTTTGATGGTAATTCAGACCAACTAGCTCTATTCCTTGATTCAGCTGATATCCACTTAGAACGCTATGGGCACCTCTACCCATCCCCCAGAACTATGGTGAATGCCATTGCAGAGGGTTTCGAGGGGGAAGCAAAAGAATGGCTAGCAGCCCTCCATAAGCGGAGAGCCCCCCAACTGCAAGACATAGATGACTTTCTGCAAGTGCTAGAGGCCAGGTTTGAAGAGGGGGAGGAGGACCCATATGCAGAGGAGGAACTCAGCAACCTAAAGCAAAGAGGCCGCCCCCTCAAAGAGCACATCTGTGAATTCAGGAGGATAGTTGGAAGACTACCCCCCTACCAGAACGGTTGCTGGTGCATTTTTTCAGAATAAGCCTGGATAAACGTATTGTCCCAAGTAACTGCATATCATGACATCCCAAACCAACTTTCTGAGTGGTTCCGAGTGGCAACAAAAGTCGACAGTGGGCTTCGTGCCAACGACACAAGGAAGGAACCAGACACAAAGGAGAGGGGTCAACCTAATCTGAAACCATCCCGCCAAAAGAAAGAAATGGCACCACAGCAAGACCTGAGACCAGCCCTCCCTCGAAGTTCCGTGAGGTGTTACAGATGCGGGGGGATGGGCCACATGGTAGCTGCATGCCCAACCCCAGTCCCGAAACCAAGGCTGGACCTACCACCCAGGGCCCGACAAGAACGAGGGCCCCGACGGGCCATCAACACATCCAGGAGGGCTCTTCAAGATGCAGGGGTCTCCTCCCTCCCAGGCAAAAGCAGTGAAACCCCAGGCAATGATGACCAGTCAATTGAACCCTATGACAGCGAGGATGAGGGAGAAAATGACCCAATGGTGAGTGAATCAATTTACCCTTTCCTTTTTCCAATACGCCTCACAACCCCGAAAACGGGAAAACAGGAGGATTTTCAAGCCCTTGTAGACTCAGGCTGCACTAGGTTTTTAATAATAATAAATAATAATAATTTTAATTTATAAAACCGCACCCTCTCCCCACAGGGACTCGGGGCGGTGCACAGGTAGAATAAAAACCAAATACATACAACAATTCTAAAAACAAATTAAATATAACCTGCGCTAAAATTCCCATTAAAACTAAATAATACTAATTCCCCATAAAACCCCAGAGGCAGAGAGACTCATCCTAGGCCGGCCAGACAGAAAAAGTGAGTCTTTAATTTAAGACGGAAGGAGCGGAGGTCCGTGGTCGTCCTGATATCGGGGGGGAGGTCGTTCCAGAGGGCCGGGCCCGCCACAGAGATAGCCCTTCCCCTGGGTGTCGCCCGCTGACAGTGTCTAGTGGACGGCACCCGGAGAAGTCCCTCTCTGTGGGAGCGAATCGGCCGTGAGGATGTATGAGGCAGGAACCGATCCCGCAGATAGCTAGGTCCCGAGCCATGGAGCGCTTTAAAGATGATAATTAACACCTTGAAGCGCACCCGGAAGACGACAGGTAGCCAGTGCAGCTCACGCAAGAGCGGTGTTACATGGGTAAACCTAGCGGTTCCCATAATTGCTCGCGCGGCTGCATTCTGGACTAGCTGAAGTCTCCGGGTGCACCTCAAGGGGAGCCCCATGTAGAGAGAGTTACAATAGTCCAGTCGGGATGTCACGAGCGCATGAGTGACTGTGCGCAGGGCGTCCCGATCCAATAGGGGGCGCAATTGGCGGACCAGGCGAACCTGGTAAAACGCCCTCCTGGCCACGGCTGTCACTTGATCTTCCATGGACAGCCGGGAATCCAGGAGGACACCCAAATTGCGCGCCCCATCCACAGGGGCAAGATGTTCGCCCCCTATGGACAGCGATGGAATAAGCTGGTTGAATCGGGCAGCCGGAAACCACAGCCACTCGGTCTTGGTCGGGTTGAGCCTAAGTCCGTTACTTCCCATCCAGTGCTTGATCAACTTAACCACAGTTCAGAAACTGGGGATCAGAGCGAAAAGACTGAACCACCCGATTCGGTTCGAGCAGGTTGACGGTTCCCTAATGGGAGGAGCCTATGCCACTCACCTAACTGAACCAGTATGACTAGAATTGGCAGATCACTGGGAAATAATTCGATTCATAATAGCCCCCAAAATGACAGAGGCAGTCATACTTGGACTTTCCTGGCTAGAAAAGTGGGGACCAACCATCTGGTGGCAAGGGGGCACCCGCAGGCTTAGGATATCACCTGGCCCTCAACCTCTCCCTCACAAGCAAGCAAAAATACCACTCACATTGGGAGCCCCACAAGAGAGACCACAAGAACAACTGGCAACCACATCTGACAAAACCCCAGAGGCTGAACTGATTCCAGTGGAATACCAGGACTTTGCAGAAGTGTTCAGTGAGACAGGATGCGACATCCTGCCCCCCCACCGCGAAACAGATTGTGCCATTGAAATCATCCCTGGGGCAAAACTACCCAAACCCAAGCTGTATGCCATGACGCCTCGAGAGATGCAAGAAATGCATGAATACATAGACAAAACCTAGCACGAGGGTTCATCGAGCCAGCCAAGCCACGGATTGCGGCACCAGTCCTTTTCAAAGAGAAAAAAGATGGAACTATGTGTTTGGTCATGGATTTTCGAGGGATAAATGGGGTGTGCGTACACAACCTATACCCGCTTCCCTTCATGAAGGATATGCTGTCTCACTTGGCCAAGGGAAAAGTCTTTACCAAATTAGACCTCAGAGAAGCATACTACCGAATACGGATCAGGGTAGGAGATGAATGGAAAACAGCATTCAACTGCCCTTTAGGAAGCTTCCAATTCAAAGTGATGCCTTTTGGATTACAGGGAGCCCCAGCAGTGTTCATGCAGTTAATAAATGAGGTACTGCATGAGCACCTATACAAGGGGGTCCTTGTCTTTCTAGATGACATCCTTATTTACACTGAGACCGTCGATGACCACATACCCCTGGTTTGCCAAGTACTGGAAAAACTTCTGGCAGCCAACCTGTATGTCAAACTATCAAAATGTGAATTCCACCATGAGCGACTAGACTATCTAGGCTACCGAGTGTCAAATGAGGGAATAGAGATGGACCCAGCTAAAGTGCAAGCCGTCCTAAGCTGGCAACCCCCTCGCACCTGCAGACAGCTACAAAGTTTCCTAGGGTTCGCAAACTTCTACAGGCAGTTCATTCCCTCCTTTGCGAAGATTGCCAAACCCCTGACAGACCTCCTGAAGGCAGGGAGCCCAGGAATGAAACCTCCCTACAGTGGAGCCTAACCTGCCAGGAGGCATTCGAAACAGTGAAAGAAATGTTTGCAAAGGAGCCGGTACTGAAGCATCCTGACCCTGAGCAACCTTTCGTGATCCAGGCAGACGCCAGTGACATGGCCGTAGGAGCAGTACTACTCAAAAGAAACAACCAAGGAAATTTACAACCCTGTGGCTATACCTCCCGCAAACTCACAGACACGGAGAGACGATGGGCCGCATGGGAAAAGGAGGCTTTTGCAGTGCGATGGGCACTACTAACCTGGAGACACCTGCTAGAAGGGAGCCAGAAACCGTTTGAAGTTTGGACCGACCACAAAAATCTGGAAGCTCTCAGAATCCCACGGAAACTATCACCCAAACAAGTCCGATGGGCTCAATACTTCAACCGTTTCAACTTCGTACTAAAGCACATTCCAGGGCAGAGGAACTTTCTAGCTGATGCCCTCTCCCGCATGCCTCAGTACAAATGCGAACGGGAGCACGTAGTGGACGCCATTATTCCTTCTGCTCAACCAGCTGCCCAAGTAACCACCAGGCGGCAACACCGTGACCGATGGGGTCAAACCACAAGCGATCTAACCACAAGACTCAAACTGAGCTGCTAACAGACCCTTGGTTCCAAAACAACCAACACATCTTGACAAAGAGGGATGACCTTGCCTGGAAGGGGACGAAACTCTACGTTCCAGAATCTCTACGTATCCTAGTTCTCCAGAGGAGCCACGACGCCAAATTGGCAGGCCATTTTGGGTTACTAAAGACTTTACACCTAGCCCGGAGGCAATTCTGGTGGCCTGGAATGAAGAAAGATGTGGATAGCTATGTAAAAAGTTGCACAGTCTGTGCCACAATGAAAATACGACCAGGAAAACCCCCGGGACTACTGCAAACAGTGGCAGAACCAACGAGGCCATGGGAGGAGATTGCAATGGACTTTACAGTAGAGTTGCCAAAAAGTGGAGGAAACACAGTGATTTGGACTGTAATAGACCTGTTCTCCAAGCAGGCACACTTCATTCCCTGTAGCAGACTACCCTCGGCTCACAAGCTGGCTAAACTGTTTGTGAAGCATATCTACCAACTGCATGGAGTACCTCGAAGAATCATCTCAGACAGAGGGGTCCAATTCACGGCTAAATTTTGGAGGGAGTTCCTGCGGTCCATTGGATCATTTCAGGGTCTTAGTTCAGCTTTTCATCCGAGCACTAATGGGGCAGCAGAAAGACTGAACGCCATGATAGAGCAGTACCTGAGGTGCTACGTGAACTACCAGCAGTCTAATTGGGCAGATCTTTCGCTGAGGTTGCATACAATAATGCTGTTCACAGCAGCACAGGACTCACGCCGTTTAAAGTAGTGAGCGGCATGGATTTCGTCCCAATGCCTGAGTATCCAAGAGAACCCCCCTCCTCAGTCAGCTTGACTGATTGGATGTCAATGCTGAAAGCAGCTTGGGAAAATGTCAAGAAAGCTGTAGACAAAGCGACACAAACCTACAAGAAACAGGCAGATAAACACCGGGCTCCGCAACGGCCGTTCCAGGTGGGGGAGAAGGTTTACCTCTCCACAAAATACTTGAGACTAAGACTGCCCAGCAAAAAACTGGGGCCAAAATTTGTGGGGCCATTCCCCATAATAAAGATCATCAACCCAGTCACAGTGATATTGAAACTGCCTCGATTGCTGGGAAAGACACACCAATCGTTTCATAGTAGCCTTTTGAAACCTGTGATCGGTTCCACTCTGAGACCACTGCCCCGTGCGCCCCTAGGCCCTGTGGTCATAGGGGGCCAAACCCATTATGAAGTCCAATGAATTCTTGATTTGAGGTGGCACAGAAGGCAACTCCAATATCTAATCAAGTGGAAGGGTTATCCCCTATCGGAAGCATCGTGGGTGAAACATAGAAACATCCAAGCTGACCGCCTTATAGCAAAATTCCATGCAGAAAACCCAAGCAAGCCAGGGGGGAGGGGGACGCATCCCTAAGTCATACACCTGCATTCAGATTGTTTTGTTTCCCATAGGTTGCTTTCGAGAAGTAAGGGAAGCCGGATGTCAACATCCCGATGTTGCCATGGACCTTATCTGTTTGCCTTAACGAACAGAAAATTCTTGACATTCCTGTGGCAGGAAAGGAATCTCAGGACAGCCTGTGACTGCGCATGCATGCAATTATTTTCAATGCTAATTGGGGAACATAATTTATGACAAGCAGAGGGGAGGGGGCATAAGGGGGTAAAGTGCAGAAGCCATCCAATTATTGCCAGTCCTGGCTGCAACCGAGGCTCGCCATGATGTTACATTCAATAAACGGACATTTCTTTGAACTATTACGTGAGGCCATGAATCATTTGAAGTTTCTCTTGGGAGCTTGACATCGATATTCCAATTCGTATGACTTTATCTCTTCTTTGACATACAAGGCTACACTACCTCCCGTTTGCCCCTTCCTGTCCTTCCTGTACAGTTTGTAGCCTGGGATAACTGTATCCCATTGGTTATCATCCGTCCACCAGGTTTCAGTGATACCAATAATATCAATATTGCTATTGCTAAGTATTCCAGCTCCCCTATTTTATTCCGGAGGCTTCTGGCATTTGCATACAGGCATTTATATATACTTTTCTGATGCAGTCTTTTGAGTCCATTTGCATCCTTAGACTGCTTCTTGCATCTGTCTGCTAGAGTGCTGGTGACTGGTTCCTCGCTCTGTTCAGTAATCACATCCTCCTCACTATTCAAGTAGACACTTTCCCGAACCAGATGTTCCCCAGCTCCTGTCAGCTTTCCCCCAGTTATCAGTTTAAAAGTTGTTCTGTAGCCTTTTTGATGTTGAGTGCCAGCAATCTTGTCCCATCATGGTTCAAGTGCAACCCATCCCCCTGATCAGGTTTGGCTTGTCCCAAAATGTTCTCCAGTTCCTTACAAATCTGAAGCCCTCCTCTCGACATCATCATTTGGTCCACGCATTGAGGCTTCTGAGCTCTGCCTGCCTGGTAGGTCCCGCACGACGAACAGGCAGCACTTCTGAAAATGCTACCTTGGAAGTCTGGGACTTCAATCATCTTCCTAACAACCTGAATTTGGCTTCCAGGACTGACTGCTTTGCCTTCCCAACATCATTGGTACCAATGTGTACCATAACCACTGGCTCCTTCCCAGTTCTCTCTAACAAATTATCTAGATTTCTCGTGATGTCTGCAACCTTTGCACCTGACAGGCAAGTCACTACACGGTTATCATGCGCATCACAAATCCATCTCTCTGTGTTTCTAATAATTGAATCACCTAGTACAAGGAGCCTCTCTCCTGCAGTCTGTTCATCTTCATTCACCTCATCAACTCTATTAAGGGAGAGGTTTTCAGTTTGTTCCTGTTGTTCTTCTTCCTGTTCTTCTTCCGTCAAGTGTGATGAAGGAGAGATCCTCAGGTGGGACCAGTTGTTTGTCTGTGCATTCCTCATCAGGTGTGATGAGGGAAGGAGCCACAAGTTGATTCTGTAAGTTCAGACTCTCAGAGCAATCCCATGCCCCTCTATTTCTTTGAGTGACATTCCTCCATGCATGTACCTCCTGAGTTAGTGAAATGATTTCTTCCTGAGAACTGTGCCCTGTCTCTTCTTTGTCCAGGATAGTCTGCTCCGCTTGTCCAAGAACAGCTTACACTCTTTAATTTGCTGATGGTTAGATATGCCTGCTTCCAGCTGCTGGACCTTCTCTTCTAGCAGTGCAACCAGCTTGCACTTGTTGCAGGTGTAGTTCTCCACGTGCTTTGGCAAGATGATTTAGATTTAGATTTATTAAATTTTTAGACTGCCCTTCTCCCTTGCAGGACTCAGGGCGGTGTACAGGCAATAATAAGAACAATAAGATAGAGCATAAAATCCAATAAAAATCCAATTAAAAATATATTAAATGGATTGGCCTGATCTAAATCCAGTTAAAAAACCCTTACTAAAACCAATTTAAAAACTAAAGCAATTTAAAAAACTATGCCAGGCTGGCCGCACAAAACAGATAGGTCTTTAAGGTCCGACGGAACTGGCGCAGGTCCGTGGTTGTCCGTAGGTTGGGGTAGGTCATTCCAGAGGGCAGGAGCTGCCACAGAGAAAGCTCTCCCCCTGGGGGTCGCCAGCCGGCATTGCCTGGCTGACGGCACCCTGAGGAGGCCCTCCCTGTGGGAGCGGACTGGTCAGTGGGAGGTGTTTGGTAGCAGGAGGCGTTCTTGCAGATAGCCAGATCCCTTGCCATGGAGCGTTTTGAAGATGGTTACTAATACCTTGAAGCGCACCCGGAAAGCCACAGGCAGCCAGTGCAGCTCACGCAGGAGAGGTGTCACGCGGGAGCATCTAGACGCTCCCAGAATTCCCCATGCGGCCGCATTCTGGACTAACTGGAGTCTCCGGGTGCACCTCAAGGGAAGCCCCATGTAGAGAGCGTTGCAGTATTCCAGACAGGAAATGATGAGGGCTTGAGTGACCGTGCGTGAAGCGTCATGATCCAGAAAGGGGCGCAACTGGCGTATCAGGTGAACCTGATAAAAAGCCCCCCTGGCCATGGCTGTCATATGGTCTTCTAGGGACAGCCGAGAGTCCAGGAGGACACCCAAGTTGCGAGCCGTCTCTGTAGGGGCCAATGACTTGCCCGCAATAGCCAGCGATGGCACCAGCTGGCTATATCGTGACGCCGGAAGCCACAGGCACTCGGTCTTGGACGGGTTGAGTCGGAGCCTGTTTCTCCCCATCCAGTCTCGCACGGCTTCCAGGCACCGGGACATCACTTCGACAGCATCGTTGGGGTGGTCTGGGGTAGAGATGTACAGCTGGGTGTCATCAGCGTACTGATGGAACTCTACCCCAAAACCACGGATGATCTCACTCAGCGGCTTCATAAAAATGTTGAACAGGAGGGGTGAGAGGACCGACCCCTGAGGCACCCCACATGTGAGGGGCCTCGACATCGACCTCTGCCCTCCTGTCAACACAAATTGCGACCGGTCTGAGAGGTAGGAGGAGAACCACTGTAAAACGGTGCCTCCCAACCCCAACCCCTCCAGCCGGTGCAACATGATACCATGGTCGATGGTATCGAAAGCTGCTGAGAGGTCTAATAGAACCAGGATAGAGGAATGACCTCTATCCCCAGCCCTCCAGAGATCATCTACCAACGTGGCCAATGCCATCTCTGTGCTGTGCCCAGGCCGGAATCTGGACTGGCGCGAGTCCAGATAGACAGTTTCCTCCAGGTGCTGGGGGAACTGTCACGCCGCCACACTCTCAACAACCTTCACAAGGAAGCGAATGTTGGAGACCGGACGGTAGTTGGCCAACACAGCTGGGTCCAGGGAGGGCTTCTTGAGGAGGGGTCTCACCACCGCCTCTTTCAAGACGGTCAGTAAGAACCCCTCACTCAATGAAGCGTTGACAATTCCCTGGAGCCAGCCTCGTGTAACCTCTCGGGAGGCGAGTACTAGCCAGGAGGGACACAGGTCAAATAAACATGTGGTGGCGTTCAGTCGCCCCAGCATCCTGTCCATGTCATCAGGAGTCACAGGATCGAACTCTTCCCAAACAACGGTCTCAAGACCTGGGACTATATAGCTTGGGTATGTCCCATGCTTGGACACTCCAAGCAGCGCCTAGGAGAATGACTGTTGGTTTACCTGAATGGTCATTCTCTAGGCGTTGCGGGAGTGTCCAACCCTGCCCTGGGGTAGTCCAGTGGAGCCTGAGATTCTACTTCTGAATACTTAGTTCACCTACTTATGTTCATCCTTCTAGGTCTCATCTCTTCGTTTTTCAAACTGGCCTCTAAAGGGAGCAGGAGACATGGCTGCACACACAAAATCTTAAACCCAGTCCTTGGGCAGCAAGCTGAAGTTAACCCATGCTTGGACACTCCCACAGCACCTAGAGAACAACCATTCAGGTAAGCCAACGATCAATCTCTGTGGTTCCATGGGTGGGCCTCCATTCACAGGAGCTCCAATGGTTCCTGCTTCCGCTTCAGAAGGCCAACAGAAGCCGCTCCACGGTGTTGGTTCATGTCATATGGTCCCTCAGGGGGTGGCAGTCACCAGCCATGATGAGCGGCCATCTGTTCAGCCAACCAGATTGACAAGTTGTCACAACAGACACCAGCCTATTTTGCTGAGGTGCTCACCTAAATCAGAAGGTCATTCAGGGCAGGTGGTCCCATGACGGGTCTGCTCATAACATCAACTGGCTGGAGCTGAGAGCAGCCAGACTCGCCTTACAACACTTCTTTTTTTTAAAAAAAAATTAAATTTGACATTTTCCAAACATTAAAATCACAATTACACTTTTACAGCTTTCTGTTATAGGTATTTCTGTTTTCTGATTTCAGGTTTTCTATTTTCCATTCTATTATTTTATAAATAGTCGTATTTGTTTAGTTTCACATTTTTAAAGTATATACATCTATGTACAATATTTCCATCTCTATTGCTTTCTAAATATATGCCATATCTCTTTTTGTTGTGTTTGCTATATGTTTCTTATGCATTGATTTTACATCTCTTTTCAAGCCATTTATACCACCTGTTCCATATCTTGTAGTACTCTGTTTCTTCTCTATCTCTTTTCCATTGTCAATTTGTCCATTTCTGAACATTCTAATTCCTTTTTTATGGTTTCTGCATTTCATGGAATGGTTTTTAGTTTCCAACTTCAGGGAAATGAGATTCTGGCAGCAGTGATTGTATAAAGCATTAAATATTGGATATCTTTACTAATATTTTTATTATTATTCCTGGAAGAAACAGCTCGGGGTTTATGTCAACTTTTTGTTCTATTATTTTTTCTAACCATTTTTGAATTTTGGTCCAGAATTATTTGGCTTTCAGACTGTCCACCACATATGATAGAAGGTCCCCTGTTTGGGGGTTACATTTCCAACAGTTTGGAGATCTATTTGGGAACATTTTGGCCAATCTGGGCAGGGGTAAATGCCACCTATAAAACATTTACAAAATGTAACATTGCCAACATTGTCAATTTATAATTTTTTTCCTCCAATTCAATATTATACCCAACGTTTTTAGCCCAAATTATCATTGTTTCCTTCACGGTTTCCTCCTCCATTTTGAATTTTAAGAGACAGTTGTATGTTTTTGTAATCATTTTTCCTTCTCTTCCTGTTACTATTTTTCCAATTCTTTTTTTTTTTATTGAAAAAGTTTTATTCACACAGATTTTCCCCCTTTTTACCCCCCCGACATGTAATATAAATCACATACAAATGCTATACCCCCCCTCACCCCGTCTTAAAATAAGTTTCTCATTCAGATATTATACCCCCTCGCCTCCCAGCAGACACAATATAAGTTTCTCTTAGTATATTAATATCCCATTAACACCATCTTCTAAGTTAATTAAAGATATAAAAAACATAATATAAATTTCTCTTAAAAAAAAAAAAGCATATCCCATTATTCCCCTCTCTAGATTAATCATACATATATATTACCCCGCCCTCCACCCTAACCCTCCCCCACCTCCCATTCAAACCCACCCCCCTGACTTCCGCTATACACCACTCTAATAATTCCAAGCATCCCAAATATTATTTACTCTATTCACCTATCAATCAAAGCATTCTTACCTAAAAACTACATAGTACTTCCTAATCTGATATTTATTCTGTATATAACCAATCCATTAGAAACCTTATAACAAACTCAACATAAACACCCCCTTTTAGTTGAACATTAAAATACATAGAAAATAATTCTTAAGATCTAAATACCATGTCATATAACCTAACACTTATAAAACTTAAACCATATATCCTAGCTCAAGTTTACATCCTTCCTGATTCAAAAGGTTTACTATTTTTCCCCTCTCCATTTGCTTAATTGCCCACTTAACAACACAAAAAAAAATGTAAAGATTACTCTAATATTTGAAAAAAGCAAAGTTACTTCTCTCTTCACAAAGGAAACAGAAATGGTATAGGAAAATTTCAGATCCTATCACAAGAAGGATACAGCAAATTGCAAGAAAATTTCAAAGTTCGGCCCAAGTTTTTTCCCAGAACACTAACATAATATTAATCCTTTCCGCGTCAATGTTCATAAGTCCAACTCTTCAGGTCTCCTTCCATTCCATCCATAGCTGTTTGTAATACCAGTTTAAGCAGCTGCCCCCATAAATAACAAAAAAAAAACCCTTTACATAGGTAACCCCCGAGTGACTTTTCATCAGGATTATAAAGTTCCAAGATCGTGATAGGGTAACAACCAGATCCACTGCAAATGCTCCGGTTCCAGTTTTCAACCCTGAAAAAGTTTCCACATCCAAGAGAACCAGCATTGCAGAGATCTGTATATTTTTATCTAGATTGATTAATTGCTTCGTCCTTTAATCCTTTTGTCTTTCTTAGCTCGCCGAGATTGAGACCTCCTCTGCTTCTGCGGTTTCTGGATTTGTCTGGTACTAGACCTGGCTTCACATTGCTCATCTGATTTACGTATTGGCATTCCAACAGATCCCCCTATAGCAGTCTTCGACATTTCCTCCAGAGTAGGGCTTAAAAAAAGCCCAGGGGAATCCAACTGAGTATGTTCTTCCATCTCTTTTCCAAATTGTTTCTGCTCCATCTCAATATCTTGCTCTGAACCATCCAGATCTACTAGTGTTGGTATAGATATACGTGGGGGCGTTGCACTTTTCTTCAGTATTTCATAATAAAAATCTCTTGCCTTGTCTATAGTATTCAAACAATACCGCACCCCTTCATATCTGAATATAACACCCATTGGAGCATCCCACCTGTACTGTATCCCTCTTTTCTTCAGCTCTGCCACCAAAAAACCAAAATCCCTTCTGAGCTTCAGGATAGTTGATGGAAGTTCCTTAAAGACACCAATCCGTTTTCCAGCTATGTGGAGAGAGGAGTGAAAAGACTTCTGCAGAATATCATTTCTGAGGTTTCTCTCAGTAAAATATATCACAACATCTCTCGGTAGTTGCCTTTGTAATGCTATACGTGAGTTTGCTCTGTAAATTTTATCAATCTTAGCATAAATTTCACCAGGATTCATTTTTACTAATATAGCCAAAGCATCGGCAGAAACTTTTCTTAAGTCTTCTCTAGGATTTTCTGATAATCCCCTCAGTCTAATGGCGTTTTCCATTAACAAAAATTGTAACATAATAACCTCTTTGTCCAATTTGTGCATATTCCCCTCCATTTCCACCAATTTCAAATCCGTTTCCTTTGCTTTAAGTTCCACCTCTGAAGTCAGCTGTTCGATTTTCCCATCAATTTTAATGATAACTTCAGACAGACTCTTGGCCATTGCAAGCATTTTTTTTTCTAATTGTTCATATTTCTCCTGGATCATTCTTTTGAGGTCTCTGCTTTCATTAACTATAAAGTTCATCAAATCTTTAAAGTCCTGGGGAGTTACTACACGAGTTTGTTCCATTGCCTTGCTTTTAAGCTTTCCAAGTTTTCAGGAAGAGAAAAAAAAAAAAACCTCTTCAAAATATCAAAATAAGTCAGTAATCATAGCTTGCTCCCACTTTCCGCATACAGCTGTCCGCTATCAGCCAGGGGTTAAGCAGAGACCAAAATCCACAAATCAATAATTAGACAAGGCAACTAAGTTTCGTTTCATTCATCTGGTAGTTAACGCCATCTTGAATCCTTTGTTCTAAGAGATATACCACAAACTTTAATTACTTGCGTTTTAGTTTCCTTTGAGGTACGAAGGCTTGAAATATAGTCTTTCTTGATGGATTGCCTGGAACATATTTTAAAGAGTTGATTACGGCCGTCTAGCTTCACTAATTTCTTAGCGAAGGAATACAGCCGCCTGGAACTAAAGCGCTGAAAAGGGGGGGGGCTCTTCTTGCCAGCTCCCCAGAGGCTACTATTTTTACAATTCTTGTTGTTTGTTTTGAAATCCGTACTGTTCTAAGTCCTTTCTGTATCTTGTTTGAATTTGTAGGTACGGCCATCAGCCTAATTCAATTCCCTGTAATTTTAACTCCTGATTTGTTTTAAGTTTTCCTTGCCCATCCAATAATTCCTTATATGTCACTATCCTATTCAAATCTATTACATTGGGGTAGATAATTGCTGCCATAGTTGATATCCAACTTGGAATTTTTGTGTAGAAGTTTCTTTTGATTTTCATCCAAATTTCCACTAAGGCCCCTCTTACCTGATGCCTCTGGAAGTATTTATGGGCGCAATTCTTTCCATCAGTGATAATTGTAATTTTACCCAATTTTCCAAGTCCTTTTGTATTTGTTGTAATAATTTTGAATACTGTAGTTGCCTTCTTTTATGATAGAATATTTAGCCGTTAGCCAGATTCCAAGATATTTTATCTTTTTAACTATTTGCATTTCCAATACTCTAATTCCTCATTTTGCCTTTGTGTAAGATGTAGTAATTATCTTTGTTTTATTTTTATTTATTTTAAAGCCTACAACTTTACCAAATTCCTCTACTTCTTGAATTAATATTTTCCTTGTTTCAAGGGGGTCTTCTATTATAAAAACCATATCATCGGCGAATGCCTGAGTTTTGTATTCTTCTTTTTTAATTTTAACCATTTTATTTCCTCTTTTTTCCTAATCTGTGTTAGTAAAACCTCCAATGAGAGGATAAATAGAAGAGGCGATAGTGGGCATCCATGTCTGACCCCTTTATTTATATTGACTTTGTTAGATCTCCATTTACCATTATTTTAGCTGTCTGGTTTGAATATATTGCCTTAATCATTGTAATACATTTTTCTCCAAATTTCATAATAGCTAATTGTGTAATAAGAAATTGCCCATTTAAATTATCAAAAGCTTTTTGCGCGACTACCAATTACTAATGCTAATTGTTTTTCTGGATGAGCTTCATAATATTCTAATACATTCAGTATAATTCTTGTATTATTTTTTAATTGTCTCTTGGGTAGGAATCCATTTTGATCCGAATGAATAATTTTATTTAATATTTCCGTGATGATCACCATAAATATTTTATAGTCAGCATTTAGCAGCGAGATTGGTCTATAGTTTTGGATCAGTTGATTGTCTGTTTCTTCTTTTGGAATTAATGTTATAAATGCCTCAGTCCATGAACTTGGCATTTTTGCTTGTTCTAATACTTCATTGTACAGTTCTAACATGATTTCCTCAAAAGTTTCTTGAAATCTTTTATATCTCTCTCTGGGGATCCCATCTGGTCGTGGTGATTTATTGAATTTTTTGTTTCTTAATTGTCTCCTTTATCTCTGTTAGGGTTATTTTTTCATTTAGCATTTATCTGAAATACTTGATAGGTTTTTCTCTTGTAAATAACTTTGGATTTCTTTTTCTGAAATATTTTCCTGATTGTATAGAGTTTGAATTTTTTTTGGGGATTATACTTTTTTTCCCTTCTGCTATATGGAACTAATTCCCATGTTCGTCCCATGTAATTGCTGTATTAGCTTTTTGGTTTTTTCTTTCTTCAATTTATGGGCCAGCCATCTACCTGGTTTATTTGCTGTTTCGAAATAATTTTGTTTTGCCATTTTATATTAGGTATCATTTCTTCTTGAAATGTTAGATTGATTTTGTGTTTCATCAACTCTCTCTCTTCTTTGATTTTACTATTTTGTGGTTGTTTCTGCAATAGGGTCTCCAACTCTTTAAGCTTCTCCCATAATAGTGTTTGCTGTTTCCTTTTTTCCTTATTTCTCCTTGCTGTATATGCTATTGTTATACCCCGAACATACGTTTTTGTGGTATCCCATAGATTTTGTAGTGTTGTTTGATCTTTCTTGTTTTCCTTAAAGAAAATATCTAATTCCTTATCTATCATTTGTATATATGATTTTTCTTTTACAATTCTCTGATTTAGTGTCCATCTGAATTTTTTCCTCTGACCTTTCCATTTTATCATTAGTGGATTATGGTCTGCCCATATATTTGGCAAAATCTCCATATCTTCTATATTATCGATCAATTCTGGGTTCATCCATGCCATATCGATCTGTGACCAAAAATTGTGTGGATGGGAAAAGAAAGTGTACTGTCTTTTTTTGAGGATTTATCTGTCTTATCTTTTTTTCCTTCTTTGTATTCCTATAATCTATTTTGTTGTCTGCCACCGCATTGAAATCGCCTATTATACAGACATTTTGCCAATTTGATTCAATTATTTTATTGTGTAATTTATTATAGAATTCTTTTTGGTTTATATTTGGAGTATAAATTGACACCAACAGAATTCTTTTTTTATTTGTTGTTATTTCTGTCATTAAAAATCTGCCTTCTCGATCACTAAATATTTTCCTCGAATTTAACCAATCTTTTATGTATACCCTAATTCCTCTTTTCTCATTTTGTGTTAATGCCAGACGCAGTTTTCCTAATTTGGGGCATTCTAGAATATTACCATATTTTTCTTTGATATGGTCCTCCTGTAGGCAGACAATATCCATATTCTGTCTTTTAAGTCTTGTTAATATTTGTTTTCACTTGGCCAGTGAGTTGATGTTCAAGGATATCATTTTTATTTCATCTTCCATCTTATTTGTATGTTGGTTTTGGTCTTCTCCTTGTTCTTGTCTCAGTTTGTGTTCTTCTCCTGGCTCCTTTCCTCTCCTGTCATTGTTTCCCTTCAGTCCCTTATATCATGCTCCATAAGTTTTTCCTCTGATGTCTGTTCTTCCTGACTCTTATTTTCTGCTTCCTCTCTACTATCTTGTTCGTCTTCTCCTGTTATATAGTGAACATCAAATTCCTGTGCCTTTTCCAGCGAGTCAGTACAGATATTTTTTTCTGGACAAGTTATTAGCATCCCCTCAGGGATAAGCCATCTAAACATTACTTTGTATTTGAGCAGTTGGGTCGACAGGAAATGATAGTTTCTTCTCTGTTCCCTTATGCATTTTGGTATCTGTTTTAATGTTATGATTTATTTTCCCTTATAAACCAAAGACTCTTTTCTTGTTTTGCTCTAGACCTCATCTCTTGTCTTTTTTCTTGTAAATCTTACATGTATTTGGAAATTTATGTCTGTGTGCATAGTTTATGTGGACCCTGTACACTTCGTCCAAGTCATTTTCCAGTTCCTGCTTGCTTTTTTGCAGAGGTTCAGCCAGAAGTTTGGCCATTAATTTTGGAAGATCTTCCTCCGTAGTTTCCACTATATTTTGGAATCTAAGATAAAACATTGATCTCTCCATCTCTAAATTCATAATGGCCTCTTCCATTTCTTTGTTTACCACCATCATTTTACTTTCTGTTTTATCTAGTTTCTTTTCCATTTGTTCCATTCTAGTTTCCACTATTTTTATTTTTTTCTCATTTTGTATTATCTTTTCCTGCATTGTACCAATTTTATCATCTAGTTTCTGTATCTCCTTTCACCTCCCCCATATCACTCTTAAGTTCTTCAAGACTTTTTTCATTACCTCCTGCATCTTCATCATTGTCTCTTGATTATTAAATTGATTATGTTATAAAAATATCTAGAATATATGAATATTTTACACACACACACACTATATGTCTATATAAGTTTGCTTTCACATACGCATATGTCCACTGGGTATTATCTATAAGTATCTATGAGAATATATAAGAATATATTTATGAGAATACATATGTCAGAAAGTATAAAATATGAAGATCTTTAAGGTATTCTATGTAAAGTTCCAATTCTAGTTTTAAACAAACAGCTATACAGTAAATAATGTCTATACAGGATTTTATATAATTATATTAAGCTCCTTCTCCAGGTGGAGGGAGTTAAAGAGTGGGGTCCCCCCAAGGTTCAGTACTGGGACCCCTGCTTTTCAACATTTTCATAAATGATCTAGAAGTAGGAGTAAACAGCAAGGTAGCCAAATTCGCCGATGACACTAAATTATACAGGGTAGTAAAAACTGAGAGAGAGTGTGAGGAACTCCAGAGGGATCTCTTGACACTGGGGGAGTGGGCAAACCAGTGGCAAATGAGCTTCAACATTAGTAAGTGCAGAGTGATGCACGTTGGGGAAAAAACCCCAACTATATCTATAAACTGATGGGGTCTGAATTCCTTGCAACTAACCAGGAAAGGGACCTTGGTGTCCTGGTGGACAGATCAATGAAGGTGTCAACCCAGTGTGCCGCAGCAATGAAAAAAGCAAACTCATTGCTAGGGATCATTAGGAAGGGTATAGAAAAGTCAGCAAGTGTCATTTTGCCTCTTCATAAATCTATGGTGAGGCCCCATCTGGAGTATTGTGTACAGTTCTGGTCACCATATCTTCAGAAGGATATTATGGAAATGGAAAAGGTGCAGAGGAGGGCAACCAGAATGATTAGGGGGCTGGAACACCTTCCTTACCATCTGAGGCTGCAACGGCTGGGTCTCTTCACTCTAGAACGACAGCGCCTGAGAGGTGACCTGATTGAAGTCTATAAAATCATGCATGGTGTGGACAAAGTAGAAAAGGAAAAACTGTTTTCTCTATCGCACAACACTAGAACTAGGGGGCACTCCATGAAACGTTTGATAGCTAGACCTCAAACAAATAAGATGAAGTACTTTTTCACCCAGAGGATCAATGGTCTATGGAACTCCCTGCCAGAAGAAGTGGTGACAGCTGTCAGCCTTGACACCTTTAAGAAAGGATTAGACGAGTTCATGGAGAACAAGGGTATTAATGGCTATCATTATGGATGCCTAAGGACACCCTCCGGGTTGGAGAGATAGGCAGGATATTTCTCAATGCCATTTGCAGGGAATCATAAGCAGGTGAAGACATCTGCTTGGGAATACCCTGAAGCAAATGGTGAGCCACTGTGTGAGACAGAATGCTGGACTGGATGGGCTGTGGCCTGTTCCAGCAAGGCTGTTCTTATGTACTTAGATTGCACAGATTTCCCCAAACTTAGAGTTTTCCCCCCTTGTTCTTACTGTTGCATCAGCTTCTCCTCCCTTAAAGTCCAGGAGGTTGCCTACTATCTATTTAGCACAGTCACTATCACAGTCCTCTCGCTTCTCCTGCCAGATGAAATTTCTACTGTTTTCTTCCCAGGCAGAAGCTTCTTGTAGTTTGTTCTTTCCTTTTCAGCAATTCACAATGTTTAATCCCAGTCTAATCACAATCTCAGCTCGTGTTCTTTCTGCCTGTAGTAATTCTCCAACAAGTTCAAGCAGTCAGTACATTTCCTCCATTCCTTCTCTGAATGTTAACTGAGTTTTCTCAAGGTTTTCCTCCCACCACTAGAATGCTTGACTCACTCACCCACTAGGCTATAGGTTTATACTTCCTGAGATTCACAGCAGTACTTCATTCCAACTCCTCAAAATTAACCCAAACTTTCAGCTGTTTCCTTCTTCTTGCTTCCTTCTCCATTGAAAGTGCTATTATGTCTCCGGATCCGGCCATAAAGGTCAGTCTCTCCTGCACCGGATTTGAGAGGTTCCTCCTACTATAACAGGGGCTGGCACATCTTCCTGTTATTTTCCGAGTTTCCACTCTCTGTCACTGGCCCCTGTGAAACTCAGCTCTGCCTTTGCAAGCCTTCTGGCATGGGAAATCAAGCAGAAAGAACAGAGCCCTCTTTTTCTGCTCTGCACCGGTGCGACTGAACCCTGGAGGTCCTCTCCTTATGACACTTCAAGCAGGACATTCAATAACAACATGTCTTGTTCATAATGGACAATGTGGCCACCAAGGACCATATTAACTGGCAAGGGGGCACGAGGACCAGATTAATCATCACAGAGGTGGGAGTGCTAGGCTGGTCTTGAGCCGAAGGAGACCACGATCCCTCAGACGACCGGGTGTGAGTCTCTCTGCATGAGATGGGGCCTAGGGAGGCAGTTGGGCATGTTAGTTGTATATCTGGCTCCTTGCTATGCAACAACAGCCCTGCCCGAGCTCCTAGAGGTGATAGCCGAGGCGGCAGTTGAGACCCCCAGACTAGTAGTCATGGGGGACTTTAACTTGCCGTCAGTAGGCGAGGCCTCTGGAGCAGCTCGGGAGTTCATGGCCTCCATGACGGCCATGGACCTGACCCAGGTAGTTTTAGGCCCTACTCACGAGAGAGGACACACCCTGAATCTAATCTTCGTCTTGGGACAGTGGAGCAGTGATCTGGGAATAGGGGATTTAGCCATCACACCCTTGTCATGGACAGATCATGCTCTCCTCCGGCTGGACTTTCCAATCGCCTCACCTCACCGCGGGGAGGGGAACCGGATATTCCTAAATGGTTCTGTCCCAGGCTTCTGATGGACCCGGAAAGGTTCCAGAGGGAGCTTGGGCCAATTCCTATGACCCTGCCCGCGACTCGACTGAGGACCTAGTGGCCGCATGGTTAAGTGCGGCCACTGGGGCCTTGGACCGAGTCGCGCCCTTGCAGCCTCTCTTGCGGCGACGAATCACCCAGGCTCCTTGGTTTACTGAGGAGCTGAGGGAGATGAAGCGCCACAAGAGATGCCTAGAGAGCAGATGGAGGTCCTCTCGCTCCGAAGCCGACCGAACACTAGTGAGAACCCATATTAGGGCTTACTTAATAATAATAATAATAATAATAATTTTAATATTTCTAAACCGCACCCTCTCCCCACAGGGACTCGGGGCGGTGCACAGGCACAGTAAAACAATAAATACATATAAACATTTCATTAAAAATAAATTAAATCTAAACCTGCGCTAAAATTCCCATTAAAACTAAGCAATATTATAAAACCCCAATAAAACCCCAAAGACAGAGAGACTATCCTAGGCCGGCCAGACAGAAGAAATGAGTTTTTAATTTGAGACGGAAGGAGCGGAGGTCCGTGGTCGTCCTAATGTCGGGGGGAAGGTCGTTCCAGAGGGCCGGGCCCGCCACAGAGAGAGCCCTTCCCCTGGGCGTCGCCCGCTGACAAAGTCTAGTGGACGGCACCCGGAGAAGTCCCTCTCTGTGGGAGCGAATCGGTCGTGAGGATGTATGAGGCAGGATCCGATCCTGCAGATAGCTAGGTCCCGAGCCACGGAGCGCTTTAAAGATGATAATCAACACCTTGAAGCGCACCCGGAAGACGACAGGTAGCCAGTGCAGCTCACGCAAGAGCGGTGTTACATGAATAAACCTAGTGGTTCCCATAATTGCTCGCGCGGCTGCATTCTGGACTAGCTGAAGTCTCCGGGTGCACCTCAAGGGGAGCCCCATGTAGAGTTGCAATAGTCCAGTCGGGATGTCACGAGCGCATGAGTGACTGTGCGAAGGGCGTCCCGATCCAATAGGGGGCGCAACTGGCGAACCAGGCGAACCTGGTAAAACGCCCTCCTGGCCACGGCTGTCACTTGATCTTCCATGGACAGCCGGGCATCCAGGAGGACACCCAAATTGCGCACCCCATCCACAGGGGCAAGATGTTCGTCCTCTATGGCCAGCGATGGAGTGAGCTGGTTGAATCGGGCAGCCGGAAACCACAGCCACTCGGTCTTGGTCGGGTTGAGCCTGAGTCCGTTACTTCCCATCCAGACCCGCACGGCTTCCAGGCACTGGCACATCACTGCTACGGCATCGTTGGGGTGGTTTGGGGTAGAAATATACAGCTGGGTGTCGTCAGCGTATAGATGGTACTCTACCCCAAAGCCACGGATGATCTCACCCAGCGGCTTCATGTATGTGTTAAACAGGAGAGGCGAGAGGACCGACCCCTGAGGCACCCCACATGTGAGGGGTCTCGAGGTCGACCTCTGCTCTCCTGCCAACACAAATTGCGATCGGCCAGAGAGGTAGGAGGAGAACCACCGTAAAACGGTGCCTCCCACCCCCAACCCCCCCAGCCGATGCAATAGGATACCATGGTCGATGGTATCGAAAGCCGCCGAGAGGTCTAATAGGACCAGGATGGAGGAACAACCCCCATCTCTGGCCCTCCAGAGATCATCAACCAACGCGACCAATGCCGTCTCAGTGCTATGCCCGGGCCGAAAGCCGGACTGGCGCGGGTCTAGATAATCAACTTCCTCCAGGTGACGGGGAAACTGTTGTGCCACCACACTCTCAACAACCTTCGCCAAGAAGGGAAGGTTGGAGACTGGACGATAGTTGGTTAATAAAGCTGGATCCAAAGAGGGCTTCTTAAGGAGGGGCCTCACCATAGCCTCTTTTAGGGAAGCAGGCAAGGAACCCTCACTTAAGGAAGCGTTGACAACTTCTTGGAGCCAGCCTCGTGTCACCTCCCAGGATGCCAGTACAAGCCAGGAGGGACACGGGTCCAATAAACATGTGGTGGCTCGCAGTCGCCCACGTAACCTGTCCATATCCTCGGAAGTAACGGAGTCAAACTCCTCCCAAACAAGATCTGCCTCGTGGCATCCCACTGGGCCATCAATGGGGGCTAACTCGTTCTGTATCTGAGCGATTTTCTCCTGCAGAAAAATCACAAATTCCTCTGCTCTACCCTGTAGCGGGGCTTCCCGCACCCTCTGTTGAAGGAGGGAGCGGGTCACCCTAAACAGGGCGGCAGGGCGGTTTTCTGCGGATGCTATGAGAGTGGCACAATGATGACGTTTAGTGGCGATAAGGGTGGCCAAATGTGAGTATTGCGCCACCCTTATTGCATCCGCAGATAACCGCCCTGCCGCCCTGTTTGGGGTGACCCGCTCCCTCCTTCACCAGAGGCCGTGGGAAGCCCCTCTGCAGGGACGTGCAGAGGAATTTGGGATTTATCTGCAGGATAAAATCACTCGGATTCGGAATGAGCTACCCTCCATCGACAGTGGTTCAGTAGGATGTGTGGGGTAGGATCCGATCCCGCAGATAACTAGGTCCCGTGCCATGGAGCGCTTTAAAGATGGTAACTAGCACCTTGAAGCGCACCCGAAAGACGACAGGCAGCCAGTGCAGCTCGCGCAAGAGCGGTGTTATGTGGGTAAACTTTGAGGCTCCCATTATTGCTCGCGCGGCTGCATTCTGGACAAGCTGAAGTCTTCGGGTGCACCCTACGGGGAGCCCCATTTAGAGAGAATTGCAGTAGTCCAGTCGGGATGTCACGTGGGCATGAGTGACTGTGCCAAGGGCATCCCGATCCAATAGGGGGCGCAACTGGCATACCAGGCGAACCTGGTAAAATGCCCTCCTGGCCATGGCTGTCACTTGATCTTCCATGGACAGCCGGGTATCCAAGAGGACACCCAAGTTGTGCGCCCCATCCACAGGGGTAAGATGTTCGTCCCCTATGGCCAGTGATGGAGTCAACTGGTTCTACCGGGATGCCGGGAACCACAGCCACTCGGTAACTAGCACCTTGAAGCGCACCCGAAAGCCGCTGAGAGGTCTAATAGGACCAGGATGGAGGAACAACCCCCATCTCTGGCCCTCCAGAGATAATCTACCAACGCGACCAATGCCATCTCGGTGCTGTGCCCCGGCCAGATAATCAACTTCCTCCAGGTGACGGGGAAACTGTTGTGCACTCTCTACAACCTTCGCCAGAAAGTGAAGGTTGGAGACCGGACGGTAGTTAACCAGTAATGCTGGGTCCAGAGAGGGCTTCTTCAGGAGGGGCCTCACCATAGCCTCTTTAAGGGAGGTGGGCAAGAAACCCTCACTCAGAGAAGCGTTGACAACCTCCTGGAGCCAGCCTCGTGTCGCCTCCCAGGATGCCAGTACAAGCCAGGAGGGACACGGGTCCAATAAACATGTGATGGCTCGCAGTCGCCCACGTAACCTGTCCATATCATCGGAAGTAACAGAGTCAAACTCTTCCCAGCAAACTGTCTCAAGACCTGCCTCGGGGGATCCCACTGGGCTATCGATGGAGACTAACTCGCTCTGAATCTGAGCGATTTTATCCTGCAGATAAATCCCAAATTCCTCTGCTCTACCCTGTAGTGGGGTTTCCCGCACCCTCTGTTGAAGGAGGGAGCGGGTCACCCTAAACAGGCCGTCAGGGCGGTTATCTGCGGATGCTATGAGAGTGGCACAATGATGACGTTTGGCCACTCTCAGCGCCACAAGGTAAGTCCGTAAATGGGCTCTCACCTGTGTTCGGTCAGATTCAGACGGAGTAGATCTCCATCTCCTCTCTAGGCATCTCTTGTGGCGTTTCATCACCCTTAGCTCCTCGGTAAACCAAGGAGCCAGGGTGGCTCGCCGCCGCAAGAGAGGCCGCAAGGGCGCGACCCGATCCAAGGCTCCCGTGGCCGCAGTATTCCATGCAGCCACGAGGTCCTCCATCGGGGCGCGGGTCAGGGATACAGGAAATGGCCCAAGCCCCGCCTGGAACCTATCAGGGTCCATCAGGTGCCTGGGGTGGAACCAAACAGGTGACTCGGGTTCCGCCTCCCCGCGGTGGGGAGTAGCGATTGGAAAGTCGAGCCGGAGAAGTGAGTGATCTGACCATGACAAGGGTGTGATGACTATATCCCCTATACCCAGATCACTCTTCCATTGACCAGAGACAAAGATCAGATCCGGTGTATGTCCACCCTCGTGGGTGGGGCCTTGAATTAATTGGGTCAGGTCCATAGCCGTCATGGAAGCCATGAACTCCCGAGCTACCTCCGATGATTCGCCCACCGATGGCAGATTAAAGTCCCCCATGACTACCAGTCTGGGGGTCTCAACTGCCATCATAGCGATCATCTCGAGGAGCTCGGGCAGGGCTGCTGTTACATAGCGGGGAGCCAGGTATACAACCAGCACACCCAACTGCCACCCTAGGCCCCACTTCACGCAGAGGGACTCACAACCGGTGGTCTGTGGCACAATGGTTTCTCTCGGCTCTAGACCTTCCCTAACAATAACCGCTACCCCTCCACCACTGCCTAGGGCCTGGGGCTGATGAAAAGCGCGGTAACCTGGCGGGCACATTTCAATGAGGGGGAGTCCTCCCTCGTGGCCCAGCCAGGTCTCCGCAATTCCCACCAGGTCCGGCTCCCCCTCTGACACAAGGTCATGGATGAGTGGGGCTTTGTTGACCACGGACCTGGCATTGCAGAACATCAGCCGCAGGCCCTGGCACTGTACTCCCTGACCACCTAGCCTGCATGGGTTGTGGCACCTGACCGTTTGCAACCAGCGGCCCCGTGCCCCCAACTGGGAAGATAGAACTTGTCTCCCCTCGGACCTGCCTCTCCCTGCGACCCTCTGGATGGGTATGCCCTCCAAGGGAACGACTCGTGTTTCCCCCCTCCCAGCGGATCCTTCCGCCTCCTTCCGTCGTCTGTTGGTCCGGCCCTTTTCCTTCTTGCTCGTCTCTACCTGTCTATACCCTCCCCCCTCCCTGGTACCCCCTAAAATGGACAGCAATTTATAAACTAAAAAACCCCTAAGACCGCGCTTCGCCCACCTCTCCGGATTAATAAATCCCTCATCAAAGTGGGCCCTCGATAAAGCGGAGGGCCAAACCTGTGAGAGCGGGGACTCTCGCAGTCGCAATAGGTCGGTTTTAGAATACATTTTGATATAGATAAATAATTAAATAAATAATTATAAATAAATATAAAATGTAAGAATAAAATGCATAATGGGTCATGGGTTAAAATTGATATTAAAAAGCATCGTTGGCACAGTTTAAGATGTAAAATTTCATAAATAGATGACATATAAATAGATGAATTTAAAGTGCATCAGTGAGGAATGAGTTTGGGATTTCAATTCGGCTGCTTCAATCCACAAGGTCTTTAACAGGATATAGGTCTATGAAGGTCTTACAAGGACCATAGGGGGAAAGTTCTCAAAGGGTCTTAAAAGGTCTTAAAGTTGCGTTCTAGGACTTGGTCTTTAAAAGTCCGCTCAAGATCACAAATTTGGCGCCATCTGTGCTGGAAGGGAGTCTATTCTCCCCGATGGAAAGTCCTCTTAAGTCTAGGAGAGGTCGGATTAGGCCCAGGCCAGCCGTACATCCACCTCCCGGCCCAGCCCGGCCCAGGTAGGCCGGAGACACCATCAGCCTGCTCTCCGGCCCCGGGCCTGTTTTAAAAGGCCTCTCCCGCCGACCGATCACCAGGGCCATGGGGTAGCATTCCTTCCTCCCGACTGGAGGTTCGCCAGCACCTTCTGGCCGCCAACGGCCCAGCCAAATATCCGACGGCCCGGTCGGCGTCCACCGCCACCATGAGGACGCCGGGGCACCAACCTCTGATCCGGTGGTCCCACCACCGTCTCCGCCGCCGTTCCTGTGGCTAGCCTCCGCTTCGGCGCTCTCACCGCCATCTCGCAACCATCTGAGGCCGTCTTCCGGCCTCCTCGGCCAGCCTGGCATCCAGCGGCCTGGCTGGCGTCCATCGTTGCCCCAAGGCCACCGAGAACACCGACCTCCACTTCGGCGCTCTCACCGCCGCTTCCACCGCCGCCGCCTTCTCCACTGGCCTCCATTCGGCGCTCCCACCGCCGTCTTCCACTCCCATAGCCATCTGCAGCCGTCCTCTAGCTGTCTCACTCCCTCCGGGTATCTCCGGTGCGGCCGCCGGCCATCGCCATCACGCGGACTCTGAAGATGCCGACCTCCGCTCCGGCGCTCTCACTGCCGCCGGCGCCGTCTCCACTCCACAGCACCTGCAAACCTCACCCTGGGGTGCCAGGGTGGATCCCTCATCGATCCCAGCCCTCAAGAAGGTAAGAGAGGGCTGGGGCACACAGAAAGAGGCCAACGAAGTCCATGGCCCACACGGAGCTCTAAAACTAGCCCGCCATCTTCACGCAAGCGCAGTCAGACCTTCTGATGACACCCAGTTGTACATATCCATCCCAGACAACCCCAACGATGCCGCCGAGGTGCTGTCCCGGTGTTTGGAGGCCGTACGGATCTGGATGGGTAGTAACAACTCAAGCTCAACCCATCCAAGACTGAGTGGCTGTGGTTTCCGGCACCCCAGTTCAGCCAGATTACTCCAACTCTGGCCATTGGGGGCGAAACACTGGCCCCCGTGGAGAGGGCGTGCAATTTGGGTGTCCTCCTGGACTCCCGGCTGTCTATGGAGGACCATGTGGCAGCCGTGGCCAGGGGGGCGTTTCATCAGGTACGCCTGATGCGCCAATTGCGCCCCTTACTGGGCCGGGCTGCCCTTCGCACAGTCACTCAAGCTCTCGTGACGTCCCGACTAGACTACTGTAATGCTCTCTACATGGGGCTTCCCTTGAGGTGCACTCGAAAGCTACAGTTAGTACAGAATGCGGCCGCGCGGGTGATTACGGGAGCCTCTAGATGCTCCCATATAACACCGATCCTGTGCGAGCTGCACTGGCTTCCTGTGGCCTTTCGGGTGCGCTTCAAGGTTCTGACGACCATCTTTAAAGTGCTCCATGGCTCGGGGCCTAGTTATATGCAAGACCGCCTCCTGCCCCATACATCCCTTCGGCCGATCCGCTCCCACAGAGAGGGCCTTCTCAGGGTGCCGTCGGCCGGGCAATGCCGTCTGGCGACACCCAAGGGAAGAGCCTTCTCTGTGGCGGGCCCTGCCCTTTGGAATGACCTACCCCCTGAATTGCGTACCATCTCGGACTTCCGCCTCTTCCGCCAGTGTCTAAAGACACATCTTTTTCAGCAAGCCGGCCTAGCCTAACCTCCCGTTGGGACTATTTTAGATAGTTTTAAATTGGGGATTTTAATTTGGATTTTAGCATAGGATTATAATTTAATATGTTTTTAAATTCTGTATTTATTGTTTTGTATGTTTTTTAAATTCCTGTGCGCCACCCTGGGTCCTTTGTGGAGAAGGGCGGGATATAAATGTGATTAAAATAAAATAAAAAAAATAAGGTGGGTGGAGTGTTTCATCGAATCAATTCAAGTAGATACATCTTGGGGGTGGACAACTCTCAAGCAGACTGTCTGAGCAGGACCACCATAGACAATTCAGAGTGGCCCCACCCACCAGTTGTCCCAGAGGTTTGGTCTTCGTTTGATTGACCTTTTTGCCAGCTAGGAAAACATGCGGTGTTTTCTTGCTTCTTCTCCTGCTTCCCCCCCCCCCCCAGGCAGAGTGGGCAGATGCCCTCCATTGCAGATGGCCCCCAGGGCTCTTATATACCTTCCTGTCTTTGCCTCTCCTACTGCAAGTGGTCAGCAAGATCATCACAGAAGAGGCAGAGGTCCTCCTGGTGGCTCCGCATTGGCCCAGGAGGTCCTGGTATGCTGACCTCGTCACCCTCTTGGTGGCCACTCCTGGCGAATCTCTCAGTCAGGTCTCCCTCAGCTAGGAGGCCATTATCCACCAGGATCCCCAGTGGCTCTAGTTGACCGTCTGGCACTTGAGGGGGAACCACCTGAGGAGGGACAACTTTTCAAACAAAGTCATCCAAACCATCCAGACGTCGATGAGACCATCAACCCCTAGAATCTACAATTCAGCTTGGACCACCTTTCCTAAGTGGTTGTTCCACCTGCGGTCAGCACTTACAGCATCTGTTGCACACATTTTGGACTTCCTACAGGAGGGTCTTTATAAAGGATTAGCTCCAAACAGTCTCCGACACCAATTCATCGTGTTGTCTACCGTTTTGTCTGAAGACTCGTCCCAGCCTCTCAACACACTTCTGGGGGCATGTAGTTTCCTCAAGGGCACTTTGTACTTAGCCCCCCTAATGGTTTATCACTGCTCAACCTGGCAGCTTTCAGTGGTCTTGCAGACTCTGACATCGGCCCCATTTGAACCTCTTAATTCTGTAATTCTACAGCACTTGATTCTTAAGACCATGATCCTAATTGCCATAACATCGGCAAGGAGAGTATCAGAGCTGGTGGCCCTGTCGGTTCGGGATGATTTATGCATTATCCATCCAGACAGGGTTGTCCTCTGCTTGGACCCTTCATTTATACCAAAACCCAACACTTCATTTCACAGGGCTTAGGAGGTGATTTTATCGAACTTTTGTCCATTCCCCAAACATCCCAGAAAGCAAACCTGGCATACCCTGGACATCAGACAGGCACTGCATAGATATAATCAAAAGAACAGCAGAATTTCTCAAGTCTGAAGCCCTATTCGTGTCATTCCAGCTGGGATCTATGGGATAGAAGGTGTCATCCTCTACCATTGGCAGATGGCTAAGGGCATGCATCATGTTGATGTATGAACAGCAGTCAAAAACTGTCCCTCATCATATCACCATTCGCTCCACGAGGAGCGCCTTCACCATGGCTGCCTGGGCAACCCAGGCAACAATAGAGAAGATCTGCAGGCCAGCAACGTGGTCATCCCCCTCTCCGTTTGTTAGAAACTATAAATTAGACACATTTGTCTGCACCAAGGCATCATTCGGCAGGAGGGTCTTACAGAGGGTTCATTCCACGGCTGACACCCTGGACAGATCTTCTACCCGCCCTAGTGACATTTAAGTTGGCGCATGCTGGCCAGCTGAATTTACTCTTTTTCGCATGCTCTTTTCACCCTCCCCAGGCTCCAGAGGCTTTATAGGAGCCTGGGGAGGACGAAAAAAGTCTCTCCCCCCCCCCGGAGGCCCTCCGGAGGCTTCATGAACTTCCCTGAAGCCTCTGAGCACACAAAATGACGTGCTGCCAAAACCGGAAGTGTTGTCCAATTTGCTTGGAGCATCATTTTGAGTGGTCCGGAGGCTTCAGCGACCTTTAGGAGGCTTCCCTTAAGCCTCCGAACCACTCAAAATGACACTCCAAGCAAATCGGACGTCACTTCCGGTTTCAGCAGTCTATCATTTTGAGTGCTCCGGAGGCTTCTCAGGCCCTCCGGAAGCTTCAGCGACCTTCAGGAGGCTTTCCTTAAGCCTCTGGAGCACTCAAAATGATGCGCCGCTGAAAGCATAAGTAACGTCTGATTTGCTTGGAGTGTCATTTTGAGTGGCCCGGAGGCTTAAGGGAAGCCTCCTGAAGGTCGCTGAAGCCTCCAGAAGACCTCCTGGGGGGCAGTGGAGGCTGTTTTCGCCCTCTCCAGGCTCTTATAAAGCCTCTGGAGCCTGGAGAGAGCGAGAAGAGCATGCAAAAAAATGAGGGGTCATGCCTGTAGTGCGCATATGCACACTGGGGGGGGGGGGTTGCGCATTGCATTATGGGTGCAGCATGCCTGTGCACGACCTTCCTGCGCTCCCCCCACTTATGGCATGTGAGCCAAAAAAGGTTAGCCATCACTGGCCTAGAGTCTCTCAGGTCCAGGGTTTGGGAGCACCAGAAGAATTTCCACATCATATCATATCTCTCTGGTTTCAGCAATCATTGAAAAATTGGCCTTAAGGAGGAACAGGAGGCAAGGTTAAAGAAAATTAAATTCAATCCTTGGGCAACCAGAATAATTTAACCCATGCTTGGACTCTCCCACAGCTCACAGAGATCGACCCTTCAAATAAGGCAATGGTCAACCTTGTGGGACTTTTGAATACAGGTGGATCGTCATTTGGAACCAGATATCATGGTTGTAGAGGGTTGAAGTGTACACTTTATTGATATCGCTGTACCAGATGCCAGAGTTGAAAAGAACTAGAAAAAAATCACAAAATATCGTGATCTGGCCTTGAAATTACACGGATATGGATAAAACATGTCACATTGATATCCTTGACATAACTTGATACCATGTTGAAGAATTTTAATAAATAAATAATAATAAATAATAATAATATAATAATAAATAGGAAGGTAGAGAGACATACTGAACATTAAAGTGTGAAAAGAAGTTTATAAGAAACTTGGAAAGAAGAATAAAAAGAGATTGGGCCCGCAAATGGCAACAGAGATAAGTCCAACTCGCTACTGGAAAGACACTGGCTGATCATGAAAGTTGCTATCCTTTGATGATTAATAAGTATATAGATTGTTTTAGAGTGTCATTGAAGGATTGTTAGATAGTAAATAATTATCTACAAATAAGAGTAACTAATAATAATGTTCTAGTTTAATGATATATATTTATGTATCTATGTACCTGTAGGAATACATGAGTATGAGGTTGGACATAAACAACAAGACTTTTATTTAATCATGTAGGAATGTTGATGAATGTAGTTTAATAAAATAGATTGTTTTAGATTGTTATTGAAGAACTACCGGTTAATAAACAATGAATTATAATAAGAGCAACAGAAAAATTATAGATGATATATATATAGGTGTATGTATGTATGCATGTATGTTTGGAATACTCAATGGATGCCATTATGTGGTTATGTTTAAGTAAGACTTGTCTGAAGAAAATAGACCAAATATGGAATATTAAAGGAGAATTCTGGTATAATGATATTAAGATATACAATGAATTTTTGATCTAAAATCTATATAATGAGATTATTCATGAGTAATAATGGTCCTAGAAATGCACAAGAGTTATGTGTAACCAGTCAACATACTTTCCAAAGGATACAATGTAGAATGATGATTTTTCCTTTTTGTATTTTTGTTTTATTAAAAAATAAATAAAAAATTTTCAAAAAAAGAAGAAGCAATGGATGGAAACCGAACAAAGAGAGAAGCAATCTAAAACTAAGGAGAAACTTCCTGACAGTGAAAACAATTAACCAGTGGAACTGCTTGTCTCCAGAAGTCCTGGGTACTTGATCATTGGAGGTTTTAAGAAAAGACTGGACAGCCATTTCTGAAATGTTCTCTGAGATTATTTCTCTCCATGTATCCTGTATACCTATTTCTTCTGCCATTTTGAAAAAGTCCCAGGAAGATTATTCCTTACTTTTTCTTACCTTTTTAAACTATTATGGTCCAGTTTTATATCTACAATTGCATTGACATCTCCTATCATACATATTGTCAGCATTCCAAATATCATCCAGAACTAAATCAGAGTTCAAGGCATAGCTTTCATCTAAAGTCCAATTTAATAAGACAGACATGTTGGTACAAACTGTGGAAACCCAAATCTGAAAGCTTCCTGGGTTTCCACCCAGTGTAAAGTTCATGATCTTGTCCCCACACCCACAAATCCATCACATGGTCCAATCTTCCTCTGCCATGCTGGCATTTCCACCCATCTATTTCCGGTCAGGTGCAGAGGTGCGGAGACAAAAGATGACCTTGGAATGTCTTATTTTGACAACAACATTCTACTCCGTACTATTCCCCCTCCCAATTCCCAACTAATGAAACAGCATGTAAAATAAGAGAGAGTGCAGGCCGATCCTAAAAGGAAATTGACTGCAGGCCTGACATATATTTTCATAATCTATTTCAATTATCTTCTTATGCAATTTTTTACAAAATTATTTTTGTGTCAACTTGCAAAGCATTTCTGGTCTGATGTCAAATTGCCATAGGCAGGAAGGGGGAGAACTGAAGGAGCAGTTTGGCAGTCACATTCAAAAGCACTTTCAAAGCATACCTTCCTCAAGGTTGGATGTCAGATTACCAGTGAAGGCCTTTGACGTGTGTATTCTACAGCCCATGAAAGGGCTTCATTGGAGAATGTGATTTATGACACAGCCAGAGAGGAGGGGGGGGGAAACAGGGTCAGAATTGAGCCATAAATTACATGTGGCAGAGTTTACTTCACTTGGGTAGTTGCTGACATGTTGCTCCTAATAAACAATTGGATTTCTTTTGAAACTTGGCTCAAGGCTCATGAGTTAATTAGGGCATCCATTGGATTCCTGACAGCAAGTGAACTCTCTTTTTAAATTAATCAAGATTACTGGGTTTCCTGAGTCGTTGCCTCTCTAGTTGCTCCCTGACATCTGGGGTGCTTGGAGAAAAATGGTAACCATGTAGGTAACCATGACAGAGAGCAGGCTATCTGAAGAGAGTCTGTTCCAAGTGACCCAAAGGGAGGAAGAGATTACCTGGGATAAGTATTGGTGGAAGATAACCTCTAAAGCAGCTGAGGTTGAGTTCCCTCATCCCAATGCCCAGAAAAGGGGAAGGTCCCTGAGTGAGTTGGGAAGAGGGGATTAGATGTGGGACTGGACACAAGCCAGGTTCCCAAAGCCCCTGATGAAGTCCTGGGGAACTCCATAGAGCAACTTAGGGAGGAATTTGAACCACCATTCGTGATGAGGAGCCATCATGCCAGCTAAAAGAGAGGGGAGGGCCAGCTAATCCTTTTGAAATGAGGATCCACAGACTAGAATGCAGACCCCCTTTTCCTCTTGTCAGAAGATAAAGGAGCCCTTGACTGCAGCCAGTGCCTTTTCCATGCAGCAGGCAGATCTCCCAGGGCAGACAACCCCTCCTTCTCTCTGAACTAGAGCTGAAGAAGAGGGCAGACCACATCAAGCACAGGCTTACAGGGGTCAACAGTAGGAGGAAGTAGCAGTGCTGAACAAACCGTCTTGCTTTGGGGAAAACTTGGATGGGGATTCAGACCAGCTAGCTAAATTCCCTGACTCGGCTGAGATCCAACTAGAATGCTATAGACACCTCTACCCATCCCCCAGAACCATGGTGAATACCATCGTTAAAGGGCTAGAGGGAAAAGCAATGGCATGGCTAGCAGCCCTCCACAAGAGGAGAGTCCACCACTACAAGATGTAGATGACTTCCTATTTATTTATTTATTTATTTGGATTTATTGACCGCCCCCTCTCCGCCCCTGAAGAGACTCGGGGCGGTGTACAAGAATTTAAGAGCACATACATATATAACAATTATAAATAATAAAACTAAATTAAATGTTTTACCCTGTGTTAAAATATCTCGTTTAAATTTATAACGTAAAAACCCGATTAGGTAATATTTACTACAACTAGGCTGGTACGGTAGATTAGGTTAGGCCAGGCCGGCCTGCTGGAAAAGATGGGTCTTTAATTGTTGACGGAAGGAGCAGAGGTCCGTAGTAGATCTAAGCTCGGGAGGTAGGTCATTCCAGAGGCTTGGGCCCGCCACAGAGAAGGACCTTCCCCTGGAAGCTGCCTGTTGGCATTGCCAGGAGGATGGCACCTGGAGAAGTCCCTCTCTGTGAGCGAATCGGTCGAAGGGATGTGTGGGGTAGGATACGATCACGCAGATAGCTAGGACCCATGCCATGGAGCGCTTTAAAGATGGTAATCAACACATTGAAGCGCACCCGAAAGGCCACAGGTAGCCAGTGCAGCTCGCGCAGGAGCGGTGTTACGTGGGAGTACCTGGAGGTACCCATAATTCCCCGCGCGGCCGTATTCTGGACTAGCTGTAGTCGTCGGGTGCACCTGAAGGGGAGCCCCATGTAGAGAGCATTACAGTAGTCTAGTCGGGAAGTCACGAGCGCATGAGTGACTGTACGAAGGGCGTCCCGGTCCAATAGGGGCCGCAACTGGCATACCAGGCGAACCTGGCAGAATGCCCCCTTGGCCACGGCCGTCACATGATCTTCAATAGACAGCCGAGTATCTAGGAGGACACCTAAGTTGCGTGCCCGATCCACGGGGGCTAGAAGTTCACCCCCTATGGCCAGTGATGGGGCGCCGGAAACCACAGCCACTCGGGCGCCGGAAACCACAGCCACTCGGTCTTGGATGGGTTGAGTCTGAGTCTGTTCCTTCCCATCCAGCTCCGCACGGCTTCCAAACATCGGGACATCACTTCAACAGCATCGTTGGGGTGCTTTGGGGTAGATATGTACAACTATCATCAGCGTACAGATGGTACTCCACCCCAAAGCCACGGATGATCTCACCCAGCGGTTTCATATTTATGTTGAACAGGAGTGGTGAGAGGACCGACCTCTGAGGAACCCCGCATGTGAGGGGTCTCGAGGTTGACCTCTGCCCCCCTGCCAACACAAATTGCGATCGATCGGAGAGGTAGGAGGAGAACCACTGTAAAACGGTGCCCCTCACCCCCAACCCCTCCAGTCGATGCAATAGGATACTATGGTCGATGGTATCGAAAGCCGCCGAGAGGTCTAATAGGACCAGGTGTCAGCCTTCACATAGACTGCTTAACTGCCATGGAAACGGGGAGGGTGGGGCGCTGGAATTCAATTGTTATGCTGGTGGTAGATTGGTGGAAGATGATGCCGGCTGGTGTTATCTCTGGACTAACGGTCTCACATTCCATGCTGGTGATGACCTGCCCACCTGATGTCGGAGAAGAACGTATATTGGACACTGCAAAGGGGGGTTAGGGCTCTTGGGATGGGCTTAAGCTTTAATACTCTATGTTCGTGCCTAAACTAGTTACTTCCTGCTTCACTATGGTCTGTTGATCTCCGGTACTCAGTAAAAGTAGCCTTATTCATTTCAAACAATGTCTAAGAGTGGTCTTTCTTGAGTATTAGAAGAAATAGACCGTGACATTAAGCAGGAAGTCACAAAAAATCACTCCTGATGTCGGATCCTGCTAAAGAGGAGCTTCCACTTGTGGAGGTTCTGCCTGCCGTCGATATGGGAGAAGCTGCATCAAATATCCCTGCTCCAAAAGAGGATCCGAGGTCAGTGTTGGATTGATTAGCCGGCCTAGATTTAAACCTGACAGCCAAAGATACAACAAAACCCTTCCGTTGGTCTGAGGGCGTGGGAATGACGGGGGGCATAAGCTCAGGGGTTACCACCACCAGACGCCGCCCTTCCCCCAAGCCATTCATTCCGGAGCTTTTAAGGGAAGAAAGGGAGTTGAAGGAGATGGCCCATGAACTGCTCCGCCAGGCAAGCGAGAAGAGGGAAGCCCTGAATAACCTTTTGGAAGGGGGGCATCGTCGGGAATGCAAACAGTTAAAAGAAGCAGCCGCCCGGGAAAGCAGAGGCACAACCCCTTCCCCCCCTCCAAAAGCCAGCAGGGATTTACAGAGGGAAAACCGTCCCGCCCCCCCCCCCCGGCCTGCAAAACTCCCTCCCCTGGGCGTTAAGTTCGACGGGGACAGCGAAAATTTAGCATCTTTTTTGCTCCACGTTAATAATTTTGTGCAGCATTACGCAGATGACTATGAAGATGAGGTCAAAATTAGAATTGTTTCTATGGCTTTGGAAAACAAAGCTTCCAGATGGCTGGTTTCTTTGCATAATAGCCACTCACCCGTGTTGCGGGATTTTGAATGCTTTATGACTGCTCTTAGAAGACGTTTTGAAGACCCCCGAGTTGAAAGGAAAGCTAGAATGAGAATGAGAGATTTACGCCAAGGGAGTATGTCTGTGCAAGAATACACGCAAATTTTTCAAGAGCTGTCTGTGTTTATGGTCGGTTATAGTGACAGGGCTCTGATGGATCTCTATACAGAGGGACTTGATAAAGACATTTATCAGATATGCATAAACAGATTCCGTCCCGAATCCTTAGATGATTGGATAGATTTGGCAGGAGATGTGGAACTGGACCAGGCTCACTTACAAGATCCGGTCCGTTTTGAAAAAAAGAAACCATTGGGAAGCCCCAGGCCTCGGTCTCCTGATAAAGATTCCCACATGCAGAGGGGGGGGGGCGAAGATCAACTCCAGCGTGCCCAGGCTCTTGTTATCATTGTGGAAAGGAGGGCCACTGGGCGAACAACTGCAGGTCAAGACAGCCTCCACGCCCACATTCCTTTTCTGAAGTTAGAAGGCCTGCGAAAGCTCCGAACGTGCGCAGTAAGCCTGCGATGAGTGGGGTGGAGCCTCTAGACCTCTCCGTTGACCAGCCCGACACCCCGCCCGACAATTGGGAGGGGGACTCTGACGACAATTTGGTAAGTCGCCGTTCCGGGCCCCTTTATATTCAATTAAAGCTTTTGGCTCCATCTAGTGATCGTACTTGCAATGTACAAGCCCTCATTGATTCTGGTTGCTCTCGCTGTCTGATCAGCCAAGATCTTGTCTACGCCATGGGTTTTCATTTGAAGAATTTAAAAAACCCCATAGCATTTTGCCAGATGGATGGTTCTGTGGCGGGTGGAATTCCTGCATCTTTTGTTACCGAACCACTTCAAGTTTCTATTGGTGAAACTCATAATGAAACCATTAATTTCATCGTAGCTGCCATAGCTGATAATGCTGTCATTTTGGGAGTCAACTGGCTACGTAAATGGAATCCTCTTATTGATTGGAAAGAGGGATGGGTGCGAATACCTTTATTGCTACCTGACAATAACTTTATACTTTCAAAGCACCAGCGTGATTCTGCCCTTGACGTAACTCCTATCACTGAACCCGCTGGTCCCATATTAGCTCTTTCTCCTTCGGAAATCATCCCTGGTGAGGAGAAAATTCCCGAAGAATATTGGGACCTTAAGACGCTTTTAGTGAAAAGTCTTGTGACTCACTTCCTCCTCATAGGGCTACTGATTGTTCCATTGATTTTCTTCCTGGAGTACAGTTAAGCCTCGTCTTTACTCTATGACTCCACGTGAAATGGAGGAGTTGTGAAAATTTATTGACAAGAACTTACAAAGGGGTTTCATTGAACCGGCTAGGCCACGTGTGGCCGCACCAGTGATGTTTAGAGAAAAGAAAGATGGCACTCTTCGATTAGTTCAAGACTACTCTTACCTTAACACCATTTGCGAGCACAATGTCTACCCACTTCCGCTAATGAAGGACATGCTTGCCCACCTGGCTACTGGCAAAATTTTTACTAAACTGGACTTACGTGAAGCTTATTATAGAGTGAGAATTAAAGAGGGTGACGAATGGAAAACTGCTTTCAACTGTCCCCTTGGATGTTTCCAGTTTAAGGTTTTACCATTTGGTCTTCAGGGTGCTCCTTCTGTGTTTATGCAACTGATCAATGAAGTCCTCCACGAACACTTATATAAGGGGGTTTTAGTTTATATTGACGACATAGTCGTCAAGCTTGTGCGTTCCGTCCTTCAGAAACTCCGCTCCGCCGAACTATATGCCAAATTATCTAAATGTGAGTTTCACCAGGAGAGGATTGATTATTTAGGTTATCGTATCTCCTCGGAAGGCATTGAAATGGATCCTGCTAAAGTGAAAGCTGTAACAGAATGGGCCCCTCCCCGCACTCATAAACAGCTCCAAAGTTTTCTGGGTTTCGCCAACTTTTACCGCCAATTTATTCCATCATTTGCTAGCATTGCGTTACCCATTACAAATCTTCTCAAAACCAAGGGGGAAGGTAAACCTCGGCCTGGAACCCTCCTCAACTGGACCATGGAGTGCCAAGCAGCTTTCGAGAAACTTAAACGTCTGTTTGCGGCTGAGCCTGTTCTGAAGCATCCCGACGTCAACTCCCCGTTCGTGATTCAGGCGGATGCCAGCGATGTCGCTGTGGGAGCGGTCTTGCTACAACTCAACAACCGTGGCCAACTACAACCATGTGCCTACACCTCTCGTAAACTGTCCGCTGCCGAGCGTGGATGGGCCATTTGGGAGAAGGAAGCATTTGCTGTTCGTTGGGCCCTCATGACTTGGCATCATTTTCTCGAGGGCGCACCTCATCCGTTTGAAGTCTGGACGGACCATAGAAAACTAGAAGCTCTCACTTCCTCCCGCAAACTTTCCCCAAGACAACTACGCTGGGCGCACTACTTCCATCGTTTCAATTTCCGCCTCAAATATATCCCTGGTGGGAAAAATTTCATGGCTGATGCCCTCTCCAGACTGCCCCAATATGATGTTTCTAAACTTACAGTTGTGCAACCCATGATGCCGCTCGCCTTACCTGCTTCTCCTGCGTCTACCAGGGGCCATTCTATTCTCCAGATTGCTCCGCCGGATGAGCTCATTGCTCGCATTAAATCTGAATTGCTTACTGATGAATGGTATTCTGCACATTCGGGTGACTGCACTATTAGGGATAATCTCCCTTGGATTGGCTCTAAGATTTATGTCCCTGCTACAATACGACCTTTTGTATTGCAGCGAGCACACGACTCACGTTTAGCGGGACATTTCGGATTCGTCAAGACTGTACACCTAGTTAAGCGCCAATTCTGGTGGCCTTCGCTCAAAAAGGATGTGGAATCATACATTGCCAGTTGTCCTGTTTGTGCTGCTTCGAAACGTACCCCTGGTAAGCCCCATGGCCTTCTCCAATCTGTGGCAAAACCGGAGGCTCCTTGGAAGGAGATCTCGATGGACTTTATTGTTGACCTTCCAACCAGCCAAGGCTATACCGTCATTTGGGTTGTTACGGATCTTTTCTCCAAGCAAGTTCATTTTGTACCTTGTTGGAAAATTCCATCTTCCAAATCGTTGGCCAAGTTATTCCTGAGCCATATTTATCGCTTTCATGGTGTGCCTAAGCGTATCATTTCGGATAGAGGTACTCAATTTACGTCTCTCTTTTGGAAGGAATTTTTGAAATTGATAGGCTCCGCCCAGGGCTTAAGCTCCTCCTACCATCCCCAGACGAACGGTTCTTGTGAATGGGCTAATTCCGTTTTGGAACAATACCTTCGTTGTTTCATTAATTTTCAACAAGATGATTGGGCTGATCTCCTGCTACATGCCGAAGTGGCTTATAATAACTCTGTTCATTCTAGTACAAATATGACCCCTTTTAGGATTATCTATGGTCAGGACTTTGTACCCATCCCTGAATTGCCTCACGACTCGCCTACAGTTCCCTCCTTGGATGAATGGTCCACTAGGCTGTCTTCGATTTGGCCTATCTTAAGAAAAACTTTGGATGATGCACATCAATCGCATAAATTGTATGCTGATAGGAAACGGGCTGCTCCTCCGGCCTACAAAGTTGGTGATAGAGTATATGTCTCTACTAAGCATTTGGACAGCCCGCAGAAGTGCAAAAAACTGGGTCCCAAATTTGTTGGTCCATTCACTATAACTAAGATAATAAGTTCGGTGTCTGTCCGTTTGGATCTCCCAAAAACCTACCGTCGTTTGTACCCGGTATTCCATGTTCACCTGTTAAAACCTGAACGCACCTCGCATCTCCGCAAACCCTCTCCTGATGCCCCTGCACCAATGATGGTTGACGGTCACCAGCATTATGAAGTTCGTGACATTTTGGACTCCAGAGTCCGTAGAAATAAAACTCAATTCTTAGTCATGTGGAAAGACTTTCCTCCTTCTCACAATGAATGGGTGGATAAAGAGCATCTCAAGGCCCCGAAGCTGATACGCCAGTTTTATGCCAAATATCCACACAAACCTTGACCCTTTCCCTCTCTCCTCTGTGTTGTTTTGTCTCTTTTTGTCTGTTTTACAGGTCTAGCATCTCGCTTTCTGAGAAGCGTCCGGAATTTCTGCCTGCTCCTGGAGGTGGTCCGGATGTCAGCCTTCGCATAGACTGCTTAGCTGCCATGGAAACGGGGAGGGTGGGGCGCTGGGATTCAATTGTTATGCTGGTGGTAGATTGGTGGAAGATGATGCCGGCTGGTGTTATCTCTGGACTAACGGTCTCACATTCCATGCTGGTGATGACCTGCCCACCTGATGTCGGAGAAGAACGTATATTGGACACTGCAAAGGGGGGTTAGGGCTCTTGGGATGGGCTTAAGCTTTAATACTCTATGTTCGCGCCTAAACTAGTTACTTCCTGCTTCACTATGGTCTGTTGATCTCCGGTACTCAGTAAAAGTAGCCTTATTCATTTCAAACAATGTCTAAGAGTGGTCTTTCTTGAGTATTAGAAGAAATAGACCGTGACACCAGGATGGAGGAACAACCCCCATCTTTGGCCCTCCAGAGATCATCTACCAACGCGACCAATGCCGTCTCAGTGCTGTGACCGGGCCGGAAGCCGGACTGGCGCGGGTCTAGATAGTCAATTTCCTCCAGGTGACGGGGAAACTGTTGTGCCACCACACTCTCTACAACCTTCGCCAGAAGGTTGGAGACAGGACGATAATTGACTAATAATCCTGGGTCCAGGGAAGGCTTCTTGAGGAGGGGCCTCACCACCGCCTCTTTCAAGACAGCGGGCAAGAACCCCTCACTCAAAGAAGCATTTACTACTTCCTGGAGCCAGTCTCATGAGACCTCCCAGGATGCCAGTACAAGCCAGGAGGGACACCGGTCCAATAAACATGTGGTGGCTCTCAGTCACCTACGTTACCTGTCCATATCGTTGGAAGTAACAGAGTCAAACTCCTCCCAAAAAGGAGTCTCAAGACCTGTCTCCGGAATTCCCCTTAGACTACTTTCCATGGAGACCATCTCGTTCCGGATCTGAGCGATTTTATCCTGCAGATATTCTCCAAATTCCTCTGCTCGTCCCTGCAGAGGGGCTTCCCGCGGCCTCTGTTGAAGGAGGGAGTGGGTCACCCCAAACAGGGCAGCAGGGCGGTTCTCTGCAGATGCTATAAGAATGGCACAGTAATGACGTTTGGCCACTCTTATCGCCACCAGGTAAGTCTTCAAATGGGCTCTTACCTGTGTTCGGTCAGATTCAGATCATGTGGATCTCCATCTACTCTCTAGGCGTCTCTTGCAGCATTTCATCTCCCCCCAGCTCCTTGGTAAACCAAGGGGACTGGGTGACTCGGCGCCGCAAGAGAGGCCACATGGGCGCAACCCGATCCAAGGCCCCAGCGGCCGAAGTATTCCATGCAGCCACTAGGTCCTCCATCGGGGCGCGGGACAGTGTCACAGGTATTGGCCCAAGCTCTGTCTGGAACCTTTCAGGTTCCATTAGGCGCCTGGGGTGGAACCATCTAGGAGATTCTGGTTCCGCCTCCCCGCAGTGGGGTGTAGCAGTGGGAAAGTCGAGTCGGAGAAGTGAGTGATCTGACCATGACAGGGGTATGATGGCTAAATCCCCTACACCCAGATCCCTCATCCACTGGTCAGAGACAAAAATTAAATCCAGCGTGTGTCCCCCTACATGGGCGGGGCCCTGAATTACCTGGGTCAGGTCCATGGCTGTCATGGAGGCCATGAACTCCCGGGCTATCTCGGATGATTCACCTGCCGATGGCAGGTTGAAGTCCCCCAAGACTATAAGACTGGGGGTCTCCACCGCCACTTCGGCGACCACCTCAAGGAGTTCAGGTAGGGCTGCTGATACATAGCGGGGAGCCAGGTACACAATCAGCACGCCCAACTGCCTCCCCAGGCCCCATCTCACATAGAGGAACTCACAACCGGTAGTCTGAGGCACAGTGGTCTCTCTCGGCTCAAGAATTACCTTAACAATGACCGCCACCCCTCCACCCCTGCCTAGGGCCCATGGCTGATGAAATGCACGGTAACCTGGTGGGCACATTTCCACAAGAGGTAACCCCCCCTTGTGGCCCAACCAGGTGTCTGTAATCCCCACCAGGTCCGGCTCCCCCTCTGACACAAGGTCATTAATGAGGGGGGCTTTGTTGACCACGGACCTGGCATTACATAGCATCAGCCTAGGGCCCCGGCTCTGTGTGCCTTGACCTCCTAAATCGCGGGGGGAGAACAGATGGTTGGGGCACGCTACCGCCTGTAGCCAGCGGCCGCGCGCCTCCATCCGGTGGTGAAGTTTCTGTCTCCCATCGTCCCTATCCCTCCCCACGACCGTTCTGATTAAAAAACCCTCTGTTGAATCAACCCGTGTTCCCCCCCCCCCCATATTTGACCCACCCATCTCCTTCCTGTCTCCGCCAGCCGGCCTGGCCATACTCCCAGTCATAGATTGCCTAATCCCTCCCTCCTCCCTGGTATCCCCTAAAAGCCGAATCAAATGATTTGTTAAAAAACCCCTCAATCTACGTTTCGTCCACTTCTCGTGACTGATCAGTCCTTCCTTGAAGTAGGCCATCGATAGAGTGGAGGGCCAGTCCTGCGAGAGGGGGGACTCTCGCAGCGAGATGAGGTCTGCCCTCGAATATATTGCGGAGAATGGTCATTTGCGGGGCCATATGACCACTGTCAGATATTTTTTTAGCAAGGCATGCATAGAATATAGGATATATAAATAGATGTTTTCAGCTGAAATATAAATATAGATATAGATATACATATGTCATGGGTAATGATGTTAAATGATGACATTTAGGATAAAAGAGGAAAAGGATGGGATAAGGATGGGTAGGGGACGGTGGAGAATGGAGGTACAAAAAGTTAAAAGTCACAAGTAGGGAGAGATAATTATCCTGGTAGATGGTATGTCCTTTTCCACGTTGGTGAGTTGTCTATCAGATGGTATATGTGGAAAAAATATCACAGTCAATGATCCAACAAGAGTGGGAAACTTAGATCTGATGAAGTTAAGATTTAAAGCCTGGTGGCCCAGGAAGCTCTCTCCCAATTAATTGACCTCTTCTGTCTCTCCCATCCTACTTCCTTCACCTCGATGCCCTAAATGGTATGGTCCACAGTCCAGGTCATCCAAGGGCCTCCGGGATCTTTGTACTTGCCAGTTTGAATGTTAACGTCTCTGATCTCGAGATCTTCCGTTGGGGCCTTCGGTGTTTTAGCCTCTCGGTGGTGTTTTGCAACTCTTTTTCTAGCCGGTTTGAGCCTCCAGCGTCCAGCGTCGAGCCGTGTTCGGCTGCAGGCATTCCTGACCCCCATCGGGCCTCCGATGCCTCGGGCTCGCATTGCCTCAGCGTCTCTGTCTCCGATCCCAGACATGTCGGCCTCCCAAGCCCCCAGCGTGACCCGGAATCTCAGCCTCCCATGATTCCTCTGCCGCGCTCCGGGGCTCCGCACTCTGCACTCTCTCCTGCTGCCTTCTAGCGGACCACCGAGGCCATAAAGATCCCTGCGGGGCAGCGGGATGACAGCCTTGCTGAGCCTGGCCTCAGTAGATGGAATTTGGCCAGGCTAGATCTTTTTCGGCCAAAAAGGCCCCCGCGGTCCGCATTGAGCTCAAAGACGCGCCACCATCTTTTTGGCAGTTGAGATGAAAAACTCTATGACTGCTAGAGGCCAGATTTGAGGAGGTGGAGGGGGACCTGTACATGGAACATGAGCTCAGAAACTTAAGGCAGAGAGGGCAACCCATCAAGGAATACATCTGTGAATTCAGGAGAGTCGTAGAGAAGCTACCCCCTTTACCAGAGTGGCTGTTGGTGCATTTTTTCAGAACAAGCCTGGACAAGCAAATTGCCCAGGTAACCACCTACCGGGACATCCCAAACTGATCTCTGAGCGGTTCCTAGTAGCCATAAAAGTTAATGGCAGATTGTGCGCCAACGACATGAGAAAGCAACCAGACATCAACGAGAGAGGTCAACCTGATCAGAGACCACCCAGCCAATGGGGAACCACAGCACCACAGCTGACCCCAAAACCAGCCTTTTCACAAAGTCTACTGAAATGCCACAGATGCGGGGGGATAGGCCACATGATATCAGCATGTGCAACCCCAGCCCTGTAATCAAGGCCAGAGCTACCACCCAGGGCATGACTGGAACAAGGCCCCATGTATGCCACCAACGTCCTGGAAGACTCTCCAGCCAAAAGTAGTGGGGGGAAACCCAGACAATGGTGATCAGTCACCAGAATCCTATGACAGTGAGGACGAGGGCAAAAATGAGTCAATGGTGAATGAGCCAGTCCACCTTTTTGTCCCCCAGTATGCCTCACAGCCATAAAAATGAGAACCAAGAAGGCTTTTCAACACCTAATAAACTCAGGTTGCACTAGATACTTGATCAACCTAACCATGGTTCTGAAACTGGGGATCAGAGCAAAAAGACTGGCCCACCTGATCCAATTTGAACAGGTTTATTGAAAAAGTTTTACACAAACAGATTTCCCCCCCTTTCCCCCCCAATATATACAATATAAATCAGATACACATACTATACCCCCCTCTTCCCCACCAACATAATATAAATTTCTCACAAAATAACATTATCCGATTACCCCCATCTTCTAAACTAATTATGCAAATCTATTTCCTTCCCCTAGCCACCCTAACCCTCCCCCACCTCCCATTCCCACCCACCTCCCTGACTTCCACTATAAACCACTCTAGTAATTCCAAACAGACCAGATGTTATCCTCTCTGCTCACATTATATCCCTTATTTATCTCCTTATCAGTCTATTCACTCTTACCTAAATTATCTAATTGCTGCCTAATATAACCTTTTAGTTAAACAATAAGATATATACACGATAATTTCTTAAGCTCTAAATACTATCTATAAAACATTTTGCAAAAGTTCTCCCTTAAATTCTACATTCACAATTTAACCCATATTTTCCCTTATTAATCATTTCAACTTCCATTCGTTATCCGTAGATCCAGCTCTTAATTATCAATCTACTCATTCTTACCTAAAGGCTACAGACCCATCATAAGCACCCAAACCTCCAACATTTTAGTTAAGACATTAGAATACATACATGATAATTTCTTAACATCCACATATCCTCTATAAAACATTTTATAAAAATTTCCCCTTCAAACATTTTAGTTAACCATTGTAATACACTCTTTAGGCTCTAAATACCATCTTTAAGATATATTATGAAAGTTCTCCCTTATATTCTGTATCTATATAAATTTAACATTTAACATTCAATTTAACCCATATTTTTTCCCCAAATCTCCAACATGACAATAATCATTTCATCATTGTTCATAAATCCAACTCTTTGACCCTCTTTCCATCTCATCTGTAACTATTTATAATATAACCAATTTAAAATAATTCCTTCTTCCAACAGTTATTCCAAAATTCTCAGTTGCCAGCTACCCACATCAGTAAGAAGCACATCTTTATATAAGCAACCTCCGGATAACTTTTCATCTAAATTATTAAATTCAAAATAAACGTAATAGGGTAACATCCAACAGTTATTCCAAAATTCTCAGTTGCCAGCTACCCCCATCAGTAAAAAGCAAATCTTTATATAAACAACCCCCGGGTAACTTTTCATCTGGATTATTAAATTCAAAAAACGTAATAGGGTAACAACCAGATCAGCTGCAAATGCTCTAATTCTGTATTCCTTTTGCCTTATAACTATACCACTTCAGGAATTCGAATCCCAAGTTATATTCAACAAGACTTCTAAGATTACAATAAATGACAATGGAGATAATAGACAGCTTTGTGTTGTATCTTCTTATCTCTCAAAACTCATAAACAAATTTCCATTAATAATAAGTTATACATTTTGTTATTAATATATTGCTCCTATCACCTATCAAAACCAAATCCCCATAATCATTTTTTCCAAAGTCTTGATTAGAGAGTTCCAGATCATTCGCTCAACGGCCTTTTCCACGTCCGAAAACCAGCACTGCAGAGATGTGCTTATTTTTGTCTAGATAGTCAAGTAAATCTATGAGTTGCCTTACATTCTCCTTCATATATCTACCTTTGATAAGTCCTGCTTGATCATAATGAGTTAACTCTTAAATAACTGGCATCAAACTGTTGGCATCTTAACAGAAATTCTTTAGTCTGTAATCAAAAAAGATATTGGTTATAATCCTCTAAGTTCTTGGGACGAACCACTTGCCATGAGGAAGATGTTTTGCCTCCTTGCTGTATTCTTTCTCCACCAAGCTAATCTTCAATCCTGTTCCTCCCTTGGCTTCTACTTGCTTCTTTCTATTAACTTTCTTAACTCGTTGGGTTTGGGGCCTCCTCTGGTTCTGCATTCTTTGAGTTTGTCTAGTGATAGACCTGGTTTCACATTTCTCATCTAATTTAAGCATTGGCAATTCAACAATTCCATCTATAACAGTCTTTGGCGATTCCTCCAGAGTAGAACTTAAAAGATGTCCAGGAGAATCCAGCTGAAAGCCACCTGCAGCACCATAGGTTTTCTTTTCTTTTTGCAACTGTATTTGTTCTTCTATGTCTTTTTCAGCTTCTGCTCTTCAATCTCCTTATCTATTGGTGCAGATATACGTGAAGGTGGGATGCTTGCCTTCAATACCTCATAATAAAATTCTTTTACATTATCTAAGGTATTCAAACGATAACTAACACCTTCATATCTTAGTATGATACCCATTGGAACATCCCACCTATATTGTATCTGTCTTTTCTTCAATTCTGCTACCAAAAATCCAAAGTCCCTTCGAGACTTTAACATCGCTGGTGGCAACTCCTTAAAAACACCAATCTGATTTCCATCTATTTGAAGAGCAGAATAAAAGGACTTCTGCAAAATATCATTTCTAAGTCTTCTATCAATAAAATATATAACTACATCTCTTGGTAATTGTCTTTGTAGTGCTGCTTGTGAATTTACTCTGTAAATTTTATCAATATTTAAAAAAATCACATCAGAATCATCCAATTTCAATAATGTAGACAAAGCATCAGCACAAATTCTCCTAATATCTTCTGTAGGATTCTCCCTTATACCCCTCAGTCTGATAGCAGATTCCATCAATCTAAATTGCAACATAATTATTTCATTATCAATCCTTTGTATTTCTCCAGCAAGTTTCGCAAAGTTTAAATCAGTTTCTTTCATCTTAGTTTCCATGTCCAAAGCCAGCTGTTCAAGTTTTATTATCCACCTTAATCACAATATCAGACAAGCCCTTAGCTATTATTTGTAAAAAAATTTCAAGCTGTTCATATTTATCCATATTATCCTGGACCACTTCCTTAATTTCTTTAAGCTCTTTACCTATAAAGTTTTTCAAATCCTGAAGGCTTATTATCTCTATCTGCTGTTGCAGAGCTGTGCCAGCTGGGGAATCTCCGTGCTTCATTGCCATGCTTATAAAACAATCTTCTCCCAGGTTTTCACAAAATACTCTTCAAAATAAACCAAATTATATATTAGCTGACTTCTTCTCTTACTTGCTATCTCCTTTCGTTTTCCGCCAGAGTAGGATACTTTGTAATGAGCTGGAATACACAAACCGGTTAACTTTCATTTCCTTTCACTGGAGAACACCACTTTTGTTTCCTTTCTGCTTTCTACTGAAGATTAACGCCATCTTAAGTCCTTTGTTCTAAATGCTTTGTTCCAAATCCGCAGCATTCAAGTTTAAGACTGCTGTTATTCAGAAAATTCATTTTGATGCGGTTAAGGCGATTAAAGCAGAATATTTTCCTGGCTTGCTTGGAATGTAAATTGAAAGTTGAGAGCTACGCCTTGCTTCGCTATTTGCGAAGTTTCCCAGCCGTCCGGAGCATGTAGCCACCCGAAAAGGGAGTCCCACCTTGCTTGCACCCCAGAGGAAAAGAAACCCTCTGGGACACCCCGCAAGGGACTCTACCCAAAGGCGCCAGCTCTCTCGCAAGCTCCTTAGGAGCTTGGAGTTTTCCGAGGCGTTTTGTTGGCTTAAAAACGCCTCTACAGACGGCTGGGTTGGCAGGCTCAGAAAAACCTGCCGGCGGCGTCCGCAGCTCAATCTTAATTCCCCAATTTGAACAGGTTGATGGGTCCCTAGTGGGGTGACCCTATGCCACCCACCTGACCGAACCAGTGAGCTAGAGCTAGCGAATCACTGGGAAGTAATTAGATTTGTAATAGCCCGCATAATGAAAGATGCAATCATACTGGGTCTCTCATGGCTAGACAAGTGGGGACCCGACCATCTGGTGGCAAGGTGGCAGCCACAGACTAAGGATAGCAAGGGGACCCCAACCCCCTCAACACCAGCAAGTAGAAACACAATCCACACAGGGAACCCTCCCAAAGAGCCCACAAGAACAACTGGAAGCCACCTCCTACAAAATACCCGAGGCTGAACAGATCCCGAGGGAATATCAGGACCTTGCAGAAGTATTCAGTGAGACCAAGTATGATGTCCTGCACAGCTGCAGAGACTCTGTATGCCACTTCCAGCACATGTGTCATAGGTTCGCCATAATGGTCCTATAGCAAAATCCATCTCAGTAAAAAATGAACTTCATAATTTCATTATCACATGTGCATCCCAAAACTCTATAGGTCTTATTTGCATGTGAAATGATAAATTGGTGTAGTTTTCAACTGCTAAAGCATTGCCATGACTATTATCAGGCTGGCAAAGGAGGGGAGATTCCATTCATGCTTTCGACATGCAGAGTGGACTTCTGCAACCTAGTTGGAGAATATGAGTTATGACGCATGACAGAAGGGAGGGGATAGAGGGGTAAAGTTCAAACGCAATGAAGTGAAAGCAGTTTTGGCTCCACCGGAGCTCAAGCCAGAATGTCAATCCTAATAAATGATGAGATTTGTTTTGAACTTTGTCTCTAGGCTCGTAAATTAATTAGGTTGTCTTCTAGGAGCTTCACAATAGTAATATTTTAAGTATCATCTGTTGTGCTCTCTCTAAACTTTGTACTGGATGGTTGTTCAGTAGCTGGGCCATGGCTCTGCAATATTAAACACTCAAAGAGCCATTTGGACCTATTTCCCACAGAAAAGAAAAAAAACAGGAGACACAAAACCAGAGTGGGCATGGCCAACTCAATGTCACTCACTCCCACCCAGTTACATGACCAACCTAGCTATGCCTACCCAGCCAGTCATTAGTGCAGAGAACTGGTTAAAAAAACACCCCACAAAACCCTTTTGACATCTTTGTCTTTCTTTGTCTCCCCTCTCCCTCTCTCTGTATCTCTGTATCTCTCTCTCTCTCTCTCTCTCTCTCTCTCTCTCTCTCTCTCTCTCTCTCTCTCTCTCTCTTCCCCCTTCTATCTCCCTTCCTCTCTGAATCTTCCTCTCTCTCTGTGTCTTTCTATGTCTCTCTCTAGCTGGTTGTGGTTGTGAGAGGAGAAGGAGAGGGAGGGAGTGAAGGGAAGCTTCCACTATGGCTCGTTCCTCAGCCAGCTCGGATTTCCAAAAAGTTGCCAAGAAGAAAGAAAAGGAGTAGCAAAGAGCCCCAAGGAGAGCTCACCTGGTTGGCCCAACCTCAGCTTTCTGAGAGAGAGAAGAGACAGACAGACAGACAGACAGACAGAGATACACACACACACACAGAGAGAGAGAAATACAGAGAGAGGGGAGACCAGCTGATGGGTGAGTGTCATTGGCAAGGGCACGCCTGTAGCCCTGGGGTGGGTGTGCAAGGTTTGGTGGGGCTAGTAGTTTTCCTGCTGCCCTGAGCTTCTTTACTTCTACAGTGGAGCGGTGCCACTGCTGGCTTTCATTGAAAATTGTCCTCCGGCTGGCAAAAGTCCTCCATGCAAGTTTTAAAGCCATGGCTGGGAGCTGCGGACCCCTTTCCATCATCCCTTCCTCCCAGATCCCATTCTCACCCCGCCAGCTAGTGAAGCCAGCATCTGTTGTGGCTCAGTTGGGCCAGTATCTTGGAGCAGAGAGCAGGTTGCATTTCTCCCCAAGTGACCGAGGCATGCCCAGCACCAACAAGGGCTGGAAGAAGCTCCAGCAACCTTTAGTTCCACAACACCCTGTTAGGGCCCCAATTATGAGTTTCTGGCTTTCTGTCTAGATGGTCTCTGGTGATGAGCCGAAAGGCAGAAGAGGAAAGCAGTATGCTTCCTCCCTTAATTGGGGTCCTAACAGGTTGTTGTGGAACAATTATAGATACTTATCCTCCTGTCTCAGCTGATGCAATAAGAGAACCTGGTTGGCTGAATGGCTAAAGACCCTTGCCTGATATGCAATACAGCCCCGGTTCAAATCCCAGTAAGGGTATGGCTAGCTGATGAAAGCTAAAAAGCTCAAAATAGATCTATCCTAGTCTCCCTGACTTATTTATTGATCAGCTCAAAAACGTAACACACATATAAAAAAATTACACAACAGAATTCATGGCTTTCTGTCTAGATGGTCTCTGGTGATGAGCCGAAAGGCAGAAAAGGAAAAGCAGCATGCTTCCTCCCTTAATTGGGGCCCTAACAGGGTGTTGTGGAAACAATTATACACACACACACACACACACACACACACGTAAGCTTAATAATGAGGATATATTTTGCTATGTTTGATGGATAATCAATAATCACATTCCCAATTGTAAAGATTGACACACAAAAACTTGTGACCAAACGACATGCTATACAAAGGTGAAAATGATTGAATGTTTATCTGTTTTTTTAATGTTTAAAAATAAAAAATTTGGAAAAAAAAAGAAAAAAAATTACAATAATTGATCCACAGAATTCCGGGAAGACGGAGGATAGAAATTTTCTCCATAATATACATGGAGTTCTCTGCCTTTGTTCAAGAAGTGGATCCCAAAAACTTCCCTGCAAGAATTTCAGCTGTTCAACAGAAATATTAAGGTTTAGCTTAATATTTTCAGACCCTGATATTATGAAAACATTTTTTATATGTGTGTTACGTTTTTGAGCCCTTCAATAAATAAGTCAATAAATAAATAGATAAATAAATAAATAAATAAATAAATAAGGCTACCTGATGAGAGCTAAAAATCTCGAAATAGATCTATACTAGTCTTCCTGACTTATTTATTGATCAGCTCAAAAACGTAACACACATATAAAACAAAATTATACAATGGAACTCATGGCTTTCTGTCTAGATCAGGGATGTGGCTGGGGAATTCTGGGAGTTGCTGGCTGGGGAATTCTGGGAGTTGAAGTCCACAAGTCTTAAAGTTCCCAAGTTTGGACATCCCTGATCTAGATGGTCTCTGGTGATGAGCCAAAAGGCAGAAAAGGAAACAGTATGTCTCCTCCCTTAATTGGGGCCTAACAGGGTGTTGTGGAACAAAGTTTATACTTATCTTCTTGTCTCAGCTGAGCAGGAAGAGAACCTGGTGGCTCAAGTGGTAAGGCATTTGCCTAGCATGTTAATACAGTCCCGGTTCGAATCCCAGTACAGTCCCGGTTCGAATCCCAGTATCCCAGTATGGCTAGCTGATGAGAGCTAAAAAGCTCGAAATCGATCTATACTAGTCTCCCTGACTTATTTATTGATCAGCTCAAAAACGTAACACACACACACACACACACACACACACACGTATGGAATTAAAACTAATTTTCCTTCATTTCATACCACCTTATTTTCTTAAATAGTGAATTGTCTGTATAGTAGCAAGTAGTATTTATGAAAAACTCATCTTTTTCTGTAATTATTCAACGAATAAAGAAGAAAAATTCTCACTAAATTCCCGTTGTGCCAAGTTTTCAATATTTATATGTCTCAATCATTCTTTCCCTTGTTGATAACCTAATTAATATACAAAATATCTTTCTAAGATAACATAGTCTCTACATACTACAATATCAAACATTCATAACAATTGACTTTTACTCCTTAGGATTCTTTTATATATCATATATCAAAAAGAGAAACTTTATTTCATAACAAAAAGGGAAAAGAAAAAAGAAAATAATTTTTAACATTAACTATCATTTTCTAAATATAACCAAACAAAATATTTCATCTCCAGATTCTTTTTATCTAGCAATTGATAGAACAAACTCCATACTTTATAAAATTGCTCATCCTCTTGTTCTCTAATTTCAAATGTTAGTTTACTCATTTCGGCACAATCCATAATCTTTCGGATAATTTCCTCCTGAGTAGGTAATTTCTCATTTCTCCAATTTTTTGCAAATACAATTCTAGCTGCTGTCAAAACATTCACCATCAAGTATTTCAAGTCTTCGTCAAATGTTTCTGGTACAAGAATAAAAACTAAATCATCTTTAATTTGTCTCTTTGGTAAGAAACCATTTTGATCAGAATGTATAAACCCATTTAGATATTTTTTAAGCCTTTCTGCCAGTATTGATGCAAATAATTTATAATCTGAGTTTAACAAGGAGATTGATGTATAATTCTTAATTTAGGTAAGGTCTGCTTCTTCCTTAGGTATCAATGAAATATATGCTCCTGACCACAAGTTTGGCATTTTGCTTCCAACCATTACTTCATTCATAACTTCAAGAAAAGGGAGGGATACTGATTCTTCCAGCATTTTATAAAATTCCACTGGTAAGCCGTCTGGTCCTGGGGCTTTCCCGTTATTTTGTTTTTTAAGAGCTTCCATTAGTTCCATCATTGTTATTTTGCCATCTAATGTCACTCTGATGTCGTCAGGTATAATACGGAGTTTGGCCTCCTGTAGGTATTGCTTAACATCTTGCTCTACTATAGTTTCTTGTTCATACAACTTAGCGTAATAGTCTTGAATGATTTTCTTCTTTTCTTTATTTGCGTAGTGTATTTGTCCTTGTTCATCTTTTAATTGCTGGATCTTTCTCATTTCTCTCTCCTTCCTCAGTTTGTATGCCAACCATCTACCTGGCTTATTTGCATTTTCAAAATAGTTCTGTTTTGCACCTCTAATTTTTTGTGACAGTTCCTCCTTTTCCAGTAGATCCATTTTGTATTTAATTGTGTCCATTTTCATTTTAATATCTTTTCTCTGTGAAAGTTTCTGTAGCTCTTTTTCCAATATCTTATATTCATTTTCTAAACCTTTACCTATATATCTTTTCTTTATGTTTCTCCTTCCTGTATAGTCTATTATCAAGCCTCTAGCCACTGCCTTCATTGCATCCCAAAGGTTCTGCATAGATGTATTTTTTTTAATTTTCTTTAAAGAAATAATCCAGTTCTTTTTTTATTTTCAATACAAAGTCTGTCTCTTTCAATATTGTATTGTTTAATGTCCATCTAGATCTGATTCTTTGCCCACTCCATTTAATTATCATTGGGTTGTGGTCTGCCCAGCTGCTGGTTTCAATTTCCACTTCTTGCACAAGGCCAATTAAATCCGATGAGGCCCAAATCATATCAATGATTGAGAGTGATAGGTGTCTATTTGAATAGTACGTATATTATTTTTTTGTAGGATTTCTTTCTCTCCAAATATCTTTTAGATTCATTTCCTCTATCATTCTAAAAAAGGATTTTGGGAGTATTTTCCTATTTATTTTTGCTGTCTTGTATGTTTTATAATCTATATTCTAGTTTGTAATTCCATTAAAATCTCCTATCATGCAAATATCAATATATCCCAAGTCCACAATTTTCTTCTGGAGTTCTTTATAAAATTCATCTTGTTTTTGATTATGTGTGTAAATTGCAATCAAAAGTATTTTTTTTATTATTATCCATAATTTCCACCATCAAAATTATTCCATCTTGTCTACGTGTAGGAATACATGAGTATGAGGTTGGACATAAATAACAAGACTTTTATTTAATCATATAGGAATGTTGATGAATGTAGTTTAACAAAATGGGGGAGAATTTTAGCAAATTTTAGATTGTTTTTTAGATGTTTGGACTAGACAATGGATGCCATTATGTGGTTATGTTTAAGTAAGACTTGTTTGAAGAAGATAGACCAAATATGAAATATTAAAGGAGAATTCTGGTGTAATGATATTAAGATATACAATCTGCCAATGAAGTAAAATTTTCCAAGTTTTGGCTGCATTAATAAATACCCATCTCTTCTTCGAATGTGTACTTCTTGTAGACAAATTACATCAAATATTAACTTTTCCAATTTACAATACAATAATATAATAGCAGAGTTGGAAGGGACCTTGTAGGTCTTCTAGTCCAACCCCCTGCGTGGGCAGGAACTTTATATCATTTCAGACAAATGGCTATCTAACATTTTCTTAAAGACTTCCAGGGTTGGGGCATTCACAACTTCTGGAGGCAAGCTGTTCCAGAGGTTAATTGTTCTAACTGTCAGGAAATTTCTCCTCAGTTCTAAGTTGCTTCTCTCCTTGATTAGTTTCCACCCATTGCTTCTTGTCCTACCCCCAGGTGCCTTGGAGAATAGTTTGACTCCCTCTTCTTTGTGGCACCCTCTGAGATATCGGAACACTGCTATCATGTCTCCCCTGGTCCTTCTCTTCATCAAACTAGACATACCCAGTTCCTGCAACCGTTCTTCATATGTTTTAGCCTCCAGTCCCATAATCATCTTAGTTGCTCTTCTCTGCACTCTTTCCAGAGTCTCCACGTCTTTTCTACATCGTGGCGACCAAAACTGTATGCAGTATTCCACGTGTGGCCTTACCAAGGCACTATACAGAGGCATTAACACTTCACATGATCTAGATTCTATTCCTGTTTATGCAGCCTAGAACTGTGTTGGCTTTTTTGGCAGCTGCTGCACACTGCTGGCTCATATTTAAATGGTTGTCCACTAGGATTCCAAGATCCCTCTCACAGTTGCTACTATTGAGCAAGGTACCACCTATACTGTACCTGTGCATTTTGTTTTTCTTACCTAAATGTAGAACCTTACTTTTTTCACAATTGAATTTCATTTTGTTAGATAGTGCCCAATGTTCAAGTTTGTCAAGATCCTTCAGTATCTTAAGCCTATCTTCTGGAGTGTTGGCTATTCCTGCCAGCTTGGTGTCGTCTGCAAATTTGATGAGTTCCCCATTTATCCCCTCATCCAAATCATTGATGAAGATGTTGAAGAGTACTGGGCCTAAAACAGAGCCTTGGGGTACTCCACTGCATACTTCCTTCCATGTAGATGCAGTTCCATTGAGGACTACACGTTGAGTGCGGTTGGTCAGCCAGTTGCGAATCCATCTGATGGTGATGCTTTCTAACCCACATTTTTCTACTTTGTCTAATAGTAGGTTATGGTCTACTTTGTCAAATGCTTTACTGAAGTCCAAGTAAATTATATCAACAGCATTCCTCTGGTCCACTAATTTTGTCACTTCGTCAAAGAATGCAATTAGATTAGTCTGGCATGATCTGTTTTTGACAAACCCATGTTGGCTTTTGGCTATTACTTTGTTTGCTTCTAGGTATTCGCTTATTTGTTGCTTAATTATCTTTTCCAGAATCTTCCCTGGTATTGAGGTCAGGCTGATGGGTCTATAGTTTCCTGGATCTATTTTTTCCCCTTTTTTGAAGATGGGAACCACATCAGCTCTTTTCCAGTCTTCTGGCAGTTCCCCGGTGCTCCAGGATCTCTGAAAGAGACTTGCAAGTTTGGCAGGTTTTGAAATAGTTTCTAAGGTCAAATATTTAGGTATACAAATTACAGACTCAAATACAAAACTTTTTCAAAATAATTATGAAATGTTGTGGCAAAAGATAAAGAAAGACCTACAAGCATGGAAAAAGTTACAACTATCTCTGCTTGGAAGAATTTCAGCAATTAAAATGAACATTCTACCTAGATTTATTTTTTTATTCCAGATGATACCTGTGCTTAAATCAGATAAAATTTTGTTAGAATGGCAAGCAACATTAAATAAATTTGTTTGGAATGAGAAAAAACCGAGAGTAAAGTTGAAGATTATGCAAGATAGTCGTGAAAGAGGTGGCCTTAGACTCCCAAACCTTCGACTGTATTATGAAGCAGCGGTATTGACGCATATAGCAGAATGGTTTGGGAAAACAAAAACTGAATTGCTGAACATAGAAGGTCACGACCTTGTTTCGGGATGGCATGCATATCTTTTTTATGAAGATAGGGTGGATAAAGTGTTTAATAGTCATATTTTCCAAAATGCCTTGATGAGAATATGGAAGAAGCACCGGCCTAATTGGGATTATAAGATACCGCTTTGGTTGGATCTTGCAGATACCATGAGGATTATAAATACTAAGTCACTCGGGGGGTGTTTATATAAAGATGTGCTTTTTGCTGATGGGGGTAGATGGCAGCTGAAAACTTTGGAACAACTGTTGGAGGAAGGAATTATTTTAAATTGGTTACATTATAAACAGCTACAGATGAGATGGAAAGAACACCAAAGGGTTGGTTTCATGGACAATGAAGTGGAACTGATTAAGCAAATAAAAGAGACTGGTCCAAAACATATTAAAAGAATATATAATGTATTGTTAGAAAGGGATTCAGAAAGCGAATTCGTGAAGGATTGTATGATTAAATGGGCTCAGAATTTTGATGAATCGGTTATGTTGGAGATGTGGGAAAAATATGGGTTCAGAATTTAAGGGAGAATTTTTATTAAATGTTTTACAGATGGTATTTAGATCCTAAGAAATTATCATGTATGTATCCTAATGTTCAACCAAAATGTTGGAGGTATGGGTGTTTAGAGGCTACATTTTTTCATGTATGGTGGACCTGCAATAAGGTTAAAGCTTTTTGGATAAAAATATGGTGGGTTATGCAAAATGTATTGAAGAAAAGACTACAATTTACTCCGCAAATGTTTTTATTGGGTATAATTAAGGATTTTTCAAAGGGGGAAACGAAATTGTTTTTGTATATGGTTACAGCAGCTAGGTTGCTGATTGCTCAGCATTGGAAAAAAATTTTTTTACCTACGATTGATCAATGGATTCAGAAAGTGGCGGGGTTTGCGGAAATGGCAAAAGTCTCAGCTTTCTTAAAAGATCAGAAGCAGGAGAATTATATACAGGATTGGGCAAAATGGATTGATTATATACAGAATAAATACCAGACTAGGAAGTATTATATAGCTTTTAGGTAAGAGTGTGTAGATTGATAAGGTGATAAGCAAGGGGTACAATGTGAACAGAGTAAATAATATATGGGTTGTTTGGAATTACTAGAGTGGTGTATAGTGGAAGTCAGGGGGGAGGGTTGGAACGGGAGGTGGGGGAGGGGGGGATAATATATTTGTATAATTAGGTTAGAAGATGGGGACAATGGGATGTGGTTACTTTACGAGAAACTTATATTATGATGGGTGGGAGGAGGGGGGTACAGTATCTGATGTATTCGATTTATATTATATGTATGGGGGGGAAAGGGGAAAAATTTGTTTGTATAAAACTTTTTCAATTAAAAAAAGAAGAAGGAAAGAACAACAAGAAAAGGAATAGAGGGGAAAAAATCTGAAATATCCACAGGATAACACAAAAACCTAAGTCAAAAAGTAGATAAAAAATAAAAAGTAAAAATTTAAAGAGTTAATTAATAAGAAAATGATAGAAAAGAAGGGGGGGGGAAACAGATACACCAAAAAATTATTTCTATAGACTGTTTCATCAAAAATCAAAGAAAGAAGAAAAAGAAAATTTTTAGAAATTTTTTTTTATCCAGTAATTTTTTATTTATTTTGAAAAAACACAAATAAGGCAGGCATATTAAAAAAAAAAAGAACATAAGAAGCCACCACCACCATCACCACCAGATGGATTCGTAACTGGCTGACCAACCGCACTCAACGTGTAGTCCTCAATGGAACTGCATCTACATGGAAGGAAGTATGCAGTGGAGTCCCCCACGGCTCTGTTTTAGGCCCAGTACTCTTCAACATCTTAATCAATGATTTGGACAAGGGAATAAATGGGGAACTCATCAAATTTGCAGACGACACCAAGCTGGCAGGAATAGCCAACACTCCAGAAGATAGGCTTAAGATACAGAAGGATCTTGACAAACTTGAACATTGGGCACTATCTGATAAAACGAAATTCAATGGCAAAAAGAGTAAGATTCTACATTTAGTCAACAAAAATGAAATGCACAGGTACAGTATACAGTAGGTGGTACCTTGCTCAATAGCAGTAACTGTGAAAGGGATCTTGGAGTCGTAGTAGACAACCATTTAAATATGAGCCAGCAGTGTGCAGCAGCTGCCAAAAAAGCCAACACAGTTCTAGGCTGCATAAACAGAGGGATAGAATCAAGATCACGTGAAGTGTTAATGCCACTGTATAGTGCCTTGGTAAGGCCACACGTGGAATACTGCATTCAGTTTTGGTCACCACAATGTAGAAAAGATGTGGAGACTCTAGAAAGAGTGCAGAGAAGAGCAACAAAGATGATTAGGGGACTGGAGACTAAAACATATGAAGAACGGTTGCAGGAACTGGGTATGTCTAGTTTAATAAAAAGAAGGATTAGGGGAGACATGATAGCAGTGTTCCAATATCTCAGGGGTTTCCACAAAGAAGAGGGAATCAACCTATTCTCCAAAGCACCTGAGGGCAGAACAAGAAGCAATGGGTGGAAACTAATCAAGGAGATAAGCAACTTAGAACTGAGGAGAAATTTCCTGACAGGACAATTAATCAGTGGAACAGTTTGTCTCCAGAAGTTGTGAATGCCCCAACACTGCAAGTCTTCAAGAAGATGTTGGATAGGCATTTGTCTGAAATGGTATAGGGTTTCCTGCCAGGCAGGGAGTTTGACTAGATGACCTCCAAGGTCCCTTCCAACTCTGCTATTGTATTGTATTGTATTGTATTGTATTGTATTGTATTGTATTGTATTGTATTGTATTGTATTGTATTGTATTGTATTGTAAGAAGCCATCTTCCATTACAAATTAGAAATAAAAAATATGTCAGTTAATCACAAAAATCCATCCATTTCTTCCATATTAATTTTGCAATTATTATATCTCAACCTCAATTTAATTAATCCTTTTATATATAGGACCAGAAATATAGAATAACATTCCACCAGCAAAAAACCATTTTTCCTTACAAATTACAGATCGTGAAAGTTGTATCAGTTAATCACAAAAATCCATATATTTCTTCCATATCCATTTTTGCAATTCTTATATCGCAACCTTAATTTAATTGATTATCTTTATAGCCTTTTATATGTAGAACAAAAGTATAAAATGGCATTGCACCAGTAAGACAAAAAAATAGATAAAAAGGAAAAATCAGCACTCTAGAATATATCCTTTAGAAAGTATACCGACCAGTCGCACATAACTTCTGTGCGTCTCTAAAATTATTATCATTAATAAATAATCTCATTTTATAAGTTTATAAATCAAAAGTTTCATCATGTGTCTTAATATCAGTACTACAAAATTCTCATGTTCCAAATTTAATCTTTCTTCTTCAAACCTATTTTTAAAACAGTGCCACCTAATAACATTCATTTTCTATTCTCAACAAGCATACACATATACATACAATAATATTCTAAACCCATCTAACTAATTATTAATCATCAATATATCAATTTCCATTATCAACCAATATCAATTATAATTATTCCACTATCTTAAAATAGCTCCTAATTTCTATGTTAATAGCTCTTCAAAAATATCAAATACAGTCTTGAATTTATTTATGTCTAATCTCCTAAATTTCTACAAATACATAGAAAGATAAGTATATATCATTAAACTATAACATTATTGTTAATTAATCTTATTATAAATGACTATTAATTGACTAACAATCCTTCAATGATATTCTAAACACTATCTAACTAATGATTAATCATCAAAATATAACATATTTCCTTGTTAGCCATTGTCTTTCCAGTCTCTTTTGCCTTTTGAAACCCTCATTTCTTTTTAATCTTCTTTTTTCCAATTTTTTTATAAACTTTCTTCCGCATTCTATTGACCAACATAACTCTCCAATAATACCACCGTCCAGTCCTATCTTTAAATCTTGGTTGTTTTTAAGTGTCAGATGTACTTCTGGAGAGATTTCTCCTCTTTGGTTCATCTTCAAATCTTTCTTTTTCCCCTCTTTTCCTTGATAACCACGCTGAGGCTCAGGTTCTTCAAATTCTCCTGTAAAAATTTCTTCCTCTTCTTTATTTTCATCTGAAATACATATCTGTTCTTCCTGCTTTTGTTCTCTCCCTTTAATTTCTAGAATTTCCGGTTGATCATAATCTGGTATAATAGATGAAAATCTATGCAATGCATTGTTTATTCTTGTAGTATTTTCTCTCACTAATTTTAAAATTTCAGCCAGCATCTTCTGATTTTCTGGGGTGCTCTCATCAAAATATAATGCCATGTTGACAGCTCCAAAAGATAATAAAAGTTAGTCCTTGACTGCCACCTGGACTGTAGCCTGTTTTATTTTATTTTAGTATTTCCAGTTATCAAAAAGCAAATACTGTGCCCTTGGATTTCATAATAACCAGACAATAACCTCTAGTGGCAATTTTTTTTTAATTTTTCAATAGGCAGTTCTTTGTTATTAGGAAAAAATAAATAAAAAGTGTAATGCTTATTCAATTCTAAAAATACACAGTAAATCTTCAAAATTAGTTATAGAAATTGTCCCAGCTTCAGTTTTAAATAGCAAAAATTAAAGAGAGTAGAAATAAAGCCAGAAAGTCCAATCATTTCTAAAGGGAAAAAGAAAAAAAAAAGCTTTGTTTTGACGCTTCAATCCACAAGTTCAGAAACAAAATGTTTTAAAAAAAAACCGGAAACCTTTAAGTTCAGACCCTGTTAATTTAGTTCCGCCGCTTACTTCATAGTTAAAGGGCTTTAGTTACTAAAGAAAAAAAAGGGGTTTTTTTGAGCAAAATGTTTCAAAGAAAAGTAAGAATGCCTTCCTGGCCAGTCACTTTCACTTTCAGCTTCCTTCCTTCTATTAGAGCTTGACTGCGCCTATGTTCCCCAGGGGGGACCCTGCCTTTTTGCTGCCTTGCAGGAGCTCTTCCCTTGGGTCAAAACAGAGGTTTTCAGTACTCCTGTGACCAGCAAGGCTTCGTCTCCCTCATCACCAATTTCATTGTAATTTTTACAATGACAATAAAGATTATTATTATTATTATTATTATTATCACCATCCCTCCAGGATGGTTTAGGTCACCCACAGACCAAGGGGCAGCAAAAGTTCAATGCAGGTCTCCGAGAGCCGAGAACCTGTGTTGTGTCGGCATGGCTATGTTCCACCCTCTCAAAATTTTTAGAAAATTTTTAAAGTCCAATTAATTCCACAATATAAAACCACTTTAAAACATGGAGAAAAAAAAGGGAGTAAAAAAGATAGGTTGTGCTCAAACTTTAGCAATATAGTATGTTCATACAAATAACTCCATTCTCCCAGTAGTAACGAAGAAGGATTAAAAAGAAAAGAAAAGAAAAGAAAAAAGAGCCAATGTTTGCAATTTCAAAAGCTTCAATCTTTGACCAGAAAGGAAAACAGCAGGCAAAAAAGAGAGGAATAAAAGTTATCTCCTCTCAAACAAAATAATCCAAACATCACTGCCAAGTCAGATAAACTGAAAAGTCCAAACAGATTTCAAACAGAAAGCTTTCTTTTCACCTTTGATGTAAAAACCTCTTCAAGGTCACTCCAATTTCCATTAAATAGTTCCATTTATTCATCCTTCTTGCTAAGTTGCCAAAGTCTGATATTTCCACATTTCTATCCTCCATCTTCCCAGAATTCTGTGGATCAATTATTTTAATTTTTGTCAGACCTCAGAAATTGAAATTAATCTTCACTGTTTCTACCTTCATACCTACCTAGCATATCTACCTACCACAACATAACTCACACAATTTTTTTTGCATTTTAATAGAGGCATTCTATTCTTATTCCAGATTTCAAGCTTATTTATTTGGAAAAACATATTTATTATGTAAATCAAATCAAATTTCCAACCCCAAGATGGCGGCATGATTAGACGCTGCGGCTTTGAGCTCCTGGTGTCACAGTAAAGTTAGGTGAAAACTAGTCTATACCCGCAGGGAGTTATTAAAGATTGGATCTTCTAGTCGACTAGATATTACCAGCAACTTCCAGCAGTCTCATAATATACTGAGTGACATAGTAAGACTACCAGGCTCTCCATGGATCGTTGTTGGGCGAAGTGGCGAAGAGAGCAGAAGCAGAAGCGGGGATGCAGAGCTGGTTTGCTAGTTCTGTTACAGAAGCAGCCTCAGAGACCAGCATTACCAAACATTTTTCTAACCAACTCTAGATACTTTGTCTACAAAACTGATGAACTAGAGCTATGGATGGCAGCGAATAAGCTCATTTGTGACTGCTGTGTGATGATCATCACAGAGATTTGGCTTCATCCACTTGTACTGGATGCGTCAGTTGAGCTAACTAACTGCACCATATACCACTTTGACAGAAACAGCAACTCTGGTAAAAGCAAAGGTGGAGGACTTTGTATTTACACACATAATAACTGGTGTAGTAACAGTAGAGTTGCTTATACACACTGTACTGCAGATGTGGAATTCTTAACTGTCATTTGTTGGCCATTTTATTTACCTAGAGAGGTTTGAGACTGCGCTTGCGCAAGATGGCGGGCTAGCTCCGGAGCTCCGTATGGGCTGCGGAGGTCATGGGCCTTTTTTGTGCCCCCAGCCCCTTTTTCTATCATTTGTGGGCTGGGGTATCTGTGAGGGATCCATCCTGGTCTTCAGGATGAGGTCCGGGGAGTTCTCGGAGGCGCTGGGAGCGGAGACGGCCCCGGGGATGCGGAGGACAGTGAGAGCGTCAGGGCGTGCCCGGAATGGAGGCCGGCGTCGGAGCGGAGGCCGGCGGCCCCGGTGGAAACGGAACGGGCGAGCTGGCCGCGCGTAGAGGGCTCCCAACGCTGCGATGGTTGAGCTCACCATGGGGCTAAGACAGCGATGTGTGCGCTCCGAGGTTCAGCAGCGTTGACCTGGTTGTGTGACGGAAGAAGATGGTCGGAGAAGGAAGGAAGGAAGAGTTATGAATGGTGGTAGCCGCCGAGTGGCGAGGCGGCTGCCGGAGATGGCGGCGGTGGGAGCGCCGGAGAAGGGGGAGCACCGTAGGATGGAAGGTAAAAGGAAGAGAGAGAGCGGTGGTGAGAGTGCCGCGAGGTGGAAGGAGAGAAACGGATGGAGTAGCCGCTGGAGGCCGAGCCGACGGCGGTGTGAGCGCTGGGAGGCCAACAGCCAAGGCGGCAGGAGAGGGCGGCGGTGTGAGCGCCGAGTTGAATGTGTGTTGGATAACCAGGCCGACCGTGGGGACTCTGCTGACCAAATTTGGACTTTGACCATCTCTAATAATTTTAATATCTGCCCCGTGGTTTCCTAAAACCAGGATGCAAGATCTAGAGAATTGAACCACGCTTTCCTGAAAGATGTTAATTTGTCTTAAAAGATCTTAGACCGGACATTAATTGACATTACGAACTTTCACGAACTCTGAACCTCACAGATGCACTTTTGCACTTTATTTCACTTGTGGTGCACTTTATTATTGCACTTTATTTTTAACATCTTAACATCTATGAAATAACATCTTGAAATGAATTGCTTTAAAATCTTGGCTAACGACTTTTAAAATTTCTGTATTTTAAACCCACATCCCATCGTGAATTCCATCTTGTATAATAATAATAATAATAATAATAATAATAATAATAATTTAATTTTATATCCCGCTCTCTCTCCCCAAGGGGACTCGAGGCGGGGCACAGGCAATTAAAAATACAAATAAGACCACAGACAAAATACAAAATACAAAATTAAAAATGGATTAAATTGATCCTGCGCTAAAACCCATAAACTAAACTAAAAATTACCCCTAAAACCCCTAACCTAAAAAGAGACTACCCAAGGCCGGCCAGGCGAAAAAAGTGTGTCTTTAATTTTAAGCGGAAGGAGCGGAGGTCCGTGGTTGTCCTGATATCGGGGGGAAGGTCGTTCCAGAGGGCTGGGCCCGCCACAGAGAAGGCCCTTCCCCTGGGCGTCGCCCGCTGACAAAGTCTAGTGGACGGCACCCGGAGAAGTCCCTCTCTGTGGGAGCGAATCGGCCGTGAGGATGTATGGGGCAGGATCCGATCCCGCAGGTAGCTAGGTCCCGAGCCATGGAGCGCTTTAAAGATGGTAATTAACACCTTGAAGCGCACCCGGAAGACGACAGGTAGCCAGTGCAGCTCGCGCAAGAGCGGTGTTACGTGGGCAAACCTAGAGGTGCCCATAATTGCTCGCGCGGCTGCGTTCTGGACCAACTGAAGCCTCCGGGTACACCTCAAGGGGAGCCCCATGTAGAGAGAGTTGCAATAATCCAGTCGGGATGTCACGAGAGCATGAGTGACTGTGCGAAGGGCGTCCCGATCCAATAGGGGGCGCAACTGGCGTACCAGGCGAACCTGGTAAAACGCCCTCCTGGCCACGGCTGTCACTTGATCTTCCATGGACAGCCGGGTATCCAGGAGGACACCCAAGTTGCGCGCCCCATCCACAGGGCCAAGATGTTCGCCCCCTATGGCCAGCGATGGAGTCAGCTGGTTGAATCGGGCAGCCGGAAACCACAGCCACTCGGTCTTGGTCGGGTTGAGCCTGAGTCCGTTACTTCCCATCCAGATCCGCACGGCTTCCAGGCACTGGCACATCACCGCTACGGCATCGTATGTATTCCAGAGCTAGCCTCTTATTGCTGCGAGAGTCCCCGCTCTCGCAGGTTTGGCCCTCTGAATTATCGAGGGCCCGTCTTGAGGAAGGATTTATTAATCCGGAGAGATGGGTGAAGCGCGGCCTCAGGGGATTTTTAGTTAGGAAATTTTTATCTATTTTAGGGGGCACCAGGGAGGGGGGTGGGTATAGACAGATTGAGACAAAACAACTATATGAAAGAAAGGGCCGGACCAGTAGCCGACGGGAGGGGACGGAAGGTACCGATTTGAGGGGGGAACTACTAGTCGTGCCATTGGAGGGCATGCCAATCCAGACGGTTGTGGGGAGGGGCAGGGCCGAGGGGAGACCATCCTCCCGGTTGTTGGCATGCAGCCGTTGTTTACGAACGGTCAGGTGCCACAACCCCCGCAGGCTAGGTGGTCAGGGAATACAGAGCCTGGGCCTGCGGCTGATGTTCTGCAATGCCAGGTCCGTTGTCAACAAAGCCCCCCTCGTCCATGACCTTGTGTCAGAGGGGGAGCCGGACCTGGTAGGAATTGCGGAAACCTGGTTGGGCCACGAGGGAGGACTTCCCCTCGTTGAAATGTGCCCACCAGGCTACCGCGCTTTTCATCAGCCCCGGGGCCAAGGTAGGGGTGGAGGGGTGGCGGTCATTATCAAGGAAGGTCTTGAGCCAGGAGAGACCATTGTGCCACAGACTACCAGTTGTGAGTCCCTCTGCGTGAAGTGGGGCCTGGGGAGGCAGTTGGGCTTGCTGGTTATATACCTGGCTCCTCGCTATGTAGCAGCAGCCCTGCCCGAGCTCCTGGAGGTGATCGCTACGGTGGCAGTGGAGACCCCCAGACTTATAGTCATGGGGGACTTTAATCTGCCATCGTTGGGCGAATCATCGGAGGTAGCTCGGGAGTTCATGGCTTCCATGACGGCCATGGACCTGACCCAACTAATTCAAGGCCCCACCCACGAGGGTGGTCACACACCGGACCTCATCTTTGTCTCAGGCCAATGGAAGAGTGATCTGGGCTTAGGGGATATAGTCATCACACCCTTGTCATGGTCAGATCACTCACTTCTCCGGCTCGACTTTCCGACCGCTACCCCCCGCCGCGAGGAGGCGGCACCAGAACCACCTATCTGGTTCCGCCCCAGGCGCCTGATGGACCCAGATGGGTTCCAGATGGCGCTTGGGCCACTTCCTGTACCCCTGACCCGCGCCCCGATGGAGGATCTCGTGGCCGCATGGAATACTGCGACCACGGGAGCCTTGGATCGGGTCGCGCCCTTGCGGCCTCTCTTGCGGCGCCGAACCGCCCCGGCCCCTTGGTTTACCGAGGAGCTGAGGGCGATGAAACGCCACAAGAGATGCCTAGAGAGAAGATGGAGGGCTACTCGATCTGGATCTGACTGGACACAGGTAAGAGCCCATTTACGGACTTACATTGTGGCGTTGAGAGTGGCCAAACGCCATCATTGTGCCACTCTCATAGCATCCGCAGAAAACCGCCCTGCCGCCCTGTTTGGGGTGACCCGTTCCCTCCTTCAGCAGAGGGTGCGGGAAGCCCCGTTACAGGGTAGAGCAGAGGAATTTGTGACTTTTCTGCAGGACAAAATTGCTCAGATACAGAACGAGTTAGCCTCCATTCATGGCCCAGTGGGATGCCACGAGGCAGATCTTGTTTGGGAGGAGTTTGACTCCGTTGCTTCCGAGGATATGGACAGGTTACGTGGGCGACTGCGAGCCACCACATGTTTATTGGACCCGTGTCCCTCCTGGCTTGTACTGGCATCCTGGGAGGTGACACGAGGCTGGCTCCAAGAGGTTATCAACGCATCCTTGAGTGAGGGTTCCTTGCCTGCTTCCCTAAAAGAGGCTATGGTGAGGCCCCTCCTTAAGAAGCCCTCTTTGGACCCAGCTCTTTTAACAAACTATCGTCCCGTCTCCAACCTTCCCTTTTTGGCGAAGGTTGTCGAGAGTGTGGTGGCACAACAGTTTCCCCGTCACCTGGAGGAAGTTGATTATCTAGACCCGCGCCAGTCCGGCTTTCGGCCCGGGCATAGCACTGAGACGGCATTGGTCGCGTTGGTTGATGATCTCTGGAGGGCCAGAGATGGGGGTTGTTCCTCCATCCTGGTCCTATTAGATCTCTCGGCGGCTTTCGATACCATCGACCATGGTATCCTATTGCATCGGCTGGGGAGGTTGGGGCTGGGAGGCACCGTCCTACGGTGGTTCTCCTCCTACCTCTCTGGCCGATCGCAATTTGTGTTGGCAGGGGAGCAGAGGTCGACCCCGAGACCCCTCACATGTGGGGTGCCTCAGGGGTTGGTCCTTTCGCCTCTCCTGTTTAATGCATACATGAAGCCACTGGGTGAGATCATCCGTGGTTTTGGGGTAGAGTATCATCTCTACGCTGATGATACTCAGCTGTATATATCTACCCCAAGCCACCCCAACGATGCCGTAGCGGTGATGTGCCAGTGCCTGGAAGCCGTGCGGATCTGGATGGGAAGTAACGGACTTAGGCTCAACCCGACCAAGACCGAGTGGCTGTGGTTTCCGGCTGCCCGATTCAACCACCTTTCTCCAACGCTGGCCATAGGGGGCGAACATCTTGCCCCTGTGGATGGGGCGCGCAATTTGGGTGTCCTCCTGGATACCCGGCTGTCTATGGAAGAGCAAGTGACAGCCGTGGCCAGGAGGGCGTTTTACCAGGTTCGCCTGGTTCGCCAATTGCGCCCCCTATTGGATCGGGACGCCCTTCGCACAGTCACTCATGCCCTCATGACATCTCGACTGGACTATTGTAACTCTCTCTACATGGGGCTCCCCTTGAGGTGTACCCGGAGGCTTCAGTTAGTTCAGAATGCAGCCGCGCGAGCAATTATGGGAACCACCAGGTTCACCCATGTTACACCGCTCTTGCGCGAGCTGCACTGGCTACCTGTCGTCTTCCGGGTGCGCTTCAAGGTATTAATCATCATCTTTAAAGCGCTCCATGGCTCGGGACCTAGCTACCTGCGGGATCGGATCCTGCCTCATACATCCTCACGGCCGATTCGCTCCCACAGAGAGGGACTGCTCCGTTTGCCGTCCACTAGACTCTGTCAGCGGGCGACGCCCAGGGGAAGGGCTCTCTCTGTGGCGGGCCCGGCCCTCTGGAACGACCTTCCCCCCGATATTAGAACGACCACGGACCTCCGCTCCTTCCGCCTGAAATTGAAGACTCATCTTTTCCGCCTGGCCGGCCTAGGGTAGTCTCTCTCTCTATGGGTTTTAAATGTATACTATATTTATTGGGTATTTTTAGTTAATGGGATTTTAGCACAGGATTGTTTGAGTTTAATTCGTTTTAATTTGTATGTATTTTGTATATTTTTCGTTTTTTAATTTCCCTGTGCACCGCCCCGAGTCCCTGTGGGGAGAGGGTGCGGTCAATAAATTCAATTTATTATTATTATTATTATTCTATTATAGTTACCACTGCTGTCTATATTCCACCTGATGCAAATGTTAGCACAGCACTCTCTAAGTTACATGATGAGAGGCAGGAGCAAACTTACCCTGAGGGCACATTTGTCGTGGCTGGGGATTTTAATCAAGCTGGTCTAAAGTCTGCTCTCCTTAAGTTTGTGCAGTATGTGCAGTGTACCACCAGAGGTAAGAATAGTCTAGACCATATGTACTTAAGACAGGCATATAGAGCAATGCCCCTTTCCCATCTGGGTACGTCTGACCACATCTCTCTTTGATTTGATTTGATTTAATTTTTATACCGCGCCTATCACCCCGAAGGGACTCAGGGCGGTGCACAGGAGGTTAAAAAGCGGAAATACAATACATAAGTAAAAAGCAGACATATAATAAATAAGACTACGAACAATAAAATCTGATTAAATTAAAGTGTCCTGTGCTAAAAATTCCCTAAAAATTCCCCGCAAATTAAAATCAATTTAGAACAATTTAAAATTCAGTCTGTGGAGGTGCTCTCGGGGGCTAGGCTAGGCCGGCTAGATGAAAAAAATAGGTCTTCAAACGTCGGCAGAAGAGGTGGAGGTCTGTGGTGGAGTTTGGGGGGCAGGTCGTTCCAGAGGGCTGGGCCCACCACAGAGAAGGCCCTTCCCGTGGGGGTCACCAACCGGCATTGCCCAGTAGACGGCACCCGGAGAAGTCCCTCTCTGTGCGAGCGAATCGGCTGAAGGGATGTATGGGGTAGAAGATGGTCTCGCAAATAACTAGGCCCCGTGCCATGGAGCGTTTTGAAGATGGTTATCAGCACCTTGAAGCGCACCCGAAAAACCATAGGAAGCCAGTGCAGCTCGCGCAGGAGAGGTGTTACATGGGAATGCCGTGAGGCTCCCAAAATCCCCCGCATTCTGCACTAGCTGCAGTCTTCGGGTGCACCACAAGGGGACCCTCATGTAGAGAGCATTGCAGAAGTCCAGACAGGACATCACGAGTGCTTGAGTGACTGTGCGAAGGGCATCCCAGTCAAGCAAGGGGCGCAACTGGTGTACCAGGCGCACCTGGTAAAAAGCCCCCCTGGCCACGCCCGTCACATGGTCCTCCATGGATAGCCAGGAGTTGCGGACCCTTTCCACGGGGGCTAATAGTTTGCCCCCAATGGCCAGTGATGGCGTCAACTGGCTGTACCAGGACATCAGAAACCACTCGGTCTTGGACGGGTTGAGTCGGAGTTTGTTACTCCCCATCCAGGCCCGTATGGCTTCCAGACACCGGGACATCATTTCAATGGCATCGTTGGGGTGGTTTGGGGTAGATATGTACAGCAGCGTGTCGTCAGCGTACTGGTGGTACTCTACCCCAAAACCACGGATGATCTCGCCCAACGGCTTCATATAGGTGTTGAACAGGAATGGCGAGAGGACCGACCCCTGAGGTACCCTGCACATGAGGGGCCTTGGGGTCGACCTCTGCCCTCCTGCCAACACGAATTGTGACCGACTGGAGAGGTAGGAGGAGAACCACCGTAAGATGGTGCCTCTCACCCGTAACCCCTCCAGTCGATGCAATAGAATACCATAGTCGATGGTATAGAAAGCCGCTGAGAGGTCTAATAGGACCAGGATAGAGGAACAACCTCTATCTCGGGCTCTCCAGAGATCATCCACCAACGCGACCAATGCTGTCTCAGTGCTGTGCCCAGGTAGGAAGCCGGACTGGCGCAGGTCCAGATAATCAATTTCCTCCAGGTGATGGGGGAACTGCTGTGCCACCACACTCTCTACAACCTTCGCCAAAAAGTGAAGGTTGGAGACCGGACGATAATTTATTAACAATGCTGGGTCCAGGGAAGGCTTCTTGAGGAGGGGCCTCACCACCGCGTCTTTCAAGACGGTCGGCAGGGACCCCTCCCTCAAAGAAGAGTTCACAATTACCTGGAGTGTCAGCCTTCGCTTTGCCTTCGCTATGCTGCTGCTCGGCTGCCATGGAAACGGGGAGGGTGGGATTACGGGGTTAATTGTGAATGCTGGTGGAAGATGGTACGGGCCGGTGTTATCTCTAACCTAACGGTATCACATTCCATTCTGATGATGGCGTTGGACGTAAGGCCCACCTGATGTCCTGGAAGAAAATGCATTGGACATTGCTGTGAAGGGGCTTGGGCTAGTGGGGTGGGTTTAAGCTTTAATATATACGCTTCGCGCCTAAACTAGTTACTTCCTGCTTTATCTTGGTACGCTGTTCTTCCATATTCAGTAAAAGTAGCCTTATTCATTCTAAACTATGATTAAGTGTGGTCTTTCTTGAGTATTCGGAGAAGCGCACCCTGACATTAAGCAGGAAGTCACTCTACACTCCACAACCCAATGTCGGAGCCTGCAAAAGAGGAGTTAATCGCAGCAGCCATGGGAGAGGCCGCCTCCAACATCGCAGCCCATAGAGAGGACTCGAGGTCAGTGACGGACTTTTTAGCAGGCCTGAACCTAGAGCAAAAACCCCGAAGAGGCCCTACCACGGCACTGCTGGTCTGAGGGAGTAGGGTTGATGGGTGATATAGGCTCGGGGGTTACGACCACAAGGAGTCGACGGGACAACCCACCCCCCTCCATAAGGGAATTGCTAAGAGAAGAAAAGGACTTAAGGGAGATGGCAATTGAATTACTTCGTCAGGCAGACGACAAAAAGGAAACCCTAGACAAACTCTGGGGGGGGGACATTCTCTGGAGGGAGAGGAGATGAAAAAACAAGACGCAGCCGCTTCCCAAGATGTGAGAGGTGCGACCCCTCCCCCCCTGCGGAAACCCTTAGAGATTCACAAAGAGAAACCCCTCCCCCTAGCCGGCTAGCAAGGCTCCCACCCCTGGGAATTAAGTTCGACGGAAACCCGGAAGAATTAGGGTTTTTCTTACTTCATGTCAGCAACTTTGTTAAACAGTTTGCAGATGACTACGGGGATGAGGCAAAGATTAGAATTGTATCATTAGCACTGGAGAACAAAGCCGCTAGATGGTTGGTCTCCCTGCATAATAATCATTCCCCCCTGCTGGGGAACTTTGATGGCTTTATGACTGCCCTTAGAAGGCGATTTGAAGACCCCCGTATTGAGAGAAAGGCTAGGATGGACATGAGAAACCTACGCCAAGGCAATAGATCTTCGCAACGTTTTCAGGAACTTGCGGCCTATATGACAGGTTGGAGCGAAAGAGCTTTGATTGATGTTTACACTGAGGGTTTAAACCAATCCCTTTATGAGGCATGCGTTAACCGGCACAGGCCGGAATCTTTAGCGGATTGGTACCAACTTGCTGGCGATGTAGAGTTGGATCAAGCGCATTCAAAAGCCCTGTCCCATTTTGAGAGGAAAGGTCACGGTGGGGTCCCTGGGCCCCAATCCTATGAAAAAGATCCCCCGTGGCAAGCTAAAGAGCGTAAATCAACTTCAACCCGTTCTGGCGCCTGTTTTCGCTGCGGAAAGGAGGGGCACTGGGCTAACAACTGCAGAATGAAACCGTCACCACGCCCACATTCCTCTTCTGAGGCGAGAAAACCAGCTAAACTTCCGACCGTGTGCACTAAACCAGCGATGATAGGGGCAGAGCCTCTGGACCTCTCTGGTGGAGACCAGCCCATGCCAGTCGACGACTGGGAAAGAGACTCCGCATCCTCGGACGACAATTGGGTGAGTCCCCACTCTGGGCCCCTTTATATCCCTTTACAGCTTTTAGCTCCATCTAGTGGCCGTATTTGCAAAGTACAGGCACTAATAGACTCTGGCTGTTCCCGTTGTTTAATCAGCCAAGAACTTGTTTACCACATGGGCTTTCATTTAAAAAATTTGAAAGTGCCAATCGCATTCTGCCAAATGGATGGCTCCGTTGCAGGGGAAAATCCGGCATCCTATGTCATTGAACCCATTCAGGTGTCTATTGGTGAAACCCATAATGAAACCGTGAATTTCATTGTTGCGCCCATTGCTGATAATGCAGTTATTTTGGATATTAACTGGCTACGTAAGTGGAATCCTCTGATTAACTGGAAAGAAGGATGGGTTCGCATCCCTTTAACTCTACCTGACAACACATCCACCACCCCGTACCCCAATGATGATCTGCCCCTTAATCTAGCACCCATTAAGGAGCCTGCGGGGTCCACTGTAGCCCTAGCAACCCCTGAAATCATTTCCAGGTGAAGAAAAAATCCCTAAAGAGTATTGGGACCTTAAAGATGTCTTCAGTGAGAGATCCTGTGACTCTCTGCCACCGCACCGAGCCACGGACTGCTCTATTGACTTCCTTCCAGGGGTGCAACTTCCAAAACCTCGCATTTATTCTATGACACCTCGTGAAATGGAGGAGCTTCGCAAATTCATTGACAAAAATCTTAACAGAGGTTTCATTGAGCCTGCCAGGCCACGTGTAGCCGCCCCTGTGATGTTTAGAGAAAAGAAAGATGGTACTCTTCGTTTAGTTCAGAACTACATGTACCTGAATGCCATTTGCGAGCATAATGTCTACCCTCTCCCACTCATGAAGGACATGCTGGCTCACCTTGCCTCAGGCAAGATTTTTACTAAACTTGATTTAAGAGAAGCTTATTATAGGGTAAGAATTAAAGGAGACGAATGGAAGACTGCTTTTAACTGCCCTTTAGGGTGTTTTCAATTTAAGGTCTTACCTTTCGGCCTACAAGGAGCGCCTTCTGTATTTATGCAACTAATCAATGAAGTTCTCCACGAACACCTGTACAAGGGTGTGATCGTTTACCTAGATGACATCGTCATTTATACTAAGACACGTGACGAACACGTTAAACTAGTACGCTCAGTTTTGCAAAAACTTCGCGCTGCTGAACTCTATGCAAAACTATCTAAATGTGAGTTTCACCAGGAAAAGATTGATTACCTAGGTTATCGCATTTCTTCAGAGGGAATTGAAATGGATCCAGCAAAAGTGAAAGCTGTCACAGAGTGGGCTCCACCACGCACTCGTAAACAATTGCAAAGTTTTTTGGGTTTTGCTAATTTTTACCACCAATTTATTCCCTCTTTTGCTAGCATTGCATTACCCATCACGAACCTACTCAAAACAGATGGGGAGGACAAGCCTCGGCCTAGCACCCTTCTAAATTGGACCATGGAATGCCAGGCCGCGTTTGAGAAGCTTAAACGCCTATTCACAGCAGACCCTGTCCTGAAACATCCAGACGTCCACTCCCCGTTCATTATTCAGGCAGACGCCAGCGATGTGGCTGTAGGAGCCGTCCTTTTGCAACGGAACCAAGAGGGTCTGCTACAACCTTGTGCCTACACTTCCCGGAAATTATCCAATACCGAACACAGGTGGGCAATTTGGGAGAAGGAGGCATTTGCTGTCCGCTGGGCCCTCATGACCTGGCGCCATTTTCTTGAGGGAGCACCCTTTTGAGGTCTGGACCGACCACAAGAACCTGGAGGCCCTCACGACGTCCCGCAAATTGTCTCCGAAGCAACTACGTTGGGCTCACTACTTTCACCGCTTCAACTTCAGCCTCAAGTACATTCCTGGCAGTAAGAATTTCATGGCGGATGCTCTGTCCCGGCTACCTCAATATGACAGTTCCAAACTCACGGTTGTTCAACCAGTGATACCACTTACGTTAATAGCTTCTCCAGTCACGACCAGAGGTCAATCCACAATTCAGGCCGACCCGTCTGCTGAACTTATTGCTAGAATTAAAGCTGAGCTGCTTACAGATGAATGGTATTCCACGCACTCAGCTGACTGCACTATCAGGAATGATCTACCATGGATCGGTTCCAAGATCTACGTTCCCGCTACTCTACGACCTTTTGTGCTGCAAAGGGCCCACGACTCTAGATTGGCTGGACATTTCGGTTTTGTAAAGACTACACATTTAGTTAAATGCCAGTTTTGGTGGCCCTCTCTCAAAAAAGACGTTGAGTCCTATATCGCCAGTTGTCCTGTGTGCACGGCTTCTAAATGTGCCCCTGGTAAACCCCATGGTCTTCTCCAATCTGTGGCACGACCGGAGGCTCCTTGGAAGGAAATTTCTATGGACTTTATTGTTGACCTTCCAAGTAGCCAAGGTTATACTGTCATCTGGGTAGTTACTGACCTTTTCTCCAAGCAAGTTCATTTTGTACCGTGCTCCAAGATCCCATCCTCCAAGTCTCTGGCTAAATTTTTCCTGAATCACATTTATCGCTTGCACGGTGTTCCCAAGCATATCATATCGGATAGGGGCAGTCAATTTACTTCGCGTTTCTGGAAGGAATTTTTGAGATTGATTGGCTCCTCCCAGGGCTTAAGCTCCTCCTACCACCCTCAGACGAATGGTGCTTGCGAGAGGGCTAATTCCGTGCTGGAACAATATCTGCGTTGCTTCATAAACTTCCAACAGGACGACTGGGCCGATCTTCTGATACATGCCGAGGTAGCATATAATAACTCAGTTCATACGAGCACTGGAATGACACCATTTAAAGTCATTTATGGTCAGGACTTTGTGCCTATACCTGAGTTGCCACACGACCCGTCGCCAATTCCCTCTCTAGCAGATTGGACTAATAAATTGTCCTCGGTTTGGCCCGTCATAGGCAAAACATTGGATGATGCACACCAATCTCACAAGTTTTATGCTGATAAAAAACGAGCGGCTCCGCCAGAATACAAAGTTGGGGATAGAGTATATGTTTCTACCAAGCACTTGGACAGTCCACAAAAATACAAGAAATTAGGCCCTAAGTTTGTGGGTCCTTTCACCATAACGAAAATAATCAGTTCTGTCTCTGTTCGTTTGGACCTACCAAAAACCTACCGTCGCCTGTACCCAGTGTTCCATGTGCACCTGCTGAAACCTGAGCGCTCATCCCATCTTCGTAAGCCTCAACCTGATGTTCCTGCACCACTGACGGTGGACGGTCATCAACACTATGAAGTCTGAGACATTTTAGATTCCAGACTGCATAGAAACAAGATTCAGTATCTTGTAATGTGGAAAGATTTTCCCCCTTCTCATAACGAATGGGTGGATAAACAACATCTAAAAGCCCCGAAACTTATACGACAGTTTTATGCCAAATATCCAGCCAAGCCCTAACACTTTTCCTCTTTCCTCTATGTTGTTCTATGTCTCTTGTTGTCTATTTTGCAGAACTAATTCCCCTGCTTCTGGAGGAGGTCCAGATGTCAGCCTTCGCTTTGCCTTCGCTATGCTGCTGCTCGGCTGCCATGGAAACGGGGAGGGTGGGATTACGGGGTTAATTGTGAATGCTGGTGGAAGATGGTACGGGCCGGTGTTATCTCTAACCTAACGGTATCACATTCCATTCTGATGATGGCGTTGGACGTAAGGCCCACCTGATGTCCTGGAAGAAAATGCATTGGACACTGCTGTGAAGGGGCTTGGGCTAGTGGGGTGGGTTTAAGCTTTAATATATACGCTTCGCGCCTAAACTAGTTACTTCCTGCTTTACCTTGGTACGCTGTTCTTCCGTATTCAGTAAAAGTAGCCTTATTCATTCTAAACTATGATTAAGTGTAGTCTTTCTTGAGTATTCGGAGAAGCGCACCCTGACATCATCTACCAACGCGACCAATGCTGTCTCAGTGCTGTGCCCAGGTAGGAAGCCGGACCGGCGGAGGTCCAGATAATCAATTTCCTCCAGGTGATGGGGGAACTGCTGTGCCACCACACTCTCTACAACCTTCGCCAAAAAGTGAAGGTTGGAGACCGGACGATAATTTATTAACAATGCTGGGTCCAGGGAAGGCTTCTTGAGGAGGGGCCTCACCACCGCCTCTTTCAAGACGGTCGGCAGGGACCCCTCCCTCAAAGAAGAGTTCACAATTACCTGGAGCCAGCCTCGTGTAACCTCCCAGGATGCCAGTACAAGCCAGGAGGGACACGGGTCCAATAAACATGTGGTGGCCCTCAGTCGCCTCCGCAACCTGTCCATATCATCGGAAGTAACAAAGTCAAACTCCTCCCATAATGCTGTTTCAAGACCTGCCTCGGATAGTTCCTCTAGACTACTTTCCATGGGGGTCAACTCCTTCCGGATCTGAGTGATTTTATCTTGCAGATACTCTCCAAATTCCTCTGGTCTGCCCTGCAAATTCCTCTGCTCTGCCCTGCAAAGGCCTCTGTTGAAGGAGGGAGCGGGTCACCCTAAACAGGACGGCAGGGCGGTTGTCTGTGGATGAGATAAGAGCGGCACAATAATTGCGTTTGCCCACTCTTATCGCCACTAGGTACGTCCTCAAATGGGATCTTACCTGTGTTTGGTCGGATTCGGACCGTGTGGATCTCCACTTGCTCTCTAGGCGTCTCTTGCAGCGTTTCATCACCCTCAGCTCCTCGGAGAACCAAAGGGCCTGGGTGGATTGACCCCGCGTGAGAGGCTGCAAGGGCACGACTCGGTCCAAGGCCCCCGTGGCCGCACTATACCATGCGGCCATTAGGTCCTCAGTCGAGTTGCGGGTCAAGGTCTCAGGTAGTGGCCCAAGCTCCATCTGGAACCTCTCTGGGTCCATCAGGCGCCTGGGGCGGAACCATCTTGGTATCTCTGGCTCTGCCTCCCCGCGGTGGGGTGTAGCAGTTGGGAAGTCAAGCCAGAGGAGAGAGTGATCAGACCATGACAGGGGTACATCCCCTACTCCTAGATCACTCATCCATTGGCCAGAGACAAAACTAAATCCAGTGTGTGTCCTCCATCATGAGTGGGGCCCTGAATTACTTGGGTCAGGTCCATGGCCGTCATGGAGGCCATGAACTCCCTGGCTGCCTCGGATGTCTCGGAGATATCAACAGCCACCTTGGCAATCACCTCAAGGAGCTCGGGCAGGGCTGATGATACGTAGCGAGGAGCCAGGTACACAACCAGCATGCCTAACTGCCTCCCTAGGTCCCACTTCACGCAGAGGGACTCACAACCGGTAGTCTGTGGCACAGTGGTCTCTCTCGGTCCAAAACCTTCCCTAACAATAACTGCCACCCCCCACCCCTGCCTAGGGCCCTTGGCTGATGAAATGCTCGGTAACCTGGTGGGCACATTTCAATGAGGGGTAATCCTCCCTCGTGGCCCAACCAGGTCTCCGTAATACCCATCAGGTCCAGTTCCCCCTCCAACACAAGGTCGTTACTGAGGGGGGGCTTTCTTGACCCCGGGCCTGGCATTGCATAACATCAGCCTGGGGCCCCGGCTCTGTGATCCTTGATCTCCTAGCCTGCGGGGGGAGCTCAGGGAGTTGGAACGTGTGACCGCTTGTAACCTGCTGCTGTACCCAAAGTATATCCCCCTTAGAAAAAGGATATGACCAGTCTTGAAAACTGTAAAAATCTGGCCGGAGGGAGCACTTTGCCAGTTGATTGAATGATTGAATGTATGAAGTCTATGACAATTCTCTAATATGTATGTATCCTTTTCCACTTTTTACTCAAATTGATTTTGTATGAAGTCTCGGAGGCAGTTACCACCTTCGGCATGGAAGCTCTAAAATATTTTTATGATACACTATATACCCTTTTTCCTTTATAAAATTGTAAAACCAATAAAATTGCTTTACAAAAAAAAACATGCACAGACAATGTAACAGTGAATAAGCGCATCAGAGTTTACAGTAATTGTAAACCCTGGATGTCAGCAGAGATATAATCACTTCTGAGAGCCCAAAATTCCACTTTCAAAGCAGGAAACGAAGACAAATACAATGAAGCCAGGGCAAACTTGAGAAGAAGCATTAAGGCGGCTAAACAGAAATACAAACAAAAGGTAGAGAAGTATCTGGAAGATAATAACTCAAGACAGGTGTAGCAGGGGCTACAACATCTAACCAACTATAAGGGCAATATGAAAATAATAGCCAATGCTAATGCCCTGCTAGTAGAGGAGCTAAATAGCTTCTTCACCCACTTTGAGATCAAAAGATCAGTCTTTGTATCTCTAGCCCAAAGGCCCTTTAACCTCCAGCCACTGACCTTGGATGAACATCAAGTGAGAGCTGATCTGAAGGCTGTCAATCCCAACAAAGCTGCAAGTCCAGACAGGGTGTTGGGGAAAGTGGTAAAAACCTGTGCTGACCAATTAACAGAGGTCCTGAAAAGGATTTTTAACATATCCCTGCAACAGGCTAGAGTCTCATCATGCTTGAAAGCAGCCACAATTATCCCAGTTCTGAAGAAAGCAGCCATAAATAGCTTGAATGACTATAGACCCATTGCACTGACGTCTGTAGTGATGAAGTGCTTTGAGAGACTGGTCCTACAATACCTCAGGTCCTGTCTTCCACCAAATTTTGATCAACACCAGTTTGCTTATAGAAGCAATAGGTTGACAGGGGATGCCATCACCACTGCTCTACATATTGCACTGAGCCACCTTGAGAAATCTGGGAATTATGTCAGAATGCTTTTTATAGACTATAGCTCGGCCTTTAACATCATCTTACCAGGCATTCTCATTGAAAAGGTGACTGACCTGAGAGATAGGGAGGAAATATTCCTTCTTATCAAAAAGATTATTCAAAAAGGGGGTCTGGTTCAGGTGGTTGATGCCCGAGGGAATGTTGGTGCTCTGGGAGGGGGGAAGAGTAAGAATTAAAACAATTGCAGAGGCGGAAGCCTTTCTTTAAAAACACTCCCCAATCCTGGAGGATGAAAATGGGGGAACGGAGGGGGCCATGGCTCCGCCCACTGGAGGTCAGGGAGAGGAAGATACAATTGCCAAAAGACTTAGATCTCACAAGTGACTTTTTCTGTATAGTACAACTCTTATTTGGATGTTTATAAATGATTGATTGCATAGATTTTAAAATGAAATATTTGTATCTCTTTCCACTTTGTAGAAAAAATGAAAAAAAATTTGTATTATCTATTTTTTTTATGAAGCCTCGGAGGGGGCCAACACCTCCGACATAGAGGTTCTCAAAATGTCTTTGTAATTCCTTATATTCCCTTATCCTATTTTTATAAAATTTGTAAAACCCAATAAAACTTTTTCAAAATCGAAAAAAAAAGCAGTTAAAAAAACGTTGACTGACCTGAATTTCCCTCCCTTCACTTGTGAATGGATCAAAGACTTCCTGATGGATCATGCACAAATAGTAAGGATTGGGTCCTTTACATCTTCCACACTGAAACTCAGCACAGGCTTCCCTCAGGGCTGTGTACTCAGCCCCTATCTGTACTTGCTGTATACATACCCTCTGATCCACCCATCAAACATAATAAAGTTTGCAGACAACACAACAGTTCTGGTTCTCATAACTGGAGGGGACGAATCAGCATACAGGGAAGAAGTCCAGAAGGCATCCGAATGGTGCTCAAGAAATAACTTACATCTAAATACTAATAAGACAAAGGAGATGGTACTAGATTTCCAGAAGCACAGAGAGGAACCTGCCCCACTGTATATTGAGGGAGGCTGTGCGGAGAGGGTTTTCTCTTTTAAATTCTTGGGAGTGCTTATCAGTCAAAATTTCACCTGGAAAAACAACACGTCTCTGGTGATTGAAAAGGCCCAAGAGAGACTTCATTTCCTTAGAGTCCTGAGAAAAAAATCAGGTGGAATAAACGGCTGATGACCTCTTTTCTTTTTTTTATTTTTATTTTATTTTTAAACAAACACAACACAAAAAAATCCTCATTCTTTACATACTATAGAAAGTGTATCACTTGGTTACAAAAAGATTTCATGCATCTCTTCCACAGTCATCACCTATAATTCATATGAAATCAAATATTTTAAGTCAAATATATTTATACATATTACTATCATCATACCTTAATTTTAATTTTTTTATTTTTGGGTGGGGGGGTAGTTTTTTTTTATTTTGAACAAACACAGATAAAACAAACATAGCAGAAAAAACATAAAAAGCCATTTTCCATTACAATTTATAAATTATAAAAAATGTGTCAGAATCACAAATTTCTATGCATTTCTTCCGTAGTCATCACTTCTTTTTCATGTCAATTATTACAATTATTATATCTCAACCTTAATTTAATTGATTGTTTTTACATCCTTTTGTATGTAAAGTAAAAGTATATAATGGTATTCTATTAATAAGACAAAGGGAAAAAAAAGAGAATAAAATTAAGAAGAAAAAGAAAAAGAAAAAGTTATCACTCTACATTGTATCCTTTAGAAAACATACCGACTGGTCACACAGAACTTCTGGGCATCTCTAAAATGATTATTATTCATAAATAATCTCAATTTATAAATTTTAAATCAAAAAATTCATCATGTACCTTAATATCATTACACCAAAATTCTCATCTAATATTCCAAATTTGGTCTATCTTCTTCAAACATGTCTTTAAAACACAACCACCTAATGGCATCCATTGTCTATTCCCAACAAACATACACATATACATACAATAATATTCTAAAACCCTATAACTAATTATTAATCATCAAAATATAAACATTTTTATTATCAGCCAGTATCAACTATAATTATTCCGTTACTCTTAATATGACTCATAATTTCTATGCTAGTGATTCTTCAGTAATATCGAATACAGTCTTAAATTTGTTTATATCTAATCTCATATTCATAGATTTCTACAAATACATAGATACATAGATATATATCATTAAACTATAACATTATTATTAGTTGCTCTTATTGTAAATAACTATTGATTAACTAATAATCCTTCGATAATATTCTAAACACAATCTAGCTAGTTATTAATCACCAAAGGATAACAGCTTTCCTTGTCAGCCAGTGTTCTTCCAGTAACGAATTGGATTTATCTCTTTTGCCATTTGTGGCCCCCGTGTCTTTTTATTCTTCTTTCCAGGTTTTTTATAAACTTCTTTTCGCACTTTATTGTCCAATATAACTCTCAAATAATACTGCTGTCCAGTTCCTATCTTTACATGTTGTTTGTTTTTAAATGTCAGACATATTTCTGGAGAGGTTTCTCCTCTTTCATCCATCTTCAGTTCTTTTCCCCCCCCCTCTTTTCCTTGATAACCAAGGTGATGCTCAGATTCCTCAAATTCTCTTTTAAATATTTCCTTCTCTATATTTTCTCCCACATTTAATCCATTGGTATCTTTATCTTTATCTTTGACTAAAATGAGTATCTCTTTATCTTCCTCCTTTTCTTCTTTCTCTTTAATTTCTGGAGTCTCCAATTGGCCATAGCTTGATGTAACAGACAAATGTTTGTCCGGTATGTTATTCATTATTCTAGTATTTTGTTTCAGTAAGTTTAAGATTTCAGCCAAAGCATTCTGATTTTCTGAAGTATCCTCTTCTAAGTATAAAACCATGTTAACAAATCCAAAAGGTGATGAAAGTTAGTTCTCATTTCCACCTGGTCTCTGGCCTGTTTTATTTTTGGTGTTTTCAGTTATCAAAAAAACAGCTGCTGTAAACAACTCATGCTTGTAACCTTGACATTCATAAAAACCAACCAGTGACCACCAGTGGCAAAATAATATAACAAAACAATGTAACAAATTTTCACTTTTTAGTATGTCCTTTTCTTTGTTGTTAAGAAAAAAAGTAGAAAGTATAGATTGTTCTTGTTTACTTTCATGAATATGCAGTAAATCTTCAAAAGTAATTATAGAAATAATCCCAGATTCAAAATTTGAAGTAGGAAAAAATAGAAAGAAAAAAAAGAAACCAGAAATAGTCCAATCACTTTCACTGGGAAAAAACCCCCTTGCTCTGGCGCTTCAATCCACAATTTCAAATATGTAGGTCTTTGGTTGTTCGGGTTTTCTTCCGCATAGAATTGGAAGTATCTTCACGACGTTTTGATGAAGTCTCATTCATCATCTTCAGGCTGGTGCTTTCGGCTTGGTGCTTCCAGGAGCAATGTGAGATCTCAGCCTTTCCTCTTTTTAACTGCCAGTGGGGGTGTGAACTGATTGGGTGGGAGCTTGGCTGCATTCTGATTGGGTGGAGGTGTGTTCTGATTGGTAGGGGGCTTGGCTGTGCTCTGATTGGATGGGAGTTTGGCTGTGCTCTGATTGGCTGGGGGCATGTTCTGTTTGGGTGGGGGCCTGGTTGTGCTCGTGTTAGTCTGAGTTGCAGGGGGATTTGAGCTGGTATGCTGCGTTACTGTTGTTTGGCTTCGCGTTTGTGGTCGTACCACATATCCGTGGTGGCCATCAGTTTGCTTCATGTATGGATTGGAGGGGTTTAAAGTGGCTATTAATGCAGCTGTGGTCTGGCTTCTGGTTTGTGGTCGGGCTTCTGGTTTGTGGTCATCATCGGTGTGGGTTTGGGCTTGCTTTTTGCGTGGATGTGTGATAGTGTCGGAGGGGGAGCCGGACCTGGCGGGAATTACGGAGACCTGGTTGGGTCACGAGGGAGGACTTCCTCTCGTAGAAATGTGCCCACCAGGTTACCGTGCGTTCCATCAGTCACGGGCCCTAGGCAGGGGTGGGGGGGTGGCGGTCATTGTCAGGGAAGGTCTTGAGCCGAGAGAGACCACTGTGCCACAGATAACCGGGTGTGAGTCCCTCTGCATGAAGTGGGGCCCAGGGAGGCAGTTGGGCATACTGATTGTGTACCTGGCTTCCCGCTACGTATCAGCAGCCCTGCCTGAGCTCCTCGAGATAATCGCCGAGATGGCGGTTGAGACCCCCAGACTGTTAGTCATGGGGGACTTTAACCTGCCATCGGTAGGTGAGAATTCCGAGGTCGCTCGGGAGTTCATGGCCTCCATGACGGCCATGGACCTGACCCAAGTAATTCAGGGCCCTACACACGAGGGAGGACACACACTGGATCTCATTTTTGTCTCCGGCCAGTGGATGAGTGATCTGGGAGTCGGGGATTTAGTCATCACACCCCTGTCATGGTCAGATCACTCACTTCTCCAGCTCGACTTTCCCACCGCCACACCCCACCGCGGGGAGGCGGAACCGGAACACCAAAGATGGTTCCGCCCCAGGCACCTGATGGAATCTGAAAGGTTCCAGATGGAGCTTGGGCCACTACCTGTAGCCATGACCCGCGCCCGGATGGAGGACCTAGTGGCTGCATGGAATAGTGCGGCCATGGGGGCCTTGGACCGGGTTGCGCCTTTGCGGCCTCTCTTGCGGCAGCGAACCACCCTGGCTCCCTGGTTCTCCGAGGAGCTGAGGGTGATGAAGCGCCACAAGAGACGCCTAGAGAGGAGATGGAGATCCACACGCTCTGAATCTGACCGAACACAGGTAAGAGCCCATTTGAGGACTTACATTGTGGCGATAAGAGTGGCCAAACGTCAGTATTGTGCCACTCTTATCGTGTCCGCAGATAACCGCCCTGCTGCCCTGTTTGGGGTGACCCACTCCCTCCTTCACCAGAGGCCGCAGGAAGCCCCTCTGCAGGGACGAGCAGAGGAATTTGGAGAGTATCTGCAGGACAAAATCGCTCAGATCCGGAGCGAGTTGGCCTCCACCGAAAGTGGTCCGGAGAAGACGTCGGAAGCGGGTCTTGAGGCACGATTCTGGGAGGAGTTTGACTCTGTTACTTCCGATGATATGGACAGGTTGCGTAGGAGACTGAGGGCCACCACATGTTTATTGGACCCGTGTCCCTCCTGGCTTGTACTGGCATCTTGGGAGGTGTCACGAGGCTGGCTCCAAGAGGTTGTCAACGCTTCTTTGAGTGAGGGGTTCTTGCCGGCTGTCTTGAAAGAGGCGGTGGTGAGGCCCCTCCTCAAGAAGCCTTCCCTGGACCCAGCATTGTTAGCTAATTATCGTCCCGTCTCCAACCTTTGCTTTTTGGCAAAGGTTGTAGAGAGTGTGGTGGCACAACACTTTCCACGTCATCTGGAGGAAATTGATTATCTGGACCCGCGCCAGTCCGGCTTCCGGCCCGGTCTCAGCACCGAGACGGCATTGGTCGCGTTGGTGGATGATCTCTGGAGGGCCAGAGATGGGGGTTGTTCCTCCATCCTGGTCCTATTAGACCTCTCAGCGACTTTTGATACCATCAACCATGGTATCCTATTGCACCAACTGGAGGGGTTGGGGGTGAGGGGCACCGTTTTACAGTGGTTCTCCTCCTACCTCTCCGGTCGGTCGCAATTTGTATTGACAGGGGAACAGAGGTCGACCGCGAGGCCTCTCACGTGTGGGGTGCCTCAGGGGTCGGTCCTCTCGCCTCTCCTGTTCAATACATATATGAAGCCGCTGGGCGAGATCATACGTGGGTTTGGGGTAGATTACCATCTGTACGCGGATGACACCCAGCTGTACATCTCTACCCCAAACCACCCCAACGATGCCGTTGAAGTAATGTCCCGGGGTCTGGAAGCCGTGCGGATCTGGATGGGAAGGAACAGACTCAGGCTCAACCCGTCCAATACTGAGTGGCTGTGGCTACCGGCGCCCCGGTTCAACCAGTTGACGCCATCAATGGCCATAGGGGGTGAACATCTAGCCCGCGTGGAGCGGGCACGCAAATTAGGCATCCTGGATTCCCGGCTGTCTATAGAAGACCATGTGACAGCTGTGGCCAATGGGGCATTTTACCAGGTTCGCCTGGTACACCAGTTGCGTCCCCTATTGGACCGGGACGCCCTTCGCACGGTCACTCATGTGCTTGTGACGTCTCAGCTGGACTACTGTAATGCTCTCTACATGGGGCTCCCCTTGAGATGTACCCGGAGACTACAGCTGGTCCAGAACGCGGCCGCGTGGGCAGTTATGGGAGTCACTAGATACTCCCATGTAACACCACTCCTGCACGAGCTGCACTGGCTACCTGTGGTCTTTTGGGTGCGTTTCAAGGTGTTGATTATCATCTTTAAAGTGCTCCATGGCACAGGACCTAGTTATTTGCGGGATCGTATCCTGCCCCATACATCCCTTTGGCCGATTCGCTCACACAGAGAGGGACTTCTCCGGGTGCCGTCCACTAGGCAGTGCCAGCAGGCGACGCCCAGGGGAAGGGCCTTCTCTCTGATGGGCCCGACTCTCTGGAACGACCTACCCCCGGATATTAGAATGACTACGGACCTCCGCGCCTTCCGCCAAAAAGTAAAAACCTATTTGTTTCATCAGGCCGGCTTGGCCTAATCTACGCTTCTCGCCCCAGTCTGTTTTCTCAAATTGTTTATTGGGTTTTAATGGGTGGTAATTTTAATGGTTTTTAAATTTTGTACAGGGTAGTTTAATTCGTTTTTAAATTTGTGTGTATTGTATGTTTTTAGTTGGTTTTTAATTTCCCTGTACACCGCCCCGAGTCCCTTCGGGGAGAGGGGGCGGTTTATAAATATAATAAATTATTAAATTATTATTAATTATATATATATATAATTATATATATACATATATATATATATGTAGGTCTTTGGTTGTTCGGGTTTTCTCCCGCGTAGAATTGGAAGTATCTTCACGACGTTTCGATTAAATCTCATTCATCATCTTCAGGCTGGTGCTTCCGGCTTGGTGCTTCCAGGAGCAATGTGAGATCTCAGCCGGTTCCTCTTTTTAACTGCCAGTGGGGGTGTGACCTGATTGGGTGGGAGTTTGGCTGCATTCTGATTGGGTGGAGGTGTGTTCTGATTGGTAGGGGGTTTGGCTGTGCTCTGATTGGATGGGAGTTTGGCTGTGCTCTGATTGGATGGGGGCGTGTTCTGTTTGGGTGGGGGCCTGGTTGTGCTTGTGTTAGTCTGAGTAGCAGAGGAATTTGACCTGGTGAGCTGCATTGCTGTTGTTTGGCTTCGCGTTTGTGGTCGTACCACATCTCCGTGGTGGGCATCAGTTTGCTTCATGTATGGATTGGAGGGGTTTAAAGTGGCTAATAATGCAGCTTTGGTCTGGCTTCTGGTTTGTGGTCGGGCTTCTGATTTGTGGTCATCATCGGTGTGGGTTTGGGTTTGCTTTTTGCGTGGATGTGTGATAGTGACATCCTGTGTGGTTTTCGTGAGTGTGGGTCTGGTATCATTCTTTGTGTTAGGGACTCGTTTGTCAGTGAGGGCAGGTTTCCAAATGGCTGGTAGGCGGGAGGTATCATCTCGTTTATTCATGCTGTGTGGCCGCTTTTCTATCTCAATAGCTTCTCTGATTATTCTGTTGTTATAGTGTTCAATTTTGGCAATAGTTCTGGTCTTTTTAAAGTCTATATCATGTCCTGTGGCTTTGAAGTGTTGGACCAGGGAAGAAGTTGGTTCCTCCTTTCTGACTGAGTTTTTGTGTTCTTCAATGCATGCCTTTATTCTTCTGTTGGTTTGTCCGATGTATGTGGTGGGGCAGGTGGTGCATGGGATTTCATATATTCCTTGATTTTCTAACTCTATTTTCTCTTTGGGGTTTCCTAGGATGGTGGATATTTTTCGGTTTGTGTAGAATACTGTCTTGATGTTGTGTTTGTGGAGGATCTTGCTGATTCTGTCTGTGGTGCCTTTTATGTATGGGAGGAGGACTTTGCCGTTTTCTTGTTCACTGTCTTGGACTTTAGTGGGGTAATAAAGATAATAATTGCCAAGTTTTATTGAAAGAGTGTATCTTCTTTTTAGAGAGTTAATAAGCCGCTCATATATTGAGTACAGGTAATCCTTGATTGCAACTACAGTTAGAATTTCCTTTGCTAAGCAGGAGAGTTGTTAAGTGAGTCACACCCAATTTTACAACCTTTTTTGCCACGGTTGTTAAATAATGCACTGAGTTATTAAGTGAATCATGCAATCATTAAGCTTCCCCCTTCCAAGATTGTTGGAAGCCAAGGAAGAAGGTTGCAAATGGTGAACACATGATCCCAGGATGCTGCAACTATCATAAGATACACTGGTTGCTAAGCACCCGACTTCTGATCATCTGACTGCAGATGTTGTGATAGTCATGAATGCAAGGACTGATTGTAAATCACTTTTTTTCAATTGTCAATTGTTATGAATGGTAGATATTGTAATATGCTGAGACTATGCTATCTTAGAAAGATATTTTGTATATTAATTAGGCTATTGACAAGATACATATATAGTGGAAAATCTGGTTAACCTTTTGGTTCTATATAACTATGTTTATTTCTGATTTAGAAAATTATATTGGTGCATAAATGCCTAAATCTAGTAATTAGAATAAAATTTTAGCTAGTAAAATTTAAACACAAATAAATATGAGTTTCAAAAAGATCATACATATGCACACAAACACAAGTATCACAATGGTTGTCTTCAATACTGTCAGTTAAGACTTGATGTTTGTCACCTACAAACATTTATCTGAAGATTTTCACTTACCTTATTTTTCAGAGTATAAGACGCACACAGATTTTGAAAAGGCATTTAAAAAAAAAGTAGGTAGGTAGATAGAGGGATAGAGAGGGAGAGAAAGGGAGAGAAAGAGAGAGAAATACAATAGGTAGGTAGGTAGAGAGCGAGAGTAGTTAGGTAGGTAGATAAAGAGAGAGAGAGAGAGAGAGAGAGAGAGAGAGAGAGAGAGAGAGAGAGAGAGAGAGAGAGAGATACAATAGGTAGGGAGTGTGTGTGTGTAGATAGGTAGGGAGAGGGATAGAGAGGGAAAAATAGAGAGAAATACAGTAGAGAGAGAGGGAAAGGCTCATTTCAGTTTTAGGCTCATTTCTGCCCTCCCCAGCCCCCAGGAGCCCTCTGTAAGCCTCTATAAGGCTATGCACAGCCATTTTAGTGAAAGGGGTGGGGTTTCGGGAGGCAAAAATGCAGTATTTGATGTATAAGATACACCCAGATTTTCAGCCTCTTTTTAGAGGAAAAAAGGTGTGTGTGAAGCTCTCAAGAGAAAACCCTAATTAATTCATGGCCTCAAGATAAATTTTAAAAAACATCCATTTATTAGGATTAACATTTTGGCTGAGCCTCCGGTGGAGCCAGAACGGAAAGTTATTTGATGGTGTCTGAACTTTACCCCCGTATGTCCCCTCTCCTCTGCCTGTCATAAATCACGTTACTCAATTAACATTGAAATTAAATCTATGCATGCACAGTCACAGGTCATCCTGAGATTCCATTCCAACCACAAGAATGTCAAGATTTCTCATTTTTCTATGGCAGCCTGATAATCGTCATGACATCCGGCTCCCCTCACTTCCCGAAAACGACCTGTGTGACATAAAGACAATTTGAGTACAGGTATACAACTTTAGGGATGTGTCACTCCCCCAATCTTGCTTGGATTTTCTGCATGGAATTTTGCTATAAGGCAATCAGTTGGATGTTTCTATGTTTCACTCACAATGCCTCTGATAAGGGATAACCCTTCCACTTGATTAGGTATTGGAGTTGCCTTCTATGCCACCTTGAATCAAGGATTCCTTCAACTTCATAATGGGTTTGGCCCCCTATGACCATAGGGCCTGGGGGCACCCGGGGCAGTGGTCTCAGAGTAAATCCGATCACGGGTTTCAAAAGACTGCTATGAAACGATTGGTGTGTCTTCCCCAGCAATCGAGACAGTTTCAATTGCACTGACTGGGTTGATGATCTTTACTATGGGGAATGGCCCCACATATTTCAGACCCAGTTTTTTGCTAGGCAGTCTTATCTCAAGTATTTTGTGTAGAAGTAAACCTTCTCTCCTACCCAGAATGGCCATTGCTGAGCCCGGTGTTTATCTGCCTGTTTCTTATAGGTTTGTGCCACTTTGGCTAGTGCTTTCTTGACATTTTTCCAAGTTCCTTTCAACACTGTCATCCAATCAGTCAAGCTGACTGAGGAGGGAGGGTCCCTTGGATAATCAGGCATTGGGACAAAGTCCATGCCACTCACTACTTTGAATGGCGTGAGTCCTGTGCTACTATGAACAGCATTATTGTACACGACCTCACAAAAGATAAAAGGTCTGCCCAATTAGACTGCTGATAGTTCACGTAGCACCTCAGGTACTGCTCTATCATGGCATTCAGTCTCTCTGCTGCCCCATTAGTGCTCGAATGAAAAGCTGAACTAAGACCCTGAGATGAGCCAATGGACCGCAGGAACTCCCTCCAGAACTTAGCCGTGAACTGCACCCCTCTGTCTGAAATGATTCTTCAAGGTACTCCATGGAGTCGGTAGATATGCTTCACAAATAGTTTAGCCAGTTTGTGAGCCGAGGGTAGTCCGCTGCAGGGTATGAAGTGTGCCTGTTTGGAGAACAGATCTATTACAGTCCAAATCACTGTGTTTCCCCCACTTTTTGTCAACTCTACTATAAAGTCCATTGAAATCTCCTCCCATGGTCTCATTGGTTCTGCTACTGTTGGCAGCAGTCTGGGGGTTTTTCCCGGTCATCTCTTCATTGTGGTGCAGATGGTGCAACTTTTCACGTAATTATCGACATCTTTCTTCATGCCTGGCCACCAGAATTGCCTCTGGGCAAGGTGCAAAGTCTCTAGAAACCAAAAGTGGCCTGCCGGTTTGGCGTCGTGGCTCCTCTGGAGGACTAGGATACGTAGGGATTCTGGAACATAGTTTTGTCCCCTTCCATGCAAGGTCATCTCTTTTCGTCAAGATGTGTTGATTGTTTTGGAACCAGGGGTCTGCTAACAGTTCAGCTTTGAGTCTTGTGGTTAGGTCACTTGCGGGTTGGCCCCACTGGTTACAGGGTTGCCGCCTGGGGGTTACTTGGGTAGCTGTTTGAGTAGAAGGAATAATGGCATCCACCATGTGCTCCCGTTCGCATTTGTACTAAGGAATGAGGGAGAGGGCATCAGCTAGAAAGTTCCTCCCACCTGGAATGTGCTTAAGACAAAATCAATACAGTTGAAGTATTGAATTTCTGTGGGGTCCTAAGTGCTTCCAGATTTTTGTGGTCAGTCCAGACTTCGAATGGTTCTGGCTCCCCTCCAACAGGTGTCTCCAGGTTAGCAGTGCCCATCTCACTGCGAAAGCCTCCTTTTCCCACGCGGCCCACCTTCTCTCTGTGTCTGTGAGTTTGCACGAGATGTAGGCCCATGGTTGTAAGTTTCCTTGGTTGTTTCTTTGGAAAGCACCGCTCCCTCTGCCATGTCACTGACATCTGCCTGGATCACGAAAGGTTGCTCGTGATGGTTTAGTACCAGCTCCTTTGCAAACATTTCTTTTCATGTTTCGAACGCTTCTTGGCAGGTTACATCCCACTGTAAGGGTTGTCTTGGAGGAGGTTTCATTCCTGAGCTCCTTGTCTTCAGGAGGTCTGTAAGGGGTTTGCCAATCTTTGCAAAGGAGGGGATGAATTGTCTGTAGAAGTTTGCAAATCCTAGGAAGGTTTGTAGCTTTCTGCAGGTGCGAGGGGGTTGCCAATTTAGGACGGCTTGCACTTTGGCTGGGTCCATCTCTATTCCCTCATTTGACACTCGGTAACCCAGGTAGTCTAGCCGTGGTATTCATATTTTGATACCTTGACGTGTAGGTGGCTGCAAGACGTTTTTCCAGTACTTGGCGGACCAGGGGTACCTGGTCATCAATGGTCTCAGTGTAGATAATGATGTAATCTAGGTAGACGAGGACCCTTGTAGAGATGCTCATGTAGCACCTCCTTTATGAGTTGCATGAATACTGCTGGGGCCCCTCTGCAGTCCGAAAGGCATCACTTTGAGAAAAAGTGGAAGCTCCCTAGGGGGCAGTTGAATGCTGTTTTCCACCCATCTCCCTCTCTGATACGTACCTGGTAGTATGCTTGAGGTTTAGTTTGGTGAAGACTTTTACCTTGGCCAGATGAGATAGCATGTCCTTCATGAGGGGGAGGGGGTATAGGTTCCATACGCACATCCCATTTATCCCTCGAAAGTCGACACACAATCTCATAGTTCCGTCTTTTTTCTCTTTGAAAAGGACTGGTGCAGCGACCCGTGGCTTGGCTGGCTCAATGAACCCCTTTGCTAGGTTTTTGTCTATGTATTTGCACATTTCTTGCATTTCCCAGGGCGTCATGGCGTACAGTTTGGGCTTGGGTAATTTTGCCCCGAGGATGATTTTGATGGCACAGTCTGTCTCCCAGTGGGGAGGTAGAACAGTGCACTTCAATTCAATTCAATTCAATTTATTTGATTTGTAGACCGCACCCTCTCCCCGAAGGACTTTAAAAACATGTATAACATGTATGCACAGGACTTTAAAAACATGTATAAATACAAAAATACAATATTTAAAATAGAATTAAATAATTACCTGCGCTAAAAGTTTAAAATCTTAAAACCTTAAAACCCTTTATACTAATCCCAGCAATCCCTATTAAAACAATTTAAATTTATATTACAAACCTAGGAAGGATAGATTAGGCCAGGCTGGCCAGATGAAAAAAGTAAGTTTTTAGCTTCTGCCGGAAGGAGCGGAGGTCTGTGGTTGTTCTCAGTTTGGGGGGTAGGTCGTTCCAGAGGGTCGGCCCCATCACAGAGAAGGCCCTTCCCCTGGGCGTCGCCCGCTGGCACTGCCTAGTGGACGGCACCCGGAGAAGTCCCTCTCTGTGGGAGCGAATCGGCTGCAGGGATGTATGAGGCAGAATGCGATCCCACAAATAACTAGGTCCCGTGCCATGGAGCGCTTTAAAGATGGTGATCAATACCTTGAAGCACACCCGAAAGACCACAGGCAGCCAGTGCAGCTTGCGCAGGAGTGGTGTTACGTGGGAGAACCTGGAGGCTCCCAGGACTGCCCGCGCGGCCGCGTTCTGGACTAGCTGTAGTCTTCGGGTTCACCTCAAGGGAAACCCCATGTAGAGAGCATTATAATAGTCTAGACGGGATGTGACGAGTGCATGAGTGACTGTGCGAAGGGCGTCCCGATCCAATAATCTTCCAATTACCTTCCTAAATTCATGGATGTGGTCTTTGATGGGGTGGCCCCTCTGGTTTAGGTTGCTGAGTTCCACTTTTGCATATGGGTCCTCCTTCCCCTCTTCAAACCTGGCCTCTAGCACTTGTAGGAAGTCATCTATGTCTTGCAATTGGGGGGCTCTCCTCTTATGGAGGGCTGCTAGCCATTCCTTTGCTTCCCCCTCTAAACCCTCTGTGATGGCATTCACCATGGCTCTGGGGGATGGGTAGAGGTGCCCATAGCATTCTAGGTGGATATCAACTGGATCAAGGAATAGAGCTAGCTGGTCTGAGTCACCATCAAACTTTCCCCTGAATTGGGGTGGGTCGTTTAGCTCTCTCCCTCCTCTGCCTTCCTCTTGGCCTCTGTATGATCATGCCTGATATGGCCGGTCATCTTCTCCAGCTCTAGGAGGGGGAGAGGGAGGGAGTTGCCTGCTCTTGGCAGCATGCCTGCTCCGTGGGAGAGGTACTGGTTGCTGCTTTGGGCTTCCTCTCCTTCTATTGGGTGGGGGAGGGGGACTGCACTCCAGTCTGCATCTCCTCCCTTCAGCAGGATCAGATGTCCCTCCTCTCTCTTTTGGACAGCATGCTGGCCTCTTGTCATTAAGAGTGACTCGATCAAAATCCTCTCTCGGTGTTTCTACTGTACCCCCCAGGAATCCCTTCTGGAGCTGTGGGAGCCTGGCTTGTTCCCAGTCTCACATCCAGTCCATCCTTGCCAGTTCACCTGAGACTCTCCCCTTTATTTGGAAATTAGGGTAAGGGAACTCAAGTTCAGCTGCTTTAGGGGCTAATTTCCACCAGTACTCCTCTTTCCTTGCTTCTGCCGCTGGGAAAGGCTTCACAGGTTAGAAATCTGGAGCTCCACTGTTCAGAGTGGCTGGCTGGCCTCCAGCTGAAATGAGGCTTTCTTCTGATAATCCACCTTCTGCCATGGTGGTCTGATTTTCTCTCCAGGTGCTCCAGATATCAGGGAGTGACTGGAGGGCACAGGACTCAGGTAGCCCGGAAATCTTGATGGATTTTTAAAAGGCACTTCTGGCTCTCTGTGAAGCTCCCAAGAGAAAATCCCAATTAATTCACGGCCTCAAGATAAAGTTCAAAAAACATCCATTTATTAGGATTAACATCTTGGCTGAGCCTCCGGTGGAGCCAGAACTCAAAGTTATTTGATGGCATCTGAACTTTACCCCCTATGCCCCCTTCCCTCCTGTCATAAATCATATTACCTAATTAGCATTAAAATTAAATCTATGCATGCGCAGTCACAGGTCATCCTGAGATTCCATTCCGACCACAGGAATGTCAAGAATTCTCACTTCTTTCTACTAAACAATTGAAAAAAGGTTAAATAACAGGAGAAAAAATATGGAAATAGGATTAGGAAACATAATGTTTTATTCTTGATTCAATTAGTTGAAATTATTTACCTCTTGCTGAATGTATACATTTTTATATCCAGAAAATCAAAACCTGTCAAAAACTATAGGGAAAATGTGAATAACATGAGGGATTGTCCCTTGAGCCAATTATTTGTCCCAATATCAGACACTTCTTTGTGAAGAGACAAATGTTTGCTTAACACTCTTCATACTATGTTTCCCTGAAAATAAGACCTGGTCTTATATTTTGGGGGGCTACAAAATAAGCACTAGGGCTTATTTTTGAGGGATGTCTTAACTTTTTCGCATATAGGAGGCAGTGAATGCAGAAGCAGATGGGAGTGGGAGTGCTACTACTGCCAGGCAGGTCCTTTCCATCCCACTATCTGCTTGCCCACTACCTGCTTGCTCATCCCACCATCTGCTTAGAGGAGGGGAAGCAGCAGAGCAGCTGCAGGTGAGGTAGAGGCTGAAGGTGGCCATGGGCAGCACTACACAAGGGCCTGGCAGGCGGCGGCAGGGGAGCCCTCTGGAGGTTATAGAGCTGGTCAGGAGCAGCCAAGCAGGGCAGCTGAGAGCATGCCTAGGAAGGTGAAGAGCCCCTGTGATGCAGCAGGCCCAGAATCTTGGCAGAGGCCTAGGGAAGATGATCCCAATGTGAAAGCAGACATCTGCCCCATGGCAGCCATGGGCAAGCCAAGAGATGGTGGGACAGATTGACACCTGATTTTATAGAGGCAGGCAATTCTGATGCATGGCAGTAGGCAGAGGCACTGGGAGCAGATGATCCTGAGCCATCACATTGCCTTATGTCTCGGAGCAGCAGCCTGAGACAATCTTCAGTGTCCCAGCAGCAGCAGGGCCAGCAGGCAGGGTAGGTGCATCGAGAGCTTTGCCCATCTAGTGGATCAGTGCTGCCGCCATGAGATAATAATAATAATAATTTTAATTTATAACCCGCTCTCTCTCCCCGAAGATGAAGTGAGGCAGAGGGGTGGGGATGGTGGAGCTGCCTCCCTCCACCTTCTAGGCACCCATCGAGGCTGTGCAGGCCAGAGGGGGCATACCACATGGCCTGAGGGATGCATGGGACAGCTCCAATGGAAGGTAGTGGAGATTACACTCCCTAGAGTAGCAGCCTGGGGTTTGTGTTGGGCAGACAGAAGCCAAGGTAGTGGCAGTAGAGCAGCCCAGGTGAGGTAGAGGTCGAAGACAACTGTGGGCAGCTTCTTGCTTACCCAGCCTGAGTGCTGCAATATCATGCCATGCCTAGACCCTGGTGGGGGTGGAGCTCTTGAGTTTTATATCTGGGTTGACTTGCCTATGCCAGGCAGGAACAGCCCAGCAGGGTGGCTGAGAGCAGCACTGCCAGAAGGGCAAAGAGACCCCATGAGGCTAGCAGCAGCAGGTTCAGCAGGCTCAGAAGCTGGGCAGAGACATGGGGTAGACTATTCCAATGCACCACACAGCCATTAGTGCTGAACAGCCACAGGCAACTTAAGAGATGGTGAGCTGAACTGACATCCAATTTAATGGAGGCAGGTGATTCTGACATGCAGTGGCACTGGCAAGCAGAGGCATGGAACAGGGGAAGTGATGTCAACTTCTAGCTTTCTTGCTTGCTATCAGCTGCCATAGTAATGGGGGAGGGGGGCATAAATATTTAGGAGGATAAGCAAGCTGGTGATGTCTCATGAAGAAGAGGGAGGATTTCTCTCATCATCTATGGTGCAGCTGAATGGACTTGTTTATGCCCAGTCAAGGTCAACCGTCCCTGCATACCAGATGGATGAAGCCACCTGAAGATGTACCCCACATGACACCATGGGGGCTGGGGATTGGATATTCAGCCTGGGTCCTTGGGTAGAGGGATTTGGGAATACTTTCAATATGTAATTCTCGTGCCTTTAGCCTCAGACCTTGCTTTATTTTTGCAGCTATCACTTCATATCCAGTAAAAGTACCTTTTCCCTAAAACCATGGAGTGCAGGGTTTCCTTTCTTAGGTATTGAAGGAGGCATGTCTGACAGGTGGTCCTGACATGCTGCACAGCCTTGCTTCTCATTGTAAAAGCAGCCTGAGCAAGACTCAAGTTCCAGGCCTGGCAGAGCGCAAACTGTGGCTGCTGCCTGCTCCATGACCACAAGGTGAGCTGCGGAAGAGAGGGCCCCTCGGTGATGAGGGTACCTGACATCATGGCCAGGGCTGGGGCTGGCAAGAGTGTGCAAGAAACATCTCCAGGTGTCTCAAGACTGAATGAGAGGAAGCTCCGGGTCCTTGCTGGATCAGCTGATCCACAGGGCTGTGATTAAAGGGCTGTATCGGGTCCAGGCCAAGCTGAGGGTGGCACCCACATTGCTGATTCTGCTGGTATGCTAAATTGCACCATGTGACCCCTCCCATACATAGGTGGCACTTGGCACCAAAACCTGGCCACTGGAATTATGCTGGTGGGAAGGGAAGTAGCCGCTGTCCTAAGCGCTACCTCATGGATTGCTGCCTGAGTTTATGAGGGGACACGTGGTTGGGCAGATAGATGTTGACTGTTCCCACCATGGTTGATAAGTTTTATTTTCTAACTTCATTGCCCCCTCCTTGGCCAGGGATGTTACAGCTTTGATTCAGATCTCCAATTTATGTGGGCCTCTGAATTGGTATACCCAGAAGTGAGATAGTGTCAGTCTCGCTATTTCTGGCTTCGCTGCCATGGAAACGGGGAGGGTGGGGGGTTTGGGGTGAATGTGTTCTGCTGGTGGACAATGTTGATGTTTCGTGTTATCTCCTGCTAACGGACCTGCATTCCAGGATGGTGAAGACCTGCCCACCTGATGTTGGAGATGGCTGCATATTGGACAATGCACAGGGGGGGTTTGGGGATTGGGATGGGCTTAAGCTTAATACTTTCTGTTCGCGCCTAAACTATTCATTCTCAGCTTTACTTGGTCTGTACGCTCTCGTAACTTAGTAAAAGTAGCCTTAACATTTCAAAATAATGTCTAAGTGTGATCTTTCCTGAGTCAACGAAGAAACAGGCCTGACATTAAGCTGAGAATCAACAAAACCAAAAACCTGCCCTGATGACGGACCCTTCACAAGAGGAGCCTCCGTTGGTGGAGGTCCTGCCTGAAACCATTTTGGGAGCTGAAGCATCGCATCCTCCTGCTCAATCTGAAGGGATCAGGTCAGTGATGGAAGGTTTGGCTGGCCTAGATCTAAATCTGCCTGCTGAAGAATCAGTCAAACCTAAACGTTGGTCTGAAGGGGTTGGAATGAGTGGGGTAAACGTCTCCAGGCGTCGAATTTCCCCAAAGAAAGTCATTCCGGAGCTCCTAAGAGAAGAACGGGAACTAAGGGAGATGGCTCAGGACCTACTCCGCCAGGCAGATGAGAAAAATTTAGCCCTGGAAAAAATCTGGGGGAGGGAGGCGGATCGCCCACAGCCAAGAGGTTCACAGGCAGCTCCGGGCAGACGAAGCAGGGTTTCAACACCCTCCCCCCCTCCTCAGGCCGGCAGGGAATTGCGAAGAGAGGCAGCTTCTGCCAGGCAAAGCAGGAGAGCAACTCCCTCCCCCACCCCTCAGGCTGGAAGGGAAGCCAACCCCATTAACCCCCGCCGACTTGCAAAACTGCCTCCTTTGGGTGTGAAATACAACGGAAGTGCCGACAAACTGGCGTTTTTTCTAATTCACGTTGATAATTACATGCAGTTTTACGCAGCTGATTTGGACGATGAAATCAAAATCAGAATTGTATCTATGACCCTAGAAGATCAAGCTTCTAATTGGCTAGTTTCATTACATAATTGTCGTTCACCGGCACTACGCGATTTCGATCGTTTCATGAATGCTCTTAGAAGGCGTTTTGAAGACCCCCGTGTTGAGAGGAAAGCAAAAATGAAACTAAAAAGTTTGCAGCAGGGGGACATGTCTATTCAGGCTTACACGCAAATTTTTCAGGAGCTATCTGTGTTTATGATTGGTTATAGTGAACAAGCCCTAATGGACATTTATATTGAAGGGCTGAATAAAGATATTTATCAAACATGTGTGAACAGATTTCGCCCCGAAACTTTGAATGACTGGATAGATCTAGCTTCGGATGTCGAATTGGATCATGCCCACTTGCAGGATCCGGTCCGCTTGGAGAAAAAAGCACAGGAAGATAGCCCCAAATCTCACCCCCCTGCGAGGGAGAAACGCATGCAAAAGGGGGAGGGGAGAACAACCCAGCCTCGTTCAGGCAGCTGTTATCGCTGTGGAAAGGAGGGGCACTGGGCAGACAAATGCCGATCAAAACCGCCTCCACGCCCACTTTCTTTCTTGGACCGGAAACAACCTAGAACGCCAACTGTGCGCGCCAAACCGGCTATGAGTGGGGTGGAGCCCATCAACCTCTCTGCTGACCAGCCCGCTGCTGGCCCTGACGATTGGGAGGCGTCTTCAGACTCTTCTGACGACAATCTGGTGAGTCATCGCTCCGGGCCCCTTTATATTAATTTAAAGCTTTTAGCTCCATCTACTGGTCGTACATGCGATGTGCAGGCTCTCATTGATTCTGGGTGTTCAAAATGTCTCATAAGCCAAGACATCGTGTCTTCGATGGGTTTTCATCTTAAGACCCTGAAAACTCCCATAGCCTTTTGCCAAATGGATGGTTCTGTAGCTGGGGGAACCCCAGCATCTTTTATCACCGAACCAATTCATGTTTCTATAGGCACAGGCCATACTGAGACCATCAACTTTATTGTAACTGCCATTGCCGATAATGCTGTGATTTTGGGGGTCAATTGGCTTCGAAAATGGAATCCTCTGATAAACTGGAAGGAAGGTTGGGTGCGCATTCCTTTATCCCTCCCGGAAGATACCTCTCTTCCATCAGAAACTGATCAACCCCCGCACCATCAGCCACCCCCCCATATTGAATCTGCTGCGCATTTATTGGATTTCCCATCACCCGAGGTCATACCAGGTGAGGAGAAAATTCCCAAAGAATATTGGGACCTAAAGGATGCTTTCAGTGAAAGATCTTGTGATTCCCTTCCTCCTCATAGGGCTACTGACTGTTCAATTGATTTTCTTCCTGGGGTTCAATTACCCAAACCTCGTATGTATTCCATGACCCCACGGGAGATGGAGGAATTACGTAAATTCATCGATAAAAACCTTCAAAGGGGTTTCATTGAACCAGCTAGGCCCCGTGTAGCTGCACCAGTTATGTTTAGAGAAAAGAAAGATGGCACTCTAAGATTAATACAGGACTATTCATATCTCAACACCATTTGTGAACACAATATTTACCCCCTTCCGCTCATGAAGGACATGCTTGCTCACCTGGCTACCGGTAAGATTTTTACGAAGCTGGACTTACGTGAAGCATATTACAGGGTTAGGATCAAAGAGGGGGACGAATGGAAGACAGCTTTTAACTGTCCACTCGGATGTTTCCAGTTCAAAGTCCTCCCTTTCGGTCTTCAAGGTGCCCCTTCAGTGTTTATGCAACTGATCAATGAGGTTCTCCACGAGCACCTTTACAAGGGAGTAATTGTTTACATTGATGACATCGTCGTCTACTCGCAAACCCACGACGAGCACGTTAAACTAGTGCGCTCCGTGTTAAATAAGTTGCGTTCCGCTGAACTTTATGCCAAACTCTCTAAGTGTGAGTTTCACCAGGAAAGAATTGACTATTTGGGTTACCGTATCTCCTCTGAGGGAGTTGAAATGGATCCTGCTAAAGTCAAGGCAGTGACGGAGTGGGCCCCTCCCCGTACCCGTAAACAATTGCAAAGTTTTTTAGGATTTGCGAATTTTTACCGCCAATTTATTCCGTCATTCGCTGATATTGCCTTACCCATTACAAATCTTCTGAAAACAAAAGGCGAAGGCAAATCTCGTCCTGGAACCCCTCTCAAATGGACGATGGAATGTCAGGCCGCTTTCGAAAAGCTTAAACGGTTGTTTGCGGCTGAGCCTGTTCTTAAACACCCAGATGTGAATTCCCCATTTGTGATTCAGGCGGATGCTAGTGATGTCGCGGTAGGCGCAGTCCTGTTACAACTCAATCAACATGGCCAATTACAACCCTGTGCTTACACATCTCGGAAACTCACTGCGTCCGAACGCGGTTGGGCGATTTGGGAAAAGGAGGCTTTTGCTGTTCGGTGGGCTCTCATGACTTGGCGACATTTTCTTGAGGGTGCCCCACATCCTTTCGAGGTCTGGACGGACCATAAAAATTTGGAAGCGCTTACCTCTTCTCGGAAATTGTCCCCAAGGCAACTTCATTGGTCTCATTATTTCCATCGTTTCAATTTCCACCTCAAGTACATTCCTGGGGGGAAAAATTTTATGGCTGATGCACTTTCCAGATTGCCTCAATATGATGTATCTAAGCTCACCATTGTACAACCGATAATGCCGCTCACTTTGCCTGCTACTCCAGTATCTAATATAGCCCAAACTACTGTCCAGACTACTCCACCTGCTGACCTAATTGCTCGTATTAAGGATGAATTACTTACTGATGATTGGTATTCGGCTCATTCTGGTGATTGTACTACCAGGGACGATCTTCCCTGGATTGGTTCTAAAATATATGTTCCTGCTACATTACGTCCTTTTGTCTTGCAACGAGCACACGACTCACGTTTAGCTGGTCATTTCGGTTTCGTTAAAACTATTCATCTTATCAAGCGACAGTTCTGGTGGCCATCAATGAAGAAAGATGTTGAATCGTATATTGCCAGTTGCCCTGTATGTGCGGCCTCGAAACGTGCGCCGGGTAAGCCACAGGGTCTTCTCCAGTCTGTGGCTACCCCGGAAAGGCCTTGGAAGGAGATTTCAATGGACTTTATAGTTGATCTTCCACCCAGTCAGGGTTATACCGTTATCTGGGTAGTTACCGATCTTTTTTCTAAACAAGTTCATTTTGTCCCCTGTACTAAGATTCCTTCTTCCAAATCTCTGGCTAGACTTTTCGTTTCCCATATCTATCGTTTTCATGGAGTCCCGCAACGCATCATCTCCGATAGAGGAACCCAATTTACTTCCCGTTTTTGGAAGGAGTTTCTGAGACTAATTGGCTCCGCCCAAAGCTTAAGCTCCGCCTACCACCCTCAGACGAATGGATCTTGTGAGAGGGTTAATTCCGTCCTCGAACAGTACTTACGCTGTTTTATTAATTTCCAGCAAGATGATTGGGCTGATCTTCTCATACACGCCGAAGTTGCGTATAATAACTCTGTTCACTCCAGTACGAATATGACCCCCTTTAAAATCATCTACGGACAGGACTTTGTGCCCATACCCGAACTGCCTCACGTCTCGGCGACAGTTCCCTCTCTATCTGAATGGTCCTCTCGATTATCTTCTGTTTGGCCGCTTCTCCGGAAAACTTTAAACGATGCCCATGACTCGCACAAATTGTACGCTGATAAGAAACGGGCAGTACCTCCCTCCTACAAAGTTGGTGATCAGGTTTATGTATCTACCAAAAATTTGGATAGCCCCCAAAAATGCAAGAAGCTGGGTCCCAAATTTATTGGACCTTTCACGATCACCAAAATTATCAGCTCTGTGTCGGTCCGTTTGGATCTCCCCAAAACCTATCGGCGGCTGTACCCTGTATTCCATGTTCACTTACTGAAACCTGCTCGTACCTCTCATCTCCGCAAAAGATTGCCTGATACTCCTACGCCTACCTTGGTGGATGGTCATCATCATTACGAGGTGCGGGACATTTTGGACTCCAGGATTCGCAGAAATAAAACTCAGTTCCTAGTCATGTGGAAAGATTTCCCCCCTTCTCACAACGAATGGGTGGATAGGGAGCATCTCAAAGCTCCTAAACTGGTACGCCAGTTTTATGCCAAGTATCCACACAAACCTTGACTCTTTTTCTTTCTCCTTTCCGTTGTTTTGTCTCTCCCTTCTTCTCTTTCAGGTGTAGCCCCTCGTATGCCTATTGCTGCCCTAGATTTCCCGCTGTTCCTGGAGGAGGTCCGGATGTCAGTCTCGCTATTTCTGGCTTCGCTGCCATGGAAACGGGGAGGGTGGGGGGTTTGGGGTGAATGTGTTCTGCTGGTGGACAATGTTGATGTTTCGTGTTATCTCCTGCTAACGGACCTGCATTCCAGGATGGTGAAGACCTGCCCACCTGATGTTGGAGATGGCTGCATATTGGACAATGCACAGGGGGGGTTTGGGGATTGGGATGGGCTTAAGCTTAATACTTTCTGTTCGCGCCTAAACTATTCATTCTCAGCTTTACTTGGTCTGTACGCTCTCGTAACTTAGTAAAAGTAGCCTTAACATTTCAAAATAATGTCTAAGTGTGATCTTTCCTGAGTCAACGAAGAAACAGGCCTGACAGATAGAACACTCTCCCATTAGTTATCTATTATTTGTCAGCTCCAGCTAGCCCAGAGGCCTGGACTGCCATTCAGGAGAGAAGACTGGGCCAGCTGCCAAGACTCACCTTCCTTCTTCCGCAAGCTGTCTAGTTAGCTGAAGAAATTACAAAGCTCCTTCTAATAATCCATGATTAATTGCCGGGTGGTTTTTGCTTTGGGTCACAAGGTGATGGGTGTGTGCACAAACATGGTGTGATTTATCAGCAAGCGTTTGAGCGTCTGAAGTCCCTGTTTGTACAGGAGCCAATACTGAAACATCCATAACCCACTAAACCATTTGTGGTTCAGGCAGATGCCAGTGATGTGGTGGTGGCTGCAGTCCTTTACAAAAGAACAATGAAGGAGTTTCACAGCCGTGTACCTACACCTTGAGGAAGTTGACAGTGACCGAATGCAACTAGCCCATTTGGGAGGAGGAGGTGTTCGCGGTCCGGTGGGCCCTGTTGATGTGGTGGCATTTACTAGAAGAGGGAGGGACCTTTGAGGTCTGTCCAGATCACAAGAATTTAGAGGCCCTCCAAACCCCACGAAGATTGTCATCAAAACAAGTTAGATGGGCCTTATATTTTCGGCGATTCGACTTCCAATAAAATATATACCGGGGAGCAAGAACATCTTAGCCAATACCCTCTCTCGCAAACCACAGTATCACAATAAAAGGGAGGATCTAGTGCAAGCTATCATCCCAACCTCACAGCCAAGGTGTTAGCCACTCAACAGGCCCCACCGGCAACAAACCTGTATGCCCAGGGGGAGAACCTCTCCAGAGCAATCAAGGCAGCACTCCCAATGGACCAGTGGTTTCAAGAAAATCAAACTTTGTTAACACAGCGAGAGGGCTTTGCCTAGAAGGTGTTGAAGTTATATATACCAAGAGTAGTACAGGTGGCCATGCTGCGGCGCTGCCATGACGTTCGCTCAGCTGGACATTTGGGTTCCTCAAGACTCTGCATTTAGTAAATCGCCAGTTCTGTTGGCCCTACAATGAAGAGGGACATAGAGGAATATATACTTGTGTTGTTTGCACTACCAGGAAGACCTGGCCTGGCCAGCCTCCTGGTCTTTTATAGTGGGTGGCAGATCCAATTCAGCCAAGGGAACAGATAGCCATGGACTTCATCATGGATTTACCAGACAGCCAAGGGAACAAGGTCATTTGGATGATAATAGACCTATTCTCCAACCAGTCTCATTTTGTAGCATGTACCAGTCTTCCATCTGCTAGGAAGCTGGCCAAACTGTTTATTGCCAATGTCTATAGACTCCATGGCATTCCCTAAAGGATAATTTCAGACAGGGGAGTGCAATTCACTGCCCGGTTCCGGTGTACATTCATGGCAATGGTGGGTCTTCACAGGGATTTAGTACAACCTTCCACTCTGTGACAAATGGTGTGGCAGAGAGGACAAAGGCGATGGTGGAGCGCTACTTGAAATGTTACATCTAGTATCAACAGACCAATTGGGCTGAATTACTCCCCTTTGCAGAAGTTGCATTTAACAATGCAGTGCACAAAAGAAATTACAAAGCTCCTGCTAACTATCCATAATTGCCGGATGGTTTTTGCTCTGGGTCATAGAGTGATGGGTATATGCGCAGGCGGGATGTTGTTTATCTTAATTACCTATAACTATAAAAGGTGGTGGGAAGCACAGGGTGGCAGCTCTGATAATTTATTCAGTGCCTTAGTGCTTTGTTGATCAGTTCGTGCTGGAGGAAGAATAAAAACTGTGTTTACAAACTGTTTTTGTGTTTGGCTGTTTTCATTAACCCTTTGGAACCTGACATCATCATCATCATCATCATTATCTGTGGTTAATCTTTGGTGAGATTCACAACCTTTGGGGCTGGTTGGTAGCTCAACAGCTCGAGTCCTAACCAAGGACCTAGGAACTGTTAAGGTAACGTCGGAGGATATAAGCTGTTCCAAGCATGGTGGCCCTTTGTAGTCAGAATGCTCAAGTCCGGCAAACCTAGAACCTCCACATAGCAAGGCAGTCCCCTAGGTATTGCTCCAAGTGCTCCAATCACAATCGGGACAACACACGACTTCCTCCTCCATAGTAGCTCAACTTCAATTTTCAAGTCCTGGCATTTTGTGATTTTTTTCTTGCTTATTTTCAATTCGTGCATCACCAGGTATTGCAATGTCAACGAGCCATACTTTTTTCTTTTCAATTATTGTTATATCAGGTGTGTTGTAGGACAAGTGCCTGTCAGTCTGAATTCTGAAGTCCCACAAGATCTTGACTTTCTCATTCTCTAAAACTTTCTCAACCTGATGTTCCCAGTGGTTTTTGCTGTACTCAAATCCAAACTTCTGGCACAATTTCCAGTGAATGGTCTTAGCAATGCAGTCATGGCGTTGTAGGTAGTCGGTTTGTGAAATTTTGCTGCACCCACTGATCAGGTGGTCGATTGTCTCATCTTTCTCATTACAGAGGCGACATTTGCTGTTGGTGGTAACATGTTGAATTTTTGCCTTCATGCAGTTTGTGGCTAAGGCTTATTCTTGAGCTGCCAAAATAAAGCCTTCTGTTTCTTTTTTCAGTACTCCTGATCTTAACCAAATCCAAGTTAGTTTTTGGTCAGCTTTGCCTTCAATACTTTTCAAGTATTGGCTATGCATAGCTTTGCTTTTCCAATTTTCAGCTCGTTTCTCAATTACTCAATTTCTTATATTCAGCTTTTCACTTAGTTGTCTTTAAAAGGCCTCCTTTAGTTACTTCCTTAATCATAGGTTCTTCACTTTTCTGGATATAATCATTCAAGCTGTGTCTTCTTCCACAGTCTGCTTTACTTGTAGGAGTCCTCGACCATCTTCTGCTCTTGGTAGATATAATCGGTCAGCATCACTTTTAGGGTGCAAAGCATGATTCATTGTCATAAGCTTCCTCATTTTTCTGTCCAAATTGTCCAACTCCATCTGGGTCCAGTCAATTATTCCTGCAGAGTATCGAATCACAGGTATAGTCCAGGTATTTATGGCTTTTATGATGTTTCCTCCACTCAATTTGGACTTTAATATCTTGCGAATTCGTCGAATGTACTTCGTTGAAGTGAATTCCTTGACTTTATTATGCATTAAGTCAGAGGCCTCTAAAATCCCCAAGTACTTGTAGCCTTCTTCTGGTTTTACTGCCTTTATCATTTCTTCATTCTCAAGTTCTATTCCATCATCTTCTATGACCTTGCCTGCTTTGGTTGCTATTGTTGCACATTTGTCAATTCCAAACTGCATACCAATGTTTATTATTTACTTTATTCATAAAACATGAAACTCAGCCAACTGAACATTTAAAAATGCATTGCAAATACTATTGGCTGGTGCTAATGGTTGATACAGTTTGCTGCCAGCATCCTAGGTATCAACCAAGTATCTTCTTAGAATGTAAGATGTTCCAAGTAGCAGTTCCGCTGGTGTTATTGCAGGAAGCTGCAATTTGCTGATATATTTAGTAAAATTTTTGGACATGGTGCCTAGTGCCCTGATGACAATGGGTGTCACTGTGACATGCTTCATCCATAGCCATTTAGTTTCGATGGCCAGGTTGCGATATTTCATTATTTTTTCTAGTTCTTTTTCTTCGACTCTGGCATCTCCAGGAATAGCGATATGAATGAACTGTATACTTCGGCCCTCTACAACTGTGATATCTGGTATGTTGTGCTCCAAATGACGATCTGTTTGTATTCGAAAGTCCCACAAGATCTTCACCGTCTCATTTTCGATAACCTTTTCCACTTTGTGTTCCCATGACTTTCTGGATACAGGTAAACCATATTTTTTACATAATGACCAGTGGATTAATTTAGCAACTCGGTTGTGTCTAGCTTTGTAATCAGTTTGTGCGATTTTGCTGCATTCACATATTAAATGTGAAACAGTTTCGACTTTGTTATTGCAAAGTCGGCAGTTTTGGTTGTCAGTGGATTTTTGAATCTTTGCTTTCATGGTATTGTTGATACAGTTTGCTGCCAGCATCCTAGGTATCAACCAAGTATCTTCGTAGAATATAACATGTGCCAAGTAGCGCCGTTCTCAGGTGCACAGCTCTGAGTGTCCATGCAAGGGTTAACTCAGCTCCGCTGCCCATTGGACTGAATTAAAATACCGAGTCCCGCCTTCCTTTCCCATGATCCTTCAGTTTCTTAATTCAGTCCAAGCCCTTCGGATGCATTTCTTTTGAGCTTAGCAAATTTAAAAGTTAAGCATTAGTTTTTTACTTTAGTTTTCCTTCCAAGCCTTCCTTTCCACCGACAGCAACAAGCAGAGCCAGCAGGAGCCTTCGTCTTGCCGGAGAAGCCAGAACGCTCACCAGAGCGGCGCGCTTCTCGTTCTCCCGCAGGGGGAGTGAGTGGAGCCTTTGGAGCCCCCAGGAAGCATCGCCCTTAGCCTGCTCTACACCGGCGGGGCCGTCCGAAGCCTCGGCGGTCTGTCCGGCACCCGGGAGAGCTGCCTAAGCCAGCTGCAGCCCCAGAGAGCCGGAAAGCTCCGCGCTGCATTCCCCGTGTAGTGGACTGGGCGCGGCCATCTTGGATTCATTGGGGGACCAATCAGAAGCAAGCCGGCTCCATTTTAAACGGAGCTTTTTTTGCCGCTTCCTTTTTCGTTTGAGGAGAACAGTGGCGGCAGCAGCAGCAGCAAGCAGCAGCGTTTGAGGCAAGGAGCGGCCATCACCCTCAACAGCGGCCACAGCCAGCTCCGAGGAGGTCAGGAATTTTGGATTCGGCTCCCAGCGCGCTCTGCAACTCATCAATCAGGTCGTATCCCTCGCGCGCCCCCCCCGCCCATTCCATCGCCCAGGCATTAAAGCCTTACCATGGAGCACCAACCTATAGTTGAGGGGCCTGAACAGGGGGATGCCACCTGGGAGGAGAGGCCCCTCACTAGGAAGGCGGGCAGGGTCGCCAGGGAGGCCATTAAGGACCTTAGCAGGGGCCCCTATTCCAAGAGGGATGAGGGGGGCCAGGATAGGGCAGAGGCCAGACGCCACAAGGTCCTAGACCGCCAGTTTGATAGGGCCCAAAGGCAAACCATTGCCATAACACAGGTCCACAGGGAGGCCTCTCCCGAGCCCCCTGGGGGGAGGAGTGTGACCCAGGCTAGGGCCAACCCCATCTATGAGAGGGATCTCAGAGATTTATCCCTAGATCATTCTTCCCTTATCTCCCAATCTCCTTCCCACTCCATGGGGGGTGGGACTGACCTATTCAATTGTGAGATGGAGGGGGATGAGGGGATAGCCAACCCCATCCAGCCTGTAATACAGGAACCTCCGGCACCTATTCCAGAAGGGGTGGGGGGGCGCCCCTTAGAGGACCAGGGCCCGTCTCTCTCGGCTGAGATGAGACAGGTGATTAATGCAGCCATTTCCCAGGGCATTGCTCAGGGGCTCAAAGACCAGGCAGATGCGCAACCACAGGGCCCCAGAAGTAGGCCACGCTATGCCAGGGCCTCCTCACCCCACCCTTCGGTGATTAGCGCCGAATCCATCAATGAGATAGATGACCTGGCGGAGCCTGAGCTCTCTGAGGATGAGGGCGTGATCCCGGACAAGCCCGCATTTTCGGGCTTGTTCCAACCTTCTTATTTTAAGTCTATCCTTCATAAAGCAAAGACCATCACGCGCATGTCGGTCACATCCTCTTCCTCTCAGGCGACCTCAGATCCCCAGGCCCCTACAGATCCTGAGGACCCCAGCGGGGGCCTCTTTAAGGAATCAGTCACTCCCCAGGACCTGATCCCTGCTCCCCAACTATTTAGGGACGTAGTTCAGCGCCAATGGGTTCAGCCCGCTTCATGGACTGCCCCGGGTACCAACGACAAAAAGCTCTATTCTGTAGATCCCAGCATGGAGGAGCTACTTAAACTTCCGGAGGTCGACTCTCCGGTCGCTGCTCTAACATCCAATTCAGTACTCCCACCAGACCTACTAGAAGGCCTTAAGGCAGAGGACAAGCGGACCGAGCGCGCATGTCACAAGACACACCAGGCGGCGGCCTGGGCCATTAAGGCATCTACCTCGGCCTCATTCTTTAGCAGGGCATCCATAGCCTGGTTGCGCCAACTGCTTAAACGTCTTCCCCAGGGAGATGCTAGACTCCGTCATGATGTTAACAAGATCATGCTGGCAGCAGAATACACTGCGGATGCCTCACTTAACGCAGCAAAATTCGCTTCCCGGGCCATGGCATCCAATATTACTTCGCGCCGCCTCTTATGGTTGCGCCATTGGAACGCCGACATGCGCTCCAAATGGAAGCTAGCGTCTGCCCCCTTCAAGGGACAAAAGCTGTTTGGGGAAGCACTAGATTCGGTCCTAGTGGAAAATAAGGACAAGAAGAAAGTCCTACCCTTTGTTTCTCGTAAGACTGATAGGAGACTTTCATCCTTCCTTAGACAAAATTACAGGGCACCGGAGGCTCAGCCTCCCACTAACCCCTCCACATCTTTCCAGCGTGGCTATCCCCAGGGTAACACCCGCCCCCAGAGTAGGCAACCCTTCCGGGACAGGAACCGGTACCAGTCCTACGCTAGGCGGCCCTTTCGTGGGGGTCAGGCCAACAGGCCTTTCCACCGCAATAAGTGACCATCACCCCTCCCTCCCCATAGGGGGCCATCTCCAGCTGTTTGCCGATCGCTGGGAGGCGACCACGACAGATGCGTGGATATTGCAAACAGTTCGTCTCGGCCTCACCCTAGAGTTCGTTTTGCCCCCTCCCCATCGTTTTATTCAATGTCCCACCCCCAGGTGTCCCAACAAGAGAAACCTCATGGAGGCGGAGATCCGCCACCTTCTAGACATCAGGGCCATAGAGGTAGTTCCCCAAGGCCAGGAGGGGGGGGTATTACTCGATCCTCTTCTTGGTCCCCAAGAGCACAGGAGGAGTCAGAGCCATCTTAGATTTGAAGGCACTCAACTATCACATCGCCTACAAAAAGTTCAAGATGCAGTCTCTCCAGTCCATCCTAGGTTGCCTCCGGCCAGGGGACATGATGACATCTATCGACCTGAAGGAAGCCTACCTCCATGTTCCCATTCGACAGGAGCACTACAGATTTCTCCGGTTCTACTTTGCCGGACAGCACTACCAGTATTGAGCCCTCCCATTCGGGCTCTCCTCCGCCCCGAGGGTGTTTACCAAGATACTGGCCGCGGTGGCAGCAGACCTCAGGAGGCGCCCTATTCGGCTCCAAATTTACCTGGACGACATCCTGTTACAAGCATCGTCGCGACAACAGGCCCTAAGAGACCTGCGCACGACCATAGCCACCCTACAAGAACTCGGCTTCACCATCAACACCGACAAGAGCCACCTGACCCCTGCGACGGAGGTGTTACATCTGGGGGCGGTGATCAACACGTCCACGGGACTTGTCTCCCTGTCCCCGGACCGCATCGACAGCCTCAGATCCATGATCCGACGGGTGCAAGCCTCCACAAACGTCCCGGTGATACTCCTGTCCCAGCTCCTAGGCAAGATGATATCTTGTCTAGCCATCGTTCCCTGGGCGAGACTACACGCAAGAGAGTTACAGTGGTTCCTTCTCCCATCCCAGAGAACCAACTCCAGCAACTCCAGAGCCAAGGTCAGACTGCCTCCCAAGGTTCATCGCTCTCTGCACTGGTGGCTCTCGCCAGCACTGGAGAAGGGCTCCCTCTTCTAGGAACCCGACAGGCTAGTCCTCACCACAGACACAAGTCTCTTCGGGTGGGGAGCACACCTCACCGAATTCATGGTGCAGGGCAGATGGTCACCTCAGGACCTGAAGCACAACATCAACTGGCTAGAGTTGAGAGCGGTTCATCTCGCTTTACGTCAGCTACGGTCGGAAGTGCAAGGCCAACACCTCCTAGTCCGGACGGACAACGTAGCGATGAAGGTGCACATCAATCGCCAGGGCAGCACCAGATCCACAGCACTGATGAGGGAGGCCGATGCTCTGGGCAGATGGGCCGAATGTCACCTGAGCTCCATTCGGGCCGAGCACATCTCCGGAGTGGACAACATTCGGGCGGATTGGCTGAGCAGGGCCACCCTGGATCCATCAGAGTGGCAGCTCCACCCAGACCTGTTCCAACAGATCTGCCACAGGTTCGGACTCCCTCTCCTCGACCTATTTGCCTCCCCACGGAACGCCCAGCTCCCACGCTTCTTCACTCGGTACCAGTCGCCACTGGCGGAGGGAATGGACGCTCTCGCCTCTCCGTGGTCGACCGGCCTCCTGTACGCATTCCCACCAGTGCCCCTGCTACCACGGGTCATCAGGAAGATCCTGAGGGAGGGAGTGGAAGTCATCCTATAAGCCCCATATTGGCCACGTCGGACCTGGTTCGCGGACCTTTCCAGCCTCTCCATCAATTCACCTTGGAGGATTCCACCACACGAGGTCTCTCTCTGCCAGGGGGCTGTCCTACACCCAGAGCCTCAATGGCTCAATCTAACCGTCTGGCACTTGAAAGGGATCTGCTAACTCGGGCCCACTTTTCGGACCCGGTCATCCACACCATTCAGGCGGCCCGCCGACCCTCCACCACCAGGATCTACGGAGCGACCTGGCAAGCCTTCTCAAATTGGTGCTCCCAGCGTCAATTAACACCGCTCTCTGTCTCTCTTCTGCACATTTTGGATTTCCTTCAGGAGGGCTTTGAGAGGGGCCTCGCCCCAGCCACCCTCCGTCGCCAGGTTGCAGCCCTGGCCATGGTCCTGTCAGCCGGCTACCTCCAGCCTCTCAGCCGTCATCCCAGTGTGCGGTCTTTCCTCAAGGGAGCAACCAATCTCCGGCCACAGGTCATCCACCGCTACCCCACGTAGGACCTGACCACGGTCCTCAGAGGTCTCTCGGAACCACTATTCGAGCCCCTACGCTCGAGTTCCCTCCGGCTACTATCATTCAAGACAGCCTTTCTAGTCGCAATTACCTCAGCATGACGGGTGTCAGAGCTAGCGGTGCTCTCGACTAGGGAAGACCTCTGCCGCTTCCTCAGCGACAGAGTAGTACTCCGTCTCGACCCATCGTTTGTGCCTAAAGTCAATTCTTGGTTCCACAGAGCACAGGAGATCATTCTCCCAAATTTCTGCCCCAAGCCCTCCCATCCCAGGGAGCGTCGATGGCACACCCTAGACGTCCGTCGAGCGCTCAAGCAATACCTCAAGCACACGTCGGCCTTTCGGCGATCAGAGACCCTGTTCCTCTCGTTCCAACCGGCGACCATGGGTCGTGGGGTCTCCTCGTCTACCATCGCTCGCTGGCTCAAGGCCTGCATCGCCCTCGCATACGAACACCAGGGCCGGACCAGGCCCCAGGGGCTCACGGCCCACTCAACCAGAAGTGCGGCCACCACAGCGGCCTGGGCCTCCCAGGCTCCCATCGAGGAGATATGCAGAGCAGCCACATGGGCGTCACCTTCCCTCTTTGTTCGCCATTACAAATTGGACAAATACGCTTCCGCTGACGCTGCCTTCGGCCGTCGGGTCTTGCAAAGCGTAGTTGCTCAAGTCGAGTAGTCACACTGAGCCCATTCGGGCACCCTCCCTAGTGACATTTTGCTTGGGCATGTCCCTTGCATGGACACTCAGAGCTGTGCACCTGAGAATGACCATTGTCTTACCTGAAGGGTCCTTCTAGGTGCACAGCGATGAGTGTCCATTCCCCCCCTAATCTCTCTAGTTGCTTGTCTGATGTATTCACAGGGGATGAATCGCGTGGCGAACACAGTCTCAAGAGGACAGAACTTCATTAAGAAACTGAAGGATCATGGGAAAGGAAGGCAGGACTCAGTATTTTAATTCAGTCCAATGGGCAGCAGAGCTGAGTTAACCCTTGCATGGACACTCATCGCTGTGCACCTAGAAGGACCCTTCAGGTAAGACAATGGTCATTTTTTATCAGTTCCGCTTCTGTTATTGCAGGAAGCTGCAATTTGCTGAGATATTTATTAAAATTCTTGGACATGGTGCCAAGTGCCCCAATGACAATGGGTGTCACTGTGACATGCTTCATCCATAGCCATGTGGTTTCGATGGCCAGATCATTATCATCATCATCATCATCATCATCATCATTATCATCATCATCATCATCATCATCATCATCATCATCATCATCATCATCATCTTTATTCTTAAAACATGAAACTCAGCCAACTGAACATTTAAAAATGCATATTACAAATACTATTGACTGGTGCTAATTGTTGATACAGTTTGCTGCCAGCATCCTAGAGCTGTGCACCTAAGTATCTTCGCAGAATATAACATGTGCCAAGTAGCGCCGTTTTTTGCAGTTCCGCTGGTGTTATTGCAGGAAGCTGCAATTTGCTGAGATATTTATTAAAATTCTTGGACATGGTGCCAAGTGCCCCAATGAAAATGGGTGTCACTGTGACATGCTTCATCCATAGCCGTGTGGTTTCGATGGCCAGGTCGCGATATTTCATGATTTTTTCTAGTTTTTTTTTCTTCGACTCTGGCATCTCCAGGAACAGCGATATCAATGAACTGTACACTTCGGGCCTCTACAACCGTGATATCTGGTGTGTTGTGCTCCAAATGACGGTCTGTTTGTATTCGAAAGTCCCACAAGATCTTCACCCTTTCATTCTCGATAACCTTTTCTACTTTGTGTTCCCATGACGACTACTAGTACTACTACTACTAATTATTATTATTATTATTGTTGTTGTTGTTGTTGTTGTTGAAGTGTTTTATTTTCTACCCTTGGTCTAACTGGGTTTGGGCAATTTACACCTCTGTCATGCCCACCCACTGGGAACTGTCTCTGCTTTCCCGCGGCTGCTACCAGACACCATCAGCCCCTGTGCACTAACCACCTGTGCTGGCCATGCCCACTCCTCCCGGGCTGATAATGATCTTCACTAGGGCTTATTTTTGGATTGGGATTATATTAGGCACACTTAAAGCTGGCCCTTAGTTCGGGAAACATGGCATGTGTTACATTTCACATTTTAGTACTGGAAGACATCTGATAGTTCAGAATCATTCACATTAATCAATTTGAAATTTGAAATTAGCAACTAATGGATTCTTATTTCAGTCATGGAAAAGAAAAAGTAGATTTTCTTTCCATACCAAAATTCAAACAAAAAATTAGAATTTTCCAATATAATAATTTTTCATAAATATTTCATTGAGTATTTATAACTTTATTTCATTTATCCTCCCTATATCTTTTGAGAGAGGGCTGATCTTAATTTTTCCAAACTAAACAGTTTATAAATCATTAAAATGATCATGGCTTTTCAAGTTAATAAAGTTAACTTCAAGTTAAAATAGTAATACATTCATTCAGGAATTTCTGGTTGGAAAGTTTCAGTGTGTTTATCAAAACGATTAACGGTCCCCCCTCCAAAAAAACACTGTTTTTAGTCTGTGAGGGGTTATTTTAGATTTTGCCTTGATCAATATTACTAGTATTATATGCACCACTGAAATAGATACTGGAAGTAATGAATATATTTTTGTATCAAATTCATTACATATTACCTTTCAGATATATATTCTATCAAAATTTTAGTGCAGCTTGGCTATAACAGTAAATTTTGTTTAAAATTTACTGTTATTGTCTAAGTAAATTTGTCCAAGTAGATTTACAAAGTGCCGTTGAAGCATTCCCCTTGAGAATTTACTCAAATTGTACTTAAAACAACATCAATTTTTACAGCACTAAAAGCAAAACAAAAGCACTTTCTATTTAATATTCTTAGATAAAATTGTTCAGGAGTTTGATAATCGAAACCAGAATAGAAATATGAGATTATAGTCAGAACGTCCAAAGTTCATCACATTTGAGGAGAGTAGTTTACATTTATAGAATAAATGTACAATTTAAGCACTAATTTGTACAGTCGATGGCATAAATGTTAAGTAAGTCTTAAATTTGTGCAGTAATTTCAGAGTTAGGAATGAAATTATCATTCTCAGAGATATATCCTCACTGATATAAAGTACAACTTAATTTCTGCTTTATGCCATATGTTATTGTTTTTTCTCAATCAAATGGAATAAATAAATGCTTTTATTTCTGTGTTCATTGTGATTTTCTGGTCCTAAAACTGTGTTTTATTTTATTTAAGGAAATGAACTAAGTTCTTAAAATTTTATTAATTTTCTGGTGTAAACTTTCATGAAGATAACCATTATATTACCTGTGATTATCATCATGAATGTTTACAACATAAATTTAATTAGATGCTCAAAAGGCAATTCTTCCCAATTGGTCTGATTCTACTAGTTCTAATAGGTAACTTTTCTTCACCCTGGTAACAGATGGTAGAGCATAAACTGACTTCATACGAGTTGTCTCTACAATTCTTAAAATTATTAGGTTATGATCAAGACAAACAATTATACAAAGAATGTGATGTGATGTGGAATTCCAGATTGAAATTTAATCCCTCAACATGATAGAATTAGTACCATATTAATATGATTACAAGGAAACCATCAAATTCCTTGCTAAGCCTAACTTTCCCTGAGTATCACATTCTCTAAAACTATATTTAACATTCTCCTATCTTCTCTTCTTCAAAGCAGATATAGTAAAATACCTGTAACAGAATAACAGAGTTGGATGTGACTTTGGAGGTCTTCTAGTCCAACTCTCTATTCAGGCAGGAAACCCCTATATCAATGGTCGGCAAACTCATTAGTCAACAGAGCCAAATATCAACAATACAATGATTTCTTTTGAGAGCCAGAAGAAGGTGTGGCCTATTTTGTGGGAGTGGCTCAGCAGTCATGTGACCGGGTGGGCATGGCCAACTTGGAAAATGTGGTAAAACTCACTTAACAACAGTCTTGCTTAGCAACCAAAATTTTGGGCTCAGTTGTGTTCATAAGTTCGTCCTTCCTTCCTTCCTTCCTTCCTTCCTTCCTTCCTTCCTTCCTTCCTTCCTTCCTTCCTTCACTCACTCACTCATTCATTCATTCATTCATTCATTCATTTTGTTTCTTTCTTTATCTCTCTCTCCCACTTTCTCTTTCTTTCTCTTTCTTTCTGTCTCTCTCTCTCTGTACGTCTGTCTCTCTCTCTCTGTATCTCTGTCTCTCTCTCCTCCCTCCGCCCATCTGTCACTGTGTGTCTGTCTGTCTGTCTGTCTCTCACTCATTCACTTAATCACTCATTATGTGTCTCAGTCTTTTTTCTATCCCTCTCTCTGTCTCTCCCTGTCTCTGTGTGTGTGTTTGTCACTCTCTCTGATTCCCTCCTTCCCTCCCTCCCTGTCTCTTTCTGTCTGTCTCTCCCTCCCTCCCCGTCTGTCTCCTATTCAATCCCTCCCTCTGTCATTCTCTCTCTGTGCCTCTCTCTGTCTCTCTCCCTCCCTCACCCTCTCTCTCTCTGTGTACTCTGTGTCTGTTAGTCTCTCTCTGATTCCCTCTCTCCATCTCTCCTTCCCTCCCTCTCTCTGTCTCTCTGTGTTTCTGTCAGTCTCTCTCTGATTCCCTCCCTCCCTCTCTGTCTCTCTCTGTCTGTCTGTCTCTCTCTGTCTGTCTCCCCTCACCCCTGCAGAGCCTCTTCAGCCCCTGGGAAGCAGACAAGTGGCCAGCATGTCCCAGAGACAAAAGCTATGAAAGAGCAGCCAAAGGCAATCCAGGAGTCAGTAAAGCCATCTCCAAGCAAGGACTCCAATTTAATTGGATTTCTGAGAATTTGGATTCTTGCCTATGCAAAGCCAGGACTGTGCAACTTACTGTAAATCTATGGCCTGTACATTCTATAAATATTTTCTCTTTTACATTCTGGGGATATCCTATGTGTGGCTTCTGCCTATCAGGCTCAGGTTACTTGGAAAAATAAAGCAGATAGAGAGGGAGGGAGGGAGGGAGGGAGGGAGGGAGAGAGAGAGAGAGAGAGAGAGAGAGAGAGAGAGAGAGAGAGAGAGAGAGAGATGGCAGGAGGCGGCAGCTCTCTAGTTACTTAGCTTTGTGAGACATTAGCTTTGGCTGATCTTTGGGAATTGAGGGAATGATGGTACATTTTAGAACGATTACATATTCACTCTGAAACAGACTTTCAAATTCTCTCATGCATTATCTGTCCAAGGGCTACTTCATACAAGATATTTCATTGCACATATGTAGGAAAAAGTACATCGTTTTCTGGGCATATAGCAATATGTCTAGTAATTCTTGGCCACCAGATATTTCAGGTACAGAAGGTTGCATATCCCCTTCCCCCAAATTTCTCCACTTGGTTATCTTTCTGGCCACACATGCAGATAACCATGTTTCTCTCTGACCAGCACCGAAACCCATAGGTTAGCAGAGAAGGGGAGAACACTGCACAACCCCTCTATGCCATTTGCGGGTAGCCTAATTTAAAAGGAAGTTTGGTAAGAATTTCCATTCTGGTCTTGGAAAGGAACTTCCTCTTAGCATCGAAATGGCTTTTATGACGTTATTTGCAAGGCTGATACATCGCTAATCAGTGCAGTTAAGTGTTTATAGAGAAACCACCGCCGCCACAGCAATCCTCCCTGCCCACCTGCCTGCCCCGCTGGCTCACCCACCAGCCGCCAGTTCCCTCCCCCCACCCACAGAGCCTCTTCAGCCCCTGGTGGCCTTTGGGTGAGTGAACGGGATGGGCAGGCAGGCAGAGAGGGTTGCTGCAGTGGCACCCAGCAACTCTCCCTTCCCGCCCGCCCTGCTGGCTCACCCACCGGCTGCCAGTTCCCTCCCTCCCCCCATGGAGCCTCTTCAGCCCCTGGAAGCAGACGAGTGCCCGGCATGCTGGCTGGGGAGGCTATGGTTGCCTCTTTGGCCTTGGGGCAGCCGGAGCGCATCCCCAGATCCCAAGGAGTCCCGCTGTCAACAAGGGTGGAGGAAGAGCCGCACTTGAGGGGCCAAAGAGCCGTGGTTTGCCGACCACTGCCCTATACCATTTCAAATAAATGGTTATCTATTTGTTTTAGAAAGTTTCTTAAAAACTTTCAGTGTTGGAGCATCCGTAACCTCTGGAAGCAGGTCACTTCACTAGTTAATTGTTCTCACTGTTAGACACTTTCTCCTTAGTTCTAGATTCTCCTTGATTAGTTTTCATCCATTGCTTTGAATCCTACATTCAGGTGTTTTGGAGAATAGATTGAATCCCTCTTCTTGGTGTCTGCTGCTCAAATATTGGAATATTATTATCACCCCTAATCCTTCTTTTCATTAAATTAGATATACCCAATTCCTGCAATCATTCTTAGTTTTCATCCATTGCTTTGAATCCTACATTCAGGTGTTTTGAACAATAGATTGAATCCCTCTTCTTGGTGTCTGCTGCTCAAATATTGGAATATTATTATCACCCCTAATCCTTCTTTTCATTAAATTAGATATACCCAATTCCTGCAATCATTCTTTATATGTTTTGGCCTCCACTCATCTATGTTCCTGTCCTCTGTACTTTTTCTAGAGTCTCAACATTTTTTTTACATGATGATGACCAAAGCTGGATGCATTATCCCATATGTGGTCTTACCAAAGTGAAAACGGAACATAAGAAGCTTTTTGGGGAATTATTTAATTCAGTTCTTAAGGGGTCCCAGGGAGTGGGGTGGGTTACATGGGAAAATAGATGTGGGTAAAGGAATTGCCCCACAAATTAACATCTCCAGGCCAGTTCGCGATCTCGATGGGGAGGTTGTTAGGTCCAATATTGGGGGGGGGGCTAGGGTCGAGTCAACAGGGGGCCTTCCAATCAGGATGGTCTGGGGGAGGGGTAGGCATGGCGGGAGATGGGGATCATTGGGAGGGCGCTCCCGCTACTTACAAGCAGTTGCGCGCTCTCATCCCCAGGGCTCTTCCTGCAATCCAGGAGATCAGGGATTTCAGAGCTGGGGCCCTAGGCTGATGCTATGCAACACCAGGTCTGTGGCCAACAAAGCCCCCCTCATCTACGACTTAGTGTCTGAGGGGGACCCGGACCTGGTGGGTATTACCAAAACCTGGTTGGGCCGCGATGGAGGAGTACCCCTAGTAGAAATGTGTCCACCAGGTTATTGGGCATTCCATCAGCCACGGGCCCGGGACAGGGGTGGGGGAGTGGCAGTTATTATTAAGGAAGGTCTCGATCCGAGGGAGACCTCTGTGCCGCAGACAGCCGGTTGTGAGTCCCTCTGTGTGGTGGGATCATGGGAGGCAGCTGCGTTTGCTGATTGTGTACCTGGCTCCTCGCTACGTCTCAGCAGCCCTGCCCGAGCTCCTCGATGTGATCGCTGAGGTGGTGGTTGATACCCCCAGGCTTTTAGTCATGGGGGATTTCAACCTACCATCAGTAGGTGGGACATCTGAGGTGGCCCGGGAGTTCATGGCCTCCATGACAGCCATGGACCTGACCCAAGTAATTCATGGCCCCACGCACACTAGGGGACACAATCTGGACCTTGTTTTTGCCTCCGGGCAGTGGACGAGTATCTAGGATTAGGGGAATTAGTCATCGAACCCATGTCATGGTCAGATCACTCTCTCCTCCCACTTGACTTTCCAACCGCTGCACCCCACCGCAGGGAGGCGGAGCCAGAAGTGCCAATATGGTTCCGCCCCAGGCGCCTGATGGATCCCAAAAGGTTCCAGATGGAGCTTGAGCCAACACCTGAATCCCTGACCCGTGACCTGACTGAGGACCTAGTGGCCACCTGGAATAGTGCGGCCGCGGGGTCCCTGGACCGGGTTGTGCCTTTGCGGCCTCTCACTCGGTGTCGATCTACCGTAGCTCCTTGGTTCTCTGAGGAGCTGAGGAGGATGAAATGCCAGAAGAGATGCCTAGAGAGCATCTGGAGGTCCACCCGCACTGAATCTGACCAAACATGGGTAAGGTCGCATTTACGGACCTACCTAGTGGTGATAAAAGCGGTGAAGTGAGACCATCTCGCCACCCTCATCGCATCCGCAGATAACCGCCCTGCCACCCTGTTTAGGGCGACCCGCACCCTCCTTCACCAGAGGCCGCGGGAGGCTCCCTTGCAGGGTTATGCAGAGGAATTTGGATCTTATCTGCAGGATAAAATCGTTCAGATCCGGAGCGAGCTGGCCTCTAATTGGACTAGTCTGGATGGGGTGACAGAGATTGGCCTTGAGACCACTGTTTGGAATGAGTTTGACCCCGTGACCGCCGATGACATGGACAGGATACTGGGGCAGTTGAAGGCCACCACATGTTTATTGGACCCATGTCCCTCCTGGCTTGTATTGGCCTCCCGGGAGGTTACACGAGGCTGGTTCCAGGGGGTTGTAAATGCTTCTTTGAGCGAGGGGTTCTTGCCGGCCTCTTGAAAGAGGCAGTGGTGAGGCCCCTCCTCAAGAAGCCCTCCCTGGACCCACCTTTATTATCCAACTATCGTCCAGTCTCCAACCTTCCCTTTTTGGCGAAGGTTGTTGAGAGTGTGGTGGCACGACAATTCCCCCAGTACCTAGAGGAAACTGCCTATCTAGACTCGTGCCAGTCCGGTTTCCGGCCTGGACACAGCACGAAGAAGGCATTGGTTGCATTGGTAGATGATCTCTGGAGGGCTCGGGATAGGAGTTGCTCCTCTATCCTGGTCCTGTTGGATCTCTCAGCAGCTTTCGATACCATCGACCATGGTATTCTATTGCACTGGCTGGAGGGGTTAGGGTTGGGGGGAACCATACTTCGGTGGTTCTCCTCCTACCTCTCCGACCGGTCACAATTTGTGTTGACGGGGGCAGAGGTCGACTTCAAGGCCCCTCACTTGGGGGGTGCCGCAGGGGTCGGTCCTCTCGCCTCTCCTGTTTAACATCTACATGAAGGTGAGATCATCCATGGTTTTGGGATAGAATTCCATCTGTACGCGGATGACACCCAGTTGTACATCTCTACCCCTAACCACCCCAACAATGCCGTTGAAATGATGTCCCGGTGTCTGGAGGCCGTGCGAGTCTGGATGGGGAGGAATGAGCTACGACTCAACCTGTCCAAGACCGAGTGGCTGTGGCTTCCGGCGCCACGACATAGCCAGTTATTTCCATCCCTGGCTATCGGGGGCGAGTCATTAGCCCCCGCAGAAAGGGTTCGCAACTTGGGCGTCCTCCTGGACTCTCGGCTGTCCTTGGATGACCATGTGACGGCCGTAGCCAGGGGGGCCTTTTATCAGGTTTACCTGTTACGCCAGTTGCGCCGCTTTCTAGATCGTGACGCCCTGCGCACAGTCATGCAAACTCTTGTCATTTCCTGCCTAGACTACTGCAATGCTCTCTACATGGGGCTTCCCTTGAGGTTCGCCCGGAGACTCCAGTTAGTGCAGAATGCGGCTGCGTGGGGGAACTTGTGAACACCAAGACACTCCCATATAACACTTCTCCTGTGTGAGCTGCACTGGCTGCCTGTGGCCTTCTAGGTGCGCTTCAAGGTTTTGGTGACCATCTTCAAAGCGCTCCATGGCATGGGTCCTGGTTATTTGCAGAACCGCCTCTTGCCACATACCTCCATCCAACCTGTCCGCTCCCAGGGGGAGGGCCTCCTCAGGGTGCCATCCGCTGGACAATGCCGGCTGGCAGCTCCCAGGGGAAGGGCCTTCTCTGTGGCGGGCCCAGCCCTCTGGAATGACCTGCCCCCTGACCATCGTACCATCATGGACCTTCACCTCTTCCGGCGAACATTAAAGACTAACTTTTTTCATGCGGCCGGCCTGGCATAGTGTGTTTTTACTATCATTTTAATAGGGTTTCTTATTATTTTAACACAGGTTAAATTTATTTAATTTAATTTTAAATTTATCTATTGACTGTATTTATATGTATTTTATCCTTTATTATTCTGGTGCACCGCCCTGAGTCCCTACGGGAGAGAGGGCGGTATACAAATCAAATTAATAATAATAATTATTATTATTATAGAATTCTATTAATGCTAAACATGATCATGATTTTATCCCTCTGTTGATACAGCCTAGGACCGTGTGGGCTTTTTTGGTTGCTACAGCACATTGCTGGCTCATATTTAAGTGATTGTCCACTAGAACTCCAAGATCGATTACCCTCATTGAAATGTGCCCACCAGGTTACTGTGCATTTCACCAGCCGAGAGCCCAGGGTCGGGGGGGCGGTGGCGGTTATTATAAAAGAGAGCTTGGATCCGAGGGAGACTGCTGTACCGCAGACTGCCGGCTGTGAGTCCCTTTGTGTGAATGGGACTATGGGAGGCAGCAGGGCATGCTGATTGTGTACCTGGCTCCCTGCTACGTATCAGCAGCCCTACCTGAGCTCCTCGATGTGATAGCTGGGATGGCAATTGAGACCCCCAGACTGTTTGTCATGGGGGATTTCAATCTGCCATTGATAGGCAAATCATTTGAGGTGGCTCGGATGTTCATGGCCTCCATGACGGCCATGGACCTAACCCAGTTAGTTCATGACCCCACCCACACTGGGGGACACACACTGGACCTAGTTTTTGCCTCTGGCCAGTGGCTGAGTGATCTCGGTTTAGGGGAAACAGTCGTGGAGCCCCTGTCATGGTCTGATCTCTCTCTCCTTCGGTTGAGCTTTCCAACCACTACACCCCACCGCAGGGAGGCGGAACCAGAAGTGACAAAATGGTTCTGCCCTAGGTGCCTGATGGACCCTGAGAGGTTCCAGATGGAGCTCGGGCCATTACCTGAGTCCATGTCCCGCGACTCGATTGAGGACCTAGTGGCCACCTGGAATATTGCAGCTGTGGGGGCCTTGGACCAGGTCGTGCCTTTGCAGCCTCTCACCTGATGCCGATCTACCCTGGCTCCTTGGTTCTCTGAGGAACTGAGGGTGATGAAGCATCGGAAGAGATGCCTAGAGGCATTTGGAGGACCACACATTCCGAATCTGACCAGACACTGGTAAGTTCCCATTTGAGGACCTACCTAGTGGCAATAAAAGCGGCAAAACGGAACTATTTCTCCACTCTTATCGCATCTACAGGTAATTGATCTGCTGCCTTGTCCAGAGTATCCCGCTCCCTGCTTCATCAGAGGGCCTGGGATGCGCCCTTGCAGGGCCAAGCAGAGGAATTTGGGTGATGATAAAATTGATCAGATCCAGAACGGGTTAGCCTCCGATTGGACTAGTTCAGGCGGGTCAACGGAGGCAGGTCTTGAGTCCTCTATCTGGGAAGAGTTCGATCCTGTGACTCCCGAGGACATGGACAGGATGCTGGGGCGACTGAACTCCACCACATGTTTTTGGGACCCGTATCCCTCTTGGTTTATACTGGCCTCCCGGGAGGTTACACGAGGCTGGCTCCAGAGAATTGTCAATGCTTCCTTGAGTGAGGGGTTCTTACCGACCCCCTTGAAAGAGGCAGTGGTGAGACCCCTCCTCAAGAAGCCCGCCCTGGACCCGGCTGTATTAGCCAACTACCGTCCCGTCTGCAACCTTCGCTTTCTTGCGAAGGTTGTTGAGAGTGTGGTGGCGCAACAGTTCCCTCAGCACCTGGAGGAAACTGTCTATCTGGACTCGCATCAGTCCAGCTTCCGACCTGGGCACAGCACAGAAACGGCATTGGTCACGTTGGTGGATGATCTCTGGAGGGCTCGGGATAGAGGTAGCTCCTCTATCCTGGTCCTATTAGATCTCTCAGTGGCTTTCGATACCATCAACCATGGTATCCTGTTGCGCTGGCTGGAGGGTTTGGGGCTGGGGGGCACCGTTTTACAGTGGTTCTCCTCCTACCTCTCCAACCGGTCGCAATTTGTGTTAGCAGGAGGGGAGAGGTCGACGTCAAGGTGCCTCACTTGTGGGGTACCACAGTGGTCGGTCCTCTTGCCTCTCCTGTTCAACATCTATATGAAGCCACTAGGTGAGATCATCCGTGGTTTCGGGATGGAGTTCCATCAGAACGCAGATGACACCCAGCTGTACATCTCCACCCCGGGCCACCCCAACGATGCCGCGGACGTAATGTCCCAGTGCCTGGAGGCCGTGCGAGTCTGGATGGGGAGAAATAGGCTTCGACTCAACCAGTCTAAGACCGAGTGGCTGTGGTTTCTGGCATCACGACATAGCCAGCTGGTTCCATCGCTGGCTATCGGGGGTGAATAATTAGCCTCCGCAGAGAGGGCTCACAACTTAGGCGTCCTCCTGGACACTCGGCTGTCTTTAGACGATCATTTGACAGCCGTGGCCAGGGGGGCTTTTTATCAGGTACGCCTCATACGCCAGCTGTGCCCCTTTCTGGATCGTGACCCTTTACGCTCAGTCACTCAAGCCCTCGTCATTTCCCGCCTGGACTATTGCAATGCTCTCTACATGGGGCTTCCCTTGAGGTGTGCACGGAGACTCCAGCTAGTATAGAATACAGCCGCGCGGGGGATCTTGGGGGCCTCTAGATGCTCCCATATAACACCTCTCCTGCGCTAGCTGCACTGGCTGCCTGTGGTTTTCCAGGTGCGTTTCAAGGTGTTAGTTACAACCTTTAAAGTGCTCCATGGTAAGGGACCTGAATATTTGCAAGACTGTCTCCTACCGCATACCTCCCACCGACCAGTCCGCTCACACAGAGAGGGTCTCCTCAGGATCCCGTCAGCTAACCAATGCCGGCTGGCGACCCCTAGGGGAAGAGCCTTATCTGTGGCAGCTCTGGCCCTCTGGAATGACCTTCCCCCCAACCTGCGCACAACCACGGACCTGCGCCTCTTCCACCGGGCCCTTAAAACTCATCTATTTCGTGCGGCCGGCCTGGCGTAGCTTTTAAATTTGTTTTATCAATTGGGTTTTATTAGGGACTTTTTAGAGCAGGTTTTTGTTTAATCTGTTTTTATTATATTTATTGTACCTGATGTTTTATGTTTTATAATTGCCTGTTCACCGCCCTGAGTCCCGCAAGGGAGATATGGCGGTATATAAATTTAAATAAACATAAACATAAACAATTACTTCTATTGAGCCAGTTACCACTTATACCTGTGGTTTTTCTTGCCTAAATGTAGAACCTTACTTTTTTAACCACTGAATTTCATTTTGTTAAATAGGGCCCAATGTTCAAGTATGTCAAGATCCTTCTCTATCTTAAGCCTATCTTCTAGACCAGGAGTGTCAAACTCGATTTTATTGAGGGCTGCTTCAGGGTTGTGTTTGACCTTGGGGAGCCAGTGTGGGCATGGCCAGCTTAATGTCACTCACATTGGCACCTGTGGGGTCTCAAGCACTCTGCCAGCCAAAATGCGCTCCAGAGCTCTGTTTTTGGCTGCGGTGGCCTCCTGCAAGTGAAAACACCTGTGCAAGTGAAAACACCTGTGGTCCTCCCAAGCTCCATTTTTTGCTGGCAGAGCACCACAGGGTGGTCCTTTGCTGTTTCCAGGGCAACCCCATGGACCAGATCTATACACCCCATGGGCTGGATCTGGCCCCTGGTCCTTGAGTTTGCTACCTCTTTTCTAGATTGTTGGCTATTCCTGCAGCTAAGTGTACTTGCCCATGTGGTGAGGAAGAGATTGAAAATGTTTTATATATATTACTGTGTTATAAATTTTACAGAGACATTAAGTCCATCTATGTCAAGGGTGTCAAACTCATGGGGTGCAGCCAAATGCATCACATGCTGGCCCTGCCCCCACCAGTGAAGGGGGAAAATGTCCCGATATGTCACATGACACCGCTGTGATGACGTGAGTTTGACACCCCTGTTTTATATTGCACTCCTAATAGATAAATTTCCTAAAAGACTAAATACATTTTACACGAACCTTCTCCTTCAGAATCTATAACCATTTAATGGATATGCATAGTTGATTTTATTCTTGGGGCTTGACTAGATGCACTTGGTCCAAGACATATTTACTTTTGTTTTAAAATAGTACTTTGTTTGATCAATGGTGGGATTCATGTAATTTAACAACCGGTTTTCCCAATGTGTTTGCAAACTAGCTGAAACCTACCACTGGGTTTGATACAACTTAAGTGATCTGTAGAGGATATATAGCTTTCATTTTTATTTCAACCCTATTCGTGGTTTAGATTTATCCCCTGGGTAAATAGCTGTATTAATATAGTAAGAGGGGTGACTGTTGTATTTTGTGATTTATTTTGCTAACTGTTGATATTCTATTGCATTTATTTCCTTTTTAATTTTGTTTTACATTTTTGCTGGTCAAATAAATTAATTTATCCTAATATTAGTAGTGTGGGAAAGAAAAAGATCAGAAACACTGTAAAGTCTAGGTTTTACATCCAATTTAAATGTGATTTTCTGTGATGTGTTGAATAGACTTTAAAAAAATGGTGGCAATCATATTTCCAGGAAATATGCTATTGGTGATTTGAGTTAACGTTTTGTTTCTTATCATATATGGGTAATTTTGGAGTTTACTAATTGAGTATGAAAGTATGGCTTACCATTTCTGCTCTTAAGTTGTTACAACAATATAGTCTGTTTTATGAATTAATCAAGAGAGCTAATTTAATTCACACATATTTAATTCAATTTGACTATATAATTGGAAACTCAATCAGAAACTTGTGTAGGCTCTTCAAATATTCAGCTATTTTCACTCTTTTACTTTAGTGAGAAATTTGAACTAATTTCTGTTTTTTAAATAAATTTTTATTTTCAACATAAAAAAACAAGTAAAAACATTCAATCATTTTCAAATTTGTGTAAAATGTCGTTCTGTCCTAAGTTTTTGTGCATCGGTCTTTACAATTACAAATGTAGTTATTAATTTTCAATCCAATGTAACCCAATATATCATCATTATTAAGTTTAAGTATATAAATATATATGCATGGAATTAAGGCTTTTCTTCATTTCATACCACCTTATCCTCTTAGGTAATTAATGATCGGTATATTAACAAGAAATATCTGTCAAAAACTAATCTTTTTCTATAATTAATCAACAAGTAAAAAGAAAAAAAAAGGATCTCCATAACTTCCTGTTTTATAACATTATTCTCAATTGTCTTTAGTAAATGCATTATTATTATATGTCACTTAATCAAACACCCATAATATTTTCTCTATATAAAACCAAAAGGTTATCCAAATTTTCCATTATATATGTATCTCATTAATAGTCTAGTTAATATACAAAATATCTTTCTACAATAACATAGTCTCAACTTATTACAATATCTACCATTCGTAACAATTGACTTTTATGGATTTATGGATTTATTAAATTTTTAGACTGCCCTTCTCCCTTGCGGGACTCAGGGCGGTGTACAGGCAATAATAAGATCAATAATATAGAGCATAAAATACAATAAAAAATACAATTAAAAATATATTAAATAGATTGGCCTGATCTAAATCCTGTTAAAAAAGCCTTACTAAAACAATTTAAAAACTAAAACAATTTAAAAAACTATGCCAGGCTGGCCGCACAAAACAGATAGATCTTTAAGGCCTGACGGAACTGGCGCAGGTCCCTGGTTGTCCGTAGGTCAGGGGGTAGGTCATTCCAGAGGGCAGGAGTTGCCACAGAGAAGACTCTCCCCCTGGGGATCGCCAGCCGGCATTGCCTGGCCGACGGCAACCTGAGGGAGTGGACCGGTCGGTGGGAGGTGTTTGGTAGCAGGAGGCGGTCTTGGAGATAGCCAGGTCCCTTCCCATGGAGCGCTTTAAAGATGGTTACTAATACCTTGAAGCGCACCCGGAAAGCCACAGGCAGCCAGTGCAGCTCACGCAGGAGAGGTGTCACGCGGGAGCATCTAGACGCTCCCAGAATTCCCCATGCAGCCGCATTCTGGACTAACTGGAGTCTCCAGGTGCACCTCAAGGGAAGCCCCATGTAGAGAGCGTTGCAGTATTCCAGACAGGAAATGATGAGGGCTTGAGTGACCGTGCGTAAAGCGTCACGATCCAGAAAGGGGCGCAACTGGCGTATCAGATGAACCTGATAAAAAGCCCCCCTGGCCACGGCTGCCATATGGTCTTCTAGGGACAGCCGAGAGTCCAGGAGGACACCCAAGTTGCGAGCTGTCTCTGTAGGGGCCAATGACTTGCCCCCAATAGCCAGCGATGGCACCAGCTGGCTATATCGTGACGCCGGAAGTCACAGGCACTCGGTCTTGGACAGGTTGATTCGGAACCTCTTTCTCCCATCCAGACTCGCGTGGCTTCTAGGCACCGGGACATCACTTCGACGGCATCGTTGGGGTGGTCTGGGGTAGAGATGTACAGCTGGATGTCATCAGCGTACTGATGGAACTCTACCCCAAAACCACGGATGATCTCACCCAGCGGCTTCATAAAAATGTTGAACAGGAGGGGTGAGAGGACTGACCCCTGAGGCACCCCACATGTGAGGGGCCTCGACGTCGACCTCTGCCCTCCTGTCAACACAAATTGCGACCGGTCCGAGAGGTAGGAGAACCACCGTAAAACGGTGCCTCCCAACCCCAACCCCTCCAGCCGGTGCAACATGATACCATGGTCGATGGTATCGAAAGCTGCTGAGAGGTCTAATAGAACCAGGATAGAGGAATGACCTCTATCCCCAGCCCTCCAGAGATCATTTACCAACTGGCCAATTCCGTCTCTGTGCTGTGCCCAGGCCGGGACCTGGACTGGCACGAGTCCAGATAGACAGTTTCCTCCAGGTGCTGGGGAAACTGTCACGCCGCCACACTCTCAACAACCTTCACAAGGAAGCGAATGTTGGAGACCGGACGGTAGTTGGCCAACACAGCTGGGTCCAGGGAGGGCTTCTTGAGGAGGGGTCTCACCACCGCCTCTTTCAAGACTGTCGGTAAGAACCCCTCACTCAATGAAGCGTTGACAATTCCCTGGAGCCAGCCTCGTGTAACCTCTCGGGAGGCGAGTACTAGCCAGGAGGGACACAGGTCAAATAAACATGTGGTGGCGTTCAGTCACCCTAGCATCCTGTCCATGTCATCAGGAGTCACAGGATCGAACTCTTCCCAAACAACGGTCTCAAGACCTGGGACTATATAGCTTGGGTATGTCCCATGCTTGGACACTCCAAGCAGTGCCTAGGAGAATGACTGTTGGTTTACCTGAATGGTCATTCTCTAGACACTGCGGGAGTATCCAACCCTGCCCTGGGGTAGTCCAGTGGAGCCTGAGATTCTACTTCTGAATACTTAGTTCACCTACTTATGTTCATCCTTCTAGGTCTCATCTCTTCGTTTTTCAAACTGGCCTCTAAAGGGAGCAGGAGACATGGCTGCACACACAAAATCTTAAACCCAGTTCTTGGGCAGCAAGCTGAAGTTAACCCATGCTTGGACACTCCCACAGCACCTAGAGAACAACCATTCAGGTAAGCCAACGATCAATCTCTGTGGTTCCATGGGTGGGCCTCCATTCACAGGAGCTCCAATGGTTCCTGCTTCCGCTTCAGAAGGCCAACAGAAGCCGCTCCACGGTGTTGGTTCATGTCATATGGTCCCTCAGGGGGTGGCAGTCACCAGCCATGATGAACGGCCATCTGTTCAGCCAACCAGATTGACAAGTTGTCACAACAGACACCAGCCTATTTTGCTGAGGTGCTCACCTAAATCAGAAGGTGATTCAGGGCAGGTGGTCCCATGACGGGTCTGCTCACAACATCAACTGGCTGGAACTGAGAGCAGCCAGACTCGCCTTACAACACTTCTTTTTTTAAAAAAAAATTAAATTTGACATTTTCCAAACATTAAAATCACAATTACACTTTTACAGCTTTCTGTTATAGGTATTTCTTTTTTCTGATTTCAGGTTTTCTATTTTCCATTCTATTATTTTATAAATAGTCGTCTTTGTTTAGTTTCACATTTTTAAAGTATATACATCTATATACAATATTTCCATCTCTATTGCTTTCTAAATATATGCCATATCTCTTTTTGTTGTGTTTGCTATATGTTTCTTATGCATTGATTTTACATCTCTTTTCAAGCCATTTATACCACCTGTTCCATATCTTGTAGTACTCTGTTTCTTCTCTATCTCTTTTCCATTGTCAATTTGTCCATTTCTGAACATTCTAATTCCTTTTTTATGGTTTCTGCATTTCATGGAATGGTTTTTAGTTTCCAACTTCAGGGAAATGAGATTCTGGCAGCAGTGATTGTATAAAGCATTAAATATTGGATATCTTTACTAATATTTTTATTATTATTCCTGGAAGAAACAGCTCGGGGTTTATGTCAACTTTTTGTTCTATTATTTTTTCTAACCATTTTTGAATTTTGGTCCAGAATTATCCCCTGCGCGAGACTCCTTTTTCAAGGCAGCCGGCAGAAACCCCTCACTCAAAGAAGCGTTGACAATTCCCTGCCTTCGTCAACCCGTCTGAACTACACCAGTCGGAGGCCAGCCTGTCTCGGATCTGATCGATTTTATAATGCAGATAACATCCAAATTCCTCCGCATGACCCTGCAAGGGGGCATCCCGCGCCCTCTGATGAAGAAGGGAGCGGGTCACCCTAAACAGGGCGGCAGGCCGGTTATCTGCAGATGCAATAAGAGCGGAGAAGTAATTATGCTTCACCGCTTCTATCACCACTAGGTAGGTCTTCAAATGCGACCTTAGCAGTGTCTGGTCAGACTCGGAGCGGGTGGCCCTCCAACTGCTCTCTAGGCGTCTCTTCCAACGTTTCATCACCCTCAGCTTCTCGGAAAACCAGGGAGCCAAGGTTGTTCGGCGCCGGGCACGACCTTGTCCAGGGCCCCCTTGGCCACACTATTCCAAGCGGCCACTAGATCCTCAGTCGAGTCGCAGCTCAGGGTCCCAGGTATTGGCCCAAGCTCCATCTGGAACCTCTCAGGGTCCATCAGGTGCCTGGGGCCGAACCATCTTGTCGCTTCTGGTTCCGCCTCCCTGCGGTGGGATGCAGCAGTTGGAAAGCCCAGCCAAAGGAGAGAGTGATCTGACCATGACAGGGGTTCAACGTCTATTTCCCCTAAACCAAGATCACTCAACCACTGGTCCAGTGTGTGTCCTCCAGTGGGGGTGGGGTCATGAACTAACTGGGTCAGGTCCATGGCCATCATGGGGGCCATGGGGGCCATGAACTCCCGTGCCATCTCAGATGCTTCGGCTATAGATGGCAGGTTGAAATCCCCCATGACTAACAGCCTGGGGGGTCTCAACCGCCATCTCGGCTATCACATTGAGAAGCTTGGGTAGGGTTGCTGATATGTAGCGGGGAGCCAGGTACACAATCAGCAAGCCCAGCTGCCTCCCATGACCCCACTTCACACATAGTGACTCACAGCCAGCTGTCTGCAGCACAGTGGTCTCCCTCGGGTCCAGGCCCTCCTTTATAATAATTGCCACCCCCCCACCCTGACCCTGGGCTGTCGGCTGGTGAAATGCGCGGTAACCTGGTGGGCACATTCCAACAAGGGGCACCCCCTCTCTTGGCCCAACCAGGTCTCCGTAATACCCGCCAGGTCTGCCCCCCCTCCAAAACCAGATCGTGAATGAGGGGGGCTTTATTAACCATGGACCTGGCGTTACACAATATCAGCCGAAGGCCCAGGCCCTGAGATCCTGAACCCCCTAGGTCACAAGAGGAGCCGTGAGGGCCGAAGCGCGCCACCAATCACAAGCAGCGGGTGCGCCCTCCCCTTACGTAATATGGCCCTCGGCTTCTGCCATACCTGCCCCTCCCACACACAGTCCCAATAGAATAGCCCTCTGTTGGACAGACCTTCACCCCCTCCCTAATTCTTGACACTACGCATTATCAAATGTTTCTGGTGTGATTCCAAGTAAAAAAAGTTCAGGTTTAAAGTCTATATGCTTATGTGTCATTTTCTCCAGCCATATGTGGATTATAGTCCAGTATCTTTTAGCTTCAGGGCAGGTCCACCACATATAGGTAATAAGAGCCAGGCATCTGATGACATTTCCAGCATTTTTCAGACTTATTCTTGAACATTCTTGCAATTCTTGCTGGTGATAGGTGCCACCTTTAAAACATCTTATACAAGTTCTCTTTATAAGCAGTTGACATTGTCATTTTATAATTTTGTGTCCACAATTTTTGCCATTTGTCTAACTCAATCCCATGCCCAAAGTTTTTCCCCCAAGCTATCATAGTTTCTTTTACTTGTTCTTCCTGAAGCTTAAACTCTAACAAATAAGCATAAAGTTTTTAAATTACTTTTTCATCAACACCTCTTCACCTTTTCCCAGTTAAAAAACAAGGACTCTCTTATACAATGTCTTCTAAAATAACCATGCGTTTTAGTTCCTTTATACCACAAGAATGCATGCCAGCCCAACAGCAGGTCATGTCCCTCTAAGTCTAAAAGCCTAGTGTTTCTTAACGTTATCCACTCCTTGATCCACATCAAAGTTGTTGCCTGATAATATAATTCCCAGTCAGGTAGTCCCATACCACCTCTCATTTTGGCATCTTGTAAGACTTTGAGCTTTATTCTTGCTCTTTTCCCCTGCCATATACATTTTGAAACCATTTTATTCAAACCTTCAAAATAATCCCTGTCTGAGATCGTTTCCGGCTTCGGACGCGGACGGACGTGGAATCCACACGTCCGCCGCTGTGTTGCCTCAGCTGCGCCTTCGGGTGCAGGGGGGATGGGCATAATCCCTCCTTCCACACGGGCGGCTTGCGGTGAGGGCCCCTATCCCGACGGCGGTCGGGGGGGCTGCTCCCGCTTCGCCCCAGGGGCTGAGGAACTTTCGCGGGGGGAGTTTCCATTTCGCCGAAGGAGCTGGAACATGGAGGATTTTACAAGGAGCTGAAACGCCGGGGCTGAATGGCTGCGCCGAGGCTCCGGATTAGAAAAATGGTATGTGCCTTATTTGGACTTTTTTGCATTCAAGTTTACGGAAAGAGAAGATAGGGGGGAGTTGGAAACAACCCCCATGGAACTAAAGCGGCATTGGAGAAAGAGTCCCGCGATGCGGAGAGAGTGAAAGTGACAGCCGTTAGATTTATTGAAAAAAGAAATCTATGCTAAATAAGGGATTGCTGTTAGACAATGTATCCTGAGCCTTGCTACATTTTAAATTGATTGTTTCCACTTTTGTTTTTTTCACCCTGCCGGCAAGGCGGAAAGATGGCGTTCTTTTTGTTCCCAGGAGGAAATATTTTTTTTTGGAAATAAGCATTCCTCTATTTCAACAAAAATTAGATTAACTTTAAAATATATAAGAAAAGGACCTGTTCTGGTGTCTTTCGGTGCTCTCCTCCCTTGTGAAACCTTCTGTTTCTGTTTGGAAAGTTTTTTCCTTTTTTCTTTACTTTCTCTCTGGACGTTGCAAACTTAATTTGAATAACAGCTGCTTTTGTCTCGGACTTCACGGACTGCCCACCCAACAGCGCCATTTTTTCCCCTTTCTTCTACGCACCAACATTTAAAATTTTAATTATGGCATCAAGGAAACCTCCATCTGGGAAATCAAGCTCTGCTCCAGCATCTACAAAACCCAGTCCATCGTCACAACCCAAGATTTCAGCCTTGTTACAGAGGGAAACAGAAGTGGAGGATCCTAAGCCACCAACTCTTCAGCCATTAAACGTAGAGGAAATGTTTCAAAAAATAATGAATGAAATGCAACAAATCCGGAAAGACAATTTAAGTACAAGATTGGAACTATTGGAGGCGCAAAGAGAAATAACAAATAATAAACAAAAAATTGAGGGGCTGGAAGGGGGGGCAGTTGAGATGAAGGAAGAGATAAAAGACTTTAAGAAAGAACTTACAGATATTACTGGTCAAATGTCTAAAATTGATTTTGAATGCATGTCTTTCTTTTTAAGATTTCAGAATGTTCCAGAATTACCTAATGAAAATTTAAAAGAGCTGATGGCTACTATGTTAGCAGATTATATTAAGAAAGATAAGGAATTTATTTGGGGGGACATTGATTTCATTTATAGAATTAATTCAGCATTTGCCAGAATAAATGAGGTACCCAGAGAGATACATATTAAATTTATAAGAAGGTCAACGAGGGATGAGATACTGAGAGCGCAAAGAGGGGGCCCTTTGATGTATCAGCAGAACGAGGTGGCCATATTGAAGCAGATCCCAAAGAAAATACGAGATATAAGAAGGAATTATTCCTTCTTAACAAAAAAATTATACAAAAAGAGGGTGTGGTTCAAGTGGTTGATGCCTGAAGGGTTGCTGGTATTCTGGGAGGGAGGAAGAGTTAGAATCAAAACAGTAGAAGAGGCGCAGAATTTTCTTAAAAAACACTCCTCAATCCTGGATGATGGTGAGATGGGAATGGGAGGGGCCACGGGTCCGCCTACTGGTGGGGGGGAGGAGGAAGAGACTATAGCTAAGAGGCTCAGATCGCAAAAATAACTTGTTATCTTTTTTTTTATGATGGTAATTCCTGTACGGATGTCAATAGAATACACTAATTGAATGTATAAAATAATATGAAAATTTATGATGTTAAATGTATGTACCCCCTCCTTTTATTATTTTTTAATGGAATATGTACGAAGACTCGGAGGCGGTCATCAAACCCGATGTGGAAGCTCCAAAATATTATTCAACACCTTATTTACCCCTTTCCTGTTATAAATTGTTAAAATCAATAAAACTTTTTCAAACAAAAAAAAATAATCCTTGCCCAATCTAATTGGGATTGTCTGGAACAAATATAAAACTTTTGGCAGAATATTCATTTTTATTGTGGATATTCTCCCTATCAGTGATAATTGTAATTTCTCCCATTTCATCAAATCTGTTGCAATTTGTTGATTCAATCTAGAGTAATTATCCTCTTTAAGTGTACTACATCTGGCTGTCAAATAAATCCCTAAATATGTAACCCTATTCGTGACCTGGATCCTCAAATTTTCCGCTAGTTCCTCTTTCTGTCTTGATGGTATATTCTTTGTCAATATTTTGGTTTTATCTTGACTTCCGGTTCCGGCTCCAGCGGTGACGGGCGAGCCTAGCGCTCGCTCGCCGTTTTGTTTCTTTTTCTGCTCCCCCCCCGGGGGCGAGACGCCCCTTTTTTGGGGGTCTCCCATAAAGCCGCCCCCATGGCGGTGGGGGAAGCGACCCTTGTCCTCGGCTTAGGTGAAGGAGAACATGCTGCGGGGGGTTCTCCCTTTGCCAAAGGAAGACGGCGCCATTCGCAATCATGAAGAAGGCTAAACGGCTGAGTCGGAAGGCTTCCCGAGGCTTCAGCTGTGAGGGGAGAGTGAGTGTTTAAAAACTTTTTTTTCTGCTGTCAGCCGGGCTGAAAGGACTGGGAAGGGGGTGTTTGTTCTTAAACCCCCCCCTCGGACTTAAGCGGCACTCGGAAATGGCTTCTCGCGGCGAGAAAGCGGAAATCTTTAATCCTGACTGTTTGCAGCAAGGGAAAGTGATCTGCGGTTGTTTGCAACAATGTCTCTAGGTCTGGCTGAAACAATCTATTTTACCACTCTCTCCTCTGGGCTCTGAGTTTGGGCGGTGGAGGATGGCTTCTCTTTGTCCCTGCCTGACTATTTCACTTATGGAAAATTCCCAGCGTCTCTTTGCAATTTGGACTTCCTCTGGATATTAATGAAGAATTTTTTTTTCTTTTTGGATTTGTGATTTCTTTTCTGGAGTACCTTCGCTATTATACTCATTGAGTTGGAAAATTGTTTCTCTCTTGGTTCCTGAACTTTACAACTTTACAACCCTGAACTGAACTTTTGGCTCCTGAACTGCCTCACCAGCCCCACCCAAAAAACGCCATTTTAGTGGCATTGATTTTAACAACTAATCATGGCACAAGAAACAGCACTGGCAAGTTTAGAACAAAGGATGGCTTCTCTTGAATCTGTTATACAAACCTTGGTACAAGAAATTAAGGCCCAGAGGGCAGAAAATATTAACTTTAAGAAGGAGTTATTGGATACACGGAAACAACTGCTGGAAAACACACAGAAGAACGAAGAATTGGAAGGGGGGCTGGTGGGGGATAAGGGAGAGATTAAAAATGTTACTAATGAAGTTGTGGAAATAAATGGGCATGTGTCTAGGATTGATATGGAAAGAATGACATATTTTTTGAGATTTCAGAATGTTTTTGAGGAATCTGGTGAATGCCTCCCTGATCTTATGAGCACAATTTTAGCAGACTATTTACATAAACCTAAGGATGAGATCAGGGGGGACATTGACCTAGCCTACAGAATTAACTCAGCATATGCCAGGATAAATGAAGTACCTAGAGAGATACATGTGAAATTTGTTAGAAGGTCAACCAGAGAAGAAATCCTGAAAGTGCAGAGAGGTAGTCCATTAATCTACCAACAAAAAGAGGTTGCTATCTTGAAGCAGATCCCAAGAAAGATTAGAGATGCAAGAAGGAAATTTTCCTTCTTGTCTAAAACATTGTTTGATCACGGGATTTGGTTCAAGTGGGTGACACCCGAAGGGATGCTGGTGTTCTGGGAAGGAGGAAGAGTGAGGATTAAAACAGTTGCTGAGGCGGAAGCCTTTCTTAAAAAACATTCCTCTATCCTGGGGGAAGATCCAGGGGGGACGGAGGGGGCCACGGCCCCGCCCACTGGGGGCCAGGGAGGAGAAAAAGAAGATACAATTGCCAAGAGACTTAGATCGAAAAAATAACTTTGCCTTGATTTTTCTGATTAATTTTGCATAATATTTGTATTTGGATTTTTTGTAAATGTCTGACAGCATAGAACTGAGAATTTAGGTATATGTACTTGCTTTCACTTTGTAGTGTTATGGAAAATGTTTTTTTTTAATTGTTATCAATGTATTTTGAGGTCCCGGAAGGGCCGACGACTTTGACGTGAATGCTCTCAAAATTTCTTTGTATCCCTTACCCCACCCTACAGAAAAAATGTAAAACCAATAAAACTTTTTCAATATAAATATTTTGGTTTTATCTATATTTATTTTCAAACCTGCTACTTTTCCGTAATCCTCAATTCTTTCTATCAATTTAGGTGCAGTTTCACATGGTTCCTCAAGAATAAAAACTAAATCATCTGCAAACGCTTGCAATTTGTATTATTCTGTTTTGATTGTCATTCCCTTTATTTCTTCATCTTCTCTAATATTTCTATTTAAAACTTCTAATGTTAATGCAAAGTGTAAGGTGATAATGGGCAACCTTGTGTTGTGCCTCATTTTATTTCAATATGATCAGTAAGTTCTCCATTAATCATTATCTTGGCAGTTTGTTTGTGGTATATAGTGTGTATAGCATGTATAAAGTTTTTGTCAAAATTCATTTGTTCCAATTGTTGAAACATAAATTGCCAGTTCACATTATCGAAGGCTTTCTGTGCGTCAAGAAACATCAAGGCCATTTGTTTTTCAGAATATGCTTCATAATATTCCAAAGTATTCAGGATTATTCTTACATTATCTTTAATTTGTCTCTTTGGTAAAAAGCCATTTTGATCAAGACGTATAAACCTATTTAGGTATTTTTTGAGTCTTACTGCAAGTATTGATGCAAATAGCTTATAGTCTGAGTTTAATAAGGAGATTGGTCTATAATTCTTGATTTGAGTGAGGTCTGTTTCTTCCTTTGGTATCAATGAAATATATCCTTCTGACCAGGAGTATAGCATTTTACTTTCGTCCATAACTTCATTCATCACTTCAAGTAAAGGGAGGGATAATATTTCTTTCAAAGTTTTATAAAACTCTCCAGGTAAACCATCTGGCCCCGGGGCCTTCCCATTATTTTGTCTCTTAATAGCTTCTGTTAATTCCATCATCGTTATCTTGCCATTTAATGTTGTTCTGACGTCACAGGTATAGTAGGAAGTTTGGACTCCTGTAAGTATTGCTTAATATCTTGCTCTACTATATTTTCTTGTTCATACAACTTAGTATAATAATCTTGAATAATTTTCTTCTTTTCTTTATTTGTGTAGTGTATTTGTCCTTGTTCATCTTTTAAGTGTTGAATCTTCCTCATTTCTCTCTCCTTCCTCAGTTTATATGCCAACCATCTGCCTGGCTTATTTGTATTTTCAAAATAGTTCTGTCCATGCCAATTCCTCCTTTTCCAGTAAGTCCATTTTATGTTTAATTGTGTCCATTTTCATTTTAATATGTTTTCTTTGTGGGAATTTCCCGCCGCCCGGCCGCCTGCAGCTGAGAAGCGTGTGTGTGTGGGGGGGGGGGGGAACAGGGAAAGTTTTGCCGCGAGTGGCGGGGGGTGGGGTGGGGATTTGCGCAGCTTAGCGCGCCCTTGTTCTGCTGCCCCTAGCCGGCAGGCTTTAAAGGCCGAGCGCTGGCTGAAGGGCTCGGCCTTTGAAGCCTGCCGGCTAGGGGCAGTGGAACAAGAGCGCGCTAGGCTGCGCAAACCCCCACCCCACCCCCGCCACTCGCGGCAAAACTTTCCCTGTTCCCCCACACACACACACGCTTCTCAGCTGCAGGCGGCCGGGCGGCGGGGAGGGCAGGCTAAGGTGAGTGAGCACAGCAGCCCCGGGATGAAGAGGCTCCGCGGGGGGCGGGCGGGCGGGCACGACGACAGACAGACAGAGAGAGGCACAGACACAGAGAGAGACAGGGAGCAGAGGGGGGAATCAGAGAGTGACAGACACACACACAGAGACAGAGAGGGAGGGAGGGAGAGAAAGAGAGAGACGCAGAAAGTGATTAAGTGCGTGAATGCGAGACAGACACACACACACACAAACACAGAGTGATAGATGGGCGGGGTTCGCGCAGCCTAGCGCGCTCTTCCGCCCCGCCCCCCGCGCCAACAGGGAAAGCAGGCCCGGCAGCTTCAAAACTAAAGCGCCTGGGTCTTGAAACTTTCCCTGCTAGGGATACACGAGCGAGCCACGTGTTCCTTAGATACTTCCGGGTCCACGATCCAAAGGGCTCGCTTGGGATCCGGAAATTTGACGAAAGGGCTTGCGCGAACCCCTGCGAGCCCTCAGGAACCCACCACTGATCTAGATCTAATTTTTTTGCCCGCTCCACTTAATTGTATAGTCTATTATCAACCCTCTGGCGACTTCCTTCATTGAATCCCATCTCTTCTTCAAATATGTACTTCTTGTAGACAAATTACATCTGATATTAACTTTTCCAGTTTATGAAATATTTTCCTCCTTTTAATTGGGGAGTTAAGTCCATTTATATTAACTGTAAACATGTTGTTTTCTTCCATATTTATGTTTTATAGGAAGGGTTTATAGCTCTGGTTGATCTTATTTCTCTCAGTTCTCTAACTCTTACCCCTCCTAGAGCCTCTTCTTTTATAACAATTCCAACTACTGCACCCTCTAACATCTCCATCTCAATCACAGGTGCATCTAACAATCATAACAGTGAATCTTCTTTGTCAGTCTTCTCCGCTGTCCCTTTGAAGTGGTCTTTATAAAAAGATTCTGCTTTTTCTAAATGTCAATTCTGTATCTCTGCCTTCCCAAGAGAATATTAAACCTTCCGGTATGAGCCATCTATACTGGACACCTTTCCTAATCAAAATTGTAGTCAAGAATTGGTATCTTCTTCTCTTTTCTCTCACCCTTCTTGGGATTTGTTTTAAAACCATAATTTCCTTTCCTCTGTATTCAAGTTTTCTGTCTCTTATTTTCTGCAGTATTTGAAATCTCAGTACTTTTTTGGTAAATCTTACATGTACTTCTCTTGGGAGTGTGTTTCTAGTCGCATATCTTGTGTTTACTCGAACGGCATCGTCTATACCGTCTCTCACCTGGTCTTGAGGAATCTCCAAAATCTCAGCCAGAATTTCAGGTATTATTAGAAGCATATTCTCTCCTTTTTCTTCTATTATTTTTTGAAATATTAGAAAGTATTCAGCATGATCCATCTCCCATCCTATTGTTCCAGTGCTTTCTTTTTCCATATCACTCAATCTAGTATCGAAATCTTCGTCTTTTTTTCCTCTTTCTTCAAAATTTTCCTTCATCTGATGGATAGATTCCTCCTGCTTCATCATAGATTGCTCCTGCTTCGTCATCCACTGCTGCATCATTTCCATTTTTCTTTCTGTTAGGGCCATTTTATTTTCTATGTTCTCTATTTTTTGTTCTATCGTCTTCATCTTTTTTCCATGTCTTCAGATCTCTTTACCATTGTATCTAATTTTCCTTCTGTGCTTTCCCTCCCCATCCGTAATTCTTGCAAGACTGTCTCAAGTGTTGTACCTTTCTCCTTTTCTTGTTTTTCTTGATGAAGCATTGCCTATATTGTCCTTTGGCCACTTTCTGGTCATTGTTGCCAAGCCTGCTAGTGTCATCTTCCTACTCATGTTCCAGGCTTTATTCTTTCTCCTTTGAGCCATAATTTAATCTACTACAAAATTATCCATTATTAAAAAGATAGAGGGAGTAGGTACAAGATAAGGAAAACAGCAAGAAAAGAAAGAAGAAAAGGAAGAAAAGTAGGCAAGGAAAAAGAGAAGGTAGAACAGAGAACCTAATTCAAAAAATAAGTAAAAAATAAAAAATGAAGAATAAAAAAAATGAAGAAATAAAAAAATATCAATATGATAATAAAAGAAAAAAGAAGGAATCTGTTGATCTAGAATCAAAAGGAAAAAAAGGAAGGGGGGGGGAGAAAGAAAGAAAAGAATTTTCTAAAAAATCCAAATAAATCCACAGTGTAAGATCTGGAGGAAAATAAAAACAAAAAAGTAAATAATAGAGAGCAAAAAATCTATATAAATAAAAATGTAAAATAATTTGTGCAAAGCCGCTAATCTCAAAAACTACTGCACCAATTTACACCAAATTTTCACACAATGTTCCCAAGGACTTCCGATAATATAATATGTACTTATGTTATCCCTAGCACATGTGTGTCATGTGCAAGGTACACAAACGTAAAATGTACCCACTGATCAGGTTTTCACCTCCCTGTAGCTCCACCCATCCGGCTGCTGCTTATGATGTGGCACACACACACCCTTCATAATTCCAACAGTCATTTCCTTAGCAACCAAATAAGCTTCCAACATTGCCACACTGCATAGATGCCTGCTAGGCTGAAAACTAGGCCTTGGGGATGACACACTTCCAGGGGGCCATTTTGGTCCCAGGAGGCTGCATGGTAGGTACAGGGATAGAGAGAGAGAGTGGGAAAAATACGGTAGGTAGGTAGGTAGAGAGAGAGGGAGAAATACAGTAGGTAGGTAGGTAGGTGGAGAGAGGGAGAAGTATGGTAGGTAGGTAGGTAGGTAGAGGGATAGAGAAGGAGAGGGAGAAATACAGTGTACGTAGGTAGGTAGGTAGGTAGGTAGAGAGAGAGAGGGAGAAATACAGTGAACGTAGGTAGGTAGGTAGGTAGGTAGGTAGAGAGAGGGAGAAATACAGTAGCTAGGTAGAGAGAGAGAGTAATACAGTAGGTAGGTAGGTAGGTAGGTAGAGAGAGGGATAAATACAGTAGGTAGGTAGGTAGGTAGGTAGGTAGAGGGAGAGGGAGAAATACGGTAGGTAGGTAGGTAGGTAGGTAGGTTGAAAGAAAGAAAGAAAGAAAGAAAGAAAGAAAGAAAGAAAGAAAGGGAGAAATACAGTAGGGAGGGAGGGAGAGAGAGAGGGAGGGAGAAATACAGTAGGTAGGTAAGTAGGTAGGTAGGTAGAGAGTGAGAGGGAGAAATACAGTAGGTAAGTAGGTTGGTAGAGTGAGAGAGGGAGAAATACGGTAGGTAGGTAGAGAGAGGGGGGAGAAATACAATAGGTAGGGAGAGAGAGAGAGAGGGAGAGAGGCAGAAATACAGTAGGTAGGTAGGTAAGTAGGTAGGGAGAGAGAGAGAGAGAGAGGGAGAGGGAGAAATACAGTAGGTAGGTAGGTAGGTAGGTAGGTATGTAGGTAGGTAGGTAGGTGGGGAAATACAGAAGGTAGGTTGGTTGGGGGTTATACGGTGGTTGTGTGTACATGTTTGTGTGTGCAGATGTACATCTACACACAGATTGGTTAGCCATTTAACCAGACTGGGCCACAGCAACGCGTGGCCATTTATTTTTAATTTTTTTAATTTTTTAAAATTTATACCCCGCCCTTCTCCTTGTTAGGACCCAGGGCGGCGCACAGGCATTTTAAAAAACACAAAATACAATAAATATCAATTAAAATCTAATTAAATTCATCAACCTGTGCTAAAAATCCAATATTAAAAACCCTTACCAAATTATAAATTTTCTTTAAAAAGTCAGAAACGGGGGGCTATTCTAGGCCGGCTTGTTGGAATAAGTACGTCTTAAGACGTTGGCGGAAGAGGCGGAGGTTCGAGATAGTGCGAAGGTAGGTCGTTCCAGAGGGCCGGGCCCGCCACAGAGAAGGCCCTTCCTCTGGGTGTCGCCAACCGGCATTGCCCGGCCGACGGCACCCGAAGAAGACCCTCTCTGTGGGAGCGGATCGGGCGAAGGGATGTATGGGGCAGGACGCGGTCTCGTATATAGCTAGGCCCCGAGCCATGTACAGCTAGTAAAAAATAAAAGATGACTATACTCCTAATTCAAAGATTGCAATCTTTGACCAAAAGCGTAAAAAGCGGCAAAAAAAAGGAAAAGGAAAAACAAGAGAATAAAAGTTATCTCCTCTTAGACAAAGTATTCCAAACATCACAGCCAGATCAAATAGTCCATAAAAAAAATCCAAACAAAGTTTTTTTTTAAAAAGCTTTCTTTCTTCCTTTGATGTAGAAGCCTCTTTAAGGTCACTCCAATTCCCATTTGATTGTTCCTCTCATTCGCCTTCCTTGCTAAATAACCAAAGTCTGATGTTTCCACAAGGAGTACTTAAAAAGACAGCTGCAACCCAGTCTTACGGCCTTGGATAATAAAATTTTCCCTAAACAGACCCAGCCATAAAGATTTAACACTTTTTCCCCCTGCCTGTGTGGCAGTATTAAAATGTAACCAATCAGCAATTAGCCTTTCTTCTTCCTTTTAAGAATAAAGAAAGACTTCCTGTTCCGCTTCTGGCGGCGACGGACGAACTCTGGGGTTCGTCCGCCGTTTTGTCCCTCTTTCGGCCCCTAACGGGGCGGGGCACCCCCTTTTTTTCTTTTGGGGGGGGCCCTCTGCAGGGCTGGCTTGCCTGGGCTGGTCCATCCTAGCGGCAGCTGGGAGGCGGTCCAGGTCTTCAGCCCAGGAGGAAGGGGGCATGCTGCAGGGGGCTTGGTTCCCTTCGCCAACGGAGGACGGTAACAATTAATGAATTTGGAGAGAGCTGAAGGCGGATCGGAAGCCTTCCGGGGCTTTGGCGGCGAGAGGGAGAGGGAGTGCTTTTTAAAACTATTTTTCTTTGCTGGCAGCCTGGACTGAAAGAACTGTGGAGGGGGGTGTTTGTTTGTTAAACCCCCCCTCGGTTTAACAGCGGCGGTTAGAAATGATTCCTCGTTGTGAGGGAGTTATTTTGTATCTGGCTTTTTTTTTCTAAGCAAGTGAAAGCAGTTTGTGGCTTGTATCTACAAATGTATCTAAGTCCGGCTGGCTTGAAACAATTATATGTTTGACTTTCTCCGGCTGGTTCCCAGGCAGGGCGGCGGAAGATGGCTTCCCTTTGTTCCTGAATAGTTATTTTTGTTTGTGGAAAAATACCAACATTTCTTGGTGATTTGGACTGCCTCTCTCTACCAATGAAGAAATTTTTGGATTGATTGATTCCTTCTCTGGAGTGCCTCCTTTGTTTGAATAATTGATTTTGCAACTTGCTCTCTTTGGGGATTTTATAAACTTTCTACAACTTTGATTTGGACCTTGTTCTTCTGACTTGCCACAGCGGCCCCACCCAAAAAACGCCATCTTAGTGGCACGGATCTTAACAGCTTACTATGGCTTCTATCACATCAGAAGTGGCAGGATTGGAAAGAAGAATGACAGCTCTGGAAGAAGTGTTACAAACTTTGGTGCAGGAAATTAAAGGACTAAGACAAGAAAATAAGGATTTCAGACAGGGACTTATGGAAACACAGAAACAACTAAAGGAGAATATACAGAAGACCGAGGAATTGGAGGGGGGGCTGGCTGGGGCAAAGGGGGAACTTAAAAATGTTAAAACTGAAGTTGGAGAATTAACTGGGCATATGTCAAGGATGGATTTTGAAAGAATGTCATACTTTTTAAGATTTCAGAACGTTTCTGAGGTAGATGGTGAATGTCTTCCTGATCTCATGAGTACAATTTTAGCAGAATATTTGCATAAACCCAAAGATGAGATCAGGGGGGATATTGACCTAGCCTACAGAATAAATTCTGCATATGCCAGGATAAATGAGGTACCCAGAGAGATACATATTAAATTTGTTAGGAGGTCAACCAGAGAGGAAATTTTGAAGGCTCAGAGAGGTGGTCCGTTAATTTACCAGCAGAAAGAAGTCGCTATCTTGAAACAGACCCCTAAAAAGATTAGAGAGATGAGAAGGAAGTTTTCCTTCTTATCTAAAAAATTGTTTGACCACGGGATTTGGTTTAAGTGGGCGACGCCCGAAGGGATGTTGGTGTTCTGGGAAGGAGGGAGAGTTAGGATTAAAACAGTTGCTGAGGCGGAAGCCTTTCTTAAAAAACATTCCTCTATCCTGGGTGAAGATTCGGGAGGGGCAGGGGGGGCCATGGCCCCGCCCGCTGGGGGCCAGAAAGGAGCGCAGGAAGATGTAATTGCCAAGAGACTTAGATCTAAAAAATGAATTTGTTTGGTTTCTTTTTTTTTACTAACCCAATGTAACTTTTTATGTTTGTACATGTCTGCCAGCATAGAATTTAGAATTTAGAATTTATGATGTATGCACTCACTTCCATCTTGTAGTATATTGAAAAATGTATTACCAATGTTTTATTAAGAGGCCCTGGAGGGGCCAACGATTCCGTCCTGAAAGTTCTCAAAATTTCTTTGTATTTTACCTTACCTATATCCCTTACCCTATCCTCTTGAAAAAATGTAAAAACTAATAAAACCTTTTCAATAAAAAAAAAGAATAAAGAAAAAAAACCCCAAGATTTAAAAATTAAGGGAAGAACATAAGCACACAAAAAAAATTTAAGATTAAAAAGAAAATAATAAAAAGAAAAGTACCTTAATGAATAGTCTCTAATAGTTAAAGAAATAAATCCATTCCATTCCTTCTGTTCAGAATAGAGAAGAGTCCAAACTTCTAATTGAAAAAGGAAGTGCAAAAACCAGGATATTTACAATTAACAATTCCGCCACTTCACTTCAGATTACTATCTATTTTGCCTTAGGTTTCCATCTCAGTGTGTTCTCTTACAAAGTAATAAATTTAAAAAGAAAAGGTTTTCTCACCAAACGGCATGTTTTCTTAGCTGTTTATCTTGTGAGGCTGTCGGCTGCTATATCCACCACCTGAGGGGGGGTGGCGGCACTAAAATGCTGGGAAACAGGAGTTTCTCCCTGACCTCCAGAGATTTTGCGAATATCTCTGGGGCCTCCAGGAATTCCCCTTCCTCTTGTCATCTCTAAGTGCCGACTTGGGTCTATTTTTAGACCGTCCCAGCGTTAAAGGGTCAGAGGCTTTACCGGAGTTCCGGGAAAGCCTCTGTGCTGCGGCGACGCCATACCCACTCCTCAAATTTGAACTAATTTTTTGATATGTATGTTTGTATGAAAATGTCCTCAATTTGATTTTAACTGTTGGCAAATATATGGGTATAGTTAAAACAACTTTTGTATAATAGCAAGTGTTTCAAATTGAAATATGCTATGCCTCACCAGATCTAAAAAAGGGGGAAATCAAAATATATTATATATTGAATATTCCCGAGGCACCTTACAGTAGATGCTGCAATTCACAATATAAGTTACAACTAGTAGCATTATATAAATATACACCATGTATTTTTTTCAAAGCCAGAATGGCAATTTCAGTTGTTAATAGGATTATCTTGCGAAGCGCAAGTTGAGGGGGTTTTTGGGGAGGTTTTTAATTCGGCTTTTAAGGGGTTCCAGGGAGGAGGGGAAAATAGTCCTGGGAGGGGACAGCAAATGGGGCCGGCAGGCGGAAGTAGGGTAAAGGAGGAAGGGGAGGGGGGGTCATTCCTACGGTGACTTTTTCCATCGACTCGGTCTTGGGGAGGGGCAGGGGCGGAGGGAGACGGAATGGTCATCATCGGTTGGAAGACCGTGGCCGCTGGATTCAGACGGTCACGTGCTCCAACTCTCCGTTCTCCCATCGCAGACTAGGTGGGCAGGAATCACAGACCCGGGGCCCTAGGCTAATGTTATGCAACGCCAGGTCCGTGGTTCAGAAAGCTCCCCTCATCCATGACCTTGTGTCAGAAGGGGACCCGGACCTGATGGGTATAACGGAAACCTGGTTGGGCCACGTAGGGGGTCTACCCCTCGTGGAAATGTGCCCACCAGGTTACCGCGCTTTCCACCAGCCTAGGGCCCTAGGGAGGGGTGGGGGAGTGGCGATTATGGTTAAGGAAGGTCTTGAGCCGAGGGAGACCACAGTCCCTCAGACAACCGGGTGTGAATCTCTCTGCGTGAGATGGGGCCTAGGGAGGCAGTTGTGCATGTTAGTTGTATACCTGGCTCCTCGCTATGCAACAATAGCCCTGCCCGAGCTCCTAGAGGTGATAGCCAAGGCAGCAGTTGAGACCCCCAGACTGGTAGTCATGGGGGACTTTAACTTGCCATTGGCGGGCGAAGCCTCTGGAGCAGCTCGGGAGTTCATGGCCTCCATGACGGCCATGGACCTGACCCAGGTAGTTTTAGGCCCCACTCACGAGGGGGGAAACACGCTGGATCTGATCTTTGTCTCGGGACAGTGGAGCTGTGATCTGGGAATAGGGGACCTAGCCATCACTCCCTTGTCATGGACAGATCACGCTCTCCTTCAGCTGGACTTTCCAATCGCTACACCTCACCGCGGGGAGGCGGAACCGGATACTCCTAGATGGTTCCGCCCCAGGCTCCTAATGGACCCGGAAAGGTTCCAGAGGGAGCTTCGGCCAATGCCTGTGACCCTGCCTCACGACTCGACTGAGGACCTAGTGGCTGCATGGTTAAGTGCGGCCGCAGGGGCCTTGGACCAAGTCGCGTCCTTGCGGCCTCTCTTGCGGCGACGAATCACCCAGGCTCCCTGGTTTACTGAGGAGCTACGGGAGATGAAGCGCCACAAGAGACGCCTAGAGAGCAGATGGAGATCCTCTCGCTCTGAAGCCGACCGAACACTAGTGAGAACCCATATTAGGGCTTACTTAGTGGCGATAAGAGTGGCCAAACGTGAGTATTGTGCCACCCTTATTGCATCCGCAGATAACCACCCTGCCGCCCTGTTTGGGGTGACCCGCTCCCTCTTTCATCAGAGGACGCGGGAAGCCCCTCTGCAAGGGCGAGCAGAGGAATTTGGGATTTATCTGCAGAATAAAATCACTCGGATTCGGAATGAGCTACCCTCCATCGACAGTGGCCCGGTGGGACTGTCCGAGACTAGTCTTGAGGTTCCTTCTTGGGAGGAGTTTGACTTTGTTACCACCAAGGATATGGACAGGCTGTCAAGGAAACTTAGGGCGACCACATGTTTATTGGACCCGTGTCCCTCCTGGCTTGTACTGGCATCCTGGGAGACGACACGAGGCTGGCTCCAGGGCATTGTCAATGCATCTTTGAGTGAGGGGTCCTTACCTGCCATCTTGAAAGAGGCGGTAGTGAGGCCTCTCTTCAAGAAGCCGTCCCTGGACCCAGCTTTATTAGAGAACTATCGTCCGGTCTCCAATCTTCACTTTCTGGTGAAGGTTGTTGAGAGTGTGGTGGCCCAACAGTTCCCGCAACACCTGGAGGAAGTTGATTATCTAGACCCGCGCCAGTCCGGCTTCCGGCCCGGTCACAGCATTGGTCGCGTTGGTTGACGATCTCTGGAGGGCGCGGGATAGAGGATATTCCTCTATCCTAGTCCTATTAGACCTCTCGGCGGCTTTTGATACCATTCGACCATGGTATCCTATTGCACCGACTGGGGGGGTTGGGGCTGGGAGGCACCATTCTGCGGTGGTTCTCGTCCTACCTCTCTGGTCGGTCGCAATATGTGTTGACGGGAGGGCAGAGGTCAGCCTCGAGGCCTCTCTTATGTGGGGTTCCTCAGGGGTCGGTCCTCTCGCCCCTCCTATTTAACACATATATGAAGCCGCTGGGTGAGATCATCCGTGGTTTTGGGGTGGAGTACCACCTGTACGCTGATGACACTCAGCTGTACATATCCACCCCAAACCACCCCAACGATGCCGCCGAAGTGCTGCCCTGGTGTTTGGAAGCCGTACGGATCTGGATGGATGGTAACAAACTCAAGCTCAACCCTGCCAAGACTGAGTGGCTGTGGTTTCCGGCACCCCGGTTCAGCCAGATTACTCCAACTCTGGCCATTGGGGGCGAAACACTGGCCCCCGTGGAGAGGGCAATTTGGGTGTCCTCCTGGATTCCCGGCTGTCCTTGGAGGACCATGTGGTGGCCGTGGCCAGGGGGGCGTTTCATCAGGTACGCCTGATGCGCCAATTGAACCCCTTACTGGACCAGGCTGCCCTTCGCACAGTCACTCAAGCTCTCGTGACGTCCCGACTCGACTACTGTAATGCTCTCTACATGGGGCTTCCCTTGAGGTGCACCCGAAAGCTACAGCTAGTCCAAAACGCAGCCGCACGGGTGATTATGGGAGCCACTAGATGCTCCCACATAACACCGATCCTGCGCGAGCTGCATTGGCTTCCTGTGGCCTTTTGGGTGCGTTTCAAGGTTTTGACGACCATCTTTAAAGCGCTCCATGGCTCGGGGCCTAGCTATATGCAAGACCGCCTCCTGCCACATACATCCCTTAGACCGATACGCTCCCACAGAGAGGGCCTTCTCAGGGTACCGTCGGCCGGACAATGCCGACTGGCGACACCCAGGGGAAGAGCCTTCTCTGTGGCAGGCCCAGCCCTTTGGAATGACCTACCCCCTGAATTACGTACCATCACCGACCTCCGCCTCTTCCGCCAATGTCTAAAGACATATTTGTTCCAACAAGCCGGCCTAGCCTAATCTCCCGTGGGGACTTTTAGGAAGTTTTTAAATTGGTATTTTAAATTTGGTTTTAGTACAGGATGCGAATGTTTAATATTTATTTTAAATTATATATTTATCTTTGTATTCGTATGTTTTTAAATTTCCTGTACGCCGCCCTGGGTCCTTTGTGGAGAAGGGCGGGATATAAATGTAAATAAAATAAAATAAAAAATAAAATAAAAATCTCTGATTCAGTATAACAAACATTGTTTGGTATAAATGTCTATGGAGATTCTCATTCAGGGCATGGTTGTCCCAAAGGTGCTTTTCCCAAAGGCAACTATACTTTATTGGGTTTTTTCTTTGACAATGATTTGCTTCTCATCCAAGAAGAAACTTTTGGAAAAGCACCTTTGGGACATTGTTTGGAGTACAAGCAGAGGTGAACATGCCTGTAACTCCTTAAAACAGTTGTTCTTTTCCTGAGATTATGCTGCTGCAAATTCCTGGGAAAAGATACCATTGGTTTAAGGAGTTACAAATGCTATATATATATATATATGTTCTCATATTTGCCAGAAGACTTGCCCATCTCTGGATTAATAGTCAACTGCCAAACCAAATTCTCTAAAATGTAATCATGATATTGTAACACTTTATTAATGTTTTTATTTTCCTCTAAATCCCTCACATACTTTAGCCCAATACCTAGAATGTTACTGTCTTTCCTGCAGTAATCTTTTTCCCTCCTTTTACATCCTTATAAAGTCTTTCTAATTTCCATTTTTACAACTATTAATTGCTTTGAACTGTTTTAGTGTTTTAAGTTGATTAAATCAGTCATTTGTATTATTGAGATCAGTGTTAATAATTGAGCGTAAATAGAAAGTACCATGTAAAAATTTACATGCGATCTACATGTCGGCACTTGATGCGGCCACCAAGTGGTACGCTGCAAACAATCAGCACAACTGGCCTCAGCTAGTGGGACCAGCCCGACCCTTCCCACGGTTCTTGCAGGCTAAGACCGCAGCAAAAGAACTTGCAACCTTCAATGTGGTACTCGAGTCAGTGTCCTGGAGAAGAAGGCGAAGACTCTGATTTCCGGTAAGTCCGAGAAATCTTTGGCAAATAGGGGAGATGAGTTGTAATCTTTTCTCCTGGTAGTAGGAGCATGTGAATACTATGTGAGCTAGCGATTCCAAGGATTGGCTGTCACATGAGCAGTGGGTGGACTTTACACCCCTGGAAAGTCTGCTATCTAGGGCATTCGAGGGGATCACGTTAAAACATGCCTTTATGAATGCCAGCTTGTGTTTGATGGAAGATAGCTCGGAGAGATTTTTAGGGGGGTGCATCAGGGGAATAATGCCGAGAGAGAATGGAGAGTAAATTCCTACACCAAGTGCCAGGTTCTGTTGCCTTTCGATGTCGTCCAATCGTTGGAATATCAGCGATATGGCAGCAGCGGGGCCAAGTGTAAAGGTTTCAATAGGGGAGATTCCTATCTTTATGAGCTTGGTGTGGATGTTACGGGCCCAAGGGCTGTGGAAGTCATCCCGCCATAAGCACTATCCCAAGTAATAGGCTGGGAGTCTGGCCCATAGGGCCAGCCAGTAGCCAATTGTACGTTTCCACAAAATGGTGTCGAGCGATGGTATGCCCAATTCCAGACGGATTGCAGCATTGCTCACACAAGGGGGGGGACTCCCATTAAGCGGTGTAGGAACTGGCTTTGGACAGACTCAAGACGGGAAATGTTAGCAGGGACCCAAAGAGGAGGGCCATATGAAATGGCAGCTATCACCTTTGCCCTGTATACTTTTAGTACTGAGGGAATATGGTGGGCGCCCTCCGAGTAGAAAATGTGCAGGACAGCATACAAGGAGGTCTTGGCCTTGTTGCGAAGGAACACAACCTGTGAAAGCCACTTGGCATTAGATTGGAAAAAGATGCCTAGGTATTGAAATCTGTGGACCTGTTCCACTGGTATGCGGTCAAGCTTCCATTGGTGGAGTTTCCTGCTTCTCGAAAAAATCATGATCTTAGACTTGGAATGGTTGATGTGCAGTTGGTTCTTGGTGCAATAATTGGACAGAATTTTAAGGGCCCTAAGCAAACCTACCCGGGAAAAGGAGAGGATTGCCGCGTCATCTGCATAAAGCAGAAGCGGGCACCTATAGTCGGCTAGTCTAGGGGCATGTATGTAATCGAGTTGGTTCATTAGCGCCCTTCTCCAATCACTGATGTATAGGTTAAAGAGAAGGGGTGCTAGTATACATCCCTGCCTGACTCCTTTGTTAATGGGGATGGCTTTGGAAAGGTCCCCTTGGGGGGTAAGGCGCACTTTTGCCTCTGTCCCCTCATGCAGTTGGGAAATGAGCCAAAGTAGCCTTTTCAGTAGCATCGAAAATCCTTTGGTATTGGCCTCAATTGAGGCAACATGGGAAGGGTGATCTTGAGGACTATTCAAATGTGCATTCAGAGTGAGGGGAAGATGATCCCTGAATATCAAGGCATCCACTTTAAAGGAGGAGATATGAGGTAGAAAGGCTCTTGAGACCAGGGCGTAGTCTATAACACCATTTCCCTTTTTGGCTATATGAGTAAATTCCCCGGGAACATCCGGGGCACATCTGCCATTGAGCGGGAAAAGGTCTAACTTGACGGTAAGAAGGACCAGGTGGATCCCTGCTCTGTTAACTGTCAGGTCTTTAGAGACCCTCTCTTTTATGGTCTCCAGGGGATGATCATCCCTATTTGGTCCCACCCACCAACGGGAAACTACCAAGATTTCCCAAGACCCCGCTGTACGGGCATTTAAATCCCCCGCCAGAAGAACCAAGGAGTGGGGAAAACTGAGTATAGTAGTCTTAAGGTATTCTTCCAGACCATCCCACCCCGCATCCAGGTCCTTGTAAGAGCCCCCAGGAGGAAAGTAGACGTTAAACACCAAAAGGGAAACCTTCCCGACAGACATCACGCATGTGGGAGCATAGGGTGGGTGGGAGTCCAAATAAACAAGGTTCGCATGCAGGTCCAGGGAGATACCTATTGCAAGTCCGCCCCTTGGCCGGTCTCCATGGGAAGAAGGAACAGCAGGCATAGATGTAACCTCATAACCACACAAGAGGATATCGTTGACCTCCCACGTTTCCTGGAAGAAAAAGATCTGGAATTTTTTGAGATAGTTCATAAAGTCCGGGTCAGCCTTTTTGGACAACCACCCTGCAATATTCCAACTGATAATAGGCCAGGGAATGTCCGAGGGGTTGGACTTTAGCTGTCAATTGGGAACTGCTAGAGGCTGGTGAGCAGACGGGATAGGCTTTTGGCAGAAGAAATATGTGACCTTGCCTTGTTTATCAGTTTTTGTTATGTCTGGCTTAGTTTTGCTGCTGTTTTGGGATCTTGACAAATTCAAGTACTGATGATGGTTTGGATGTTGTGCAGGAGGGTCTGTCGGAGGAGATGCCTGTATGCTGTCATTAGCATCAGTGCAAATACAGCCATTTCTCAATTTGAAAACAGTAACTGATGGAGAGGGGGGGTGCCCGACGGTGCTGAATTGGCAGACTGGCTGTTTGGGAAGGTTGCAAGGGTGGCACTTCAGTGTGGGTATTCCTCAAAGCGCAAGAGGGCCGGGTGTACGGAGGGGTGGATGCGGGACCTGCAAGTCCCTCAATGACAAGGGGATCAGGAGATCGGGCTCTGGAGGGGGAACCTCTTGTCTGGGGGATATGTTCTAGGCCTGGATGGAGTGCCGGCCGGTTTGTAGATCCAATAGTTGTAGCCGGCGCAGGTCTTTCAGCATCCCTGTGGTGATTCTTGCACACCATTCCTGACCAGGATCGAGTGGTCTTGGGAGCAGGATTCTTCCCAAGAGGGGTTAGCTGTGTATTTGTAAAGCATCTCTGCAGAAATACTCCCAGGTGGTTTAAATGATTACGAAGACCATAAAGGAGCTATGGGATCTTGGCTGAGCCGAACTTAAGGATCAGTCGTTTGTGGTTGGAGGTGCTGGGAAGCCATTCCACAGAGAGCAGGTCTTTATTTAAAATATGGGAATTGGTAAAAAACCTCGGTGTGGATAAAATAGATTTGCTGGTAGTCCAGTCGTGCTTGTTAAAACAGGTGTGAGCCAGGTTCAAGCATATATTGTGCGGCAGCAATTGGAGCCTTGCTGGATGCTTCAGGCACAAGGGAGCGTGTTCAACCATTAGCTGCGAGCCCAATGGACGACTTGGGTTTCTGGTAGACTGAGACACAAATAATAATAATAATAATTTTTATTTATAACAAAGAGTGCCTTGTCAAGGGAGACCACTCTACTCTCCAACAGTCCGATAGAGGTCCGCAAGGACGAGATTTATTCGGTCAGTCGGAGACAAAACTGCTGCAAAAGGTGAACATCAGATGGCCAAATAGAGTCAGAATCAACTAGAGGCAACCACTCCCGCAAAAAGGACAGGGAGGGAAGGGGGCAGGGTGAAACGGGGCCTGCCTCTGTTGATGTCGTTGAGATCAGTGTTTGTTATTCTTTGAAAACAATTTGAGTTTATAACTTCATTTACAAAGCAGACAATATCCTTCTTTCCTTTAAGGACAATATTGATTACCATTGAAGCAAACATACATACATACATACATACATACATACATACATACATACATACATACATACGATATGTTTTTGTGCTGATAAATAAATAAATAAGGGAGACTAGTATACATCTATTTCAAGCTATTTAACTCTCATCAGCTAGCCATATCCTTACTGGGATTCGAACCTGGGAAGTATTACATGTGAGGCAGTTGTAATTGCCACTAGACCACAGGTTCTCCTCCTGATCAACTGAGTGTGTGTGTGTGTGTAAAGTGTTAGAATTCACTAAAAAGGTTAAAATTGAAGTGAGTAATCTTTGGCACATAATCCACAATTGTTAATTTTAGCTCTATGCGTAGGAGCTGTTATGAGTTGAACAGCTTGCTCTAGCCTTCATTAGAGAAGAAGCACACAGTTTTTGAGACAGGTGGAACTGGATCAAGCTGTGAAAGTGATTTGCTTGAAGCTGGTCATTAGGGTTAGAAATATGGTCTCTTTATCTTTTAATTTTAACTATGATTATAACTCTTATTATTGGTTTTACTCTTTGTCCTTTTTTTTCTTTCTTGCCAGGTTGATGACAGTACTTTGTCAAATTCAATAAAGGAACAGCATGGAAACTATCATCCTGAATTGTTAATTCAGGATGGCATTCACATTATCATTGATCACTTGTGTGGATTTAACCAGTGAGGAGCAACAGAATCTAAACGGAAAGTATCAAGAGTTATTATTGAAGGTAATTCACATCTTTGTTATCTACTAATGGCAATAGATTTTGTCTATGTGTATACCTGTAACAATATACATGTGGATTTTGCATGAATATAATTGCTAGAGTACATACCAGATCATACAATTTGTAAAATTCATGCTAGTTATATTTAACATTGTATTTAAAATTTAAAATTATAAGAAAGAAATCAGGTAGTAATTTCCAGATATAAATGCTTATTAGTTATATAGAGAGGTTATTGTTCCAACACGACCCTAAAATGTGTTAATAAAAATGACTTGTTGATTGTTATAAATTTACATTTTCATTTATTGCTGTTTTGTCTCACTGTTCATGCAAAGAGAACTGCAACCCTTGAAAGGAAGAGTGTTCTTAGTTCTTTTAGTCCTTAGTTCATTTACAAAATCATGCTTAATTTTCTGAATTTCTGACCACACTGCATTCTATTTATTTTCTTTTAAAATAAACCAAAGCAAAGATTAGAGACATCTCTTCAGTATGAATTACTGTTTACAAAAGAAACACAATGAATTTTATATCTATCAAATAACCATCATTATATAAGAAATAGGACAAATAGTAACATTTGTTAAGAACTTATTGTCTTTCTCCAGTATATTTTCTTTCTTATGATTTAAAAAAAAGCATACAGTAGCAGGTGGGAAAAACAAAAAGTACTAAATTATTCATGAGATATATTTGATAACTAATCTGTATAGAAGTGTCAGACTGGTATTTTATGAATATTTTTAATTTTAAAAGCTATCTTTTTTAAAAAGCTATGCTGAGATTCTGTACAAATGACTTGTGAAATGAGAGCAAAGCCTTGTTTAAAAAGATCTTCATGAGAGCCATCTGCCAAGATTTTCTGGGAGGATTTTAACAGTATGGGAGAATGAGATGGAGTTCAAAAGGGGCTTTTAAATTTTATAGTGGAGCTGTCAGTTTGACACCTATTAGTGAAGAGTATGATATTTTTAATGTCAAGTGGAAAATTAATGTTTTTATTGAAGCATTATTTCTTCAAGGGTTTTCTTTCTTTCTTTCTTTCATATGTGTGCACATATGGTAGGTATGGTAGGTGCATGCTGATTCCTTTTCTTTTTCAAAATACATTATCTAATAGAAAAATGTATATTTCTTGCCCCACCACACCTAAGAGCATAGGTTACTATTACTTTGTGGCAACAGTTTCCTAGTAAAATTGTTCTTCCACATGTATAAATTTTGCAACTGCAGAATGAAAGATGAGGGAAGAGAAATAGCAACATCTTTATTTTTCTGTTCTTTATTATGATTACTTCAGTTAATCTAAACTATTTGTTAATTTCTAAATTCTTTAGCCTTCACCTAGAATTCTTCAATCCATTATTGTGTGAATTGTATTGATTTCTATGGGGCTGTGTTGTGCAATAAAATGGGAATAAAGTTATATAAATTTCTGCCTGTCTATTGTTTGACTTGACATTTTAGGTCATCAAAACCTTTTCTTTAAATCTCTGAGAATGTCTGAGCAAGATAAACTAGAAGAAGCTGGAAATGAGCTAGACTCGTCTCTCGCTCTACCGGAGAATTGCATTCTTAATAAAACAGAAAGTTCAGAAGTAGATGAAAAAGAAGAATATGGCAATTCAGACCAGGTAATAAGAATTGGCATATATTTTCTAATAAATCTATCTTTCTTTTCTCATTTTAATTTTATTAGATGTTATAATTTTAGATACCTTTTGTTCATTTTCAAATATTAGTATATGGTGAATGCTTCTGAAAAATTTGCTAATATTCATTAACATATTAAGATACATAACAAGAAATAAATAGGATGAAAATTAGATGCAGAAGCTTTTCTTTATTGTGGACCATTATAAATAAATTTACAAACATAGAAACAAACATCTTTATGCCTTAATAGTATCAATAGAGATAAGGACAAATTATTTGATAGCTACCATATGAAATGCTATTATTTCTATTATGCATATTTTCTACTAATACATTCGAATGTGTTGTCACTTGCTTTTCACAGTTACGAAGTGTTAACCAGAACCACCAGAAAAAGAGATCCAAGGTAGAGATTTTGTCTGATTGCTCAGAATTCCGATAGGTTGGCTTGGATGAAAATTTACATCACACAACTGGTGATGAAAGTTTATAACTTTCATTTAATTTATGGTTACAGATATTTTTTCCATTTTTGCCTCAGTTCAGTTTTTTGGTCTTTTAATGTATTGATTTGTGTGTTTCTGCTATTTAAGGGGGAAATTACATTACATTACATTTATTTTTTCTTCTCTTGCCAAGCTTCATGGTGTCATGCTTAATAGATGCTTTCATGCTTACAAAGGTCTCATTTTCAAAGATGAAAAGAAACAATTAAACTATACTTTCTTATTTTAAAGACTAGGATATTTCATTTTAGCCACCTAAATATGTCAGTTAATTTGTTGCAGATAAGTATTACAGTTTTGAAGATCTGAAATTTTGATGAAAGTTTGCATTGCAATTTAATCAAGTTTTTCAAAAGTATTGATTTATTTTTCAGATATCTTAATTTCAATTACTCATCCATTATTCTTAGAGCAATTGAGCAGTTTATTCTTGCACACCAGTTAATCTCTTTTTTAGTTTTTACTGTTAATGTCTCATTTATCAGCAATGCATATGTGTGCAAATACAAATGCTATTATATTATTTGTTTAGAAATTATTTTACTTCTCTATTTCAGTCAGGAGCAAAGGGGAAACTGGTACGAAGCCTTGCTGTTTGTGAAGAGTCATCTCCTCGTCTTGAACCAGACACTGGCAATCAGGTATCTAAAATTGTTTTCTAAGCTGCATGAATAATTTATATTCCTGTGCATATCAGTGTATCTTTATAAAAAACATTCTTAATTTGGGGGAATCAAAGTGGCTTTTCACATGAGCATACTTCATTTTTTAATGTTTTTAGTGTATTTCTTTGATATACATGAGTAGAGCAACAGTATATCACAGGGTGTTATTTGCTCTTTTTTTCCAGAGCCCCTGAAAATTTCAACAAATGGAAAGGAATTCAAAAGAATTCAGATTAATTATTTTTAAAAAACTCAAAAAGGTTACAATTGTTTTTCTCTCTAAGGCTATCTCTTTTAAGGATACACCAGATATAAGATTGAATCATTCTGGTCATATAAAATATTCATATTGCTTCCCATGTTTTAGTTTATAATTACAGCTCAATTTTTGACCCTACAAATAATAGTAATCTATTTTAAAAAGTGCATTGTATTCCAGATGGTTTATTTTTCTGATTCCTGGAGCCAATTTTCCAATATTGCAAAAATGTATTTTATGAGTCTGTAGTACTATTGTATGAATTAAGTAAAAAAATAATAATTCAGAATTGTGTCCATTTTTCCTTTAGCATTTATTGCAAAAAATGTACATTTCTATTTGCTTAAAAACATATATTTAACAAACACAGAAACCAAAAGAAATTATTTCTTACTTGAAAGGAAGTTATTTTTCTCAACATTTTTACTTGAAGATTCAGATATTAATTGAAGAATGTGATTAGCACAAAAATCAAATCACAGTTAAGTGTACTTTTTAAAAAGTTTCCTTTATTAACTTGAAATGACTTAAATTTACTTCTCCTCTGGACTTTTCTCTGGAGATTTTTTTTCCCTCTGTCTGTTTATTTTTTGAATGACTAAAATTCACTGTCTCATATCTTAATAAGCTGTGGGAATTTTATATATTCTCTTGCTGCTCTAAGATGATATTTATGCAGTATAACAATCAAAAGGTTCTTTTATCAATTGTGGGTAGTTACTTTGAAAACAATTCTAATATTTAGTTCATCTTGCATTATTACAAATATATGGCTTTTGTTCTGCATTTTATTTGTATTTTCTATCATTTCAAATGGAATCTGAAAGGAGAAATATATAAATATATCAGATTGTACTAAATGTTGCATGACAGTTTCTGATGTTTTCTCTGCAAATGAAAAAAAGAATGCTCTATAGGAACTAGCAAGTTTAGAAACAAGTATCTTTTCTATATTGCCCTAATGCCATTTCTTGTCCTTACTACTGCTTGACTCACCATGACATGTCACTCAAAAAGTTAAGGATGCAAAATTAAATATATTCTACTCCCAAAGCCTGCCTATTGAGGATAATTGGCTTCTTATAATAAGTTAACAAGTATACTACTTGGTTTAAAGACTGATAAATTTTTCATAGGAAAGCTAAATCAGTAGTCTATTCATTTCATTGATTGAAGGAACCTGGAAGAGTTATATCAATGGAAATGGATTTTTCCTTGTTATTTTTCCTAGCTAGTTTACAAAGCCGAGTCTAAATCATCAAATAATGTATGGTACATTGCCAGAACTATAGAGTATGGATTGTACTACAAACCTGATGTTTGTATTATATTTGAAAATTTGCTTTGATTTTCCTGTGTAGGAAAAATCTTGTTTACCTGTATTACTTCATTATAAAAGTTTACAATCTGTCCTTATTTTAAAAGGAATGTTGCCTCTGATGTTGTTATATTGGTTTATTAGTGTACTACTGCAATTCAACATTTTGTGTTCACTACGCCTAAATTGTATGAATGTACTTATCAATGTTGTAATTTTGTGATTGAAAAAGTCAATAAAAAACAAATATAAGAAACAAACACCAGATTTTTCCACGACTCTGCAGTTTCCTGTGTGTTCTTTTCTAATGCAAAGTATATTTAGCAAGGTTATGTTATATGTATGACATAGAATATATACAGGGCAGTATGCTTATATGTTTGTATTAAACTGTTTGTAAAGTCTGTCTTTCCCCCCATTTTTTTTGTAAAACAGCAAATGCACTTAAGAATCACTTTGACTTCAGCATAAATAACTGAAGATGTCAAAATCAATTAAAACTTTTTCAATTAAGTTCCATGAATCTCATTTCACTGAGTCTTAGCCCACAATCATGTATTGGATTATCTTCATAGACAGCAAAAGCATTTAGTTCTTCCTCCCTTCCACATCATAATATAAAAAAATATTTTCAAAAGAAAAAACATTGAGCATAGATTACATTTGTAAATATTTGTAAAAATGATTATGCCATCTCATAAGCTAATTTACTTAGCAAAAACCACATTTGGGTTCAAATTAGTACAACTTCAAGCATTGCTAATACAAATAAAATTAGCACAGAGCTTCTGTGACAATGCTCCAAGGTACATGTAAATAGAACCATGCTAAATATTTGAGAAAACTTTAGAATCACTGCATACAATCATGTTATATTTAATTTTTTAATTAATAAGATTAGACATAATTTGGATTTCCTCCCCATTTATCAACATTTAGTTTAAGATATAAAATGGACCTTTTTCAAGAACCAACACATTAATAATTTCTGGTATAAAATATAACTAACCATACATATGAATATTGTCAAGTTCTGATTATTACATTCCTAATTTTAAGTATATTTATTTAAAATGTCCCACTATTTTAAATAAACTTAATAATGTTTATGTTTCTATTAATTTTTTCAGTCAATTTCCATTGAGATGAATTCTGCTGATTTCAGAGTAATTTTAATATAAATAATTTCATAGTTAGCATCCAAGGAATAACAACTTCATGCTTTTATTTGACATTTTATTTTAAATGATCCATATTGAATCCACTGGAATATACTGCAAACAAATTCTGATATTCAATAATATAGCCTAAATTATGATAGTGATAGTATGCTACCCAACCAACCAACCAACCAAAAAATACCCCTAAGGTTATATTTTCTTAAGATTAATTGTATCAAATATTGTTTGGCCCCAGCTTTTCTAAACTTGCATTTGGGAAGCCATGCCATTTTTCCTTAATCTGGCCCTAAATTATTATATTTTTTTCAACAGGAAAGAATACAGCTACAGCTTTCAAGTTTCCCCAACCTACGAGAAGAGGATAAATCTAGTAAAGATGACTGTGAAGAAGAAAAAGAAAAGGATAAAAACAAAGAAAAAGATAGGAACGAAAAACCAAGATAAGAATGTTATCAAAAGGTGAACAAAAGTATTTCAATAATTATTTAGTCATTTACACATGGAGACATTTTGAATGTATTTGCTTTTGTCTGAAGTTGAATTAGTTTCTATTTTTTATATTCTGTACTTTTTTGTGAGATTGTGATATACGTATAGTTAACTGGAGAATGATTGGTATATAACAAATGTGATATACAAAACAAATTCTCTTTACATCTAAAATATGTGCTGAAAGGATATCTTAAACCAGTGGTAGTCAACCTGTTCCCTACCGCCCACTAGTGGGCGTTCCAGCTTTCACGGTGGACAGTAGGGGATTTGTCCGATATTAAAGCACTTTCCTTTTTTTAATTTAATTGACTTCCCTACTTTATAAATCACCATTACTGTGGAACTGGTGGGAGGTTAGAAAAGTTTACTACTAACAGAGATACAAAAGTGGGTGGTACGTATAAAAAGGTTGACTACCCCTTGTTGTCTTAAACTTTCCAAGTCATAATAATTCTGACAATGTACATCCATATAAAGAGGCTTAAATAATGACATAAAGAGAAAGAATTTGATCTGTTCTAAAGAATTACATTCATCTTCCCCAAAATTTTTGTGAGATCAGCCATGGCGGACCACAGATTTTGCAGTTTGCTTCCTTCTCTTTCCCACAATACAGAGATACCGCTGTATTGCAGCATCAAAACTGAAAACATATGTGATGTTTTTCATAAAAATGATATGCAAAGAGTTTAGCTGCATTAGCAATAGTATAATAGAAAGTGTTATTTGTAAGTAATGCATTGTATATCCTATCTACATATTTTCAACCTGATTCTAAAAATCCATAAGCAGAGTTTATATTAAGAAGAGAAGTGGAAGCAGCTTAAGGACAGTGTGGAGCAAAGGAAGAATACACACTAACTGAGTTGCTGCTTAAAGGAACCTATACCATGTGCTTGTAGACTTTTCTATCCATTATTGAAAGTGCTCCAGCATTTTGATGGGGGAAAGCCGTCAGGAGCTGGGCAGCATCCGGTTCGGGAAAGTGTTTACTTGAGTAATGAGGAGGATGCAATAATTACTGAGCAGAGCGAGGAGCCAGTCACCAGCACTCTAACAGAAGGATGCAAGAAGCAGTATAATGATGCAAATGGACTCAAAAGACTGCATCAGAAAAGTATATATAAATGCCTGTATGCAAATGCCAGAAGCCTCCGGAACAAAATAGGGGAGCTGGAATACTTAGCAATAGACAAAAATATTGATATTATTGGTATCACTGAAACCTGGTGGACGGATGATAACCAATGGGATACAGTCATCCCAGGCTACAAACTGTATAGAAAGGACAGGAATGGGCAAACGGGATGTGGTGTAGCCTTGTATGTCAAAGAAGAGATAAAGTCATACGAATTGGCATATCAAGGTAATTTAGAGTCACCACTAGAAACTCTGTGGGTAAGACTATCAGGCCAAAAGAATGGTCTAACAGTAGGCATATGTTATCGGCCTCCGACCCAAGCCCCTGAGAGAGACTGGCAGTTGGAGAATGTTGTAAAGGAGGCATCAAAAAAGGGAAGCCTGGTTAAAATGGGGGATTTCAATTACCCTCACATAGACTGGGCGCACATGACAAAGAGATAAAGTTCCTAGATATGCTAAATGATTGTTCCCTGGAACAGATGGTTGAAGACCCAACTAGTGGTACAAGAATCCTTGACTTGGTTCTGAGCAATATACAGGATCTGGTGCAAAATGTTAATGTGACTGATCCAATAGGGAACAGTGACCACAACACAATTACTTTTAACTTAATCATAGATTGCAAATCACCGATAAAATCTAACACAGAGACCTTAAATTTTCATAAAGGAAATTTCCCGAAGATGAGGAAACTAGTAAAAAAGAAACTGAAAGGGAGAATTGAGAAAGTCCAAACACTCCATGAGGCATGGAGGCTGCTCACAAAAACAATAACAGAGGCCCAATTGGAATGTATACCTAAAAGGAAAAAGGGCACCGCCAGGTTCAAGAGGACTCTGATGTGGCTTACAGGAGCTGTTTGGGAAGTGATCAAAAGCAAGAAAAGCTCATTTAAAAGATGGAAGGCTTCTCCAAATGAGGACAACAGGCAGAAACATAAATTCTGGCAGAATAAATGCAAGGCAACAATCAGGAAAGCAAAGCAAGACTTTGAGGAGTGTTTAGCTAAAAACACTCAAAGAAATAGCAAGGACTTATTTAAGTAAGAACCCAACTGGGAAGGCCATTAGACCATTAGATGACAATGTTAGGCAAGGGATTATTAAGGAGGAAACAGAGATTGCAGAGAAACTCAATGAATTCTTTGCTTCAGTATTCACTGAAGAAGACAGAGATCACATGCCTAAAACAGAGCCTATCTTTGTAGGGAGGGAAACTGAGGAATTAACCCAGATAGAAATAACCAGGGAGGAGGTCCTTGCATGTCATTTTTTCATTTTCATTTTATTCAATTTATACCCCGCCCTTCTTCAAACGGACCCAGGGCGGCATGTCTTGTTAAACTAAACACTAACAAATCACCAGGACCAGATGGCATCCATCCATGAGTTCTCAAGGAACTTAAAGATGAAATTGCTGATGTCCTTGCCAAAATATAAAATCTTTCCCTCAAATCAGGCCTTGTGCCGGATGACTGGAAGGTAGCGAATATAACACCTATCTTCAAAAAAGGATCCAGAGGTGATCCAGGAAATTGCCGACTGGTCAGCTTGACAAGTGTCCCAGGTAAAGTGATGGAAACCATCTTAAAAGATAAAATTAATAGGCACGTAGAAGAGAAGGTGCTGCTGAAGGAGAGCCAACATGGCTTTTGCAAGGGCAAATCATGCCTCACTAATCTGCTGGAATTTTTTGAGAGTGTCAACAAGCACGTGGACAAGGGAGATCCAGTTGACATTGTTCATCTGGACTTTCAGAAGGCCTTTGACAAGGTCCCGCACCAAAGGCTCTTAAATAAACTTGCCAGTCATGGAATAAAGGGACAGGCCCTGTCCTGGATTAGCAACTGGCTAAGGGACAGGAAACAGAGAGTAGCATTAAATGGACACTTCTCCAGGTGGAGGGAGGTAAAGAGTGGGGTCCCCAAAGGTTCAGTACTGGGACCCTTGCTTTTCAACCTTTTCATAAATGATCTAGAAGTAGGAGTAAACAGCAAGGCAGCCAAATTCGCCAATGACATTAAATTATACAGGGTAGTAAAAACTGAGAGAGAGTGTGAGAAGCTCCAGAGGGATCTCTTGACACTGGGGGAGTGGGCAAACTAGTGGCAAATGAGCTTCAACATTAGTAAGTGCAGAGTGATGCACGTTGGGGCAAAAAACCCCAACTATATCTATAAACTGATGGGGTCTGAACTCCTTGCAACTAACCAGGAAAGGACCTTGGTGTCCTGGTGGACAGCTCAATGAAGGTGTCAACCCAGTGTGCCACAGCAGTGAAAAAAGCAAACTCATTGCTAGGGATCATTAGGAAGGGTATAGAAAATAAGTCAGCAAGTGTCATTTTGCCTCTTGGTGAGGCCCCATCTGGAGTATTGTGTACAGTTCTGGTCACCATACCTTCAGAAGGATATTATGGAAATGGAAAAGGTGCAGGGGAGGGCAACCAGAATGATTAGGGGACTGGGACACCTTCCTTACCATCTGAGGCTGCAACGGCTGGGCCTCTTCACTCTAGAACGACGGTGCCTGAGAGGTGACCTGATTGAAGTCTATAAAATCATGCAGGGTTTGGACAAAGTAGAAAAGGAAAAACTGTTTTCCCTATCGCACAACACTAGAACTAGGGGGCACTCCATGAAACTTTTGATAGCTAGACGTCAAACAAATAAGAGGAAGTACTTTTTCACCCAGAGGATCACTGGTCTATGGAACTCCCTGCCAGCTGTCAGCCTCGACACCTTTAAGAAAAGATTAGACGAGTTCATGGAGAACAAGAGTATCAATGGCTATCATTATGGATGCCTAAGGACACCCTCCGGGTTGGAGAGATAGGCAGGATATTTCTCAATGCCATTTGCAGGGAATCATAAGCAGGCGAAGACATCTGCTTGGGAATACCCTGAAGCAAATGGTGAACCACTGTGTGAGACAGAATGCTGGACTGGATGGGCTGTGGCCTGTTCCAGCAAGGCTGTTCTTATGTTCTTATGTTCTTATGTTCTTATGATGTGATAATAGTTTGCTGTGCATGTATTGTCATTTATTTAACAGAAGCATTGCCACTTCTTTCTTGACAATTTCTTGCTTTTAGAATTTTTCATACATATTACACAACATAATTGTAATTATTATAAATATCACAAATATAAAATATAAAAAATAATGTAGAGGTGACTATCTAAAAACTTCATTGTAATGAATTTATTCTCTGATTGAGGTGCACCAAAGTGACCTCTTTTATGATCCAAGAAAAAACCCTTAAATTCCAGGTTTTTGTAATGTCCTTCGTTCAGACTTTGCTATCTTTTCAGCTAAAATATGTTGGGTTGTGATAGCTACGATTAAAAGGAAATGTATTAAAACCCATTTCCTGTAATTGCCCTTATAAATTGTCCATAATGTTTGATTTAACCTTCATTTAAAAAAAAGTTTGATTATATTTTCATTTTGTATGTTATTGATGGCTTAAATTGATGTTCTACTATTATGATAGCTTTCAGCATAAAATTGCCATAGAAATAAATAGTACATAAGATTATCTACTTGAAATATCCAGTTCTGACAAATGATGGTATTATTCATAAACTGCCTGAATGAAATTTTTGTTTCAATCTTTTTTTTTGGTCAAGTTTTTTTATTTTAATTAAACAAAAATACCAAAAAAAAATCATCCTTCATTACATCCTGTAGAAAGTGTGTTGATTGGTTACAAATAGCTCTTGTGTGTTTCTTCCACCATCATTACTCATAAATCATATTAAATTATACACTTTAAATCAAAAATTCATTGTATATCTTAGTATCATTATACCAAAATTCTCCTTTGACCACAATTATTTAAGTGTGCTTTTTCCTCCAATAATTCTCACTTATAGACATAACCACATAGTGGCATTCATTGACTATTTCAAAAAGCCTCCAATAACATTGTGCCTTAAGAACATGTTCTACATAAAAGTTAATTAATAATATTTCTAACCCTCCCCTTTAAATATTAAACAACAACAACAACAATAATAATCTTTATTGTCATTTTAATAAAATAAAAATTACATTGAAATTGGTTTGAGCGTTGTGCTAACATTTGCATCAGGTGGAATATAGACAGCAGTGACAACTATAACAGAAATCTCTCCAGGCAGATAAAATGGCTGACAAATGACAGTTGAGAATTCCAAGTCTACAGAACAGTGTGAATAAGCAGCTCTACTGTTAGTACACCAGTTATTATGTGTGTAAATACACAGTCCTCCACCTTTGCTTTTACCAGAGTTGTTGTTTCTGTCAAAGCGGTGTGTAGTGCGGTTAGTTAGCTCCATAGACGCATCTGGTACAAGTGGGTGAAGCCAGGTCTCTGTGATGATCATCACACAGCAGTCATGAATGAGCTTATTCGCTGCCATCCATAGCTCTAGTTCATCGGTTTTGTGGACAAAGGATCTAGAGTTGGTTAGGAAAATGCTTGGTAATGCTGGTCTGTGAGGCTGCTTCCGTAATCGAACTAGCAAACCTGCTCTGCATCCCCGCTTCTGCTTCGGCTCTCTTCGCTGCCTCCTAGGCCAAACAACGATCCATGGAGAGCCTGGCAGTCTTATTATGTCACTCGGTATATTATGAGACTGCTGGAAGTCGCTGGTAATATCGAGTCGACTAGAAGATCCAATCTTTAATAATAACTTAATAACTCCCTGTGGGTATAGACTAGTTTTTGCGAACTCTACTGTGATACCAGGAGCTCAAAGCCGCAGCGCCTAAGCGGCTGCCATCTTGAATAGAATTTCAATCCATTTAAAAATCCATTAACATTTCCTTAATAGTTAACTAAAAATCCAACCTTATTCCACTTTAATTTGTATTGCGCCTAAAATGAATTCTAAATAAAAAATTGTTAATTTGTTTTGGTCTTTTTCCAGAATCACAATTTACAGTTTATCTCCAATTTCTTTTACTAGTTACATATATATATATATATATATATATATATATATATATATATATATATATATATATATATATATATATATATATATATATATATATATATATATATATATATATATTTGTTCCACAACACCCTGTTAGGGCCCCAATTATTTATTGATCATCTCATAAAACTAAGATATATATATCTTAGTTTTCATAGATTTTCACGGGTATAGGTATGCAGGTTTTGGTTTATTCGGGTCTTTTCCCGTGTAAAATTAAAAGTGTTTTGGCAACGGGATCACACCCGTCATCATCAAGCTGGTGCCTTTGTTTTCTTGTGAGTAAACTGTGATCGAAGTGGCAGTTTTTCTATAAGTAGAGGTGGGGGGTTGAAAATGCTGGCTCTGCTGCTTTAAACGGATTGGTTGGCTGATTTGCCACATCCTGATTGGTAGATGGAGTTGATGTTTGTTGAAGTTGATTGGTGATGGTGTCCTGTGTTGTTCTGGGTCTGCTGTCAGTTTTTGTGACTGGGACTCGTTTAATGGCCAGAGCTAGTTTCCAGATGTCTGGCAGGCGGGAGGCATCATCACGTTTATTCATGTTGTGGGGGTGTTTCTCTATTTCAATAGCTTCCATAATTATTCTCTTGTTGAAGTGTTCAGTTTTGGAGAGTAATTTGGTTTTTTCAAAATCAATTTCATGTCCTATTGCTTTGAGGTGTTGGAAAAGGGAGGAAGTATTTTCTTGTTTTTTGACAGCATTCTTATGTTCTGCAATGCGTGCATTAATTCTCTTATTGGTTTGTCCAATGTATGTGGCTGGGCAGATTTTGCATGGTATTTCATAGACTCCTTGGTTTTCTAGCTGGATCTTGTCTTTGGGGTTTCTTAAGATATTGGCTATTTTTTGGTTAGTGTCGCAGGATGTCTTGATATTGTGTTTGTGGATAATTTTGCTGATTTTATCTGTGGTGCCTTTGATGTAAGGGAGGAGGGCGATGCCATTGTCTTGTTCTGTGTCTTGGTTCTTGATGGGTGTCTCCCTTTGGATTAGGTTGGTAATTGTGTTTCTTTGGAATTCATTGGAGATTAATACCTTTGTGAGGGTGTGTAATTCAGTTACACATGTAATTCAGTTATAGATGCCTCCCACCTGCCAGACATCAGCACAACAGTTCCCCCATCACTTGGAGGAAACCGTCTATCTAGACCCGCGCTAGTCTGGCTTCCGGCCCGGGCACAGCACGGAGATGGCATTGGTCGCGTTGGTAGATGATCTCTGGAGGGCTCGGGATAGGGGATGTTCCTCTATCCTGGTCCTATTAGACCTCTCAGCGGCTTTTAATACCATCGATCATGGTATCTTATTGCACCGGCTGGGGGGGTTGGGGATGGGAGGCACCGTATTACAGTGGTTCTCTTCCTATCTCTCCAACCGGTCGCAATTTGTGTTGACAGGGGGGCAGAGATCGTCCTTGAGGCCCCTCACTTGTGGGGTGCCTCAGGGGTCGGTTCTCTCGCCCCTCCTATTCAACACCTATATGAAGCCGCTGGGCGAGATCATCCGTGATTTTGGGGTAGAGTACCATCAGTACGCTGATGATACTCAGCTGTACATCTCTACCCCTAACCACCCCAACGATGCCGTTGAAGTAATGTCCCAGTGTTTGGAAGCCGTACCGGTCTGGATGGGGAGGAACACGCTCCAATTCAACCCGTCCAAGACCGAGTGGCTGTGGTTTCCGGCGTCTCAATATAGCCAGTTAGTGCCATCTCTGGCTATTGGGGGCGAGTCATTAGCCCCCGTGGAAAGGGCTCACAATTTGGGTGTCCTCCTGGACTCTCGGCTGTCCATGGATGACCATGTGACGGCTGGGGCCAGGGGGGCTTTCTATCAGGTCCACCTGATATGCCAGTTGCGCCCCTTTCTAGATCAGGACGCCCTACGCACAGTCACCCAACCCCTCGTTATCTCCCGCCTGGACTACTGCAATGCTCTCTACATGGGGCTCCCCTTGAGATGCCCCCGGAGACTCCAGTTAGTGCAGAATGCGGCTGTGCGGGGGATTTTGGGAGTCTCTCGGTACTTCTGTATAACACCTCTCCTGCATGAGCTGCACTGGCTGCCTGTGGTCTTCCGGGTGCGCTTCAAGGTGTTAGTTACCATTTTGAAAGCGCTCCATGGCACGGGTCCTGGCTACCTGTGAGACCACATCGTACCACATACCTCCCTTCGATCTGTCCGCTCCCACCGAGAGGGCCCCCTCAGGGTGCCGTCTGCCAGTCAATGGCGACCCCCAGGGGAAGGGCCTTCTCTGTGGTGGGTCTGGCCCTCTGGAACGACCTCCCCCCCGACATCCGAACCATCATGGACCTACACCTCTTCCGCCAGGCACTTAAAACACATTTTTTTCCACCTGGCTGGCCTGACATAGATAGATTAATGAATAATTTTAAATTGAATTTTAATAATTTTAAACTATTTTAGCACAGAGTTTAATTATTTAATTCCATTTTACACCGTTTTCACTTGTTGTGGGTTTTTTTCTTTCTGTGCACCACCCTGAGTCCCACCAGGGAGAACAGGGCGGTATATAAATTCAATAAATAAATAAATAAATAAATAAATAAATAGTTTACTCACAAGTACTTGACTTCGGCGACGGACGTGTTTTCGCTTGCTACTCTGGTGGGCCCCCTCAGAGGCACAGGGGGGTTTGGGTTAACCCCGTGCCGTACGGGTGGCTGCGGGAGGCCCCTGTTCTAACGGCGGTCGGCGGGGCGCTTTTCCTGCTTCACCCCAGGAATCGGAGGGCAGAAAGCGGGGGGGAAAGCCCTCTTGCCAACGCTAGCTGGAAAATACAGAAAACGACGAAGACGGTGGAAATGTCGGGGACAGAGGATCACCCGAGTCTCCTGACAAGCTGGATTGGCAAATGTGAATTGTGAGTTCCGATTTTACATTCGATCGTTTTTAAGAAAGAAGAATAGAGGGGGGAGTTTTAAACCCCCCCCCTCGTAAAAGGCGGCAATAGAAAATGCTCTCTATAAGAGAGAAAGAGGACTAAAATGCCAACCGAATAAAATAGCAGATAAAGAAAAAAAAATCTATTCCCGGAGTTACAGTTGTAACATTGTAGCCGGGTCTCTTTGCAACAAAAAAGAACTTTCACTCTCACTTCTCCTACTGCGGTGAGGTGGGAAAATGGCTTCTCTTTTTTGTCAGGTGGAAAACTTTCTCCTGACCACCGGAGCATTCTTCCAGAGTTTTAAGATCACAGGACAATAAATTTATATTCGAAGCCCCTCTCAAGAAGCCTTCGGTGCCTCTCCTAATACGTGGATCTTTTTTTTTCTTTTTCTTTTCCCTCTTGGTTTCGACATTAAAATTAACTTCTGGACTTTGGTGGAACTTTGATTTGGCTTCTCCCTTTTCCGGATATCTTGGACTTCTCTGACTGTAAGCTTCTCTGGTGCCATTTTTTTATTGCAAGAACTTAAATTTACAACAATGGCTTCAAAAAAGCCACCATCTGGAAAGTCCTTTTCAGCTCCAGCTTACAAGAAGGGAAAATTACTACAATGTTGCAGAAGGAAACAGCTGGGGAAGGTGACAAAGATTTATCAACGAACGAAATGATTATCTGGACTCGCGCCAGTCCAGCTTCCGGCCCGGACACGGCACCGAGACTGAATTGGTCGCTTTGGTGGATGATCTCTGGAGGGCCAGAGATGGAGGTTGTTCCTCCATCCTGGTCCTATTAGATCTCTCGGCTGCTTTTGATACCATCGACCATAGTATCCTATTGCATCGGCTGGAGGGGTTGGGGGTGAGGGGCACCATTTTACGGTGGTTCTCCTCCTACCTCTCCGGTCGATCGCAATTTGTGTTGGCAGGAGGGCAGAGGTCGACCTCGAGACCACTCACTTGTGGGGTGCCTCAGGGGTCGGTCCTCTCACCACTCCTGTTCAACACATATATGAAGCCGCTGGGTAAGATCATCCGTGGTTTTGGGGTAGAGTACCATCTCTACGCTGATAATACACAGCTGTATATATCTACCCCAAACCACCCCAACGATGCCGTCGAAGTGATGGAAGCCGTGCGGGTCTGGATGGGAAGGAACAGACTCAGACTCAATCCTTCCAAGACGGAGTGGCTGTGGTTTCCGGCGTCCCGGTACAACCAGTTGACGCCATCACTGGCCATTGGGGGCGAACATCTAGCCCCAGTGGATAGGGCATGCAACTTGGGCGTCCTCCTGGATACCAGGCTGTCTTTAGAAGACCACTTGACGGCCGTGGCCAGGGGGGCATTCTACTGGGTTCGCCTGGTTCATCAGTTGCGGCCCCTATTGGACCGGGACGCCCTTCGCACAGTCACTCATGCGCTCGTGACATCCCGTATAGACTATTGTAATGCTCTCTACATGGGGCTTCCCTTGAGGTGCACCCGAAGACTGCAGTTAGTCCAGAACGCGGCCGCGCAAGCTATTATGGGAGCTCCTAGATGCTCCCATGTAACACCGCTCTTGCGCGAGCTGCACTGGCTGCCTGTGGTCTTTCGGGTGTGCTTCAAGGTGTTGGACTATCATTTTTAAAGCGCTCCATGGCACGGGACCTAGTTATCTACGGGATCGCATCCTACCCCATACATCCCTTCGGCCGATTCGCTCCCACAGAGAGGGACTTCTCTGGGTGCCGTCCAGTAGGCAATGTCAGCGGGCGACGCCCAGGGGAAGGGCCTTCTCTGTGGTGGGCCCAACTCTTTGGAATGACTTATCCCCCGAACTGAGAATGACCACGGACCTCCGCTCCTTCCACCAGAAACTTAAAACTTATTATTTCCAACAGGCCAGCCTGGCCTAGTGCACACCACCTAGCCTATAGTCTGCAGTTAAATTGTTTTAAATTGGTTTTAGGGATACAGTTTTAACGTATTTAAATTTTTAGCACAGGGATATTAATTTAATCTGGTTTTTAAATTTTGTATATTGTTATGTTTATATATGTTTTTTAAATTTCCTGTGCACCGCCCTGAGTCCCTTCGGGGAAAGGGAGCGGTATATAAATTTAATAAAAGTAAAGTAAAGTAAAGTAAAGTAAAGTAAAGAAAAGAAATGCTTCAGAGCATTATGAAGGAAGTGCAGGAAATCCGAAAGGACCTGTTAAACTTAAGAATAGAACTGCTGGAGATACAAAGAAGCACAATGGACAATAAACAAAAAATTGAGGAGTTAGAAGGAGGAACAGTTGAGATGAAAGAAGATATGAAGGAAATACGGAAGGAAAATACAGAAATTAATGGGCATATGTCAAAATTTGAGTTTGATAGAATGTCGTTTTTCCTTAGGTTTTAGAATGTGCCAGAGACGGAGGAAGAAGACCTAAAAGATTTAATGAGTACAATTTTAGTAGATCATATTAAAAGAAATAAAGAGCAGCTCTGGTGGGATATGGACCTGGTTTATAGAATTAATTCAGCATATGCTAGAATAAATAATGTAGCAAGAGAAGTTCATATTAAGTTTTTAAGAAGGTCCACAAGGGATGAGATACTGAGTGGGCAACGGGGGGGGGCTTTGAAATATCAAGACAAAGACATTACCTTTTTGAAGCAAATCCCCCCAAAAATTAGAGAGAGAAGAAGGAAGTATTCCTTTTTATCCAAAAAATTGTTTTAAAAAGGGATCTGGTTCAAATGGTTAATGCCTGAAGGAATGTTGGTTTTCTGGGAAGGGGGCAGAGTTAGAGTTAAAACGGTAGAAGAGGCCGAGGCCTTTCTTAAGAAACATTCCCTACTCCTAGAAAACGAAGAAGAGGGAACGGGACGGGCCATGGCCCCGCCCATTGGCGGGAAAGAGAAAGAAGAAACAATAGCAAAAAGACTCAGATCACAGAAATGAATGGATTTTGAAACTATTACTGTAACCTGTGAAAAGGGATGGCAGGAAAAAACAAATGATTGAATGTATACATGTTGAAATGTGATATATATGTATCTTTTGCCAATTATTTTTTGTTTTTAATATTGAATTTTTATGAAGTATCGGAGGTAACCACCACCCTCCACATGGAAGCCACTAAAATGTTCATCGTTTACCCTATTTTACCCCTTTTCCCAAATATATTGTAAAACCCAATAATAATAATAATAATAATAATAATAATAATAATAATAATAATAATAATAATAATAATAATAATAATAATAATAATAATAATAATAATAAATTTAATTTGTACACTGCTTTATTGTTGTTGTAAAAATTACAATGAAATTGGTTTAAAACAAACAAAAACACAGTTTACTCATAAGAAAACAAAGGCACCAGCCTGATGATGACAGGTGTGATCCCGTCGAAACGTTGCCAAAACACTTTTAATTTTACACGGGAAAAGACCCTTACTGGGATTTGAACCGGGGCTGTATTAACCGGGGAGAAATAGATCTATCCTAGTCTCCCTGACTTATTTATTGATCAGCTCAAAAACGTAACACACACATAAAAAAAAAATTACACAACAGAATTCATGGCTTTTTGTCTAGATGGTCTCTGGTGATGAGCTGAAAGGCAGAAAAGGAAACAGTATGCTTCGTCCCTTAATTGGGGCCCTAACAGGGTGTTGTGGAAACAATTATATATATGTGTGTTAGTTTTATGAGCTGATCAATAAATTAAATTAGAGAGAGACCAGGATAGATCTATTTCGAGCTAATTAGCTCTCATCAGCTGGCCATACCCTTTATTGGGATTCGAACCGGGACTGTATTGCATGTGTATATTTGTATATATACATGTGTATATATGTGTTAGTTTTATGAGCTGATCAATAAATTAAATTAGAAGAGACCAGGATATATATACACTGTTTCCTTCTCTGCCTTTCGGCTCATCACCAGAGACTATCTAGACAGAGAACCATGATTTCCGTTGTGTAAATTTTTTTAGATATGTGTGTTAGTTTTTATGAGCTGATCAATAAATTTAAATTTGAGAGACCAAGATAGATCTATTTCGAGCTTATTAGCTCTCATCAGTTGACCATACCCTTTACTGGGATTCGAACCGGGACTGTAATGCATCTCAGGCAGAAGCCTAGCAATTCAGCCTAACCGGCTCTACCTTATTCCATCAGCTGAGACAGGAGTATTTAGTATAGATAATTGTTTTCACAACAGTATGTCTCCTCCCTTAATGGGGCCCTAACAGGAAGTTGTGAAAACAATTATCTATACTAAATACTCCTGTCTCAGCTGATGCAATAAGGTAGAGCCGGTTAGGCTGAATTGCTAGGCTTCTGCCTGAGATGCATTACAGCCCGGTTCGAATCCCAGTAAAGGGTATGACCAACTGATGAGAACTAATAAGCTCGACACACACACACACACACACACATCATTAAGCTATATCCATTATCATTTCATTATTCTTATTATAACTAATTATTTGTTAACAAGTAAACATTCAATAAGAATCTAAAACAATCTAAAAGTTACTACATTTCTACTTATTAATCACCAAAAATTGGCTGATCTTTTATTATCAGCTTTCATTATCAACCAGTATCTTTCCAAAAACAAAGCAGTCTTATCTCTCTTGCCAATTGTGGTTTCAGTCTTCTTTTTATCTCCTTTGTAAGGTTCTTATAAACTTCTCTCCACACTTTACTGTTCAAAACAACTCTCAAATGATATTGTTGCCCTCCTTCTGTTATTAAAAGTTGTTTATCTTTGGTTATCAGATGTGCTTCTGGAAGAATTTCTCTTCTTACATCCATCATCAATTCTTTTTTTCCCTCTTCTTCTTGGAGGCTGAGATGGAGCTCAAATTCTTCAGGTTCCCTTTTCCAAATTCCCTTCCTTCTGCTTTTTCCTACACTTAATCCATTAGTAAAATCCTCTATTGTCTTTTCTTTGTCTTCAACTAAAGAGAGTATCTCTTTATCCTCTGCTTCTTCTTCCTTCTCTTTAATTTTTGGGGCCCCAATCTCCTCATATTTTGCTGTAATAAACACCAAGTTTTCCAATTTCTTATCAATTCTCCTATATCCTTCCAAAAGATTTAAAGTTCCAGCCAAAAAGTTTGGATATTCTAAAGTATCCTCATCTGGATATTGAACCATGTTTCCAAAAAAGAAGAAGAAGGAATAAGAAAAATGAATAACCACTGCCACCCTGGTCTCAGGCCTATTTTATCTTTTCATTTTAAATTAACTTAGATCACAAGTTCTGTTATAGTCTTCAAAGGAGAAGGGTTCTGTATTTTTCCCCTTCCTTTGCCTAAGCAATCATCAAAGAGAACCTGTAAAAACAATTCATGCCATTGAGTCTTTATCTGTTTCTATAAACAAGTTACAAACCCTTCATCCAAGTAGTCAACAATCTCCAAAGAAGAAAAAGTACATTGTCTCAAAGGTTCCAGCCTCTGACCTCCGAGTGGCAGTGTTGCTACTTTTCACTTTCTAATATGTATCTCTTCATTAAAAAAAATGAAGTTCTTATTGAAATTTAGTAGCAAGCCATGAGAAGAATTGTAAAAATAAAAATAGAACTTTAGTCCAAGAATCAAAAAATAGAATAACAAAAAAAAGAAGAAAAAAATAATCCGTTCACTTTAAGAAGAGAAAGAAAAACCTGTTGCAAGGGTTTCAATCCATAATTACAAGGTGGGGGAAACTTTCCAGATCAGTCCAAAGTAAGTTAATTCCGCTGCTTATTTCTTTTGCTTAAAGGATTTCGTTTAACTTTAAAAAAAAAGTTCCTTTGGGCAGTGTATCTCAAAAAGAAAAAAAAATCTTTCCAGATGGACTCACTTTGTCTTTCAACTTCCTTCCTGGAGCCATCCCATCTTTGTCAGCATGGGGCTGCCTGTTTGCCGCCAAATAGAAGCGCTTCCCTTGGGTCAAGCAGGGACTTTGTGGTGTCCCTATGACCAGCAAGGCTTCGTCGTCCCTCCAGGATGGTTTAGGTCCAAATAGACTGAACAGTGGCAAAAGTATCAACAGAAGTCTCGAATCATCGAGACCTCACATTGTAATGACACAATGCTGGCTCTTCCTCTCAAAATTTTTGTTTCAATCTTCACTGATGTGCTGAGAGGCCGATTTAAGTAAATACATTGAATCTCTACAGTAGTAGTAATTTATACCATAACTAATTAGACTATATGCATTTTTGTCATTTACTACACTTGGTCACTTCATTGCCTTCTAGGATATTATTATGATATGCAAACTTTTTCTTTCATGACAACTAACTAGATCTGGAATACAAGCTATGTGACTGTTTTAAACATAATGCTTATGTTCTAAATTCTGGATTTCTTTATGGATTTACTCATACATTTCACAGATAATTCCAAGAAAATGAAATCAATTTATTTGATTGACAGAATCAAAGTACTCTATTTTTCATGTGTGCGTGTGTCCTTCCAGCTTTCCGGACGGACCCGGAACAGACTCCTGGGGGACGGTGGTATTTGCTTGATGTGCGGCGTGCCCTGCGGGTATACATTGATCGCACGGCTCCCATCCGCAGGTCGGAGTCTCTTTTTATCTCCTTTTCACCAGGTTTCCTGGGGAAGAAAGTGTCCGTCGCCTGTATTGGATGTTGGGTACGTCTCTGCATTGAGAAGGCATACGTCGCTTGTGAGGAAGTCGCTCCTCGAGGGGTAACGGCCCATTCGACTCGTAGCGCGGCCACTACATCTGCCTGGGCCACGCAAGCGTCCTTGGAAGAAATCCGCAGGGCGGCAACCTGGTCCTCTCCATCCCCTTTTGTACGTCACTACAAACTGTACAAGTTTGCGGCCGCGGAGGCTGATTTTGGCCGCCAGGTGTTGCAGTCGGCCGTTTCCCAGTCATTGACGCAGGCATGATCTCGTCCCTCCTGGGGGTTACGCAGGGGCTTTGGTATGTCCCATACATGGATGCTATCTCCACCCTTATTGAGAAAGGGCGTTGGTACTTACCTGATATGCCTCTTCTAATAAGGGGGGAGATAGCATCCGTCCCATCCCAGTCTCATTCAGCCTGCCTTTCGTTGTGTATTTTCCTGTAGTTGTTGTTGGAATCTTTGGTTACTAAAGGAGTTGGTGTTACACCTGTGAGTCAGTGTCTTTTCTTCGTCGTAAACTGGGTATGACAGCTCCTAAGGGGGGTTATATACCTTGTCTAATTAATTAGTAATCTGACTCAGTCCAATCAGAGCATGGATAGGTTCAACCCATACATGGATGCTATCTCCCCCCTTATTAGAAGAGGCGTATCAGGTAAGTACCAACGCCCTTTCTACTTTTATAGAAAATATTTAGCTATTCTGATATATCTTAGATACAACCAAGTAAACACAGCCAAATGTGTATGCATATAACACACACAGATCATTGGTCCTGCAAAAATCTAGACTTATAATTTAATGGTAAGTGAGTTGTATACTATTGCCTATGGCTGTCATTTATGTTTGGTTCCACTTGTTTTTTGAAGTATCCAAATCAACAGCTTTGATTTGATTTGTCCAGTGAATAAATCAGGGAAAGAGCTTTCATGTTTTGTTTCTCAATCCCCCAGTCAGCAATAATCCAATAGTGCATACCAGCAGTTTTGGAATAGTGTAATATGCAAACAAATCCAAAGCTACTTTTATTTGTTATTCTGTCTTCTATTTTGGTTTGATTTATCCTTTCCTTTTACATTTGCTCAAGCAAATACAGATACCTCCAGAATTCAATCATTTTCAATTTGTAATTTTTTTTAAAGCATACTATATATTAAATATTCAGTTGTGGTTGGTGCTTATAATTAAACACATGTTTTATTAAAATGTTATTAATGTAAGGTTCAAGTTTCATAAATCAGGCAGCCCTTAAGACAGCTGTAGAGAAAGAAACTTTATTCCACATGATGGCTAGATTATTATTATTATTTAAAGATATTTTTATTTTATTTTCGATTTTCAAAGTAAATAACAACATATACAGTGGTACCTCGGTTCACGAACGCCTCTGTTCACGACCAATTCGGATTACGACCAAAAATTTCCCAAAAAATGTGCCCCGGTTCACGAACACCGTTTCGGTTCACGAATGGAAAAGTTCGTAAAAATATGCTCCGCTTCACGAACTCCGCCTCGCTTCACGAACTCCGCCTCGCTTCACGAACTCCGCCCTCGCTTCACGGACAGAAAAGTTCGTAAAAATGTTCGGATTCACGAACCCCGCCTCGCTTCACGAACCGGAGCCATGGACATTTTATCTACGAACGTATTTCCTTTTTGTCACATGGTTGCGACTTCCTTCCTGTACGAACGTTCGTGGAGAGAGACACAGAAAACGACACAGAGAAGCTGACTGCAAAATGGCTCCCAGGAAGCGTGGTGAAAAGAAGAAAGTGCAGAGCAGCAATGCAGGTGACAATGTGCAAACTGGGAATGCAAGTGGTGATGTTGTGCAAGCTGGGAATGCAGGACTTGATGTGCAACCTGGAATTGCAAGTGGTGATGTGCAACCTGGGAATGCAGGACTTGATGTGCAACCTGGAATTGCAAGTGGTGATGTGCAACCTGGGAATGCAGGACTTGATGTGCAACCTGGGAATGCAGGAGATGATGTGCAACCTGGGAATGCAGGAGATGATGTGCAACCTGGAAATGCAAGTGGTGATGTGCAACCTGGGAATGCAGGAGATGATGTGCAACCTGGAAATGCAAGTGGTGGTGTGCAATCTGGGAATGCAGGAGATGATGTGCAACCTGGAAATGCAGGAGATGATGTGCAACCTGGGAATGCAGGAGATGATGTGCAACCTGGAAGTACAAGTGGTGATGTGCAACCTGGGAATGCAAGTGGTGATGTGCAACCTGGGAATGCAGGACTTGATGTGCAACCTGGGAATGCAGGAGATGATGTGCAACCTGGAAATGCAGGAGATGATGTGCAACCTGGGAATGCAGGTGACAAGGATGTGCAGCGCAAGCATGGTGAAAAGAAGAAAGTGCTGAGGAGCAATGAAAGTGACAGCAAGGCTGGGAAGAAAATAACCATTGAGCTGAAGAAGGAAATTGTAGAAAAGCATGACCGTGGCATTCGTGTGACTGATCTGGCCTCAGAGTACAAGATGCCAAAGTCAACAATCTCGACTATTTTGAAAAACAAAGCCGCCATCAAAGTAGCTGATGTTGCAAAAGGCGTAACAAGATTAAGCAAGCAGAGGACGCAAGTGCTGGAAGAGGTGGAAAAACCTTTGTTGGTGTGGGTGAATGAGAAACAGCTGGCAGGTGATAGCGTTAGTGAAACTATGATCTGTGAGAAAGCCAGGAGATTGCACAGTGATTTAGTGCAAAGAAGCCCCTCTACAAGTGCCACAAGTGACGAATTTAAAGCCAGTAGGGGGTGGTTTGAAAAATTCCGCAGGAGAAGTGGCATCCACAGTGTGATTAGACATGGTGAGGCTTCCAGCTCTGACAAGGCCGCAGCAGAAGCCTACAAGGTAGAATTTGCAGAATTCATGGCGACAGAAGGATACGTCACTCAACAAGTCTTCAACGGTGATGAAACAGGGCTCTTCTGGAAAAAAATGCCAAACAGAACCTATATCACGCAGGAGGAAAAGGCACTACCAGGGCACAAGCCCATGAAGGACAGATTGACCCTTTTGCTGTGTGCCAACGCAAGCGGCGATCTGAAAATTAAACCACTACTGGTTTACCATTCACAGACCCCTCGTGCATTTAGGCAACAAAATGTCAACAAGGCCAGACTGCCCGTCATGTGGAGATCCAATGCCAAAGCTTGGGTGACAAGGCAGTTGTTCATGGAATGGCTGCACGAGGTGTTTGCACCCACCGTCAAAAAGTATCTCTCTGATAACCAGCTGCCTGAAAGGTGCCTTCTTCTAATGGACAATGCCCCAGCACACCCTCCAGTCTTGGTGGATGATATGGATGCTGAGTATGACTTCATCAGGGTCACGTTCCTCCCCCCCAACACAACACCACTTCTGCAACCAATGGACCAGCATGTCATCTGCAACTTCAAGAAGCTGTACACAAAGGCGCTCTTCACTAGGTGCTATAATGTCACTGAGGAGACGTCCTTGACTTTAAAAGAGTTCTGGAAGAAACATTTCAATGTTGTCCACTGCATTAACCTCATTGACAAAGCCTGGCAAGAGGTCACTCCCCGAACCCTAACTTCAGCCTGGAGGAAACTGTGGCCAGAATGTGCCACTGAACAGGAACAGGAACATGACATAGACCTAGAAGGGTCTGATACAGAGGTAGTGGACGAAATTGTGTCCATGGGCAAGAGTATGGGTCTGGACGTTGACGGTGCTGATGTGGAAGACCTTGTTGAGGAACATAGGGAGGAGCTGACCACTGAGGAACTTTCTGAACTCCACAGTGAGCAGTGAAAGGCACTTCTTGAGGAGCATTCAACAGAGGAGGAGGAAGAGAGGGAGGAGGTTACCAGTGATGCCATAAAAGCCATTATGGTAAAATGGCATGAGTGCCATGATTTTTTTGAAAAGCACCACCCCAACATAACTGTGACGAACAGAGTGTTAAATCTCATGGATGATAATGTGGTCTCTCATTTCCGGAAGGTTTTGCAGCGCAGGAAAAGACAAGTGACATTGGACAGATTTTTCAGCAAAACTGAGCCTGCAGCTAAGAGACAAAGGAGAGAGGAAAGCCCTGAAGAAGATCCCCTTGATGTCCTTATGGAGGGGGACTCTCCCTACAAACAATAACCGCCTCCCACCTGCCTTCATCCATGCCAGAAGTCATCTCAAGCAAGCTTGGTGTTCCCTCTTTACTGTATACTGTACATTACCATACTGTACAAATGTGTCTTGTAATTTTTTTCATATTTTGGGTGCTTCTATAACCTAAAAACCAGGTCAGAACTGTACAAATGTGTCCTGTAATTTGTTTCATATTTTGGGTGCTTCCATAACCTAAAAACCAGGGCAGAACTGTACAAATGTGTCCTGTAATTTGTTTCATATTTTGGGTGCTTCTATAACCTAAAAACCAGGTCAGAACTGTACAAATGTGTAATTTTTGCATATTTTGGGTGCTTCTATAACCTAAAAACCAGGTCAGAACTGTACAAATGTGTCCTGTAATTTGTTTCATATTTTGGGTGCTTCCATAACCTAAAAACCAGGGCAGAACTGTACAAATGTGTCCTGTAATTTGTTTCATATTTTGGGTGCTTCTATAACCTAAAAACCAGGGCAGAACTGTACAAATGTGTAATTTTTTTCATATTTTGGGTGCTTCCATAACCTAAAAACCAGGTCAGAACTGTACAAATGTGTCCTGTAATTTGTTCCATATTTTGGGTGCTTCTATAACCTAAAAACCAGGGCAGAACTGTACAAATGTGTCCTGTAATTTGTTTCATATTTTGGGTGCTTCCATAACCTAAAAACAAGGTCAGAACTGTACAAATGTGTAATTTTTTCATATTTTGGGTGCTTCTGTAACCTAAAAACCAGGGCAGAACTGTACAAATGTGTAATTTTTTTCATATTTTGTGTGCTTCAAAAACCAAAATACAGTACAAGGTGAGAACTGTACAAATGTGTCTTGTAATTTTTTTCATATTTTGGGTGCTTCAAAAATCAAAAAACAAGGTCAGAACGGATTAACCGGATTTACATTGAACCCTATGGGAAATTGTGCCTCGCTTCCCGACCAATTCGGATCGCGAACAGAGTCAGTTCACGAATTAAGTTCGTGAACCGAGGTACCACTGTATACTGTTACATAGCCAACATCATATTGTATTATTAAATGTTTACATCATTTCATTTTACCATCATTTCATTTTACCATCAACTCCCAGAAAACTCCCAGAGGGCTCTTCTGCTCTCCATACACCATATTTGTGCCTTATCCATCATTTTCTTTCCCCTCTCTCCTCCTCCTCCCTACCTCCTTTCTTCCCTCTGATGCCCTTCCCTTCTCTACTTCCCCTTCCTCTCTCCTTCTCCTCTCTCCCCTTTCCACTCCTCCTTTCTCTCCTCTTCCCCCTCTTTGCCCTCTCTCCTTTCTCTCTCTTCTTCCCTTACCTCTCTCCTCTATTCCACACTCATTTACTTGGTGTATTTCGGCCTCTGAGCCAGCTCTATTTTGTGTTGATGATATTTATAATTTCAGATTCAAAGTTTATCGCTTAATTTTCATATCGATTATTACAATTCTTATATCTCAATCCCGAATCTTGCTAGTTGTTTTAATACCCTTTTAAGTAAAGCCTAATTGTATAATGACGTTCTATTTATAAAACCAAACAAAAAAGAACCAAAAACAGTATAGATAAATTTAAATAAATTTAAATATAAGAAGACCTAATCGGGTATCCATAAATTCTGTGCCTTCCAGGAATAGTTATTATTCATGGGTAGTCTCATTTTATTAATTTTAAATCTAACAATTTATCCTGTGATTCAATATCAATATCCACAAGTCTTATCAAGTATTCTAGCCTCAATCTATTTTTTCTTTAATAATATCTTTAAATCCTATTTACTATTAATATCCCTTATTTAATCCCCTCATATCTCTATAGATTCCATATAATTATCTAAAATATTATGTAACTGTTAATTGATTGATCATTTACCAAGAGTAATAGTATTCTATAACCATCTTAATCGCATAATTCCCCATCTATAGATAAGCAAATATATATCATTCACTAACACATAATCTAAATAACCATCTAAATAACATAGTTCCCCATCGATAGATAAACAAATATATATCATTAACAAAAACATTTACCAAGAGTATTCTATAACCATCTTAGTAGCATAATTCCCCATCTATAGATAAGCAAATATATATTATTCACTAACACATCATCTTTCTATAACCATCTAAATAGTATAGTTCCCCATCGATAGATAAACAAATATATATCATTAACAACAACATTTACCAAGAGTATTCTATAACCATCTTAGTAGCATAATTCCCCATCTATAGCTAAGCAGATACAAATCATTCATTAACACATCATATTTCTATAACCATCTAAATAGGCCAATTCGCTATCTATAGATAAACTAATATATATCATTATCAAAAACATAATCTTATTATAAGCATCTATAGTTATAACTAACAATCAATTAATTAATAATCCTTGATAGTAATTTAAACCCAGCCTAATTATTACTCATCAAGGGATAAAAGTTCCTCTTTTCAGCCGTTGTCTCTCCAAAGATGAATTAAATTTGCCTCTTTTAAAGTCCACATTCTCCATCGGCTTTTTTTCCTCTTCCCAAGTTCTTTATAAACTTCCATTGGCACATTGTGATCCTGTATAGCTGTACAATCATAGTGCTGACCAATTCTTTTCCTCAAATTTGATTTATTTTCAAATATCAAGTCTATCTCTGATGTGATTTCCTCTGTCCTTTGTTCTCTTTTTCCTTCCTTTTGCCAGTCAGGTTGAGATTCAAGTTTCTGATGGGGTCTTGATATTATCTCCTCTCCTGGATCTTCTCTCTCATCCTCAGTTAAATCCAGTCCACAAACAGCCTCGTTTCCCTTTTCTTCTTTAATTTCTCTAATCTGTTTAATTTCTTCGCTTGGTGTAATGTCGAGTATTACATGAAATTTTTTCAATTCCCTCAAGATTTCAACCAAAAGCTCCTGATTTTCTGCAGTGTATATATCTATGTGCGTAGACATTTTGCCGAATCCACAAACTAGGAAAAAGTAACTCCAATTACCTTGTTAACAGTTAGCTTATCACTGTTAGTTTGTTTCTACACAATATTTCCAGTAAATCTGTTCATATATGCCCACCCACTGTTTTTCCAAGAGCGATACGATGTAGGAAATAGTTTAAATAATTTCAAAGTGTTTCAGTCCTTTTTGTTGGAAGGAGAACAGAGACAAAAAAAGATAAGATATGGTCCTTATTTAAGTTTAAAAATGCGCAATAGTGTCCAAATAATTATAGGATTGTGGAAGTGCTCCAAGTTTCAAAGTTTTGAGTGAAATAAATAAAAAAGACAGAAAAAAAAGAATTAGAAAAGTCAGTCATAATCCAATCCCTTTCAGCGCAAACGTAAGTGGCTATTTCTTTGTTATCAGTTCAGTCGGCCATTTCAAAACATTCTGTGAACCAGAGGAATCTCACACTTCAATTTAAGTTTGCAGCTTATCTTTAAATTCAAAGTTTTGGTTAAAAAAAAAAAGGTTTCTTAGCAGAGTGTTTCAGAAACAAAAACAAAATACCTTCCCGATGTTTTCCAGCAGATCCTTTACTTTCTTATTCCAGAGATTCTCCTTTGCCTTTGGTCCACCCTCCAGAAAAGGGGGGGGATGCGATTCGTCTCCCTTCAGAGATTTTGCTTCGTGTCGGGCAGGGATCTTGCGTGGTCCCTGCACCCAGCAAAGATTTATCTCCTAATCACCACCTCTCCAGGGCGGGTTAGATTCCCTATGGAATCACGGGGGAGGCGAATTCCAGCTGGGTCCCTGCAGTTTAGGGAGCCCGGTTGTGTCGGCTTGAGAGGCTCCGCCTGGTTGGTGCTTATAATTAAGCACATGTTTTATTAAAATGTTATTAATGTAAGGTTCAAGTTTCATAAATCAGGCACCCCTTAAGACAGATGTAGAGAAAGAAACTTTATTCCACATGATGGCTAGATTATTTTCATTTTAAAAAAATGAAACTATTAGTAATGTATGTTTTTTTCAGACTACAGCCAAGATACAGATACAACAGGCATAGATTTGCATGAATTTCTTGTTAACCCATTAAAGAATAATCCCCAGTAAATCCTAGTTTCTCTCTCCCTTTTTTGCATAGCTTTGCTCTTAGCAATTTGTAGAGATAGAACATTTCTTTCTAGAAAATGGTATTCGTGGTATGTGAAAGAATGCCTATATTAAAAAATTGTTTTAGCAAAACCTATATCATAAGTATGTACTATAAGGCTTGTATCCTTTTATTAAAACTTGGCTATTATTGGTCAAAATTTGGCTATTTACATTCATGCTTACACATATACAAATGCAGATTTCTATAGCATTCCCAAACAGCCTTGCTGTTTTAATGATTTTAATGATTTAAAAATTTTTTAGCACAGGGGATAATTATTTAATTCGGTTTTAATTATGTATAATTGTTATGTTTATATGTTTTTTAACTTCCTGTGTATCGCCTCGAATCCCTGTGGGGAAAGGGAGCGGTTTATAAATCGAATAAATAAATAAATAAATAAATAAACAAACAAACAAACAAACAAACAAACAAACAAACAAACAAACAAACAAATAAATAAATAAATAAATAAATAAATAAATAAATAAATAAATAAATAAATAAATAAATAAATAAATAAATAAATAAATAAACAAACAAACAAAAGTAGCTAAAACATGCAATGCTTGTCAAATATAGTTAGCTGTGAGAGTTGTTTCAGAATATATAGCTCTTATCAAAATGTGAATATTGAAAATTGTCTGCTGGACATAAAAGAGATGCCATACTATACCTTAGACAGAAAGAACAAGTTATGTGTCAAACAAGACTGTGTACTAGAATTATTGTATTGTAACATTTACCTTCCTTCTCTTCAGGGCTCTTTCGTTCTTTTAATTATTTTTTTGTCGCCCAGTGCTTAGAGGAAGATCTGAAGCTTGCAATACACAGTGTGTGCAATATTTGATAGTTTCCAGTTTTTTTCAGGAGAAAGTCTCATGTTTTTGCATGTTATGTGAATATCCTGAAAATCAAAGTAATCATGAAGAGTTCAGTGCAAATAACAATGCAAAATAAATAAATCACTTTCCATGGAAAAGTTAGAGTAAAATTTATAGTAATGTATATAAAAAAATATAGTACATTAATTGAGGAATTATGCTACCTCCATGAATAATAGCATAAAGGAAATACCTATATTTAACCTATAACTTCTGGTGGGAAATAAAGCTTTGGGGAAACTCATGGTGAATTTTATAGAAATAGAAATAATGTCTCCAGATTTGGGGTCATTTCTCCATTTCAAGATTTTTTTACTACATGAGAAACATACCATATTTTTCGGAGTATAAGATGCACCGGAGTATAAGACGCATCCAGGTTTTGAAGAGGCAATTTTTTTAAAAAAGTAGATAGGTAGGTAGAGGGATAGAGAGGGAGAGAAAGAGAGAGAAATACATTAGGTGGGTAGGTAGGTAGGTAGAGGGGAGAGAGAGAGAGAGGGAAATACAGTAGGTAGGTAGGGAGACAGAGTGTGTAGATAGGTAGGTAGATAAAGGGATAGGGAGAGAGAGAGAGAAATACAGTAGGTAGATAAGTAGGGAGAGAGAGTGTGTGTAGTTACATTAAGTAGATGAACAGTACAGCCTAAAGGATATGTCATTTATAGCTATACTAAAATCAGAGGGTTGATAGAAATTATAATTATTAAGAAGATTTGTGTCTTGTTAGACACTCTTATTTTTTTTGAAATAGAAGGATAATAGAATATGCACAACTATCTTTATAAAATACCTCACTCAAGTACCCAAAAAAAATCTACATCCTTTTTTCCAACCTATCCTAAGAACATTAAGCTTGCATTCCTTTCTTTGGATAGAAAACTTAATGAATCCTTTCATTAGAAAATAAACTTAAACATATTTGTACTACTCATAAATAGAACTCAGACTTTGAATTTCTTTGTTGTAATGAGGCATATTTCAGACATTGCTGCCTGTTTTTCCTTTCATCAGATTCAATTTTGAAATATTTATTTTTCTTTTATTAACAGGGATAGAATGATATTATTACAAATGGAGCAGGAAATCATTGATTTTATTAGTGAAGAGAGGTAAGTTTGTTTTCAGTACTTGTTTCTTGTTTTGTGACATCTTTTAATTAAAACATGTCAGAAATATATTCTCAAAGCAATTCTTTTTTTTTCTATATAAATTTTTTATTTTCAACATTGAAACAAGTAAAAACATTATTCATCTTCAACTTTGTACAACATGTCATTCGGTCATGAGTTCTGTGCATCAGTACTTCAAATTACAAACACAGTTATCAATTTTCCTTCCAATATATGTATATCACCTTATTTTCCACATAGTAACAGGTAGTATTTATCAAAATCAATCTTTTTCTATCGTTGTTCAATATATAAAAAGAAAAGTAGAAAATTCTCCATAAATTCCTGTTTTATAACATTATTCTCAATTATCTCTGGAAAATACTTTACTACTATAAAATACATACCCATAATATTTTCTCTTTATAGGACCAAGAGTTTATCCAAATTTTCCATTATATATATATCTCATTAGTGGTCTAGCTAATATACAAAGTATCTTTCTAGAATAACATAATCTCAATTTGTTACAATATCTACCAATCCTAGCAATTTCTTTTTTTTTAAATTCTTTTATATATTATGTCCCTTGGGGTTTTTTTCCAGTCATTGGTAAAACATATTCCATACTTCATAAAATTGTTCATCCTCTTGCTCTCTAATTTTGAATGTCAGCTTACTCATTTCTGCACATTCCATAATCTTACGAATAATTTCCTCTTGAGAAGGTAATTTCTCATTTCTCCAATTTTTTGCAAATACAATTCTAGCTGCTGTTAAAACATTCACAATTAAGTATTTCACATTTTTATCAAATGCTTCTGGTATATTCTCAAAGCAATTCTATTGTATTCCTAAGAATATTATTATTAATATTTGTTTATCAGTGTACAGTAAAGGGAATGTTATATAGTCCTTAATATATATGTCGATTTTATTACAGCTATTACGCAGCTTTATAATTATAATTGAGACTGCCCATTATAATTGTAAGTTGTGAGAGTTGTAAAGTGGTTCATCATGTGGCCAGTTTCATTTTACAACCTTTTATACAGCAGTTGTTAAGACAACATAAGGTCAACAATCAATTACCACAGTGGTTAAGTGAACTCATTGTTTAATATGGGGCATTTTTGTTAAAAATTGGATAAATTATGGTTTTCAAGCAAAAACATCATGAATCACATGGCTACAAAATGCTGTAAATGGCTCTAAAGGCAGACCATTTGTTGGGTGCCTCAGTCATGTAACTATGGGGAAGTGATGACCATTGGAATTTTGGAACCAAAATGTAAGCACCTTTTGGGTTCTTTGGCATAAATTCAAAGGATTGGTCAAAAGAATCCCTGAAATATCTGTATTGTTATTAACAGATAGAGAAAGTAACTTTATTTGGCTTCGAATGTACAGTGTGATTATTAAAGAATCCAAGGGCCAGGGCCCTTGCCTATCTAATTGCCTATCTAGTTAGCAAGTGTAGTTTTAGTACAACACTTACACTTCCTTAAGTGCTTTGGAGGTATGGCATGATCAATTATATCAAAAACATATTTTTCATTAATTTCAAAAGTCAAATTTTCATATATGTTTAAATATAATCAAAACTTCTGTTATTCATTTGCTTGCCTTCTTATTAAATTTACAATTACCCCTATTTTCCCTAACTACGCAAAATTGGCATAAAATGTTGACTATTGGAATGACTGAAAAATGAGTTGAAATAAATGAATAGAAGTAGCAGAGAATTCAGAGTCAACTCTTTGTGATTTTACAAATGTTTAAAAAGTGGACTGCTATTATTCCATCATCACAGGGAAGCATTATATTGAACCCTTAGATGTTTTGTTCCAGTAATCATTATAAAAAGTTTCCCCAGATGTCATCATATCAGCCAATGCTGGTGCACAGAGGGGCAGCTTACTTTGGCATGGATCACAATTTGGATCAGAAATCTGTAATAAACAAGACCAGCAACATGAGAATGTAAATGCTACCCTTCTTTGCTTTCTGATTCTCCTTTCTTAAAAATCTTGCATGCATTTTATTCATTATATCCAAGAATTTCTTTTATTCTATTTCTTACATATTGAATAATAATTATTTTTTTCACATTCATTCTCACCTGGATAATACCAATCTCATTCAGAAGACCACCAAAATCAGAAAATGTTCTGAAGCAAATCACTTAGTGGACAAGAAAATTATTCTGAATTGTGCTTCTACAATGAAGTTACTTATCTGCTTTCTTATTATCACTTGATAATATATTTAGAAAAAACAGATATGATGGAGTAATGGTACATTTAATGACTATGTTTTAAAACAATATGGCATTTCCAAACAACTTGCCCCCCTCCCTTTTATATAGGCCTTTTAAAGATTGGAGGCTTTACTAGTATAAAGTCTTTTTTTCAATATGGGTTACCATTCCTTCTCAGCTTTTAACTGTGTATGAATTAATTCACTTTGCAGAGCAAATAAATTTAAGGCATTTGATTATTTGAAAAAAGATATCTCATAATGTAAGAGTTTGATGTCATAGAAAGACTGAATAATGTATTCCTTGCTTGTTATATCTTAAAACACTGAAGACACATGAATAAAAATACCTAGGCAAATATTAAATGATCTAATATTTTAAAAAATGAAAATTTATGGCTTGTAGAGAACACTGGGAAAGTTCCTTGTACAGTTTTAAATCCAAGATCTGCCCATTTTCTGAGGAGTAGCATTTATGTCAATGTGCCAATGAGCCTTTTAATAAGGTTCCTATTGGTGGAAATATAATGTTTTTAAATCCTAATGGCAGTGAGGAGTGATGTATCTTAGTATGAGGGGATTTGTGCAAGTGGATGGAAATAAGGTATATAAACAGAGAAGGATATAAGAGTAGATCTTTTAAGCATGCTCACAGGGAAATAGAGCTAGGTATTTCCATCATGCAGCTCTTGATCTATTTGGCTCAAGCTAGTTTGTATGTTAGGGAGAAATAATTTGTGCATCTTTACAGTAACACTTGATTTCTAATTCTACACTGTCAATGTCAGTGTTCCAGAATTAAATCAGAGTCCAAGGCACAGCTTTCCTCAAAGTTCCAATTTAATAAGAGAGACATGTTGGCATATCTGTGGGAAACCCGAATCTGAAAACTTCCTGGGGTTTCCCACCCAGGTGAAAGTTCATGATCTTGCCCCCACACCCACAAGTCCATCACTTGGTCGAATCTTCCACTGCCATGCTGGCATTTCCAACCATCCACTTCTGGTCAGGCGCAGAGGTGCAGAAACAAAAGATGACCTTGGGCTTCTAGAAAAGAATTTTTTATTTTGACAACAACACATTCTACTCCTTACTATTCCACCTACCAATTCTCCCCTAATGAAACAGCATAGTAAAATGAGAGTGTGTGTGGCAGGCCAAAGATCCTAAAAGGAATTTAACTGCAGGCCTGACAGGTAACCTCTCCTCAGAAGAAAAATGCTTCCTGAAAAGTGTTAAGTCCTCAGGTCTACGACCGTGCCAGCAAGTCTGGTGAACTCTGAATCACCACATTCCGGAACGGAGCCAGCAGCCGCGTCTGATTGGCTAAGACGTGGCTGGCAGGAGACTGTCTAGAAAATAGATACAATGTTGCAGCTAGCTTGCTGCAAGGGTTCCTGTCTGAAAGCCTATATAAAGGGCTGTCAGACGGGGAAGCCTTGCCAGTAGTGATTCTTATGTATTGTAAATAGTTGCTGAATAAACGTTCCTGTTGATTGACCATGCCTGAATCGGACTCCTTTGTCTAATCTAACACTGGCGACGAGGATGGGATTCAGGCCTTGTCATTAGGCACAACGGGGAACAAAGCTTCGACTATACAAGTGCAGAGCGCCCACCACAGCCGCACCATGGCGACAATGCCACCGTTCGCGCCGTTCGATCCGATGAAGGAGCAATGGGCTTCCTTCTTAGCACGCTTCGAGTGTTTCATGATCGCAAGTGATTATGGCGAACTCGCACTAGCAAGGAAGCTGAGCCTCTTCCTCCAGTGTGGCGATCCAGAATTATTCGCCACCGCTCGAACCATAGCAGCCCCCGCAGCGGTACACGAAGTGCCGTGGGACGATCTCCTGGGCCGCCTGAGAGCACACTATGCGCCTGTGCCATCTCGCATAGCACATCGCTACGCATTCAGGCAATGTGTGCAACAACCGCAGCAATCTGTAGCTGAGTTCCTCCAGAAACTGAGAGCCACCGCAATTCCTTGCGAGTTCCCCGCAGGCTTCCTGGAGGAATCTCTACTGGAGCAGTTCGTGTGCGGCGTCAAAGACATCCGCCTAAAGCGCCGCTTGCTCTCTAAAACTGTCCTGACTCTCGAGCAAGCGGTGGAAGAAGCCCGCGCGGCGGAATTGTCAGAGATTTCCACGTCTGACATGGGCCGCGCTCGCACTCCTCTTTTCCCCACTCCGCGAGCATGTCTAGTGGACGAGATAGCGCCGCTAGATGAGATAGAGGATGAAGACCAAGGGGACTGCATGAGGGTGACCGGGCGCTTGCCTAATCGCGCATTCACACCTCAGCAAAACCCCGGGAGCTGCCTAGGGTGCGGAGGTGCCCACCAAAGACCCGACTGCCCCTTCAAGGCATCGGTGTGCCGCAGATGCGGCAGGAAAGGACACCTGGCAGCCGTGTGCCGTGCCGCCGCACCAACGACTACTCCAGCAACTGCCTCCAGAGCCGCTCCACCAGGACAACAAGCGGCTCAGAAATGATCGAGACGCCGCCAGCCACAGCCGACTGACTGCTTCGCGCTGTCAGAGATGCCCCCAGCTCTGAACTTCGACCAGGCAGAGAGTATGAGACTGTCCACGGTGGTTTGTTTAGAGGGGGTGGGAGTCAAGATGGAAATAGACTCTGGGTCCTCTAGATCCCTCATTTCCTGGGCACAATTAACTAAATTGTGCCCCCATCTCCGGAAACGAGACCTCGGCCCTGCGGCGACGATCCTAAAAGACTATCAGGGTTCGCCAATTCCCATCCTAGGACTGCATAGAGTGAGGGTAGACTACGGCTCTTTCCATGGTATCCTACCCATCCTAGTAGTGGCCAATTCCCTAGCTGCCTTGATCGGATTGGACTGGTTTCCAGCCTTGGGACTGTCAGTCCAAGGAGTACACAGCGTGCCAGCCAGTTCTCCGGTAGACGTAGTGATCAAAGAGTTCAGCAACGTCTTTGATGGCAGCCTAGGAACATACAAGGGCACTCCCGTTTCCCTAAACCTGGATCCCCAGGTTGCTCCTGTCTGCTTGAAGGCCCGAAGGCTGCCGTTCGCACTGAAGCCCAAGGTTGAAGCGGAATTAGATCGATTAGTGGCGCAGAGCATGCTCGAACCCATCGATCAGGCGAAATGGGAGACCCCAATTGTGGTCCCCATTAAGCCCGACGGGTCCGTGAGGATCTGCACCGACTATAAGTCGATGATCAACCTCGGGCTTCAGGCGAACCCATACCCGGTTCCGGTTGTACAGGACCTGCTCCACTCTCTGGGGCGGGGTCGAGTATTCGCGAAAGTGGATATGGCGCAGGCCTACCAACAGCTCCCGGTGGACGACGAGGCTGTGGAGGCACAGACCATCGTCACCCACCAAGGGGCTTTCCGCTGTCGCCGCCTCCAATTCAGCGTGTCCGTGGCCCCGGGGATCTTCCAGAGCCTCATGGAGCGACTGCTCCATGGGCTCCCTGGCGTTGTACCGTACTTTGACGATGTCCTGATTGCTGCTGCCAGCATATCAGAGCTCGCCAAGATGTTGCGGAAGCTCCTCAGAGTTTTCAGGGGCATGGGTTTAAAATTGAAGCGCAGCAAATGTACATTTGCTGTGCCGAGGGTGGAATTCCTGGGCTTCATGATTGATGCCCAAGGGATTCACCCCACCCCCTCCAAGGTCGAGGCCATCCAAAAGGCCCCCACTCCTGCCTCCAAAACAGAGCTGCAGGCATTCCTCGGCCTTTTGAATTTTTACGCGCCATTTATTCCCCACAAGGCATCGCTAGCCGAGCCGCTGCATCGGTTGCTCGACCGATCCGCGGCCTGGCGCTGGGGCAGCCATGAAGCACATGCGTTCGCGGCTGTCAAAGCCATGCTCACGTCAGACGCGGTACTAGTCCAGTACCATGACAGGTTTCCTCTGACGCTTGCATGCGATGCCTCCCCTTTTGGCCTGGGGGCTGTCCTGAGCCACATCTTTCCAGATGGCTCGGAAGCCCCCGTTGCTTTTTACTCCCGGACAATGTCTCAAACGGAGAGAAACTACAGCCAAATCGACAAGGAGGCTTTGGCTGTAGTGTCCGGGATTAAGAAGGTTCACAACTACCTCTATGGGTGGACTTTTTCTGTCATCACAGACCACCAGCCGCTCCTTGGGCTGTTGGCCAGTGACCGTCCGACCCCCCCCCCCATCCTGTCGCCCAGGATGACCCGTTGGACGGAATTCCTGGCAGCGTATGACTATACGCTGCTATACCGTCCTGGCAAGCAGATAGGGCACGCTGATGCCCTAAGCCGCTGCCCTCTCCCGGGACCACATCCGGCCCCTGTACCGACCCTCTCCGTTCTGACGGTCGCGGAGTCAGACTTGCCCTTGTCCTCTTCCGCCGTCGCCGCTCACACCCGCGCAGACCCCGTCCTCGCCCAGGTCTGCCGCTGGGTACTGAGGGGGTGGCCTTCGGGCAGCGTGGCCGAAAACTTTCGGCCATACAAGGCACGCCAGATGGAGCTCTCGCTCCATTGTGGGTGCTTGTGTTGGGGAGATCGGGTCATCGTCCCTTCCCCCCTCAGACACATGGTTCTTCAGTCGCTCCATGCCAATCACCCCGGCATAGTCCGTATGAAGGCTTTAGCCCGGAGCTATGTCTGGTGGCCTGGCATGGACGCTGAAGTGGCGGAGTGGGTGGCCGCCTGCTCCACCTGCCAATCGTCCCGGCCAGCCACGCCGGTCTCCCTGCCGAGGGAGTGGGACGTTCCCAGGAGCCCATGGTCCAGGCTTCACTTGGATTTCGCGGGTCCCTTCCATGGCCAGAATTTCCTTGTGGTGGTGGATGCGTTCTCCCGCTGGGTGGAGGTGATTGTCATGGCCTCCACCACAGCGGAGAGCACTGTGCGCACGTTGCGCCGCCTGTTCGCCACCCACGGGTTGCCGGACGTCATTGTGTCCGACAACGGACCCCAATTTCAGTCCTCCACCTTCTTGGACTTTCTGGCCACCCAAGGGATCCGCCACGCGCCGGTTGCCCCTTATCACCCGGCGTCTAATGGACGCGCGGAACGAGCAGTCTGCTCGGCCAAGGAAGCCTTGGCCTGTTTGGATAAAGGGGACTGGCAGGCAAGGGTGGCTGCGTACCTCTTGGGACAGCATGTCACACCTTGCCCAGCCACAGGGAAAAGCCCCGCGGAGCTCTTGATGGGCCGACGCTTGCGGACCACCCTGGACAGACTGCACCCCGATTACCATGGGGTGCAGAGGAGCAACCTGCAGGTTCCCTCCCCTCGCCTATTTCAAGTTGGGGACCTAGTCTGGGCAAGAAACTTCTCAGGGGAGCCGCGATGGGTTCCCGCAACCGTCTTGGACTTAACCGGCCCCTGCTCTTACAGTGGCGGCGCCACCTGGATCAACTGAGGTGCCGCCTGCCCGAGACGGCCTTCACCACACCAGGCCGTTCCTGCCCGTTGGCCCCTGTTGGGCCGCTGTTCCCTGTTCAATAATAATAATAATATAATAATAATAATATTTAATATTTGTAAACCGCTCCCTCTCCCCATAGGGACTCGGGGCGGTGCACAGGAAGAATAAAAAACAATAAATATATACAAACATTTCTTTAAAAAACAAATTAAACCTAAACCTGTGCTAAAATTCCCCATTAAAACTAAACTAAAAAACTTCCCAATAAAACCCCAGAGACAGAGAGATTATCCTAGGCCGGCCAGACAGAAAAGATGTGTTTTTAATTTAAGACGGAAGGAGCGGAGATCCGTGATCGTCCTAATGTCGGGGGGAAGGTCGTTCCAGAGGGCCGGGCCCGCCACAGAGAGAGCCCTTCCCCTGGGTGTCGCCCGCTGACAAAGTCTAGTGGACGGCACCCGGAGAAGTCCCTCTCTGTGGGAGCAAATCGGCCGTGAGGATGTATGAGGCAGGATCCGATCCCTCAGATAGCTAGGTCCCGAGCCATGGAGCGCTTTAAAGATGATAATTAACACCTTGAAGCGCACCCGGAAGACGACAGGTAGCCAGTGCAGCTCGCGCAAGAGCGGTGTTACATGGGTAAACCTGGCGGTTCCCATAATTGCTCGCGCGGCTGCGTTCTGGACTAGCTGAAGTCTCCGGGTGCACCTCAAGGGGAGCCCCATGTAGAGAGAGTTACAATAGTCCAGTCGGGATGTCACGAGCGCATGAGTGACTGTGCGAAGGTCGTCCCGATCCAATAGGGGGCGCAATTGGCGAACCAGGTGAACCTGGTAAAACGCCCTCCTGGCCACGGCTGTCACTTGATCTTCCATGGACAGCCGGGCATCCAGGAGGACACCCAAATTGCGCACCCCATCCACAGGGGCAAGATGTTCGCCCCCTATGGCCAGCGATGGAGTGAGCTGGTTGAATCGGGCAGCCGGAAACCACAGCCACTCGGTCTTGGTCGGGTTGAGCCTGAGTCCGTTACTTCCCATCCAGATCAAGCCGAGCCGCAGAAGGTAACTCCGGAGACTTTTGCCAGTTCCGGCCTCTCGTCATCGGACACACTCTGCAGACCCCCTCCGGACTATTCCACTCAAGCCGACACGGAATTGTGGGCCTCACTGCTAGGAGGCCCACCCTATCAACCAGCTGCCAGCCGGCAACCTTCAACAACCTCAAGCCCGGCCACCACGCCCCCTCGCATGGACCTACCATTATCACCGGTTCTCGCGACGCAGACTCCACCTCTGGGGGCAGGCCGCGGTGACGTGAGTGGGGCCTCCACTCCCCAAGGGGAGGAGCTTCCCCAGGAACTACTTACCGCGCCGAGCTCTCCGCAGCAACTGAGGAGTTCGGGGCGGGCCCGACACCGCCCCGCCTACTTGGAGGAGTACGCATGCGCCTACACGTTGATGGACAGAAAGACTGGACACATGTGCACTGATCTTGGGGGAAGGAGTGTTAAGTCCTCAGGTCTACGACTGTGCCAGCAAGTCTGGTGAACTCTGAATCACCACATTCCGGAACGGAGCCGGCAGCCGCGTCTGATTGGCTAAGACGTGGCTGGCAGGAGACTGTCTAGAAAATAGATACAATGTTGCAGCTAGCTTGCTGCAAGGGTTCCTGTCTGAAAGCCTATATAAAGGGCTGTCAGACGGGGAAGCCTTGCCAGTAGTGATTCTTATGTATTGTAAATAGTTGCTGAATAAACGTTCCTGTTGATTGACCATGCCTGAATCAGACTCTTTTGTCTAATCTAACAAAAAGAGAATAACATAAGGGTTCACATAACAAAATTAACCAATTCTCCCCCCCACCCCACCCGCCCGGAGGACTCTTTGTGAGAGAATAAGGATTAAATCTTGGATTATTTGGGCTAAAATTTGATGGTTTTGGGTAGGCTCTGAAACTCCATTTTGGGCCTAGTATATTCCTATCATAGTCATAGCAAATAATAATAATAATAATAATATTTTATTTTTATATACCGCGTCCTCTCCCCAAGGGGACTCGGAGCGGTGCACAGGGAAAAATTAAAACACATAAAAATATACAAAAATAGATACAATAAATAAAAACAAATTAAATTTAATTGTCCCTGCACTAAAATCCCCATATTAAAACTAATATTCCCTAAACCCTAAAAAGGTAGAGACTAACCTAAGCCGGCCAAGCAAAAAAAGTATGTTTTTAATTTCTGACGGAAGGAGCGGAGGTCCGTGGTTGTTCTAATGTCGGGGGGAAGGTCGTTCCAGAGGGCTGGGCCCGCCACAGAGAAGGCCCTTCCCCTGGGCGTCGCCCGCTGACAAAGTCTAGTGGACGGCACCCAGAGAAGTCCCTCTCTGTGGGAGCGAATCGGCTGGGAGGATGTATGGGGCAGGATCCGATCCCGCAGATATTGCATGCTTACTTAGAATAGCTTAGGAAGACATATTACTGGAAAAATACAAGAGGGACCAAGGTTGGTAATCAATAAAGCTTACTTTGTTGCTTCAAAAATTTTCGTTAGTCAGCAGGGGGTAGAATATGAAGGGAATGAATAACATATATTGTGTTTGGAATTACTAGGGTTGCATATAGCGGAAGTCAGGGGGTTGGGGGGGAAGGGGAGGTTGGGGAGGGATAGGGAGGGTATGGGAGGGAATTTTGGGGGAAGGGGGGGGAAAGAAGGGGGGGAAATCTGTTGGTGAAAAACTTTTTCAATAAAAAAAAATTTTTTTTTTGTTCTAAGGTTTTTTTTCCAGTAGAAAGCTTTAGCCGGGAAATTTTTCTCACAATTTGGGTGCTCGGATTGGGCATATGGCCTTGGAGGGCATCTTCGCTGGAGGAGCCGGAGGTACCCCCGTTCGTGTTTCTACAGGCTGGACATTGGTTAAGCTACTTTCCAGAGGTGGGTCCTGTCGCTTTCCTGGAAGTTGGAGGCAACAAACAGCTGGGTGGCCTGCGGTCGTGTGCTTCTGCTATCTTTGGTAAGTAACTGTTTAAAGCTATACACTATAAGTGGTTTGAATTGTGTGTGTTTGATTTGTGTGTGTTTTGAATGCTTGTTCATAAGCTCTCTACTTGCCATTTGGCTGATGCTTGTTTTCAGCTACATACTGCTGCAGAGAAGCAGGTTACGGCTGTGACAGTAGACAGGAAACATATTTTTTAGCTCTTGGCATTGAGGCAGGATGTCTAGATCTTGGATGAGGGCATTTTGTTTCAGGGCTAGAGACAAAAAGCGGATTCCCTCGATACCCCTTTCTCTCCATTGGGAGACTTATTGGCTCAATGGGGTGAAGAATGGCTGAAACCCTACACAGTAAATTTGGACAAAGTGACCATGATTAAGTATTGTACTCAGGAGTGGCCTAAATATATTTTAATAAAGCCGAATTATAGGTGGAATAAATTTGGTGAAGCAGAGAAGTTTGGGGTAGATGCTTTAAAGGCAATGTTGGAGAAGAAGAAGCTGACAAAACAGTTGTTATATGTGGAACCTTGGTACCACACCGATTGGTTCAATCCTGTTCCTCCAGGTAGCAAGAAAGGGTGGGATCCTTTAGAATTTGCTACCTGTCCTCACCCACCACCTTATAATGTGGATGGAGGTGCGGCTGGGGGAGTTGCTGAAGAGGGTTTGATTGATGGTGAGCTTGCAGCTACGCATCAATATAGGATGTATAGGAAGGAAGTTGGAGGAGCACCGTCTACTAGAGCAGTGGTGGGCAAACTCATTAGTCAACAGAGCCAAATATCAACAATACCATGATTGAAATTTCTTTTGAGAGCCGGAAGGTGTGGCCTGTTTTTTTGTTTTTTTTAATTGAAAAAGTTTTATACAAACAAGTTTCCCCCCCTTTTTCTCCCCCCCCCAACATATAATATAAATCACATACGAGTACTGTGCCCCCTCCCCACCCCCCATCTTAAAATAAATTTCTCATACAAATATTGCACCCCCTCCCCTCCCAACAATCATAATATAAATTTCTCTTAACTTAACAATATCCCATTAACCCCATCTTCTAGATTAATTAAACATATATAAATCATAATATAAATTTCTTTTAAAGTAACAGTATCCCATTAATCCCATCTTCTAAGTTAATTATACATATATATTTCCCCACCCTCCACCCTAACCCTCCCCCACCTCCCATTCAAACCCACCCCCTGACTTCCGCTATACATCACTCTAATAATTCCAAACATCCCATATATTATTTACTCTGTTCACCTGTCAATCTAAACATTCTTACCTAAAGGCTACATAATACTTCCTAGTCTGGTATTTATTCTGTATATAATCAATCCACTTTGCCCATTCCTGTGTATAATTCTCCTGCTTCTGATCTTTTAAGAAAGCTGAAATGTTTGCCATTTCCGCAAACCCTGCCACTTTCTGAATCCATTGATCAATCATCGGTAAAAAATCTTTTTTCCAGTGCTGGGCAATCAACAACCTAGCTGCTGTAACCATATACAAAACCAATTTTGTTTCCCCTTTTGTAAAATCCTTAGTTATACCCAATAAAAACATTTGCGTAGTAAATTGTATTCTTTTCTTAAATACATTTTGCATAACCCACCATATTTTTATCCAAAAAGCTTTAACCTTATTGCAAGTCCACCATACATGAAAAAAGGTAGCATCTAAACACCCGCACCTCCAACATTTTGGTTGAACATTTGGGTACATACATGATAATTTCTTAGGGTCTAAGTACCATCTGTAAAACATTTTATAAAAATTCTCCCTTAGATTTTGTGACTGCGTAAATTTAACATTCTGAACCCATATTTTTTCCCACGTATCCAACATAACCAATTCATCAAAGTTCTGAGCCCATTTAATCATGCAATCCTTCACCAATTCACTTTCTGAGTCATTATACATTATATATTCTTTTAACATGTTTTGGGCCAGTCTCTTTTATCTGCTTGATCAGTTCCATTTCTTTATCCATGAAGCCAACGCTACAATCTTCTTTTCATCTCTTCTGTAACTGTATATAGTGTAACCAATTTAAAGTAATTCCTTCTTCCAACAGTTGTTCCAAAGTTTTCAACTGCCATCCGTCCCCATCAGCAATAAGCACATCTTTATATAAACACCCCCCGAGTGACTTAGTATTTGTAATCCACATGGTGTCTGCAAGATCCAACCAAAGCGGTATCTTATAATCCCAATTAGGCCGGTGCTTCTTCCATATTCTCATCAGGACACTTCGGAGAACATGATTGTTAAACACTTTGTCCACCCTATCTTCATAAAAAAGATATGCATGCCATCCCAGAACAAGGTCGTGACCTTCTATATTCAACAGTTCAGTTTTTGTTTTCGCAAACCAATCTGCTACATGCGTCAATACCGCAGCTTCATAATACAGTCGAAGGTTTGGGAGTCTGAGGCCACCTCTTTCATGAGTATCTTGCATAATCTTCATTTTTACTCTTGGTTTTTTCTCCTTCCAAACAAATTTATTTAGTGTTGCTTGCCATTCTAACAAAATTTTATCTGATTTGAGCACCGGTATCATCTGGAATAAAAAAATGAATCTAGGTAGAATGTTCATTTTAATTGCTGAAATCCTTCCAAGCAAAGATAATTGTAACTTTTTCCATGCTTGTAGGTCTTTCTGTATCTTTTGCCACAACACTTCATAATTATTTTGAAAGAGTTTTGTATTTGATTCTGCAATTTGTATACCTAAATATTTGACCTTGGAAACTATTTCAAAACCTGCCAAACTTGCAAGTCTCTTTCTTTGAGTCTCTGTCATGTTTTTAACCATCATTTTCATTTTATTTTGATTTAGTCTAAACCCAGACACCATGCCAAATTCTGCTATAATATTTTTCATCTGGATTGAGTTCAAAGGATGTGAAAGGGTAAACCAGATCATCGGCAAATGCTCTAGTTCTGTATTCCTTTTGCCTAATAGCTATACCATTTTAGGAGTTTGAGTCCCGAATTGTATTCAATAAGACTTCCAACGTTAAAATAAATAACAATGGAGATAGTGGGCAACCTTGTCTTGTACCTTTTTGTATCTCGAAAGTTGTAGACAAATTTCCATTAATAATTTGTGCATTTTGTTGCTGATAAATTGCTCCAATCGCCTGTCAAAATCGTGGTCCCATATCCATCTTTTCCAAAGTCTTGATTAGAAAGTTCCAATTCACTCGATCAAAGGCCTTCTCCGCATCCAAAAAAACCAGCACTGCAGAGATCTGCTTATTCTTATCAAGATAGTCGATTAAATCTATGAGTTGCCTTACATTCTCCTTCATATGTCTACCTTCGATAAATCCTGCTTGGTCATAATGAATAACCTCTTGGATAACTGGCATCAATCTGTTGGCTAGTACTTTAGCAAATATTTTGTAGTCTGTGTTCAGAAGAGATATCGGTCTGTAATCCTCTGGTTTCTTAGGGCCATCTTTGTCTTTGGGTATCAATGATATAAAAGCCGCTTTCCACGAGAAAGGTATTTTGCCTCCTTGCTGTATATTGCAAAATAGTTCTGTAAGATATTCAATCATTTCCAATTGTAAAGTTTTATAGTACATTGCAGTCAAACCATCAGTCCCTGGAGCCTTGGCTAGTTTAAGTTGGTTTATAGCTAGAGTAATCTCATCAGCAGTTATCAGATGTTCCAAATTTGCCTTTTGAAACACCGATATCTTGGTAAACCCTTTTTCTTCCAGAAAATCATCTACTGACTTATTCTGTATATTGTCCTGTACATATAACTTAGCATAATAGTCCACAAGTGATTTTTTAATCAAATCTTGTTGATATACCGTTTTCCCTCCATACTCAATTCTATCAATAATTCTATTGTTTGTGTTCTTTCTCAAGGTATAAGCCAACCACCTACCAGGTTTGTTAGCATTAGCAAAAGTATTATGTTTGGCAAATTGTAAGTTAGTTGCTGTTTGTTCTGATATAAGCATTTGAAATTGATCTTTCAACAACTTTATCGCCATCTGGAGTGCCCCATCTTTTGGAGTTGCTATAAGTAGCTGCTCCTGCTTTTTTATTTCTTCTTCCAATTCCATTCTCTTTTTCTGTCTGCTTTGTTTATGTTTAAAATTCATGTGTATCAGGACCCCACGCATATAAGCTTTACTTGCATCCCAAACTGTTTCAATAGGAGTATCCTTGTTCATATTAAAACTAAAAAATTCCTTCACATGTTTTTTAAGTTCATCAACATTTTTTTCATATCTAAATAAATTTCATTTACTCTCCATGACCTTCTTGACCTCTTCCCTAATTCAATCTCTAACCACACCGGGCTATGATCAGTTAGTGTCCTGGAAAATATCTTTGTTTTCTTAGCTTTAGGAAGTAAATCAGGTGTTAGCAAAAAGAAGTCAATCCTTGAGAAAGATTTATGTCTATCTGAATAAAAAGAAAAATCCATCTCGTTTGGATTATGTATCCTCCAAACATCTTTTAATTCCAAGTCCTCTTGTAATTAAAAAAAAACCTGTGGTAATTTGGTAGGAGATTTAGTCATTGTTCTTTTATCTATCCTTGGAGAGATCACTCCATTCCAATCTCCCATAATTAAAATACTCTTAAAATTCCAATCCAAAATTTTTGAGTGGAGCGTCTTATAGAAACTTTCTTGTTGTTGATTAGGTGCATATATTCCTACCACCAAAATAGGACCATAATCTGTAACAAATTCAATTGCTATGTATCTGCCACTATCATCCGCCTCTATAGTTTTAGCTGAAAATCTTTTATTTATATATATCACCACTCCATTTTTCTTTACCAAATTAGAGGCTGCATAAAATGTTCCCAATCTTGAGTTCGCTAAATACTTCTGATCTTGTAGCCTAATATGGGTTTCTTGAAGGCAAACAACATCATTATTAAATTGTTTCAAATAGTAAAATATTTTTCTCCTTTTTTGTGGAGAATTCAATCCATTCACATTCAGGATAAAAATTTAAACATCTTTTGGCCTAACCTGAAGCGTTGAGAGCATTTGGTGAAGTTCCTTTTCCACAAGACTAATCTTCGACCCTGCTCCTCCCATGGCTTCAATTGGCTTCTTGCCTTTATCCATCTTAGCACATTGTACTTGAGGCTTCCCCTGCTTCTGAGATTCTTGAATTTGTCTAGTCGTAGATCTAGTAACACGTTGCTCCACTGGCTTAAGTAATGGCATTTCAATAAGGGTCTTGGACGGTTCCTCCAAAGAGGAAGTTAAAAGAGATCCAGAAGGATCCACTTGGGATCCACCTACGGCACCCTGAGCTTCTTTCTCTTTTTGTGTCTGCTTTATTTGTTCTTCTGTCTCTTTCTCAAACAGCCTCTCCTCTAAAAAATCCAAATCTTCTGGTGTTGGTATAGATGTCCGTGGGGGCATTGCACTTGCCTTCAGTATTTCATAATAAAAATCTCTTGCCTTATCTATGGTATTCAAACAATAACTATCTATGGTATTCAAACGATACCTCACCCCATTGGAGCATCCCACCTATACTGTATCCGTCTTTTCTTCAACTCCACTACCAAAAATCCAAAATCCCTTCTAAACTTTAACATCGCTGGTGGTAACTCCTTGAAAACACCAATCAGGTTTCCATCTATTTGAAGAGAAGAGTAAAAAGACTTCTGCAAGATATCATTTCTAAAGTTTCTCTCAGTAAAATATATCACAACATCTCTTGGTAATTGCCTTTGTAATGCTATGCGTGAATTTACTCTGTAAATTTTATCAATTTTAACAGAAATCTCATCAGGATCATCCACTTTTAGTAACATAGCCAAAGCATCAGCACGAACTCTTCTTAAGTCGTCTCTAGGATTCTCTCTTAAACCCCTCAGTCTGATGGCGTATTCCATAGATCTAAATTGTATCATAATGATCTCATTATCCATCCTTTGCATATTCCCCTCCATCTCCACAAATTTCAAATCCGTTTCCTTTGCTTTAACTTCCACCTCTGAAAGCAATTGTTCAATTTTGTTAAAAACCTTAATTACAACTTCAGACAGACCCTTAGCCATTGCTTGTATGTTTTTATCAAGCTGATCATATTTATCCTGAACCATTCCTTTGAGTTCTTTACTTTCATTAGCTATGAAGTTCTTCAAATCTTTAAAGTCCTGGAGAGTTACTGCTCCAGCTTGTTCCGTTGCTATGCTTTTAAACAATTTCCCCAAATTTCTAAGAAAATACTCTTCAAAGTATCAAAATAAGTCAATAAGTCAAGTAGTGTATTCACTAGCTTTGTAATTGTTCTGCTCTCCCTTTCCGCCTTCAACTGTCAGCAAAGGTTAAACAGAGACTGGAATACACAAATCAGTTAACTTTTGTTTTCTTTAAGCTTTCAACTGCAAATTAACGCCATTTTGAAGCTTTCGTTCTAAATCCTTTGTTCTAAGCCCGCGCCATTCAAATTCAGTGCTACTATTGTATAGAAAATTCAAACTTTAAACTTAAAATACTTGCAAATATTTTCCTTCTTAGGTTGCTTGGAGTGTATTTTAGAAAGTTGTTTATGGCGTCTTGCTCTGCTAAATCCTTAGCAGAGGATCCCAGCAGACCGGAGCTTGAAGCAGCTGAGAAGGGGGGGCTCTCCTTGCCCGCACCCCAGAGGCTATAAAACCTTCTGGAGAGCTTCACAAGAGGCTCTACCTGACAGCGCTGGCTCTCTCCTAAATTCCTGAGGAGTTTGGAGTGTCCAAGGCGTTTACGATCTTTTTAAAAAAACGCCTCTACAGGCTGCTGAGTCGGCAAGCTCGAAAAAGCCTGCCCACGACAGCTGTAGCACAACCAGGAAGTTCAAGGTGTGGCCTGTTTTGTGGGAGTGGCTCAACAGTCATGTGACTGGGTGGGCGTGGCCAACTTGAAAAATGTGAAACTCACTTAACAATGGTCTTGGTTAGCAACCAAACTTTTAGGCTCAATTGTGGTCATAAGTTCTTTCTTTCTCTCTCTCTCTTTCTCTCTTTCTTTCTTCCTCTCTTTCTCTTTCTTCCTCTCTTTCTCTCTCTTTCTCCATTTCTCTCTCTCTCTCTCTCTTTCTTTTTCTCTCTCCTTCTCTTTTTCTCTTTCTCTCTCTCTCTCTTTCTCCATTTCTCTCTCTCTCTTTCTCTCTTTCTTCCTCTCTCTCTCTTTCTCCATTTCTCTCTCTCTCTTTCTCTTTCTCTCTCTCTTTCTCTCTCTCTCTTTCTCTTTCTTTCTGTCTCTCTCTCTCTTTCTCTTTTTCTCTTTCTTTCTGTCTCTCTCTCTCTCTCTCTTTCTCCATTTCCCTCTCTCTCTATTTATCTTTCTTTCTCTGTCACTCTCTCTCTCTCTCTTTCTCTCTCTTTCTCTCCCTCTCTTTCTCTTTCTTCCTCTCTTTCTCTCTCTTTCCCCATTTTTCTCTCTCTCTCTCTCTCTTTCTTTCTTTTTCTCTCTCCTTCTCTTTTTCTCTCTCTCTCTCTCTCTCTTTCTCCATTTCTCTCTCTCTTTCTCTCTTTCTTCCTCTCTCTCTCTTTCTCCATTTCTCTCTCTCTCTCTCTTTCTCTCTCTCTCTCTCTCTCTTTCTCTTTCTTTCTGTCTCTCTCTCTCTCTTTCTTTTTCTCTTTCTTTCTGTCTCTCTTTCTCTCTCTTTCTCCATTTCCCTCTCTCTCTATTTATCTTTCTCTCTCTCTCTCTCTCTTTCTCTTTTTCTCTTCCTTTCTGTCTCTCTGTCTCTCTCTCTCTTTCTCTTTCTTTCTCTTTTTCTCTTTCCTTCTGTCTCTCTCTCTTTCTCCATTTCCCTCTCTCTCTATTTCTCTCTTTCTTTCTTTCTCTCTTTCTTTCTCTTTTTCTCTTCCTTTCTGTCTCTCTCTGTCTCTCTCTCTTTCTCTTTCTTTCTTTCTTTCTGTGTCTCTGTCTATCTTTCTCTCCCTCCCTCTGTCTCTCCTTTTCTCTGTGTGTGTGTCTGTCACTCTCTGATTCCCCCCTCCCTCCCTGTCTCTCTCTGTGTCTGTGCCTTTCTCTGTCTGTCTGTCTGTCTATCTGACCCCCACCCCCCGCGGATCCTTCTCAACCCAGCCCGTCGCGCTTACTCACTTTCTCGCCTTAGCCTGGCACGCCCGCTGCACTCGTTCGCTGCAGAGGCTCCGCGGGCGGGGAGCCAGAAGTAGCCCTGCTTGCCCGCTCACCCGCCCGCTCCGTGTGGGGTGGGGAAGGCCTTCTCACCCCTGGAAGTAGCCTGAGCGAACAGGCAGGCGGGCGAGCCTCACCCCTGGAAGTAGCCTGAGCGAACTTCCATTCGCACCCCTGGCTCCCTTCGCGCCCTTTCGCTGGCACTGACCCCACCCGCGGCCCCTCGCTCTCCGACCCGCCCGGGCTGAAGCGGGGAACAGTGGTCGGGATGACGCGGAGTCCAGTGGCGCTTGGGCCACCAGTTGAGACGGGGCAGCCCCGGAACCTCTGCCACCCGCTGCCGCCATTCCCGCGGAGAGCCAGGTGGACAGCAGACAGCCCTTCTCTTCCGCTTCCAGATGATTTAACCCCAGAAGTCCTCCTTGTCGAGGAAAGCCACTCATATTCTCCCGCCCGCTGCCCATTCATCCACTTCCAGGGCGATTGGAGGAAATTTCCTCTCCCCCCGCCCGCGGAGCCTCTGCACCCCCTGGAAGTAGACGAGTGGCCGGCATGCTGGCTGGGGAGGTTCCACGGGGGGAGGGAGGGAGGGAATCGACGGCCGTTAGGGAGGGTTTCTCCGGTGGGTTCCAGGAGTCCCACCGTCAGCGAGGGTGGAGGAAGAGCCGCACTCGAGGGGCCAAAGACTCACTCACGAGCCACGGTTTGCCGACCACTGTACTAGAGTGACAAGATCTAAGGCTAAAAAGGAGGCTAAGTTCCCTTTAAGGGAAATGCCTAATGGTCTTACTCAGGCAGGAGATCCGATAACCACCTTCGTGAATGCCCCTTTGATTTCATTGGATTTGAGATACTACAAAGCACAGATGCCGTCTTTGCAGTCAGACCTGATAGCTTTGTCTGAGTCTCTGGATTTGTTTTTAGTGCCAAACATTAACACCTTTTCAGAAATGCAGCACATCATGGGGTTTCTTTTCATTCCTGAGGAACAGACTCAAATTAGAACAGTGACTATGGCCAATTGGGACTACTCAGGCAGGAGCAAACAATCCAGCGGCTAGTGATGTGAAGTTTCCTTTGGCAGATCCTGGTTGGAACAATAATGATCCTGAGGATAGGGAACATATGGTTGATTTGAAGAGGATAATACTTCAGGGTGTTAGAACAGCTGTTCCACAGGGACGGAATTTGGCTAGAGCTTTTGAAGTGGGTCAGAATAGAGATGAGACTCCTTCTGCATTTTTGGAGAGGATTAAGGATAACCTGAATAAGTACTCTGGTCTTGCTCCTGAAACACCTGCATATGTTCCTTTGTTGACATGCATGCACTCTAGGACGTTTAACTGCTTATATGGCTGTTGGACACAATAGTAATGAAAAAACCACTTTTTATTATGAAATGATGAATAAGGAGCTTTATCATAAAGACAGAATGCTGCCTAAGAAGGTGATATCTACACATCCAGAACACATGCATCCTGATCATGGAACTCATCTCCAGCACACTCCGGATAAAATCACAGTAGGTTAAACACCTGCTGATGGAATTCATGTTCCTGAACATCCATCCCATACATTAGATCTGATTAAGGAGCATGAACAGGGAAAACTTCCAATGAGAAAGAAGGAAACACATATGCCACAAAGTGATTCCCCCCTTCAATGGGATGTTTTACCATTGAACATTACACAACATATGCAGTCAAACATATACAGAGGGAAATGTTTCACACTTGGTGCAGCTTATGATGCGGGATGCATTGATGATGTTGTTGTCCTAAATAGAGTTCAGTCTGCTGTGATTGGCATGATGCCATGGCTTGCTACTCAATATAATCAATATCAAAGTGGCCATCTTGCTTGTGCCTTAGCTAAAAGTATTAATGAGACTTCATCGGTCATTACTACTTTGGCTGATGAAATGGGTTAAATTCGAAAATCATTATTGCAGAACAGCTTGGCTATTGATTACCTATTGTTACGGATTAGTCGTGGGTACAAAGAATTTGAGGGGCTTTGTTGTTTCAAGGTCGGAGACCGATCACAATTTATTGAAGCTAAGCTAAAAGCTTTGCACAATATAACCACCCATTTGAGATATGTAACTGAAAGCTCAGCTTTCAGAACTGTGACTTCCTGGCTTCCTTGGCTAAAGGACTTATTTGTAGGGATCATAGGGATTATTGCATTATGCCTGGTCACATGTGCTCATGTACAAGGTGCTCCTTCATGCTTCCAATGCTGTGTTATGTGCTTTAAGGGACTTAAATGGTCTAAGAAAAAGAAATTAAGTAATAAGGAGGCCAGAATTATGATGCAAGAGATTGAGAATTGAATTAATTCATCTGGAGTTGCCCAAATAAATGTTTTAATTGGAGAAAGGATGAATTGAGAGAATAAAGATTAAATCTTGGATTATTTGCACTAAAATTTGATGGTTTGGGGTAGGCTCTGAAACTCCATTTTGGGCCTAGTATATTCCTATCATAGTCATAGCAAATATTGCATGCTTACTTAGAATGGCTTAGGAAGGCATATTACTGGAAAAATACAAGGGGGCCAAGGTTGATGTGACCCAACTAAAAATAGCCTAATGGTCTTTGGAAATCCCCTATGTCCCCATTGGCAAGTCCTCTATGTTCCAAAGATGTTTTGATGGAAGACGGTCATTATCAAGCTATTGTTCTAGTCCTGGGAAAGTACAAATTCACAGGTTCTCTAAAATATTTTGGGGACATTCTGAGAAGGGCAGATGGGGTTTCATATTCATGTTACTGGAAGTTACCTAAAACTATTTATATGTATTTTGAGAACTGATACTTTGCACCAGGTGCATGTTACTGGCCAACATTGTTATGTGTCACGCACATGTATTTTTGTATCTGCTTAATGATGTCTTTTGGGGTGGCAGTTTCTGTATTTAAGATACGCAAAATTGCTCCAAAAGTGTTCTTTCTAGTCAAGAGAATCCTGATGCACATTCAGTTATTGATTGGTAATCAATAAAGCTTACTTTGTTGTTTCAAAATTCTTCGTTCTAAGTTTTTTTTTTTCCAGTAGAAAGCTTTAGCCGGGAAATTTTCCTCACACTTTGGCTTATCAGGAAACTTATCATGGAATTGTTTTATTAACTTCTCCACTTTTATGTTCCAGCTTTTCACCCAAGTAGCTTCAGATAAAGGGTATCCCTTTCAATGCACTAAATACTGAAAGTGACCCCTATACAGCCTGAAGTCTACGATTTTTCCCACCTCATTTTGTGTTTCCTCCTCTATCACTACAGGAGGATGGAAAGCTTGGGTGGATGATGGTATGCTGGACCCAATTACTGGATTCAACAAGCTACTATGAAATTCTGGGACAATTTTCCCTAGCCTTCTGGGAAGACTGAGGTGAACTGCAACTGGATCTTCACTATTTCAAATGGACCTAGAAATTTTGGTCCAAATTTCTTCCTAGGCACCCTTAATCTTATGTATTTGGTAGATACGAAAACTTTGTCCCCCACACAAAAAGGGGGTTGGAGCAAGCGGTGTTTATCAGCTTGCTTCTTGTAGGCTTCTGCCGCATCTGCTAGAGCTTTCTTTTTTTTTTATATTGAAAAAGTTTTATTGAGTTTACATTTTTTGTGGGGTAGGGTAAGGGTTACATAGAAATTTTGAGAGTGGTCACGTCAAAGTCGTCGGCTCCTCCGGAACCTCAAATTACATTATTAAAAAGAAAGAAAAGAAACATTTCACATAACACTACAAGCTGGGAGCAAGTACATATTCCTAAATTTTTCAGTTATATACTGTCAGTCAATTGCAAAAATCCAGATTACAAATATCATACAATATTACTCAAAAGAAAAACCAGGGCAAAGTTATTTTTTAGATCTAAGTCTCTTGGCAATTGTATCTTCCCCCTTCTCCCCCGGGCCCCCAGCGGGCGGGGCCATGGCTCCCCCTGCCCCCCCTGGATCTTCTCCCAGGACAGAGGAATGTTTTTTAAGAAAGGCTTCCGCCTCAGCAACTGTTTTAATCTTTACTCTACCTCCTTCCCAGAACACCAGCATCCCTTCGGGTATCACCCACTTGAACCAGATCCCATGATCAAACAATGTTTTAGACAAGAAGGAAAATTTCCTTCTGGCTTCTCTAATTTTTCTTGGAATCTGCTTCAAGATGGTAATCTCCTTTTGTTGGTAAATCATAGGACTCCCTCTTTGCGCCTTCAAGATTTCCTCTCTGGTTGACCTTCTAACAAATTTTACATGTATCTCTCTGGGTACTTCATTCATCCTAGCATATGCAGAATTTATTCTGTAGACTAGGTCAATGTCCCCTCTGATCTCATCTTTAGGTTTATGTAAATAGTCTGCAATAATTGTACTCATAAGATCAGGGAGACATTCACCATCCATCTCAGAAACATTCTGGAATCTCAAAAAATATGTCATCCTTTCCAAATCAATCCTAGTTCACATGCGCATTTATTTCCACAACCTCATTAGAAACATTTTTAATCTCTCCCTTAGCCCCCTCCAGCCCCCCTTTCAATTCTTCATTCTTCTGTGTATTCTCAAGCACTTGTTTTCGAGTGTCCAATAATTCCTTTTTAAAGTTGACATTTTCTGCCCTCTGAGCCTTAATTTCTGATACCAAATTTTGTATAACAGTTTCAAGGGCAGTCATTCTTTGTTCAAGGCTTGCGAGCGTTGCTTCTTGTGCCATGTTTAGCTATTAAATTCCGTGCCAGTAAAATGGCGTTTTTAGGGTGGGGCTGGTAAGGCAGATCAGGAGTCCAGAGTTCTCAAAGTTGTACAGCTGCAAAATTCAGAAACCAACAGAGAAACGCTTTTCCAACTCCATAGGTATAATAACGAAGGCAATCCAGAAAGGAAAACACAAATCCAAAAAAAGAAAATTCTTCATCAATAATTAGAGGAAGTCCAAGTCGCAAAGAGACACTGGTAATTTTCCATAGGTCATAGTCAGTCGGGGACAAAGAGAAGCCATTTTCCGCCCAAACTCAGAGCCCGAGGGAGAAAGCGGTTAAAAAGCAAAAAAGAAACTGTTTCAGCCAGACCTCGAGACATAATTGCAAACAAGCCACAAAGTACTTTCCCTTGTTAGAGACCATCCAGATTAAAAGTTTCCGATTCCTCTCAACGAGGCATTTCCAAGTGCCGCTTTTAGTCCAAGGGGTTTTTTTTAGAAACAAACGCCCCCCTCCAGTCCCTTTCAGCCCGGCTGACAGTACACAAAAAAAAAGTTTTAAACGCTCACTCTCCGCTCGCAGCTGAGGTCCCGAAAAGCCTCCCGACTCTTCCGATCTTCTCTCTTCATAGAATTAAATGGTGCCGCCAACCTTTGGCGAAGGGAAGACCCCCCGCAGCATGTCCTCTTCCGCCTAAGCCGAGGAGCAGGGTCGCTCTCCCCACTGCCGCGGGGGGGGGCTTCCCTGTCGAGCCGGCTTTACGGGAGAAGCCCCAAACAAGGGGCTTCTCGCCCCCGTGGGGGGGGCAGGAAAAGGATCAAAGCGGCGAGCGAACCCTAAGTTCGCCCGTCGCCGCCGGAGCCGGAACCGGAACTCCTGCTAGAGCTTTCTTCATACTTTCCCATACTTTCTTAAGCGTGTCCCTCCATTCATTCAAAGACATGGAAGAGGGAGGTTCTCTAGGCAGCTCAGGCATGGGAACAAATTCCATGCCACTGGTAATCTGGAAAGGAGTTAATCCAGTGCTGCTGTGGACCATGTTGTTCTATGCCACTTTGGCGAATGGTAGCAAGTCTGACCAGTTGTCCTGCTGATAGTCCACATAACATCGGATGTATTATTCCACCACTGTATTGGCCCTCTCTGCTGTGCAGTTCATGCTGGGATGAACTTCTGAGCTCAGTTCTTATGTGGACCCAATGGACCTCAGAACCTCACTCCAGAACCTGGCTGTGGACTCCATGGTCTGAAATCATCCTCTTGGGCACTCCATGCAGGCGATAAATGTGTTTCACAAACATTTTCGCTAATTTCTTTGCAGACGGCAACCCTGAGCAAGCGAAGAAGTGTGCCTGCTTGGAAACCAAATCAATAAGTGTCCAGATTACTCTGTCCCTACTGCTATCTGGGAGTTTGACAATAAACTCCACTATGATCTCTTCCCATGATCGATTAGGTCTGGCCACTCTTTGGCCACCAAAATTGACACCTGGCGAGGTGGAGTATTTTTAGGAATCCAAAGTGACCTCCTAGTTCCACCTCATGGCTTCGCTGTAGAACTTCCAGCCTGAACCCCATGAGGATGTACAGTTTGGACCCCTTCCAGGCTAATCCATCTTCCATCATTAGGATGTCCTGGTTATTGTTGAGCCACTGGTCTGTTGGGAGCGCCAATTTCATAGTTGTCATCAGCTTATCCTGGCTTCGGTTAGTGACTTGGGCTGCCTTTTGGTGGGAGGAAGAAAGGATGGGGTGAACAACTTCTCCCTTCTTACTGCTGTATTGTGGTTTGCTCGACAAAACATCCACCAACAAGTTTTTTGGTTCTTGTTGGACCCCGGGGTTTTTTGACTCTGCTGCAGGTGCTGCAGGTTCTGGGCTCTTGGGTTCAATCGTCCCTGAGTGGCCCTTTTTCTCCATTGGTGGTTGCGGCCCAAATGTGATAATCAATTTCCTACCACCGTCCTCCCACTTTATCGTAGGCATCTACTTGTAAAGCCATGCAAGTCCCAAGATAATTAATTCCGGTATCTTTGGAGCCACAATGAATCTGAGAAGCTCATAGTGGCAGCCTATTTGTAACTTTACCAATTTGGTCATTAGTGTGGTCGGGCCCCCTCCAATTAGTGTTCCATCTGCCTGCTCAACCCAAATGGGACAGGCTAGAGGTCTTGTGCATATACCTACCGTGTTTCCCCAAAAATACGACCTGGCCTGAAACTAAGGCCATGTCACATATTTTGGGTGGGCAAAAATATTAGCCCCTCCCCGAAAATAAACCCCCTAGACAATCCCACCCTCCAGCCAGGCAGAGCACCACTCGCCGACCTAGCGATATTCTGAAGGCGCCGAGCCTGGGAGTGCGAGTCCCGCGCCCAAGGCTGCCTCATGCTATGGGCTGGAGGTGCTGGTGGAGGATTGTTATTGTGGTGGCCCGGCCCACTCAGACTCCTCTCAATGTTTAAAGTTGGTGGTGAGAGGAGGCAGCAGCGGTGACAGTTCCTCCTCATCCTGGGCCACAGGGCCACTTTCCAGGGCCCAGCAGCCGGGCCCAGCAGCCAGGGCCCAGCAGCCAGGCCCAGCAGCCAACAAGCGGGTCTTGCTGCTGGCGCTGCAGTTGCTGCTCTGGGCCGCCTCCAGAGGCAGTGGAAACAGCAGCGTACACCACCCTGGGGAACCTGCTGGGCCTCAGCCGGAGCTGGCACCGCCTGCAGTCTTCTGGGGGACAGCAGTGAGGACGATCCAGTGAGATTCCCACGGCAATGGGCAGCAAAGGTGGTGCCGCCTTATTGACAAGGAGGGAGACCCTTGGCACCAGCAAGCCCGCTCCCTTCCTGGCTTGATGGAGTGGCCCATCCACGTAGCAGATCCTCAATGCCGGGCTCCTGGACTTCAGCACCCGCCTCTTCTCCCTTTGATCTGGATGTATGGGAAAAGCCCCCAGATGCCCCCAACCAATGACCCACCCCCAATGCACATACTCTCCAGACATGTAGAGGTAGGGGCATTCCGAAGGCACCGAGCCATGGGAGTGTGAGGGCGGTGAACAGGCGCTCCCAAAGCTCGGCACCTTTGGAATGCCCCTACCTCTGCATGGCTGGAAAGGGGGGTTGCCAGGTAGATGCTCGTGAGCATGGTTACCTCATTCAACCCTGAGCCCACTCGCAAGAGAGCAGCCACCCAGCAAGCCCAAACAAATAAGCCCCCCCCCCCCAATTATAAGACCAAGGCCATATTTAGTGGATTAAAAACAATATAAGACCTGTCTTATTTTCAGGGAAACATGGTAGTTGCTTTACAATTGGCATGCTGATTAAGCATCGAGTGCAGCTGGTGTCCACAACTGTTTCAACTTCTCCTTCCACCCCCATTTCGGGTACTTGGAGCTTGACTTGGAAGGCGAAGGAATGGATGGGTGCCCTCACCTTTGGGTCGTCTTCGGCATTTTCCTCTTCCGAGGCCTCACTATTGGTAGGCCCTTTTGTCACCTTAGGTTGGGGATCCCCTTTCTGAGGTTGTTGGCTCAGATGACTCTTTTCTGGTGGCATCTAGGGCCTTCTCTTTATCGCACTGGTGGTTAGTGTGCACGTTTGTGATATTGGGGCTGGAGCCAGGCACTCTGATGCTTTGTGACCAAGTTGACAGCAACAGCGGCATTTTATTGCCCCCCCCCCAAGGGATGGAACCCAGTTGTATCTCTAAATTTAGGAACTGCCTCATCACATTGTTTGGCTATCCATCCTGCAGCTTCCCCCTCATTCATCCCTTCTTTCATTGTCAAGAACATTTCTCTGTAGGAAGATGGGGTAAGAACCTGTTGGGGCATTGCAGGCGAGACTGGACTTGGTGGGGTGTGTGTGTCAATCCCTGGGTCAATCACTGCCCCCTATCTGACATGGTGCCATCTGCTGAGGGACAGCAGATGCCCACTGGCATCTCTCCCATCCATGACCTGGGAAGAAAGCCCATTCCGGGGTTGCTTGATTTACAGGTTGCAGCCCAAATATCGATGGCTGAATAGGGGGAGATATGGCCAAGCTCCTTTCTGCTGGCTGAGTTGAATTCCCCATGTTGGTGGCCAAGCAGGCAGCCACGGACATCTCTCCCATTCATGACCTGGGAAGAAAGCCCAGTTTGGTGGTGCTTGATTCACAGGCTGTAGCCCAAACATCGATGCTAACTAGTGAGAGCTGCTAGCCAAATCCCTTCCTGCTGGCTTGGTTGAATTCCCTATGTTGATAGGGTATCAACTGCAGGGTAATGGATCATTGCCGAGCCTTTGCTGGGTGAGGAGGAGGAACTTTTACTCATGTTTGGCTGCAAAAGTTGGTCTGGGAGGCTCCAATCATCTTGTCGGCTACTGGGTGATTGTTCTTGCTCCCTCCATCTGTGTGTAAAATTAGTCTTTCCACCACCCCCTCCTGCTGCATCTTTCCAGATACTATAAATCTTCCAAATTCCTCTCCCTCAAATTCCTTTCCAACTTGGAAGATTTGTAGAGAAAGAGCGTTGGTACTTACCTGATACGCCTCTTCTAATAAGGGGGGAGATAGCATCCATGTATGGGTTAAACCTATCCACACTCTGATTGGACTGAGTCATAATATTAAATAATTAATTAATTAGGCATGGTATATAACCCCCTACGAAGTAGCCACACCCAGTTTTCGATGAAGGAAAGAATACAGACTCACCGGTACGAACCAACTCCTTTAGCAAGAAAAATCCAACAGTAACACTGCCAAGAATAACAAGAGCCAGACACCAAATACAGGCAGGGCTGTACGAGAAAGGGATGGGCCGGATGCTATCTCCCCCCTTATTAGAAGAGGCGTATCAGGTAAGTACCAACGCTCTTTCTCAATAAGAGTGGAGATAGCATCCATGTATGGGACATACCAAAGCCTTGAAAAGGACCCACGGGAGGGTCGAGATCAGACCTGCCCCAATGAATGAGGATGGACAGACTGCAGAACCCAGCAGCCAAAGTCGGCCTCAACCAAGGCAAACGTTTATAATGCCGCCTGAAAGGGGATGGAGAAGACCACGCTACAGCCCTGCAAATTTCTCCCAGAGAAGCTTGCATCGCCCAGGACGAAGTCGTTGTTGCACTGCATGCAGAATGTGCTGTGACTCCTCAAGGAACTGCCTCGTCACAAGCCGCATAGGCCTTCTCAATGCATTGACAAACCCATCATCCCACACAGGAGACAGACACCTCCTTACCCAGGGAACCTGGCAGAAAGGGGACAAAAAGAGACTCCGACCTGCAAATAACAGCCGTACAATCAATGTACACATGCAAGGCACGCCTGACATCCAGCAAGTGCCACCGGTCCTCCGAGGTCTGCGCAGACTCTGCAGGAAAGCTGGGGAGGACCACCTCCTGAGTCCAATGGAACCAAGACCCCACCTTCAGGACAAAGGAGGGATCCAGACATAGGACAGCCCTGTCTGCATAAAACTTGCACAAATCCGAAAAATCTCATTCCACAGTGTCGAGAGAGGGCACTTGTCAAAGCATCCAATACCTTATGTAAAGGAGCACCAAAGCACCCCTGAGAAATCTCTTGACCCTAGGACGTTGAGTCAAAGTTTGTGACCTACTGCACAAAAGTACAGAAGAAACTACTGATACCTGTCTCTCAATGGTATTAGGAGCCAACCCTTTGCCCAGGCCCACTTGAAGAAAGTCCAGGACCTGTGGGATAGTGGCTTGAACTGGGTCAAAGTGGTTCGTCAAACACCACTTACAAAAAGCACACCAGGTCGCACTGTATATGAGCTGCATGGAAGGTGGACAGGAAGCCTGAATAATCTGAATGACTCTGGAGGAAAAGTTGTCTCATCACAGGACGCTCCGCTCAAGTGCTAGGCGTCAACTGGAACCATTGAGGCTCCAGATGCTCCAGCGACCCCTGGCTGAAGTAAATCAATTCTTGGGGAATCCTCCAGAGCCTGTCCACTGATAGAGATCAAAGGTCGGCAAGCCAGGGCTGCTGTGGCCAATGTGGGGTGATTATCACCACCTCTGCCCCCTCCCGCAAGATCCTTTGAATGACTCTGGGAATCAGGGGCAAAGGCGGGAAGGCATAAAGGAGCCCCAGAGGCCATTGACAGTGGAGAGCATCCACCCCCTCTGCGTTCTGGGAAGGAAACTGGGAATAAAATCTCGGGAGCTGAGTATTGAGGGGAGTTGCAAACAGGTCGACCTCTAGGCGGCCAAAAAGGTCCACAATTGCCTGGAAGATAGCCAGCTGCAGCTGCCTGACATTGTCCACCCCCACTATATGTTCTGTGGCTATTGAGAGCAAACTCCTCTTGGCCCAAAGACCCAAGCTCCTGGCCTCCAGCATGAAGGACTTTGACCTGGTCCCCCCCCCCCTGCCTGTTATATGAGCCTTGGTGGCCAAGTTGTCTGTGAGGACCAGAATATGTCTGCCCTTGACCGAAAAGCGAAATGGTTTGAGAGCCAGGCGGACCGCCCTGAGTTCCAACCAGTTTATGTTGTGAGCTAGTTCCGCTTGGCTCCATTGTCCCTGTGCCGTCTGCATATAAGGGAGACTAGTATAGATCTATTTCAAGCTATTTAGTTCTCATCAGCTAGCCATACCCCTACTGGGATTTTAACCGGGACTGCATTACATGTTAGGCAGATGTTTTAGCCACTAAGCCACCAGGTTCTCCTCTGAAGTTGGGCCCCTCATCCGAGTAGGCTGGTGTCTGAAGTGACCATGACTCGGTCTGGGATCCTTAAGAATTCCCCCTTGGTTATGGTAGATGATGTCCACCAAATCAAAGAGCAGGAGACTTCCGCTGGCAGAAGAACCTGGATCTGGGAGCCGCTCATGAGCCTTTGCTGAAATGGCAAAAGAAACCATTGAAGGTCTCTATTGTGAAGGCGCGCCCAGGTAACAGTGCCAATGGCCGACACCATAGTGCCTAACAATTTGGACAAAGTAGCTAAGGATACTCTACATTCCTGAGAACCTGGAAAACCAACTCTCTCAGACTAGTTTGTCTCTCTGGTAATAGAAATACTGTGCCCGACACAGTGTCTATCAAGGCTCCTAGATGAATCAGTCTTGTGGTAGGCCATAAATATTTTTTGGCCAGATTGATTGAAACCACCTGGACTCGCAGGGTCAACATGGTAATGTCTAAGTCCCTTGGGGCACCACTTACAGAAGAGGACTGTAGCAACAGGTCATCTAGGTAGCATTGGATTCGCACAGGTACCTGTCTCTGGAACGCTGCCAATGCCACCATCACCTTCCTGAAGACTTGAGGCACAGATGACAACCCGAAGGGTAAGGCCAAAACCTGAGAAACTGTTGGTATTCAGGGGCTATAGGTATGTGCAGGTAGGCCCCAGTAAGGTTTATGGATGTGAGGACATCTCCCTGCCTAATACCCTCTAATATTGAGTGCAGTGAACGCATGTTAAACCTGCGATAACGCACATAGCGGTCAAACTATTTCAAATCAAGAATTGTTCTCCAGCTGCCCAAAGCCTTTGGGATCCCAAAGAGAATGGAATAATAACCCTGACCCTGTTAAACTGGAGGCACCAGTTGGATAGCCCTAATGTCCAATAGGAGTTGAATGGCTTCCTGCATAAGTCGCTTCTGAGTCGGGTTGTTTGAGACCTGATGGTTGACTGTACCCACGCATCGGAGGTAGAGGAGACCCAACAACCCATGAAATATGCCAAGAATCCCCCGATGAGGGGAGAACTGGGCCCAGAATTAATTCTTGTGGAAGAAGATTGCCGCCTCCTCTGCCCCCGTGAAAGGGCCATTTCTGCTGTCTACCCCTCTGCTGCCTATCCAGTTGATATCTCTGGCTGGGGGCATAGCCTCCCTGGTACAGCCTGAAACCTGACTGATTGAAATCAGATCCCTTAAAAGAAGATCTGTAATGCAGAACCGTAGTCCTGACCACGGAAATCGGAGCAACGGGGGTAGGGCACCGCCCAGAAATTGCCCTTCCTAGGAGCTTTGAGAAGCCCTTCCGTTTGTCCTGATTCTCAATTAAGAAAGGGTCAATAGCCGCACCAAAGAGGGACCCTCCAGCAAAGGGGGCTGATGCCAGGCGCCATATGTGGTGCCCATCTGCTTGCCACAGCCGCAGCCAAAGCAATCTGTGAGACACTATGGATGAAGCAATTGACCTGAAGGAAAACCTGGCTAACCTAAAGTGATGCCCGAAGAAAATTGGATGGCTGCCACCAGTTTGTTGATGTCCTGATGTGACCAGACATCTGCTATTGGCGTTTGCTGCTGAAGATCCTGCAATCAAAGCAAAGAAGACTGGTTAAAGAAGGAGGCAGTGGTAGTTGCTCACTGCCCAGGCAGCAGCCTGATGACCCCTTTGTAAGGTGAGGTCAGCCCTTTTTGTCAATTTCATTGTAATTTTAGTACAATGACAATAAAGATTATTATTATTATTATTATTATTATTATTATTATTATTATTATTATTATTATTATTATTATTATTATTATTATTATTATTATCATCATCCTCTGGCTTCAGAGGGTCCTCTGGTTCTCTGGGCATGTTTGCAGATGCATGCAGGGCCGTGACAGGTGCATCAATAATGGGTTGCAACGGCACCTGAACCATGTCCTTGTCCACATTAATGAACGTTTTGCCAGTGGAAGTGGGCTTAGAACCAGATGCTGGAGATGCCCACTGGCGCTTGACCAGGTCAAGAAAGGACTTGGGGGTGGGAACGTGTCAGCCTCAATAGCCCGTTCCTCAAATATAGTCTCGGCAAAAAAGCCCCGCAGTTGCACCAGGAGTTCTGATGGCTTTTTGCCAAATTTGGCCGATGCCTTAGCTTTAAAGAGCAGACACTTAAACAATGAGGCTGAAACAAACTGAGAAGGAAGGCTTAGAAGGGCGTATGCCCTCATCCCCTAAAAGCTTCTCCTCTCTGATTTCGCCCTCTTCAGATTCAGGATCACTGTTGTCCTGGGCAGAAACAGGGGAGACTGGAGGAATATCATCCTGACCATCTATTCCCACAGGAGCTGCAGATGGAGGAGCAACCTGTGGCTGAATCTGAGGCTGTTGGAAAGCAGCAACCCTGCACTGCTGGAAAGCCCTGAACATTAGGTCCTGAAATTGGGCACCCCCAAGTGGGGTAATTGAGCAGCACCAACCCCTGCGGATGTAGAGGGAAGAGGTTGAGGTGAAGCCCCCATGGGGTAGTGCGTGGGGGCGACTGCCAACCTTGGCCAGAACCCCAGAGGCCTGAAGTGTCAATGGGGATCCTCACATGGAGGGAGGGATTCTCCTCTGCAGCTCTCCCAGGCGAAGAGAGTGCAGACAGCCTCACCTTAGTGCTCAGGACCAGAGAAGACTTCTGGCTGCTGGTACTTTTATAAATGCTTTCTAGTGCCTCATGCCTCTGCTTCTCATACTTAAAGGAATGCTTAGGAGATTTTGAACCCCAATTTGGCCCCTTTTGAGGCTTGCGGTTCTACATGCTCTTTCTTCCCCTTTGCCTTGTGGCCATAGGGGCAATTAACACTGCAGGAGCCTCTGTTCCTTCTGTGGGGCCGCTGGTCGTAGTCACGAGGACCTGACTCCACTCATTGTCCTCTGAAGCTGAGGCGGCAGCCATTTTGGTTCTTGATTCAGGCAGGCTTCAAAATGGCCGTTCATGCCAAAGCCCCTGACAGAGGCTTGAATATAAAGTGAAAGAGCGGCCTTGCTGCAAAGAGCTGCCGCACGCCTGTCCCCTTCTCCAAAACAGCCTTCAGAAGCTGACTTGATTCTGTTCTTTTCCAAAGGGGGTTATAAAGAGGCACAATTTATTTAGGCCCAGTGGAACAGCCCTCACAGTTGACAGAGGCCTGTCAGTTGTGGGAAAGCCTGCACGCCACCCCTGAGGGGTAAGTAGAGCAGAATCAATTAATATTCTTTGCCCGAACAAGGCCTAACAGCCGAGGCTGTGGGAGCGGCCCGCCTCCTGAGCGCCAGAAATCTTCCCTCCCCCACAACTGGCTTGACAGCAGCAGCTTTGGAAGACAGAAGATGTGGCGCGGGCAATAGAAGGACTCAGGCAGGAGGCTAGAGGGGTGGATGACAACCGAAGGCCTGGGCCCGTGGCTGCCAATGACAGGCAAACCTGTCTACTCACAATGCCACCAATCCTGACAGAAATAAGCACAGAAGGCCGAACACCAAAAGTTGGAACACCGAACAGTCCCAGAGCTGGACTGAGTCGGAAACTGGGTGTGGCTACTCCGTAGGGGGTTATATACCATGCCTAATTAATTAATTATTTAATATTATGACTCAGTCCAATCAGAGTGTGGATAGGTTTAACCCATACATGGATGCTATCTCCACCCTTATTGAGAAGTGACTCATCATTGGCTTCTTTTCTCAAGGCTCTATCTTAATTCTTCGCTGATATTTTATGCTGACTGGGTCAGGTCAGTGTTGGGAGTCAGCACCCCTTGCCAGCATCCCATGCTGGGGTTGCTGGTGATTTATTTTAAGGGAGATTCGGGTTAATGTCAGCATTGCAAATATCATCCAGAATTAAATCAGAGTCCAAGGCAGAGGTTTCCTCAAAGTTCCAATTTAATAAGAGAGACATGTTGGCACATCTGTGGGAAACCCGAATCTGAAAGCTTCCTGGGGTTTCCCACTCAGTTGAAAGTTCATGATCTTGCCCCCACACCCACAAGTCTATCACATAGTCCAATCTTCCATTGCCACGCTGGCATTTCCACCCATCCATTTCCGGTCAAGTGCAGAGGTACAGAGACAAAAGATGACCTTGGGCTTCTAGAAAGGAATTTTTTATTTTGACAACACATTCTACTCCTTACTATTCCGCCTACCAATTTCCCCCTAATGAAACAGCATAGTAAAATGAGAGAGTGTGTGGCAGGCCAAAGTTCCTAAAAGGAATATGACTGCAGGCCTGACAGTCAGATCACATGCCACACTACAAGCTTAATGTTTTTTTCAGTCACTTTTTTGGGCCTAGGAAACTTTTGTAGATACAGATTATTCTGTTTTGTTTATTGAAGGCAACAGATCTATGCAGATTAATTTTTGTTTACTTTTTGAATGATTAAAATGTAAAGCAGTCCATGCAATTTCTCTATGAATGATTCAGTTAATACTTTTTTCTCCCTTTCCTTTTTTTAAATTATTTTTTTAATGTAATAACTCCATCTTCCATTAAAGTGTCGACTGGGTACAAATATCTTTGTGCAATAATAATCAACATTTACAAAACTATTAATTGCATTGATATTAATTCTCTAATCTTACAATACTAATATTTAACATAATAAACCTATTCTCCTGCGCGCTGCTTGGAGAGCCCAAGCATGGGTTAAATTCTGCCTTCTGCCCAAGGACAGAATTGGAATTTCTTTGGCCACACCTCTGGTTCCTTGCTAGAGTCAGTTTTTTCAATTCAATCTAGCCCAGTGGGCGTATCCAAAGAGGTTCCAGCAGTTCTTGACCAGATAAGCTTGGGCTCTCCTCTTATGATTCCCTTTTGATTTCTTCACACTTCCTTGATTATTTCCTTTTTTCTGAATTTCTTTTATTTGTGATTTTTTTCCTTTGGGGCAGGTTTGGAGTCTTTTTTGTTTGTTAATCTCCCTCATCGGCACTGCGATGCTCTGGCCTAGCTCAGACTCCATGGTGGTCAGCCAGAGCACTCAGCTTACCAGTGACTCTGTATCAGAGGTCGGAGCACTTCCTTACCAAGAGGTCGGGTGGCTAGTTTGAGCGCTGGAGAATTTTATACCTCTTTTTCCTTCGTATTCACTGTTGGCTGCTTGCCTGCCCTGCAGCAGATCACCGCCAGCGTCTTCTGTCCGGTGTGCCTGGCAGAATTGTTTTGCCTGAGCCTTGCTCTGCAGCTTTGGAGGTCTTGGCTTGCCTTCAGCCTTCATGATCGGAAATCTGCCTTGGTACTGAGAGCCACTTCTGGTTCACGCCAAAAGCTATTATTGTTCAGAGGCAGTGGGCACAACCAGGCGCCCTTGCTACTCCAGTGGCAATGACAAAAAATTGTACACCATGGACCCCACATTTGAGGAACTCCTCAAGTTGCCTCCGGTTTATGCTCCTGTGGCTTCCCTCACTTCATCCTCTATACTTCCCCCAGACCTTTTAGAGAGCTTAAAGGCAGAGATCTGAGAAAGCATGTTACAAAACTCATCAGGCAGCAGCTTGGGCAATTAAGTCGGCCACATCTGCATCCTTTTTTAATAGGGCTTCCCTGCTCTGGCTTCCCCAACTGCAAGCTAGGCTCCTTGCCAGCAAACCCAGATTATGCCACGCTGTGAACAAAATAATAGCAGCGGCAGAGTATTCAGCAGACACCACTCTTAATGCCACCAAGTTTGCCTCTAGAGCTTTGGCCTCAAATATCACTACATTTCACCTTTTATGGCTCAGACATTGGAAAGCAGACATGAGGTCCAAATGGAAACTGGGAGCTTCCCCCTTCAAGGGGGGTAAATTGTTTGGGGAATCCTTGGATCTGGTCCTGGTAGAAACCAAGGACAAGAGGAAGGTCTTAACCCTGTCTCCAAAAGGGCTGACCATCAATCCCCTGCTTTCCGCAGGCAAGCACCCAGGGCATCCGACCTAGCGATTAGTTCTTTTTCCTTTCAATGCCCCTACACTCAGCCCTCTGACCAGCCTCAGGACCCACAGTCCTTTCAGGACAAGAACAGGCAACATAATTTTTCTAGGTGGCTATTTCGCAGAGAGTCAGGTTCCAGACCCTTCCGTCGAAATAAGTGGCCATAATCAGGCTCCTCCCATTGGAGGGTGACTACAACTATTCACCAACCAGTGGGAGTTGATCACCACAGATCAGTGGGTCCTCTAGACAGTGAGGCAGGGACTCACTTTGGAGTTCTCCCCCCCCCCACTACTGCCTCACCCCCTCCTGTCCAACGAAGAAAAATTTCATAGACAGTGAGATCCTTCATCTTCTTTGCATCAGAGCCATAGAGACAGTTCCCCAAGGGCAGGAGGGCAGGGGGTTCTATTCCATACTATTCCTAGTCCTCAATAATTCAGGTGGGTGGAGAGCAATTTTGGATTTGAAGTTGTTCAACATACATCTGGCATACAAGCACTTCAAGATGCAGTCCCTCCAGTCAATCCTGGCTTGCACTAGGCAAGGAGACCTGTTAACATCCATAGATCTGAAGGAGGTGTACCTGCATGTCCCAATTCGGCAGTCTAAGACAGTTTAAAATAGTTTTCCTCATTGCCATCACATCGGCCAGGAGGATTTCAGAGTTGGCCTCACTATCAGTCAGGGAGGAGTTGTGCATCATTTGCCCCGACAGGGCCATCCTTTAGGGTTCCACAGGACCCAGGAAGTAATATTGCCAGACTTTTGCCCAAAACTAAGACATCCCAGGGAACAGTGTGGCACATTCTAGATGTCCAAAGAATCCTATGGAGGTACATTAAGTGGATTGCTTCCTCTAGGAGGTCTGAAGCATTCTTCATCTCCTTCCAACTGGCTTCTATGGGTCGCAAAGTCACTTCTTTGCCAATTGGATGTTGGTTCAGAGCTTGTATTGCCTTAGCATATGAACATCAGGCCAGACCCCTGCCAATTTCCAATTTCTAATTTTTAACATGTACAAACAATATAATTTTTCTTTCTCTTTAAAAATAAACAATTTATCATTTCTTTTCCATCTATTTTCCATTAACAATATGAATGTTCAAGTTTCAAATTTCAAGTTTTATATAATCAAATATAACATAATTATTTAACAGCCTTAAAGTTCTTAATATAATTCCCACACATTCTAATTAAAATGTATTTTTACCTTGTTAACAATCTCTCTTTCTAGTGGATCATATCATTCTACTATTCTCCTATTTCTAATTTTTTTTCTCTTTTTCTTCTTCTTATGTGTCTTATATCCTTTCTTCTGTATTTTCCCTCTCACTTTTTGATAAAAAATTTTTAATCTCTCCCCCAAGTTTCTCTTTCCCATCTCCCTTTATTTCTCTCTTTATTTTTGGCTAACTTCACATCTAACATCCCACTCTCCATGATCAAATTTAATATACTTTTAATATTTTTATATTTTACCACAATTAATTTAGTCCTTCTTCTTAGTTCTCTTTGATATCAGATCCCAAGATAATCTAATTGTTTTCCAAAATTCAAATTTCTATATTTTCTTCTAGTGTAAACAAAATAAAGTCAAGTAAAAAGACGGACCACACCCTTCTGCTATTTCTTTGTTTCAAAATGGTATTATGTCTCCTCTCTCCAGTAGTTGGCTTTATTGTTCTTTATGTAATCAGATCACTAATTTGTCAAATCTTGTTGGTAGTCGAACCAAAAGTTCAAAGACCATATTCCAATTTTCCTGATCTTCCCTTTTTTTTAGATTTAAGTTTTTCCAAGTACAAATTTATTAACAAAGTTCTCCTTTCTTTCCATCCTCTGTATTCCAAGTGACATTTAGCCGCTAGCTTAGCTCCAGAAAATGTTTAAGCTCCAAAAGTTGTTTCTCTTACTCTTACATTGGCCAGTCTTCCTCCAGATCAAACACTCCGTCCGCTTCTCCGCACCTCCACAAATCTTGTTCCAGATGCCCTGGCTCCAGAGCAGTCATACAAAGATAGCTGCCACCCCTGCCATTGATCTCCAGAGAGCTTTTTATTTATTTATTTTTTAATTAGATTTATATCCCGCCCTTCTCCAAAAGGACTCAGGGCGGCGTATCAGACCTTTGAATCAGACCTTTGGGGAACTTGCCTCACTCCCCACACGCATCTGAAACTCCTCTCCTTGTGCCATGTCCCTTCAGGATGGTTCACTTTCACCACTACTGTTCAACATCGCATTAATTCCACTGACAATATGAAACACAAAACTGGAATACCAAGTCTCAAGCCAACATGGCAAGATAAACCATCTGCTATTCATGGATGACTTAAAAATGTATGAAAAGCCCCACTGAACTTAAATCAATACTCAACATAGTTCAGCAGTGACATCAAAATAAACCTTGGACTTGAAAAATGTGCTATATTATTCATGTATCAAGGAAAAATGGAAAAAATTAGAAGGAATAGAACTGAGAAATGGAAGCATAGTGAAAGCATTAGCAAAGGATGATGGTTACAAATACCTAGGCATATTGGAAGCAGATAACAACTTGAATGGAAAAGTCATAGAGTTGATGCAAAAGGAATACATCAGGGTGCTCTGCAAAATATTAAAATCAAAGTTGAATGCTGGAAACATAATTAAAGCCATTAATACATGGGCAGTTCCAATGATACGCTACTCATCTGGAATCATCAATTGGACTTTGGCTGAACTGGAAAACCTGGACCAGAAAACATGCAAACATTTGAATATGTATCACGTTTTACATCCATGAAGTGACATTGACAGGTTGTACCTGCCAAGAAAAATAGGGGCCAGGGACTATTGCAAATCCATCAAACTGTAGAAGAAAAACGAACTTGAATGATTATGTGAACCAAAGTACAGAAAAATTGCTGCAGGTGGTTAAAATGAAGAACATTATAAAAACAACAGAAAAAAAGGCAGAATACAAAGAAAAACAGCTGAATGACAGATTAAATTGATGGAAAACCAAAGCTTTGCATGGACAACACTTGAAAAACATTGAAATGTGATGACAGCCTTAAATGGCTAGAGTTGGGAACCATCAAGAAAGAAACGGAAGGTTTAATATTTGCTGTTCAAGAACAAGCATTACAAACTAATGCCATGAAAGCAAAGATACAAAAATCCACTGACAATCCAAACTGCCGATTTTGCAACAACAAAGTTGAAACTGTTTCACATTTAATATGTGAATGCAGCAAAATTGCACAAACTGAGTACAAAGCTAGACAGGACCAAGTTGCTAAATTAATCCACTAGTCATTATGTAAAAAATTCAACTTAACTGTGTCCAAAAAGTCATGGGAACATAAAGTGGAAAACGTTATCGAAAATGAGAAGGTGAAGATCTTGTGGGACTTTCAAATACAGATGGATCATCATTTGGAACACAGCACGCCAGATATTACAGTTGTTGAAAATCGAAATGTACAATTTATTGATATCACAATACCAGGAGATGCCAGAGTCAAAAAAAAAGAACTGGAAAAAAATTACATAATACTGTGACCTGGACATCGAAACTACATGAATATGGATGAAATATACAACAGTGATATCCATTGTCTTCGGGGCACTTGGTACCATGTCAAAGAATTTTATAAGATATATCAACAAATTCCAGCTTCCTGCAATAACACCAGCGGAACAGCAAAAAAACTGCCCTACTTGGAACATTGTATATTTTAAGAAGGTACTTGGTTGATATTTAGGACACTGGCAGCAACCTGTATCAACCATTAGCACCAGTCAATGGTATTTGTGATGCAATTTTGAATGTTCAGTTGACTGAGTTTCATGTTTAATGAATAAAGTATATAATATTGTTTACATCTCTCTCTTAGCCTTATATCTCACTGATCTTTTATTTCTAACTTCTGTTTATATTCTCCAACCATCGATAAAATAATTCCCATGTCATGTAATATTCAGTTTGTTCTTTTTCCTTAATTGCAAGTGTTAATTAGTCATTTCTGCACATTCTAATATTTCCTTAATTACATTCTCATCAGTAAGGATCTCTTCACTTTTCCAGTTTTGTGTGGATACAATTCTAGTTGCAGTTAATACATGAATAATTAGATATGCATTCCCTTTACTGCAGGTTTCAGGTAAAATTCCCCCCAAAAAATATTTCTGGTTTTAAATCAGTATGCTGCTTTATCACCTTTTCCATGGACATATGTATTTTTGTATGCATTCAATAAAGATATCAGTCTATAGTTTTTTTCTGTTGTAAATCTGAGTCTTCTTTCAGTATGAGAGTAATATATGCTTCCATCCATGAAGTTGGTACTTTCACTTCTAGCAATATTGAATACTTCCAACATTGGTATACTTAAAGTGTTTTGTAAGTCTTTGTAAAGTTCTGCTGGTAGACCATCTGGATCTGATGTTTTACTATTCTTTTGTCTCTTAATTGCTTCTGTTAGTTCCATCATTGTTACACGTTCTATATTTATTTTTATTTTATTTATTTTATTCACATTTGTATACCGCCCTTCTCCCTAGCGGGACTCAGGGCAGTGAACAGGCAGCAATAAAATCAACAATAAAAATAAGAAATACAATAAATACGCTAAAATATATTAAACAAATAAGCTTGCTCTAAAATCCCAATATAAACCCCTGGTAAAAACAATTTAAAACTACGCCAGGCCAGCCGCATGAAATAGATGGGTTTTCAGGGCCCGACGGAAGAAGCGCAGGTCCGTGATTGTGCGTAGGTCAGGGGGTAGGTCATTCCAGAGGGCAGGAGCTGCCACAGAGAAGGCTCTCCCCCTAGGGGTCGCCAGCCGGCATTGCCTGGCCGACGGCACCTTGAGGAGGCCCTCTCTGTGGGAGCGGACTGGTCGGTGGGAGGTATTTGGCAGGAGGCGGTCTTGCAAGTAACCAGGTCCCTTGCCATGGAGCGCTTTAAAGATGGTTACTAGCACCTTGAAGCGCACCCGGAAAGCCACAGGCAGCCAGTGCAGCTCGTGCAGGAGGGGTGTTACATGGGAGCATCTAGAGGCCCCTAAAATCCCCCGCGCGGCCACATTCTGAACTAGCTGGAGCCTCAGGGTGCACTTCAAGGGGAGCCCCATGTAGAGAGCATTGCAGTAGTCCAGGCGGGAGGTGACGAGCGCTTGAGTGACCGTGCGTAAGGCATCATGATCTAGATAGGGGCGCAGCTGGCATATTAGGTGCACCTGATCAAAGGCCCTCCTGGTCACAGCTGTCACATGGTCATCCAATGACAGCCAGCAATCCAGGAGGACGCCCAGATTGTGAGCCCTATCCGCGGGGGCCAATGAGTCGCCCCCGATAGCCAGAGATGGCACTAACTGGCTATATCGTGACGCCGGAAGCCACAGCCACTCGGTCTTGGACGGGTTGAGTCAAAGCCTGTTTCTCCCCATCCAGACTCGTACGGCCTCCAGACACTGGGACATCACTTCCACGGCATCGTTGGGGTGGTCTGGGGTAGAGATGTACAGCTGGGTGTCATCCGTGTACTGGTGAAACTCTACCCTGAAACCACGGATGATCTCACCCAATGGCTTCATATAAATGTTGAACAGGAGAGGCGAGAGGACCGACCCCTGAGGTACCCCACAAGTGAGGCACCTCGACGTTGACCTCTGCCGTCCTGCCAACACAAATTGTGACTGGTCGGAGAGGTAGGAGGAGAACCACCGTAAAACGGTGCCCCCCAGCCCCAGCCCCTCCAGCCGGCGCAACATGATATCATGGTCAATGGTATCGAAAGCCACTGAGAGATCTAACAGGACCAGGATAGAGGAACAGCCTCTATCCCGAGCCCTCCAGAGATCATCCACCAATGCGACCAATGCCGTTTCCATGCTGTGCCCAGGCCAGAAGCCTGACTGGCGCGAGTCCAGATAGACAGTTTCCTCCAGGTGCTGAGGGAGCTGTCGTGCCACCACACTCTCAACAACCTTTGCAAGAAAGCGAAGGTTGGAGACTGGACGGTAGTTGGCCAACACAGCCGGTTCCAGGGAGGGCTTCTTGAGTAGGGGCCTTACCACTGCCTCTTTCAAGGCGGCTGGCAAAAACCCCTCACTCAGAGAAGCATTGACAATTCCCTGGAGCCAGCCTCGTGTAACCTCCCGGGAGGCCAGTACCAACCAGGAGGGACATGGGTCCAGTAAACATGCGGTGGAATTCAGCCACCCCAGTATCCTGTCCACATAACATAGCTTTCACTATTCCAGGTACTTTGGGTAGATCCGTTTTTCCTAAATATTGTTTTATTTTATCTTCTGAATTTGTCTTTTGATCATATTTCATAGTACTTTTGAATTACCTTTTTATCATCATTTTGATAGTGAAGAATTCCTTCATCATCCATTAATTGGTGTATCAGTTTCTTTCTTCTTTTTTAATGTATATGCCAGCCATCTTCCTGGTTTGCTTGTATTTTCAAAGAAATTTTGTTTATCACTTTTAATTTTTTGTGCTAATTCTTCTTTATCTATTAGATTCAGCTTATGTTTTTTAATTCCATTTGATTTTTTGATTTTTTTGTGGATCTTTTTATAGTTCGGTCTCTAGTCTCTTATATTCTTCTAATATCTTTTGATTTTGTCTCTTCTTTTTGTTTTTCTTTCCCATATATGTTATGGTTATTCCTCTAATACATGCCTTAGCTGTATCCCACACATTTTGTAGTGAACTTTCTTCTTTTCTATTCTCTTGTTTAAAAAGTCCAATTCCCTTTCAATGGATTGAATGAATTCCTTTTCTTTCAATATCAATTGATTCAACGTCAAATCCTCCCTTCCTCATCCATAAAAATTTGCTTGACTTTTATTGTTTCTTTTACATAAGGAGCTATTCCCTCCTTCTTTTATTGTGGTAAAGAAGTATATAGCTTCCCAATTTTGGGATATTCTAATATTTTATTGGGTTGTTTTTTAATATGCACTTTTTGCAAGCAGATTATGTCTAACTTTAATTTTTCTAATTTGCTAAAAGTCCTTTTCCGTTTTAATGCAAAGTTCAGTCCATTTATATTAATTGACAGTAGTTTACTTTCTTCTTTCATAATTTTACTTACAGATGAGTTTTGTTATTGTAATCACTCTTATCTCTCTCAGTTCTTTTGGCTTCACTCATTCTCTTTTTGCTACTTCCTCCAGATCTCTTGTCCTCTAACCTCTTTTCCCTCTCTTATTCCCATTTCTTCTTGTGGTCCAAAATAGCACTCATAAAGTTGTTCTGCTTTTTCTATAGGATCCAGTCTATGTCTTTGCTCCATCCAGGTCAGCAATATTCCCTCCGGTATCAGCCATCCAAAATTCACTCCATTTTTAGTCAGCTGTTTTCTCAGAAATTGATATTCCTTTCTTATTTCTTTAACTCTTCTCAGGGTCTTCTTTAAAACTACTATTTCTCTTAAATCCAAGATGGCAACGATGATGGCTGCCTCGGTAAAATCCTCTCTAATGGTTTCTTTATTTTTTTTATTCTGTATGCATTTCATACTCACAAGACCATCTGCTAAGAATCAAGCAAGGTTTCTTTAAGGAACAGCTCTCTGTAACCTCACCCCCTCCCCTTCTTTACAAACATGAAGGAGATTCAAACACAGGAGAAAGCAAATTCCCTGGAGCTATGGATCACCAAAAGCAAATGCGGGAGACTCCATCAGCAAGGCAAAAGAGCAGGAATTTTAAACAGACTAAGGAATGGAAGAAATTAAGAAAAACCCTGCTCACTTCAATCTTGCTGACTCAGTTATGTTCACTTGCTAATAAAATGGATGAATTGCTTTTTTTAAACAGATGCAATTCTGATTTTTACAATACATCTGCCCTATCCTTTATTGAATCTTGGCTAAACTGTAGTGGCAAAAACCAGGCTCACCACAGACTGGTTCGATGGAAGAAGCGAGACCACATGGGATCACAGGTTTCAGGAGTTTATTGACGCACGTCAAGAGTTCAGTTGGCAATCAGAGCACCACAATCTGAACTGCCTGGGCAACGCCCAGACAGATGGTTTTATACTTTTGACTATGCATTGTCATCAATACAGGATCACATATGGATAAAAGCAGAAGTCCAGTTTGGAAAAGTACAGATACAGAAGTTAATGTTAAAAATAATACATGCCAGCAGCTGTGCCCATATTGGGTTTCTATCTTACACTCCCCCTCCTTCTCCCCTTACTTCCTCTTTCCATCTCTTGTAGCAATGTTTCAGCAATATTTGTAATAGCTAGGAAAGTTTGAGAACAGAGAAGTACACCCACTCATCTTGCACAACATGATTAGGGGTCAGTAAGCAAACCTTCCCTGGGAGGTCAAGGCTGACCTAGGATAGGGAATAGGATAAGAAATTGGGGTCCCCTGACCCCCTCTGCCACATTCCCCCCTTTGGAAGTTAGCAAAATTCCAAATCACTGCAAACTTACACATTCCACATAAGGCGACTCATCTGGCCCCTCCCCCTGTTGGAGTTCCACATAGTGATGTTCTTCCTGAGCTAAGAGAGTGTATTCTACCAGGGCCATAGCTTTATCAGTGGCCCGTTTTTCCACCACCGAAGAAAGGGTGTTATTGATAACTCTCATGAGCAAAGGGAGGATACAAGGCAGGACAACACATCCCAAGGCAATCAGGCCAAGGAGGGTAAAAAGCCCAGTCATACCAGGGAATGAGGGAATCCAAGAGGTAAGGGCAGAGAAATCAAATCCATTCCAGGTCTGGGGCTCAAAGTGAGTAAGCTGTTGCATTTCAGTAGTGAGTTGCTTGATTACTGTCCCAGTTTCATCTATTTGCAGACAGCAATTGGAGAGATTAAATTTGCCACATACCCCTCCTTCTTTTGCAAGGAGGTAGTCCAGGGCCAGCCTATTTTGATAGACCGCAGTCCTCAGCTTGTCGGTGGCTTCTGACAAAATATTCAGCGCCTTTTCCAAGTGCTGACCAGCTAACTCCAGGACAGCCTGCAAACCGATAATGCGATTGATCATGTAGATGGGGGTACGATATCCATATGACCCATCCTCGGCCCAAGTGGCCTGGCCATAGGTGCATACAATGCACTCAGAGTCCCATTCTTTTAATTTTTGGTACTCGGCTATGTCCTTACAGGGAAAATGCGTAGCGTCATCCCGCTTTCGTCTGGAGGGGCCAATATGATCGTATAAAGGCACTCCCAGCACCTGGCAGATCTGAATAGGCAGTAGGAAAAAGGAGGGTTTAATCCATCCCAAAACACATGAGCTGGACCACGTAGAGGGCAAGGACTCATAGGCCATTTCCCCGCAAATACAGTACATATTAGCGGGAGCAGGCCATGGGCCTGCAGCCTTCTTAAAAAAAAGTAACAGGGACGTATTAAACTTCTCAGGATCGGGCCTTTGAGATGGGGAGGACCATGCGGCATAGGAGGCGTTCCAAAGGCCTAAACAGATTAGATCCCCCACAGGAAAGGTGCCTCTTTTGGCGAAACAGTTCTTACCCACCAGGTTAGTAGTGAGAGTCCACACGGCTCCAGTGAAGTGTGTGCGGCTGGTGATGTTCCCAGCAGCCAACATGGCATTGTATTCATCCGGGGATGCTTCCCTGGCTTCCCACGGCCATTGCTCACCCATGTTAGTACCTCCACATACGAAGCAGTTAGTAACAAACAAATTGGTGGCTACAGAGTTCAAGGGAAGGGGTTCTTCTAACTTGGCAAGGTTATTATAGACTGACCACCCAAAAGAACGTACTTCACGCCGGGCCTTGACCCTCTGTACCGTGATTGTGATAGAGGTACGAGGATCCGATCCTCTACCTTCGATGCCAATTCCATAAGTTTTTGAAGGGGGGTGAGTTTTGACTATCTGGAGGCCAACCTTGTTGCTATCCGTAAAGCGTTTAGAGAACTTGATTGTGGAGCACCCCGGCCAGGCGAAGGAATTTGGACTCATGCGACTCATACCATACTCATGTGGGTTGACATACGCCCCCTCCTGGGCAGACCTTGTTGAGTCACATACCTCGGACCAAGAGGAACAAGGCTCTGTGTGAGACGTTGATTTGCAAATGTATTTAGGGCAGTCCTTGTAATAATTCTATGGACCGTTACCCAGGTCACAACAGGGTAACGGTCCATAGCAGAGCAAAAATCTATATCTAACGTGATGGGGTCGGTATTCTCTTGGGAAATAATGATGGAGGCCAGGAGGTGGGTGGCGTGGGGTGGACCGGCCCAAGCTGAGACATTTAAATGTATGGGAGTGTCAGGTCGGTAACACTCCAGCGTGGTGTGCCTAAAGCAGTAATGGTATGTGATGCCATTGGTGGTGCAAACCTGGGTCTGAGGGGTGCATCCCTGCAGCAGCTGTGTGTGGTAGATGAGGGACGTGATGATCCGCTGACCTACTTGCGCTTTGCTGTAGCAGGGCTCGCATTCGGCCAGGGACTGCATGGTTGGCATATAACAGAGAATCCCCTTTGTCCCATTACATCTACTAAGCGAAGTAGGGCTTTGTTTCCCAAAGGCGCACTTTGTGAGGTCAAATAAGGTGCATGAAGCGGGGCGTCCCATTTTGAACTTAATGGAGCCCTTTGGCCCTGGGCAATTACATTGCTCCATTTCGTCAACCTCCCTCGTGGGACGTGAGCGGTCCCCTAGGTGAACCCATGAGGGCTGGACCCCATTTGTGATGGGAGTTGAGGCTACCAGAATGGAGCGGGACCCGATTGTGTTGGTTAGTGTGCTGGGGGTTGCGGGGTCCGAGTACCTGTTGGTGGTGACGGGTAGCGTGGTCTGAGTGGTGGTGTCCTGGCCTGGGGCCAAAGTGGTGGTGATGGTGTGGGTGGTAACCTTAAAGTACCTGGTGGTGTCCTGTAGTAGGAAGTGTGTGGAGGTAATGTCTGGCTCTGTAATGGGCTGTGTGGTAGGCCGGGTGGTGGTAGGTTGTGAGGTGTGTTGGGTGGTGGCCCCCGAATGCACCTTAATTATACAGCTTCCTTGATCCCATTCCCATTTGTAGCCCGCACCTCACACGTGTAGTTTCCCTCGTCCCCCACACTGCCCACCCACAGTACCATGTCTGTTCGTACCAATTGCTTCCCTTTGTAGTGCCAGTGGTTCCCTCCGTACATCGTGATATTGTGGCTGGCATAGGGTGCATTATCCTTATACCATTGCACGGACCAATTGGTTCCCAGGGAGCCAAAAACTTGGCACTGCATGCCAGATTTCAAGATTCATTTCTCATTTACGTCGATACCGTTGGGGTCGACCATTCTCCTCCTCCAGGGATTTGAGGACATGGCACATAACGATGGAATTATAGCCCGCATGGGGGGTCCATTGGGTGGAATTGGCATCCACCCTACACTGCCAATACTTTTTCCTGGCATATTCAAATGGGGATAACCCCTGCTCTATCTTGCAATCAACAAACCTGGCCTGCCTAAAGACAAAGTGTTGGCCCGTAGGGAGATTCACCAGACATTTCTCGCATGTGGGAAAGGGCCCATCTCCTGTGACCTTCAACTCTGCCATCGGGTCAGGCCCATGATCAGATTCCTTCCATACGGATCCCCTCTCCCCATCCACATTCACCGGTCCCCCCTTCCTATCCACATTCCCCCCTTTAGCCACTTCCGGAGGGAGGGGCGAGGAGAAGGGAAGGGCAGACCAGGAGTCGATCCCGAGGTCATCAACGGGAGGATCAGGGGAAGGGGTGGAGCGGGTACGGAGTAGGTACAAGAAGTTAATGACAATGGAGATAAGGAGTAAAACAACAACCAGCCAGATAGTGGGCATAAGGCCCTTCCTAATACAAGCAGTTTGCCTAAGGCGCTGAGAGACGTCCTCGGCAGGCATCTGGGCGGCAGGAAGAGCGCAGGCACCACGGGAGGGGTTCGCTGGAGTCCGTGCGATGGGTGACAGCTTCCGGAGTGCCACCTGCAGGGAGAAGATCTTCAGCTCCCGTTCGTAGAGGGACAGCTTCCGGTGTGTCACCAGAAGGGGAGCCAAACCTGGGGGTTCTGCGCAACGTAAGCTTTAATGGCACGGCGGGGTCAGGAGCCACTGACCACCTGGATGGAGCTGCCAAATTAACCCGCGACCAGTGAATCCAGGGCTTACACTCAGCGACCTTAACAGCAAGAGGAGAGCTCAAAACAACAGTAAAAGGTCCCTGCCACTTAGGGCCCAGCACCTCCCGTTTCCAGTCCTTAACCCAAACCTCCTGTCCCGGGGTAAAGGAGTGAGCGGGGGTGTCAATCAAATGGGGACGGGCAGAAAGCACGTATTTCTGCAATGAGTGGACTATAGCATTAAGGGCTTGCAATTGCTTAAGCCGGACCGAATCTCCCAACTGGACAGAGGCCAGGGCGTGCGGCGCCACGAGGTTGGGCACCCGGCCGAACAGCAGCTCGAAGGGGGACACCCCTAAAGATTTGGAAGGAGCACAACGCACCGTCAAGAGGGCGAGGTTGAGAGCATCTGGCCACTTCAAATGGGTTTGCTGACAGATTTTGGCCACCTTGTCCTTAATGGTGCAGTTCGCACGTTCTACCAATCCGCCGGAAGCCGGATGGAAAGCACAATGGAGGCGCCACTTGATGCCGAGGAGAAGGGCAACCTTCTGGGCCGCCTTGTGGATAAATTCAGGGCCATTGTCGGAAGAGATACATGACGGGAGTCCATAACGAGGAATGATGATGTTCAGCAAGGCCTTGGTGACTTCAAAAGACTTTTTGGAGCGCGTGGGGATGCACTCAGGCCAACCCGTGTACGTGCAGACGATCACTAACATGGCCGTGTAGGCACCAGACCTCGGCATGTCAGTGAAGTCCATCATCAGAGAATCAAAACGGTAGGAGCCGCGAGGCTGATGGCCAGCGGGTAAGGAGACACCGGAACGGGGATTGTTGGCCGCACAGGTAACACATTTAACACAAACGGCCGCAGTGACCGAGGACACTCGGACTAGGTAAACTTCTCGTAGCAGGGCTTTCGCTAGGGCAGTTTTGCCTAAATGCAAAGACGAGTAAAGTGAAGTGGCCACATCCAAGGCTAAATGTTTGGGAACGAAGACCCTGTCGTCAGGGAGGATCCACCAGCCCTCTTGTAATCTGGCTCCCAAGGCTGAGGCCTGCGCTAGTTCCTCAGGAGTATAATGAGGAGGAGCAGCAAGCTGCGGGGTCCATAAGGTGAGGCAGGTGGCTTGAATCTGTAGTGGCCTTTAAGCAGCCGCTCGGGCGATTCGGTCGGCCTTGTTGTTGCCCCATTCAATGTCAGTGACCCCCTTCCGGTGACCTCTGCAATGCATGACTGCCAGCTTCCTCGGTGCCCAAACACTGTCCAGCAAATGAAGAATTTGGGGCCCATACTTGACTTCTTTCCCGGCCGCCGTGAGAAGGCCCCGCTCTTTGTAGAGGGCCCCATGCACTTGTATTGTGAGGAAGGCATATTTGGAGTCAGTATAGATGTTAACTATCCTGCCCCGGGCGAGCTCCAGAGCCCTGGTGAGAGCGTGCAACTCGGCTAGCTGGGCACTTGTCCCAGCTGGGAGGGGCTCAGCTTCGAGAACCTTCTGCAAAGTGACTACGGCATAAGCGGCCTTACGCACGCCATCCTGAATGAAGCTAGTGCCATCAGTAAAGAGGGTGGCATCAGGGTGTGGGAGAGGAATGTCCTTAAGGTCAGGTCGGCTTGCATAGGATTCCTCGATCGTTTGCAAACAGTCATGGGCAGCAGCGGAGTCTGGCTCAGGCAACAGAGAGGCGTTAAGTGCGTTGGACTGCAGAATGGTGGTCATCGGGTTATGGGTCAAGAGGGCCTGGTACTTCAGCATCCGCGGGTTAGTAAGCCACAAATGTCCCTTCCGGTCTAACACCGAGCGTAACGCATGAGGCGTATGAATCTCGAGGGATTGGCCAAATGTGAGCTTGTTAGCTTCTTGGGTCAGCAGAGCCGTGCCTGCAACAGCCTTGAGGCACGACGGCCACCCCTTTGCCACAGGGTCCAATTGCTTTGAAAGGTACGCCACCAGGTGGTACCGGCTACCCATCTTCTGGGTAAGGACTCCAACCGCCACCTGTTGTTTGGCATCGACAAAAAGTTGGAACGGCTTGTCCAGATCTGGAAGGGATAAACTCGGGGCCTGAGTGAGGGCAGTTTTGAGAGTGAGGAAAGCCCCCTGCTGCTCAGCGTCCCATTGCAAGGGTTCTTTGTCCCCCCCTTTTGTAGCTTCATACAGGGGTCTGGCAATCAGGGCGAAGTTGGGGATCCAAATTCGACAAAAACTGGCCGCCTCCAAGAAGCCCCTCAGCTCCTTCCTGTTTTTCGGAACAGGGAGCTGGCAGATAGCTTCCTTTCGTTCATGGCCCAAAGTCCTTTTTCCCCGCTGAATGTCATAGCCCAAATACCTAACCTGGGTGGTAACCAATTGGGCCTTCACTTTAGAGGCCTTGTAGCCACAGTTCTGCAAAAGATGCAACAAGCGAGAGGTGTTTTTCCAGCAGGAGTCCCTCGTCCGTCCAGTGACCAAAAGGTCATCGACATACTGAAGGACCACGTCAGGGGCCGGAAGATGTAGGGCCTCCAAGTCGGAAGCCAGTGCGGCTCCAAAAAGGGTCGGGGAGTTTTTGAAGCCCTGGGGCAGGTGCGTCCATGTATACTGCTGTTTCCTGCCCGAGGCTGGATTCTCCCACTCAAAAGCAAAAAGGGGCTGACTAGAACCATGAATGGAAATAGTAAAAAAGGCATCTTTAAGGTCAATAACTGAAAACCAGGCCGCATCAGGGAGTATTAACCCCAACAGGACATAAGGGTTGGGGACCACCGGGTGAATGGTGGCAGTACAGAGATTCACGGGGCGCAAATCCTGTACCATTCTAAACCGCCCATCCCCCTTCGGGATGGGGAGAATCTGAGTATTCCATTGGGAGTCTGTCTTGACTAAGATACGGTGGGTAACATAAAAATCAATAGCCTTCTGAATGGCTTCCCCCACGTGGCGAGGGTATGGTCTCTGGCGGATGCAAACGGGCGTCCGCCTGGGCAACTCTTGGATAACAATAGGGGGGGGGGTGATTAGCAAACCCAGGAGGGTTATCTTCCGCCCAGACTTTGGGGACATCAAATTCTTCCCATTTCCCTTCCGGTGTGGCAACCATCGCCATTAAGCGCCAGGCTTCTTCCCTTGGGATATCTACAGACACCCTGCCAAAGGAGAGATCCATTTTTCCATCATGATCGAAGGAGATTTGGGCACACATTTTGCACAAGAGATCTCGACCCAGCAGCGGGACTGGGCAATCGGGCATATAGACAAATTGGTGAGTTAAAAGGTGGCCTCCGGCTTTACAGGTAAGTGGGCGCAGAAGGGGTCACTTGAGGGTCTTTCCTGTGGCCCCCTGGATATTTATACTCTGCGAGGAGGGGGTGGTAAGAGGCGAGGTGAGGACCGAGCGAGTGGCTCCGGTGTCCACCAAAAAGGGAATAGAACGGCCCCCAACTTCCAATCGGACCATAGGCTCAGGGGGGCGAAACGAGCCCGGTCCCCTTCATTCCCACTCTTCTTCGTCCGCCAAAGCCAGGAGAGGCGCGCGAGAAGAAGTGGGTCTCGGGTCCTCACACTGACCTCCTGCCGGAAGTCTTTGGTGCCTCCTCAGGTCATCCCTCCGGCCTCCTCCTCGTTTGTCTTCTCTTCGCCTATTACCTTTGCGGTCCCTCGGGTTCCTCTGGGGACATTCCCCCTTCCAATGGCCAAATTGTCGACAAATGGCACATTGGTTCCGGCCTATGGGGCCCAGACCAGTGTGATCGAAGGGCTCCGGGTCCCCCTGGGACGTGGTCATTATGGCGGCCACCAGGAGCTCCGCCTTCTTTACCATCTTAAGGTCCGCCTTCCTTTCTTCCAGAATCTCCCTATTGACAAAAGTTTTTCTAGCCACCTCCATGAGCTCGCTGATCGGCTTTCCCAAAGCTCTTTCAGCTTTCTGAAGCTTCCGTCGAATATCAGGGGCACTCTGGGAGATGAAAGCCATTGCCAGCATCCTAGCATTTTCGGGGTCCGTGGGGTCAATAGGGGTATAAATTCGGTAGGCCTCAAGCAAACGAGCATAAAAGCCTTCGGGGCTCTCTGTAGGCCCCTGCAAGACGAGGGAGGGCTTAGACATGTTAGTGGCGGGCTTGCCTCCGGCCCGCACAGCCCTCACAACCAGTTGTTGGTAATCTTGGAGACTCCCCATATCCTGCCGGTCATAAGGACTCCACTCAGGGTCCTTCGGGGGAAACTGTCGGTCGACCCACGCCGCGAGGGAGTAGCCACCGGGGACATCTGGGCGCAAAATCGCTGTGGCCGCATTTCTAATTTTCTCCCTCTCTTCAGGGCTGAAGAGGGTGCTCATGAGCTGCTGGAGATCTAGCCAGGAAGGATGGTGAGTGTCTACTATAGTTTTAATCAAATCTGCCACCTCTGCTGGTTTTTCAGAATAAGGCCCATAATGCATTTTCCAATTAAGGAGATCAGAGGTGGAGAAGGGGACATGCTGGAAGAGAGGCACTGTGACCATTTTAGTGGGATCCTCCTTATCAACCACCAGTTGGTCCACTTGTCGCAGCGGTGCTATCAAAACCGGTTCCTCTGCGGACAGCTGCTTAGCTAGGGTACGACTAGCAACAGGCCGAACTGCTAGCGACAGGGTCGGTTGGGCCTGGGTCCTCCACCCCTACCACGGCCCCCAAAGCCTCCAGGGGAGAAATTTCCTCCACCGGGGCTGTCGCTACAGTGTCCGTTGGGGGGTCTTCTTTTAGAAAGGAAAGGTCCTCAGATCCCTTGAAGGGACTGGTTTTGGTCATAAAGGGAGCCAGGTGTCGCAAAACGGCCAGAGTCCCAAGTCGACAGGGTAGGCGGCGTAAAGGAGCGACTGGAGCGTCGCGAAGACGACCTTGTGGGTTTTGGGGGAACTTGTCTTGACATCAGCGGAGGCACCGACATCTGCGGAGGCACCACCAGCCCTCCCCGATCCACTTCCAGGGCGGCTGGGGGTGCATAAGGGGGTGGATGCGGGAGCGGCTGAAGGGCTCTTGGCAAAATCGGGGGTCTTTTTTTGGTCCACTTCGGCAATGTCGCTATAGACAGCATCACCTTGCACTGCTGTGCTCTGCATTTCTGCAACCAGGGCGGAGGGCTCCTGACCAAATTGTACCACACATCAATGTATGGGGCTTGATCCGGGTGTCCCAGATCTGGGTCAAAGACCAGACGGTGAACAGACACCGTAATTTCGGGATCAAAGGAACCCGTGTCTGGCCAGCCAAAGCCAAAGGTGGGCCATTCGGCCTGGCAAAATGCCCGGAGCTTGCGTCTGCTCCATTTAATGCCATAGTCCTGCGACTGATAAGCCGCCTTAAAATGAGTCAACATGCACTGTAGGGGTGTGTCGGGTTGAGAACTACCACCTCCCATGGTCCTCCCAGGGCACCAGACAGACGTGATAGGAAAAGGGATGAGAGGAAGGTAAGGGGTCCTTTCCTCTCAAGACAACACAAGGGAGCTTCTCAACCACTCACGCCCGACCCAGGGAGCCGGAACTCACGGTCTCCGTAGGGAACTGCGGACGCCAAGCACACACACACGCACAAGCCACTAGCCCAGGGTGCCGGAACTCAACGGTCACCATAGGGAAACGTAGCAGCAACAGTGACAAGTCTCACACATGGACAGTCCTCCCCTGCCAATACCCCTTCCCTCTAAACGTGATGGGATTAGCATCCGTCTCCGGCTCTCTTGGAGTCCGGGCGGTATCGGCTAGTAGCGAGGGGAATCGGGCCTTGCCTCCGACTCGCCAGTCGGGTGTTACTGTCCGGGGCTTCTGGCTCGTCAGCCAGGCATCGGCTTGCCTGCCGGAAAGGGGTCCCACAATACTCGCCTGCAGGGCTTTTCCTCCACTCCTTGGCCAGCCGGCTGGAGAGATCCTGGTCTCTGGTCCTTCTTAAGTGGTTCTTGGGGTTGTCAGCCGCTGGTGCACTGGAGTTCCCCAGCTGGTGGGAAGTCCCTTGGAACAAAATGGTCCGTTGGCGCCTGGGAAATTCCCTCCAGCCGGGAGCGTCCCGGCACCGGGGTGAGCACCCCAGAGGGTTCCAAAACCCCTCGGTTCCCGGTCAGGGAACCAGAATGTAGTGGCAAAAACCAGGCTCACCACAGACTGGTTCGATGGAAGAAGCGAGACCACACGGGATCACAGGTTTCAGGAGTTTATTGACGCGCGTCAAGAGTTCAGTTGGCAATCAGAGCACCACAATCTGAACTGCCTGGGCAACGCCCAGACAGATGGTTTTATACTTTTGACTATGCATTGTCATCAATACAGGATCACATATGGATAAAAGCAGAAGTCCAGTTTGGAAAAGTACAGATACAGAAGTTAATGTTAAAAATAATACATGCCAGCAGCTGTGCCCATATTGGGTTTCTATCTTACACTCCCCCTCCTTCTCCCCTTACTTCCTCTTTCCATCTCTTGTAGCAATGTTTCAGCAATATTTGTAATAGCTAGGAAAGTTTGAGAACAGAGAAGTACACCCACTCATCTTGCACAACATGATTAGGGGTCAGTAAGCAAACCTTCCCTGGGAGGTCAAGGCTGACCTAGGATAGGGAATAGGATAAGAAATTGGGGTCCCCTGACCCCCTCTGCCACAAAACGAGAAATTTGATGACAACAGCATGCAGATATCAGGGTTTCAGATACTTAGAGCAAACAGGATTGCAGAATCATCAGGTAAAAAGAAGGGAGGAGGCTTATGTTTATATATCAACAACAATTGGTCTCGGGATATAACTACAATATATAAATTCTGTCATGAAAATTTAGAGTCTTTACTTATCAACTGCAAATCTTTTTATTCACCACAAGAGTTTTCCTCATTTCCCTTAATTCCTGTGTATGTGCCTCCACAAGCTTGTGTAAACAAGGCATTATGAACTCTAGCTGATCAGATTATGGAGGCTGAAGCCAAATAGCCAGATTCACTGGCCATTATTCTAGGTGATTTCAACAAAGGTAACTTAAGGAAAGAGCTTCCAAAATATTTTCAGCATGTCAATTGTCCTACTAGAGGCAATAAAAGTTTAGACCACTGCTACACAACACTAAAAGATGCTTATCGGTCCTTACAACGAACAGCTGTGGGCCACTCTGATCATTACATGATTCACCTTGTACCTACTTAAAGACAAAGACTTAAAGCCACAAAACCAACAATGAAATCAGCCAGGACTTGGACTGAGGAGGCAGAGTTAAGGCTATAGGCTTGCTTTGACTTAAAATGGGCCATTTTGGGGTCAAAAAATTGAATGCATAGCATTATGGAGGCTTATAGAGTGCTGCTGGAGGCTGGGGGCTGGGGGGCAAAAAACAACCCATTTTTGGCTCATTTCTGCCTTCCCCAGTCCCCATGATCTCTCTGCAAAGCCTTCATAAGGCTCTACATGGCCATTTTGATGAACGGGGAGGAGCTTCAGGAGGCAAAAAATGCTGTATTCAGTGTATAAGATGCACCCAGTTTTTCAGCCTCTTTTTAGAGGAAAAAGGTGGATCTTATACTCCTAAAAATATGGTAAATCTAAAAGATGTCTGGAGAGAAATTAACCCACAGAAGAGTCAATATACATTCTTTTCAAACCCCCATAATTCATGGTCAAGGATTGACATGGTGTGGATGGACCAAGAAATGGAGAAGGATGTAGAGGAAGTAGAAATAACACCAAATATGTGGATGGACCATAACCCATTAACAATCAAATGGAAAGGAGAAGGAAAAAGGAAAAAGAGATGGACCATCAATCAGAGGGTTGGGAAAGAAAAGAACTATGTTCAATTAGCATTTTTCCTAAAGGAAAACCAGAATTTACAGACAACCATTCAAAATCTATGGGATACAACCAAAGCCTATGTGCATGGCATTATGACAGCATATACAATAAGAAGAAACAAAGATAAAAAGAAATGATATACAGAGCTCCAGGAGAAACTGGGGAAATTAGAATATAAAATCCAGAAAGAATCTTAAAACCAGGAAGTTTAAGAAGAAAAAGAAAGAATTAAACATAGATTAAATTTAATTAACCAAGAAGTAGCCCAGAAAATTCGACCAAGTAGACAAAATTATTTTGAAAACGGCAACAAACCGTGGAGATGGCTGGCCTATAAACTTAAAAAAGAAAAAGAAAAGAAATTAATACAGCAATTATAGGATGAAGAAGGGGTGATATAACACCAAAAGGAAAAGGAAAAAAAAACAGCAGTAAGATACTTTCAAACCCTGTATAGCTGAGAGAAAAAGAAGAGGGGGATATTAAAAGATATATACAGAAGAGGAACCTTCCAACCTTACCAGAAACAACATTGTATTTTTTCTGTAATGTATTTGTTTTTTTAAATAAAAATATCAAATCAATGCATGAGCAGTGTGGCACCTGAGCACCATACATTCCAATACAAACAAAACTAATTAGATTAAATATTATTATTACAGTCAATCAATTTATATAATTCCCATAAAAATATGCATCTATATTAGGTTACAATCTTTCATCATTCAGTTATTCCACCTATTTCTCATTATTACTTTCATTTTAACAAATAAAAACATAGTACATTAATATTCCCTTTATTCCTATCACTTAGTCTAGCTTTTAATCATATCACCCTATAAAAAGGTTTTCCCTTTCTTGTCTAACTTCTACTCATGACACTTGCCTTCAGAAAGAAAAAGAAAAAAGCATAGAGAGGAAGAAAGAGGGGAAAACAATTCAAAACAACAACCAAGAAAAGGAATCATCCTTCCATGATAATTTGCCTGTTGTATACTTTAATTGCTATGCTTTAAAAGAAAGAGGGAGGAAGAGAAAAACAAGTCAAAACAACAATAAGGAAGGGGGAAAAGAGCTCAACTACTCATCGTCACTTGCCCACTTCGACAGCTCATTTGCTATGCTTTTTTTTACCTGTATCCTGATCTACCTGTTCCTCTCTTAAGTCTCCCTCTATATCTATTTCTTGGATGTCCAATCTAAGTATTCCTCCCACCTGTACCCTCTTCCACTGCCTATTTTCTGAAGTTTTTGCCGGGGGCCCTGCCTCCATTTCAAACATATCTTCCAACTTTTTTAGTATGTTTTCCCCATGGTTTAATTAATCAATCATTACTTTTGTTATGATCTCCTTCTTGTCTTCTTCCTTTATTTTTTTTGGCTCCTCCCTTTCCTGGGTATCTTGTTCTGTAGTCATCATCCCTTTATAGCAGGGGTCCCCAACCTTTTTTGCACCAGGGACCAGTTTCATTTTAAAGAAAGTTTTGGGGACCAGCTGAGTGGCTCAGCAGTCATGTGACTGGGTGGGCATGGCCAACTTGGAAAATGTGAAACTCACTTAATAATGGTCTTGGTTAACAACCAAACTTTTGGGCTCAAGTGTGGTCATACGTTCTTTCTTTCTTTCTTTCTTTCTTTCTTTCTTTCTTTCTTTCTTTCTTTCTTTCTTTCTTTCTTTCTTTCTTTCTTTCTCTTTCTTTCTTTCTCTGTCTCTTTCTTTCCCTCTTTCTCTCTCTCTCTCTCTTTTTCTTTCTTTCTTTCTTTCTCTCTTTCTTTCTCTTTCTTTCCCTCTTTCTTTCTCTTTCTTTCTCTTTCACTCTCTTTTCCTCTTTCTCTTTCTTTCTCTCTTTCTTTCTCTTTCTCTCTTTCTCTTTTTCTCTTTTTCTTTCTCTCTTTTTTCTTTCTCTCTCTCTCTTTCCTCTTTCCTTTCTGTCTCTCTTTCTGTCTGTCTTTCTCTTTCTTTCTCTCTTTCTTTCTCTCTCTCACTTTTTTCTTTCTTTCTCTTTTTCTTTCTCTCTCTCTCTATCTGTCTCTCTCCCCTTCGTCCGCCCATCTGTCACTATATGTGTGTGTCTGTCTGTCTGACTGTCTCGCATTCACACACTTAATCACTTTCTGCGTCTCTCTCTTTCTCTCCCTCCCTCCCTCTCTCTGTCTCTCTGTGTGTGTCTGTCACTCTCTGATTCCCCCCTCCCTCCTTGTCTCTCTCTGTGTCTGTGCCTCTGTCTGTCTGTCTGTCGTCGTCCCCGCCCTGCCCGCCCCCCGCGGAGCCTCCTCAGCCCCGCCCACTGTGCTCACTCGCCTTAGCCTGCCCCCCCCGGCCAGCTGCCCGCCGTGCTTGGTTGCTAGTTCGCTCGCTCAGGCTCCTTCCAGGAGCTGAGAAGCCTCCGTGTGTGTGTGTGTGTGTGTGTGTGTGTGTGTAGAACAGCAGCCCCTGGAAGACGACGAGTGGCCGGCATGCTGGCTGTGGAGGGAGGAAGGGGGAGGGAGAAAGGGAATCGGCGGCCAGGAGTTCCACCGTCGACGAGGGTGGAGGAAGAGCCGCATTCCAACGGCGTGAACAGCCGTGCCTGCGCTCTCCTGCACGCTCTGCCCAGGGGGCTGCCCCCTCCTCCCTCCTCCTCCTCTCCAGCCCTGCGACCAGGTTCCTACCAAGCCACGGACCGGCACCGGTCCGCGGCCCGGGGGTTGGGGACCCCTGCTTTATAGTATTTTCCATTTTTTCCATAATATCCTTAAATTCTTTGTCCATAATGTCTTTTATATTTTGAAAAAAGTAAATCCATCTCCTGGACAATTCCACTAATTTCTCCTTCTTCAGTATCTTATTTTATTTTTAAAATTAATTTTTATCCAACAGTCCAAGAACTACTTATTTAGTCTTTAAATTATTCTTCAAGAAGTACACTAGTCCCAATCCTTTATTTTTTGTATTAACACTCAGTTCCATTCAAATAGTCCCAAAGGTTATCAAAAACCCTTTTATCCTCTTTGCAAATTCAATCCTCTAACATGGTGTTCAAGTGTCTCTTTAATTAAATCATTTCCTTGTAGTTTCTTCTTTTGTCAGCAGGTGGCACTTTCCATTTAAATTTCAGTTTACTAGTCTTTTGTCCATTTGAGTTCTACAGCCAAAATAAAAGCAGAGTAAGTTTTTTTATTTATATATAATTCCAATATTTAAAAATACCTTCCCAGTAGTGCTTTTTCCCAGTTTAGGAATTTGTTTGTTTCGTTATTTCATAGTCTGTTGCTTATTTTTCTGCAGCTTTCATTTCTGGTTAGGTTTTTTTTTCTCTCAAAATGCCCCAGAATGTTTAGGCTTAGGTTTAGGTTTAGGTTTTGTTTGATTTATATACCGCTCCTATCTTCAATTGGACACAGGGCGGTGCACAGGCAGTTAAAAATGACACAACAGACAACAATAAATACAATCGCAACATTAAAATAGCATTAAATTGAAATAACCTGTGCTAAAATATAAACTAAAATGTTAAAATCCCCATACCTAATCAGTTTAAAATTATCTCTAATCTAACTCTAAGCTAGGCCAGCTAGGTGGAAAAAGTGCGTTTTGAGTGATTAGCAAAAGAGGCGAAGGTCCGTGATGGTGCGGAGTTCGGGGGGCAGGTTGTTCCAGAGGGCTGGACCCGCCACAGAGAAGGCCCTCCCCCTGGGGGTCACCAGCCGGCATTGACTGGCAGACGGCACCCTGAGGAGGCCCACCCTGTGGGAGCGGATCGGTCGAAGGGAGGTATGCGGTAGGAGACGGTCCCGTAGATAACTAGGCCCCGTGCCATGGAGTGATTTAAAGATGGTTACCAACACCTTGAAGCACACCTGGTAGGCCACCAGCAGCCAGTGCAGCTTGCGCAGGAGGGATGTTACATGGGAGCACCATGAGGCTCCCAAAATCCTCCGCGCAGCCGCATTCTACACTAACTGGAGCCTCCGGGTGCACCTCAAGGGGAGCGCCATGTAGAGAGCATTACAATAGTCTAGGCAGGATGTAACGAGCGCTTGAGTGACTGTGCGAAGGGCATCCCGGTCAAGGAAAGTGCGCAACTGGCAGACCAGGTGAACCTGGTAGAAAGCCCCCCTGGTCACAGCCGTCACCTGGTCATCCAAGGAAAGCCGTGAATCCAGGAGGATGCCAAGGTTGCGAGCCCTTTCCACTGTTTTATTTATTTATTTATTTATTTTTCACATTTATAGCCCGCACCCATCTCACCATAAAGGGACTCGGAGCGGCGAACAGAGATTTAAACTCAATTATACATAAATACAAAATATTATTAAATAATAACGAAATTGAATCCATATCCTGCTTAACTTAAAATAAGTTTAAATTTAAAACCCAAATTACAGTTTTGATTTGTTATAAAATAATGGGTGTGGAGTAGATCATGCTAGGCCGGCCAGATGAAAATAATAAGTTTTTAGGTGCCGGCGAAACAAGCGGAGGTCTGTGATGGAACGGAGGTCGGAAGGTAGGCCATTCCAGAGGGTAGGGCCCACCACAGAGAAGGCCCTTCCCCTGGGAGCCGCCAACCGGCATTGTCCGGTCGACGGCACCCGGAGAAGACCCTCTCCCTGGGAGCGAGTCGGTCGAAGGGATGTATGGGGCAGAAGACGGTCTCGAAGGTAACTAGGCCCCGTGCCATGGAGCACCTTGAATATGGTCATCAAAACCTTGTAACGGACTTCCGGTTCCGGCTCCAGCGGCGACGGGTGAGCCTAGGGTTCGTCCGCCGCTTTGTTTCTTTTCCTGCCCCCCCGCGGGGGCGAGATGCCCCGTTTTTTGGGGGGTCTCCCGTATTGCCGGCTTGCCTGGGTCGCCCCCCCCCCACGGCAGTGGGGAAGCGACCCTTGTCTTCGGCTCAGGTGGAGGAGGACATGCTGCGGGGGGCTTCCCCTTCGCCAACGGAGGGCGGCATCGCTTTTTTAGCATGGAGAGAGCGGAACGGCTGAGTCGGAAGGCTTCCCGGGGCTTCGGCTGCGAAGGGGAAAGTGAGTGCTTTTAAACATTTTTTCTCTCTGCTGTCAGCCTGGGCTGAAAGAACTTGGAGGGGGGTGTTTGCTTGTTAAACCCCCCCTCGGACTCAAAGCGGCACTTGAAAATGGCTCCTCGTTGCGAGGAAGCGGATATCTTCAATCCGGACTGTTTGCAGCAAGGGAAAGTGATCCGTGGTTGGCTTTGCAACAAAGTGTCTAGGTCTGGCTGGCTTGAAACAATGTTTTTTTTTACTACTCTCTCCTTCTGGCTCTGAGTCTGGGCGGTGGAAGATGGCTTCTCTCTGTCCCTGAATGACTACTTTATTTATGGAAAATTTCCAGCATCGCTTTGTGATTTGGACTTCCTCTTGTTATTAAAGAAGAATATTTTTTTGGACTATGTGATTTCTTTTCTGGAGTGCCTTCATTATTATAATTTTTGATCTGGAAAACTGTTTCTCTTTTGGTTCCTGAACTTTTCACAATCCTGATTTGAACTTCTAGCTCCTGATTTGCCTCAACGGCCCCACCCAAAAAACGCCATTTTAGTGGCATCGACTTTAACAGTGAATCATGGCACAAAAATCAGATCTGGCAGGCTTGGAACTAAGGATGGCTTCTCTTGAATCTGTTATACAAACTTTGGTGCAAGAAATCAAGGCCCAGGGAGAAGAAAACATTAACTTTAAAAAGGAGCTACTGGACACACGGAAACAAGTGCTGGAGAATACACAGAAGAATGAAGAGCTGGAAGGGGGGCTGGCTGGGGCTAAGGGAGAGATTAAAAATGTTACTAATGAGGTTGTAGAAATAAATGGGCATGTGTCTAGGATTGATATGGAAAGGATGACATATTTTTTAAGATTTCAGAACATTTCTGAGGAACCTGGTGAATGTCTCCCTGAACTCATGAGTACAATTATAGCAGATTATTTACATAAACCTAAGGATGAGATCAGAGGGGACATTGACCTAGTTTACAGAATAAACTCTGCATATGCCAGGATAAATGAAGTACCCAGAGAGATACATGTTAAATTTGTTAGAAGGTCAACCAGAGAGGAAATCTTGAAGGTGCAAAGAGGAGGACCGTTGATTTACCAACAAAAGGAGGTTGCCATCTTGAAGCAGATCCCAAGAAAGATTAGAGAAGCGAGAAGGAAATTTTCCTTCTTGTCCAGAAAATTGTTTGATCACGGGATCTGGTTCAAGTGGGTGCTGCCCGAAGGGATGCTGGTGTTCTGGGAAGGAGGAAGAATGAGGATTAAAACAGTTGCTGAGGCGGAAGCCTTTCTTAAAAAACATTCCTCTGTCCTGGGGGAAGATCCAGGGGGGGCAGGGGGGGGCACGGCCCCGCCCGCTGGGGGCCTGGAAGGAGGGATAGAAGACACAATTGCTAAGAGATCTAAAAAATAACTTTGCTTTGATTTTTTGAGTAATACTGTATAACATGTGTTCTGGATTTTTGCAAATGACTGACAGCATAGAACTGAGAACTTAGAAATATGTACTTGTTTTCACTTTGTAGTATTATGAAAAATGTTTTTTGTTAATGATTTATTATGAATCCCCGGAAGGGCCGACGACTTCGACGCGAAAGCTCTCAAAATTTCTTTGTATCCCTTACCCTACCCTATTGGAAAAACTGTAAAACCAATAAAACTTTTTCAATACAAAAAAAACCTTGTAACGCACCCGGTAGGTCACAGGTAGCCAGTGCAGCTCGCGCAGGAGTGGTGTTATGTGGGAATGTCTTGAGATTCCCATGATCACCCGCGCTGCCGTATTCTGGACCAACTGCAACCTCCGAGTGCATCTCAAGAGGAGCCCCATGTAGAGAGCGTTGCAGTAGTCCAGACGAGAAGTCACGAGTGCTTGAGTGACTGTGCGAAGGGCATCCCGGTCCAGTAAGGGGCACAATTGACGGATCAGGCGAACCTGGTAAAATGCCCCCCTGGCCACGGTCGCCACCTGATCCTCAAGGGACAGCCGGGAATCCAGGAGGACTCCTAAATTGCGCACTCTATCCATGGGGGCCAAATTTTCATTCCCCATGGTCAGCGATGGTGTCAACTGGCTAAATCGGGAAGCCGGGAACCACAACCACTCGGTCTTGGACGGGTTGAGTTTGAGTTTGTTACTGCCCATCCAGATCCATACGGCCTCTAAATACCGGGACATCACCTCAACGGCATCGTTGGGGTGGCTTGGGGTAGAGATGTACAACTGGGTATCATCAGCGTACAGATGGTATTCTACCCCAAAACCACGGATGATCTCACCCAGCGGCTTCATATACGTGTTGAATAGGAGTGGAGAGAGGACCGACCCCTGTGGTACCCCGTATGCGAGGGGCCTAGAAGTCGACCTCTGCCCCCCCGTCAACACGTATTGCGACCGATCAGAGAGGAAGGAGGAGAACCACTGCAAAATGGTGCCACCCACCCCCAACCCCTCTAGTTGGTGCAAAAGGATACCATGGTCGATGGTATCAAAAGCCGCTGAGAGATCTAACAAGACCAGGATCGACCCCTATCCCGGGCCCTCCAGAGATCATCTACCAACGCGACCAATGCCGTCTCGGTGCTATGACCGGGCCGAAAGCTGGACTGGCGCGGGTCTAGATAATCAGTTTCCTCCAGGTGACGAGGAAACTGCTGTGCAACCACACTCTCTACAACCTTTGCAAGAAAGTGAAGGTTGGAGACTGGACGATAATTAGCCAATAATGCTGAGTCCAGGGAAGGCTTTTTGAGGAGGGGTCTCACCACCGCCTCTTTCAAGATGGTAGGTAAGGACCCCTCACTCAGAGAAGCGTTCACAATGGCATGGAGCCAGCCTCGTGTCTCCTCCCAGGATGCCAGTACAAGCCAGGAGGGACAAGGGTCTAATAAACATGTGGTGGCCTTTAGTCTCCTCGCCAACCTGTCCATGTCCTTGGCAGTAACAAAGTCAAAGTCTTCCCATAAAATAGTCTCAAGGCCTGCATCGGATACTTCCACCGGACTACTATCTGTGGAGGGCAACTCGCTCCGAATCTGAGTGATTTTATCCTGCAGATATTCTCCAAATTCCTCGGCCCAGCCCTGCAAGAAGGACTCTCGCGGCCTCTGTTGAAGGAGAGAGCGGGTCACCCCAAACAGGGCCGCCGGGCGGTTCTCTGCGGATGCGATGAGGGTGGCACAATACTTGCGTTTGGCCACCCTCATTGCCACTAAGTAAGTCCTCAAATGGGCTCTTACCAGTATTCGATCAGATTCAGATCGAGAAGATCTCCACCTGCTCTCTAGGCGTCTCTTCCGGCGTTTCATCTCCCTCAGCTCCTCAGAAAACCAAGGAGCCCGGGTGGGATGACGCCGCGTGAGAGGCCGCAAAGGCGCGACGCGGTCTAAGGCCCCCGCAGCCGCACTATACCATGCTGCCATTAGGTCCTCAGCCGCGGCACGAGTCAACAATACAGGTATTGGCCCAAGCTCCTTCTGGAACTTTTCAGGGTCCATCAGGCGCCTGGGGCGGAACCATCTGGGTGTCTCTTTTAACACTCAATTCTGGGCAAATAGTTCTGGATTATTTCCTGAGGTTCAGTTTAAGGCAAAATAAACATCCTCTCTTCCAGTTCCACCACTGCTCACTTTCTCTTCAGCACTTCTCTCCAGCATCATTCTTAGCTGTTATTCTTCAGTTGTCTTAGTTTTCTAGCAGCCATTTTTAGGCTGCTGCTTCTTATCAGGGCTAAAATGAAAAAGAAACCTCGGGCCAGACAGAAGAGCTGTGACTTTCCCTGACCTTACAGAGTGCTCCTCATTGCTTCACCATCCCTTCAGGGCAGCTTAGGCTACCTCCAGAGCCCACAAACAGGAAGAGATCAGCACAGGGAATATGGAGTCCCATTCCTCAGTGTCTGAATTGCCACAACATCAACTGGAAGCCATCTGTAATTTATTTTAAAAGAGAATGGGAATGATTAAATGGATATCTAATTACCCAAATGCCTTTTAAGAAACAAAAGATGAGATGATTTTTACATATTTCTTGTTCTATGTATTTCCTTTTCTTTAATTTTAAAATAGCAAATTTCTAAAATTAATTGTAAAATTGAACAGTGTACACCAACTTTTCTTTCATTATTTTTTTCTTATTTGATTTCTTAAAAATCCTTAATACTATATCTTATCTATCAACATATTTGTATTTTTAATGAATAAATCCTCATTGCATTAACAAATCTATGCATTAACAATTCTGCATCAATTATTACATCAAATTAGCACACTAGCATATAGAAAATCAAAAATATATTTGCAACTGACAGTTGTAGAAAGTATGTGACTTTTATTACCTCCATTTTTTTCAAGTCACAACTTCAGCTTGCATGATAAATACCTTTCATGGATCTTGTTAATAAATCTGCTTTTAAATACTCTGCTAGTTTATAAAATCTGGGTGGTTTTTTAATCTCATTTTATTTTTGGAATGTTGCCCTTTTATTATAGATTACTCTCATGTAGCTGAAAATTTTACAGTTTATCTCATAAGGTACCTTAATAAGATGGAGGAGGCCGATGTTGAGCTGAGCTGAGCGGGAGGGAAATTTGCCTCCCTGAATATCCAAGGACTTGGCTGCCAGGCCCCCGTTGCCTACCTCTAGATTTGATGGAGGGATTTTCGAGCAGCCTGAGCAAAAAAATAAAATAAATCTCGAGCCTAGGCGTAAAAGTTGATTGTAGGGGAGCTGATTGGTGCTGCCGTTGTGCTTGAGGTATGGGTGGGTTTTTTTGCGGCTGCCTTTTGCGGTTCAACATCGAGGCTTGTGTATGGCCTGTGCTGCTGCTGCAGCTTGCCCTGCTGCCGCCGCCTCTTTTCCACCGTAGCTGCCGTCACCCCTCCGTCGCCGCTATTGCCGCTTCTGTTGATCCTTCTGGTTGTCCTCTGGTTGTCCTCGTCATACCATGCTGTTCCTGTTACCCTTCTGTTTGCCTCTCGTGTGCTACTGCTTCCCCGCTCGTCGCCTATTGCCTATTGCTCATCGCCTGCTTGTCACCTGTTGTTCGTCGCCCATTTGCTTCTTGCCATTTGTCTACCACCCACCTTGGATCCTGGGGCTTCATTTTGTCCGTTCCTCGTCTGTTGCCACCCCCCATCTGACATCCGTTTACTCGTCACCCGCCTTGGATCCTGCTGTGTTCATCTCCCTCAGTTGTCCTGCTGTTTTTCCACTCGACCTGTCCATCGGCGTTCTCCGCCATTTTTTTTATTGAAAAAGTTTTTCACCAACAGATTTCCCCCCTTCTTTTTCCCCCCCTTCCCCCAAAATTCCCTCCCATACCCTCCCTATCCCTCCCCAACCTCCCCTTCCCCCCCCAACCCCCTGACTTCCGCTATATGCAACCCTAGTAATTCCAAACACAATATATGTTATTCATTCCCTTCATATTCTACCCCCTGCTGACTACCTTATTCATCTAATCTCCCTCAGCTAAAAGCTACACAATATTTTCTAGTCTGGTATTTGTTTTGTATATAATCAATCCACTTTTTCCATTCCTGTGTATAGGTCTCTTGCATCTGGTCCTTTAGAAAAGCTGAAATCTTTGCCATTTCAGCAAATCCAGCCATCTTCTGCATCCATTGGTCAATAGTAGGTAAAACATCTTTCTTCCAGTGTTGGGCAACCAGCAGTCTAGCTGCTGTCACCATATACAAAATCAATTTTGTTTCCCCCGATGTAAAATTCCTAACTATACCCAATAAAAACAGTTGTGGAGTAAATTGTATTTTTTTCTTCAAAACATTTTGCATAACCCACCAAATTTTAATCCAGAAAGCCTTAACTTTCTTGCAAGTCCACCAAATATGATAATATGTAGCATCTAAACACTCACATCTTCAACATTTTGGTTGAACATTAGGGTATATACATGATAATTTCTTAGGATCATACAATCTTTAACCAATTCAGTTTCTGAATCCCTTTCTAGCAAGACATTATAAACTCTCTTAATATGCATTGGACCTGTGTCCTTTATCTGTCTGACGAGTTCTACTTCATGCTCCATTAAACCAGTTTTTTGATCTTCTTTCCATCTCATCTGTAATTGATTATACTGTAGCCAAGTTAAGTTAATCCCTTCTCCCAACAGTGTGTCCAAAGTCTTCAGCTGCCATCTGCCCCTTTCAGCAAAAAGCACATCTTTATATAAAAAAACCCCGAGTGACTTAATATTTGTATTCCACATGGTATCAGCAAGATCCAGCCAAAGCGGAATCTTATAATCCCAATTGGATTGGTGCTTCTTCCAGATTCTCATCAAGAGTATGTGACTATTAAACACTTTATCCACTTTATGTTCATAGAATAAGTATGCATGCCATCCCAAATCGAGATCGTGGCTTTCTATATTCAACAGTTCAGTTTTTGTTTTTCCAAACCAATCAGTTATTTGTGTCAATGCAGCTGCTTCGTAATACAGTCGGAGGTTTGGAAGTTTAAGCCCACCTCTTTCACGAGTATCTTGCATAATTTTCAATTTCACTCTCGGTTTTTTCTCATTCCAAACAAATTTATTCAACGTTTTTTTGCCATTCTAACAGTTGTTTGTCAGATTTAAGTACCGGTATCATTTGAAACAGAAAGATAAATCTAGGTAAAACATTCATTTTAATTGCTGATATTCTTCCAAGCAAAGATAACTGTAATTTTTTCCAGGTTTGCAAATCTTTTTGTTTCTTTTGCCACAGCACCTCGTAGTTATTTTGGAATAGTTTTATATTTGAGTCTGCGACTTGTATTCCTAAATATTTAACCTTTGACACTATTTCAAAACCTGCCACCCTTTCAAATTTCTTTTTTTGAATCTCTGTCAGGTTTTTAACAATCATTTTAGTCTTTTTCTGATTCAGTCTGAATCCGGATACCAAGCCATATTCCTCTATAATATCTTTCATCTGGATTATTGATTTCATTGGTCGTGTTAGGGTAACAACCAGATCATCTGCAAATGCCCTAGTTCTGTATTCCTCTTGCCTTATAGCTATTCCATTCAAGAAATTCGAGTCCCGTATTGTATTCAACAAGACTTCTAAGGTTAAAATAAATAACAATGGGGATAATGGACAACCCTGTCTTGTACCGCCATTTTGTCTCCTTGCTATGTCTGTTCGACACCGGCTGCCAATGTGGCTGCATGCCGGTATGTTTCTTCGGCTGTCTGCGGAGTTGCCTGCTAAGTTTGTCGACCGCGGTTGTGTTTGTCTGCCACTCATGATTGCTGCTGTGGATCCATCGCCGTCATCTTTCGCCGTCATCTTCTGCAGCCCTGTGGGGCTTTGCTTCATTTCGTCCTCTTCACCTCATCTTCCCCAGACATTATTTGGGATCTTCGTTTGTTTGTTGCTTGTCCTGGATTACCCTTTGCTTTGGCCACTTTGTCTTATGTTGCCTTGCTTTTTGCTTTCTATTCTCTGTCACCTTGCCTCAACTGGCGGCCCATCTTGCTCCTCAAATTGTTTTGACACCATCTAGAGACCACCTATCAACTATTTATGAACCATCCTTGAACCATCCTTGAACTGGGCCAAGCATGTCTATGGATTCTAGGGGTTAGTTACATCAAGGCAAATTCCCTTCTCCTGATAATTCATGTACTCACCAGCTGTCCTCCTTGCCCTGCGAGATTCCCCTCTCTCGCAGGTTTGGCCCTCAACACTAACGAGGGCCCACCTCGATGATGGAATTTTAAATCCTGAAAGGTGGCGAAAATGAAAACGTAGGAGCTTTTTGGGGAATTTTTAAAGCGTTTTTAAAGGGGTCCCAGGGTGGAGGGAGGGTTAGGTGGGATTAAGAATGTGGGGGAGGGGATTGGCCCATGGGAGACCATCGTCAGGTCGGCCCATGGTCCTGGTGGGGAGGAAGTAGGGTCCGATATTAGGGGGGGAACTAGAGTCAATTTGGCAGAGGACCACAACATCAGGACAGTGTATGGGAGAAGTAGGTACGGCGCAGGCCGGGGACCATATCATGCTACGGGAGGGCGCACCCGCAGTTTATCTGCGGTCGTACGCTCCAGTCCCCGTGGCCCTTCTCGCAATCCAGGAGGTACGGGATCACAGGGCCTGGGCCCTAGGCTGATGCTGTGCAATGCCAGGTCCGTGGTCAACAAAGCACCCCTCATTTATGATTTGGTGCTGGAGGGGGAGCCGGCCCTGGCAGGTATTACGGAGACCTGGTTGGGCCATGAGGGGGGAGTGCCACTTGTGGAAATGTGCCCACCAGGTTACCGAGCATTCCATCAGCCACGGACCCAGGGTAGGGGTGGGGTGGTGGCGGTTATCGTTAAGGCAGATCTTGACCCGAGGGAGACCACTGTGCCGCTGGCTGTGAATCCCTGTGTGTGAAGTGGGGCCCTGGGAGGCAGATGGGCATGCTGATTATGTACTTGGCTCCCCACTACATATCAGCAGCCCTACCCGAGCTTCTCGATGTGATAGCCGAGATGGCGGTTGATACCCCCAGGCTATTAGTCATGGGGGATTTCAACCTGCCGTCGGTAGGTGAAACATCAGAGATAGCTTGGGAGTTCATGCCCTCCATGACGGCCATGGACCTGATCCAATTAATTCAGGACCCCACTCACACCGGGGGGCACATGCTAGACCTAGTTTTTGCCTCCGGCCAGTGGAGAAATGATCTGGGATTGAGGGAAATAGTCATCACACCCTGTCATGGACAGATCATTCACTCCTGCGGCTCGACTTCCAAACCACCCCACCCCACCGCGGGGAGGCGGAACCAGAAACACCAATATGGTTCCGCTCCAGGCACCTGATGGACCCGGAGAGGTTCCAGATGGAGCTTGGGCAAATACCTGTGACCCTGTCCCATGACTTGACTGAGGACCACGGGGGCCTTGGACCAGGTCGTGCCCTTGTGGCCTCTCTCTCGGCATTGATCTACCCTGGCTCCCTGGTTCTCGGAGGAGCTGAGGGTAATGAAGTGCCAAAAGAGATGCCTAGAGAGCATTTGAAGGTCTACTCATTCTGAATCTGACCGAACACAGGTAAGGTTGCATTTGCGGACCTACCTTGTGGCGATAAGAGCGGCGAAACGCAATTATCTCTCCGCTCTTATCACATCCACAGATAACCGCCCTGCCGCCCTGTTTAGAGTGACCCGCTCCCTCCTTCAACAGAGGCCATGGGAAGCTCTCTTGTAGGGCTGGGCAGAGGAATTTGGATGTTATCTGCAGGATAAAATCACTCAAATCCATGACGAACTGACCTTCGACGAGATTAGCCCAGGTGGGCGGGTGGAGGCAGGTCTTGAGACTGTTTTCTGGGATGAGTTTGACTTTGTTTCTCACGATGACATGGACAGGTTACTGGGTCGGCTGAATGCCACCACATGTTTATTGGACCCGAGTCCCTCCTGGCTTGTACTGGCCTCCCGGGATGTTACACGAGGCTGGCTCCTGGGAATAGTGAACGCTTCCATGAGTGAGGGGTTTTTGCCAGCCATCTTGAAAGAGGCGGTGGTGAGACCCCTCCTCAAGAGGCCTTCCCTGTACCCAGCAGAGCTGGCTAATTATCGCCCCGTCTCCAACCTTCGTTTTCTAGCGAAGGTTGTGGAGAGTGCGGTGGCACGACAGTTCCCCCAGCACCTGGAAGAAACTACCTATCTAGACCCGCGCCAGTCCGGCTTCCAGCCTGGGCACAGCACGGAGACGGCATTGGTCACGTTGGTGGATGATCTCTGGAGGGCTCGGGCTAGAGGTCACTCCTCTATCTTGGTCTTATTAGATCTCTCGGCGACTTTGGATACCATCAACCATGGTATCCTATTGCACCGGCTGGGGGGGCTGGGGTTGAGAGGCACCATTTTATGGTGGTTCTCCTCGTTCCTCTCCGACCGGTCGCAATTTGTGTTGGCAGGAGGGCAGAGGTCGACGTCGAGGCCCCTCACATGTGGGGTGCCTCAGGGGTCGGTCATCTTGCCCCTCCTGTTTAACATCTACATGAAGCCGCTGGGTGAGATCATCCGTGGTTTTGGGGTAGAGTTCCATCAGTACGCTGATGATACTCAGCTGTACATCTCTACCCCTAACCACCCCAACGATGCTGTTGAAGTGATGTCCCAGTGTCTGGAGGCCGTGCGAGTCTGGATGGGGAGGAACAACCTCCGACCCAACCCGTCCAAGACCGAGTGGCTGTGGTGTCCGGCATCACGATATAGTCAGCTGGTTCCATCTTTGACTATCGGGGGCGAGTCATTGGCCCCCGCGGATAGGGCTCGCAATCTGGGCATCCTCCTGGATTCCCGGCTGTCATTGGATAACCATGTGACAGCTGTGACCAGGGGGGCCTTTGATCAGGTGCACCTGATACGCCAGCTGCGCCCCTATCTAGATCGTGACGCCTTACGCACGGTCACTCAAGCGCTCGTCACCTCCCGCCTGGACTACTGCAATGCTCTCTACATGGGGCTCTCCTTGAGGTGCACCCGGAGGCTCCAGCTAGTCCAGAATGAGGCCGCGCGGGGGATCCTGGGAGTGTCTCGATACTCCCATGTAACATCTCTCCTGCGCGAGGTGCATTGGCTGCCTGTGGCCTTCCGGGTGCGCTTCAAGGTGTTAGTAACCATCTTTAAAGCGCTCCATGGCACGGGACCTGGCTACTTGTGGGATCGCCTCCTACCACATACCTCCCTTAGACCTGTCCGCTCCCACATAGAGGGCCTCCTCAGGGTGCCATCCGCCGGACAATGCCGACAGGTGGCCCCCAGGGGGAGAGCCTTCTCTGTGGTGGGGCCTGCCCTCTGGAATGACCTACCCCCCCAACCTTCGTTCCATCACGGACCTACGCCTCTTCCACCAGGCATTAAAGACACATCTATTTCATGAGGCCGGCCTGGCTTAGTTTTTTAATGGGTATAGTTTTAATTGATTTTAACCCTTTCCTAAATTTTTAGCACAGACCTTATTTAATTCATTTTTAACTGTTTGTACTGTATTGTATTATATTTTTATATTTCTGTGCACCGCCCTGAGTCCCTTCGGGGAGCTAGGGCGGTATATAAATTTGACAAATAAATAAATACAATAAAATAAAGAAACAGACATCATGAAGAGTCCAGGAATCGTACTTTATTGGTATGATCTTGAAAGCCTATTCAAGTTTCTCTCCATCCATAAACAAAATCAATCTAGAATAGATTTGAGCTGATTTCTCATGCTTACCTCAATCTCTGAGCTGAGTAAATATTTTTTCTGAGGTATTTCTCAATGTCTTGTTTTCCCCTTCCCCTTGCCCTTTCATACGTTCCCCAAGGGTATCTCTAAACTCCTTCACAATATATATTTAGAGCACAGCTTTTAGAATCAATGAGATATAAGCTACTATAACTACAGAAAAGCTTAGAATAGTAATGGAGTGACGATAGGGGTAGCTAATAACAATATAATAAAAATATGTCTGCATTACATTAGTTCTTTTCTCAGTTTCTAATATAGCTTCTACATCCCTTTGGGGAGAGGGGGCGGTTTAGAAATTTAATAAATTATTATTATTATTATTATTATTATTATTATTATTATTATTATTATTATTATTATTATTATTATTATTATTATTATTATTATTATCACCCTTTTAAGTTTATTGTCAGGAGTTTAGCAGTTAAGCCCATTTTCTTTTTATTGTTTATATACTCAGGCTGATTGATTGTACATTTAAAATATTGTTCACAATGAGGATAGGAAGATAGATAGTGCTGAAAGAGAGTGACTGGTCATGCAATTGGGTTTCATGCCTAAAATGGGACTAGAACACATGATATTTAGATTTCTAAACCGATGCCTCAATCAAACCTGTTCTCCTGTGGTAATTGCAGGTAGTCCTCAACTTATGACAATGTGCTTAAAATTGTTCAATGTTAATGATGGCATTGAAAAAGTGACTTGGCAGTAGAAAATCAGTCCTTGCACATGACCATTGCAGTATCCCTCCAGGTGATCAAAATTCACTTAACCATATTGTGGCTGGCATTTGATCTCTCCCATTCTGGCTTCTCTGCTCAATTCTTAACCTTCTTTAGTTCAGAAGCAGCCATGTGGAAGAGGAGGGTAGGTGCGTTTCTCCCTGAGTTTTTAAAGTCACACATTCCAGCTTTGGGAGTGTCTTTTTTGGCCTGGGAGCTTTTTCCTTTGGATTTGGGAGAAAAAGAGGTGGGAGTGGAGGAGGCAGTGACTGTGGCTTGTATGGGTCCCTTCTTTGACTTTGGATTCGTCTCTTCTGCATGTGTTTACTAAGGTTGCTAAGGTGAACAGTTTGCTAAGGATCTTTCCCACTTTGGCTTCCCTACTCAATTGCTATCTGAAGTAGCTACATGGGAGAGGAGGAAGCTGGGGAAGGGGTTTTTATTGTTTCATTGCCTATGTGGGACCTAAATTGATTAGTTGTGTAATTACCAGAGCAAGTCATTTAACTTGAAAGCTTTCCTTTTCTTTCTCTGTCACCCCTCCAATTCTAAATGAAACTTGAAGAGGACCCGTTCTTAGTTATCAGGGAATCACTTTCTGGTCTGTCCTCCTGATTTGGCCTCTTTCAGATTTAATCAGCATTAAGGTATTGCCTGTAACATTTACTTTATTTATATAAATAAAAATGTAACTATGAGTTTGTTCAAAACCACTAATCTCAGAAACTACTGCATCAATCGCCACCAAATTTTCACACAATGTTCCTTACAAGTGCAGCACCAGTGATACGTACAGATTGTATGGATGGCACACTGGTGCCAGGTACACTCCACATAAATGTAAAACTGCAGCTCTTCTGTGTGTTTCCCTCATTCGCTCACTCGCCCTCCTCCCCTTCACGGCCCCTCCCACCCAGCCACTTTTCAGCTCACATCACTTGCACGAGCGGTGGAGCGGTCTGCGACATATCCGCGACGGTCACCTCCTCAGCAGCCTCTCCTCCACCGCTGCCCACGCCCCCAACTCTCCCCCTGCCAAGGCTGCTGCTGAGTCAGTGGCCTCTCTCTCCTCCACTGCCTGCGCCACCAACTCCCCCTCGTCAAGGCCACTGCCATCAGCGGCCTCTCTCTCCTCCGCCACCACCGCCCACGCCGCCAACTCCTCTTCCCACCAAGGCTGTTGCTGAGTCAGCGGTCTCTCTCTCTCTTCTCTCTCTAGGTAGGTAGGTAGGTAGGTAGTTGGGTAGAGGGATAGAGAGAGAGAGGGAGAAGTACAGTAGGTAGGTAGGTAGAGGGATAAAGAGAGGGAGAAACACAGTAGGTAGTTATGTAGGTAGAGGGGTAGAGAGGGAGAGGGAGAAATACAATAGGTAGGTAGGTAGGTAGGTAGGTAGGTAGGTAGAGGGATAGAGAGAGGGAGAAATACAATAGGTAGGTAGGTAGGTAGGTAGAGGGATAGAGAGAGAGTGGGAGAAGTACGGTAGGTAGGTAGGTAGGTAGGTAGGTAGGTAGGTAGGTAGGTAGGTAGGTAGGTAGAGGGAGAGGGAAAAATACAGTAGGTAGGTAGGTTTAACCAGACTGGGCCACAGTCAAATAATGGGCCACAATTCAAATAATGTCTAAGCGTGATCTTTCTTAAGTATTCGAAGAAACAGGCCTGACAAAGGGATAGCTAGTATATAATATTTACCTTTCAAATCAGATTGGCGTGTGGGTGGGGGTGTGGGGGTGTGAAAGCAAATTGATGGGGTTCGTGTTTACCTACAGACAATCTCAATGGGGTTTATATAATTTGAAATCTGTTCGCTTTAAATAAAGTAAGAAATGCATATTAAAGTTTCTGGAAGTAGTAACAAAAGGTCATTTCATGAGTTAAATGCATCAGAAATCAATTTGCAATACATAAGATAAAGGTATATGGTGCATTCAGAGAAATGCAATGCTAATGGATTTTAGAGTAGTTCTTTTTCCCAAATCTTGGGGGTTACAGTCTTAATTGGTGCAGTTCTCAGTCCGGTCTATTGTGTGGTCTTCTGAAACATATAATCAGGAGTTATTTTGAAGGAAATCCTGTTTGTTGTTAATGGCCTATCTTAAGGAGCCTGAAGTTAGGCAAGTGACAAGAAAGTGTGTGCTCTTTTTCCCTTGTGTGTGTGTGTGTGTGTTATTAAATAAATAGATCACTTGAGTTCAGCAAGTACAGTTTAGGAAAGACAAAGGCAAAATGGACTGTTAAATTGGCCATGCACACACGGTCATATGACCACCTTGCCACGCCAATCCAGCTAGTTCTGCTCCCTAACAATATGAGGGACTGTGAATTTGTCCCCTGTTTAAAAAATTTGAGGATCCCTGTTTTATGGCTTGGCCAACATGGTTTGTATTGTCAATGGAAATTTCTAGCTTCACAAATTCACCACTTTTCTGCCGTTAGAGTATGATGCACCATATTCTCTTCTTATGTTTGCTTAATTGATTCAGTAATTGTTGAGAAGCAACAACTGTTTGGGGATATACAAGTTTCTTTAATGCATAGGAAGTCTTCATTTTTATTTTATTTTAGTACATTTAAAAGCATAATCTAAAAAAGAAAGGAAAGAAACAAGAAAAAATTATTCAAAGAAACTGTAGATTAGTACTACATGAAAGGTGACTTTACATCTGTTGTAACTATTATTAAAAGAGCAGATCAGTAATAATTAACAAAAGCAACCAGTATAATAAAAATAATCAGGAGAAAACAGTTATCTAATTTAAGAAAGTCTGTCTTTGTCATAATAATATTATAATTCACTATAATGAATTAAAGATGTTAAATCTTTAGAAATCCAAACTTCAGACATAGTACAAGATCATGTGGAAAATTACAATCCATAAATCATTTTCAAATTCAATTAAATTCTGTATCCTACTTTTAAAAAACAGACTTATATTTACTCATTCAGCTTTATATTTATCTCACTTCAACATTATTCTAAAAAAGAAATTGTATGTTATTTTCAGAAGCATGAGGTATCATGGCAGGTAATTATAGCAAACTCAATTTGTAGAAATATAGTGCTGAATAACATTTACCAGAAAGACAGAAGGGAGGGTGGAGAATATATAAAATTAATTTTGTTCTTTAGTGAATCATCTTGAGAACTATTGGGGGTCATGATACTGATACTAACACCATGTTAAAAAAAAGTGATGCATTTGAGTGTAATTTATTATTACATTTCCAGTAGCAATTAAAGTGGAGTGATTTACCAATGAAGACACATCCTGTGCCTGTTGTCTCTGTAATATTCAATTTGACATTTATCTTCTATGGATATTTACATTGTTTCTTATCAGTTGACATTTAAATTCTACATATATTTAAGCATGCATTCATTTTCTTCCCATTCTATTCTAAATGTATAAATAATATCCATCAAATGTTTGGAATTTATGTAATAAAATAAGACATATAAAATAAGACTTCAACTTTCTGGGATCCTGTTCTTCTGTGATTTGTGTTAAATTAGTTTGATAATATAATTTGAGATTGGCACAGCTAATCTACAATTTTTTAGTCTTCAAAAATTCAAAATTTAATACTATTTTAAAAAATGGAACTAACTACTTGGCTACTCCTGTAATTTTCCTCACTTCATGAAGGATTGAATTAACCTGTGGAAGTTAGGACACTTCTTTGTTTTTTTATGTACTTTTTGTGAACTTCTTTTATTTAAACTTCACCAAAACACAGACTACTATAACTTTGTTTTAAAATAGTTCATGTAGGTAAACTTACAGTATTCATTGAGGACTAGAAATGCATTATATAATTATTATTATTATTACAGCTTAAAATATAAACTGTATAAAACATCTTCATAGAAAGGCAAGTGGGAATGTTTTAAGATGAATAAAATAAATTGACAAATTACATATGTGCAAGTTTCAACTTATTTTTCCATGTCAAGTGGTCTGGGGGTCCTTGCTTGACCATCACGGATTTCAATGAAATTTTGTGTGACCGTGCACACGTCCCCAATAAACATTGGTAAAGTGTTGTGTGTGCCGATGCAATACTTGTGGAGATATATATGTTTCACCCCATAACACAGCCTTCTACAGTATGACTCTGAGGTTCCAGCAAATTTGAAACATAATATCTCTGGCAATATTTTGTTGAGAGAAACAAAACTTGGCCATCTCGTACAACTTTTTGTGCTCTATTAAATAAAATAATAAAAACATTCTCATGAGTGATCTCCATCTAGACAATTTGGAGCAAAGTTGGCTGAAAATATTGCAACTCAAAAAAGGTCAAAGTTTGGCTTTTTATATCTCTGGAAGGAAAGGAAACCATTTTTTGTCATCAGCAGATCATCACCAGTTGATTTAAATTCGATTTCTGTCAGCAAAGTTTCAAATGACATGATTAACTTGTTGACTGATAATCCGAATTTAAAATTGGCTGACATATTTCACAGTTGTTAAGTTGTTTGCATTTATGATGAAAAATGGTGGATAGGCAACATTGTGGAAATTTCAATCAAACAAAATGATGCATTGGTAACATCCACGAGGCCCTTATTGGACTGAAAGGCAAGATGTTTGTTGGATTCCAGAACCACAACTTATGTGCATGCTTTTAGTGCCTTTGGTTACGTTGTCAGGCCGACAATACCAATTCCCAGAAGGGATGCTAAGGAACATGACACCTAAAGTCAATAATAGATAAGTGATCGTTGGAATTTGGCAGTTCAACAGAATGGACTTTGGCTTGGGAACCATATAAGATACCCACTTTATGCTTGTGAACCTAGAATAAGCTGCCCAATTGTCAGCTTGGGAACCAGACAGATATCTGCACAAGGCTCTGGAACATTGAGGAAGAAACCAAACTACAGGCTTGGGATCCTGAACCAAGAAACCCCACCCTTGGCTGGTAGTGCATGGTGTATTGGGCATGCCCCCTATGGCAATGGGGTTGCTGGTTCAAGTGCCTGAACTGGTAGTGACAATATCACCATGGACCAATACAATGTAATAGTAGTAATGATGTCTATATAAAACAAATGACAGAAAAAATAATAGAATGTATGTGACGTTGTCATAGCAACATCCTCAACTTTGTCCCAATTTTTAGGGCTAAAAACCAACCCTACTTTTTATGCAGTTTGAAACATGCTCTCTCTAATGAGAGTGATTTAACAGTTTCCAGAAGGTTGTTTTGTTTTGTTTTTTGGTAAAAGTTTTTACAAAAAAGTCAACTTTACACTAAATTTGTAAATTATTGGAAAACATTAGGAGAATGAAATTTTATATTTGAAAACCTTGTGTTACTAAGTTATTACACACAAAGTTTCATGTTTATTTTACCTTTCTTTTCAGAGATATAAAAAGCCGAACTTTAACTTTTTTCAAGCTGCAATATATTTTGGCCAACTTTGCTCCATATTATCTAGATGGAGATCACTCATGAGAATGTTTTTATTATTTTGTTTAATAGAGCATAAAAAGTTGTACAAGATGCCAAGTTTTGTTTCTCTCAACAAAATATTGCCAGATGTCTCAAATTTGCTGGCATACTCTAGAAGGCTGTGTTCTGGGGTCAAACAAATGACTATTGCATCAGCGCATGTTACACTTTACTAATGTTCATTGGGGCCGTGTGCATGTTCACATAAAATTTCATCGAAATCTCTGATGGTCTAGCGTGGCACTTTTCTGAAATCAGACTACTTGACATGGAATGACCCACGTCTGCAGAACTTTACTGCAGAAAATCATTGGGAAATATGCTATATTTCATTATATACATTATATAGAATGTTCCCCTATGGGATGAAAATTTGCTTCATTCCATTCTACCTTAAATGTTTCTAATACTATGATTGTAATGGTAACCTGCTTTACCAGGTGGAAGATATGGATACATTGTTATACTTGGGTGCTCATATATCTTTTTTGCTTCAATTTTTAAAAATTGTGGCATTTTCAAAATTGTGTTTATTACATAAATTACATCTAAGCAGAATTCCTATTAAAACCTGAACTTTTAAAATTGGTACAGTATAATACAATTTGCTTTTATAATAGTTATATATTTTTATATATATTTCATGTAATATTAGAACTGATTTTAATAATTCAAATGTAAATTGTCTGTACAATAATGTTGAGACATAATTATAAATGAAGGGTTGCAATATTGATTTAAAACTGCTGATTCTTTGGTGTGATTTTATGCTTTTATAATTAATAAAAGAATATAATGATAATTTTGTCTGTGCCTATTTCCAATATAATTCCAAATTGATATTTTAATTAAATGTTACTTGGTCAACTAATGATTCATGTCATATGAAATCAATCTAGCTTGTTGTTTCATGAAATAAAACTTCAGATTCATCCTCCCTCCCCACTCTACTTATTCCTGTATTCTCTGCATTAAACTAACTAATGTTGAACTCTTGATCTGATTCTGAGTAAGCTGGGCTGAGACATATTTCTCTAAGAGTTCTGAAGAACTCTTTTTAAAGCCTAGTTTTTAAATTTGAATCTTACCACATTCCTAATGTGCCCCCCTCCTCCCCAAAATGATTTAGAAAAGTAATATATGCAAAGGGTTACCATTGGCAAAATACTATTCTTCAAATCATTATAGTAATCATATCTTTTGGAAGGTCTGTTTGCCTGCTTGGTAAGATCTCTCAGTTTTCTGCATGTACAAACAATACTTTTCACTGGTATTTCCAGTAAATCAAAATGAATATATGCATGAAAGCACTGAAGTAAACTGCCTGAGAAATGCTATGCAAGCCTTCCAAGAATGTAGCTTCTTTAATACTTCAAGAAAGGGGTACATCACTCATTTTCAGAAGCATCTTTTTGAATGTTTGCACAATGAAATTTCAGTTATAGAATTGTCTTAACAATCAAACAACTATTACACAGTACTATGGCTGCACAATTCAAAGCTACAAGAAGTGATGGAAAAGAATTGTAATGGTGAGACTTGATTATCTATATAAATAAAAAGTTAACTATGAGTTTGTTCAAAACCGCTAATCTCAGAAACTACTGCACCAATCACCACCAAATTTTCACACAACGTTCCTTACAAGTGCAGCACCAATGATATATACAGATTGTGTGGATATAACACCTGTGCCAGATGCATGCCATACAAATGTACAACTGCAGCTCTTCTCACTCTCTCACTCACCCCCTCCCCTTCGCGGCCCCTCCAACCCGGCTACATTTTAGCTCACGTCACTTGCTGCGTCATATCCGTGACTGTCACCTCCTCAGCAGCCTCTCTCCCTTCCCCGCTGCTGCTGCTGACTCACTGCCGCCGCTACCCCCACCACTCCCCCTCGCCACTGCTCCTCCCTCCGCCGCTATTGCTGACCTGCTGCCGCCCCCTGCCACCGCTGCTGTCGCTGCCCCCCATCGCTGCTCCCCCACCACCACTGCTGCCTGCTGTTGCTGCCTGCCGCTGCTGCCCCCTGCCTCCGCTGCCCCCCCTGCTGTGGCCCCCACCGCCGCTGCCCCCCTGCTGCTGCTGCCCCCCGCTGCTGCTGCCCCTGCCACAGCTGCCCCCCACCGCTCCTGACCTGCTGCTGCCACCCCATGCCACTGCCCCCTGCCACCACTGCTCCCCCCGCCCCTGCCCCCCCCACCAATAGGTAGGTAGTTAGGTGGGTAGAGGGATAGAGAGAGAGAGGGAGAAATACATGAGGGAGGGAGGTAGAGGAATAAAGAGAGGAAGAAATTCAGGAGGTAGGTAGGTAGAGGGATAGAGAGAGGGGGGAGAAATACAGGAGGCAGACAGGCTGGTGGGTAGGTAGCTAGGTAAAGGGATAAAGAGAGAGACAAATACGGTAGGTAGGTAGGTAGGTAGATTAGATTGAATTTATATACCGCCAGACTTGACTTCCGGTTCTCGGCGGCGACAGAAGCGCTTTCGGACGCTCCTGCTGCTTGCTTTTCCAGCTGGCCCCCAAAGGGGTCCAGGGAGTTTGTGTTAACTCCCTGCCACATGAGCGGCTGCGGGGGGGTTCCGTACCGACGGCGGTCAGCAGGGTGCCCTTTCCCGCTTTCTCGCTATAGGAGTTGAGGGAGCGGAAAGCTGGGGGAGGCCATCCCCTCGCCAACGTTTACTGGAATTAGCAGAAAAAAGAAGACGGGCTGAAATGCCGGACCTGGTGTTGCAGCGGGACCTCCTTTTAAAGGAAAAGTGACTGTGAGTTATTGCTTTATGATCCATTAAATCGTTGTTAAAAATAAAAATAGAAGGGGGGAGTTTCAATTGCGAAAACCCCCTCTCGTGAGAAAGATTAACATCATCCGTTCTTATACCAACCAAAGAAACTTTGTTTCAATGCTGGAATTACAATTGGCAACATTGTATCTGTGGCTTGTTTAAACAGCGTTAACGTTTACTTTGCTTTCACTTTCTTCACCTTCCCAGAGGAGAGGCGGCAAAATGGCGATTTCTTTGTTCCGGATTATAAACTTTTACTGAGTTATGTAACATCCCTTCAGTTACTTGGAATTTAAAGAAAAATATATTTCTACGATCTTCTCAAGAAGCCCTTGGTGTACTTCCCAATACGTGGACCTTCCTATTGTGGATTTATAGAAAAATTATCCCTCTGGATTTGATAAAATTTAAAAAATTGAAAATTGGATTCTGACTTAATGTGTTCCTGATGTCTTGTACCTCACAGACTGCTCACTCCTCAACGCCATTTTTATCCTACGAACTTAAAATCACAAATGGCTCATAAAAAAAAATCTCCGACGGGAAAATCCCTTCCAGCTCAAACTTCATCTAGAGTCACCCCGACTTCGCAGCAAGGCAAAATTTCTACCATGTTACAGTAAGGGGCAAGAGGAGGAGAGAAAGAGAAAGAGAAAGGACTAACACTTGATGATATAATGAGATAAATACAAGAAATGGGGAAAGGCTTGACGAAAGATTTCTCAGATTTAAGAGATGAACTGCGGGAGTCACAAAAAACTATAACAATTAACCAACAGGAAATTGGAGAGTTGAAGAAGGGGGCAGCCGAGATGAGGGACGAGTTAAAAGAATTGCAGAAAGAAACAAAAAGCAAAAAGGCTCAGATCTCAAAAATAATCAATTTTGAACTATTATAATTCCTGAAACGGATGAAAATGTAAAACTAAAGATTGAATGTATGAATCTTAAAAATGTGCCAAATGTATATATCTCCTAACACTATTTGTTTAACATGATATTGTATGAGAACCCGATTGCAGTCACCATCTCTGGTATGGAAGCTCTAAAATGTATAATATAAACCCTAATTACCCTTTCCTAATATTATAAAATTGTAAAACCAATAAAAACTTTTATTCAAAAAAAAAAAGAATTTATATACCGCCCTTCTCCCTTTCGGGACTCAGGGCGGTGTACAGCCAACAGTAAAAGTGGATAATACAAAAGTTAAAATCATATGTTAAGATATATTAAATGGATTGGCCTGCCAATTAAACCCCCCTGCTAAAATCAATTTAAAAATTATGACAGGCCGGCAGCACAAAATAAATGAGTCTTCAGGGCCCGACGGAAGAGGTGTAGGTCCATGATCGTCCTTAATTCAGGGGGTAGGTCATTCCAGAGGGCAGGAGCTGCCACAGAGAAGGCTCTTCCCCTAGGAGTCACCAGCCGACATTGCCTGGCCGATGGCATCTTGAGGAGGCCCTCTCTGTGGGAGTGAACTGGTGGGTGGGAGGTATTTGGCAGCAGGAAGTGGTTTTGCAAGTAGCCAGGTCCCTTGCCATGGAGTGCTTTAAAGATGGTCACTAATACCTTGAAGCGCATCCGGAAAGCCACAGGCAGCCAGTGCAGCTCATGCAGGAGAGGTGTCACATGGGAGCGTCTAGATGCTCCCCCCCACGCGGCTGCATTCTGAACTAACTGGAGCCACCGGGTGCACCTCAAGGGAAGCCCCATGTAGAGAGCGTTACAATAGTCCAGGCGGGAAGTAATGAGGGCTTGAGTGACCGTGTGTAAAGGTCATGATCTAGTAAGGGGCGCAACTGGGGTATCAGGCGAACCTGAAAGAAAGCCCCCCTGGCCACGGCCATCATATGGTCTTCTAGAGACAGCCGAGAGTCCAGGAGGACGCCCAAGTTGCGAGCCCTCTCTGTGGGGGCCAATAACTTGCCCCCAATAGCCAGAGATGGCACCAACTGGCTATACCGTGATGCCGGAAGCCACAGCCACTCGGTCTTGGATGGGTTGTGTCGGAGCCTGTTTCTCCCCATCCAGACTCGCACGGCCTCCAGACACCGGGATATCACTTCCACGGCATTGTTGGGGTGGTCCGGGGTAGAAATGTATAGCTGAGTATCATCAGTGTACTGATGGGGGCGTGGTTATGGACGGATGAGGTGAGGACGTTTTCTCCACTTCGTAGGGCGTTTTCACGGAAGAAAATGTGGATTAAAAGTGTTTAAAATGCATCGTTAGAAGCCGAAATTGTCTACAGCTGCATCGGAAGGGCTGTTGAGCCAGCAGATTGACTTTTTGAATTGGTAGGTCACCCTGGACTGCTCGAATTTCAAAGCTGTGTTTACTGTGTGGAAAAGACAGAGGGGTTGACCGAAATGGCAGTTGCTAGCTAAAAGTGAAAGTTGTTTTTGTTGGTTCTGTTAAGTACCGCGATCTGCAATTTTTGCTGTGAGGCGAGGCACAGGCTACAAAGATAAGATAGGTAAATAAGTGAAAAGATCGGTTGGATGGCATGCGGATTGTAAACTCTTTGAAGTTTCGAACCTTTTGTGTGAGGTGCCTCAGCTGAATGCAGTGAGCTTAACTCTCTGGACAACGCCCATAAACGGGTGATTGAGGAGATTGATGTCAAGCTAATTTGAACTGGGGAGTATAACTCTCTCTCTCTTTTTTTTTTTTTGCCTCTTTGGATGCAATAAAATGCTGTCTCAGCTTCATTGGGGAGTTTGCCCCTTAATCTTCCTTAAAAAAGACCCTCTCAGCAAAAGAGAATTAATCCTCTTTGTAAAGATATGGCGACTCAACAGCCTCAACAGCCCTCAGAAATGCAACAAGTCATTTTGGCTTTGAATACAATTGGCGAAAAATTATCTGGATTGACAGACAGAATGGATAACATGACATTGGAAATTAAAAAGACAAAAGAGGAAATGAGTGAAATGAATGTGAATTTTGCAAAGCAGGCCATGGAGATGAAACTTATTAATGATGAAATTGAACAAATTCATGTACATGATGCTCAGATAGATCGCCAGATTGAAGGGATTTTTTTAAAAAATCAGCAGCAAGATAGAATAATTAGTCTTTTGGAAGAGGATGCAAGAAAATATAATGTTGTTATTCGTGGAATTCAGGAAGAGAGAGTGGATAATTTGAAACAAAGGGTTTTAAAATGGCTGAATGACCTGGATGCATCAATTACATATACGGCTGCAGATTTAGTAAGTGTTTTTAGAGTTGGTTATAAAAGACAAAATGGAGCAAATAGAAGTGTGCTGGTGAGATTCGCAAATCTTGGTGATAAATTAGAGGTAATGGCGAGAATAAGAGAGTTAGGAGAAGTTCCAAAATTTGAGGAGAAAGATATTCAAGTTTTTCCGGATATTTCAAGAGACGAAAGAGCATGGAGATATTTTTTGAAGCCAATTACAAAGGTTCTGAGAGACAAAGATATTAAGTATAATTGGAGGCCACCACAGCAGCTGAAATTTTTTTATAAGGGCAAAATGCAGACAATTACTCCGCAAGTGGATCCAATAGGATATGTACGAGAGCTTGGGCTGATTGAGAAAGACGAGGATTTAACAGAAATTGGAAATCAAATGCTTAAGATGGGTGGAATGCAAGTAGGATCTCCAACATTAGAAGAAAAAGGGGCAGTTGGAGGAGATCCAAGAAGTTTAAAGCGGAAAGAAATTTCTCCGGCAATGTCTGAGGAGAAGAAAAGCCGTGAAGATACAATGCAAGCAGCGGATAAAGAGAAGGATCCTAAAAAGCAAGAAGCTGAGTGCGGGGAAAAGTTAACACTGTCTCCCTTTTTTGAGAGTGGAATTTAAAAAGACAGCCCGTGAGAAGTGATCCGACCATCGGCACGTCCCCTCCCCCACAATCTTTATGCAGAGGCGGTGCCGGTTGAGGAGGTGGGGGATGAAGACAGTCTGTTATATGTTGTTTGTAGTGTCTCGTGTTTTTTTTGTTTTTTTTGTATGTCGTTTCTGTTTGGTGTGGGGATCTGGGTACGTAAAGGAAGAGGAGGGGCTAGGACTAAAAAAGCTACCGTTTAAATGCGGTTTATAAAAATAATGACATGGAACGTGAAGGGCACAGGGAATCAAATAAAAAGGAGGAGATTGGAGCTTAAAATTAAAAGGGACTTACCAGACATATTATTTTTGCAGGAAACTCATCAAAAATCTGAGGATTTAAATAGAATGAATATAAAGGGTATGCAAATTTATGAAAAATCTTTCGGAACCTCCAAAGCCAGAGGGTGGATTGGGAATTCCCAATCTACTTAATTATTATCGGGCCTATAATATTCGAACTGTGATAAAAATACTTAAAGGAGGAGACGGTCATTGGGGAGATCTAGAGTTAAAGGATATTAAGAGATTTGGTCCTACATGGTTTTTAGATAAAGTAAAAACAAAAAAGGGGGTCGCTGAGGGGGTCTAGGAGGGGAAACTTTTTCATTTATCCAAACTTGGCCACAGCAACGTGTGGCAGTACAGCTACTTACCAATAAAGAGTGTGGTAAAATAAGAGTAATGGTGAGCTCCCAACAGTGTCATCAATGAATTGATTTTTGAGTTCCTATTTCATAATCTCTGCAATTCTGTCCAAAAAAATAATGTAGGCTAATGATAAGAGCAACAAGATATGTATAAACAAATATACTAAACTGGCATATGAATATATCTCATTTTTTTTTTTTTAGAGAATGAAACCTATGGTTACTGTTAAAAGTACTGAAAACAATGTATTTGCAGTTAGCTATTTGTATTGGAATAAAATTGCAGTTAACTATCAACAAAATTGTTAACCCAAAAAATATATATACCGTATTTTTCAGAGTATAAGACACACCTTTTTTCCTCTAAAAAGAGGCTGAAAATCTGGGTGCTTCTTATACATCGAATACAGCATTTCTTTTGCCTCCTGAAACCCCACCCCTTCACCAAAATGGCTGTGCCTAGCCTTATGGAGGCTTCCAGAGAGCTCCTGGGGGCTGGGGAGGGCAGAAATGAGCCTAAATTGGGCGGTTATTTGCCCCCCCAGCCTCCAGCAGCACTCTATAAGCCTTCATAGGGCTATGCATGCAATTCATTTGACACAAAAATGGCCCATTTTCGTGATAAATGGGGCAGTTTTTTCTCATTCTTCACCCCACCCCCCACCCCTCAGCAGCATGCCAGGCGAGAGCCTTGCCATTAAGCCAGCCAGGTTCTCTTCTTGTCAGCTGAGACAGGAGGATAGTTATATATAATTGTTTCCACAACACCCTGTTAGGGCCCCAATTAAGGGAGGAATCATACGGATTGGGAGAGTCCGGCTGGCTGAATGGTTATAGGCGCCTGCCTGATATGCAATACAGCCCCAGTTTGAATCCCAGTAAGGGTATGGCTAGCTGATGAGAGCTAAAAAGCTCGAAATAGATCTATACTAGTCTCTCTGATTTATTTATTGATCAGCTCATAAAACTAACACACATATTTAAAAAAATCACACAACGGAATTCATGGCTTTCTGTCTAGATGATCTCTGGTGATAAGCCGAAAGGCAGAAAAGGAAACAGTATGTTTCCTCCCTTAATTGGGGCCCTAACAGGGTGTTGTGGAATAATTATAGATACTAATCCTCCTGTCTCAGCTGATGCAATTGGGAAGCACACTGCTTTATAAAAAAAACATATTAAAAAAAATTACACAACGGAATTCTTGGCTTTCTGTCTAGATGGTCTCTGGTGATGAGCCGAAAGGCAGAAAAGGAAAAGCAGTGTGCTTCCTCCCTTAACTGGGGCCTTAACAGGGTGTTGCGGAAACAATTATATATAACTATCCTCCTGTCTCAGCTGACAAGAACAGAACCTAGCTGGCTTAATGGCAAGGCTCTCGCCTGGCATGTAATACAGCCCTGGTTTGAATCCCAGTAAGGGTATAGCTAGCTGATGAGAGCTAATAAGCTCGAAATAGATCTATCCTAGTTTCCCCGACTTATTTATTGATCAGCTCAAAAACGTAACATATATATATATATATATATATATATATGTTAGATTTTTAAGGGCTGATTTAATAATTAAGAGACCAGGATAGATCTATTTCAGGCTTTTTAGCCTTCTTCAGCTGGCCATACTTCATCTACTGGGATTTGAACCGGCACTTTCCAGCATTTCAGGCAAGCCTTCCTATGCCTTGAGCCGGTTAGGCTTTCCCTGATTACATCAGCCTTTTTACAGGACTCTTATTGATGAGAGAATATTTTTTATATTGAAAAAGTTTTATTGGGTTTTTACAATTTTTCCAAAAGGGAAAGGTAAGGGATACAGAAACATTTTGAGAACTTTTATTTTATTTATTTATTTATTTTTATTTTATTAAATTTATATCCCGCCCTTCTCCAAACGGACCCAGGGCGGCGGGATTTTGTGTCGGGATCATTGGCTCTTCCAGGGCTTCACAATAAAACATTAAGAAAGACATTTTTCAAAAGTACTACGAGATGAAAATAAGTGCATACATCCTAAATTCTCAATTCTATGCTGGCAGTCATATACAAACATCCAGATAACAAGGTTATAGTATATTAATAAAAAAAAACAAGCAAAGTCATTTTTTTGATCTAAGTCTCTTGGCAATTGTATCTTCTTTTTCTCCTTCCTGGCCCCCAGCGGGCGGGGCCGTGGCCCCCCCTGCCCCCCTGAATCTTCCCCCAGGACTGAGGAATGTTTCTTAAAAAAGGCTTCCTCCTCAACAACTGTTTTAATCCTAACTCTCCCTCCTTCCCAGAACACCAGCATCCCTTCCGGCATCGCTCACTTAAACCAAATCCCATGGTCAAACAATTTTTGGATAAGAAGGAATACCTCTTTCTCATCTCTCTAATCTTTTTTGGGATCTGCTTCAAGATGACGACTTCCTTTTGTTGGTAAATTAATGGGCCCCCTCTCTGCGCCTTCAAAATTCCCTCTCTGGTTGACCTTCTAACAAATTTAATGTGTATCTCTCTGGGTACTTCATTTATCCTGGCATATGCTGAATTTATTCTGTAGACTAGGTCAATGTCCCCCCTGATCTCATCTTTAGGTTTATGTAAATAGTCTGCTAAAATTGTACTCATGAGTTCAGGAAGACATTCACCAGCCTCTTCAGAAATGTTCTGAAATCTTAAAAAATATGACATCCTTTCAAAATCCATCCTAGACATATGCCCAGTTAGTTCTCCAACCTCACTAGTAACATTTTTAAGCTCTCCCTTTGCCCCAGCCAGCCCCCCTTCCAGCTCCTCAGTCTTCTGTGTGTTCTCCAGCACTTGCTTCCGTGTTTCCAAAAGATCCTTCTTAAAGCTGCAGTTATCTTCTCTCAAGGCTTTAATTTCTTGCACCAAAACTTGTAACACTGTCTCCATAGAAGACATCCTTTGTTCCAAACCTGCCAATTCTGATTTTTGTGCCATGGTAAGCTGTTAAAGTCAGTGCCACAAAGATGGCGTTTTTTGGGTGGGGCCGCTGAAGCAAATCAGGAGGAGAAAAGTCCAAATCAGGGTTAAAAAGTTCAATATCCAGAGAAAAAACACCTTTCACAATCAATAGTTGTAGCAGAGAAGGCACTCCAGGGATGGAATCAATTAATCCAGAAGTTTCTTCATTAATAGAGAGAGGAAGTCCCAATCACAAAGGGATGTTGGTAATTTTCCATAAATGAAATAGTCATTCAAGAACAAAGGGCAGCCATCTTCCACCGCCCAAACTGAGAGCCAGCAGGAGAAAGTAGCAAAAGAAAAATTGTTTCAAGCCAGCCGGACTTAAATACATTTTGAAGAAACAAGCCGCAAATTACTTTCGCTTGCTTCAAAGCCGTCCAGATAAGAAACGTCCGCTTCCTCACAACGAGGAGCCATTTCCAAGCGCCGCTTTAATTCCGAGGGGGGGTTTAACAAACAAACACCCCCCTCCACATTCTTTCAGTCCAGGCTGCCAGCAAAAATAATTTTAAAGTCACTCACTCTCCACCTCGCCGCCAAAGCCCCGGAAAGCCTTCCGACCCGAACACTCAGCTCTCTCCAAATTCATCGTGCATTACCGTCCTCCATTGGCAAAGGGAAAAACCCCCCCGCAGCATGTCTCCTCTCACCTAGACCGAAGACAAGGGCCGTTTTCCCGCTGCCGCTGAGACAAACAAACCCAGGCAAGCCAGCCTTACGGAAGGACCCCAAAAAAGGGGTGCCTCGCCCCCGTTGGGGGGCAGAAAAAAGAACAAAACAGCAGACGAGTCCCAAGACTCGTCCGCTGCCGCTGAAAACGCGGAACCGGAAGTCGATGAGAGAATATTTTTACAGCTCCTGTTTTTAGGCCCGTTTAAGGGAGGAGACAAACTGTCATCCTTCTCTGCCCTTCGACTCAACCTAGAGATCATCCAGACAGAGACCCATTAAGATTGCTGCTGTTTTTTTAGGTATGGCTAGAGACCATCCAGACAGCAAGCCAAGAATTAGATCTATCCTGGTCTCTTCTAATTTAATTTATTGATCAGCTCATAAAACTAACACACATATCTAAAATATTATACAACGTAATTCTTGGCTTGCTGTCTGGATGGTCTCTAGCGATGAGCCGATAGGCAGTAAGGGAAACAGTATGTGTCCTCCCTTAATTGGGGCCTAATAATAACAGGTTGTTGTGAAACAATTACCTATACTAATATACCCTGTCTAAGCTGATGCAATAGGGGAACTGGTTTGGCTTAAGTGTGAGGCTTCTCGCCTTGCATGCAACATAGCCCCGGTTCGAATCCCAGTAAGGGGTATGGCCAGCTGATGAGAGCTAATAAGCTCGAAATAGATCTATCCTGGTCTCTTCTAATTTAATTTATTGATCAGCTCATAAAACTAACACACATATCTAAAATATTATACAACGTAATTCTTGACTTGCTGTCTGGATGGTCTTTAGCGATGAGCCGATAGGCAGTAAGGGAAACAGTATGTCTCCTGCCTTAATTGGGGCCTAATAATAACAGGTTGTTGTGAAACAATTACCTATATATATATGAAGTTAAAACCAATTTCATTGTAATTTTTACAATGACAATAAAGATTATTATTATATATATATATATATATATATATATATATATATATATATATATATATATATATATATATATACACACACACACACACACTAATAATAATAATAATAATAATAATAATAATAATAATAATAATAATAATAATAATAATAATAATAATAATAATAATAATAATAATAATAATAATTTTATTTGTAGACCGCCTCCTCTCTCCAAGGGGACTCGGAGCGGTGCACAGGGAAGTTAAAAAGCAAATATAAAATACATAAATAGTTAATATAAAAATTAAACGAATTGTCCCTGTGCTAAAACCCACTATACTAAAACTAAACTACACCCCCTAAAAAAAAACCAGTTAAAAAAGGAAGACTAACCTAGGCCGGCCAAGCAGAAAAAGTGTGTTTTCAATTTTTGACGGCAGGAGCGGAGGTCCGTAGTTGTTCTAATTTCGGGGGGAAGATCGTTCCAGAGGGCTGGGCCCACCACAGAGAAGGCCCTTCCCCTGGGCGTCGCCCGCTGGCATAGCCTAGTGGACGGCACCCAGAGAAGTCCCTCTCTGTGGGAGCCAATCGGCCGCAGGGATGTATGGGGCAGAATCCGATCCCGCAGATAGCTAGGTCCCGTGCCATGGAGCGCTTTAAAGATGATAACTAACACCTTGAAGCGCACCCGAAAGACAACAGGCAGCCAATGCAGCTCGCGCAAGAGCGGTGTTACATGGGTAAACCTCGAGGTTCCCATAATTGCTCGCGCGGCTGCATTCTGGACAAGCTGAAGTCTTCGGGTGCAGCTCAAGGGGAGCCCCATGTAGAGAGAATTGCAGTAGTCCAGTCGGGATGTCACGAGGGCATGAGTGACTGTGCAAAGGGCATCCCGATCCAATAGGGGACGCAACTGGCGTACCAGGCGAACCTGGTAGAATGCCTCCTGGCCACGGCTGTCACTTGATCTTCCATGGACAGCCGGGTATCCAGGAGGACGCCCAAGTTGCGTGCCCCATCCACAGGGGTAAGGTGATCGTCCCCTATGGCCAGTGATGGAGTCAACTGGTTGTACCGGGATGCCGGGAACCACAGCCACTCGGTCTTGGACGGGTTGAGTCTCAGTCTGTTACTTCCCATCCAGGCCCGCACGGCTTCCAGGCACTTTCACATCACCGCTATGGCATCGTTGGGGTGGTTTGGGGTAGATATATACAGCTGCGTGTCATCAGCGTAGAGATGGTACTCTACCCCAAAACCACGGATGATCTCGCCCAGCGGCTTCATATATGTGTTGAACAGGAGAGGCGAGAGGACCAACCCCTGAGGCACCCCACAAGTGAGGGCTCTCATACATACACATATATATATTTCTCTCTATCCTTCTACCTACCTACCCATACACACTCTCTCTCTCCCTACTTCCCTACTGTATTTCTCTTATCTCTCTCTATTTCTCTCTCTCTCTCTATTACTTTATCTACCTACCTACCCTCTCTTTCCCTACCTATCTACTGTATTTCTCTCTTTCTATTCTCTCTCTCTATTCCTTTATCTACCTACCTAGCTAGCTACCTACCTACCTACACACACACTCTCTCCCTACCTACTGTATTTCTTTCTCTTTCTCTTTCTCTTTCTCTCTATCCCTCTATCTATCTACACACTCTCTCTCTCCCTACATACCTACTGTATTTCTCTCCCCCCCTGATCTACCTACCTACCCACACACACACACACACTCCCTCCCTCCCTACTGTATTTCTCTCTCTCTCTTTCTATTTCTCTCTCTATCCTTCTACCTACCTACCTACCTATCTACCTACACACACACACTCCCTACTTACCTACTGTATTTCTCTCTATTTCTCTCTATTTCTATCCCTTTATCTATCTATCTACCTACTCTCTCTACCTACATACATGCATACTGTATTTCTCTTTCTTTCTCTCCCTCGCTATCCCTCTATCTATCTACCTACTTTTTTTAGTACTTTGTCTCTTCAAAACCTTGGTGCGTCTCATACTCCGGTGCGTCTTAAATTTATTCTTATTTTGTTTTATTTGTAAATGCAATGTTAATATAAAAAGTGTATGGTATTATTAGTAAAGTATGCAATATATTTTAATAAATTTAACAACAAGTTTATATTCTAAAATAGGAGAAAATAATAGAATTGAGATAAAAAATAAGGAAACAATAAAAAATGCTACTATATCAAGTGATGTTTTGAAAATAAGATTGATTTATATGTATGTAAAAGAGAAGAGTTTTCCTTAAAATCTGTGAATATTTTGGTGTTCGTATTTTGATTCCCCCCCCCCCCAAGATTTGGGTTTTTTTTTTCATGCTGCTCGTGTTGGCAGGAGATTTCCACACAGATTGGAGTGCATTACAGTGTTTCATGTGTTATTCAAATATTCAGATATTCAGTTCCCTTGTCAATCCTGTCCCTTGTGAGTGCTTGAGGAAATGATGCAAAGTAGAAAAGGGGGCTTTATGTTCCCATTTTTCCTTTAATGTTCCAGAATTAATAAAGTGCATATTATATGAGAACTGTCAGATCCCTATGCATGATACTGCTATTCAATTGAGAAGAGAGGGGCCTTTGAGTCAATTTATTAACAGTACCTGTAACAAATGATATTTACAACTGGTTTCCTGGTGCCGGAAAGCTGGACATCCCGCCATATCTGGAGGGATGTTTATGATGGTCATGTGGGTTATCTTACTTTAATGTCTAACCAGAGATAGCCATGGGAATGTATGTTTATTTGGCTCTCAGGGCAGTTGCGAAAGGAAACATTTTCACACTTGTGTATGGGCTAGAATCTGAATTTGACAAAGGGGAGGGGTCATTATCACTTTAATTCCACTTGCATTGCCTAAAGGGATTCAAATGTTACTTTGCCTCTAATGGTTTCCATTCTTCTTAATTAAAGATTCCTTTTGAAATAATCCATTTCAAGAGTCTTCACATTCTTAAGTTAGGAGAGGAGCCCTTACATAAAGCAACATCCGCAAATTGGTCAACCAGGAGAGACAACCTTTGCTCTACCGAGGGGACCCTGAAAATAATGTCTGAGCACAACAGCGAACAAAGGGAAGCTGACTGCTGGAGGAAGATGCCAACCCCTTCCCAACCAGAGATCTGCTCCATATACCTTGTCAGAGAGGATGAGGTGACCCCAAAAAGCCCCACTTGTCAATCAGCATCGGGACAAAAAACAGCAGGGATGGGAGAACCAGGGGAGTCACTCTTACCCAAGGGACCTGAAACCCAGGGTGGAAAGTGGAGCTAGAAGCCCCCTCTGACCAGGAGGAGCTAAATGAAGAGACATGTAACCCAGTTGGTGGTAGAGATTTTGGAAAATCTCAACATCCAGAGGGAGCCAGACCAGCAACCATTGGAAGAAGCGTTGGAAGGGTGGCAACCACGGATTACGCCAGAGGAGCTAACCCCCCTCTGTCTTGCTGATCAAACAGATGCCACAGCAGAAACAGCTAGGAACCCAGCAAACCCTCCCCCCACTTGGCGCATGGATTGGGGGCCGCTTCCAACCAACTCTGAACCCTGCAATTAGAAAAAAACTCTCCTTTCCCTAGGATGAGAACCCAAAATAATTAGGATTCTTTGTGGCACACGTGCTCACCTACATGCAAGAATATGGGCGTGATTTTCAAACACAAGGATCCTAAGTAAAAGTGGCTACCCTAGCCCTGGAAGGAGCCACTGCCCAATGGATAGTGACACTACATGATGCCGATGCACCCGATGTGTGGGACTTCAACCAGTTCATGATGGCCCTGCAATGACATTTCGAGGACCCCCTCGCAGACCGCAAAGCATGCAACTACATTAAAGGCTGAGGGGCACCAAACCACCTACATGAGTGGTATCTCACTGTTGAAGAGGCAAAGATCGACATGGCCAGGAACCAGTACCAAGTGGGCCGAATGTGGAAGAAATCCCCACCCCAATAGAAGCAAGAGGCATTCAACCCACAAACGGCATCTTTTCTAAAACCCTCCAAATGCGAATTCCACCAAGAAAAAATCGATTACTTAGGATACTACATTTCACACCAGTGCATAGAAGTGGGTCCTTTGAAGGCACACGCAGTACTTGACTAGGACCCACCCAGAACATGTAAACAATTACAAAGCTTCTTGGGATTCGCCAACTTTACCACCAGTTTATTCCCGCTTTTGCCCAGATTTCTCTCGCCTTCACCAAGCTCTTAAAAACGAACGGGGAGGTTAACTTGAAATGCAAGCAGTCTTTGAACTGGACAATGGAATGCCAAGTTGCATTTGAAAAACTTAAACAGCTGTTTTCAGCAGAGCCAATTCTAAAGCACCTGAACACAGAGAAACTATTTGTCATACAAGCAGAGGCTGATGATGTGGCAATAGGAGCAGTCCTGCTTAAGAAAAATGAGCAAGACCAATTACAACCATGTGCTTACACATCCAAAAAATTGCAAAGGTGGGTCATTTGGGAGAAAGAAGCTTATGCAGTTCGGTGGGCTCTTTTAACCTGGAGGCATTTCCTAGAGGGGAGCAAGATCCCTTTTGAACTCTGGACAGATCATAAAAATTTAGAAGCCCTAAAGACCCCAAGGAAACTCTCCCCAAAACAAGTATTATGGGCTCAATACTTTAAACGGTTTGAATTTACACTCAGATGCCTCCCGGGGGAGAAAAGTTTTCTGGCCGATGAAAGATAACTTAGCTTGGGTGGGAGGGAAGTTGTATGTTCCAGCTAGCCAAAGATTGTACTTAATGGAAAGGTGCCTCAACTCCAAATTAGCGGGACACTTTGGTTTTGTAAAAATTTTACACCTAATTAAAAGGCAATTTTGGTGGCCATCACTAAAAAAGGACATAGAGAGCTATGTAGCCAGCTTTCCAATTTGTGCGGCAGCTAAAAGATGCCAAGGCAAATAGCCAGGATTTTTACAGAAGGTAGCTGAGCCTTCAGCACCCTGGAAGGAGATTGCTATGGACTTTATTGTTCAGTAACAATAATTTTATTGGTTTTTACAATTTTTTCCAAAAGAAAAACAAAGGGAATAGGGTAAGGTGAAATACAAAGAAATTTTGAGAACTTTCAGGTCGGAATCTTCGGCCCATCCAGGGCCTCTTAATAAAACATTGATAATACATTTTCCAATATGCTACAAGGTGGAAGTGAGTGCATACATCCTAAATTCTAAATTCTAAATTCAATGCTGGCAGTCATATACAAACGTCCAGCTAAAAAATTTAATTGAGCTAATAAAAAACAAACAAATTCATTTTTTAAATCTAAGTCTCTTGGCAATTGTATCTTCTTGTGCTCCTTCCCGGCCCCCAGCGGGCGGGGCCGTGGCCCCCCCTGCCCCTCCTGAATCTTCCCCCAGGATAGAGGAAAGTTTTTTAAGAAAGGCTTCCGCCTCAACAACTGTTTTAATCCTAACTCTTCCTCCTTCCCAGAACACCAACATCCCTTCAGGCATCGCCCACTTAAACCAAATCCCGTGGTCAAACAATTTTCTGGACAAGAAGGAAAACTTCCTTCTCGTCTCTCTAATTTTTTTAGGGATCTGTTTCAAGATAGTGACTTCTTTTTGCTGATAAATTAACGGACCACCTCTCTGTGCCTTCAAAATTCCCTCTCTGGTTGACCTCCTAACAAATTTAATATGTATCTCTCTGGGTACCTCATTTATCCTGGCATATGCAGAATTTATTCTGTAGGCTAGGTCAATATCCCCCCTGATCTCATCTTTGGGTTTATTTAAATATTCTGCTAAAATTGTACTCATGAGATCAGGAAGACATTCACCATCTACCTCAGAAACATTCTGAAATCTTAAAAAATACGACATCCTTTCAAAATCCATCCTTGACATTTGCCCAGTCAATTCTCCAACTTCAGTTTTAACATTTTTAAGTTCCCCCTTTGCCCCAGCCAGCCCCCCCTCCAATTCCTCGGTCTTCTGTGTATTCTCCTTCAGTTGTTTCTGTGTTTCCATAAGTCCCTGTTTGAAATCCTTATTTTCTTGTCTTAAACCTTTAATTTCCTGCACCAAGGTTTGTAACACTTCTTCCAAAGCTGTCATTCTTCTTTCCAATCCTGCCAGTTCTGATGTGATAGAAGCCATGGTAAGCTGTTAAGATCCGTGCCACTAAAATGGCGTTTTTTGGGTGGGGCCGCTGAAGCGAGTCAGGAGGACCAGAGTCCAGGTCAAAGTTGTAAAAAGTTTATAAAACCCCCAAAGAGAAACAAATTGCAGAATCAATTATTCAAACAACGAAGGCACTCCAGAGAAGGAATCAATCAGTCCAAGAATTTCTTCATTAGTAGAGAGAGGCAGTCCAAATCACAAAGAGACGTTGGTACTTTTCCACAAGCAAAAATAGTCATTCAGGAACAGAGGAAAGCCATCTTCCACCGCCCAGTCTGAGAGCTGGGAGGAGAGAGTAACAAAATAGCAATTGTTTCAAGCCAGCCGGACTTAGATACATTGTATATAGGCAAGCCGCAGATTACTTTCACTTGCTTAAAAGAAAAAGAAAAAAAAAGCCGGATACAAAATAGCTTCCCTGCAACGAGGAACCATTTCTAACCGCCGCTGCTAATCTGAGGGGGGGTTTAGCAAGCAAACTCCCCCCTCCCCAGTTCTTTCAGTCCAGGCTGCCAGCAAAAAAATAGTTTTAAAAGCACTCCCTCTCCCTCTCGCCGCCAAAGCTCCGGAAGGCTTCCGATCCGCCTTCAGCTCTCTCCGAGTTAATGAATTGTTACTGTCCTCCGTTGGTGAAGGGAACCAAGCCCCCCGCAGCATGTTCCCTTTCTCCTAGGCTGTAGACCCGAGCCGCTTCCCAGCTGCCGCCAGGATAGGCCAGCCCAGGCAAGCCAGCCCTACAGAGGAACCCCCCCCCAAAAGAAGGGGTGCCCCGCCCCATTAGGGGCAGAAAGAGAAACAAAGCAGCGGACGAACCCCAGAGTTCGTCCGTCGCCGCCAGAAGCGGAACAGGAAGTCCGACTTTATTGTTGAACTACCAGAAAGCAAAGGGAATACTGCCATTTGGGTCATAACAGACTTGTTTTCAAAGCAGGCACATTTTATACCGTGCCAAACGATCCCAACTGCCAAAGTCTAGCCAAGTTATTCCTGATACCCACTTATTGCCTTCATGGAGCCCTGCAGAGAATCATCTCCGACAGAGGGGTCCAAGTCACCTCAAAAATTTGGTCGGCATTTTTCAATTTACTTGGCACCTCCCAAGGACTGAGCTCCAGTCACCATCCCCAGACTAATGGTCAAACTGAAAATTGGAACATAGTTCTAGAACAATATCTAAGATGTTTTATTAATTTTCAACAGGATAACTGGGTTGATCTTTTGCCTTTTGTGGAAGTGACTTTCAATAACGCTGTTTACTCAAGCACTGGTTTCTCCCCTTTTAGGGTAGCAACAGGTCAGGATTTCAGCCCCATGCTGAGCTACCCAAAGAAGAACCCACTATCTTCTCGCTTAAAGAATGGATAGACATCTTATGAAACACATGGCCAGTAGTTAGATTAGCTTTACAGGAAGCTAGAGAGGCTTTTAAAATTCAAGTTGACAAAAAAAGAGTAGACCCCAAATCTTTCCATGTTGGAGATAGAGTACACTTATCTACAAAATTCCTGAAGTCATTGCAGCCATCAAAGAAATTAGGACCAAATTTCATTGGACCTTTCCCAGACGGGATGGACATCGGTTGGAGGATGGTGGCCGCTGGCTACAGGCGGTCACACGCTCCGACCCCCCATGCTCCCATCGCAGACTAGGTGGGCAAGAACCACAGACCCGGGGCCCTAGGCTGATGCTATGCAATGCCAGGTCCGTGGTACAAAAAGCCCCCCTCATCCATGACCTTGTGTCAGAGGGGGACCCAGACCTGGTGGGTATCACGGAAACCTGGTTGGGCCACGAGGGAGGACTACCCCTCGTGGAAATGTGCCCACCAGGCTACCGAGCCTTCCATCAGCCTAGGGCCCTAGGGAGGGGTGGGGGGTGGCAATTATGGTTAGGGAAGGTCTTGAGCCGAAGGAGACCACGATCCCTCAGACGACCGGGTGTGAGTCCCTCCTCGTGAAGTGGGGCCTAGGGAGGCAGTTGGGCATGTTAGTTGTATACCTGGCTCCTCGCTATGCAACAACAGCCCTGCCCGAGCTCCTAGAGGTGATAGCCGAGGCGGCGGTTGAGACCCCCAGACTTCTGGTCATGGGGGACTTCAACCTGCCGTCGGTAGGAGAGATCTCTGGTGCAGCTCGGGAGTTCATGGCTTCCATGACAGCCATGGACCTGACCCAGGTAGTTTTAGGCCCTACTCACGAGGGTGGACACACCCTGGATCTCATCTTCGTCTCGGGAAAGTGGAGTCGTGATCTGGGAATAGGGGATCTAGTCATCACACCCCTGTCATGGACAGATCACGCTCTCCTTCGGCTGGACTTTCCGATCGCCACACCTCACCGTGGGGAGGCGGAGCCTGATATTCCTATATGGTTCCGCCCCAGGCTCTTGATGGACCCGGTAAAGTTCCAGAGGGACCTTGGGCCAATTCCTGTGGACTTGCCCCGCGACTCGACTGAGGACCTAGTGGCCGCATGGTTAAGTGCGGCCACGGGGGCCTTGGACCGAGTCGCGCCCTTGCGGCCTCTCTTGCGGTGACGAATCACCCAGGCTCCTTGGTTTACTGAGGAGCTGAGGGAGATGAAGCGCCACAAGAGACGCCTAGAGAGCAGATAGAGATCTTCTCATTCCGAAGCCGACCGAACATTAGTGAGAGACCATATTAGGACTTACTTAGTGGTGATAAGGGTGGTCAAATGCGAGTATTGTGCCACCCTCATTGCATCCGCAGATAACCGCCCTGCCGCCCTGTTTGGGGTGACCCGCTCCCTCCTTCATCAGAGGCCGCGGGAAGCCCCTTTGCAGGGTCGCGCAGAGGAATTTGCGATTTATCTGCAGGAGAAAATCACTCAGATTCGGAATGAGCTACCCTCCATCGACAGTGGTCCAGTCGAGCGGTCCGAGGCTGTTCTTGAGACACCATCTTGGGAGGAGTTTGACTTTGTTACTACCGAGGATATGGACAAGTTGTCAAAGAGACTTAGGGCTACCACATGTTTATTGGACCCGTGTCCCTCCTGGCTTGTACTGGCATCCTGGGAGACGACACGAGGCTGGCTCCAGGGCATTGTCAATGCATCTTTGAGTGAGGGGTCCTTGCCTGCTGTCTTGAAAGAGGCGGTAGTAAGGCCCCTCCTCAAGAAGCCGTCCCTGGATCCAGCATTATTAGAGAACTATCGTCCCGTCTCCAACCTTCACTTTTTAGTGAAGATTGTAGAGAGTGTGGTGGCTCAACAGTTTCCGTGACACTTGGAGGAAGTTGATTATCTAGACCCGCGCCAGTCCGGCTTCCGACCCAGACACAGCACTGAGACGGCATTGGTCACGTTGGTTGATGATCTCTGGAGGGCACGGGATAGAGGATATTCCTCTATCCTAATCCTATTAGACCTCTCAGCGGCTTTTGATACCATCGACCATGGTATCCTATTGCGCCGACTGGGGGGGTTGGGGCTGGGAGGCACCGTTTTGCGGTGGTTCTCGTCCTACCTCTCTGGTCGGTCGCAATATGTGTTGGCAGGGGGGCAGAGGTCGGCCTCGAGGCCCCTCATATGTGGGGTTCCTCAGGGGTCGGTCCTCTCGCCCCTACTGTTCAACACATATATGAAGCCGCTGGGTGAGATCATCCATGGTTTTGGGGTGGGATATCATCTGTACGCTGATGATTCTCAGTTGTACATATCCACCCCAGACCACCCCAACGATGCCATCAAGGTTATGTCCCGGTGCTTGGAGGCCATACGGATCTGGATGGGTAGTAACAAACTCAAGCTCAACCCGTCCAAGACTGAGTGGCTGTGGCTTCCGGCACCCCGGTTCAGCCAGATTATTCCAACTCTGGCCATTGGGGGCGAAACACCGGCCCCCGTCGAGAGGGCGCGCAATTTGGGTGTTCTCCTGGACTCCCGGCTGTCTATGGAGGACCATGTGGCAGCCGTGGCCAGGGGGGCGTTCCATCAGGTACACCTGATGCGCCAATTGCGCCCCTTACTGGAACGGGATGCCTTACGCACAGTCACTCAAGCACTCGTCACCTCTCGACTCGACTACTGTAATGCTCTCTATATGGGGCTTCCCTTGAGGTGCACCTGAAAGCTGCAGTTAGTCCAGAACGCAGCCACGCGGGTGATTACGGGAGCGCCTAGATGCTCCCACATAACACCAATCCTGCGCATGCTGCACTGGCTTCCTGTGGTCTTTCGGGTGTGCTTCAAGGTTTTGACGACCATCTTTAAAGCGGTCCATGGCTCGGGGCCTAGTTATATGCCAGACCGCCTCCTGCCCCATACATCCCTCAGACCGATATGCTCCCACAGAGAGGGCCTCCTCAGGGTGCCGTCGGCTGGACAATGCCGACTGGCGACACCCAGGGGAAGAGCCTTCTCTGTGGCGGGCCCAGCCCTTTGGAACGACTTACCCCCTGAACTTCGCACCATCTCCGACCTCCGCCTCTTCCGCAAATGTCTTAAGACACATCTGTTCCATCTAGCCGGCCTAGCGTAACCTCCATTACTGACTTTTAGATAGTTTTAAATTTGGGGATTTTAATTTGATTTTTAGTGCAGGATTTTATTGGAATAAGTTTTTAAAAATTTTATATGTTTTTGTATGTATTTTAGTATTCCTGTGCGCCGCCCTGGGTCTGTTTGGAGAAGGGCGGGGTATAAATTTAATAAAATAAAAATAAATAAAATAAATAAATCTCTAGAGTTATCAATCCAGTAACAGTAGAATTACTCCTTCCAAAGACACTCAGGCAAGTCCATCCAGTGTTTCACATTAGTTTAATCAAACGAGAAATAATCTCAGACCACCTGCACCTACACCACCTGTTCCTATCATGATAGAACAGTGGTTCCCAAAGTGGGCAGTATCGCCCCCTGGGGGGCGGTGGGATTGCTTAGGGGGGCATTAAGAGGCAAGGGGCTGGCAGAGGGGCGGTAAGAGGCAAGGAGTGGGCGGTAGAGGAATGCTGGAGATGCCCCCCCTCTAGTGAGCCATTTAGATGAGAACCATTTCACTCGCTCTCCCCTGCTCATCCGGAAGCCTCTCGATCAATCGCTCCCCCCGCCCGTCTTATGCTAACCCTGCCCAGTGCTCAGTGATTGGCTGGTTCACCAATTGCCCAGCCCACCTGTAAACCAACTTAGCTTTTTTCCTGCTTGGGTTTATATTGCTGCCTGCCTACACCGTGGAGATGAGTAAGCTGCTACTAAGCATTGGGCGGGGGTGGGTGGGACAGGAGCAGGAAAAAAAAGACCTCGTGGCTCCTCAAAAGCACCTTTGGGTCTTTAGTTGTTCAACAATCAGGAACCTCCTATAAAATATTCATACTTGAAATATATGTGGCAAACTAAAAGAAACTCAAGATGTTTATTCTTAAGCCATTTCTACATTGCACACAAGTCAAAATTGTATTGCTCCACCATGAGGTTCCGCAGGGGTGGGAGGGAGGGAACCGGTGCCACCGCAGCAATCCTCCCTGTCCGCCTGCCCCGCTCACTCACCCACCGGCTGCCAGTTCCCTCCCTCCCCCTGTGGATCCTCTTCAGTTACTGGGAAGCGCACCGGCTGCCCCAAGGCCAAAGGAGCAGCTGTAGCCTCCCCAGCCGGCATGCCGCCCACTCGGCTGCTTCCCAGAGGCTGACAAGGCTCCGTGGGGGGGGGGGGGGGTGAGGGAAAGACAGACAGACAGAGGCACAGAGACAGAAGAGACAGAGGGAGGGAATCATAGAGACTGACAGACACAGAGAGACAGAGAGAGGGAGGGAGGGAGACAGAGAAACAGAGAGAGGGAGGGAGTGAATCAGAGAGAGACTGCCAGACACACAAAGACACAGAGAGAGGGAGGGAGGGTGAGGGACGGAGGGAGAGAAACAGAGAGAGAATAACAGAGGGGGGGATTGAATTGGAGACAGACAGGGGGAAGGAGGGAGAGACAGACAGACCGACAGACAGAGACAGGGAGGGAGAGAGGGAATCAGAGAGAGTGACAGAGACACAGAGACAGGGAGGGAGAGAAAGATAGACCGAGACACAGAATGAGTGATTAAGTGAGTGAATGAGAGACAGACAGACACACACACACAGAGTGACAGATGTGCGGAGGGAGGAGAGTGAGACAGAGATACACACAGAGAGAGACAGAGAGACAGACACAGAGAGAGACACAGAAAGAAAAAGAGAATGAGAAAGGAAGGAAGGAAGGAAGTGGGAGAGAGAGATAAAGAAAAAAGGAGGGAGGGAGGAGAAAGGAAGGACAAAACAGTTCATAAAGTCCATCCATGTTTAGTAAGTAGGTGAAAAGGAACAATGATAAGGGAAAAGATAAAAAATATCATTATAATTTTTACTATATTATTATTAATGATAAAATAAATAGTTTTCTTGAAATCCTTATATTGTATGTAGCATCTTCAAAAAGCAAAACTACAGTATACAGAAATTTCATTTGATTTCCTATTTTCATTATTACACTGGACAATTTTTACAAGACCAGTAGATTTCCCAGACTTATAGGGACCTCTGGAAAAATAACACTCATTGTTAGTTATTAAACAGATGTATTGCCATTAAAATAAACTACTTAAGCTCTCATAACTTTCACTGTTAGTCTGGGAAATCTACTGGTCTTGTAAAAATTGTTAAAAAAAATTAAAAAAATTAGAGGGCACATGTATATCACCTCAGACTAGAACCATTTCGATCTGATCCATGTTTAATTTGGGTGAGATTTTGGTAGATTTTTGTTTTTAAAAGTACCCAGATTGTAATTTTGAGCACACGTTTTTTTGAATATGGGTTTCCCTGAAATCAGAGAGAATTAAGTGGCACTTTAAACAGGGCAGAAATAATGTCATTAAGTGGCCAAATGGATGATAGCCCCTGAAACAATAGAGCTTCACACTTCTCTACTAAGGGACAAGTGTGGAGGACCTTATTTAGAGACTTTTGAAACCTTAATTTTAAATTTGAACTCAGTGCTCAGGAACAAATCACCAACTCAACCCATAAGGATGGTTTCAAAGACTAAAAAATGGTTCGATAGAGACTGCGTGCAATTAAAAAGGACATATAATATGGAGTACAGGAAAAGTAAAAAGGCCCCTTTTGAGGATCACACTCACTACTTAAAGCAGCTGAAAGCACAATACAAGAATCTTCTAAAAGAAAAGAAAAGTGCAGCTCTGAAGGAGTCTTGGCACAGACTAATTATGGCAGTCAGGACAAAAAATACATCCCTTTTTTGGTACATCACCAGGGGACTGGGGAAACCTCCCCTATCACCAACAAATCAGGTTCCGATTCATGCTTGGGAAGAATATTTTAGGGAGCTTTACACAGATCCCGACATGGTAACCAATGAGAGCCAAACTAGTTTGGACCAAACTCCTTGCTGGCCCCCTGTCACACCAGAAGAAATATCCCGGTTGATCGGAGCCCTAAAGGCCAATAAGGCACCTGGGGTTGATAATGTCCTCCCAGAAATAATCAAAAAGAATGCCAGTTGGTGGGCCCCACTTTTAGCTTCATTGTTTACATTTATAGATAAAACAGGCCATATGCCAAGAGACTGGGGAGTAGCAATTATTATACCAATACATAAAAAAGGTAATAGAAATGACCCAGGCAATTATAGATCCATTAGTCTCCTGAGCGTTATTAGTAAATTGTATGCCAAACAGCTAAACAATAAACTTCAGGACTGGCTAATTTCAGGGGGGATAATCAAAGATGAACAGGTCGGATTTAGAGAAGGAAGATCAATGGTGGATCATATCTTGGTACTCCACCACTTAGTACAAAAATACACATGTAAAAAAAAATCCTCTCTTTTTGTAGCCTTCCTTGATTTTAAGCAGGCCTTTGATTCAATATCCAGGGTTACCCTCTGGGATAAATTAAAAGGCACCACCATCGACAAACGCCTCCTTTTCCTCATACAAAAATTGTATGCCAATTCCACTTTGAGAATGAGATGCAACCCCCAAGGGAGTTTAACCGGCCCTGTAAGGGTACAAAAAGGGGTACGGCAGGGATGCATCCTGTCCCCCTCCCTCTTTAACTTCTATATCAATTCTATGGTTGATCTCCTACAGAACCCTGACTTCCATTCCCCTAGCCTAGCACAACGCAAAGTTCCAATTCTCTTATATGCTGATGATGTCGCTATTATCTCACAAACCCCGTAGGACTGAAGAGAGCCATCAGGGCAACACTTAACTATTGCAGGCAAAACAAGCTGGTCCTGAACTTTGAGAAATCAAAAATTCTAGTTTTTGCTAAAAGACCTAGCCAATACCCCTGGAAAATAGAAGGACATAGTCTGGAACAGGTTAGAACATTTAGGTACCTTGGGGTGGTTTTCCATGCACAAGGGACGTGGAAGGCACACCTGAATAACATTTTTCAAGTAGCCACTAGGTCCGCAAACGCAATTAAACATTTCTTTTACACAGGTGGCGGCCAGTTAGTACCCGCTGCCCTAAAACATTTTGAGGTCAAAACATTGGCACAAATACTATATGGGGCACAAACAGGAATCCTCATAAAGAAAGACTTGATAGAAACCATACAATCCAAATTCCTGAGAGCCATCTTGGCTGCACCCAATGGAACTCCAAATGCCCAGTTAGGAATTGAGGCAGGTATGCCTCAAATTCAGGTAAGAGCCTGGAAGATGATGATCATCCATTGGCTTAAAATGCAATTCTTTCCAGAGGGGCTCTCCCGACTAGTGTTGATTGACAACTTCCCCTCCCCCTGGAATCAGGCAATTGAGCACAAGCTGGGCACTTATGGGCTCTCACCGGTACTTTTAATGTCTCTGGACTTCGAGCAAGCGAAGCAAGTAGTAACTAATAGAATGAAGGACATGGAGTTCCAAGAAGAACTAAATAGATTACCTTTCCATAATAGGAACAGAATCAATCAGGGTGTGTGAGAATCAGCAAGATATTTAAATGACCTCATCTTCCCAAAACAAAGAATAGCTTTCTTCAGAGCCAGATTTAACATTCTACCTTCAGCACTTCTCCAGGGCAGGTATAAGAGAACACCTATAGCAGAACGGGTTTGTATATGTGGTAAAAGAGAAGTGGAAGATATCTCACACGTTCTACTACAATGTGAGCTATACAGAGCTTGCAGGTCTGCATATATTCTCCCCTTATTAGAGAGATTACCAGGGAGGGCAGGCAATTTTTATCTGGACTTCCTCCTCCAGGACACGAACCCGGCTACTATGCATGCAGTGGCAAAATTCTGTGCTTCCGCAATGTCCATAAGAAAAAAAATTGGTTATAGAAGGATAGTTGTGATCTTGTACCAATCATTTGGACATATCTCTAACAATTTCTGGACCATGGTTTTTACATACATACTTAACGCTTTTGCACCTAGGTAAACCAGCAAATGACCTGAACAAAGTGAGAACATGTATGCTACTTTCCACTTATAATGCTGACATTTTTAAAATTATATCTTAAAGTTAGTACTTTTTAATATATGGTTAAATGTAACGTGTATTGCTGGTCTTTGACCGTAATAAAGATTTATTCTATTCTATGCTATTCTATTCATTAAAAGGATACAATCCAGTTTTGAAGTCAGTGTGTCTTGTTTGGTCTCCTTTGAAGTGAAGGAGAATGAAACAAAATTCACTTAGCCAATGCCTCACTTAGCAATAGAATTTTTGGGTTCAATTGTGGTCGTAGGTTGATGGCTACCCTGTACTACATTTCAATGCAACCATTTCTAAATCTCTGGAATTTGCACACAACATCCTTGATCCTTGTTAGAACAACTTCAACTTGATAGTTTGCTGCTTCATAGTTCATTGGCTATCAAAAGGCAACTGTGTGAGGCACTTTTGCAATCTTTTTGACACTGTTGTGGAGTTCTTTGAAGAGAGAAATGCTGTGCTCAGTGGTGAACTCAAAGGGATCAGGCATCACATTGCCTATTTATCAGAACTATTTGCAAAGTTCAGTGAATTGAATTTGCAGTTGCAGGGAAATGAGGTCAATCTTATTAAGGCCAAATCTGTCGTCTGTAGATTTATTTCAAAACGAACTCTCTTCAAGCGCAAAATAGGCCATCACAAGTTATACCAATTTCCAAGCTTGTCTGAGCTAGAAGAGAAAGGTAGGATACAAGGTGACGATCTTCAAGTGTTTTGTGACCATTTGGACATGCTGCATAAAGATATGTCTGAGTGATATCAGGATCTTCTTTTGCTGAAAATTCCAGATTGGGTGATAAATCCATTTTCAGATATTGAGGAAGATGGGATAGTGGAGGAACAACTCATAGAGCTGCAAAATGACATTGAGCTGAAGCCAAAGTTCAAGAAATCATACCAAGAGTTTTGGTTACAGAAAGAAATTTCTGATCGCTATCCTGCACTATGGACAGTGGTTAAGAAGCTCCTTGTTGCATTTCCAACATCATATTTGGTGGAACGTGGCTTCAGTGTGGTCATCCAACTTCTCTCCAAGCAAAGAAATCAATTCCAGATTACTGAACATGGTGATTTAAGATTCCTGCTAGGTGACTTAAAATCAGAGATTGGGAAACTGGTATCACTTCATCAAGCCCATCCATCACATTAAGAATTTACTGAACAGTGAAGTAGTTACTAAATTTTATTGAGTTTACTAAGTTACTAGTTACTCTTTCATGTAGCTGAAAATTTTACAGTTTATCTCATAAGGTACCTTAATAAGATGGATGAGGCCGATGTTGAGCTGAGCTGAGTGAGAGGGAAATTTGCCTCCCTGAATATCCAAGGACTTGTCTGCCAGGCCCCCGTTGCCTACCTCCGGATTTGATGGAGGGGCTTTTCAGCAGCCTGGGCAAAAAAAAATAAATCTCGAGCCCAGGCGTAAAAGTTGACTGTAGGGGAGCTGATTGGTGCCGCCGTTGTGCTTGAGGTATGGGTGGGTTTTTTCGCAGCTGCCTTTTGCGGTTCGACATCGAGGCTTGTGTACGGCCCGTGCTGCTGCTGCGGCTTGCCCTGCTGCCGCCGCCGCATTTCCACCGTAGCTGCCGTCGCCCCTCCGTCACCGCTGTTACCGCTTCTGTTGATCCTTCTGGTTGTCCTCTGGTTATCCTCGTCATGAAGCCCCAGGATCCAAGGTGGGTGATAGACAAATGGCAAGAAGCAAACGGGCGACGAACAACAGGCGACGAGCAGGCGATGAGCAATAGGCAATAGGCGACGAGCGGGGAAGCAGTAGCACACGAGAGGCAAACAGAAGGGTAACAGGAACGGCATGGTATGATGAGGACAACCAGAGGACACCCAGAAGGATCAACAGAAGCGGCAACAGCAGCGACGGAGGGCACATGGTGGAAAAGCGGCGTATCCATAAATTCTGTGCCCCTCGGAAATAGTTATTATTCATAAGTAATCTCATTTTATTAATTTTAAATCTAACAATTTTATTCTGTAATTTAATATCAATATCCACAGGTCTTGTCAAGTATTTTAGCCTCAATCTATTTTTTCTTTAATAATATCTTTAAATTCTGGTTAGCTATTAATATCCCTTATTTAATCCCATCATATCTCTATAGATTCCATATAATTATCTAGAATTTTATAAGTAGCTGTTAATTGATTGATCATTTACCAAGAGTATTCTATAACCATCTAAATAGTATAGTTTCCCATCTATAGATAAGCATATATATATCATTAACAAAAACATAATCTTATTATAAGCATCTATAATTATTATTAACAATCAATTAATTAATAATCCTTGATAGTAATTTAAACACGAGCTAATTATTACTCATCAAGGGATAGAAATTCCTCTTTTCAGCTGTTATCTCTCCAAGGATGAATTAAATTTGCCTCTTTTATAGTTCACATTCTCCATCTCTTTTTTCCCCTCTTTCCAAGTTCTTTATAAACTTCCATTGGCACATTGTGATCCAATATAGCTGTCCAATCATAACGCTGACCAACTCCTTTTCTCATATTTTGTTTATTTTTAAATGTCAAGTTTATCCCGGATGTGGTTTCTCCTTTTTCCTTCCCCCCCCCTTCCTCTTGGCAGTCTGGTTGAAATCCAAATTTCTGATAAGGTCTTGATGTTATCCCCTTTCCTGGACTTTCCCCTTCCTCCTCAGTTAAATCCAGTCCATTGTCACGATCGCTTTCCTTTTCTTCTTTAATTTCTTTAATTTCTTTAACTTCTTCACTTGGTATAGTAAATAACTTTCTATCGAATATTGCATGGCATTTTTCAAAATTCTTTTAAGATTTCAGTCAGAAGCTCCTGATTTTCTGCAGTATATATGTCTATGTGCGTAGACATTTTGGCGAATCCACAAAGTAGGAAAAAGTAACTCCAATTACCTTGTTAGCGGTTAGTTTGTTTCTGTTAATTTGTTTCTATTCAATGTTTCCAAAAATTCTGCTCATACATGTCCAACCACTGTTTTTCCGAGAATGACACAATGTAACAAATAGTTTAAATAGCTTAGAAATGTTTCAATCTTTTTTGTTGGAAGGAGAACAGAAACAGAAAAGATAAAAATATAGTCCTTATTTAAGTTTAAAAATGCACAATAGAGTATCCAAATAATTGTAAGATTGTAAAGGTGCTCCAAGTTTCAAAGTTTTGAGTGAAAAAAATTAAAAAGGCAAAGAAATTAGAAAAACCAGACACAATCCGATCCCTTTCAGCGCAAACGGAAATGGCTATTTCCTTCATTACAGTTCAATCCGCCATTTCAAAGCATTCTGTAGACCGGAGAAATCTCACAATTCAGCTAAAATTCGCTGCTTATCTTTAGATTCAAAGTTTTAATGAAGAAAAAGTTTTCTTAGCAGGTAGGCTCTTTTAACCTGGAGGCATTTCCTAGAGGGAAGCAAGATCCCCTCTTGGAGGGGGGCTTTGGGGCCTTTAAATTTACAACTGGTTTCCTGTCGCCAGAAGGCTAGAGATCCCAGTACCTCCGGAGGGATGTTTATGATGGCCATGTGTGATATCTTACTTTAATGTCAAACCAGAGATAGCCATGGGAATGTATGTTTATTCAGCTCTCAGGGCAGATGGGAAAGGAAACACTTGTGTATTGGCTAGAAGGGGAGGGATCATTATCAATTTAATCCCACTTGCATTGCCTAAAGGGACTCAGATGCTGCTTTGCCTCTAATGGTTTCCATTCTGCTTAATTAAAGGTTCCTTTTGAAATAATCAATTTCAAGAGTCTTTACTATCTTAAGTTAAGAGAGGAGCCATTATAGGCATTTTACATGGGCAATTTTGTTCGACCAAGAAATGCTGCATGTTGAGGGGCAATTTGGAATGTTGAAATGGCTCCCAAATAAATGGAATAACTAGTTAGCTACCTTTTGGCATTTGCTTCTATGACCTTGGGGAAATAGGCCAAAATCTACATAAAGCAACTTTTGACAGTAGTATGGATAAATAATAGCATAAGGAAGATGGGTTACTAATTCAATGAGATTAAACTGATTTTGCAGTTACCTAATCTTGCAGTCATTTAAACATGATATTCATTGGATAAAAAATAATGTTTCAGATTTCCCCAGCATCATGTTTTATTGCAAATGAAGCTTACTTGCTTGTTTTCATATGCATCTGGCAGAAAACTACCCCGTGTGCTGCTTATTGTATTATTCCGTATTGAAGATATTCGTATTTTAAATCTATATAAATAAAAATGTAAAATAGTTTGTACGAATTCACTAATCTCAAAAACGACTGCACTGATTTACCTCAAATCTTGACACAATGTTGCCAAGGACTTCCGATAATAGAATACCTACTCATTTTCTGCCTAGCACACATGTGTGGTGTGCAAGGTACACAAATGTAAAATGTACCCACTGATCAGGTTTTTACCTCCCTGTAACTCCTCCCACCAGGCAACAGTCATTTCCTCAGCCACGTACGGAGGCCTCTTAGGGCCAAAAAGGCACTGAGATAGCAAACTCCCAGGTGGCCCATAGAGAGAGAGAGAGAGAGGAAGAAATACAGTTTAATAAGAGAGGGACTAGGTGAGACAGGATAGCAGCCTTCATTGTGACTAGGGGAGACAGGATAGCTGCCTTCTTTGTGGCAGCCTCTCATAGGCTGCCACAAAGAAGAGGAAGTCAAGCTATTCTCCAAAGCACCTGAGGGCAGAACAAGAAGCAATGGGTGGAAACTAATCAAGAAGAGAAGCAACTTAGAACTGAGGAGAAATTTCCTGACAGTTAGAACAATTAACCAGTGGAACAGAAGATGCCTCCAGAAGTTGTGAATGCCCCAACACTGCAGGTCTTCAAGAAGATGTTGGATAGCCATTTGTCTGAAATGGTATAGGGCTTCCTGCCTAGGCAGGGAGTTGGACTAGATGACCTCCAAGGTCCCTTCCAACTCTGCTATTGTATTGTATTACAGTAGTTAGGTAGATAGGGGAATATATAGATAGGGAGAAATACAGTAGGTAGGTAGGTACGTAGATAGAGGGATAGATAGGGAGAAATACGGTAGGTAGGTAGGGGGATAGATAGGGAGAAACACGGTAGGTAGGTAGGTGGAGAAAGGAAGAAATACGGTAGGTAGGTAGGTGGATAGATAGAGAGGGAGAAATACAGTAGGTAGGTAGGTAGGTAGGTAGGTAGGTAGGTAGGTGGATAGATAGAGAGGGAGAAATACAGTAGGTAGGTAGGTAGAGGGAGAAAGGAAGAAATACAGTAGGTAGGTAAGTAGAGGGATAGACAGAGAGGGAAAAATACAGTAGGTAGGTTAGGTAGGTAGGTAGGTAGGTAGGTAGGTAGGTAGGTAGGTAAGTAGGGTGATAGATAGGGAGAAATACAGTAGGTAGGTATGGAGAGGGATAGATAGATAGGGAGAAACACAGTAGGTAGGTAGGTGGATGGATAGATAGATAGATAGATAGATAGATAGATAGATAGATAGATAGATAGATAGGGAGAAATGCAGTAGGTAGGTAGATAGAGGAATAGAGAGAGGAAGAAATACAGTAGGTAGGTAGGTAGAAGGATAGATAGAGAGGGAGAAATACAGTAGGTATGTAGGTAGATAGATAGAGGGAGAAAGGAAGAAATACAGTAGGTAGGTAGCTGGAGGGATAGATAGAGAGGGAGAAATACAGTAGGTAGGTAGGTAGATAGAGGGAGAAAGGAAGAAATACAATAGGTAGGTAGGTAGATGGATAGATAGAGAGGGAGAAATACAGTAGGTAGGTAGGTAGATAGGGGGATAGATAGAGAGGGAGAAATACAATACAATACAATACAATACAATAGCAGAGTTGGAAGGGACCTTGTAGGTCTTCTAGTCCAACCCCCTGCATGGGCAGGAACCTTTAACCATTTCAGACAAATGGCTATCTAACATCTTTTTAAAGACTTCCAGGGTTAGGGCATTCACAACTTCTGGAGGCAAGCTGTTCCAGAGGTTAATTGTTCTAACTGTCAGGAAATTTCTCCTTAGTTCTAAGTTGCTTCTCTCCTTGATTAGTTTCCACCCATTGCTTCTTGTCCTGGCCCCAGGTGCCTTGGAGAATAGTTTGACTCTCTCTTCTTTGTGGCACCCTCTGAGATATCGGAACACTGCTATCATGTCTCCCCTGGTCCTTCTCTTCATCAAACTAGACATACCCAGCTCCTGCAACCGTTCTTCATATGTTTTAGTCTCCAGTCCCCTAATCATCTTGGTTGCTCTTCTCTGCACTCTTTCCAGAGTCCCCACATCTTTTCTACATCGTGGCGACCAAAACTGTATGCAGTATTCCAAGTGTAGCCTTACCAAGGCACTATACAATGGCATTAACACTTCACGTGATCTAGATTCTATCCCTCTGTTTATGCAGCCTAGAACTGTGTTGGCTTTTTTGGCAGCTGCTGCACACTGCTGGCTCATATTTAAATGGTTGTCCACTAGGATTCCAAGATCCCTCTCACAGTTGCTACTATTGAGCAAGGTACCACCTATACTGTACCTGTGCATTTTGTTTTTCTTACCTAAATGTAGAACCTTACTTTTTTCACAATTGAATTTCATTTTATTAGATAGTGCCCAATGTTCAAGTTTGTCAAGATCCTTCTGTATCTTAAGCCTATCTTCTGGAGTGTTGGCTATTCCTGCCAGCTTGGTGTCGTCTGCAAATTTGATGAGTTCCCCATTTATCCCCTCATCCAAATCATTGATGAAGATGTTGAAGAGTACTGGGCCTAAAACAGAGCCTTGGGGTACTCCACTGCATACTTCCTTCCATGTAGATGCAGTTCCATTGAGGACTACACGTTGAGTGCGGTTGGTCAGCCAGTTGCGAATCCATTTGGTGGTGATGCTGTCTAACCCACATTTTTCTACTTTATCTAATAGTAGGTTATGGTCTACTTTGTCAAATGCCTTACTGAAGTCCAAGTAAATTATATCGACAGCATTCCTCTGGTCCACTAATTTTGTCACTTTGTCAAAGAATGCAATTAGATTAGTCTGGCATGATCTGTTTTTGACAAACCCATGTTGGCTTTTGGCTATTACTTTGTTTGCTTCTAGGTATTCACTTATTTATCTAATAATAATAATAATAATAATAATAATAATAATAATAATAATAATAATAATAATAATAATAATAATAATAATAATAATCTTTATTGTCATTGTAATAATAAAATTATCTTTAGCTTAATTATCTTTTCCAGAATCTTTCCTGGTATTGAGGTCAGGTTGATGGGTCTATAGTTTCCTGGATCTATTTTTTTTCCTTTTTTGAAGATGGGAACCACATCAGCTCTTTTCCAGTCTTCTGGCAGTTCCCCGGTGCTCCAGGATCTCTGAAAGATATAGTTCAGTGGTTCTGAGATCTCGTCTGCCAGTTCCTTCAGAACCCTGGGGTGTAATCCATCCGGTCCTGGTGATTTGAACTCGTCCAGGGCTGACAGATGCTCACTTACCATTTTCTTCCCTATTTCAACTTGTGTTCCTAATCTGATTTTTGTGGTGCTGTTTTTGATTGGTTGGACTGTTTTATCCCTTTGTGTAAAGACAGATGCAAAAAATGAATTAAATAGTTCTGCTTTCTCCCTGTTGCTTATCATCTTCTTGCCATTTTCTCCCAGCAATGGACCAATTGTTTCCTTAACTTTTTTCTTGTTTTTAACATGTTGGAAGAAGCTTTTTTTGTTATTTTTTACTTTTTTGGCAAGCCTTTCTTCATTGTGAGCCTTAGCTTTCCTCACTTCATCTTTATAGGCTCAGGCTATTTGCTGATATTTTGCCTTCGTTATGTCCCCCTTTCCACTTTTTATATTTATCCTTTTTGTCTTTCAATTTGTCAGAGCGTTCTTTATGCAGCCATGCTGGTTTCTTTTGGGAACTGTTATTTTTCTTCTTCATTGGTATTGTGCTGGACTGGGCTTTTATAATCTCATTTTTCAAAATTTCCCAAGCTTCTTGAGTTGTTTTCCCCTTGAGGATTCTCATCCATGGAATCCTTCCCAAGCTCTCTCTAAGTTTATTGAAATTAGCTCTCTTAAAGTCTAAGACTCTAGTTTGACTTTGTTCTACTACTTTTGTTTGCATAATGTTGAATTCCAGTATTTCATGATTGCTTGCCCCCAAAGTTCCTGTAGCTTCTACACCTTCTATCATTTCCTCTCTGTTAGTGAGAATTAAGTCCAATATTGCTGATCCCCTTGTTCTCTTCTCTACCTTTTGGGAAACAAAGTTGTCTGCTAGGTTTGTTAGGAACCTGTTGGATCTTCCACTTGGTGCAGAGTTTGTTTTCCAACTGATGTCAGAGTAGTTAAAATCTCCCATTACTATTGCAGTGTGATTCCTACATACCTTAGTTAGCTGGTTAGCAAAAAGTTCATCCACTTCCTCTGCTTGGTTGGGTGGCCTGTAGTATAGACCTATGACAATATCATCCCCCCCCCCAACCTTTAATATTGACCCAAATACATTCAAGATAGTTCTCATCATTGTTGTGCTCTATTTCTGTATAGATGTAATTATTTCTTATATATAGTGCAACTCCACCTCCTCTTTTATTTGGTCTATTTCTTTTAAATAATTTAAATCCTTCTAGCTATATGTTCCATTTGTGGGTTTCATCCCACCAAGTTTCTGTAATGGCAACAATATCATATCTGCCCTCATTTACTTGAATTTTTAATCCACCCTGTTTATTCTTCATACTCTGTGCATTGGTGTATAGACATTTGAGTCCATTTTGATTGACCCTGTGTTTACTGTCTACGTAACCTGTGTTATGCCTGACTATGGTTCTCTTTGCCCCTATTTCTTTGCCACTTGTATGGTTCATGCACATGGTATGGCACTCACTGTTAATTGTTTGGTTTTGCTTGACAGCAGTGGTGATAATATTACCCGCACAAACATCTATGTTACATGCACTGATAACCCTATGAATTTTAGTTTGCTGGGGACAGAAATGTTCTTTATCTATTGATTCTCTGTCCCCACTATTCAGTTTAAATGTTTAGCCAGGAAATCTGTGAATTTAATGCCAAGTAACTCAGTCCCTTTCTTGGATGGGTGCAAAGCATCTCTTTTGTACAGTTTATCATTGGACCAGCTGCAGGCATCATGACTAATAAAACCAAAGCCTTCCTTTTTACACCACTCCTTTAGCCACACATTAAACTCTGCTATGCGCTGGCCTTTTCCTTATTGTTCCTTGTATACTGGTATAACCTCTGAGAAGATAAGCCTACAACCTGTACTACTAAGTTCGTACCCCAAACTCTGGAAATCATTCTGCACAGAAACTACATCTTTTTGGGACAGATCATTTGTGCCAAGATGTATAATAGCATCAACTTCACAGTCCTTACTTGCATTCTTGACCATCTTAAGAATATGCCTCTTGTCTCTGCTGGCTGTAGCACCCGGCAAACATCTGACATCTTTCAAAACCTCCATATCCTTACCTAAGTTTACATCCCTTATGATTGAGTCACCAATCAGAAGGTGACTTCTCTTTTTGGGTACCTTGCTCTTGTTGTGTGACTGATGCATGATCCCTGATTCACACTTTTGCATTTCTGAAGTAAGTTCTTCACTTTGGACCACAATCCCCTGCTTATTTGAGTCGTCATTATTACCTTGACATGTCACTTTAGTGTCCCCATTAAGTTCAGCAAGGGCGCTATATCTGTTATGCTGGGACACAGCAAAAGTTTTGTGTTTGTGGTTCACAGCTCTCACCCTGCCAGATCCCACAGTTGTCCAGACTGCTCTTCTTCTGTGGGATCTTTGCGGTAGAGGAAGCTGGTAGTGTGGCATCTCCACAGGGTGGAATGGCCGAATTGGACACTTAATTTCTGCCTGGAGAGCACAAATTACAGATTCAAGATATGTGATGTGTCTATGTAATCTATTAATTTGTCTGCAAAGGGGACAGTATCCAAATTTGAAAAGAGTACTGCGGAAGACAGGTGCAAAACAGTTATTACATTGAACTAAGCCAGTCATTTTGAAATAAAATACAATCACAGTCTTAAGCGCACAAATCTAGAATGTATTATTTCTATTTTTGCTTTATAGATATGTTAGACCTCTGTGTTTCTTGGCCTCCCCTCTCTCTCAACCAAAAGGTCCTCCCTCTAGCCTCAAGAAATTCAAATGGGGAAATAATGCAGCTTACTCTCTTGTAGTTCTATGTTTCTCCTTGCCTCCCTCCTCACGGCCAAAAGCTCCTCCCTCTAGCCTCAAGAAGTTCAAAATGGGGAAATAATGCAACTTACTCTCTTGTAGTTCTCTGTTTCTCCTTGCCCCCCTCCTCATGGCCAAAACTCCTCCCTCTAGCCTCAAGAAGTTCAAATGGGGAAATAATGCAGCTTACTCTCTTGTAGTTCTTTGTTTCTGTACAGTAGGTAGATAGGTAGATACAGTACGGTAGGTAGGTAGGTAGATAGAGAGGGAAAGGAAGAAATACAGTAGGTAGGTAAGTAGAGGGATAGACAGAGAGGGAGGAATACAGTAGCAGGTAGGTAGATAGGTAGGTAGGTAGGTAGGTAGGTAGATAGATAGGTAGGTAGGGGGATAGATAGATAGGGAGAAATACAGTAGGTAGGTAGGTAGGTAGGTAGGTAGGTAGAGGGATAGAGAGGCAGAAATACAATAGGTAGGTAGGTAGGTAGGTAGGTAGGTAGGTAGGTAGGTAGGTAGAGGGAGAAAGGAAGAAATACAGTAGGTAGGTAGGTAGAGGGATAGATAGAGAGGGAGAAATACAGTAGGTAGGTAGGTTGGGGGTTATACGGTGGTTATGTGTATGTGTGCAGGTGTAGATCTACACACAGATTGCTTGGCCATTTAACCAAACTTGGCCACAGCAATGCGTGGCCGGGTATAGCTAGTATTGTTATATAAATATTTCTAGAATTGGGTATTTTAATGGTTTTTTTATTAATAGAAAATAAACTGAAGTATTTCACTTTAAAATACTTTAAATACAATAAAAATACAATAAATTCAAAACAAAGAATTCAAAAAGGATTTGATTCTGGAGCAGCTTTGATAAATTTATTCAAAAAGGTAAAGCTAATTCTCTTTCAATCTTTAGCACTTTGAAATCACTCAACATCAGATACTATTTTTACTATTATTTTGGTTTTTTTTTAAAAAAATACAAAATAGTTTTCTTGGGACCAAATTATTTGTTTTTTCTGAAAAGCAAAAATATTCTATGGGGAGAAGAGATTTTGAGAAATAATCCCAAACCATGATGCAAGCAATATTGGAGAACATTATGAGGGAGAGACAATATTGGTGAAGTATCTGAGCCACAGCATGTGAATGTTAGTTGGTAATATGAAACTTTCTATGGATTGTTTCTTTCCTATTTAACTGTTAATACTTTCTGGACATGATGAATGTTTTTTCTCTTGCTTATAGAAAAAGTTAAGGATTGTTTTCTTAGCATGATTAAATCTCTTGTGCACAGTATTCTTAAAAGCATATTCTTCACTCATTAACGAGGATACTTCAACCTTTTTTGTTATTGGATTTTAATTTGATTTTCCTTCATTTGATTGATGACTGCATCTACAATACTCACACTCAATAAGTGCAAGGGAATTTTAACTATTTTATTCATTTAGAATCATGCAGGTAAACTGAATAATGAAGAAATTAGACTAAATCAATCAATAAATTTCAAATAATTATTCAACCGGTATCAATGAAATTCAAGTTATAATATGTAAAAATAGTAAAACAGTTGAGTAAACTTTCAAGACTCAAAACATAATTTCATAAAAATTACTAAATGCCCAAGCTCTGTTCTTCAATATATTCATAAATGACTTAGATGAGGGAATAGAAGGGTAACTCATCATATTTGTAAATGACACTAAAGTGGCAGAAATAGCCAACATCCCAGAAGAAAAGCTCAGGGTCCAAAAAGATCTTGAACTTGAACAATGGGCCCTATCCAACAAAATAAATTTCAGTATGGAGAAAAGCAAGGCAGGAAAAATCAAAGGTATAAGTTCAGATTAGGCAAGGGCTGGCTCAAAAACAGTAACTGTGAGAGGAACCTTGGAGTTCTAGTGGAAGATCACTTGAATATGAGGTAGGAGTGTGCAGCTGCCACCAAAAAACCTAATACAATCCTGTGCGTGCCCTGACAAATGGCTCTGTGTGCCACCTGTGGCACATGTGCCATAGGTTTGCCATCACTGGTATAGGGTCTCCTGCTTGAGCAGGGGGTTGAACTAGAAGATCTTCAAAGTCACTTCCAACTCTGTTATTCTGTTATTCATTTTTATCAGGATCTTGGATGATAGCATGTGCAATGATACTGTCAAAAAAAGACAGCTCTTTAGGTATGCAGTTTGAACTTAAATACATATTCGTATTTCATTATGAAGTATTGTGTAAGTTGATGGTCACACATTTGAAAAATGCCTAAATTTGTGATGGCAAACCTATGGCACGTGTTTCACAGGTGGCATGGAGAGCCCTCTGCGGGTACGCAAGCCGTCGTCACAACTCAGCTCCATCGCGCATGTGTGCATGCCTCCCGTTGGCCAGCTGGTTTCGGGTCTCTGCCACGTGGGGGGCAGTGTGCATGCAGGAGATGTGGGGTGAGGTGAGGTCAAGCGCACATGCGCTGGGGTTGTGCATGCATGCATGGGAGAGTGCATGCAGGGGGTCATGTGAGGGGGTGGGGAAACACGGGAGCTGCAGGGATTCCACCAGGAAGCATTTTACTCAATCCACATACAGGTCAACCTGATTGTATTTGTCATTTTTTTCTTTTACTGTAATAAATCATAGGCCCTTTAAATCAATTTTTGCTACTGACAATTAATGTAGTATTTAAGTGATGGATACATTGTTAAAATATTTTAAGAAATTTCCAAATGGCACACATCAAAGGTATCAGTACTATGAATCTGTAAAATGAATATATCTTTAATTGTTTAAAAAAGGTACTAAAAAGAAATAGAAAATAAAATAATTTAGCTATCCTGATAAAACCAAGCATATATCAGCTGTAGGTTCGACAAAAGGTAACTGAATATAATAATTGATGGAACACCAACTATTTTGATAGATTTTTGTAAAACAATGTATCTTGCTCAAATATATACTATTTAGTATTTTAAAGACAGTGAAAAATTATTATGGAAAGAAATGGCTGTAGACTTCAATAGTAGGAATCTGTATATAAATGTCCAAAAATGTATTATAAAACCATTTGAAAATTGAAAACTTTTAGAGAAAGGTGGATAGCTGTTCATATAGTAGCAATAACTAAGTAGCCCTAAACTGCATTTAAGATTATGGGACTATGGGAGCCACTGAAGAGTAAAAGAAGTCTCATCAGAGAAAACTAATGTAATTTGGTTGTCTGACATATAAAATATTGCAAAAACATTCATCAAGACTATTTAAATAATTTGTGTGTATTTATACTTAATTGTACTGCTAGTCTTGTTTTTCATGTGTATGCCACTCTTACTCTCTAACCACTACCACCATCAACTTATGTTAGAGGAAGATTTGCCAGCTGAATGTAGGCAGCTTTTTTCATAAATCTGAAAATGATAAAAATAAAGAGATGAATAGACACAGCAATTCTCCAAAGTTGGTGGAGTCAGCAGTCATGCATGGGTTAACTCAGCCAGTAACCAATATGACTGAGCCTACCAAAGTGATATCATCATCTCTGGGGAGTGTCTTCCCACTTTTTTAGACTCAGTTCGATTGGGACTGGCTATGCTAATCGCTCTCTCCACAATTTTTAATTAGATTTACAGTAATTGGCTATCTAATTTGCTTCAATTGGCTTCTCCTAAAAATTTAAAAGTATTTTCCTGCCTTCTAAATTATTGCTGAAGGGCAGGATCATTGAGAAAGCTCCTCTGGGAGCCTTAGCCCTAGGGCTTTACTGCGAGGGTGGTCAAGCATTCCTTCCGAGGTCCTCGACCTCTAGGCTTGTCTCAGGCTGCTTTGGGATTCAGTGCTGTTTAGCACTGGCCGTTGGAGGCCTCGCTGAGCACTGTCATTCTTTTCGGTCTCTCATCACCGCCAAATGTTTCCTGCCACCACTGCCACCAATGCCTAAGCTGTCACCACCTCTGTGAGTGCCCTACAATCACCACCTCCGTGACCCCCTTGCCACAGCTGCCGCCTCTGTGAGCAGCCTCGCCACCTCTCAAGCACTCCCGCCGCCACTAAATGCTGCCGCCACAGCTAAACACTGCCGCAACTGCTCTTTTGCTCGGCTCACCTTTTGCATTTATGGCCTCGGCTACCTTGTGGCACCTGGCCCATAGGCTCTGTAGCCTCAGCAGCCATTTTGTTTTGCTGCAAAGATTTTTGGTGGCCATTTTGAGTCAACCTATCTACAATTTTGTGAGTAAGGCAATGGCCTCTTCCCCTTTCTGGGAGCCTCAGACCCCTTCAACCACCCAGGCCCTTATTCCTTCCACTGAACCTCTGGTGCCCAAGGCCCATAAGCGCAGATCTTTGGCTCATCACAATGAGCCAGCAACTGAGGCTTCTAAGCCTTCTCACAAGGCCACGGTAGATACTCCTTTACAGGAGCCTGACAAGGCCTCCAGCTCCTCCCAAGAAGGCCAGGAGCAAGACCAACACATGGAATCCCACCTATTTCAGCCACAGAGGCCTGTCCAACATATCCTCCTGACCTATCTTCTGATTCGGAGGATGATGTCTCCCCTGCAGCATCCATTATCCAACCAGAGGAAGCAAGGGCCATGGGTGATCTAGCCTGCAGTGGGGATGAATCTGTGGGTGGCAGGAGCGTCACTCCTGATGTGGAACCTTTGTACCAAGAGGATGTCTCTCCTAGATTTCACCACCATTCTTACTCACCTGATATGGCTACTATCATATCTGATGCTATGATATCGACCATGGTATCCTATTGCATCGGCTGGAGGGGTTGGGGGTGAGGGGCACCGTGTTGCGGTGGTTCTCCTCCTATCTCTCCGGTCGATCGAAATTTGTGTTGACAAGAGGGCAGAGGTCGACCTCTAGACCCCTCACTTGTGGGGTGCCTCAGGGGTCGGTCCTCTCGCCACTCCTGTTCAACACATATATGAAGCCGCTGGGTGCGATCATCCGTGGTTTTGGGGTAGAGTACCACCTCTACGCTGATGACACACAGCTGTATATATCTACCCCAAACCACCCCAACAATGCCGTAGAGGTGATGTGCCAGTGCCTGGAAGCCATGCGGGCGTCGATGGGAAGTAACAGACTCAGACCCAACCCGTCCAAGACCGAGTGGCTGTGGTTCCCGGCATCCCGGTACAACCAGTTGACTCCATCACTGGCCATAGGGGATGAACATCTAACCCCTGTGGATGGGGCACGCAACTTGGGCGTCCTCCTTGATACACGGCTGTCCATGGAAGATCAAGTGACAGCCGTGGCCAGGAGGGCATTTTACCAGGTCCGCCTGGTCCGCCAGTTGCATCCCCTATTGGATCGGGGTGCCCTTTGCACAGTCACTCATGCCCTCGTGACATCTCGACTGGACTACTGCAATGCTCTCTACATGGGGCTCCCCTTGAGGTGCACTCGAAGGCTTCAGCTTGTCCAGAATGCAGCCGCGCGAGCAATTATGGGAACCTCCAGGTTTTCCCATGTAACACCGTTCCTGCGCGAGCTGCATTGGCTGCCTGTCGTCTTTCGGGTGCGCTTCAAGGTGTTGGTTATCATCTTCAAAGTGCTCCATGGCATGGGACCTAGGTATCTGCGGGATCGCATCCTGCCCCATACATCCCTGCAGCTGATTCACTCCCACAGAGAGGGACTTCTCCGGGTGCCGTCCACTAGGCTATGCCAGTGGGCGACGCCCAGGGGAAGAGCCTTCTCTGTGGTGGGCCCGACCCTCTGGAATGACCTTCCCCCCCGAAATCAGAACAACCACGGACCTTCGCTCCTTCCGACAGAAACTAAAAACACACTTCTTCTGCTTGGCCGGCCTAGGGTAATTTAAATTTTTTAATTGTTTTAGGGGTTTTTAGGGATAGTTTTAGTTTTATAGGGATTTTTAGCGCAGGGCCAGTTTAATTTGTTTTTAACTTTGTACTTTGTTTGTTTTAATTGTATTTTTAGTTCCCTGTGCCCCGCCTTGAGTCCCTTCGGGGAGAGAGAGTGGGTTATAAATAATAATAATAATAATAATAATAATAATAATAATTATTATTATTATTATTATTATTATTATTATTATTATTATTATTATTATTATTATTATTATTATTATTATTATTATTATTATTAAACATGGCATAGCAGCAGGGCTTAAGCACAGGTCTTCTAACCATTCTACCCCACGCAGGTCCTCTTCTTATTCCAGTTCCAAATGCAAAAATGGTGACCTCTTGGCTTCTTCATTGCATGAGCTCCCTGGCACATCCAGTCAGCCGTCGGTTTTCGGACTCTCGTTCCTGCACGAGATTCAGACCCTTCTGAAGATGAAGGCCTTCCCCCTGATTGATTTTTTATTGATTTATTTAGATTTATAAAACCGCGCCTCTCCCCCCGAAGGGACTCGGGGCGGTGCACAGGAATTAAAAGACATATAAAACATAACCATCAATAAACATTAAAACCAAATTAAATAATGTTCATCCTGTGCTAAAAATCTTAAAATCTTAAAAACTATTTCCCCCTAAGATCCAAATAAAACAGATTAGGCTTCAGACTACAGGCTAGGTGAGATGGATTAGGCCAGGCCGGCCTGATGGAAAAAGTAGGTCTTCAACTTTTGGCGGAAGGAGCGGAGATCCATTGTCGTTCTAAGTTCGGGAGGTAGGTTGTTCCAGAGGGTTGGGCCCGCCACAGAGAAGGCCCTCCCCCTGGGCGTCACCCGCTGGCATTGCCTGGTGGATGGCACCCGGAGTAGTCCCTCTCTGTGGGAGCGAATCGACCGAAGGGATGTATGGGGTAGGATACAATCCCGCAGATCCACCTACCTTTGTCAGTCTCTTTAAACCTGCTGTCTTTCAGTCTCTTTTCTTTAAGGCCAGGAAGATTACTGGCATCCCTTCACCCAAGACTCCTCAGGGATCGGAGACAGACAAGGCAGATACCACTGACCCCCTCTTCATCCAACCTAAGGTGGAAAAGGAGGTGATTCCATTGCCCAGACTCTTCATACATGTGGTCCAGAACCAATGGGCATCACCAGATGCAGGTTCTTCCCCAACACCTTGGACAAGCGCCTGTATAATGTGGGCCCAGACCTCACTAAGGCTCTTCAGATGCCTTCTATTGACTTATCTGTACTTAGCGTGTCCTCTCCTAATGCAGGCTCAGCAGCTCCTGAGGAGTCTCTTCATCCTGAAAACAAGAAAATAGAACAGACACTGGTCAAGGGCCATCAGGGCTCAGCTTGGGCCGTCAGGGCAGCCACATCTGCTTCCTTCTTTTCTTGCTCGGCTCTCTTGTGGCTGAGACAACTTCATGAGAGACTTCCAGCCAGGGATTTTAGGGCTCACAGAGACATTAACAAATTGAAGGTGGCCCTAGAATACACCACAGATGCCTCCTTACTCACTGCCTGTTTCGCGTCCAAAGCTATAGCATTCTCTATCATATTCACCAACTCTCTGGCTGAAGCAGTGGCAGGCAGAAGCCCATGCCAATGGAGACTGGCATCTTCTCCCTATTCTTCCTCTCTCCTCTTTGGTCTTTCCTTGGAGCCCTTATTAGTAGAGTCCAAGGATAAACGGAAAGTCCTGCAGCTGGCCACCAAGAAGCAGGAAGGCCGGAATCAGTTGTTTTATCGCAAGCAGCCCTTTTGTGGACAGGACAGGGGTTTCTCCAGCTCCTGTCCACAGTGTCCTCCCAGACAGAGCCCCTCTTTCTCCAATAGATCAGGCAGGAACAACCAGAGATTTCAGCCCAGAAAATCATGCAAGTACAATGCCAACAACCCCTATAAGAGGCAGAACTGACTGCCTGGAGGATCTCCCAATTGGGGGCCATCTGGCAGCCTTCATGGGTCATTGGGATCACTGATCCGGATCAGTCCACCATCAGATTCGGCCTTCTCTTGGACTTGTGCTGCAGCCCTCCGAACCACTTTGTCACATTCTGATCTCCAGGAACCCTCACAAGAGGCCCATAGTAGAGTAGAACATCCATCATCTGCTCCACATTTGGGCCATACAACCTGTGCCTCCAGGTCAGGTGGGACGGGGTTTTTACTCTCATCTCTTTATCATGCCAAAGTCTTCGGGGGGCTGGGGGGCAATCCTCGATCTCAAATTCTTCAACAGATTAATTCGATAGGGGAGATTCAAAATGCACTCTCTCCTTTCTATCCTAGAGAGTGTGTGCAAAAATGGTCTCCTCACATCTGTGGATCTCACAGAGGCTTATCTTCGCATCCCTATTCACAAACAGCACAGAAAACATCTCAGGTTTGCCTACGCGGGCAACCATGTTCCATATTGGGCCCTCCCCTTTGGGCTGTTTTCAGCCCCAAGGGTATTCACCAAGCTTCTTGCAGTCATACCATCACACCTGCAAACCAGGCCCATAAGGATAATGTGCTACTTGGACAACATTCTCCTGTTGTCCAGGTCACACAATCAAGCTCTTCTGGATCTCCAGGATATCCTTCAGGTGTTTCAGGAGGTGGGATTCTCCATAAATCAGGAGAAAAGTCATCTGATTCCCACCTCACAGCTAGTACACTTGGAAGCCCTCATAGACTCCTTTCAGGGGAGTGATTTCCTGTCCCGAGAACGACAATCTCAAGGAGTTGGCCAAGAAAGTGCAGAGGAAGCAGTTGGTCCCTCTTCTCCAGCTGTCTCAGTTGCTGGGGAAGATGGTCCCATGCTTCTCCATCATCCCGTGGGCACGGCTCCACAGCCGCTGCATTCAGTGGTTCCTTCTGCCAAATCAGAAGACAAACAGCAGCTGCTTCCTAGTGAAGATCAGGCTAACTCCAGAGGTCCTCCAATCTCTGGACTGGTGGGTCTCCCCAGCAATATCTCAAGGGTCCCTCTTCAGGGAACCTCCATGTCTTGTAGTCACAACGGAAGCAAGCGTGATGGGATGGGGTGCCCACCTGCAAGATCAAGTAGCTCAAGGTCTCTGGTCCAGTTCCAACCTTTCCCACAGTATGAATTGGCTAGAGTTGAGGGCCATCCATCTAGCTCTCCTTCAGTTCCAATCATCTCATCTCACAAGTGCTGATTTGGACGGACAACACCATGGCCAAGGCGCATGTCAACTGCCAAGGGGGGAACGAGGGCTGTATCTCTCATGGAGTCTGCCTTTCACCTAGGGATCTGGGCAGAAACCTATTGTCAGCCTCCGCTTTTGCTTCGCTTCGGCTGACATTTTGAAACTCGCCTTAAGACTTTAAAAGTGCCGATCGCATTCTGTCAAATGGATGGATCGGTTGCAGGGGGAGATCCAGCTCAATTTGTTACAGAACCACTTGAGTTGGTGATTGGCGATCACCATAGAGAAACCATTCATTTCATTGTTGCTCCTATTGCAGACAACCCAATTATTTTGGGATTAACGTGGTTGCGGAAATGGAACCCTGTTATAGATTGGAAAGAGGGTTGGATACGTATCCCCCTAAGTACGCCCCCCCAACCCTAGGTGTGGATCTGCCTCCAGGGGCACCCGACCCCAATGAAAGCGTGTCGACTGACCAAGTGGCAACCGTTTTGGAACAGATTCTTTCATTTCTGTCATTTCTTTCATTTACATTTATACCCCGCACCTTCTCCAAAAAGGACCCAGGGCGGTGCACAGGAAATTTAAAACAATACAAATATAACAAAAATACAAATTTTTTTTAATTGAAAAAGTTTTATTCAAACCAATTTTCCCTCTTTTTACCCCCGACATATAATATAAATCACATACCAATACTATAACCCCTCCCCTCCCCCTGTCTTAAAATTAATTTGTCATTCCAGTATTGTATCCCCTCACCTCCAAACAATCATAATATAAATCTCTCTTAAAGTAAGAATATCCCATTAACCCCATCTTCTAAATTAATTAAAGATATATAAATCATAATATATATATATTTTTCCTAGACATAACCCCCACCCTCCACCCTAACCCTCCCCCACCTCCCATACAAACCCACCCCCCTGACTTCCGCTATACACCACTCTAATAATTCCAAACATCCCATATAATATTTGCTCTATTCACATTGTTTCAGTCACATATCACCCTATCAATCTAAACATTCTTACCTAAAGGCTACATAGTACTTCCTGGTCTGATATCTATTCTGTATATAATCAATCCATTTTGCCCATTCCTGTGTATAATTCTCCTGTTTCTGATCTTTTAAAAAAGCTGAGATTTTTGCCATTTCGGCAAACCCCGCCACTTTTTGAATCCATTGATCAATTGTCGGTAAGAAATCTTTTTTCCAATGTTGAGCAATCAACAACCTCGCTGCTGTAACCATATACAAAATCAATTTTGTTTCCCCTTTAGTATAATCCTTGATTATACCCAGTAAAAACATTTGCGGGGTAAATTGTATTCTTTTCTTAAACACATTTTGCATAACCCACCATACTTTTATCCAAAAAGCTTTAACCTTATTGCAAGTCCACCATACATGAAAAAAAATAGCATCTAAACACCCGCATCTCCAGCATTTAGGTTGAACATTTGGGTACATACATGATAACTTCTTAGGATCTAAATACCATCTATAAAACATTTTATAAAAATTCTCCCTTAAATTCTGTGACTGCGTAAATTTAACATTCTGAACCCATATTTTTTCCCACATATCCATCATAACCGGTTCATCAAAATTCTGAGCCCATTTAATCATACAATCCTTCACCAATTCACTTTCTGAGTCTCTTTCTAACAATACATTATATATTCTTTTAATATGTTTTGGACCAGTCTCTTTTATCTGCTTCAGCCTCCTTATCCATAAAGCCGACCCTGCAGTCTTCTTTCCATCTCTTCTGTAACTGTATGTAATGTAGCCAATTAAAAGTGCAAGACACTCGTGAAAGAAGTGGCCTTAGACTTCCAAACCTTCGACTGTATTACGAAGCGGCGGTACTGACGTGTGGCAGATTGGTTTGGGAAAACAAAATCTGAACTATTGAATATAGAAGGTCATGACCTTGTTCTGGGTTGGCATGCATATCTGTTCTATGAAGATAAGGTGGACAAAGTGTTTAATAACCATGTTCTCCGAAGTGCTTTGATGAGAATATGGAAGAAGCATCGGCCTAATTGGGATTATAAAATACCGCTTTGGTTGGATCTTGCAGACACTATGTGGATTATAAATACTAAGTCACTCGGGGGTTGTTTATATAAAGATGTGCTTATTTTTGATGGGGTTGAATGGCAATTGAAAACTATGGAACAATTGTTGGACGCAGGAATCACTTTAAATTGGTTACAAAAATACAAATTTTAAAAAGCTATTAAATCCATGCCCTGTGCTAAAATAATATAAAATCCCCCTAATTAAAATCTATCTAAAAACAGTCAGAAACGGGAGGTTATGCTAGGCCAGCTTGTTGGAAAGGGTGCATTTTAAGACGCTGGCAGAAGAGGCGGAGGTCTGAGATGCGCAGTTTGGGTGGCAGGTCGTTCCAGAGGGTAGGGCCCGCCACAGAGAAGGCCCTTCCCCTGGGTGTCACAACTGGCATTGCCCAGCCGATGGCACCCTGAGAAGGCCCTCTCTGTGAGAGCAGATCGGTCGAAGGGATGTATGGGGCAGAAGACGGTCTCGCATATAACTAGGCCCCGAGCCATGGAGTGCTTTGAAGATGGTCGTCAACACCTTGAAGCGCACCCGAAAGGCCACAGGTAGCCAGTGCAGCTCGCGCAGGAGAGGTGTTATGTGGGAATGCCTGGAGGCTTCCATAATCACCCGCGCGGCCGCATTCTGGACTAGCTGTAACCTTCGAGTGCACCTCAAGGGGAGCCCCATGTAGAGAGCATTACAATAGTCAAGCCGGGATGTCACGAATGCTTGGGTGACTGTGCGGAGGGCAGCCCAGTCCAGTAAGGGGTGCAATTGGCGCATCAGGCATATCCGGTAAAACGCCCCCCTGGCCACGGCCGTCACAGGGTCCTCCATTGACAGCCGGGAATCCAGGAGGACACCCAAATTGCGCGCCCTCTCCACGGGGGCCAATATTTCACCCCCAATGGCCAGTGTTGGAGTTACCTGGCTGAATCGGGGTGCCGGAAACCACAGCCACTCAGTCTTGGACGGGTTGAGCTTGAGTTTGTTACTACCCATCCAGATCCGTACGGCCTCCAAACACCAGGACAGCACCTCGACGGCATCGTTGGGGTGGTCTGGGGTGGATATGTACAACTGAGTGTCATCAGCGTACAGGTGATATCCCACCCCAAAACCATGGATGATCTCGCCCAGTGGCTTCATATATGTGTTGAACAGGAGGGGCGAGAGGACCGACCCCTGAGGAACCCCACATAAGAGGGGCCTCGAGGCTGACCTCTGCCCCCCTGCCAACACACATTGCGACTGACCAGAGAGGTAGGATGAAAACCACCGTAATACGGTGCCTCTCACCCCCAACCGCCCCAGTCGGCGCAATAGGATACCATGGTCAATGGTATCAAAAGCCGCTGAGAGGTCTAATAGGACTAGGATAGAGGAACATCCCCTATCCCGCGCCCTCCAGAGATCATCCACCAACGCGACCAATGCCGTCTCGGTGCTGTGACCGGGCCAGAAGCCAGACTGGCGTGGGTCTAGATAATCAATTTCCTCCAGGTGTCGCAGAAACTGTTGAGCCACCACATTCTCTACAATGTTCGCTAAAAAGTGAAGGTTGGAGACTGGACGGTAATTTTCCAACAATGCTGGGTCCAGGGAAGGCTTCTTGAGGAGGGGCCTCACCACCGCCTCTTTCAAGACGGCAGGCAAGTACCCCTCACTCAAAGAAGCATTCACAATATCCTGGAGCCGGGCCTCGTGTCACCTGCCAGGATGCCAGTACATGCCAGGAGGGACAGGGGTCCAATAAAAATGTGGTGGCCTTAAGTCTCCTTGACAACCTGTCCATATCCTCGGTAGTAACAAAGTCAAACTCCTCCCAAGATGGTGTCTCAAGAACAGCCTCAGACAATCCGACAGGACCACTTTCAATGGAGGGCAACTCGTTCCGAATCCAAGTGATTTTGTCCTGCAGATATACACCAAATTTATTTATTTATTATTTATTTATTAGTTAGACTTATATAACCGCTCCCTCTCCCCAAAGGGACCCGGGGCAGTGCACAGGAAATTAAAAAACACATAAATATCACAAATATAAATAATTAAGACTGAATTAAATAAATTATCCCTGCGCTAAAAATTTAAAACATTAAGACATTAACCCCATCTAAAACCCAATTAAAACAATTTAAGGTCCAGACTGTAGGCTAGGTAAATAACTTAGACCAAACCGGCCTGATGGAACAAGAGAGTCTTTAATTTCTGGCGGAAGGCGCGGAAGTCCATAGTTGTTCTAAGGTCGGGGGTAGGTCATTCCAGAGGGTTGGGCCCACCACAGAGAAGGCCCTTACCCTGGGCGTCGCCCGCTGGCATTGCCTGGCGGACGGCACCCGGAGAAGTCCCTCTCTGTAAGAGCGAATCGGCCGAAGGGATGTATGGGGTAGGATGCGATCCCACAGATAACTAGGTCCCATGCCATGGAGCACTTTAAAGATGGTAATCAACACCTTGAAGCACACCCGAAAGACCACAGGCAGCCAGTGCAGCTCGTGCAGGAGCGGTGTTACATGGGAATACCTAGACGTTCCCAAGATCACCCGTGCGGCCGCATTCTGGACTAGCTGTAGTCTTCAGGTGCACCCCATGTAGAGAGCATTGCAGTAGTCTAGCCAGGATGTCACAAGCGCATGAGTGACTGTGCGAAGGGCGTCCCGGTCCAATAGAGGACGCAACTACCGCACCAGGCATACCTGGTGGAACGCCCCCCTGGCCACGGCCGTCACATGGTCTTGCATAGACAGCCGGGTATCCAGGAGGACACCTAAGTTGCGTGCCTGATCCACGGGGGCTAGATGTTCACCCCCTATGGCCATTGATGGGATCAACTGGTTGTACCAGGACATTGGAAACCACAGCCACTCAGTCTTGGATGGGTTGAGTTTGAGTCTGTTACTTCCCATCCAGATCCGTACGGCTTCCAGACATCGGGACATCACTTCGACGGCATCGTTGGGGTGGTTTTGGGTAGAAAAGTACAGCTGCGTATCGTCAGCATAGATATGATACTCTACCCCAAAACCACGGATGATCTCACCCAGTGGCTTCATATATGTGTTGAACAGGAGCGGCGAGAGGACCGACCCCTGAGGCACCCCACAAGTGAGGGGTCTCGAGGTCAACCTCTGCCCTCCTGCCAACACAAATTGTGATGGGCCAAAGAGGTAGGAGGAGCACCACCGTAAAACGGTGCCCCTCACCCCCAACCCCTCCAGCCAATGCAATAGGATACCATCGATGGTATCGAAAGCCCTCCAGAGATCATCCACCAACGCAACCAGTGCCGTCTCAGGGCTGTTCCCGGGCCAGAAGCCGGACTGGCACGGGTCCAGATAATCAATTTCCTCCAGGTGATGGGGAAACTGTTGTGCCACCACACTCTCTACAACCTCTACAGCCAGAAAGTGAAGGTTGGAGACCGGACGATAATTTACTAACAATGCTGAGTCCAGGGAAGGCTTCTTGAGGAGAGGCCTCACCACCGCCTCCATAAGGACGGTAGGCAAGAACCCCTCACTCAATGAAGCATTCACTAATTCCTGGAGCCAGCCTCGTGTAACCTCCCAGGATGCCAGTACAAGCCAGGAGGGACACGGGTCCCATAAACATGTGGTGGCTCCCAGTCGCCCACGTAACCTGTCCATATCTTCGGAAGCAACAGAGTCAAACTCCTCCCAAAATGGTATCTCAAGACCAGCTTCTGACAATCCCTCTAGACCACTTTCGGTGGAGATCAGCTCACTCCGAATCTGAGCAATTTTATCCTGCAGATAAACTCCAAATTCCTCTGCTCGACCCTGCAAAGGGGCTTCCCACGGCCTCTGTTGAAGGAGGGAGCGGGTCACCCCAAACAGGGCGGCAGGGCGGTTCTCTGCGGATGCGATAAGAGTGGCACAATGATGACGCTTGGCCACTCTCATTGCCACAAGGTAAGTCCTCAAATGGGCTCTCACCTGTGTTCGGTCAGATTCAGACCGTGTGGATCTCCATCTCCTCTCTAGGCGTCTCTTGTGGCGTTTCATCACCCTCAGCTCCTCGGTGAACCAAGGGGCCCGGGTGGCTCTCCGCTGCTGATGAAAGGCTCGGTAACCCGGTGGGCACATTTCTATGAGGGGTAATCCTCCCTCGTGGCCCAACCAGGTTTCCGTTATATCCACCAGGTCCAGGTCCCCCTCTGACACAAGGTCATTGATGAGGGGGGCTTTTTGAACCACGGACCTGGCATTGCATAACATCAGCCTGGGGCCCTGGCTCTGTGATCCTTGACCTCCTAGTCTGCGAAGGGAGCTCGATACCAGGGGAAGAAAAGATCCCTAAAGAATATTGGGATTTGAAAGATGTTTTTAGTGAAAAATCTTCTGACAAGCTTCCACCCCACCGCTCCACAGACTGCACCATTGATTTTCTCCCAGGGGTGCAACTACCTAAACTACGCATTTATTCCATGACACCAGGGGAAATGATGGAATTGCGCAAGTTCATTGACAAAAATTTGGCAAGAGGTTTTATTGAACCTGCTAGACCTCGAGTCGCGGCTCCTGTTATGTTCAGAGAGAAGAAAGACGGCCAACTACGTCTAGTGGTGGATTACAGGAACTTGAACACGATCTGCGCTGAAAATGTCTACCCCCTCCCCCTCATGAAAGATATGCTCGCCCATCTAGGGAGAGGTAAAATTTTTACAAAACTGGATCTCAGAGAAACTTATTATAGGATTAGGATTAAAGAAGGGGATGAATGGAAAACTGCTTTTAATTGCCCGTTAGGTTGTTTTCAATTTAAAGTTCTGCCATTTGGCCTACAAGGTGCACCAGCAGTTTTCATGCAACTGATAAATAAGGTCTTACATCAGCACCTGTGCAAAGGCATTATCGTATATCTTGATGATATCCTTATTTACATGGAAACACGTGAAGAACATGTAAAGCTTGTCCATTCTGTTTTGCGCAAACTGAGGGCGGCGGAACTATATGCTAAACTTTCAAAGTGTGATTTTCATCAAAGCAAGATCGACTATCTAGGATATCGGATTTCGTCAGGGGGTATTGAGATGGATCCTGCTAAAGTAAAAGCTGTGACTGAGTGAGCCCCGCCTTGCACCCGTAAACAATTACAAAGTTTCTTGGGTTTTGCAAACTTTTACCGCCAATCTATCCCCTCTTTTGCAAATATTGCTCTGCCAATTACGAACCTACTAAAAACAAAGGGTGAAGATAAACCATGGCCTAGTCGACCCCTGAACTGATCTATGGAATGCCAAGCTGCCTTCAAAAAATTTAAACACTTGTTTGCAGGGGAACCTATTTTAAAACACCCTGACATTGATGTGCCTTTTGTCGTAGAGGCTGACACCAGCGATGTGGCAGTTGGTGCTGTTCTACTACAATACATCTCCAACGGGGAGTTACAACCTTGCGCTTATACCTCTTGTAAGCTCTCAGATACTGAAAGAAGATGGCCTATTTGTGAGAAAGAAGCTTTTGCAGTTCATTGGGCCCTTATGACTTGGCGACATTTCTTGGAGGGAGCTTCTCACCCGTTTGAGGTATAGACTGATCACAAGAACTTGGAATCTCTACGGACACCTCGCAAACTTTCTCCTAAACCAGTCCGTTGGTCTCAATATTTCAGTCGATTTAATTTTTCCTTGAAATATATTCCTGGAGGACAAAACTTTATGGGTGATGCCTTGTCACGCCTTCCTCAATACAACAGTTGTCCAGCCTGTTATTCCGGTGTGTAACTTAGCTGCTCCGGTTATCACTCGCAGCCACTCAACTCTGCAGACCGAAACCCCACCCGAATTGATCTCTAGAATTAAGGAAGAACTTCAGGCTGATGATTGGCTTGCTGCACATTGTGGTGACTGTACATTGCGGGATGACTTACCTTGGGTGGGTTCTAAACTTTACATCCCTGCTAAGCTCCGTACTTTTGTGCTCCAGAGGGCACACGATTCTCACTTGGCTGGTCATTTTGGTTTCGTAAAGACCCTACATTTACTTAAGCGTCCATTCTGGTGGCCTTGTATGAAGAAAGATGTTGAGTCTTACATTGCTAGTTGCTAGTCGCAAGTCTTAAGGCTTGCGGGAGGGCTAATTCCGTTTTAGAGCAGTATCTGCGGTGTTTCATTAATTACCAGCAAGATGATTGGGCCGACCTGTTAATCCATGCTGAGGTGGCGTATAAAAATTCCGTTCATAGCAGCACCGGTATGACTCCCTTCTAAGTAGTTTATGGCCAGGATTTTGTACCTATTCCCGAGCTGCCTCACGAGACTCCTGCCATTCTCTCACTCTTGGATTGGAGTAGTAAGATGGCGTCATTTTGGCCTATGGCATGGAAAATGCTGGATGATGCTCACCAATCTCATAAGTTGTATGCTGATAAAAAACGAGTTGCCCCTCCAGATTATAAAGTTGGTGACCGTGTCTACCTTTCTACTAGATTTTTTGGTCCCTCAAAAATGTAAGAAGCTGGGCCCGAAATTTGTTGGGCCTTTCCCCATTGTTAAGATCATCAATTCCGTATCAGTCAAACTGGATTTGCCAAAAACTTATCGTCGGCTTTACCCAATTTTCCATGTCCATTTATTGAAACCTGAGCACACCTCTTCGTCAGTCACAATCTGATCCCCCACCGCCATTATTAGTTGCTGGTGAACCCCATTATGAAGTAAGGGACATATTGGACTCTAGAGTCTGGAGAAATAAAGTGCAATACCTGGTGTCTTGGAAGGATTTCCCTCCCTCCCATTCTGAGTGGGTGGATAAACGCCATGTTCGGGCCCCTAAGATGCTGAAGAAGTTTTATGCTAAATATCCTGACAAACCTTAAACACTGTTGTTCTTTTGTGTCTGTATTTTGTGTTTGCCCCTGTCCCTCTCTGTGTTTTGTATTGTTTGTATTTTATTGCAGGACTGATGTCACTTTTGTGGAGGAGGGCTGGATGTCAGCCTCCGCTTTTGCTTCCCTTCCGCTGTCATTTTGAAATGGGGAGGGAGGGGTTGTCTGAATACTAAGTGAGCAGGAGAGAGAGATGGCCACAGTCTATCACCTAAGCTAACGGTCTTGCATTCCACTGTGATGATGCTGATGGGCAGGAAGTGCACCTGACATCGTGACCGGTTCTGCATTGGACAGTATACTGGGGTCAAGGGGCTAAGGGCTGGGTTATGCTTTGATACGTATGTTACGTGCCTAAATGTTTCATTCCTTGTTGACTTTCACTGCAGTCTTATTATATTCAGTAAAAGTAACCTTAAACTTTCCAAATGAGTTTGAGCGTGGTCTTTCCTGATTTATGATGGAAGCAGATCTGACACCTATCTTCTCTCTCTCCATGCCGAACACATCTCAGGCACCAACAACACCCAAGCAGACTGGTTGAGCCACACAACAATCGACTTGCGGAGTGGAGCCTGAATCATTGCATCTTCTATCAACTGTCTTCCAGGTACTGAACTATTTCGCAACAGCATCCAACAAGCTGTTGCCCAGCTACATGTCTCGTTACACAACACCAGGCACAGAAGGGATGGACGCTTTAAGTTGCAGATGGCCTCACATTCTCCTGTATGTCTTCCCTCCCTTTCCCCTGATTCAGAGGGTGATCTGAAAGATGATAGAGTAGGAGGAGGAGCTCATCCTAATCGCCCCTCACTGGCTGCACTGACCCTGGAATGCGGACCTAGTCATTCTCTCAGTAGGTCCAGCATGGCGTCTCCCCATGATCAAGTCCCTTCTACATCAGGGGTCCATTCACCACCCCTACCTGCCCTGGCTCTCCCTAACTGCATGGAGACTGAGTGGGCAGTCTTGAGGTCAGCTAATCTGTCGGACAGTGTAATTATGACTATTCAGGCATCTCGCCACACTTCCACTAACAGGATCTATGAATCTATGTGGCAGAATTTCATTACATGGTGCCAATCACAAAATGTCATCGCTCTGCAGGTCTCCATAGCCAAGTATTAGAGTTCTTGCAACAAGGCTTGACAAGGGGCTTTCACCTAACACCCTATGGCGACAGGTGGCATCTCTCTCCTCGGTTCTCTCACTTCACCGGGATGAGCCTCTTTCATTACATCTTCACATCTGACACTTTATTAAGGGCGTGTCCAATCTCTGCCCTCCAGTCATACACCGCTTCCTCTCTGGATCTTGCCAAGGTCCTTGACTTCCTAACAGAACCTTCCTTCGAACCTCTCAGGTCAGCCTCATTGCATCACCTTACACTAAAAAAGCTATTCCTGGTTGCAATCATGTCAGCTCAGCATGTCTCAGAATTGAGACATGCTGAGCTGTCTCAATTCGACCTGACCTGTGTGTATTTCACACGGACCCTGTGGTCCTCTGACTTGACCCCACCTTTGTTCCAAAGGTAAATTCGGCCTTTCATCGTTCTCAAAACCTCACTTTTCCAAACTTCAATCTTAATCCTACTCACAGATTGAACACAAACGGCACATGTTAGACATGAGACGTGCTCTTAAGATCTATATTGCCAAGACGGCTATCTTCAGATGCATTGAAGCTTTCTTCGTATTGTTCCTTCCCACCAATAAAGAGCTTAAGACCTCTCCATCAATGTTTGGATGATACATCTGGTCTGCCATATCTAGGGCTTACCTGGCACACCATCTCACTCCTCCATCAAACATCATGGTGCATTCCACGTGCAGTGCGGAAACATCAGTTGCATGGAGAACACTAGCCTCAGTGGAGGATATCTGCAGAGTGGCAGACTACTCCAACTCCCTTTATCTGCCATTACAAGGTGGATAGGTATGCTTCAGCAGATGTAGCCTTCAGTTGGCATGTCCTTCATCGGGTGCTTCTCTCTGCCAGCTCCTAGTCCAGTCTTATTCCCACCCGGGGACAGGCCTAGCTTTGGTACGTCCCATGCATGACCACTGTCTCCACCAACTTTGGAGAATGGTGCATTGGTTCTTACCTGATACGCTGCTTCGCAGGTGGAGACAGCACCATTTTTAAATGCTGGCCTAGACCACAGAGGGATGTGGAGGTGATGTGATACACCAACAGAGATCGAGAGCAATTGAATGGTGCACAGTACTCTACTTTCTCTTTAATTAAGAAAAGCGGGAAGACACTCCCCAGAGACGATGACATCACTTTGGTAGACTCAGACCTATTGGTTACTGGCTGAGTTAACCCATGCATGACCACTGTCTCCACCTGGGGCATATCAAGTAAGAACCAATGCCCCATTTTCCCCACAACTAGCAAATGTTAGAGGAAGGCGATTGGCCATATGTAGTAATATTTTTAATTCTTGGAAAGGAACAACTAAGTATTATTTATTTTTCAAACTGAATGTTATAATTTAGCCTTCCACTACTTTGTATTCTTTGAAGTACAACTTTTTTTTAACTAATATTTTTTTTATTTTTTAACATAAACACAAATAATACAAACTTCACAGAAAAAAACACACCAAAAAGCCATCTTTCATTACAGGTTATCAATTTTTAAGAATGTATCAATTTATCACAAGTTTCTATAAGTTTCTTCAAAAGTTATCACTTATTTTTCATATCAATTATTACAATTCTTATATCTTGACCCTAATCTTACTAATTATTTTAACATCCTTTTATATAAAGTGTGACTATGTAATGGCATTCTATTTATAAAACCAACAAAGAGAGAAAAAAAGATAGATTTAAAAAGGAAAAGTCCACTCTAAATTATGTCCTTTAAAAGACATTCTAACCGGGTATTCATAAATTCTGTGCATCTCTAAAATGATTATTATTCATAAGTAATCTCATTTTATAAATTTTAGATCTAAAAATTTATCATGTACCTTAATATAAATATCCCACGGTTCTTATCAAATATTTTAACATCAATCTATTTCTTCTTTAAGAGTATCTTTAGAACCTGACTAACCTGATTAACATCCATTATTTAATCCCAACATACCAATATAAATTCCATAATAATATAATATAAAACAATCTTGAGTTTTAAATATCATCAAAGGATTATTAGTTAATTGACTGCAAATAACAATTATTGACATTGATAATAAGAATAATTTACAATTAGGGGGCGTGGTTATGGCCGGGTTGGTGTGAGAACGTTTTCTCCATTTCCCAGGGCGATTTCACAGAAGAAAGTGGATTAAAGCGTTGAAAATGCACCGTTAGAAGTCAAAACTGCTTACAGTTGTACTGGAAGGGCTGTTGTGCCAAGAATCTGACTTTTGGATCGGTAGGTCAACCTGGACTGCTTGAAATTTGTTTTGTTTACTGTGTGGAAAGATGGAGGGTTGACCGGAGAGGCTGTCGTGGATTACGAGGGAACAGCTGCTCTTTGTTTGGAGAAGTACTGCGATCAGTATTCTTTGTTGCGAGGCAAGGGCACGGACTTTAATTGGATGATATGTGGATTAAAACTTTTTGAGCTTCTGATCTTTTGTTCGAGGTGCCTAAGCTGAAAGCAACAAAGGTAACTTTCTGGACAATGCCCTTATTATTGAGGAGGTTTGCTAGGTAAACTATATAACTGTACTGAGAATATAACTTGTTATTTGGCTTCTTTGGGTGCAATAAAATGCTGTCTCAGCTTCACCGGGGATTTAGCCCCTTGATCTTCAATAAAGACCCTCTTGGCAAAAGTGTTTTGTTTTAAAAAAAAAAAAGCTAATTGAGTTGAAAATGGCGACTCAACAGCCTTCAGAAATGCAGCAAATTATTGTGGCTTTGAATACAATTGGCGAAAAATTATCCGGACTGACAGATAGAATGGACAATATGACATTAGAAATTAAAGAAACAAAACAAGAAATGAATGAAATGAATGAGAATTTCGCAAAGCAAACATTATAGATGAAGTTTATTAAAGATGAAATTGAACAGATTCATGTACATGATGCACAGATAGATCGCCAGATCGAAGGAATTTTTTTTTAAAATGAGCAACAAGATAAGAGAATTAGTCTTTTGGAAGAAGATGCAAGGAAATATAATGTGGTTATCCAAGGAATTTCAGAAGAAAGAGTGGATAATTTGAAACAAAGAGTTTTAAAATGGCTGAATGATCTTGATGTATCAATTGTTTTTACGGCAGCAGATTTGGTAAGCATTTTCAGAGTTGGTAAAAGACGAAGTGGTTCAATTAGAAATGTACTTGTGAGATTCTCAAATCTTAGTAACAAACTGGAAATAATGGCAAAAATAAGGGAGTTGGCAGAAGTTCCAAAATTCGAGGAGAAAGCTATTCAAGTCTTTCCGGATATATCAAGAGAGGAAAGAGCGTGGAGATATTTTTTGAAGCCAATTACAAAGGTTTTGAGAGACAATGATATTAAGTATAATTGGAGGCCACCGCAGCAGTTGAAATTCTTTTATAAGGGGAGAATGCAGACAATCACTCCGCAAGTAGAGCCAGTAAGATATTTATGCGAACTTGGGCTGATTGAGAAAGAAGAGGATTTAACAGAAATTAAAAATCAAATGCTTAAGATGGGTGGAGCACAAGCAGAATCTTCAATATCGGAAGAAAAAGGAGCGGTTGGTGGACAAGATCCTAAAGAATCTCCAATATCGGAAGAAAAAGGAGCGGTTGGTGGACAAGATCCTAAAGATTTTAAAAGGTTAAAGCGGAAAGAAATCTCGCCGGCAATGTCAGAGCAGAAGAAAAGTCGTGAGGATATAAAGGGAAGGGGTGCAGAGAAGGAGGAGGATCTTGGTAAAGCGCAAGAAGCTGAGTGCGGGGAAAAGTTAACATTGTCTTCTTTTTTCGAGAGTTGAATTTAAGCAGACAGCCCAAAGGAAATGACCCGACCATCGGCATGTCCTCTCCCCCACACTCTCTATGCAGAGGCGGAAACTGACTAAGGATGTGGGGGATGAAGATTGATTGTTATTTGTTGTGTTTTGTACGGTTTTTGTTGTTGTTTTGCTTATTTGTTGTTGGGATTTGGGCACGGAAAGGAAGAGGAGGGGTTAGGATTTAAAAAGCTACAGTTTAAATGCGTTTGATAAAAATAATGACATGGAATGTGAAGGGAACAGGGAATCAGATTAAAAGGAGGAGATTGGAGCTTAAAATTAAGAGGGACTTGCCAGATATATTATTTCTGCAAGAAACTCATCAAAAATCTGAAGATTTAAATAGAATTTATATAAAGGGTATGCAAATGTATGAAAAATCTTTTGGAACTTCAAAAGCTAGAGGAGTTGCAACACTGATATCAGACAGGGTATATTTTGAAAAAGAAAAAGTAATTGTGGACGATGATGGAAGATATTTAATAATTGTGGGAAATATCAATGAGCAAAAAGTGACACTTGTTAATTTATATTTACCGAATGGAAAACAAAAAGACTTCCTTGAGAAAATAACTAAAATTTTGGAAATCGAAAGGGTAGGGAAAGTGATTGTGGCTGGGGATTTTAATTTAATTAGAGACAAAATAGATAGTACTAATCCCAACCGCTATAGAGAAACCAATAAAGGGGAGATTTTAAATGAATGGATGTTTCAAAATAGCGTGGAAGATGTTTGGAGGGAGTTGAAAGGTACTGAAAGAGTGTACACTTTTTGCTCTAAGATATATAATACGTATTCAAGAATTGATTATATTTTTGTTTCTAAAGATTTGCTGAGTAATATAGATAAAATAGATGTGGTAAATTTTCAAGGAGTCTGATCATGCAGAAGTTACGATGGAAATAGATTTTAATTTTGGGGAAAAAAGGAAGAGATATGATGAAAAATTATATAAAAATGAGGAGGATAAAATATGGATACTTAAAAAATGGGAAGAAAGTTGGAGATTAAATGATAATGGAGAGGTTAAATCTGAAATTGTTTGGGATGCGATGAAAGCAGTGTTTAGAGGAGAAAGCATTAAGTTATCAAGCAGGAAATATAGAAATTATAGGTGTAGAATTGAACGGGATATAAGGCAGATAAAGGTATTGGAGAATCAATTTTTACTTACGAAGGACAAAGAATGTTTGAAGGAGCTAAATTTATTAAAAAATAAATTGATAGAAGAGGATATAGAATTGGTTAAAAAATATAAGATATTTAAACAGGGAATTTTTTGAATATAGTAATAAAAATTCTACGTTATTAGCAAGGATGGCGAAAAATAAAAGTGAGAAGAGAGAAATTGGCTCTTTGATAGATGATAAAGGTATAAGATGTTATAAGAAATCAGAGAAATGTGAAGTGGTCAGGTCCTTTTTTCAAAAATTATATTCAAAAAAATCAATAGATTTGGAAAAATTGAAAAGTTATCTTGAAAAATATGTTGTGAAAATTGAACAAATATATAAGGACTTGATGGAAGAAGATATAACACAAGACGAGATTAATGAAATAATACAAGGGATAAAATTAGGGAAGGCCCCAGGAGAAGATGGATTGCCTGCTGAGTTTTATAAAGACTTTAAGGAAATAATAATACCAAAATTGTAAAAATTGTTTAATAGAATTTTACATGGTGGAGAAGTTCCGATGTCATGGAACAGAACGGTAATATCCATAATTCCTAAACCAGATAAAGACTTGGAGAGGATTGAGTCCTATCGACCCATCTCTTTAATCAATCAGGATGCAAAGATATTTACTGCTATTATAAGTAATAGATTAAGTGGATTTATAGATAAATATATAAGTTATAACCAAGTAGGTTTTGTGAAAGGTAGATATATGAGTGACATTATTAGAAGAGTGTTAAATATTATAGATGTAGCTGAACATAATGATGATAAAATAGATATAGTATCACTAGATATTTTCAAAGCCTTTGATTCTGTACAATGGGAAACTATTAAAGCAATTATTGAGGTATTAGGTTTTGGTAACAGATTCATACATGTTATTTCGAAATTGTATCAAAAAAGTAGTGCAAGAGTGAAGGTGAATGGAATAATGACGAAGAGATTAAATTGGAAGCAGGTACGAGACAAGGATGTCCTTTGTCTTCAATATTATTTTTATTGGTTATGGAAGTACTGACTAAAATGATAGAAAAAGATGAAGAATTGGAAGGGTATAAGGGATATAAGATAAATTTGTACGCGGATGATACCTTGATCATTTTGAAAGATATAGAGAAAGACTTGAAAAAGATAAATAAACATTTGAAAGAATTTGAGGAAATGACAGGTTTAAAAGTAAATTGGTCAAAATCTGAATTATTAATGGATAAAAATGATAAGGAGTGGGAGAATATGCAGGAACAATTTGGGATAAGAATTAAAAATACATTGAAATATCTGGGAATAATACTTTCACTTAAAGTTAGGGAATTGAAAAAACTTAATTATGATGTGATGATGAATGAAGTGGAGAAGAAGATAGATAAATATAAAAAGATAAAGTTGTCTTGGTTCGGTAGAATTGCAATGTGTAAGATGATGTTGTTACCAAAGTTTAATTTTTTATTTGAGATGTTACCATTAAATTTGACAGAGAAAGATATGGAAGGATATCAGAAGAAATTGGATAAATTTTGCAATGGTGGGAAAAGACCTAGATTATTGAAGAAAATGTGGTATCAAAATCAAAAGGAAGGCAGATTGGGAATTCCCAATCTACTTAATTATTACCGGGCCTATGGTATTCGAACTGTGGTAAAAATACTCAAAGGCGGAGATGGTCATTGGGGAGATTTAGAGTTAAAAGATATTAAGAGATTTGGCCCTACATGATTTTTAGATAAAGCAAAAACAAAAAAGGTAATTAACAGTTATTGGTTAAAAGTGTCAGGCCTGCTTCTTCGTTGACTCAGGAAAGACCACACTTAGACATTATTTTGAAATGAATAAGGCTCCTTTTACTAAGTAACAATAGCGTACAGACCAAGTAAAGCTGAGAGTGAATAGTTTAGGCGCGAACAGAAAGTATTAAGCTTAAGCCCATCCCAATCCCCAAACCCCCCCCCTTTGCATTGTCCAATATGCTTCCATCTCCAACATCAGGTGGGCAGGTCTTCACCATCCTGGAATGCAGGGCCGTTAACCAAGAGATAACACCAACGATCAACATTGTCCACCAGCAGAGCACAATCATCCCAACGCCCCCCACCCTCCCCGTTTCCATGGCAGCGAAGCAGGAACTAGCGAGACTGACATCCGGACCTCCTCCAGGAACAGCGGGAAATTCGGGACAGCAAGTGGAACACGAAAGGCTACACCTGTAAGACAAGGAAGAACAGACAAAACAACAGATAGGAGAAGGGGAAAAAAATCAAGGTTTGTGCGGATATTTGGCATAAAACTGGCGTACCAGTTTAGGAGCTTTGAGGTGCTCTTTATCCACCCATTCATTGTGAGAAGGGGGAAAATCTTTCCACATGACCAGGAACTGAGTCTTATTTCTGCGGATTCTGGAGTCCAAAATATCACGGACTTCATAATGCTGGTGACCATTCACCATGGTAGGCGCAGGTGTATCAGGCAACGGTTTGCGGAGATGCGAGGTACGAGCAGGTTTCAGCAAGTGAACATGGAATACAGGATATAATCGCCGGTAGGTCTTTGGGAGATCCAAACGGACCGACACAGAGCTGATAATCTTGGTTATAGTGAAAGGACCAACAAATTTGGGACCCAGCTTCCTGCACTTCTGGGGGCTATCTAAATTTTTGGTAGACACATAAACTTGATCACCAACTTTGTAGGAGGGTGGGACTGCCCGTTTCTTGTCAGCGTACAATTTGTGCGAATCATGGGCATCGTTCAAAGTTTCCCGGAGAACTGGCCAGACAGAAGATAGTCTAGAGGACCATTCGGCTAACGAGGGGACCGTCGGTGAGTCATGAGGCAGTTCGGGGATTGGTACAAAGTCTTGCCCGTAGATGATTTTAAAGGGGGTCATATTCGTACTGGAGTGAACAGAGTTATTATACGCCACTTCGGCATGTATGAGAAGATCAGCCCAATCATCTTGTTGAAAATTAATAAAACAACGTAAGTACTGTTCTAGAACGGAATTAACCCTTTCACAGGAGCCATTCGTCTGAGGGTGGTAGGCGGAGCTTAAGCTCTGGGCGGAGCCAATCAGTCTCAAAAACTCTTTCCAAAATAGAGAAGTAAATTGGGATCCCCTATCAGAGATGATGCGTTGCGGGACGCCATGAAAGCGATAGATATGAGAAACGAACAATCGAGCCAGAGATTTGGAAGAAGGAATCTTTGTACAGGGAACAAAATGAACTTGTTTGGAAAAAAGATCGGTAACGACCCAGATAATGGTATAGCCCTGACTGGGGGGGAGGTCAACTATAAAGTCCATTGAAATTTCCTTCCAAGGTCTCTCCGGCGTAGCTACGGACTGGAGAAGACCTTGTGGCTTCCCCGGCGCACGTTTGGAAGCCGCACATATGGGGCAACTGGCAATATATGATTCAACATCTTTCTTCAATGAGGGCCACCAGAACTGTCTTTTGACAAGATGTACAGTCTTAACGAAACCGAAATGCCCAGCCAAACGTGAGTCGTGTGCGCGTTGCAAGACAAAAGGACGCAATGTAGCAGGCACATAGATCTTTGAGCCAATCCAGGGAAGATCGTCTCTAATAGTACAATCACCAGAATGTGCTGAATACCAGTCATCAGTAAGTAGTTCGTCCTTAATACGAGTAATCAGATCTGTAGGTGGAGTAGTTTGGACTGTAGCAGGACCCTTTGTAGATACTGGTGAAGCTGGTAAAGTGAGTGGCATGATGGGTTGTACTATAGTGAATTTGGAAACATCATATTGTGGCAATCTGGAAAGCGCATCAGCCATGAAATTTTTGCCCCCTGGAATATATTTAAGGTTGAAATTGAAACGATGGAAATAGTGAGCCCAGCGAAGTTGCCTTGGGGACAATTTCCGAGAGGAGGTAAGAGCTTCCAAGTTTTTATGGTCCGTCCAAACTTCGAAAGGATGGGGAGCGCCCTCAAGAAAGTGACGCCAAGTCATGAGAGCCCACCGAACAGCAAAAGCCTCTTTTTCCCAAATCGCCCAACCACGTTCGGACGTAGTGAGTTTTCAAGAGGTGTAGGCACAGGGTTGCAATTGGCCATGTTGGTTGAGTTGTAATAGGACTGCTCCCACAGCGACATCACTGGCATCCGCTTGAATAACAAACGGGGAATTTACATCGGGGTGTTTAAGAACAGGTTCAGCCGCAAACAAACGTTTAAGCTTCTCGAAAGCGGCTTGACATTCCATGGTCCATTTAAGTGGGGATCCTGGACGAGGCTTGCCTTCTCCTTTCGTTTTTAGAAGGTTTGTAATGGGTAAGGCAATGTCAGCGAATGACGGAATAAATTGGCGGTAAAAGTTTGCAAATCCCAAAAAACTCTGTAGTTGTTTACGAGTACGGGGAGGGGCCCACTCCGTCACTGCCCTGACTTTAGCAGGATCCATTTCAATTCCCTCAGAAGAGATACGGTAGCCCAAATAGTCAATTTTTTCCTGGTGAAACTCACACTTAGAGAGTTTGGCATAAAGTTCAGCGGAACGCAGTTTGTTTAATACGGAGCGCACCAGTTTAATGTGCTCGTCATGCGTTTGCGAGTAAACCATTATGTCATCAATATAAACAATAACTCCCTTGTAAAGGTGCTCGTGGAGAACCTCATTTATCAGTTGCATAAATACCGAAGGGGCACCTTGAAGACCGAAAGGGAGGACTTTAAATTGAAAACATCCCAGCGGGCAGTTAAAAGCTGTTTTCCATTCGTCCCCCTCTTTGATTCTGACCCTGTAATAGGCCTCACGTAAGTCCAGTTTAGTAAAAATCTTACCGGTAGCCAGGTGAGCAAGCATGTCCTTCATGAGCGGAAGGGGGTAAATATTGTGTTCACAAATGGTGTTTAGATAGGAGTAGTCTTGTATTAATCTTAGGGTACCATCTTTTTTCTCCCTAAACATAACTGGTGCAGCTACACGCGGCCTAGCTGGTTCAATGAAACCCCTTTGAAGGTTTTTATCGATGAATTTACGTAATTCCTCCATCTCCCGTGGGGTCATGGAGTACATGCGAGGTTTGGGTAATTGAACCCCAGGGAGGAAATCAATTGAACCATCAGTAGCTCTATGAGGAGGGAGGGAATCACAAGATCTTTCACTGAAAGCATCCTTTAGGTCCCAATATTCTTTGGGAATTTTCTCTTCGCCTGGTATGACCTCAGGTGATGGAAAATCCAACAAAGGTGCAGCAGATTCAATTAGGGGAGGTGGGTGATTTGGAGGTGGGTGATCATTTTCTGATGGTAGAGAGGTATGTTCAGGTAAGGATAAAGGTATGCGTACCCAACCTTCCTTCCAGTTTATCAGAGGATTCCATTTACGAAGCCAATTGACCCCCAAAATTACAGCATTATCGGCAATGGCAGTTACAATAAAGTTGATGGTCTCAGTATGGCCCGTGCCTATAGAAACGTGAATTGGTTCGGTGATAAAAGATGCCGGGGTTCCCCCAGCTACAGAACCATCCATTTGGCAAAAGGCTATGGGAGTTTTCAGGGTCTTAAGGTGAAAACCCATCGAAGACACGATGTCTTGGCTTATGAGACATTTTGAGCAGCCAGAATCAATGAGAGCCTGCACATTGCATGTACGTCCAGTAGATGGCGCTAAAAGCTTTAAATTAATATAAAGGGGCCCAGAGCGATGACTCACCAGATTGTCGTCAGAAGAGTTTGAAGACGCCTCCCAGTCATCAGGGTGAGCGGTGGGCTGGTCAGCAGAGAGGTTGATGGGCTCCACCCCACTCATGGCTGGTTTAGTGCGCGCAGTTGGCGTCTTAGGATGCTTCCGGTCCGAAGAGGAAGGTGGGCGTGGAGGTGGTCTTGATCTGCATTTGTCGGCCCAGTGCCCCTCCTTTCCACAGCGATAACAGCTGCCTGAGCGAGGCTGGGTTGTTCTCCCCTCCCCCCTTTGCAAGCGCACATCCTTCGCAGGGGGGTGAGATTTGGGGCTATCTTCCTGTGGTTTTTTCTCCAAACGGACTGGATCCTGCAAGTGGGCTTGATCCAATTCAACATCTGAAGCTAGATCTATCCATTCATTTAAAGTCTCGGGGCGAAATCTGTTCACACATGTTTGATAAATGTCTTTATTTAGCCCTTCAACATAAATGTCCATTAGAGCTTGTTCACTATACCCAACCATAAACACTGATAATTCCTGAAAAATCTGCGTGTAAGCCTGAACAGACATGCCCCCCTGCTGTAAGGTTTTCAGTTTCATCTTTGCTTTTCTTTCAACACGGGGGTCTTCAAAACGCCTTCTAAGAGCATTCATGAAACGATCGAAATCCCTCAGTGCGGGTGAACGGCAATTATGCAATGAAACCAACCACTTAGAAGCTTGATCTTCTAAGGTCATAGAAACAATTCTGATTTTGATTTCATCATCCAAATCAGCTGCGTAAAACTGCATGAAATTATCGACGTGAATTAGAAAAAACGCCAGTTTGTCGGCACTTCCGTCGTATTTTACACCCAAGGGAGGCAGTTTTGCAAGTCGGCGGGGGTTATTTCGCAAATCCCTGCTGGCCTGGGGAGGGGGGGGTGGTGTTGAACTCCTGCTTTGCCTGGCAGAAGCTGCCTCTCTCCGCAATTCCCTGCTGGCCTGGGGAGGGGGGGATGGTGTTGAAGCCCTGCTTTGCCTGGCAGGAGCTGCCTGTGAACCTTTTGGCTGTTTGCGTTCCGCCTCCCTCCCCCAGATTTTTTCCAGGGCCTCTCGTTTCTCATCTGCCTGGCGTAGTAAATCCTGAGCCATTTCTTTCAACTCCCTTTCTTCTCTTAAGAGCTCCGGTATGACCCTCTTTGGGGAAAGTCGACGCCTGGAGACGTTTACCCCAGTCATTCCAACCCCTTCGGACCAACGTTTTGGTTTGACTGAATCTTCAGCTGGCAGATTTAGATCTAGGCCAGCCAAGCAGTCCATCACTGACCTGGTCTCTTCAGATTGAACAGGAGGATGCGATGCTTCAGCTCCCATAATTGGTTCAGGCAGGACCTCCACCAACGGAGGCTCCTCTTGTGAAGGGTCCGACATCAGGTCAGGGTTTTAGTGACTCTCAGCTTAATGTCAGGCCTGCTTCTTCGTTGACTCAGGAAAGACCACACTTAGACATTATTTTGAAATGAATAAGGCTCCTTTTACTAAGTAACAATAGCGTACAGACCAAGTAAAGCTGAGAGTGAATAGTTTAGGCGCGAACAGAAAGTATTAAGCTTAAGCCCATCCCAATCCCCAAACCCCCCCCTTTGCATTGTCCAATATGCTTCCATCTCCAACATCAGGTGGGCAGGTCTTCACCATCCTGGAATGCAGGGCCGTTAACCAAGAGATAACACCAACGATCAACATTGTCCACCAGCAGAGCACAATCATCCCAACGCCCCCCACCCTCCCCGTTTCCATGGCAGCGAAGCAGGAACTAGCGAGACTGACAAAAAGGACTGAGTAAAATTTGGGATAAATTTGTTAAAATTCTAATTCCGGATATAACCTTTTTGGGGAAGACAATTGGAAATTGGCCGATTAAAACCAATATAAGCCGTGATAAAGTAATTGAAGATGAAAACATAGAAATTATAATAGATTGGTTAAAAGCTTTAGGAAATGAAAGAAGGAAAAATGGAATAATTGAAAAATTGGGGCTAAACGGGTTTGAAAAAATACAGATAGAAAAATGGACTATGAACGTAAGGGGGAATTGTAAGACAAGTAGAAACAAAACTGAATTTGAAAACCTAGTATCTCAAATTATCAAAGACGAAATTGGGTTAAAGGGACTCGTTAGTAAGATATATAAGATTATAAATTTTGATGGGAAACCACAAATGACGATGAAGATGAATTGGGAGGAAGAATTCAATATTAAAATATCAGATATGGACTGGAATGTGAATTGGAAGAGTCGAATTATGAGGATTTTATCAACAAGGATCAAAGAACATAATTTTAAGGTTGTCTGGAAATGGTATTTGACTCCATTAAGGTTATCGTTGATGGACAAAAAAATTAGTAATAAATGCTGGAGATGTAACATGGAACTGGGGACTGATGAACATATGTCGTATAAATGTGGAAAAGTTAAAAAGTTTTGGCAACAATTGGAGAAAACGATATCCGAAATGATGAGGAAAAAAATAATATTGAGACCAGAAACTATATTATTGTTGTTAATCAAGGAATCAGAACTAACAAATTATGAGAAAGAATTGGTTAGAATTATGATTATAATGGGAAGAATTATAATAGCTAGATATTGGAAATTAGAGGTGAATTTTAGAATAGAAGAGTGGTACTGTGAAATGTGGAAATTAGCTTTAAATGATAAAATGACATGTGATATTAAATTTAGAAAGGGTGTTTATAAAAGGGAGACTTTTTGGAAAACTTGGGAGCCATTTGTGGAGTATGCGTTTGGAAATTTGGATGCTTCAACACCTGTACCCAGAGAACGTGGATTTTGGAGATCGTGAAGATATATCCGAAGGACCAAGTCTTCCTTTCCCATGTATAGCACAGGGTGAAACATTGTATTGTATGGTGTATGTAGTTTTTGTTGTAATGTTTTAAAATTAATTAAAAAATTTTAAAAAAAGGAAAAAAAAGAATAATTTACAATTAATGTCTTGGTTAATGATATGCATTTACTTATCCATAGATGTAAGATACTATTAGACACTATTGAAGAATTATAGAATAATGGAAAAATGATAGTTAATATTGATAAAATGGGAATTGTTATATCTAAAATTGATACCTAATTAATAACCACCTATAAAACTCAAGATTTTGATAAAATGGGAATTGTTATATATAGATAATTAATAACCAACCAATTATTTAGATGGTTATAATGTTGTTGGAAAATCATTGTCTAATTAATAACTACTTATAAAACTTAAGATTGTTTTACATTATAGTACTATGGAATTTATATTACTAAAACGAGATTAAATAAGGGATGTTAATAGTTGGCCAGGCTTTAAAGATATTTTTAAAGAAGAAATAGATCGATGTTAAAATATTTGATTAGAACTGTGGATATTGATATGAAGCTAAGTGACAAATTGTTAGATCATAAAATGAGATTAATTTTAAAAAATAATAATAATTACTTCAGAGAGGCATAGAATATACGAATGCCCAGTTAAAATACCCTTTAAAGGTTATTATCTAGAGTGAATTTTTCTTTTTAAACCCAATTTTATTCTTTTTTAAAAAAAATTCTTTCTTATTTGTTGGTCTTATAGATAGAAAGCCATTATAAAATCATACTGTACATAAAAGGATGTTAAAATAATTAGTAAGATTAGGGTTGAAATACAAGAATTGTAATAATTAACATGAAAAATAAGTGATAACATTGGAAGAAATTTATAGAAACCTAGGATGAATTGATACATTCTAAAAAATGGATAATCTGTTATGGGAATGGCTTTTTGATGGTTTTTCTTTTTTTTCTTCTCTGTGAAATTTGGATTATTTGTGTTTATATTAAAAAAATAAATTTAAATATGAAAAAAAAAAGTTCAACCGGGGTCCCTGAGCTTAGGGACCTCCAGTTGTGTCAGCGTGGCGTAGCTCCGCCTTCCAAAGTACAACTCTTAAGTATTCTGTTAGTCCAGATTTCATATAATTCAGGGATATCAAACTCACATTGTGACGTATCATGACTTTCCCCCCTTCACTAAACCAGGGGTAGGCATGTCCAGAGCATGACACTTCGAGACCATGGGCTGCGAGTTTGACACCCGTGATCTAATTAATTAAACAGCATATCTCTAATTACCTTCACACCATAAAAAGAATTACACTGCCAAGCATCAAGAATATCTCAGAAACCACCAACAGACAACTACAACCACATGAAATCAGCATATCACACAAGCCAACTAAAACCCTATAAAACATCATAAACAGCCGAAAAGCTCCAAGAACCCCAGAAAAAAACCCAGGAGTCATCTGCAACATATAATGTAAGAACTTCAGCAACCATTATGTAAGACAAACAGGCAAAAGACTAACAAACCGCATCCATGAGCACCAACTAGCAGTCAGTAGACATGATGAAAATTCTTTAATTTCACAATACATAGACAGATTTAACTATAGTTTCAATTGGGAAAATGTGATCATCCTAGACCAAGCCACGTCCAAAAAGTCCAGGGAATTTCTAGCCAGGAATTCTGACAAATCAGCCATCAATAGACATTTGTTAATAGACATTAACAACATCTATAGATTATGTAAAAGAACTATTGCCAAGCCCAAAAAGGAACAAAAAGACCCAAGCTCTTCTCCATCAGCAATCAGCATCCAGGTCAACATAAATTAACTCCAAGGTTAGCATCAGACCAACAACTAAGTAAACAATACCCCAGTTAAACAACTGCCAAAGAAGCCAACAGCAAAAACCCCAATCAAAGATCCTCCAAGATCACATCCACCAACACTGACAGTACTCACTAGTAGTGTGATGGTGAACCTATGGCACGTGTGCCACAGGTGGCACACAGAGCCATTTCTTAGGGCATGCAAGGTGTTGCCCTGTGAACTCCAACTGATTTTGGCCTCATTTTTGGCTGTTTTTTGAACAGCCAACAATTTTTCGTCCATTCCAAAACTTCTGGTTTGTGTGTTGGGCCGTTTTTTGCCCCCCGGAGGCTTCCCTGAAGGGTGAAAAATGGCCCAACACGCAAACCAGAAGTCAGAAAATGGGCCGTTTCTGGCCTCCAGGGGGAGTAGAGAAATGGTTTTCACCCTCCCCAGGCTCCTAGAAAGCCTCTGGAAGGGCAGAAAATGGACCTATTGGGCCCACCGGAAGTTGGAAAATGGGCCATTTTCACCCTCCCAGCCTCCAAGAAAGCCATGTGCTCATGCGCTGGTCGTATGCACATGTGCAGGGTGCAGGGGGGCATTAAGTTATGGGGTGAGCAAGCGAGCATGATAGCGGGCACACTCGTGCTTTTGGCGAGGTGAAAAAGATTTGCTATCAACGCATCCTTGAGTGAGGGTTCCTTGCCTGCCTCCCTAAAAGAGGCTATGGTGAGGCCCCTCCTCAAGAAGCCCTCTTTGGATCCAGCTTTATTAGCCAACTATCGTCCAGTCTCCAACCTTCCCTTTTTGGCGAAGGTTGTTGAGAGTGTGGTGGCACAACAGTTTCCCCGTCACCTGGAGGAAGTTGAGTATCTAGATCCGCGCCAGTCCGGCTTCCGGCCCGGGCATAGCACCGAGACGGCATTGGTCGTGTTGGTCGATGATCTCTGGAGGGCCAGGGATGGGGGTTGCTCCTCCATCCTGGTCCTATTAGACCTCTCGGCGGCTTTCGATACCATCGACCATGGTATCCTATTGCATCGGTTGGGGGGGTTGGGGGTGGGAGGCACCGTTTTACGGTGGTTCTCCTCCTACCTCTCTGGCCGATCGCAATTTGTGTTGGCAGGAGAGCAGAGGTCGACCTCGAGACCCCTCACATGTGGGATGCCTCAGGGGTCGGTCCTCTCGCCTCTCCTGTTCAACACATACATGAAGCCGCTGGGTGAGATCATCCGTGGTTTTGGGGTAGAGTACCATCTCTACGCTGATGATACGCAGCTGTATATATCTACCCCAAACCACCCCAACGATGCCGTAGCAGTGATGTGCCAGTGCCTGGAAGCCGTACGGATCTGGATGGGAAGTAACGGACTCAGGCTCAACCCGACCAAGACCGAGTGGCTGTGGTTTCCGGCTGCCCGATTCAACCAGCTTATTCCATCGCTGGCCATAGGGGGCGAACATCTTGCCCCTGTGGATGGGGCGCGCAACTTGGGTGTCCTCCTAGATGCCCAGCTGTCCATGGAAGAGCAAGTGACAGCCGTGGCTAGGAGGGCGTTTTACCAGGTTCGCCTGGTTCGCCAGTTGCGCCCCCTATTGGATCAGGACGCCCTTCGCACAGTCACTCATGCTCTCGTGACATCCCGACTGGACTATTGTAACTCTCTCTACATGGGGCTTCCCTTGAGGTGCACCCGGAGACTGCAGATGGTCCAGAACGCAGCTGCGCGGGCAATCTTGGGTACTTCTAGGTTTACCCATGTAACACCTCTCCTGCGCGAGCTGCACTGGCTGCCTGTCGTCTTCCGGGTGCGCTTCAAGGTATTAATTATCATCTTTAAAGCGCTCCATGGCTCGGGACCTAGCTATTTGCGGGATCGGATCCTGCCGCATACATCCTCACGGCCGATTCGCTCCCACAGAGAGGGACTTCTCCGGGTGCCGTCCACTAGACTTTGTCATCAGGCGACGCCCAGGGGAAGGGCTCTCTCTGTGGCGGGCCCAGCCCTCTGGAATGACCTTCCCTCCGACATTAGAACAACCACGGACCTCCGCTCCTTCCGTCTGAAATTAAAAACATATTTTTTCTGCTTGGCCGGCCTGGGGTAGTCTCTCTCTATGGGGTTTTAGTTGTTTAGGGAATTTTAGTTATAATGGGTATTTTAGCAAAGGCATTGTTTAATTTGTTTTTAAGATGTTGTTTTGATTGTATTTATGGTTTTAGTTTCCCTGTGCACCGCTCCGAGTCCCTACGGGGAGAGGAGCGGTCAAGAAATTAAATATATTATTATTATTATTATTATTTATCACTGCACTAGTTTATAAAAGGACAGCAATCAGCACTCCTTACTAGCACTGATGAGGTTACCTAATTTGGACAATGAAACATCTGCAAGTAAACAAGCAAGCTCAGAGAGCACCAAGGACCCCTTGTGCTCTTATGTCCATTAATGCATGAGGGAATGAAATATACTATTCAGTGATGTCATTTAGGAATTACTGTGTTTTATGAAGTTGTATTTAAAAATATATTAAACAATGTTTCCCTCTCCCAGGTCAACCATTTGTAAAACCTGATAGGACACCTGCAATATATCACCCTCCAATTGGTCAGCAGGGTGTTAGAAACCAGATAGCTGGACAGTCTCAACAACCACCTTTATCCCAACAATTTGCCTAGCAACCACAGCAACAAATGACAAGTCTTATCACATAAGTATGAATGATCAAATGGAAGAAGCTTCTGACTTATATAATTCTTTAGGACTAGACATTTAGAGTTATTGACTTACCTCCTTGCAGCAAACAGCCTGATTAGCACAACAAAAATCTGCCTCTGCCATCAAGCAATTTGCCTCTGTGCAGCAAGTTTCTCTTTCAATTTTAGCAGGGGCCTCCCGATCATCAGCTGTTTCGGGCTGCAGGGATTGCCATAACCAAATTGCTGCCTCCACAAGCCCCATTTTTCCCCATTTGCTGCAAGGAGGTAAATTGCTGACAGGCAGACACCTAAGGGTAGGGGCTGGCAGGTGGGTGTGGCTACATTCAGTGTATAAGACGGACCCAAATTTTTACCCTCTTATAGGGAGGGAAAAGGTGTGTCTTATACACCCCAAAATATGGTAAGTATGGATGATTAAATTTCTGCTTCTTATAGGTGCTTTTTAAAATCATTTTTTAATTTTTTATTTGTTTTCCAAATATTATCTGTATTATCCTTATCGGTATTATCTTGTGATCATTCCCTTCTGACTTTATCCTTATAGCGAGATGACATTGAGCCAGATGAGTTTAAGTCGTCAGTCTGGTCCTGTCTTTCCTTCACCCATTATACAACAGACTTCCACACAGACTGGTTATGTCATTGCATCCCCAAGCCAGCAACTTTCTGCTGGAGGCTCAGGTCCACCAGCATCCCCTCAAGTAAAACCAGCATCACTGCAAAGTTATGGACAACCACCACCACCTGTTCAGGTGAGCATTTATTTATAATTATTTTTGTCTTATTGTCTCTTTTAGTATCAATTTGATAACATTTTAGCAACACCAGCTTGAATGAAAGACTGAAGCAATGATTTTAGAAATGCAATAGCACTAACGCATGAATATATCAGCAAAAAAAACACATGAGGTCAACTAATGGGATCGTGTAGGTTTCTATGTGAAAAACTGCAATTATCAGTAAATATTATGATTGGACTGACCTGTTCTCTTTGTTTGTATATTTATCATTTTACTAACAGGTGCATTAGTTTGATGTCAGATTACTTTTATAATTTTTCTTTTATTTCAGCAATTATTTTTATCACTTTGAATATACTGTACATTCCACTTTTATCATCACATTTAGATTTGTGTATGTACATTGATAATTGATTGATAATTGATTAAGCATCTTCTTCCTTAATGGCAGAATCCACATATTCAACTGCTAAATAAAGCAATGAGAGATCAAATGATGTACATGCATATTTCATCAATTAAAATTAGAACTTTAACATACATAAAGGTACAAGACAGGGTTGTCCATTATCCCCATTGTTATTTATCTTAACTTTGGAAGTTTTGTTAAATACTTGAATTTCTTGAATGGAATAGCTATAAGGCAAGAGGAACACAGAACTAGGGCATTTGCAGATGATCTGGTTGTTACCCTAACACGACCGATGAAATCAATAATCCAGATGAAAGACATCATAGAGGAATATGGCTTGGTATCCGGATTCAGACTGAATTATAAAAAGACTAAAATGATTGTTAAAAACCTAACAGAGAGTCAAAAAAAGAAACTTGAAAGAGTGGCAGGTTTTGAAATAGTGTCAAAGGTTAAATATTTAGGAATACAAGTCGCAGACTCAAACATAAAATTATTTCAAAATAACTACGAGGTGCTGTGGCAAAAGATACAAAAAGATTTGCAAACCTGGAAAAAATTACAGTTATCTCTGCTTGGAAGAATATCAGCAATCAAAATGAATGTCTTACCTAGATTTATCTTTTTGTTTCAAATGATACCGGTGCTTAAATCTGACAAGCAACTGTTAGAATGGCAAAAAACGTTGAATAAATTTGTTTGGAATGAGAAAAAACTGAGAGTGAAATTGAAAATTATGCAAGATACTCGCGAAAGAGGTGGGCTTAAACTTCCAAACCTTCGATTGTATTACGAAGCAGCTGCATTGACACAAATAACTGACTGGTTTGGAAAAACAAAAGCTGGACTGTTGAATATAGAAAGCCACGATCTCGATTTGGGTTGGCATGCATACTTATTCTATGAACATAAAGTGGATAAAGTGTTTAATAGTCACATACTTAGAAGTGCCTGGATGAGAATCTGGAAGAAGCATCGATCTAAGTGGGATTATAAGATTTCGCTTTGGCTGGATCTTGCTGATACCATGTGGAATACAAATATTAAGTCACTTGGGGGGTTTTTATATAAAGATGTGTTTTTTGCTGAAAGGGGCAGATGGCAGCTGAAGTCTTTGGACACACTGTTGGCAGAAGGGATTAATTTAATTTGGCTACAGTATAACCAATTACAGATGAGATGGAAAGAAGATCAAAAAACTGGTTTAATGGAGCATGAAGTAGAACTCGTTAGACAGATAAAGGACACAGGCCCAATGCATATTAAGAGAGTTTATAATGTCTTGTTAGAAAGGGATTCAGAAAATGAATTGGTTAAAGATTGTATGATTAAATGGGGCCAGAATTTTACTGAACCAGTTATGATGGAAACGTGGGAAAAAATATGGGTTACGAATGTTAAATTTACACAGTCACAGAATTTGCGGGAGAATTTTTATAAAATGTTTTACAGATGGCATTTAGATCCTAAGAAATTATCATGTATGTACCCTAATGTTCAACCAAAATGTTGGAGATGCGAGTGTTTAGATGCTACATATTATCATATATGGTGGACTTGCAAGAAAGTTAAGGCTTTCTGGATAAAAATTTGGTGGGTTATGCAAAATGTTTTGAAGAAAAAAATACAATTTACTCCACAACTGTTTTTATTGGGTATAGTTAGGGATTTTACATTGGGGGAAACAAAACTGATTTTGTATATGGTGACAGCAGCTAGACTGCTGGTTGCCCAGCACTGGAAGAAAGATGTTTTGCCTACTATAGACCAATGGACGCAGAAGATGGCTGGATTTGCTGAAATGGCGAAAATTTCAGCTTTTTTAAAGGACCAGATGCAAGAGACTTATACACAGGAGTGGAAAAAGTGGATTGATTATATACAAAACAAATACCAGACTAGAAAATATTGTGTAGCTTTTAGCTGATGGAGATTAGATGAATAAGGTAGTCAGCAGGGGGTAGAATATGAAGGGAATGAATAACATATATTGTGTTTGGAATTACTAGGGTTGCATATAGCGGAAGTCACGGGATTGGGGGGGGTTGGGGAGGGTTAGGGAGGATATGGGAGGGAATTATACTGATACTTGATTTATGTATTCCAGGTTGAAAGGAGGGGGAAAGGGTATAATATCTGGTCCTGATTTATGTAGGTTATGTTGAGGGAGGGGGGTAAAGGGATACGCCGCAAGAGACGCCTAGAGAGTAGGTGGAGATCCTCTCGATCTGAATCTGATCGAACACTGGTAAGAGTCCATTTGAGGACTTACTTAGTGGCAATGAGGGTGGCCAAACGCAAGTATTGTGTCACCCTCATCGCATCCGCAGAGAACCGCCCGGCGGCCCTGTTTGGGGTGACCCGCTCTCTCCTTCAACAAAGGCCGCGGGAGTCCTCCTTGCAGGGCCGAGCTGAGGAATTTGGAGAATATCTGCAGGATAAAATCACTCAGATTCGGAGCGAGTTGCTCTTCACAGATAGTGGTCCGGTGGAAGTATCCGATGCAGGCCTTGAGACTATTTTATGGGAAGACTTTGACTTTGTTACTGCCAAGGACATGGACAGGTTGGCGAGGAGACTAAAGGCCACCACATGTTTATTAGACCCTTGTCCCTCCTGGCTTGTACTGGCATCCTGGGAGGAGACACGAGGCTGGCTCCAGGCCATTGTGAACGCTTCTCTGCATGAGGGGTCCTTACCTACCATCTTGAAAGAGGCGGTGGTGAGACCCCTCCTCAAAAAGCCTTCCCTGGACTCAGCATTATTGGCTAATTATCGTCCGGTCTCCAACCTTCACTTTCTTGCGAAGGTTGTAGAGAGTGTGGTTGCACAGCAGTTTCCTCATCACCTGGAGGAAACTGATTATCTAGACCCGCGCCAGTCCGGCTTTCGGCCCGGTCATAGCACCGAGACGGCATTGGTCGCGTTGGTAGATGATCTCTGGAGGGCCAGGGATAGGGGTTGTTCCTCTATCCTGGTCTTGTTAGATCTCTCAGTGGCTTTTGATACCATCGACCATGGTATCCTTTTGCACCGACTAGAGGGGTTGGGGGTGGGAGGCACCGTTTTGCGGTGGTTCTCCTCCTTCCTCTCTGATCGGTCGCAATATGTGTTGACGGGGGGCAGAGGTCAACTTCTAGGCCCCTCGCATACGGGGTACCACAGAGGTCGATCCTCTCACCACTCCTATTCAACACGTATATGAAGCCGCTGGGTGAGATCATCCGTGGTTTTGGGGTAGAATACCATCTGTACGCTGATGATACCCAGTTGTACATCTCTACCCCAAGCCACTCCAACGATGCCGTTGAGGTGATGTCCCAGTGTTTAGAGGCCGTACGGATCTGGATGGGCAGTAACAAACTCAAACTCAACCCGTCCAAGACCGAGTGGCTGTGGTTCCTGGCTTCCCGGTTTAGCCAGTTGACACCATCACTGGCCATGGGGACTGAAAATTTGGCCCCCGTGGATAGAGTGCGCAATTTAGGAGTCCTCCTGGATTCCCGGTTGTCCCTTGAGGATCAGGTGGCGGCCGTGGCCAGGGGGGCATTTTACCAGGTTCGCCTGGTCCGTCAATTGCGCCCCTTACTGGACCGGGATGCCCTTCGCACAGTCACTCAAGCACTCGTGACTTCTCGTCTGGACTACTGCAACGCTCTCTACATGGGGCTCCCCTTGAGATGCACTCGGAGGTTGCAGTTGGTCCAGAATGCGGCAGCGCGGGTGATCATGGGAACCTCAAGACATTCCCACATAACACAACTCCTGCGCGAGCTGCACTGGCTACCTGTGACCTACCGGGTGCGTTACAAGGTTTTGATGACCATATTCAAGGTGCTCCATGGCACAGGGCCTAGCTACCTTCGAGACCGTCTTCTACCCCATACATCCCTTCGACCGACTCGCTCCCAGGGAGAGGGTCTTCTCCGGGTGCCGTCGACCGGACAATGCCGGTTGATGGCTCCCAGGGGAAGGGCCTTCTCTGTGGTGGGCCCTACCCTCTTGAATGGCCTACCTTCCGACCTCCGTTCCATCACAGACCTCCACTTGTTTCGCCGGCACCTAAAAACTTATTATTTTCATCTGGCCGGCCTAGCATGATCTACTCTACACCCATTATTTTATAACAAATCAAAACTGTAATTTGGGTTTTAAATTTAAACTTATTTTAAGTTAAGCAGGATATTGATTTAATTTCATTATTATTTAATAATATTTTATATTTATGTATAATTGATTTTAAATCTCTGTTCGCCGCCCCGAGTCCCTTTATGGTGAGATGGGTGCGGGTTATAAATGTGAAAAAATAAAAATAAAAATAAATAAATAAAAATAAATATAATATTTGTACCTGATTTATGTTTTTTTTATGTTGGGGGAAGGAGGGGGTTGGTAAAAAAAAAGGGGGGGGGGAATTTGTTGGTGAAAAACTTTTTCAATAAAAAAAAATTAGTTCATGAAATGTATCTCTGTGCTTCAGGATACATCTGCAAATGATTATTATTATTTCAAGGGAAAGTAAATAATATATCTCAGTTACTTTTTTCTAATGTGTGGAGGCCAATTTGATATATTGTCTTTGGTGGTAGTAACAGTCATGAATCCTATTTCATTGAAATACATAGGGCATGGCAAATCTCTAATGCATACTGTCTTCCTGAAAACTGATTAGTCCCTATTGTCTGCCAGAAAATATCTGAGGTTGCCTCTTGAACAGAATAAGAACCCTGGTTGTAGATCACAAGCAAAAGTTTCTAGATAAATTTTATCAAAATATTTTTATTAAAAAGCTAAAGTTCAAAATGTAACAAAATGTACTGTTCTTATACAGTAGTTTAAAATTCTGCCAACTATAAAATCTTCATTACAATAATTGCATAAAGTCTTAAAAAATACTAAACAAAATTAGGGAGGCAGTTCGGCTTGCTGATTGTGTACCTGGCTCCCGGCTACGAATCAGCAGCCCTGCCCGAGCTCCTCGAGCTGGTTGCCGAGGTGGCGGTTGAGAACCCCAGACTTGCCATCGGTAGGCGAATCAACCGAGGCTGCCCGTGAGTTCATGGCCTCAATGACGGCCATGGACCTGACCCAGGTAATTCAGGGCCCCACACATGAGAGAGGACACATGCTGGATTTAATTTTTGTCTCGGGCCAGTGGATGAGTGATCTGGGAGTAGGGGAGTTAGCCATCATACCCCTGTCATGGTCAGATCACTCACTTCCCGGCTCGACTTTCCAACCGCCATACCCCACCGCGGGGAGGCAGAACCAGATATTCCTAAGTGGTTCCGCCCCAGGCTCCTGATGGATCCCAAAAGGTTCCAGACGGAGCTTGGGCCATTGCCTGTGACCCTGACCCGCGCCCCAATGGAGGACCTTGTGGCCGCATGGAGCGCTGCGGCCGCCGGGGCCTTGGATCGGGTCGCGCCCCTGCGGCCTCTCGTGCGGCGATGAGTCACCCAGGCTCCTTGGTTCACCGAGGAGCTGAGGGTGATGAAACACCGCAAGAGACGCCTAGAGAGTAGATGGAGGTCCACACGGTCTGAATCTGACCGAACACAGGCAAGAGCCCAATTGAGGACTTACCTTGTGGCGATAAGGGTGGCCAAACGTCATTATTGTGCCACTCTTATCACATCCGCAGATAACCGCCCTGCCGTCCTGTTCAGGGTGACCCACTCCCTCCTTCAACAGAGGCAGTGGGAAGCCCCGCTGCAGGGTAGAGCAGAGGAATTTGGAGTATCTGCAGGAGAAAATCGCTCAGATCCAGAGCGAACTGGCCTCCACCGACTGTGGTCTGGAGGGATTATCTGACGCAGGTCTTGAGACATCTTTGTGGGAGGAGTTTGACTCTGTTGCTTCCGAAGATATGGACAGGTTACGTGGGCGACTGAAAGCCACCACATGTTTATGGGACCCGTGTCCCTCCTGGTTTGTACTGGCATCCTGGGACGTTACACGGGGCTGGCTCCAGAAAGTTGTGAATGCTTCTTTGAGTGAGGGGTTCTTGCCGACCGTCTTGAAAGAGGCGGTGGTGAGGCCCCTCCTCAAGAAGCCTTCCCTGGACCCAGCATTGTTGGTAAATTACCGTCCGGTCTCCAACCTTCACTTCTTGGCGAAGGTTGTAGAGAGTGTGGTGGTACAACAGTTTTCCCGTCACCTGGAGGAAATTGATTATCTGGACCCGCACCAGTCCGGCTTCCGGCCCGGTCACAGCACCGAGATGGCATAGATGATCTCTGGAGGGCCAGAGATGGGGGTTGTTCCTCCATCCTGGTCCTATTAAATCTCTCAGCGGCTTTCGATACCATCGACCATGGTATCTTATTGCATCGACTGGAGGGGTTGGGGGTGAGGGGCACTGTTCTATGGTGGTTCTTCTCCTACCTCTCCAGTCGATCGCAATTTTTGTTGGCAGGAGGGCAGAGGTCGACCTCGAGACCACTCACTTGTGGGGTGCCTCAGGGGTCGGTCCTCTCGCCGTTCCTGTTCAACACATATATGAAGCCGCTGGGCAAGATCATCCGTGGTTTTTGGGGTAGAGTACCATCTGTATGCTGATGACACTCAGCTGTACATATCTACCCCAAACCACCCCAACGATGCTGTCGAAGTGATGTCCCGGTACCTGGAAGCCGTGCGGATCTGGATGGGAAGGAACAGACTCAGACTCAACCCATCCAAGACCGAGTGGCTGTGGTTTCCGGCGTCCCGGTACAACCAGTTGATGCTATCACTGGCAATAGGGAGCGAACACCTAGCCCCCGTGGATAGGGCTCGCAACTTAGGCATCCTCCTGGATACCAGGCTGTCGTTAGAAGACCATTTGACGGCCGTGGCCAGGGGGGCATTCTACCAGGTTCGCCTGGTCCATCGGTTGCGGCCCTTATTGGACCGGGACGCCCTTCGCACAGTCACTCATGCGCTCATGACATCTTGGCTAGACTACTGCAATGCTCTCTACATGGGGCTCCCCTTGAGGTGTACCCGAAGACTACAGTTAGTCCAGAATGCAGCCGCGCGAGCAATTATGGGAGCCCATAGGTGCTCCCGTGTAATACCACTCTTGCGTGAGCTGCACTGGCTGCCTGTGGCCTTTCGGGTGCGCTTCAAGGTGCTGATTATCATCTTTAAAACGCTCCATGGCACGGGACCTAGTTATCTACGGGATCGCATCCTACCCCACACTTCCCTGCGGCCGATTCGCTCTCACAGAGAGGGACTTCTCCGGGTGCCGTCCACTAGGCAATGCCAGCAGGTGATGCCAAGGGGAAGGGCCTTCTCTGTGGCGGGCCCAACCCTCTGGAACGACCTACCCCCGAACTTAGAATGACCACAGACCTCCGTTCTTTCCGTCTGAAACTTAAGACCTACTTTTTCCAACAGGCCGGCCTGGCCTAACTCTACCTAGCCTTTAGCCTGACATCAAATTGTTTTAATTGGTTTTTAAGGGTAATAGTTTTAATTTATTGTAAATTTTAGCACAGGGTTAATAATTTAATTTGATTTTAAATTTTGTATATTGTCTTGTTTTTATATGCTTTTTTAATTTCCTGTGCACCGACCCAAAGAGAGTGTTATATAAATTAAATAAATCTAATCTAATCTAATCTTATTCATTTGGATCAAAATGTGTTTCTACCAAAAAGGCATATAAGAAACAATACAAGGATGCTTAGGAATGCATTGGAATACTATGAGGCCCATCCAGAAAAACAAGTGGTACTGCTATTTGTTGATGCACAAAAAGCATTTGATAACTTAAATTGGAATTTTCTCATCAATCAATTAAATATTATGAAATGTGGGGAAATTGGAATGATTAGGGCGATATATTCTACTCAAATGGCAAAAATAATATTATATCGGGAAACAACAGATACATTCAGTAAAGGGGTAAGAGAGGGTTGTCCCTTATCGCCCCTCCTTTTCATTTTATCATTAGAGCTACTACTGATACATATTAGGTAAAAGCAGCAAATAAAAGGATTGATAATTAAAAAGGAAGAATATAAAATACAAGTCTTTACAGGTGATTTGGTTTTTATTATAGAGGATCCCCTACAGATAGGAATTATACTATTACAAGAAGTAGAAGAATTTGGGGAGACCGCTTCCACCTTCCAGAGGCGACGGTCGTGTTTTCCGACACGTCCGCCGCTAGTTTTCTCTAGTGGCCCTTTCGGGGGTACGGAGCTCTTGTAGAGAGCCCCAACCATACGAGCGGCTTGCGGTGAAACCCCCCACCCCGACAGCGGTCGGGGGGGGGTCGTTCCCGCTTCGCTCCAGGAGCCAGAGAACAGAATGCGGGGGGAAGAGTTCCCCTCACCGAAGGATCGCTGGAACCGCAGAAATTGAAGCAGCGGGCTGAAAAGCCGGAGTTGCTGGAAGTGCCGAGGCTCCGTTGCAACAGAGTGGCTTGTGAGTTGGTTTCTGAATTTTTGAATGTTTTCAACTTTTTAAAAAGAAGAATAGAGGGGGGAGTTTGTTAAAAAAAAAAAACCTCTCGGAACAAGCGGCGATTTAAAATGCTCCCCGGGCGTGGGGAGAGGGAGAAAGTAACATCCGGTTATCTAACAAGTGAAAATGAAAGTTTTTGCTAGATGTGGATTCACGGTTGATACTTTGTATCTGAATTTTGCTACAGCAGAAATGGACTTTCACTAATTCTTCTCAAACACCAAAGAGGCGGAAAAATGGCGCTTTTTTGTTCTCAGTAAGAAACTTTTTTGCTTACTTTTTAAACGTTCCTTCATTTTTACAGCACTGCAAAACTTATACACATGCCATCTCAGTGACTCTCGGGATTTCTCCTATTGTGTGCCTTCTTTTTTCACTGGCCTTGATTGTAAATTTTTTCTCTCTGGACTTTATGGAATTTATATTTTGAACTTAGACAAGACTTTTCCCTTTTCTTCGATCTCACGGACTGCCAGCTCTTCAGACGCCATCTTAATTACAAGAACATAAAACTTTTACCATGGCATCAAAAAAGCCTCCATATGGAAAAACTCTTTCCGCTCCAGCCTCATTAAGAGCCAGTCCAGACACACAGCAGCCTAAGATTAGTGCAATGTTGCAAAAAGAAACGCCGGGAGAGGCTTCTCAACTATCAACAATAGAGAAAACTCTACAAGACATAATGAATGAAATAAAAGAAATTCGGAAAGATATGATGAGTTCAAGATTGGAACTTTTAGAGACACAAAGAACATTAATGGAAAATAAAGAAAAAATTGATGGTCTGGAGGGTGGGGCAGTTGAGATGAGGGGGGAGATAAGGGATTCTAGAAAAGAAATAGTAGAACTTGCTGGTCATATGTCTAGAATGGATTTTGAAAGAATGTCTTATTTTTTAAGGCTTCAAATTGTTCCTGAATTACCTTCAGAAAATTTAAAAGATTCAATTTTAGCAGATTATACTAAAAAGAGTAAGGAATATATTTGGGGGGACATTGACCTGATTTACAGAATTAATTCAGCATATGCCAGAATAAATGACGTACCCAGAGAGATACATATCAAATTTGTAAGAAGGTCAACAAGGGATGAGATTCTGAGAGCACAGAGAGATGGCGCTCTGATATATATGCAGAATGAGATTGCTATTTTGAAACAGATCCCAAAAAAGATTCGAGAGATTCGGAGGAAGTATTCCTCCTTATCCAAAAAATTATATAAAAAGAGGGTGTGGTTCAAATGGTTAATGCCTGAAGGAATATTGGTGTTCTGGGAGGGGGGGAGAGTAAGAATTAAAACAATTGAAGAGGCAGAAGCCTTTCTTAAAAAACACTCCTCAACCCTGGAGGATGAAAATGGGGGAATGGGAGGGGCTATGTCTCCGCCCACTGGCGGGAAGGAAGAAGAAGACACAATAGCTAAAAGACTCAGATCACAAAAATGATTTTCTTTTACATAGTGTAATCCTTACGGATGTCAATAGAAACAAATGATTGAATGCGTGTAATTTATGATATGATATATATGTATTCCTACCTTATGCCGAAGGAAAAACCTTACTCTTTGTATGGAACCCCGGAGGCGACCACCACCTCCGACATGGAAGCCCTAAAATATCTTTCCTATATCCTACATACCTTTTCCCCTGTTATAAAATTTGTAAAAACCAATAAAAATTGTTATTAAAAAAAAAAGAAGTAGAAGAATTTGGCAAAATATCAGGGCTTAAGATGTATAAGGACCACACAAAGATATTAGTAGTAGTCAGAAAGAGGAATTGGAGGAGATTGGGGATTCAGATAGTTAGGAAAGTGAAATATCTTGGAATTTGGTTGATGATGAAATGTTCCTCTATAAGAGAGGATAATTATGATAGACTATTATGACAAATACAAAAAGATTTGAATAAATGGGCGAAATTGCAAATATCACTAATTGGAAGAATTGCCACGAAAAAGATAAATATACTGCCTAAAATCCTGTTTCTCCTCCAAACCAGAAATATTCTTAATGGGCATATTAAGGGGAAATGTCTGTACAAATTTCAATATGTAAAATTGCAACCACAGCTAGAATAGTTTTTGATCAAAATTGGAAAAAGGACAAAATCCCCTCTGAGCAAATGATAATTAGAAAGGTACTTGAATGTGCAGAGATGGATAGGATAACCATGGAGTTAAATGAGTGAGAAGAATCAGAATTCTATAAAATCTGGAATGCATGGTACGTTTGGTTGAAACATAGAGGTAAAGCTAATACATAAAGAATATGTAAGATAAAATATTGTAAAGAAAGAAAAATGTATATGTATGTAAATGTTGCTATAATTTAATTGTATGTATTATACATACATGGTAATCTTTATAGTTAGTAACTGTTAATGTGAGTGACAATGATATGGAAGCGCTGTAATGATTGGAACTACATGTTGTTTTTAATCTATATAAATAAAAATTTTAAATAGTTTGTGCAAAGCTGCTAATCTCAGAAAGCACTACACCAATTGGCACCAAATTTTCACACAATATTCCCAAGAACTTCCGAAGCAATCATACATACAGTTTGTGTGGCTGGCACACCTGTGTCATGTGCAAGCAGCGCAAATGTAAAATGTACACACTTCTTAGGTTTTCACCTCCCTGTAGCTCCTCCCATGAAGCTGCTGCGTCACGCACATGTGTGCATGATGTTGCATTTCTAAGAGCTGAAAGTGTGAATGGCCTTGAGGTGGCACATTGCCAAGGGCAATGTGGGGATTGGCGCGTGCACCTCCCTGGGTGAAGCCAATGGCAGCAGCCACCTCGCAGCTTCATGGGACGCCACGTCTGGCTTCTCCTGGGGGTGAGGGGGGAGTTTCCACCTCCAGGCCTCCTCGCTGCTACTGCCATCATCCCTGCCATTCCGGCCGCTTCTACTGCCGCTGCCGCAGTCTCACTCTCCGCCTCCTACCGGCCCTCCAAACTCTCTGCGGCAGCATCAGCGCCCAGAAGAGATCGGAGGGCTGGTAGGAGGTGTAGGTGCCGCTCCTGCTGCTTCTACTGCTGCCACTGCCACAGCCTTGCTGTTTGCCTCCTACCAGCCCTCTGATCTCTTCTCACTGGTGCTGCCACCACAGAGAGGTTGGAGAGCCAGTAGGAGGTGGAGGTGCCGCTCCTGTCGCTTCTACCGCCACCGCCATCGCAGCTTCGCCCTCTGCCTCCTACTGGCCCTCTAACCTCTCTTCGGTGGCAGCACCAGTAAAAAGAGATCAGACGGCTGGTAGGAGGCGGAGGGTGAGGCTGCGGTGGCGGCGGCAGCGGTAGAAGTGGCAGGAGTGGCACCTCGGCCTCCTATCAACCCTCCGATCTCTTCTCACCACCAGGTTATTGTTGTGGTATAGGAGGTAATACACATACCTGAAGGTATCCAATAATGAGCAAGTAAAAGACGGAGTAGTTATATAATCTAAGATTTCCTGTGCCTCTATTCGCATTCACAGAATGAAGGGGACAAATTGGAAGAACAGAAACCTTAATAAAAGTAGAAGAAATTTATAGGCAGCATTAAAACCCAGTGGGATGAAGCCCATGAGTGGAATGCAAAGACTGAAGACTAACAATCCCTTCATCTGAGCCCCTCCGACCATGGGGGGCATGGGGGAGGAGAGGGAGGACCTGATGATCGCTATGAGGGAGGAAGGGGGGCCTGGAGGAGGTTGACTCGGGGGGGGGCAGTCTGGGGAGGGGAGGGATAGGTAGGTAGGTAGAGGAATACAGAGAGAGGAAGAAATACGGTAGGTAGGTAGAGGGATAGATGAGAGGGATAAATACAGCACGTAGGTAGATAGGTATAGGTATATATAGAGAAATACAGTACGTAGATAGATAGGTAGGTAAGTAAGAAATACAGTAGGTAGGTAGGTTGGGGGTTATACGGTGGTTGTGTGTACACAGTTTGGTTGGCCATTTAAACAGACTGGGCCACAGCAACGTGGGGCCGGGTACTGCTAGTGTTGAAATATATTTAATAAAGCTTTTAAAAATAAAAAATAAAATAAAATAAAATTCTGCATAGTTTACTACTTGCTTTATCTTCCACATTCATTTTTTCCTACTTTGGGGTTTAAAATAAGTCTTGATTATATTTGTGTCAGCTATTTTTATGAATAGGTGTACAACCATTTTCAGTGATGTTGTGGTAACTATGGTTATGTTGCTCAGAAATCAGATGTAATTAAAAAATTAAAGAGACAGCAATAGGAAATTCCAGGACTATAGTCTTAATTGGGATATTAGAATACACCATGAAATAAGACACTGTTTTTTTAAATAAAATTTATTTTTATTTTTCAAAACAAACACAACACAAAAAATCCTCTTTCTTTACATACTGTAGAAAGTGTATCAGTTGGTTACAAAACATTTTTGTTTTGACTTTCACAGTCACCCATAATTCATATTAATTCTAGTGTTTTAAACCAAATATATTTGTACATATTACCATCATCATACTCCCATTCTCGTTTGACTATAGCTGTTTAAACATTCTTCAATATCATACATACCAAAACTCAAGACCTAACCACATACTGGCATCTCATTTGCTGTTTCTAGTATCTCAATAACTTTGTTCCTTATGGCCTATTCTAGCTAAACATCAATAATATTAAGTGACAAAATTTCTAATCTTCCTTTCCAAATCACTGTTTATAATTTACATCCAATTTTCCCATGTTTTACCGATACTTATATACACATTGTTATCATTATCTCTCCTTTATTTGACTAGATACATTATCATAATTTAATTCTTTTTTATTAATCTTTATATATAACCAAACCATTTCTCATCTTCCTTTCATAGATACCATTCAATATTCATATCCAATTGCAACTTGTTATACAAATATATATGTATACATTATTATCATTTTCAATTGTTTATTTTACCATATCTATTGACACTAAATTTCACTAAGTCCAAACTAGTTTTAGATTAAACACTTTCATCTATCAGCCTGTATCTTTCCAGTAACAAAACAGTCTCATGCCTTCTGCCATTTGTGGCATCAGTCCTCTAATCATCTCCTTAATCAAATTTGTATGGACTCTTCTTTGCAACTCGTTGTTTGTTGATTGTCTCATGTAATTTTGATGCCCTTTTTCTTTTTCCTTATGCAGCTTGTCTTTAATTGTCAGTGTTGTTATCAATGGTGTTACTAATAAACACCATTGTTTATTGGCCCCCGTGGAGAGGGCGCGCAATTTGGGTGTCCTCCTGGACTCCCGGCTGTCTATGGAGGACCATGTGACGGCCGTGGCCAGGGGAGGGCGTTTTATCAGGTACGCCTGATGCATCAATTGCGCCCCTTACTGGACTGGGCTGCCCTCCGCACAGTCACTCAAGCACTCGTGACATCCCGACTTGACTACTGTAACTCTCTCTACATGGGGCTTCCCTTGAGGTGCACTCGAAGGCTACAGCTAGTCCAGAATGCGGCCGCGCAGGTGATTATGGGAACCTCTAGGCACTCCCACATAACACTCCCACATGTCCTTCCGCCAGCAACTAAAAACCTACTTTTTCCAACAGGCCGGTCTGGCCTAACCTACCGTTTTCAGCCTCAGTTGTTTAGTAGAGAAATTTTAAATTGGGCTTTAGGGATTTTAATGGGGTAGTTTTTAGCACAGGGTGTAATTTAATATAATAATAATAATAATAATAATAATAATAATAATAATAATAATAATAATAATAATAATAATAATAATAATAATGTTGAATTTATTGACCGCTCCCTCTCCCCACAGGGACTCGGGGCAGTGCACAGGGAGAATAAAAGCAATAAATATACAAAATACATACAAATTTAAAACAGATTAAACTAATTCCTGTGCTAAAATCCCTTAACTAAAAATCCCCACTAAATATAAATATACATTTAAAAACCCATAGAGAGAGAGACTACCCTAGGCCGGCCAGGCGGAAAAGATGAGTCTTCAATTTCAGGCGGAAGGAGCGGAGGTCCGTGGTCGTTATCGGGGGGAAGGTCGTTCCAGAGGGCCGGGCCCACCACAGAGAGAGCCCTTCCCCTGGGCGTCGCCCGCTGACAAAGTCTAGTGGACGGCACCCGGAGAAGTCCCTCTCTGTGGGAGCGAATCGGCCGTGAGGATGTGTGAGGCAGGATCCGATCCCGCAGATAGCTAGGTCCCGAGCCATGGAGCGCTTTAAAGATGATAACTAACACCTTGAAGCGCACCCGGAAGACGACAGGCAGCCAGTGCAGCTCGCGCAAGAGCGGTGTAATGTGGGTGAACCTAATGGTTCCCATAATTGCTCGCGCGGCTGCATTCTGAACTAACTGAAGCCTCCGGGTGCACCTCAAGGGGAGCCCCATGTAGAGAGAGTTACAATAGTCCAGTCGGGATGTCACGAGGGCATGAGTGACTGTGCGAAGGGCGTCCCGATCCAATAGGGGGCGCAATTGGCGAACCAGGTGAACCTGGTAAAACGCCCTCCTGGCCACGGCTGTCACTTGCTCTTCCATAGACAGCCGGGTATCCAGGAGGACACCCAAATTGCGCGCCCCATCCACAGGGGCAAGATGTTCGCCCCCTATGGCCAGCGTTGGAGAGAGCTGGTTGAATCGGGCAGCCGGAAACCACAGCCACTCGGTCTTGGTCGGGTTGAGCCTGAGTCCGTTACTTCCCATCCAGATCCGCACGGCTTCCAGGAACTGGCACATCACCGCTACGGCATCGTTGGGGTGGTTTGGGGTAGATATATACAGCTGAGTATCATCAGCGTAGAGATGGTACTCTACCCCAAAACCACGGATGATCTCACCCAGCGGCTTCATGTATGCATTAAACAGGAGAGGCGAGAGGACCGACCCTTGAGGCACCCCACATGTGAGGGGTCTCGGGGTCGACCTCTGCTCTCCTGCCAACACAAATTGCGATCGGCCAGAGAGGTAGGAGGAGAACCACCGTAAAACGGTGCCTCCCACCCCCAACCCCCCCAGCCGATGCAATAGGATACCATGGTCGATGGTATCGAAAGCCGCCGAGAGGTCTAATAGGACCAGGATGGAGGAACAACCCCCATCTCTGGCCCTCCAGAGATCATCCACCAACGCGACCAATGCCGTCTCGGTGCTATGACCGGGCCGAAAGCCAGACTGGCGCGGGTCTAGATAATCAACTTCCTCCAGGTGACGGGGAAACTGTTGTGCCACCACACTCTCAACAACCTTTGCCAAAAAGGGAAGGTTGGAGACGGGACGATAGTTGGTTAAAAGAGCTGGGTCCAAAGAGGGCTTCTTAAGGAGGGGCCTCACCATAGCCTCTTTTAGGGAAGTAGGCAAGGAACCCTCACTTAAAGAAGCGTTGACGACCTCTTGGAGCCAGCCTCGTGTCACCTCCCAGGATTCCAGTACAAGCCAGGAGGGACACGGGTCCAATAAACATGTGGTGGCTCGCAGTCGCCCACGTAACCTGTCCATATCCTCAGAAGCAATGGAGTCAAATTCCTCCCAAACAAGATCAGCCTCGTGGCACCTCACTGGGCCATGAATGGGGGCTAACTCGTTCTGTATCTGAGCGGTTTTGTCCTGCAGAAAAGTCACAAATTCCTCTGCTCTACCCTGTAGCGGGGCTTCCCGCACCCTCTGTTGCAGGAGGGAATGGGTCACCCTAAACAGGGCGGCAGGGCGGTTTTCTGCGGATGCTATGAGAGTAGCGCAATGATGCCGTTTGGCCACTCTCAGCGCCACAATGTAAGTCCGTAAATGGGCTCTTACCTGTGTCCGGTCAGATTCAGAGCGAGTAGCCCTCCATCTTCCCTCTAGGCATCTCTTGCGGCATTTCATCGCCCTCAGCTCCTCGGTAAACCAAGGAGCCGGGGCGGCTCGGCGCCGCAAGAGAGGCCGCAAGGGCGCGACCCGATCCAAGGCTCCCGTGGTCGCAATATTCCAATATTCGCAATATAGTTTTAATGTATTTATGTATTTATTGTGATGTATTGTATTTTTTATATATATATATATTTTCCTGCGCACTGCCCCGAGCCCCTTCAGGGAGAGGGGGCAGTTAATAAGTCGAATGAATGAATGAATGAATGAATGAATGAATGAATGAATGAATGAATGAATGAATGAATGAAATGAAATGAAATGAAATGAATGAAATGAACACCTCTCCTGCGCAAGCTGCACTGGCTGCCTGTGGCCTTTCGGGTGCGCTTCAAGGTTTTGACGACCATCTTCAAAGTGCTCCATGGCTCGGGGCCTAGTTATATGCGAGACCGTCTTCTGCCCCATACATCCCTTTGACCGATCCGCTCCCACAGAGAGGGCCTTCTCAGGATGCCGTCGGCCGGGCAATGCCGGTTGGCGACACCCAGGGGATAGGCCTTCTCTGTGGCGGGCCCTACCCTCTGGAACGACTTGTCCCCCGAATTACGCACCATCTCAGACCTCCGCGTCTTCCGCCAGCATCTTAAAACGCACCTTTTCCAACAAGCCGGCCTAGCATAACCTCCCATTTTGACTGTTTTTAGATAGATTTTAATTCTGGGGATTTTATACTATTTTAGCACAGGGTATGGGTTTAATAGTTTTTTAAAATTTTGTATTTTTGTTATATTTGTATTGTTTTAAATTTCCTGTACGCCGCCCTGGGTCCTTTTTGGAGAAGGTGCGGGGTATAAATTTGAATAAAATAAAAAAAATTAAAAAAAATAAAAGTACTACTTTAAGCATATATACTTAAAGCAATATATGTAGATGTTAGATGGTATATGTGAAGGGTTATTAAGAATGGAACATCTAGATTATTTGAACTAACGAAATAAATTGGTGGTCATGTATATAAATGTATGGTTGAATATGAGATGATGCATATATATTACCTATAGATTTTTGATATTGAGGTGATCAATAAATTACCATATTTTTCAGAGTATATGATGCACATTTTTCCTTCAAAAAAGAGGGTGAAAATCTGGGTGTTTCTTATACACTGAATACAGCAGTTTTTGTGTACCGAAATCCTGCCCCCTTTGCAAAAATGGACATGCAGAGAGTTTGGGAGGCTTCCAGAGTGCTCCTGAGGGCTGGGGAGAGCATAAATGAGCAAAAAACTGGGCTGCTTTTGCTCATTTTTGCCCCAGGACTTGGGGGGAGGCAAAAATGTAGAACACTACAAGCTTCCCAAAGCCTCTCCATGCCCCCCCTTTTTTTGCAAAAACTAAACCATTTTTTGCTCATTTCCACCACCACCCAAGACTCCAGGAGCACTCTAAGAGCCTCCCAAAGCCTCTGCATGCCCTATTTTATTTCATTTTTTGCAAACAATGAGGCATGCAGAGGGTTTGGGAGGCCTGTGGAATGCAAAACCTTTTTTATTTATCTACCTCTTCAAAATAATGGTGCATCTTTTAAAAATATTTTTATTTTTAATTTTCAAAACAAACACAACACAAAGAATTCTCCTTCTTTACATACTGTAGAAAGTGTATCAGTTGGTTACAAAAAGCTTCCATGCGTCTCTTCCACTGTCATCACCCAAACTTCATATTAACTCAAGTATTTTAAATCAGATATTTTTATACATATTACCATTATCATACCATTATAGTCAATCATTTGACTATACAGTAATTGTTTAAACATCCATCATCATAAAATGTACCAAAAATTTAAAACCTGATCACTTACTGGCATTTCATTTGTTATTTCTAATATCCTCCAATAACATTGTATCCTTATAGTCTATTCTGGCTAAACCTCAATAATATTTAGTAACAAAAATTTCTAATCCTTCTTTCCAAATCATTGTTTACAATTTACATCTAATTTCCTTGTGTTATATCCATACATATACATATACGTTGTTATCATTATCCCTCCTTCATTTAACTCTATCCATTATCATAACATTTCCCCCCTAGTAATCAAAACTTAGCTAAATTTAACAGTTCTTTTTTTCTAGCCTTTATATATAACCAAATAATTCCTAATCTTCCTTTCATAAGTACCATTCAATTTCCATACCCAATTATTACTTATCTCGTATGTATGTATGTATGTATGTATGTATGTATGTATGTATGTATGTACGGTTTTTTTGAGCTGATAAATAAATAAACAAGGGAGACTAGGATAGATCTATTTCAAGCTTTTTAGCTCTCATCAGCTTGCCATACCCTTACTGGGATTCGAACCAGGGAAGTATTACATGTGAGGCAGTTGTAATTGCCACTAGACTACTGGTTCTTATCCTGATCAGCTGAGACAGGGGAATAAGTATATACTTGTGTTACAACACCCTGGTAAGCCCCAATTAAGGGAGGAAGCATGTCACTAAGGGAGGAGGTTGTCACTAAATTTCACTAAATTTAACTAGTTTTAGATTATGCACTTTCATCTATCAACCGGTATCTTTCCAATAGTAAAACAATCTCATATCTTCTGCCATTTGTGGTATCAGTCCTCTTCTCATCTCCTTGATCAGGTTTACATAGACTCCTCTTTGCAACTCATTGCTTATTGAGTCTCTTATATAATTTTGATGCCCTATTTCCTTGATCAGGTTATCTTTAATTGTCAGTGGTGTTATCAATGGTGTTGCTAATAAAATTTCTCTCTTTAAATCCATCAATTCTTTTGTTTCCTCTTCTTCTGTGTCTTGCCATCTGGGATAGAGTTCCCCTCCATTTAATTCCCCTTTCCATATTCCACTCTTTCCATTTCCAGACACAAACCATTCACCATGGATGTCAGCAGATTTGATTTCTTTGTAGTCCTTTTTCTCTTTATTACTTGGGAGTCTACCCTCTATTTTTCCCATTTGACAAATATCTTCATCCTCTGCATGCCTTATTTTATTTTATTTTTTGCAAAAAATGAGGCATGCAGAGGGTTTGGTAATCCTGTGGAGTGCAAAAACGTTTTTTTTTATTTACCTCTTCAAAATCATGGTGTACCTTATAGTTTGAAAAATACGGTAGATGAATAAAAAAATATTGGCTGAAAGGATCCACTGCATAACTCAGTGGGTTTTTTTAATGCTACATGTGTTCATTAAAAAAAAATACTTGAGCATCTTTTGTTTCTGCGTTGCTTAATCACAGCTGATCAGTACAACCAAATAAATGAAATATGGTTAAGTTTAATTGTGATTCGCTTAAACAAGCCAAGAGGAAATTATTTTGAGGAAATCAAGAAGAAAAATCTTTTGATTCATGTTGATTCTACTTATAATAACCAACATCTCCTTTCACTCCCAAAGAAGACAGGTATTGAGAATGCAATTTTCATGCTCAGAACATGAGACATACCTAAGAAGCAAATTCCAAATGGAATGTTGTATATTCAATAAGGACACAACATATATACAAATTATTTTCCAAGTTTATTCTTAATTATGAATGAAGGCAAATATAAATTTCTATATATATTTATATAGAATATATGTTTATTCTTATTAATATACATTAACATTATTAATACATTGATATTAATATGCATTTATTCTTATTGAATAAATAAATTATTTGCTGTTAATTATTAAAATGAACCAAATGAACATATCCAGCAATTTTTTTGTTTTACCTACAATTTATGAAAGTAACGATTTTCAACACTCTAACAAAGAGATGAAATTAAAATGAAATGAGAATAACCAGGAGATTCACTTAGCAATAAATATTTATCATTCCAAATAATTAAATAAAAAATTAAGGTTTTTTCCTCAAATAAATATCCATGAATTAGGTGAAATTCTCTTGCATCAACTGAGATTAAGTTAACTTTATCTAGCATTGGAAAAAAGTGAACAGGTAAAAAACAAATACTAATAGCCTGAGAGGAAGAGAAACTTCTCCTGTGCTTCTGACAGAATTAGAATCTTTAACTTATATTACTCTTATTTGCATAGGCTGAGAATGAATATTTCCAACTGAAAGAGTCTCCTTCCATGGAATCTCCTCATGCTAATGAGGATTATAGAAAATCAGGCTTCTTAATCATTAATCGTTAATATTAAGAGGTTCCCCATAACAAGCACTCCGTACATATGAAAACAATATATTGAGAAGGAAGTGAGACAAGCATGCTGACTGAAGAGGATTAGAAGTTCTAAGCATTTTCACTGGGAAATAGGAGCCATTGGAGGAACTTTTCCTCATATTTACAATATTACTACCATGTCCTCTAAATTGATTCATCCTCAGTACAACAATTGGTTGAGCATCCATCCCTGGGAATAAGACAATTGATTCTGCAGAATTTATTTCCGAATGCTCCTATATCAGTGTACATTTATGTGAATATTTAAGTATAAATGAGAAGTTCATGAGACAAAATGGTTTTATGTTTAAATACCAAAGGAGAATCAATAATATTATAAATTGAGTTCCTTATATTATAAAGTATTCATATTGCCAATAGTTACTAACTAAATTATTAATATTGAGTATTTGTCCTCTTTCCTGCAGTGTTACTTCTGTCTTAACAAGAAAACTGTCTGTAAGAAAAAAGCAAGCTCAGAGAGCACCAAGAACCCCTCAGAAAAAACCCATGATAAACTCCAATAAGTGATAACAAGTAGGGAAACTGGGCAGTTTGTTAGATATATTTAAAGCTATTTATTTAGTCTGCTTTTTGTTGGGAAAATATCTTAAATTCAAGATCACTTTCCTTCAGATAAAAGCAGCATTATGCTGTTCTTTTTTAATAGAATTTATTAATTTCCACACATTTACGATAATCAGTATGATAATCATACTTTTAATGCAGCAGTTTGTAAAGAATGAGCATCAGTTGGCCACACCGCGCCGATACAACGCGGGGTCTCAGCGCTCTGTTGCTGTCCCCTTGGTTCTGTTAGAACCTAAGCTGTCCTGGAGGGACGGCGATTAGGAAGCAAGCCTCGCTGGTCACAGGGGTATCGCAAAACCTCTGTTTGACATGAGGGAAAAGCTTCTTTTTAAAAAAATTTTATTGAATCATTAAAAAGCAAAAGTATACAAAATGAAGCATTAAATGATACAAAGTGATTGCAGAGAGTAATACAATATAACTAGAGTTTACCACTTATTTATATAGTGCATATCTCCAATAAAAAAAGCAAAAAAGTGAAAGAAAACAGAACAAAGTGAAAGGGTGTTATCGAAGCATATAGAGATTCTAAGTCAGCGATGCTAATTCCACTTCTTTGAGTTCCTTTGTAACCAAGCGTACCAGCGATCCCAGCACGTATAGAATACCGATTCTTGTTTGTCTCTCAATAGGCTGGTAAGCTTGTCTGCTTCCGCACAGTCCATAATCTTAGTGATTAACATTGTCTCTGATGGAATGTCGCTGGTTTTCCATTTTTGGGCAAAACCAATTCTAGCTGCAATAATGATGTGGAGAATTAAGTACCAATTAGATTTGTTTAAATTATCTGGCTTCATGCCTAATAAGAACGTTTCCGGAATCAACTTAATTCTACATCCTGTAATTTCAAAAACTCAATTTTGGATTCTGGTCCAATATATTCCTGCTCGAGGGCAAGTCCACCAAGTATGGAAATAAGTTCCCAGAGCTACCTTACATTTCCAACAGATCGGAGAGGTCTCTGGGAACATCTTCGATAATCTAGCCGGAGGAAGGTGCCACCTATATAACATTTTGTATGTGTTTTCCTTATATGAAACCGACATTGTTAATTTTAGAATTTTTTCCAGATTTCTTCCCATTTCTCGAGCTCAATCGAGTGTTCCAAATTTCTCCCCCAGGCAATCATTGAGTCCTTAATCACTTCCTCTCCAATCCAATGCTCTAATAGAAATTGATAAAATTTGGATAAGAGCTTCTCATTGTTCCCTATAAAAATCTTGTCTAATTCTTGCGGAGAATTATAGATTCCCCCCCTTATTTCTATCCTTATCTACTCTAGATTGAATCAGATTGTAAGACCACCAGTATAGGTCACAACCTAAGGCTGTCAACTCACTTCGGGATTTCAATCTCCCTGAAGAATCCAACAGTTCCTGGTAGGTCAGGGGTGTAGTTCTATTATAAAGAGTCAGATACATCATCGCCTCTAGAGGACATAGCCACCCCGGGGTCATCAAATAAAATGCATTTCTTACTCGTTCCCAAGTACTCATCAAAATTCTACGGAGATAATGGTCCATGAAGTGTTTATGTTTTTTAGGATTCTCCTGACTCAAAAAGAAATGTCACCCACGTTGCAAATTGTGGCCCTCAAGTATGAGGATTCTCCTCCTTCTTAATAAAGTCCAGTCTCTGACTCAGGATAGAATAGCTGCTTGATAATAAAGATCCCATTTCGGTAAACCAAAGCCTCCCCTAGATGAAGATTCCTGGAGCATCTTCAGTTTTATCCTGGGTTTCTTATTCTGCCAAATGAATCTGTGTATGCAGTGATCCAGAGACTGAAAAAAATTAGTGTCTAATAGGGCTGGAGCGGTCTGGAAGAGAAAGACCCATTTAGGTAAAATGTATGCCTTGACTGCTGCTATCCTGCCTAGTAATGATACTTGTAGTCCCTTCCAGTTTTCTAGCCTCTCTCTAGTTTGAGTAAGGAGTTTTAAGTAATTGTCTTCTTTAATAGTAGAACACTTAGGGGAGAGCCACATACCTAAGTATTTCACTTTTTTGGCTACCTGGATTCCTAATGTTTCTTCCAACTGCATCTTTTTGGTCATCACCAAATTTTTGGCTAAGATCTTAGTTTTTTCTTTATTTATTTTAAGCCCCGCTACCTTCCCATATGCCTCCAGCTCTTGAAGTAAAATCGGCCCCGATTCCAAAGGATCTTCCAACACAAATATCAGGTCATCAGCAAAGGCTTGCAATTTATACTCCTCCTTTCTAATCCTTGGTCCTTTAATTCCTTGATTTCTTCTAATCACATTCAGTAATGGTTCAAGTGTTAAAATGAATAGTAACGGAGTTAAGGGGCATCCTTGTCTAGTGCCTTTTCCTATATGTATCTTTTGGGACTCCTCACCATTAACAAGTATTTTCACTACCTGTTTTGAGTATATAGTTTAAAATTGCCTTGATTAACTTCTCGCCAAATTCCATCTTGCTTAGTTGTGCAAACAAAAACTCCAGCTCACTCTGTTGAAAACTTTTTGTGCATCCACGAAGACCAGAGCTGCCTCCCTATTGGAGTTACACTCATAATATTCCAAGATGTTTAATACAGTTCTCACATTATCTTTAAGTTGTCTATGAGGTAGGAAGCCATTCTGGTTTCCGCGGATGTACTCATTAAGAAAAAGTTTTATTCTTTTGCTAAAATTGCAGAAAATAATTTGTAGTCTGCATTAAGCAAGGAAATCGGCCTATAATTGGTAATCAGAGATGGATCTGTGCCTTCCTTTAATATTAGTGTAATATAAGCTTCAGACCATGAGACTGGCATTTGACCAAGAGACAACACTTCGTTACATACTTCAGTCAGGAATTTACCTAGGGTCTTGAAAAGAGCTTTATACAATTCTACTGGCAGACCATCTGTGCCTTGGGTCTTCACCCCTTTTTGTTCCCCTAAAACCAACTCTACCTCCTTCAGAGTAATCTCTGCATTCAATATTTCTTTGATAGCGAGGGGCACTTTCTGCGGGTCAGCTTTGTCTAAATAACCTCTGATATCCTGATCCTGTTCTTCCCCTGCTGTATATAAATTGGCAAAAAATTCTTGTATTATTTTCCCTTTTCCTTCCTTATCTGCAATACACCTTCCGGCTTGGTTTCTCAGGCTAATTATCCTATTTCTCTCCTGTTGCTTCTTCAACCTGTAAGTGAGCCATCTTCCCGCTTTGTTAGCATGTTCGAAATGCCTTTGTTTTGCCCATCTGATTGTGGTTATCCTGATCTAACAAATTTAACTGGTGTCGAACCATTTTTTTCCCCTCCACTATCTTTGAGTCTCCTGGGTCCACTAGCAATTTTGCCTCTACCCTCTCCAGTTCTTGAGCCAACTTCCTTCGTTTTAATCTCTCGGCCTTCCCTTTCCCAATCATGTGAGATGTTACTAATCCTCTAATCACTGCCTTCGCCGTACCCCAAATAGTCTGGAGGCTAGTGTTTTCTTTGTTATTGGCTCCAAAGAAGAACCCCATCTCCTCCTTTAGTTTTTGGAGTAGATCTTTATCTTTTTATATCCCCGCATCCATCTTCCATCTCTTTGTTCTCCACACTCCCCTCCATACTATCCTCAGTGGATTATGATCTGCCCAGTCATTAGCCCCTATCACTATATCTGATACCTGGTTTCCTAAATCTACTGTCATCCAAATCATATCAAGTCTGCTCCAAGAATGATGCCTGGGGGAGAAAAAAGTGCACTGCTTATTTCCCGGATTCCTTTCTCTCCAAACATTGTGTAACCCAAATTCCTCTCTAATTCGTTCACAAATTTTTGGTAGTAACTTCTTCCTTTTCCCAACTTTACCACTCTTTGGGATATAGTCCAAATTTTGGTCTACTATGGCATTAAAGTCCCTGAGCCTTTATATATCACTCTTGCTTTCCTATATACTTCCTCCCGTAGGGCCTTCTTACAGAATCGAATATGTATTTCTCGGGGCAGGTTGTGGCATTTTGCATATCCCGTGAACACCCTATAGGCCACATCCATATCTTTCATAAATGACTCCTTCTCTCTTTCCAAAAGTTCAGCTAATATATCTCCAACAACATCCCCCACTTGCTCTTCCTTATCTTCCATTACGTTCTGCATTCTTAGAAAGAAGGAGGAACGTTCCATTTCCCAAAAAATAATTTCATCTTCCATATTTCTCATAATTGAAACCTGTTCACGCTCCAGGCTCTCCAAGCGTCCCTCACATCTATTGGTTCGTACTTCTACCTCACAGAGTCTCTCCTCCTGTTTAACCAATACCTCTCGAACTTCTGTTATTTGTTCTTTTAATGTTCTGATATCTCCTCATACAAGCCCCATTTCTGAACCTAAGTTCATCATATTCACCGACAAATCTTCAAAATTCTTCATCATTGCCTCTTGCATCACCTGCATCATTCCCTGGAGAGTCTGCAAAGAGGGAGGCTTCCCTGCAGTAGTCATATCTTCTGAAGATTTAGATGGCATTGAAGAGGACAACACTGGAGATGATGCCAATGGGGGCTGCAAATTTTTCTTACTCCCTTTAATCGCCGTAGTAGTTGATGTATTAGCCATCTCTCCTTGAGGTGCTCCTTGGGTTTTGTTAGGAGACCAAAGCTTCTTCCACACCAGCATACAAACTATGCCCTCTCCAGTCTTCTCAATTTACTTGGCCAGTCTCTTCCCTGAATTTCCTTATGCGATTTTAAGGCCAGTCACTAGATGGAGCTAATTGACTATATGACAGTAACAGCTCCGCGGTGAAAGGGAAAGAAACAATTTAAGCAGAGCAAAATGTGAGGCAGCAGAATTCAAATCAAATCGAAAGCTGATAGATCCTGATCTTAATCTCTGATTCCAAAGGAGAGGAGGTGATAGCAAAGACACAGGAGGACTAAAAAAGGACACACTCACACACACCCGTCTAAATGTTCCAGAGTCTATTCAAAGTCCAAGCAAAGCGTCAAATGAGAACAGCAGGAATAATGGGAATCCACTTTTTTTTTAGCCGCTTGTCCAGCGAGGCTACTTTGCCTCACAATTTAATCCCGTACTCCACATTTAACACCCACACTTCCTCATGCTCCTCACCTCCAAAAGCTGTAAATCCTTAGTTTAGATCATCCTTTTTTTACTCTCTGCAATCAGGCTTCCTTCCCAAAACGGTGAGTCACTGCTTCAGGGCTGCCATGTTTGGCACCCTCTCCTTGCCTTCAGAGAATGAATGAGGATCTAGCCTTCAGCGTATGGGATCACCACTTCCACATATGCCTCAGCACTCCTCTTTCTCCCCGGTCCCTCCAAGAGCAGTTTCGGCAGTAAAAAGAAAAAAAGAAATGCCATCTGAGGCAAGGAAAAGGGAGGACAGGGAGAGAGATATTCCCAAACCCGACTTCCCCTTGTGCTGATGTCACTGGAAGCCACCAGGGAAAAGCTTCTGAAGGACAGCAAACAGGCAGCCCCCACGGGTGGACAAGGTGCAGTGAAAGCTCCGAAAGGAAGGGAACAGTCGGAAAGAGAAAGGGCAAGACTGGGAAGGTATTCTATCTTTTTTTTAGTAACTAAAGCCTTTAACTATGAAATGAGCGGTGGAATTAATTTAATATGCTTTCAACTGAGAGGTTTTCTTTTTTATATATATATATTTCTGAAACTGTGGATTGAAGCACCAGAGCAAGGTTATTTTCTTTTCCTTTGAAAGTGATTGGACTATTTCTGGTTTCTTTTTTTCTTCTTTCTATTTTTTTCTACTTAAAATTTTGAATCTGGGATTATTTCTATAATTACTTTTGAAAGTTTATTCTTGAAACGAAACAAGAACTATACTTCCTACTTTTTTCTCTCTTAACAACAAAGGAAAGGACATACTAGAAAGTGAAAAGTGAAACCTTGTTATATTGTTTTGTTACATCATTTCCCCACTGGAGGTCTCTGGTTGGTTTTTATGAATGTCAAGGTTATGAGTTGTTTACAGCAGCTGCTTTTTGATAACTGAAAACATCAAAGACAGAACAGACCAGAGACCAGGGTGGCAGTGAGATTTAACTTTTATCACCTTTTGGACTTGTCAACATGGTTTTATACTTAGAAGAGGATATTTCAGAAAATCAGAATGCTCTGGCTGAAATCTTAAACTTATTGAAACAAAATACTAAAAGAATGAATAACACATTAGACAAACTTTTGTTTATTACATCAAGTAATGGCTAATTGAAGACTCCAGAAAATAAAGAGAAAGAAGAAAAAGATGAAGATAAAGAGGTACTTATTTTATCCAAAGACAAAGATAAAGATACCAATGGATCAAATGTGGGAGAAAATACAGAGAAGGAAATACTTAAAAGAGAATTTGAGGAATCTGAGCCTCAGCTTGGTTACCAAGGAAAAGAGGGGGGGGGGGAAAGAGTTGAAGATGGATGAAAGAGGAGAAAACTCTCCAGAAATACATCTAACATTTAAAAACAAACAATATGTAAAGATAGGAACTGGGCAGTGGTGTTATTTGAGAGTTATATTGGACAATAAAGTGCGAAAAGAAGTTTATAAAAAACCTGGAAAGGAAAATAAAAATAAAAAGAGACGGAGGCCACAAATGGCAAAAGAGACGTCCAATTCGCTATTGGAAGGACACTGGCTGATAAGGAAAGCTGTTATCCTTTGATGATTAATAACTAGTTAGATTGTGTTTAGAATATCATCGAAAGATTATTAGTTAATCAATAGTCATTTAAAATAAGAACAACTAATAATAATGTTATAGTTTAATGATATATATCTATGTATCTACTTGTAGAAATTTATGAATATGAGATTAGATATAACAAATTTAAGACTGTATTAGATATTACTGAAGAACCACTAGCATAGAATGAAAATTGTTATATGATTAATAATTAGTTAATTAGTTAGATGGTTCTAGAATGTTATTGAAGGATTAATAGTTAATTAATAATTATTCATAAAAATTTAGACTGTTTTAGATTATTATTGAAAAATCCATATAGGTGTTTGGGAATAGACCAGTGGTGGGTTTCAAATTTTTTAGAACCTACTCTGTAGGTGTGGCCTATTTTGTGGGCGTGGCTTGGCAGTCATGTGACAGGGTGGGAGTGGCCACCTTTTAAAATGTGGTGAAACTCATTTAACAACGCTCTTGCTTAGCAACCAAAACTTTGGACTCAATTATGATGATAAATTCTTTCTTTCTTTCTTTCTTTCTTTCTTTCTTTCTTTCTTTCTTTCTTTCTTTCTTTCTTTCTTTCTTTCTTTCTTTCTTTCTTTCTTTCTTCCCTTTCCTTTCCTTTCCTTTCCTTCCCGTTGGGTCACTGGCAGCGGCGGGCCAGATTTACTTCCAGGTACGCTGGTGGAACCCCCTCTCACCGGTTCTCTAAATTTCACCAACCAGCTCTCGCGAGTAGGTGCGAGCCTGCAGAAACCCACCACTGGAATAGACAATGGAGGCCATTAGGTGGTGTGTTTCAAAGATGTTTGAAGAAGAAAATAGACCAAATTTGGAATATTAGACTAGAATTTTGATGTATTGATACTACGGTATATGATGAATTTTCTGATTCAAAATTTATAAAATGAGATTATGAATAATAACCATTTCAGAGATGCACAGAAGTTATGAGTGGCTGGTCTGTACGCTTTCTAAAGGATACAATGTAGAGTGATGACTTTTTATTTTTATTTCTATTTTTAATTTTATTCTCTTTTTTTCTTTGTCTGTCTCATTATATTTTCTTTGCCATTTTTGTTTTATCTGTGTTTGTTCAAAATAAATAAAAAATTACCTCAAAAAAAGAAAAGAATGAGCATCAGTTGTTGGAGATTGGCCAATTTATAGCCTGGCACAATGATTCAGCATTTTCATTTTCATTTAGATCTGATGAAGTGGTAAAATGACAATCTTCACTAAAGGTCTAAGTAATATCAGTCCATGACTTTATATAGGGAGAAAATTGAAAGCTGCAGAATATCACAGAGGTTGAGTTTAAATCTTCCAGATCCACTTTTTGAAAATAGTTTTGCAGGTATGAGGTGAACCATTACAAAGTTGTTCTAACTATGTTTAATGTATTCTTTTCAGAAGGATACAGAAATCATTTATATCCTTGGAGAAGGCCCTTCCCTGGAAGCCGTACAGATCTGGATGGGAAGAAACGGACTCAAGCTCAACCCGACCAAGACCGAGTGGCTGTGGTTTCCGGCTGCCCGATTCAACCAGCTGATTCCATCGCTGGCCATTGGGGGCGAACATCTTGCCCCAGTGGATGGGGCGCGCAACTTGGGTGTCCTCCTGGATGCCCGGCTGTCCATGGAAGACCAAGTGACAGCCGTGGCCAGGAAGGCGTTTTACCAGGTCCGCCTGGTTCGCCAGTTGCGCCCCCTATTGGATCGGGACGCCCTTCGCACAGTCACTCATGCTCTCGTGACATCCCGACTGGACTATTGTAACTCTCTCTACATGGGGCTCCCCTTGAGGTGCACCCGAAGACTTCAGCTGGTCCAGAATGCAGCCGCGCGAGCAATAATGGGTACCGCAAGGTATACCCATGTAACACCGCTCTTGCGCGAGCTGCACTGGCTACCTGTCGTCTTTCGGGTGCGCTTCAAGGTGCTAGTTCTCATCTTTAAAGCGCTCCATGGCTCGGGACCTAGCTATCTGCGGGATTGGATTCTGCCCCATACATCCTCCCAGCCGATTTGCTCCAATAGAGAGGGACTTCTCCGGGTGCCGTCCACTAGACTTTGTCAGCGGGCGACGCCCAGGGGAAGGGCCTTCTCTGTGGTGGGCCCAGCCCCCTGGAACGACCTTCCCCCCGACATTAGAACAACTACGAACCTCCGCTCCTTCCATCAGAAATTAAAAACTCACTTTTTCTGCTTGGCCGGCCTAGGTTAGTCTCTACCTCAGGGGTTAGGAAATGTTAATTTTAAAATGGGAATTTTAGTGCAGGGATAGTTAGATTTAATTTGTTTTTATTGTATTTATGTATGTATATAGTTTATGTTGTTTTAATTTCTCCCTGTGCACCGCTCCGAGTCCCCTCGGGGAGAGGACGCGGTTATAGAAATAAATATTCTATTCTATTCTATTCCCATCCCTAATCTCATAAGTGAACAGGGCAGCTTCATTGCTAAAAGATCAAAATGTCTCTGACTTGATCAACCAATTTAAGCATCTTACTCAGGTGGTGGTGTTGATCAAAGATATAACTATTAATTACTATTTTTCCATTCCTTCTTCTAACTACATTTTTTACCCCCTGGAAACAGTTTAACTGTCTCTCTCTATTAAATATAATAAACCCTGAGGAACATAGAGTTGAGATAACACATGATTGGTTGAACTTTACCAAATATCTTGTCCTTTCCCTCAGGTTTTATGCATATAAGTATAAGTACAAAAGAATTAGATCAAATAGTATCCTAGATGCTTCTAAATAATGTCAAAGTTCTGACAGATGCTGTAATTAATTCATAAGTCTCAAGCCATGTTTCAAAAGAAAACCAGTTATTTATTAGGAGCAGCATGTCGGCAACTACTTGAATAAGGTCAAATCTGTAGCACACAGTTTATGGTTCTACTTTGATCCTGTCCCCCCCCCCTTTCAGTCTGTGTCATAAATCATATTCTCCAACGAGACACTCCCGCAGACTGTAGAAGTCCATGCTTCACAAGCCGGCTTTGGTCATCTGAGATCCGACCATGGAAGGCTGTATGCGTGGAATGTGCTTCCTCCTTGCTGTCTATGGCAACTTGAGAGCAGACTAGAAATGCTTTTGTGAGTTGACATTTGGCTCACCTCACTTCCTGAAAGTGACCTGTGCAAAGCAAAAACAATTTGAATAGAGGTATGGGATTTAGGGATGCATCCCTGCCCCAGGCTTGTTTGGATTTCCTGCATGGAATTTTGCTATAAGGCGATCAACCTGGATGTTCCTACTCTTTATTCAAGAAGCTTTAATAAGGGGTAATACTAATCCACTTGATTAGTATTGGAGTTGTCTCCTGTGTCACCTCAAATCAAGGATTCACTGAACCTCATAATGGGTTTGTCCCACTATGACCACAGGGTCTGGTGGCTCACAGGGTAGTGGTTCCAGGGTCGATCTGACCATGAGTTTTAATAGGCTACTATGGAATATTGGGTGTATCTTCCCTAGCAATTTCAGTTGCACTGTGACTGGGTTGAGGATCTTTACTATGGGGAATGGTCCCATAAACTTTTGCCTCAGTTTCCTGCTAGGGAGTTTTAACCTCAAATATTTTGTGGAGAGGTAGACCTTCTCCAACTGGGATGGGGCACCCTCAAGAAAATGACGCCAAGTCAAGAGGGCCCAACGGACAGCAAATGCTTCCTTCTCCCAAATAGCCCATCCACGTTCAGTAGTGGATAACTTACGAGAAGTGTAGGCACATGGTTGTAGTTGGCCTTGTTGGTTGCATTGTAGCAAAACAGCTCCCACAGCGACATCGCTGGCATCAGCCTGAACTACAAATGGAGAGTTGACATCGGGATGCTTGAGGGCAGGCTCGGCGGCAAATAAACGTTTAAGTTTCTCGAAAGCAGCCTGGCACTCCATGGTCCAGTTCACTAGGTCGAGGTTTACCCTCACCTTTCATTTTGAGAAGATTTGTAATGGGCAACGCAATACTAGCGAATGAAGGTATAAATTGACGGTAAAAGTTGGCGAAACCCAAAAAACTTTGTAGCTGTTTACGAGTGCGTGGGGGTGCCCATTCCGTGACCGCTTTTACTTTAGCAGGATCCATTTCAATTCCTTCCGAGGAAATACGATAACCCAAATAGTCAATCTTGTCCTGGTGAAACTCACGTTTAGATAATTTAGCGTAGAGCTCGGCGGAGCGGAGCTTTTGAAGAACGGAACGGACAAGCTTAACATGTTCATCACGTGTTTGCAAATACACGACTATGTCATCAAGATAAACGATGACCCCCTTGTACAGGTGTTCGTGGAGAACTTCATTGATTAGTTGCATAAATACAGAAGGAGCTCCCTGAAGACCAAAAGGCAAAACTTTAAACTGGAAACATCCCAGCGGGCAGTTGAAAGCCGTTTTCCATTCGTCACCCTCTTTAATTCTTACCCTATAATAAGCTTCACGTAAATCTAGTTTAGTAAAAATTTTGCCTGTAGCAAGGTGAGCTAGCATGTCCTTCATAAGTGGAAGCGGGTAGACATTGTGTTCACAAATAGTGTTAAGGTAAGAGTAGTCCTGAACTAAGCGCAGAGTACCATCTTTCTTTTCCCTAAACATCACCGGTGCGGCCATGCGTGGCCTAGCAGGTTCAATGAAACCCCGTTTTAGATTCTTATCAATGAATTTGCGTAGCTCTTCCATTTCACGTGGTGTCATAGAGTAAAGTCGAGGTTTAGGTAGTTGCACCCCAGGGAGAAAATCGATAGAGCAATCAGTAGCTCTGTGAGGAGGAAGTGAATCACAAGACCTTTCGCTAAAAGTGTCTTTCAGGTCCCAATATTCGTCAGGAATCTTGTCCTCTCCAGGAATGATTTCGGGTGGAGGAAGAGCTAATGTGGGGCCTGCAGCTTCTCTAACAGGAGTCAGATCAAGGGGAGAATCACGCCTGTGATTTGAAAGTGTAAAGGCATGTTCTGGTAGCAGTAAAGGTATACGCACCCACCCCTCTTTCCAGTTAATAAGGGGATTCCATTTACGAAGCCAGTTGATTCCCAAAATGACAGCATTATCAGCTATGGGAGCCACGATAAAATTAATAGTTTCATTATGTGTCTCACCAATAGAAACTTGAAGGGGCTCAGTAACAAAAGTTGCAGGATTTCCCCCCGCTACAGAGCCATCCATTTGGCAAAAAGCGATAGGTACTTTTAAATTCTTTAAATGAAATCCCATGGCGTAAACAAGATCTTGACTGATCAGACAACGGGAGCAACCGGAATCAATGAGAGCTTGCGTGTTGCAGCTACGGCCACTAGATGGAGCTATAAGCTTTAAATGAATATAAAGAGGCCCGGATCGGCGACTTACCAAATTATCGTCAGAGGAGGCGGAGTCTCCTTCCCAGTCATCGGGCTGGGCCTCAGGTTGGTCAGCGGAAAGGTCAAGTGGCTCCACCCCAGTCATCACTGGCCTACTGCGCACGCTTGGAGTTTTAGTTGGCCTTCTAGCCTCAGTAGAAGAATGTGGGCGTGGCGGTTGTTTTGATCTGCAGTTGTTCACTCAGTGCCCCTCCTTCCCACAGCGAAAACAAGAGCCTGGGCGAGCTGGAGTCGATCTCTGCTTAATGTCAGGGTCCGTTTCTTATAGTACTCAAGAAAGACCACACTTAAACATTGTTTGGAATGAATAAGGTTACTTTTACTGAATACCCAAGATTAACAGACCATAGTGAAGCAGAGAGTAACTAGTTTAGGCGCGAACAATGAGTATTATTGCTTAAGCCCACCCCAATAGCCCTAACCCCCTCTAGCATTGTCCAATGTACTTTCTTCTCCGACATCAGGTGGGCAGGTCATCACCAGCATGGAATGTGAGACCGTTAGACCAAAGATAACACCGGCCGGCAACATCTTCCACCAATCGTCCACCAGCGTTCATAATTGAAACCCTAGCGCCCCACCCTCCCCGTTTCCATGGCAGCCAAGCAGCATAAAAAGAAATCAGAACCGAAGGCTGACATGGCGTCTGCTTGGATAATGAAGGGTTGTTTGGGATCAGGATGCTTCAGCACCGGTTCCTTTGCAAACATTTCTTTTAGTATTTCTTTTAACAGGTTATGTCTCACTGTAGAGGTTGTCCTGGGCAGGGCTTTATCCCTGGGCCCCCTATCTTTAAGAGATCCATCATGGGTTTTCTAATCTTTGTGAAGAAAGGGATGAATTGTCTGTAGAGGTTTGCGAACATCTGTGGGTGTGAGGGGGTCGCCAGCCTAGGACAACTTGTACTTTGGCTGGGTCTATCTCTATGCCTTCATTTGACACTAGATAGCCCAGGAAGTCTAGCATTTTGATAGCGTGACATATAGGTTGGCTACCAGACGTTTTTCCAATACCAGGTGAACTAAGGGTATGTGGTCATTCATGGTCTCAGTGTAGATGAGGATGTTGTTCAGATAGACCAGTTCACTCACCATTGGGTCGGTTTTGCCCTCATTCTTGCTGTTGTAGGATTCCAGTGACTGGTCATCATTGCCTGGGGTTCCCCCTTCTTCAGATGGGTGAGGAGGGACCTCTGCAGCCTGTTGGGCCTTGTAAAATGTGTTGGTGGCATGCTTGGGGCCTTGCTCTGGTCATGCCCTGGGTAATGGCTCTGGCCTTGGTTTTGGGACTGGGGTTGCACATACTGATGCCATGTGGTCTATCCCCTGCATCTGTAACATTTCAGCAGGCCTTGTGGGAAGGCTGGTTTGGGGGCCAACTATGGTTCCCCGTTGACTGGGTGGTTTCTGGTTGGGTTGACCTTTCTCTTTAGTGTCCAGTTGCAATTTCATGTCGTTGGCAAGGAACCCACCATCAACTTTCATGGCTACTCAGTACTACTCAGAGAGCCAATTCAGGGTGTTCCGGTAAGTGGTTACCTGGGCGATTTGCTTTTCTAGGCTCATTCTGATAAAGAACACTAACAGCTGCTCTGGTATAGGAGGTAATTTTCCAATGACTCTCCTGAATACTATGTCCTGCAGTTGGGAGGGCTCTCCTCTTGTGGAGGGCTGCTAGCCATTCCCTTGCTTCTCCCTCTAGTCCAGTGGTGTCCAAACTTTTTTTCAAAGAGGGCCAGATTGGATGAAGTGAACATGGTGGAGGGCCGAACATTTTTCCGAACATTCTTTGAACCATTACAATTAAATGCAAATAAATTATTTTATGCCAAGTTAATTGCAAATGACATACTTTTCATTTCATAACATTAAGATCAACTGACAGTTGAGTTTTCATAATGTATTGAAAATAAATTTTAAAAAAACTTACCTACCCTTTCTCTCTTTCTCTCTTTCTTCCTCTCTCTCTCTCCATTTCTCTCGCTCTTTCTTTCTTTCTCTCTCTTTTTTTCTCTTTCTTTCTGTTTCTCTTTCTCTCTCTCTTTCTTCCTCTCTCTCTCCATTTCTCTCTCTCTCTTTCTCTCTCTCTCTTTCTCTTTCTTTCTGTCTCTCTTTCTATCTCTTTCTTTCTCTCTCTCTCTCTTTCTCTTTCTTTCTCTTTCTCTTTCTTTCTCTCTCTCTTTCTCTTTCTCTTTCTCTCTTTCTCTCTGTCACTCTGTGTGTGTGTCTGTCTGTCTCTCACTCACTTAATCAGTCTCTATCTATCTGTCTCTCCCTCCCTCTCTCTGTCTCTCCCTGTCTCTGTGTGTGTCACTCTCTCTGATTCTCTCCCTCCCTCCCTCTCTCTGTATATCTGTCTCTCCCTCTTTCCCCGTCTGTCTCCGATTCAATCCCTCCCGGTGTCATTCTCTATCTGTGTCTCTCTCCGTCTCTCTCCCTCCCTCTCTTTCTCTCTGTCTCTGTCTGTCTCTCTGTCTTTCCCTCCCTCCCCTTCTGTCTCTCTCTGTGTCTGTCAGTCACTCCCTCTCTCCCCTCTCCTCCCCTCCCCCACCCCGGGAAGCGTCTCCATCGCGGCTCCCTCCGGCAGGCACCAAGCGGACGTTCTGGGGCCGCGCGTTCACCTCCCTCCCAGCTTCGCAGCCCCAGAACGTGCAGCGATGGAGGCGCAACTGGCTTCCCTGCCTGACCCAGGCAGGGAAGCCGGTCGCGTCTCCATCATAGCTCCCTCCGGCAGGCACCAAGCGGACGTTCTGGGGCCGCATGGTCACCTACCTCCCAGCTTCGCAGCCCCAGAACTGTTGGAGGGCTGTTGGAGGGCCGTATTAAACCAACTCCCGGGCCGCAAATGGCCCGCGGGCCGGACTTTGGACATGCCTGCTCTAGTCCCTCTGCGATGGCATTCACTATGGCCCTGGAGAATGGGTAAAGGTGTCCCTAGTGTTCTAGGTGGATCTCAGCTGTCTCAAGGAATAGAACTAGATGGTCTGAGTCCCCATCAAATTTCCCCTCGAAGTGGGGTGGTTTATTCAGCACTACACCTCCATCCTGTCGGCCCTAGTAAACCTGTGGTTGATGTAGCTGGCCCCCTTCCTGAGCTGTAGTTTGGAGATAAGGAGGGGGTTGCCTACAGCATGGGAGTGTCACTGACTGCAGTCTCAGGCTCCGCCTTCTGGCAGAGGGAGAAGAGGGCTGCATTCCAGTCTGTGTCTCCTCACTTCAAAAGTATCAGCTGTCCCTCCTCCCTCTTTTGGCCAGCATGATGGACCCTCCTCACAAATCGTGGCTGGGTCAAATTCCTCCCTCAGTTGCTCTATGGAATTCCCCAGAGGGTCCATCAGGGGCTTTGGGAACCTAGCTTGTGCCCAGTCCAATCTCCAAGCACTCTTCCCAGTTTGCTAAGCGACTTTCCTTTTTCTGGGCATTGGAGGTGAGGGAACTCATTCTTAGCTACTTTAGGGATTATCTTCCACCAATACTCATCCCTTCTTGCTTCTGCTACTGGAGCAGCCATCTTAGCTTTGATGTCTGGAGAGAGCTGCACTCTGGTTGCAATCAGGCTGTTGTGTCCTGGGATTGCCAGGTTGGAAGAAATCTCTGCCTCCTTTTGGGTAGCTTGCAGTGGGCTTTCTTCAGATAGCCCGTCCTCTGCCATGGTTGTCTAAGTTTCCTTCCAAGCGCCCCAGATATTGGGGAGGGATCGGAAGGTCCAGGATTCAGGAAGCCTGGTAATGTTGATTGATTTTAAGAAGAGAGATGACCTGCTATCAAGGTTCCAACAGATACCCTAGTTCAGGGGTCTGCAAAGTCGGCTCTTTTAAGACTGGTGGACTTCAACTTCCAGAATTCCCCAGCCAGCATGGCTGGCTGGGGAATTCTGGGAGTTGAAGTCCACCAGTCTTAAAAGAGCCGACTTTGCAGACCCCTGCCCTAGTTAGTTCATGATTCTCAAGTCAAGTTTCAAAAGAAAACCAGTTATTTATTAGGAGCAGCATGTCGGCAGCTACTCGAGTGAGGTCAACTCTGTGGCACATAGTTTATGGTTCAACTTTGATTCTCTCCCCCCCCCCCTTTCAGTCTGTGTCATAAACCGCATTCTCCAATGAGGCACTTCCGCAGACTGTAGAAGTCAATACATCACAAGCCAGCTTTGGTAATCTGAGATCTGACCAGACTAGAAATGCTTTTGCAAGTTGACAATAATTCTAATATGTCAGAGTCTAAGCTTAAGATAAGTATAATCATGATTTTCTGGCCCTTAACATATAATAAAAAATAGAAATGCTTTATATGTTTCCTTTGATTTAATTCATATATATAGTAAATTGAAAAATGGATCATTTGTTTGTTTACTTGTTCATTTATGTTTTGAGGTCTTTTGACTAGAAGTAAAATTGAAATGAATTTATGCAGTTTATATTCAGACTGCTCATTTGAATCAATAGCAGATTGTATATACAGTATATGTGTGTGTATGTATATATATGTTATGTTTTTGAGCTGATCAATAAATAAGTCAGGGAGACTAGGATAGATCTATTTCGAGCTTATTAGCTCTCATCAGCTAGCCATACCCTTACTGGGATTCGAACCGGGGCTGTATTATATATATTTAAGATGGTTTGAGCACATAATTTAATGAACTCCACCCATTATGGTGTCCAAAACTACAGCCTTCCAAAGAAGGAAACAAAACTGCAATAATTGAAGTTAATATCTCATCTTGACTATCTATATACATGTTCAGTTTCTGATATCATGTTTCCCCCCCCCCCTAAAAAGGACATGTCCTGATACTAAGCCAACCAGGCATTTCAGGACATGGGCTAAAATAAGCACCCTCAACTCGCGAGAAGGTTTTTTTTACAAAGTGTTTTCCTAGACACAAAGGTGAGGAACACGATGGAGCTGGAAAGGTAAGACATGCTAGGGTGCAATTTGGGGGTTGGCAGGTGGGTCAGGGATGGGGTGGGGCAGACGCTCCTACAACCCACCCATTCCCAGTTGGAACAGCAAATCTCTGCTACCTGCTGAAGGATAAGGTGGCGGGAACCAAGCACCTTCCTGTGCTTTGAAAGCAACTTTACCTGGGTGCTGGTGCAGGGACTGGTGATGGACGTGGCCTCCGCCAGCATGAGGGTGTTAGTGGTGCCAACCTCCTGCAGGCTGGGCAGACGGAGGTGCTGAGATTGGCTGTGGGTGGCTGCCATCTGCTTCATTATCAGCACCATGTTCTGGCACTGCTACAGAGCCACCTAGAAATCCAAGCCCTTCTTGCCTGCCCCACTTGCCACCTGCTACCTTCCAGAAAACAATAAGCGCCCCCCGCTTCAAGGCCATATTTTGGGGGTCAAAAGAGAATATGACCCTTTCTTGTTTTTGGGTAAGAATGGTATATCCTTCAGAAACTGAACATGAATGTCCATTTGGCAGGATTTACAAAACCATAGAGTTAATTATTGAATCTGTAAAATCTAATATAATCACTATTGCTAAAATTCCATTCCATTGACGATCACTTTACTTTAAACCATTTGATTATTTTATATGTCTTTCTTGGGAAAGTTATGAATGATTGGTCATTATCAAAAGTTAACCATTAATCATTTGAAATTATAGGATTTTTACTCACCAAGTACTTCACCTACCAACAAAATCCTTAAAAACGATTAATAGCTGAACTAATAAACCACTAAATAAATATACAACAAATGCATTCTTTTCCAGTCAATTTAAAAAATGATTCCCTGTGGATAATAGTATCTAAATTCTATAGAGATAAATTGATTTCAGTTTATTTTTTTCTTTATGAAATATAAATTGCTTCTTGTAAGCTACCAATTTATAATTTTCTAAGAATACACATTGTAATAATGAAATACTGTATTTTTCAAAGTATAAGATGCACCTTTTTTCCTCTAAAAAGAGGATGAAAATCTGGGTGTGTCTTATACACTGAATACAGCATTTTCTTTGCTTCCCGTAGCCCCACCCCTTCATCAAAATGGCCGTGCATAGCCTTATTTCAAAGAGTTCCTGGGGGCTGGGGAAGGCAGAAATGAGCAAAAAGTGGCTGTTTTTTGCTCAATTTTACCCCACCCCCACCCCCCAGGAGCACTCTGTAAGCCTCCATAAGGCTATGCATGCAATTCTTTTGACACAAAAAGCCAGTTTTTTGCTTGTTTTTGTCCCCCATCCCATCCCCCAGGAGTATTCTGCACCCTGCCCAAGGCTATCCGTGTCTCTCTTTTTTGAAGCAAAACAGGCCCATTTTCTCAAAAAATGGGCCGTTTTGGGGAGGTTTGCAGAGTGCAAAAACATTTTCCCCCTTTTCAGAAAGCTGTTTATTTAGAGTGGTTGATGAGAATTACATTGGTTAAGTGCTGTGCCAGCAGTTTTAGGTGCTACAGGTTGTCAGTGATTTCCTTCTCTAGCACATGGGTAAATACACCTAGAAACATCTAACTACCTACCTACTCTCTCTCTCTCCCTACCTATCTACTGTATTTCTCTCTCTATATTTCACTCTCTCTCTCTCTCTACCTACCTACCTATCTTCACACACTTTCTCTCCCTACATACCTACTGCATTTCTCTCTCTCCCCATCTCTCTCTCTCTCTCTCTCTCTCTCTCTCTCTCTCTCTCTCTCTCTCTATCTATCTATCTATCTATCTATCTATCTATCTACTTACCTACCTACCTACTCTCTCTATTTATTTATTTATTTATTTATTTATTTATTTATTTATTTATTAAATTTTTATACCACCCTTCTCCCTTGTGGGACTCAGGACGGTGAACAGGCATAATAAAACCACAAAACATCAATATACAATATACAAAATACTTTAAAAATCAATTAAATTCTCAGATAAAATCGATCAAAATCACCAGGCCGGCCGCACGGAATAAGTGCATTTTCAAGGCCTGGTGGAAGAGGCATAGGTCAGTGATCGTACGAAGGTCAGAGTGTAGGTCGTTCCAGAGGGCAGGAGCTGCCACATAGAAGGCTCTCCCCCTGGGGGTCACCAGCCAACATTGTTTGGCCGATGGTACCCTGAGGAGGCCTTCTCTGTGGGAGCGAACTGGTCGGTGGGAGGTATTCAGTAGCAGGATGCGGTCCTGGAGGTAGCCAGGTCCGATGCCATGGAGCGCTTTAAAGGTGGTTATCAGCACCTTGAAGTGTACCCGGAAAGCCACAGGCAGCCAGTGCAGCTCGCGCAGGAGGGGTGTCACCTGGGAGCATCTTGGGGCTCCCAGAATCCCCCGCGCAGCCGCATTCTGCACCAACTGGAGCCTCCGAGCAGCCCCATGTAGAGAGCATTGCAATAGTCCAGGCAGGAGGTGATGAGGGCTTGAGTGACCGTGCGTAGAGCATCATGATCCATAAAGGGGCGCAACTGGCAAACCAAGTCCTCCTACCTATCTAGTGTATTTCTCTATTTTTCTCTCTATCCCTCTACATATCAACCTACCTACTCTCTCTCTCTATTTCTTTCTCTCTCTACCTACCTATATACACTCCCTCTCCCTCCCTCCCTCCCTCCTTACTGTATTTTTCTCTCTCTCTATTTCTCTCTCTCTCTCTCCCCCTCTATCTACCTATGTACTTTTTAAAAAAAAATTGCCTCTTCAAAACCTGGGTACGTCTTATAGTCCGGTGCATCTTATACTCCAAATAATATGGTATACCTGATGTTTTTTCCCCCCAGGTAATTTGTACATAGTAAGATGAAAGCAGAAACATCTAATATTCTTTTTCTTTTGTTCTCTGATTTTGAATGTACTTTTCAAATATAAAAAAGTAGAAAAATGAAATTGTATAATTAAGGCAATTATTATGATGTCCCCTGACTTTGTGTCTTTACATTCTAAATACAGTTTAATTTGAATTTCAGGCACCTTTCTAACTTTAATTATAACCTTGTCAAGACATATATTAAATATGTGGCTAATATGACATAGAGTAACTTTTGGTGAGGTAGGTTTCATAAGAATTTGATAAACAATTCTAATTTCTTTACCAAGAAAACTCCCACCAGGAAGTAATAAAAATTGCTTAAAACTGGATAGTATTTTATCCAGAACTTTTATTGTGACCCACCCCCATCTCTCCTTCCATTGTTCTCTTATACAACTTTTTTTGTTCTGAGATCATTCTTTCCAAACAATATTTTTTTAAAGAATTATTTCAGGAGATTAATTTCTCCTTACTATTTTTTATTTGAGTTCTCCCATTGATAATCATCCCAAAAGCAGTTTACCCTTGCAATTTTACCTGTGATATTTATGCAATCTAATGTTGGTTTAATAAAATATAGTTTCAAAGTCATAGAAAGCCTTGGAAAAGCAAATTTATATTTAAGCATTATATTTTCAGTTCTGTACAGCTATATTTTTCTCTGTTTGAGGATTTCATCTATCTGCAAACTTACGATATTTTACTTAATAGAATGTTTTCTATACTTAATAAAATTCAAGTTATATGCATTTGTTGTTTACCATTTATTATTGCTTCTATCTGTACCACTATCTTATTAGACTTACTAAGTAAAAGATCCTCATTTCACAAATAATTTTGAATATTTTGTGGGTGAGTGGGCTTTTTGTAAAGCTTATAACAATGTAGTACTTATTTCACAGATGCCTGTATATTCTTCTTCTGGTCAATACCCTACCTCAGCAACCCTATGGCCTCAATACAGTACATAACCAAGTCCCCAGACATCACAGTCTACACAGCAAGCAGATATATGCTTACACAATTTGATTCTTCAGTTAGGGATCTGGATGAATTTTACATGTGCCCATGCAATTCTGTGTTAATTAATCACCCCATGACTACCTCCAACTCCATTTACATTTCTTAGCTGACCAAATCTCTGAAAAAAAATTGATCCTAAAACACTATAACAAAATCTTTATTAATATATATGTAAATATAAGTATATATGGTTAGGAAGAATGGGAATTGTATTAAAATATTAGGCAAATGAGCTACTATAAAATATTATTGATATAATTATGATAGCTACGAGTATATTCTTCTACTTTCATGTAGAGTCTTTGTTTAGTCTTTGACTTCAAAAATATTTTCTTCCATTTATAATTTCTTCAGTTTAAACTAGTATTAAATCAAGGCTACCATATTTTTCAAAGTATAAGATGCACCTTTTTACTCTAGAAAAGAGGGTGAAAATCTTATACTCCGAATGTAGCTGGCTGGCTGGTCTGAAAAAGGGGCAGGTGAATCTGGCACTGCAGAGATCGTGATGGCTGGAAAAGAGAGAGGATTTGCTTTCTGGACTCGACTCGGCTCGACTCCCAGGAGGGCTTACGGGGTGGTGGCGGTGGCGGTGGCAGCGGCTACTCACATTGCTGGGGAATGAAATTGTGGCCATTATCTCCCCTGAGCTGCTCGCTGAATCTTTGAGTCATCTTTCGCTTGCAGGAGGAGGAGGAGCAGGAGGAGGGCGAGGGCGGAGTGTACCAAAGACTTTGAGTAACTGGGAAAGAAAGCCGTGCTTGGAATCTGCTGGAAACTGCCGCTCGAAAAGCACGCCTTTCTTTCCCAGCTTTGGTTTAAAGAGGCACTGATTTAAGTTGCCCTCCTCCTCCTGCTGCAAACGAAAGGTGGTCAGAGATGGTAGATTTCTCAGAATGCTTGTTTGAGAAGTTAAAGACCTGAAACGGGGACAATCAAGCTTGATTCAAAGGGTTTTGGCTGCTGAGAATCTGGAGAGATTGGGGGGGGGGGGGAGTCTAGTTTTCTGACAAAAGTCTTAGAAAGTCGTAGAAAGATTGTTCCTCTTTCCTTCCCTTCCTCCCCCCCCCGCCTCCTCCCCAATCTTTCCCGGATCTTGCTATTGTTCTCAGTTATTGTATCTCTTCACAGTATGATAGATCCGGGCGGCTTTGGGGAGGGGTGGAGGAAGGGAAAAGAAACAATATCCACGAAGGCTTTTCTTAGGACCCTAGATCTCCACTTTCTCTCCGGAAAACAAGCACGGGATGGAAAGGAAACTTTGGAATACAGGAGCACCGTATTCCTGGAGCCTGGCAACTGCCGCATTCCAAGGTTTCCTTTCCATCCAGCGCTTCTTTCACCAGCCAAAATCCCAACGATGCCAATAGCTTTTTTTGGAGAGAAAGTGGAGATTTAGGGTCCTGAGAAAAGTCTTCGTGCAGAGGAGATTTGTCCTCTTCCCTTGCTCCCCCCCCCAAATCTCTCTGGATCTGGCATTCAGTGCTTATTGCTACTGCTGCTATTGAGCCCAGCTACCTATCTTTTTGCTGCATGACAGATCCGGGTGGATTTGAGGTGTGTGTGCGAGAGAGACAAAGCAGCCTCGTTTCCTTTATGCTTCCCTTTTGCTGCTCAGGTGCCTGCGAGGAAACATTAATCCAAGTGGAAAGGATCCCCACCCCTCCTCATCCAATGGGCCATTCCCAGCCAAGCACAGCAGCCGCCATTCAGCAGCCCCTGCATGTCTTTCCCTCCTTGCTGAAGAGAAAAGTTGATTTGAGATCGATAAAAGCCTTACTCTTTAAGAAGACCAAGCTCCCACACTTCCCATTTTTGCCCTCCCTGGCCCCCAGGAGCACCCTGCAGGCATTCCAAACCATTTGCACACCCCATTTTTTGTGAAAACGGCTGTTAGTCATGGGGGATTTCAACCTGCCATCGGTCGGTGAGACATCTGAGATGGCCCGGGAGTTCATGGCTTCCATGATGGCCATTGACCTGACCCAGTTAATTCACAACCCCACCCACATTGGAGAACACACTCTGGATCTAGCTTTTGTCTCTGGCCAGTGGTTGAGTGATCTTGGTTTAGGGGAAATAGTCATTGAACCCTTGTCATGGTCAGATCACGCCCTCCTTCGACTTGACTTTCCAACCACTGCACCCCACCACGGGGAGGCGGAACTGGAATCGGTGAGATGGTTCCGCCCCAGGTGCCTGATAGACCCTGAGAGGTTCCAGACGGAGCTTGGGGCGATACCTGAGACCCTGACCAGCGACTCAGCTGAAGTCCTGGTGGCTGCCTGGAATAATGCGGCCACAGGGGCCTTGGACCGTGTCGTACCTTTGCAGCCTCTTGCCCGGCGCCGAACAGTCTTGGCTCCTTGGTTCTCTGAGCAGCTGAGGGTGATGAAGCATCGGAAAAGATGCCTAGAGAGCGGTTGGAGGGCCACCTGCTCCGAATCTGACAGGATATAGGTAAGGTCTTATTTAAAGACCTACCTGGTGGCAATAAGAGCGGCAAAACGCAACTATTTCTCCGCTCTTATCGCATCTGCAGATAACTGCCCAGCCGCCCTTTTTAGGTTGACCCGCTCTCTTCTCCACCTGGAGGCATGGGATGTTCCCTTACAGGGTCGAGCGGAAGATTTTGGGCATTATCTGCATGATAAAATCGATCAGATTCGGGACGGGTTGGAATCTGACTGGACTAGTTCAGACGGGTTGACTGAGGCAGGTCTTGAGAATGTTACCTGGGAGGAGTGCGATCCTGTGACTCCTGAGGACATGGACAGGATATTGGGGCGGCTGAGCGCCACCACATGTTTATTGGACCCGTGTCCCTCCTGGCTGGTACTGGCCTCCCGGGAGGTTACACGAGGCTGGCTCCAGGGAATTCTCTGAGTGAGGGGTGAGGGGTTCTCTGAGTGAGGGGTGAGGGGTTCTCTGAGTGAGGGTTTTTTGCCGGCCGCCTTGAAAGAGGCAGTGGTGAGACCCCTTCTCAAGAAGCCATCTCTGGATCCGGCTGTTCTGGCCAACTATCGTCCTGTCTCCAACCTTCGGTTCATTGCGTAGGTTGTTGAGAATGTGGTGGCGCGACAGCTCCCTCAGCACCTGGATGAAGCTGTCTATCTGGACTCACGCCAGTCCGGCTTCCGGCCCGGGCACAGCATGGAGATGGCATTGGTCGCATTGGTCGATGATCTCTGGAGGGCTCGGGATAGGGGCTGTTCCTCTATCCTGGTCCTATTAGATCTCTCAGCGGCTTTTGATACTATCGACCATGGTATCATGCTGCGCCGGTTGGCGAGGTTAGGGGTGGGGGGCACTGTTCTATGGTGGTTCTCCTCCTATCTCTCTGATTGGACGCAGTTTGTGTTGGCATGGGGGCAGAGGTCAACTTCAAGGTGCCTCACCTGTGGGGTTCCACAGGGGTTTGTCCTCTCGCCCCTCCTGTTCAACATCTATGTGAAGCTGTTGGGTGAGATCATCTGTGGTTTTGGGGTAGAGTTCCATCAGTATGCTGATGATACTCAGCTGTACATCTCTACCCCGGACCACCCCAACGATTGCCGTGGAAGTGATGTCCCGATGTCTGGAGGCCGTGCGAGTCTGGATGGGGAGGAACAGGCTTCAACTCAACCCATCCAAGACCGAGTGGCTGTGGCTTCCATGGTATAGCCAGTTGACACCATCTCTGGCTATTGGGGGCGAGTCACTGGCCCCCAAAGAGAGGTTCGCAACTTGGGTGTCCTCCTGGACTCTTGGCTGTCTTTAGAAGAGCACATGACAGCCATGGCCAGGGAGGCCTTTTATCAGGTTCGCCTAATATACCAGTTGTGTCCCTTTCTGGATCGTGACGCCTTACGCACTGTCACTCAAGCTCTTGTCACCTCCTGCCTGGACTACTGTAATGCTCTCTACATGGGGCTTCCCTTGAGATGCACCCGGAGGCTCCAGTTAGTTCAGAATGCGGCCACGGGGGTGATTTTGGGAGCGTCTAGATGCTCCCATATGACACCTCTCCTGCGTGAGCTTCACTGGCAGCCTGTGGCCTTCGGGGTGCGCTTCAAGATTCTAGTGACCACCTTTAAAGCACTCCATGGCAAGGGACCTGGTTACCTGCAAGACCGCCTCCTGCTGCCAAATACCTCCCACCGACCAGTCCGCTCCCACAGAGAGGGCCTCCTCAGGGTGCCGTCGACCAGGCAATGTCAGCTGGCAACCCTCAGGGGGAGAGCCTTCTCTGTGACAGCTCTCGCCCTCTGGAATGACCTCCCCCCTGAATTACGCACGATCACAGACCTATGTCTCTTCCGTTGGGCCCTGAAGACACATCTATTTTGTGCAGCCGGCCTGTCATAATCTTTTAATTGGGTTGTTAGTATTGGGTGTTATAATTAAGAGGCCAAACTATTTAATATTTATTAATATTCTATTTTAACTTTTGTATTTCTTCTTTTTATTGTGGCTGTTCACTGCCCTGAGTCCTGAGAGGGAGAAGGGCGGTATATAAATTAAATAAATGAAATAAATAAATGAAATTTCTGTATCTGTTTATGAATTCAGTCTCAATGTATGTCCCTGCAGTGATGTTCAGTTGGAAGGGAGGCCGTTACACTGTAAGAGAGTGAGTAGCAGGTCTCACAGTGAACCGGTCTCTTTTCTTACTGTGTCACATTTCTCCCAATAACTATGATTGACATAGGGAACAAGCTACTAATGTATGTTAATTGTATTATTTTGTTAGATGTTCATTATATTTTATTATTACTAAGCTTGGGAACAAACAGTAATATTTAGTTGTATTGTTTTCAAATTTCCATAACTCCCAAATATTTCACTCACTAGAACAAGATTTTCAGTTATCTAGGTAGCTACTATAGTATAATTCTAAACTTCTAATTTTTCAGTGAATTAATATTGTATCTATAAGAAGCTTTAATAAGTAGGAATATAAACTATAAGTCTAGAAGAACTTAAAACATTATCCAATCGGCCTTCATGTACGTATTATATAATTGCTATGTTAAACAGGCCAAACAAATGTTTATAATTCATATGTAAGATAATAATTTGTCATGATCCTCACATTTCTCTTATTTCCATATAGAATAGAATTCTTTACTGGCTGTGTGATTGGGCACACAAGGAATTTGTCTTTGGTGCATATGCTCTCAGTGTAAATTTAAAAAATAAGATACATTCATTTCAATTTCAATTTTCAATTTTATTCGATTTATAAACCGCACCAATCTCCGTCGAGACGGACTCTGGGCGGTGCACAGGGAAATTAAAAACAACAATACATAAATAACAACGTTACAAAAGTTAAAAAGAAATTAAATTATGTGCCTGTGCTAAAATTTCCAGTTAAAACCTATCAAATCCTTATTCAAATGTAACTGAAGCTCTATCGGGCCAAGACCTGAGTTCTAAGGTAGTCCAGCTTGTTGGAAGAGATGTGTCTTGAGTGAGCGGCGGAAGAGGGGAAGGTCCGTGATGGTGCGTAGTTCGCGGGGCAGGTCGTTCCAGAGGGCAGGCCCTGCCACAGAGAAGGCTCTACCTCTGGCCGTCGCCATCCGGCATTGACCGGCGGTCGGCACCCTGAGGAGGCCCTCCCTGTGGGAGCAAATCGGTCGGTGGGAGGTATGTGGCAGGAGGCGGTCCCGCAAGTAACTAGGCCCCGAGCCATGGAGGGATTTAAAGATGGTAACAAGCACCTTGAAGCGCACCCGGAAGGCTACCGGTAGCCAGTGCAGCTCGTGCAGGAGAGGTGTTACATGGGAACTTCGGGATGTTTCCAGAATCCCCCGCGTGGTTGCGTTCTGGACTAACTGGAGCCTCCGGATGCACCTCAAGGGGAGCCCCATGTAGAGAGCATTGCAATAGTCAAGGCGGGATGTCACGAGTGCTTGCGTGACTGTGCGGAGGGCATCCCGGTCCAGAAAGGGACGCAACTGGCGTACCAGGCGAACCTGGTAGAACGCCCCCCTGGTCACGGCTGCCACATGGTCATCCAGAGACAGCCGTGAATCCAGGAGAACACCCAAGTTGCGAGCCCTTTCCACGGGGGCCATTGACTCGCCCCCGATAACCAGCAATGGAACTAGCTGGCTATGCCGGGACGCCAGAAACCACAGTCTTGGACGGGTTGAGCCGGAGTTTGTTACTTCCCATCCAGAGCAGCACGGCCTCCACACACCGGGACATCACCTTGACATCGTTGGGGTGGCCGGGGGTAGATATGTACAGCTGAGTGTCATCAGCGTACTGATGGTACTCTACCCCACAACCACGGATGATCTTGCCCAGCGGCTTCATGTAGGTGTTAAACAGGAGGGGTGAGTGGACCGACCCCTGAGGCACCCCGCATGTGAGCGGCCTCGACGTCGACCTCTCCCCCCCTGTCAACATGAATTGCAACCGACTGGAGAGGTAGGAGGAGAACCACTGCAAAACAGTGCCCCCCAATCCCAACCCCTCCAGCCGTGTAATAGGATACCATGGTCGATGGTATCAAAAGCCGCTGAGAGATCTAATAGGACCAAGATAGAGGAATAACCTCTATCTCTGGCCCTCCAGAGATCATCTACCAACGCGACCAATGCCGTCTCAGTGCTGTGCCCGGGGCGGAAGCCGGACTGGCGCGGGTCTAGATAAGCAGTTTCCTCCAGGTGTCAAGGGAACTGTTGTGCCACCACACTCTCAACAACCTTCACCGCAAAGCGAAGGTTGGAGACCGGATGGTAATTAGATAAAACATCTGGGTCCAGGGAGGGCTTCTTGAGGAGGGGTCTCACCACTGCCTCTTTCAAGATGGCTGGCACATATCCCTCGCTCAGAGAAGCGTTAACAATTCCCTGGAGCCAGCCTCGTGTCACCTCCTGGGAGGCCAGTACCTGCCAGGAGGCACACGGGTCCAATAAACATGTGGTGGCATTCAGCCGCCTCGGCAACCTGTCCATGTCTTCGGAAGTAACAAAGTCAAACTCATCCCATGAAATGGTCTCAAGACCCACCTCAGACAGACCGCCCAGATCCATCGAAGTGGAGGCCAGGTCATCCCGGATCCGAGCGATTTTATCCTGCAGATAAATTCCAAATTCCTCTGCTCTGCCCTGCAAAGGAGCTTCCCGCGACCCTTGATGGAGAAGGGAGCAGGTCACTCTAAACAGGGCGGCAGGGCGGTTATCTGCGGATGCGATAAGGGTGGCGAGATGAGCATGTTTCACCATCCTTATTGCCACAAGGTAGGTCCTTAAATAGGACCTCGCCTGTGTTCGATCGGATTCAGAGTGAGTGGATCTCCACCTGCTCTCTAGCGTCTCTTGCGGCGCTTCATCACCCTCAGCTCCTCAGAAAACCAAGGTGCGAGGGTGGATCGGCGGCGCGTGAGAGGCTGCAAGGGCACGACCCGGTCCAAGGCCCCCGTGGCGGCACTATTCCATGCTGCCACTAGGCCCTCAGTCGAGCCGCGGGTTAGGGTTACAGGTATAGGCCCAAGCTCCGTCTGGAACCTTTGAGGGTCCATCAGGCACCTGGGGCGGAACCATTTCGGTGTCTCTGGTTCCGCCTCATTCATCAAGAATCATAAGGTACAAGGGTGGGAGGAGCCTGTGTCATGTCGATACAACGTGGCGTCTCAGCGCTCTGAGACTTCTGTTGACACTTTTGCCACCCCTTGGTCCATTCGGACCTAAACCGTCCTGGAGGGATGGCGACAAGGAAGACTAAGTCTTGCTGGTCACAGGGTTACCGCAAAACCTCTGTTTGACCCAAGGGAAGAGCTTCTGCAAGGCGGCAAACAGGCAGCCCCCAGGGCTGACAAAGACAGGGCAGCTCTGGAAGGAAGGAAGCTGAAAGGAAAAGTGCAATGCCGGGAAGGCATATTTTTTTTCTTTTGAAACATTTTGCTTAAAGAAACTTAAAGAAAGATGGATGTAAGAGGAGAAATCTCCCCAGAAATACGTCTGATATTTAAAGACAAACAACGTGTAATGACAGAAACTGGGCAGTGGTATTATTTGAGAGCTATACTGAACAATAAAGTGCAAAAAGAAGTCTATAAGAAACCTAGAAAGAAGAATAAAAAGAGACTGGAGCCACAAATGGCAAGAGAGATAAGTTCACCTCTCTACTGGAAAGACACTGATTGATAATGAAAGTTGCCATCCTTTGATGATTAATAAGTCAAAATTTAGTATGTCATAGAGTGTTTTAGATTATCACTGAAGGACTATTAGTTAGTAAATAATTATCTACAACAAGAGTAACTAATAATAATGGTATAGTTTAATGATATATATCTATGTATCTATGTGAGTATGTATGTATGTATGTATGTATGTGTATGCATCAGTATGAGGTTGGACACAAACAATAAGACTTTTAACCATGAAGAAATGTTGATGAATATTCTCTAACAAAATAAGGGAGAATTTTAACAAACTTTAGACTGTTTTAGATTGTTATTGAAGAATTACCAGTTAACAAACAATGAGTTATAATAAGAATTATGGAATAATAATACAATGAATATATATATGTTCGAATCCCAGTAAGGGGTATGGCCAGCTGATGAGAGCTAATAAGCTCAAAATAGATCTATCCTGGTCTCTCTCTAATTTAATTTATTGATCAGCTCATAAAACTAACACACATATCTAAAAAATTACACAACGTAATTCTTGGCTTGCTGTCTAGATGGTCTCTGGTGATGAGCCGAAAGGCAGGAAAGGAAACAGTATGTCTCCTCCCTTAATTGGGGCCTAATAACAGGTTGTTGTGAAACAATTATCTATACTAATATTCCCTGTCTCAGCTGATGCAATAAGGGGAACCGGCTTGGCTAAAGTGCTAGGCTCCCTGCCTAGCATGCAACACAGTCCCGGTTCGAATCCCAGTAAGGGGTATGGCCAGCTGATGAGAGCTAATAAGCTCGAAATAGATCTATCCTGGTCTCTCTCTAATTTAATTTATTGATCAGCTCATAAAACTAACACACATATCTAAAAAATTACACAAAGTAATTATTTATTTATTTATTTATTTATTTATTTATTTATTTATTTATTTATTTATTTATTTATTTATTTATTTATATATATATGTTAGTTTTATGAGCTGATCAATAAATAAATTAGAGAGACCAGGATAGATCTATTTCGAGCTTATTAGCTCTCATCAGCTGGTCATACCCTCTACTGGGACTCGAACCGGGGTTGTATTGCATATAAGGCAGGAGCCTAGCAATTCAGCCAAGCCGGCTCTCCCTTATTGCATCAGCTGAGACAGGGGTATTTAGTATAGATAATTCTTTTTCACAACATCCTGTTAAGAGGCCTCAATTAAGGGAGGAGACATACTATTTCCTTTCCTGCCTTTCGGCTCATCACCAGAGACCATCTAGACAGAAAGCCAAGAGTTCTGTTGTGTAAATTTTTTTAGATATGTGTGTTAGTTTTGCATCAGCTGAGACAGGAGGGTTAATATCTATAATTATTCCACAACACCCTGTTAGGGCCCCAATTAAGGGAGGAGTCCTTGACCCTTGGCTGGCTTGATGAACCCTTGTGCTAGGTTTTGTCTCTCTATATATGAATTTTGTCTCTCTAGGTTTTGTCTCTCTATATATGAATTTCTTACATTTCCTGGGACATCATGGCATACAGTTTGGGTTTGGGTAGTTTTGCCCCAGGGATGATTTTGATGGCACAATTTGCCTCATGGTGGGGGGGGGGCACTCAGTCTCACTGAATACTTCTGCAAAGTTCTGCTATTCCCCTGGGATCTGTTCGGTCTCTGGGGTTTCATCGGATGTGGCTCCCAGATGGTCTGGTGAACTCTTTTGTGGGGGTTTCCTGCTTGGGTGCTATTTCTGCTTGCTGGCATGGAATGGGTTGGGTCCCCTTTTCTATCCTAATGACTGCATCTGTCATTTTGGGGACTATTATGAATCAAATTACTTCCCAGTGATCCACTAGCACTAGTCTCACTGGTTCTGAGTTCCCTTCAAGCATCACCGATATTTAAAATCAAGATTTGGCTGTCTGTGAAGTTTCCTAATGATGCCATAACTGATTCATAATAATCGAGACAATGTTTTAATACAAAAACCAGTGATTTATTGATAGCTTCATTAGGGAAAATTTATTCGGAGCCAAATCTTTGCCCCGTTTATCTGTTTCTGAACTTTATCCCAATCCTTCCCTCCCCTCAGTCTGTGACATAAATCACGATATTCAATAGATCCACCTCTCCCATCCCGGCAACAGTAATCTGAGAACCAATTCCAGCTGACAGTATTTGTGGAATTTACTCCCACTCATTCTGTCCCCATGACAACATGGAGAGTTGACATCATGTCCAGGATGCCAGGGTTCTGTAGATATTTTCATGGCCCTCTTCTTGACTTGTACAGTGTACAGGTCCTCAATGGAAGGCAGATTGGTAGTAATTGTTTTTTTTCCTGCAGTTCTAATTATCCTCTGAAGTCTGTGTCTGTTGGGTTGCAGAATCAAACCAGTTATAGAGGTGCAGATGACAGACTCAATAATTCCTCTGTAGAACTGTATCAGCAGCTCCATGGGCAGTTTGAGTTTCCTGAGTTGACACAGAACATTCTTTGTTGTGCTTTTTTGATGACATTTTGATGTTAGGTGTCCATTTTAGGTCTTGAGATACTATACTGCTTTGAGTGACTATTATTAAGAGCATAAGTAACATACCATTTCCCCTCACTCTTTATATTCTAAATTTCTCAAAAAGTGCAAATATTCATTTGCTCAAAAACAAAATCTCATTTTTCTTTCCTTTTTTCAAAAGCATTATTCTAATTTCTCACACACATTAGATATTTCAACCTCAGCATGAAATAAAAATGTTATTAAAAAGACATTTTACTGTGTTATTTTAATTCATAGGTAAAAGTTAAATTGTGCATCAATCATGGAATTTTTATCAAGTGCATATGATTCATTCTTTACAATTATAATTTTAAAAGGTTATGCAATCATTATGAGTAAAAATCCTGCCTGTTTCTATATTTGCATTTTATTTACTATGATTTATTGTAATCTAAATGAAATATAGTACATTGTATACAGTTATGAGGATCATCTTCTCTCAATTTTCTCCCAATTTCTAAAACAATTTTCAGATTAGTATATAAAACTCCTGAATCTTGAAAAATGTCTACTAGTATAGAGTGATATTTCTCAATCTTGCCAAGTTTAAGATATATGGGCTTTAGCTGGCTTGTGGAATTCTGAGCGTTGAAATCACATATCTTAAAGTTCCCAAGATTGAGAAACATTTGCACTATATAAAAGGAATTTCCCATTACCTACCTCCAGATTTATTTATTTTAATTTACCATCTTCAATTCCTTCAGTTGATCCTGGCCATGTTTAACTTCTGAACCCAGAGAAAATCAGCCTCTACTACTACACAGAGTTTTATTTATTATGTTGTCAGTTATCTATTTTTTTTTCTTTAGAAATTATTTGATTCTCATAATGTCTGAATTTTTGCAGAAGAAATAAGATTACTTCTTCTCTTAGGACTACTGCCTTTCTCTTAGGACTAATTAGGACTACTGCCCTTTGGAAATGCTTTTTAAAACTTTTAACATATATTGTGTGTTAAGCATCCAAGTAATATGTTCCCTGACAGTTAGAGAATGGCAAGCCTGAAGTACCATTAAAGTCCTTTATTAGGAAACCTAAAAATCTAAGAAAATAATAGACAAAGACTACAATAAAATATGGCTGAACATATGTCATCTTCAGGGTCGACATTGTGCTGAGTGGGATCACACACATGCAGAAAGAAACATATTCTAGTTTGCATAGAACTTACTTGATAACTCTGGATATCACTATTGTCTGTCATGCAATAGTTTCTGTTTTCAGAATGATAAACCAGCCTTAAAACTACTTTGCTTTTTATCAGTTCTGTATATAAAATTCCAAGAATCCATTACAGAAAAGCATTTCTAAATGTCTAAGCAAGACTTCAAGTCACCATGTCCTGCTTAGCAAGGATTTCAATCACTGCAAAAAATGGTCTAGCAACTGAAGCCCCCAATTATAATTTCTGTGTACAAAATGTTTCATAAACTATTGAATGAAATATTTATTTGATTACATGTGTGCAGAAATCAGATTTAAATCTTTGGAATATACCGTATTTATCGGCGTATAACACGCACAGGCGTATAACACGCACCTTCATTTTAAGAGGGAAATTTCAGGGGAAAAAATTAAATTTCAAATAAAGAACTTTGAAGCAAAATAAGGGTAGCTCAGAACTTTTTTTAATTAATATTATTACCACTTATAAGGTAAATAATGTAAAAGGACAGTAAAAGCAACTGTTTTAACAAAGAAACTTGGATATTCTGTTTTTACAAAAGTTTACTCAGAAATCGCTATCCCCTCCCTTCCTGTCTCTCTTTGTCATTCTCTCTGTGTCTGTCAGATTCTGATTCCCTTCCTCCCTCCCTCCCTCCCTCCCTCCCTCCCTCCCTCCCTCCCTCCCTCTCTCTCTCTCTCTCTCTCTCACTCTCTCTCTGGCGGGCAGGCAGGAAAGCAAGCAAGGCGGCTGGAGGAGGAGGAGGAGAAGTAGGAGGAGATGACGGGCACGGAGGCACGGAGCTCTTCCCCGCGGAAGAGGAAAGAGCCACCGAGTCAGTGAATGAGTCTGGGAAGCCAGAGATAGCAAAAAGAAAAAGAAAAAGAAAAAAAGGAGGGTGGAAGAAAACTGATCCGGACTCTTGTTAGCGAGAGGGAAAAAGAAAAGAAAAAAAAGAGCGCTCGCAAGGGGAAAAGCATTCAAGGAAGAGATGGCGAGAGAGGTTTAAGAGAATCTTCACGTTGTCCTCGAGAAATTCAGGGATTTAAAGTTTAGGGTCGCCAAACTGCTCTTTGCTTTCCTCCCACCCCGCCACATCTTTTCGATGGCTGTAATATCTTCTGGCTGTTTTTAATTTCATCTGTCTCCCCCCCTCCCCTCCCCGGGAAGAGGGAGGGAGAAAGAGCAGCTTTTCTTGGGTCGAATTTATTTTTCTTCCACCGAAGGGGGCATGTCCATCGGTTCTTCTGACAGCTTTCCCCCCCTCTTGCTCCTACAAGGAAGCCAACCCGAGGATAATCTTGAAATACACAAGTTCCCCCGGATTTGCTGCTGTGGGCGCTTCCTTCTCCGCTGGCTTCTCCCCTTTCCCCACTTCCCGGCTGTTTCCAAACCTCGGGAGCTCGCCGAGGGGCAATAGCGGCGGCGGCGGCGAAACAGCCGGGAAGTGGGGAAAGGGGGGAAGCCCCTCGACCTTGCTCTATCTGCCAGCGGAGAAGGAGGCGCCCACCGCGGGGAAGAGCTCCGTGCCTCCGGGGCCATCATCTCCTCCTCCTTCCCCTCCTCCTCCTCCAGCCGCCTTGCTTGCTTTCCTACCTGCCCGCCAGAGAGAGAGAGAGAGAGAGAGAGAGAGAGAGAGAGAGAGAGAGCAGACGGCCGCGGCGCTTCGCTGAGGGAAAAAGAAGACAGCGCAGCCACCTTGAGAACACGGAGGACTTACGGTTCCCGGGTCCATGTAACCTTATATCGGCGTATAACGCGCATATCGGCGTATAACACGCATACATCATTTGCCCCCTATTTTCAGGGGGGAAAAGTGCGTGTTATACGCCGATAAATACGGTAAGAATGGTACCTGCCAAGGGGAATAAAGAGCTACAAGCAAAATGGAAACAAAGCAGAAAATTCAATAAACACATTGTAATTAGTTTAAAGACTACCAGAAAGGGAGTTACAAAATTATGTAGATTTATCAAAATTTCTTAGAACTTTCTTTGAAGATTTAATAACATTTGATATTACAAATATATTTGGATGTATGTGATAGCTGTAACACTATAGCAAAAATCATGGGAATAGAAGCAGTAAAATAGCAAATGAATAAACTAAAAATTATTGTTAGCAGCTGAACATGTAGTAAAATAAATAGTTTGTCTATAATTTGTCTATAGATGTCCCCAAAGACTAAAATTAAGTTTAAGAGGTGGTTAGAATATGTTGTTTACCCTGACCAGAGCAAGTTCTGGTACTGGAAATTTTTGTTGTGGTTGTTTTGCATAGGAAATGTGATTTTGAATGGAGTAGTATTAATGACAACATAATGACTATTATATATAGCATCCCTAATGTGTTTGAAAGTGTGTATTTTCCCATGGAGAACAATAGGAAGTTGAGATGGCTGAAGTCACAGAGCATATGAGCTCATCTGAAATTAAATTATCTTTCTTTCTACTCACTATTCTTTCTCTATTTTTTTTAAAAAAAAATCTTTATTAGTATATATATAAAAAATAAACATTTAACAAGTATAAGGTAGGGGTATTGGAGAGGACATACAAGGGTAAAGAAGGGGGGGTAGGGGGATACAAACCGGGGATATATCTACTCCCCTGATTTAAGAAGTATATTTGTCCCAGTTTAACATCAATTGTTGTTTGTATTCATATTTGGATGCTTACATTTGAGTCTATAACATTGTCTTAAATATAGTATTGTCTTATAACTCCTTATATCTATTTCGCTATTATTCTATCTAGTTAGTTTCTTTGTTATCCGTCATTCTCTTACCATACCATCTGTACCATTTCTCCCAGGATTGGGCATAGATTGAGGTTGACTTGTCCTTTAAGATATACGTTAATTTATCTGATTCCGCACAACTGAAGATTTTAGATATGATTAAGCTTTCAGTTGGTGGGTTGTTATTTTTCCACTGCTGTGCAATGGCCATTCTGGTCGCTGTTGTGATGTGTGTAAAGAGGTACCAGTTCTGATTTGAGATTTCTTGTGGTTTGATACCAAGCAAGTATAACTCAGGTTTAAGGGGGAAACTAGTGCCTGTTATTTCCATGAGCCAATTTTGTATTTTTTTCCAAAGTAATACAGAGATTGGGCAAGTCCACCATTGGTGAAAAAATGTGCCCCTAGGTGTTTTGCATTTCCAACACCTGTCCGATGAGTTTGGGAACATGTGGGCAATTCTAGCTGGTGGTAAATACCATCTGTAAAGCATTTTATATAGATTCTCCTTAAAGGAGGATGAGAGGGTCATTTTCATGGACTTTTTCCAAATGGTTTGCCAATTTTCAAGGTTGATGTTCTTACCTATATTCCTTCCCCAAGCGATCATAGTGCCTTTGATTATTTCTTCGCCTATATACCTTTGCAGTAATAATTTATAAGCCTTGGAAATGAATTTGGTTGGTGAATCCCATAGAGCCTTTTCTATATCTTGGTTTGTTGAGTATATTCCGGGTTCGTATTTGTCCTTAGTAAATTTAGATACTGCCTGATTATATGGCCACCAATCTATCTCCCAACCCCTTAGCTGTAGATCTGCCCTTGTTCTAATATTGGCCCCTTCATCTATTAAATCTCCGTATATTATATTTCTCTTGGGATTATGGACAGTTGGGTATGTTACAGCTTCAATTGGGGCTAGCCACCTTGGAATTTGAGTGTAAAATTGTTGCCTAATCTTTTGCCATGTCATATAAAGAGTTGCCCTCATATAGTGAGTAGTAAAGCTTTGGGGTTGTCTATTGTTCCTGGGCCAAAGTGACGAGTGCTAGCCCTGAAGCAAGTCATATCCTTCTATTGATAATATTCGTCCTCTTGTTAGGGTAATCCAATCTTTAACCCAGATCAAAATCGAGGCATGATGATAAAGTTCCCAATTTGGAAGTCCCAAGCCTCCTTTTAGTTTGTGTTCCTGGAGCATTTTCTTTTTTATGCGTGCTTTTTTTCCTTGCCATACAAATTTTAATGAGATGTGGTCTAGCTTTTGGAAGAATTCTTTATTTAATTTTGTGGGAGCTGTTTGGAATAAGTATATCCATTTTGGGAGGATGTATGCTTTTATAGCAGCTATCCTCCCTAACAGTGATAGCGGAATTTTATTCCAATTTTCCAGTTGTTTTGTCATTTCGCCTATTAGTTTATGATAATTTAATTCTTTAATTGCGGAGCATCTATTAGTTAGCCAAATTCCCAAATATTTAACTTTTTTGACAATTTCAATTTCCAGTAGTTTCTGTATTTGTTGTTTTTGTAGCCCTGTCATATTTTTTGTCAACATTTTAGTTTTTTGTTTATTAATTTTTAACCCGGCCACCTCTCCATATTCTTCTATTATTGTAATTAGCCTTGGTCCTGAAGTCAGAGGTTCTTCCATCACAAAGACCAGGTCATCTGCAAATGCCTGTATCTTGTATTCTTTCTCTATTTTATATACAGTATTTCTAACATGTGTATGCCAAGCCTTTACTTTTGACCAGTTCTTATACAGCAGTTTTCAAACATACTGAAGAAACTTGTTTTGTTAAGTTATGGACTTTCACTTAAAAGATACCTCCCTGCTGGGGGGGCGTGGTTATGGCCGGATGAGGTGAGGACGTTTTCTCCACCTCGTAGGGCTTTTTTTTACTAACAAATGTGGATTAAAGTGATTAAAACGCGCCGTTGGGAGCTGGAAATGTTTACAGATGTTTTGGAAGGTCGGTGTGACTTGTAAATTGCTTTTTCAAAGTGATTGAACAACCCGAACTGCTCGAATTTCAAAGTTTTGTTTCTCCGTGGAGCAGAGGGTTGGGTGAGCGGCCGAGGTAAGGGGGGTTACCCTTTGTCTTTGGCAAAGATCATTTGCATGCTTTCTGTCTCGCTACAAGGCTATAAACACAAGCTGAAGTTTAAGAAAGAAGGAAGTTGGTGATGGCATGTGGATTATAACTCCTTTGAACTTTCCAATTCTTTTAAAGTGGATTGTGTGAGCTGAATGTAGCGGACAAGCTTTTTGGATTACACTTAAAATGGAGGCTTAAAAGTTAAATAAACTGGGGAAGCTCTCCTAGGCTTTTTTTTTTTGGCTCCTTTGGTGCATTATAAGCCGGCTTAGCCTTATCTGATTCGGGACACTGTTTGCCCTTATTCTTCATAAAAGACCCTCTTGGCAAAGAAATATAAATATTAAGTTTGTCTTTGAACTGAAATGTCGACTCAACAGCCTTCAGAGCTGGAACGGATCTTCGGAGCTTTAAATACAATTGGCGAAAAATTAACCGGACTGACGGATCATGTGGCGAATTTGACATTGGAAGTTCAAAAAGCTAAAGAACAGATAAGTGAATTGAATGTTAGTTTTGTAAAGCAAAACGCGGAGGTGAAATTTATTAAAGATGAAATTGAACAAATCCATGCACACGATGCACAAATTGATCGTAAGATGGAAGGAATTTTTTATAAAAACCAGCAACAAGATAAGAGAATTAGTCTTTTGGAGGAAGACGCTAGGAAATTCAATATTGTTATACGTAATATTCCAGAAAATAGATCGGATGATTTGAAGCAGAGGGTGCTAAAATGGTTGAATGATTTTGGATTTGAATATACAGCAGCAAATTTAGTAAGTGTTTTTAGAATTGGTTATAAGAGGCAAGGTGGAGCGATTAGAAATGTTTTAGTAAGATTTGCAAACCTTGGAGATAAACTAGAGGTCATGGCAAAAATAAGAGAACTGGAAGGTGTTCCTAAGTTTGAGGAGAAAGAAATCCAAGTTTTTCCGGATATTTCCAGGGAAGACAGAGCTTGGAGATATCATTTGAAACCAGTTACAAAGCTCTTGAGAGATAATGATATTAAGTACAATTGGAGGCCACTACAGCAACTTAAATTTTTTTATAAAGGAAGGATGCATACTATTACTCCAGAAACAGATGTATTAAGATTAATTCGGGGGCTTGGGCTGATTGAGAAAGAGGAAGATTTGGTAGAAATTAAAGATTATATGCTTAAGACGGGTGGAGTACAAGAGGAATCCCCAATTTTGGAAGAAAGAGGTGCAATTGGCGGCCAGGATCCCAAGAGTTTAAAGAGAAAAGAAATTTCCCCGGCAGTTTCTGAGTATAAGAAAATTCGTGAAGATACTGAACGAACGCCAGACAAGATGGAGGATCTTAGTAAAAAGCAGGAAGCTGAGTCCGGGGCGAAGCCAGTCTTGTCTTCTTTTTTTGAAAGTGGAATTTAAAGAACAGCCCGAAGAGGTGATCCGACCATCGGCATGTCCCACTCCCCCACACTCTTTATATAGAGGCGATATCTGATTGAGGATGTGGGGGATGAAGATTGCTTGTTATTTGTTGTGGTTGTTGTGTTTGATATTTGAGTTTTATGTTTATGTTGTTTGTTATATGTTGTTTGTGGAGTTTTATGTTTTTGTATGTCTTTTTTGTTTGGTGTTTGGTGTGCACATAAAGGAAGAGGAGGGGTCAGGATTAAAAAAGTTACCGCTTAAATGCGGTTTATAAAAATAATGACATGGAACGTGAAGGGTACAGGCAATCATATAAAAAGGAAGAGATTGGAACTTAAATTTAAAAGGGATTCTCCAGATATATTATTTTTGCAGGAAACTCACCAAAAATCTGAGGATTTTAATAGAATGAATATTAAAGGTATGCAAATTTATGAAAAATCTTTTGGGACTTCCAAAGCTAGAGGAGTTGCGATATTGATATCAAATAGGGTATACTTTGAGAAAAAACAAGTAATTAGAGATGAGGAAGGCAGATATTTAATAATTATAGGGAATATTAACGAGCAAAAAGTGACATTGGTTAATTTATATTTACCGAATGAAAAACAAAAGGGATTTTTGGATAAAATTACTAAGATTTTGGAAACAGAAAGTGAAGGGAAAGTAATTGTGGCGGGAGATTTCAATCTAATTAGGGATAGAATTGATAGTAATAATCCCACCCGCTTTAGACAAACAAATAAAGGGGAAATTTTAAATAAATGGATGTTTCAAAACAATGTGGCAGATGTTTGGAGAGAGTTGAAAGGCCCTGAAAGGGTGTATACATTTTGTTCTAAGGTACATAATACTTATTCAAGGATTGATTATATTTTTGTTTCTAAAGATTTGCTGAATAAAGTAGATAGAATAGATGTGGGAATTTTTAAGGATTCTGATCATGCAGAAGTTATGATGGAAATAGATTTTAATTTTGAGAAAAAGGAAAGAGGTTGGAGATATGATGAAAAATTGTACAAAAGGGAGGAGGATAAAATATGGATAATTAAAAAATGGAAGGAAAGTTGGGAATTGAATGATAATGAAGAGGTTAAATTTGAAATTGTTTGGGATACCATGAAAGCCATATTTAGAGGAGAAAGTATTAAATTGTCAAGCAGGAAATATAGAGAATACAAAGCTAAAATTGATCAGGATACAAGACAAATTAAGATATTGGAGAACCAATTCTCACTTACGAAAGATAAAAAATGTTTGGAGGAATTGACCTTATTAAAAACTAAATTGATAGAAGAAGATATTGAATTGGTTAAAAAAAATTTAAGATATTTGAATAGGGATTTTTTTGAATTTAGTAATAAAAATTCTAGGTTATTGGCAAAGATGGCGAAAAATAAAACTCAAAAGAGAGAAATTGGTTCTCTGATAGATGAAAAAGGTACAAGGTGTTATAAGAGATTGGAGAAATGTGAAGTAGCTAGGAATTTTTTTCAAAAATTATACTTAAAGAAATCAATTGATTTAGAAAAATTGAAGAATCATCTTGGAAAATATGGTATGAAAATAGATCAAACATACAAAGACTTGATGGAAAGAGATATAACACAGGAGGAAATCAACGAAATAATACAAGAGTTAAAATTAGGGAAGACCCCAGGAGAAGATGGATTACCTGCTGAATTTTATAAAGATTTCAAGGAACTAATAGTACCAAAACTGCAAAAATTATTCAATGGAATTTTACATGGTGGAGAAGTCCCGATGTCATGGAATAAGACAGTAATATCTATAATTCCTAAACCGGATAAAGATCTTGAGAGGATCGAGTCCTATCGACCTATTTCTTTAATCAACCAAGATGCTAAAATATTTACAGCTATTATAAGTAATAGATTAAATAGTTTTATAGACAAATATATAAGTTATAACCAAGTAGGGTTTGTTAAAGGTAGATATATGAGTGATATAATTAGAAGAGTATTGAATATTATAGATGTAGCAGAGAATAATGGAGATGAATTAGGTATAATATCGTTAGATATTTTTAAAGCTTTTGATTCTGTACAATGGGATACTATAAAAGTAATTGTCGAGGCATTGGGCTTTGGTAATAAATTTATACATGTTATTTCAAAACTGTATCAAAAAAGTAGTGCAAAGGTAAAGGTGAATGGAACAATGACGGAAGAGATTAAATTGGAAGCAGGCACGAGACAAGGATGTCCCTTGTCTCCAACATTATTTTTGTTAGTTATGGAAGTTTTGATTAAATTGATAGAAGCAGACGAAGAGTTGGAAGGTTACAAGGGATATAAGATAAATTTGTATGCGGATGACACTTTGATTATTTTGAAAGATATAGAGAGAGATTTAAAGAGGATAAATAAACATTTGATAGAATTTGAAGAAATGACAGGTTTAAAGGTAAATTGGTCAAAATCTGAATTATTAATGAATAAAGATGGTAAGGAGTGGGAGAGTATGCAAGAACAATTTGGGATAAGAGCTAAGAATACATTGAAATACTTGGGGATAACACTTTCACTTAAAGTTAGAGATTTAAAAAAAATTAATTATGAGGTGATGTTGAAGGAAGTAGAGAAAAAGATAGATAAATATAAAGAGATAAAGTTGTCTTGGTTTGGTAGAATTGCAATGTGTAAAATGATGTTATTACCAAAGTTTAACTTTTTATTTGAGATGCTACCATTAAATTTGACAGAGAAAGATATAGAAGAATATCAGAAGAAATTAGATAAATTTTGTAATGGTGGGAAAAGACCAAGATTAATGAAGAAATTGTGGTATCAAAACCAAAAAGAGGGTGGATTGGGAATTCCCAATCTACTTAATTATTATCGGGCGTATAATATTAGAACTGTGATAAAAATACTTAAAGGTGGAGATGGTCATTGGGGAGATCTGGAGTTAAAAGATATTAAGAGATTTGGGTCTATATGGTTTTTAGATAGAGCAAAAACAAAAAAGACAATTAATAGTTATTGGTTAAAGGGGTTGAGTAAAACTTGGAATAAATTTGTTAAAAAATTGATTCCGGATATAACGTTTTTGGGAAAGACAATTGAAAGTTGGCCGATTAAAACTAATATAAGTAGGAACAAAGTAATTGAGGATGAAAATATAGGAAATATAGTAGATTGGTTAAGAGCTTTAGGAACTGAAAGTAGGAAGAAAAAAGTAATTCAAAAATTGGAGTTAAATTGGTTTGAAAAAATACAGGTAGAAAATTGGACTATGAAAGTAAGGGGAATATGTAACATAGATAGAAGTAAAACTAAATTTGAAAGTTTAGTATCTCAAATTATTAAAGATGAAACTGGGTTAAAAGGACTCGTCAGTAAGATATACAAGATTATAAACTTTGATGGAAATACACAAATGGTAATGAAAAGGAATTGGGAGGAAGATCTAAAGATTAAAATATTGGATTTGGATTGGAACGAGAATTGGAAGAGTCGGATTATGAGGACTTTATCTATAAGGATTAAAGAACATAATTTTAAGGTTGTTTGGAAATGGTACTGGACCCCACTAAGATTATCACTGATAGATAAAAAAATGAGTGACAAATGTTGGAGATGTAATACGGAATTGGGAACTTATGAGCATATGTGGTATAAATGTGTGAAAATTAAAAAGTTTTGGCAGCAATTAGAAAGAACGATGTGTGAAATGATGAAAAGAATAATAATATTGAGACCAGAAACTATATTGTTATTGATAATTAATGAACCAGAGTTAACAAAACATGAGAAAGAACTGATTAGAATTATGATTATAATGGGTAGAATTGTAATAGCAAGATATTGGAAAATAGAGGTAAATATTAAAATAGAAGAATGGTACTGTGAAATGTGGAAATTAGCCTTAAATGATAAAATGACGTGTGATATTAAATTTAGAGAGGGGGTTTATAAAAACGATATCTTTTGGAAGACTTGGAAGCCATTTGTGGACTATGCACTTGGAACTTTGGACGTCTCGACGCCTGTACCGAGGGAACGTGGATTTTGGAGATCCTAAAGATAATAGATGATACTTGAAACCAACTCTTCCTTTTGTTTTGTACAGCACTGGGTGATATATTGTAAAACAGTATAAAAATTTCAATAAAAAAAAAAAAAAAGATACCTCCCTGCTCTTTTTTACACTGATTCCTTCTGTCGTATTTTGGGTTTTACTGCTTATGTTTTTAAGTTTCTCTTTAATCAATCACATTTTTCATGAATTTTTAACTTTCAAAATTTCATAAATTTTGACTCTTTCAATGTTTAAAAATCGTTGTTCAAGTTTATACACAAATCTACTCTGTATCAAAGTTCAAAAACAATTAGAGAAGCTTTAAAATTACCATGAGACAACATTAAATACGAATGATTTATTTCTTTGATTTAATTAATTAGATTTACATTATGGTACATTATGGCCTTGCAGATCCAGGCTGTACAATACAAAGTTGTACAAAGGTCTTCCTAGCCATGATAGCCACTTGCTCTTTCAGGAGAGGTCATGAGGACCCCCAAGTAGTGCACTGGATCTGTCTGGGGTAGTGCAACCCATCCAGAATGAAAGATGATAAACAACTGGATCCAGAGGTCCCTTGCATGCTTCCACAGCCACTTTGTCTTGCTGGCTTCAGTTGAACCTGTTATCCTCCATCCAGACCCATACAGCCTCCAGATACTGAGACACAGCATTGCTTGGATCACCAAGAATTGAGATGTGTGCATCATCAGCCTGCTGATATTTATGCTGTTGGATGATCTCACTGAGTACCGTATTTTTTGGAGTATAAGATGCACCAAGATTTTGAAGAGGCAAATTTTAAAAAAAAGTTTTTGCACTCTGCAGACCTCGCAAAAATGGCCCGTTTTTCATAAAAACAGGCATGTTTTTGTCAAAAAAAAGGGCATGCATAGCCTTTAGGTGCAACCTGTTTTTTGTTAATTTTTGCCTTCCCAGCCCCCATGGTCATTTTTACAAAGAGGGTGGGGTTTCGTGAGACAAAAAAATGCTGTATTCAATGTATAAGACGCACCCAGATTTTCAGCCTCTTTTTTGAGGGAAAAAGGTGCATCTTATACTAGGAAAATATGGTAGTTTCATGGACATTTTAAAAAGGGGCAGGGAAAATCTTTACTGATTTTCAGATCTAGCCTTCCAATTGCATCATGTAATGTGTTTAACATGTACTGCAAATCATTTGGCTTCCCAGACAATAACATCTGCATTGAAAAGCACAAATATAGTCAGGTTCCTAATCATTAGTTCCTATAAGCATCACAGATATTTTTATACATTTAACTATAAATGTATGAAAAAATAATCATATATCATTTCTTTCCTTCCTGCTCATCTATATAAATAAAAATGTAACTATGAGTTTGTTCAAAACCGCTAATCTCAGAAACTACTGCACCAATTGTCACCAAATTTTCACACAACGTTCCTTACAAGTGCAGCACCAATGATACGTACACATTGTGTGGATGGCACACCGGTGCCAGGTACATGTCATGCAAATGTAAAACTGCAGCTCTTCTGTGTTTTTCCCTCACTCACTCACTCGCCCCTTTCCCTTTGAAGCCCCACCCACCCAGCCGCTTTTCAGCTTACTCACTTGCACGAGCGGTGGGAAGTCTGCGTCATATCCGCGATGGTCACCTCCTCAGTGGCCTCTCTCTCCTCTGCTGCCGCCCCCCACCAACTCCCCCCCAAGGCCAATGCCGAGTCAGCAGCCTGTCCTCCTCTGCCGCTGCCTGTGCTGCCAACTCCCCCCCACAAGGCCGTTGCCGAGTCAGCGGCCTCTCCTCCTCCACCACTGCTGCCCGCACTGCCAACTTCCCCCCACAAGGCCAGTGCTGAGTCAGTGGCCTCTTCTCCGCCGCCACCACCCACGCCGCCAACTCCCCCCCACAAGGCTGCTGCCAAGTCAGCAGCCTCTCCTCCTCCTCCGCTGCTGCCCTCACCACCAACTCCCCCCCACAAGGCCGCTGCCGAGTCAGCAGCCTCTCTTGCCACCACTACAAACTCCAACACCAACACAAGCAACCAAGGCCGGTAGGTAGGTAGGTAGAGGGATAGAGAGAGAGAGGGAGAAATACAGTAGGTGGGTAGGTAGGTAGATAGGTAGGTAGGTAGGTAGAGAGAGAGGGGGGATATACAGTGGGTAGGTAGATAGGTAGGTAGAGGGTTAGAGAGGGAGAGGGAAAAATACAGTAGGTAGGTAGAGGGATAGAAAGAGAGAGGGAAAAGTCCCTTCGGGGAGAGTGGTGTGATATATAAATTTAATAAAATGAAAAACAATGGGAAAAAAAGAAAAGTACAGTAGGTAGGTAGAGGGATAGCGAGAGAGAGGGAGAAATACTTTAGGTAGTAGGTAAGTCAGCAGCCAAGTCAGCAGCCTCTCCTCCTCTTCTGCTGCTGTCTGCACCGCCAACTCCCCCCCCCACAAGGCCGCTGCCGAAGGAGAAATACAGTAGGTAGGTAGGTAGGTAGGTAGGTAGGTAGGTAGGTAGGTAGGTAGGTAGGTAGGTGGATAGAGAGAGAGAGAGGGAGAAATACAGTAGGTAGTAGGTAGGTTTAACCAGACTGGGCCACAGCAACACATGGCCGTGATCGCTAGTTTTTGATTAATTAACTAGGAATGTTATTCTCTTGCTATTCCCTTTACTTCTATTATTTATATAACTAATTTGTACAAGACATTCTGTAATATGCACTTTATCATGCATTATTTCTCTGTCTACAATTATGCAACTAACTTTGTCTCTTGCATTCATTCATTTATCAATAACTTCCTGAAACAACTATTTGGTCCCTTCCCTTCCCAGCATAAAGCTGAACTTCACTACATGAAGTTGGTTTATTGTGCATCTCATACCATTTCAAAATTCGGCTAACCTTTCCATAAAATAAACAAATATAGTTTTTGTGTTACTTTTCCCTTTGAATAGAAACAAGAACAGTATTCTTCCGTTTGTCAGTCATAGATTTTATCTTGACTCACACGTTAAATAAGTCACACAGTGATTATATAAGTAAACTATATCCATATTTTAAGATGCCCCAGATACACCATCTGTAACTGCAGCCTTGCTAGTTTTTAACATTTTCATTACATTTATGATTTTTTTAAATTATTTTAAATTACTCCAGTGTAAAAATAATACATTGATAAACTGAGCAAATACCAAGAAAGGCCATCAAGATGCTGTAAGGACTGAAAATCAGGTCATATGAGAAACTGATAAAAGACAGTTACTTTTAGTTTACAGAAGAAAATGTTGAGAGATAGCATAATAGCTATCTTTAAATACATAACAGCTGCCTCACTATAAAAGATTTCCACTTATTCCACTTACTCCAGAGGGTTTGATTAGAACAAATGGGACGAAATTTCAGCTGTAGATGTAGAAGCTCAACAGAGACTTCATTTCCTTAGAGTCCTGCGGAAAAATCAGGTGGAACAACGGCTGATGACCTCTTTCTATCGGTCCATCATAGAAAGTGTCCTCACATATTGTATCACAGTGTGGTATGCTGGTTTAACAGTTGCAGAGAGGAAGGCACTACAGAGAGTGATCAATTCGGCACAAGAAACCATCGGTTGCCCTCTGACATCACTGGATAACATCGCCAGATCTCGCTGCTTTAGCAGAGCAAGGAAGATTCTCAAAGATGATTCACACCCTGGTTGGTATCTCTTTGCCCTTCTACCATCAGGCAGAAGATATCAAAGTATAGCCAGCCGAACGAACAGGTTTAAAGGTAGCTTCTATCCATGGGCTGTGAGACTTTTAAATTCAACTGCAATCACTCCATGCACATGCTAGTTTTTTCTTTTTTCTTTTCTCTCTTTTTTGTTTCTGTTATAATTTTGCACCAGTGAAGTTAAAACCAATTTCATTGTAATTTTTACAATGACAATAAAGATGATGATGATGATGATGATGATGATGATGATGATGATGATGATGATGATGATGATGATTATTATTATTATTATTATTATTATTATTATTATTATTATTATTATTAATTATTATTATTATTATTATTATTATTATTATTATTATATTACACCCTGGAAAGAAGCTCTTGACAGAGTAGTCAATCAATGAAATAACTTGCCATAAGGAGTCAGTTTTTCCCCTGTACCAGAGATTCTTAGACTGGATAGTTATCTTTCGGGGATGGTAGAGTGTCCTGGGGTGGTGCCAAGTAAGTTTAAAAATGCCCCCCAAATTTTGAGGAGAATTGGACCCCTCTGTCAGAGATGATTCTCTGCGGGGTTCCATGAAGGCGATAAACGTGTATCAGGAATAACTTGGCTAGACTTTTGGCAGTTGAGATTGTTTGGCACGGTATAAAATGTGCCTGCTTTGAAAACAAGTCTGTTATGACACAAATGACAGTATTCCCTGTGCTTTCTGGTAATTCAACAATAAAATCCATAGCAATCTCCTTCCAGGGTGTTGAAGGCTTGGCTACCTTCTTTATCAGTCATGGCATTTTGCCTTGGCTTCTTTTTAGCTGCCACACAAATTGGACAGCTGGTTACATAGCTCTCTATGTCCTTTTTTAGTGATGACCACCACAATTGTCTTTTAATTAGGTTTAAATTTTTTACAAAACCAAAGTGTCCAGCTAATTTGGAGTCGTGCCACCTTTCCATTAAGTAGATTCTTTGGCTAGCTGGAACATACAACTTCCCTCCCACCCAAGCTAAGTTATCTTTCATCAGGCATCTGTTTTTGTGGCTCAAAAGCCATTCATTGGTGGTTAAAGCTTGTTTAAAAGTTTGGGTGGTGTCATTGTCCTCCAAAGTGTCTTGTTTTTCCTGGGATCTGATGGTTACTTTAGCAGCTAGTTGATTTTTTTGAATCATGGGTTTGATTACATCTGGCTTCACATTATTGTATTGCCATTTCCTGGATAATGCATCTGCCAGAAAAAATCCCCTCCCCCCGGGAGGTATCTGAGCGTAAATTCAAACCGTTCAAAGTACTGAGCCCATCAAACTGGTTTTGGGGAGAGTTTCCTTGCAGTTTTTAGGGCTTCTAAATTTTTATGATACATCCAGAGTTCAAAAGGGATCTTGCTCCCCTCTAGGAAATGCCTACTGGTTAAAAGAGCCCACCGAACTGCATAAGCCTCCTGCAACACTTCATTTATTATTTGCATAAACATTGCAGGGGCCCCTTGTAGCCCAAATGGTAGCACTTTTAATTAATAGCATCCAAGAGGGGTGTTAAATGCTGTTTCTCCATTCATCTCCCTCCTTAATTCTGATATGGTAGTAAGCCTCCCTTAAATCCAGCTTTGAAAAAATTGTCCCTTTCCCGAGGTGTGCTAGCATATCCTTCATGAGAGGGAGGGGATACATATTCTCTACACTGATTGAATTTAAATTTTGAAAATCCACACAGAGGTATTTAGAGCCATCTTTTTTCCTCTCTAAACAACACTGGGGCTGCAATTTTTGGCCTGGCTGGTTCCATGAAACCTCTTGCTAGGTTTTTCTCAATGAATGTCCTCAGTTCTTCCAGCTCCCTCAGAGACATGCTATACACCTTGGGTTTAGGAAGTTTGGCCCCAGGTAGAATTTCTATCACACAGTCAGTGGAGCGATGGGGAGGAAGCTCATTAGAGGCTTGTATTCTTTGAGTATGCTCTGGGTTGGCACATTGTAAGTGGGCATTGTTATTTCTTGGTGCTCTTCCCCCTCAGTTTCCTGTTGTGGATTCTCAGCAAAGGTTACATGCATCTGCACTCTTATGGTGTCTTGCTTCCAATTAATTTTGGGGTTCCATTTTTCCAATCATGCAAGACCCAAAACTAGTGGCCATTCCATGCCCGGTGCCACCATTTGTGACTTACGATGCCAATCTGTAGAGGCTCAGTGGCAAATGAAGCTTGCTCCACCCACCCACCCCTGCTATTGACTCATCTAATTGGCAAAAAAACTATGGGGCTCTTCAGTTTCCTTACATTAATCCTTAACTCCTTTACCAGGGTTGGGCTGATCAAACAGCAGGTGCATCCTGAGTCCACTAAAGTGGATAGTTTTATCCCCCTCTCCCAGTTGGGGATAAACAGTCAGTGGTTTAATTGGTTTGCTTACCAGTGGTTCATCCTCTGGATCACTCCTGGATGAGTATGGTTCCTCTTCCTGAGAAGCTGGGGTTTCCTCCTCAAAGAGGGGAGGGGGTGGAGATTCTATGATCTCCGTGCTCCTCAGGGCCATTTCCTTCCCACTTTGGCCTAGTTTCGTAGGTCCCCCCCCCCAAATGGGTGCTCTGGTTTTCAAGCTGGTGCTTGAGAATGGCATTCTGCAGTTCAGTGCCCCTCTTTTCCACACTTGAAACAGGCTGAGGGTTTCGGATAAAATGCCGTTTGCAGGTTTAAAGGTTCTTGCTTCTATTGGGGGTAGAGATTTCTTCCACATTCACCCCACTCAGTACTGGTTCCTGGTCATGTCGATCTCTGCCTCTTCAGCAGTGAGATACCACTCAAGTAGGTGGTTCAGTGTCCCTCGGGCCATGCAGGCATTATAGAGGTCATCACTCAGCCCATCCTTGAACCAGCTTACCAGGATATCTTCTCGCCAGTTCACACAGCATGCCAGGTCTCAGAACTCTTTGGTATACTCTGCCACTGGCCGGTGTCCCTGTTTCATAACATTAATGCGGTTGTGTGCTTTGCAGTCTGTGAGGGGAGTCTTTGAAATGTCATCACAATGCCATCATGAAACGGTCAATGTCCCGCAGTTCTGGCACATCGGCATCATGTAGTGTCACCATCCATCAGGCAGCGGCTCCTTCCAGAGCTAGGGCAACCACTCTTACTCAGAATCCTTGGGTTTGAATGTCATGCCCATATTCTTGCATGTAGGTGTGCACCTGTGCCACAAAGAATCTCAATTTTTTCAGGTTCCCATCAAACTTCACCCCAAGGGAAGGATTTTTTTTTCTAATTGTAGGTTTCAGGGTTGGTTGGGGGCACCCCCCAAACCATGCTCCAACTGGGGGGAGGGTTTGTTTGGTTCCTAGCTGTTGCTGCTGCGCCATCTGTTGCTGCTGTGCCATCAGCAGGACCCAGAGGGGGTTAGCTCCCCTGGTGTCACCCATGGTTGCCACCCTTCCCACGTCTCTTGGTTTCCATTCTTGCTCCCCCCGGATGTTGACATTTTCCAAAATCTCCATCACCAACTGGGTTACATGTCTCTTCAGACGATCCTCTCTCAGTGAGATTTCATTTAAAACCTCCTGGTCAGAGGAGGCTTCTAGCTCCACTTTCCACCCTGGGTTTCAGCTTTCTTGGGTAAAAGTGACTCGACTGGTTCTCCCATCCCAGCTGTCTTTCATCTCGATGCCGATTGACCAGCACGGCTTTTTGGGGTCCTCTAGTTGGGAAGGGGTTAGCGTCTCCCTTCAGCAATCAGCTTCCCCTTGTTCACTGTTGTGCTCAGACATGGTTTGCAGGGTCCCCTCGGTAAAGCAAATGTCGTCTATCCTGGTTGACCAACTTGCAGATGCTGCTCTATGGAATGGCTCCTCTCCTAACTTAGTAAAGACTCTTGAAATGGATTATTTCAAAAGGAACCTTTAATTAAGCAGAATGGAAACCATTAGAGGCAAAGCAGCATCTGAGTTCCTTTAGACAATGCAAGGGGGATTAAACTGATAATGACCCCTCCCCTTTCTCAGAATGCAGATTCTAGCCAATACACAAGTGTATAATCTGCCCTGAGAGTCGAATAAACATACATTCCCATGGCTATCTCTGGTTTGACATTAAGGTAAGATATCCCACATGGCCATCATAAACATCCTTCCGGCAACAGGAAACCAGTTATAAATCTCAAGGCCTCCTTACTGAATGGCAGTATCATGTATAGGGATCTGATACCCCCTCATTTTGACATCATACAATTAACTTTAGTTTAAATATATATTATGCAATAATTTTCATCATTATTTTCTGAACCACCATTTCCTGCATTGTTTATCCATGATGCATTTTCACACAATCATTCCATGTTCTTTGCTATATTAACCATTGACATAACTCCAGACAACTGTATGATATTTCCAATATACCGTATTTTTCAGAATATAAGATGCTCCAGAGTATAATATGCACCTTAGTTTTTGGGGAGGAAAATAAGAAAAAAAATCTGCCTCTGCCTACTAGGGGTTTTTTACTTAAAAAATTGCTGTTTATTTTAGGGGGTACCAGGGAGGGGGGAGGGTTTAGACAGGTTGAGACTAGCCAGAAGGGAACGGGCCGAGCCAGCAGACGACGGAGGGAGGCGGATGGTTCCGCTAAGAGGGGGGAAACACAAGTCATTCCGGTGGAGGGCTTCCCCATCCAGAGGGTCGTGGGGAGGGGCAGGTCCGAGGGGAGACAAGTTCCATCCTCCCGGTTGGAGGCACGTAGCCGTTGGTTACAAACGGTCAGTTGCCACAACCCCCGCAGGCTAGGAGGTCAGGGAGTACAGAGCCAGGGCCTGCGGCTGATGTTTTGCAACGCCAGGTCCGTTGTCAACAAAGCCCCCCTCATTAATGACCTGGTGTCAGAGGGGGAGCCGGACCTGGCTGGAATTGCGGAGACCTGGTTGGGCCACGAGGGAGGACTCCCCCTCGTTGAAATGTGCCCACCAGGCTACCGCGCTTTTCATCAGCCCCGGGCCCTAGGCAGGGGTGGTGGGGTAGCGGTCATTGTTAAGGAATGTCTTGAGCCGAGAGAGACCGTTGTGCCACAGACCACCGGTTGTGAGTCCCTCTGCGTGAAGTGGGGCCTAGGGAGGCAGTTGGGCTTGCTGGTTGTATACCTGGCTCCCCGCTATGTAGCAGCAGCCCTGCCCGAGCTCCTAGAGGTGATCGCTACGGTGGCAGTTGAGACCCCCAGACTTCTAGTCATGGGGGACTTTAACCTGCCATCGGTGGGCGAATCATCCGGGGTAGCTCGGGAGTTCATGGCTTCCATGACGGCCATGGACCTGACCCAAGTAATTCAAGGCCCCACGCACGAGGGTGGACACACACCGGATCTCATCTTTGTCTCAGGCAAATGGAAGAGTGATCTGGGTATAGGGGATATAGTCATCACACCCTTGTCATGGACAGACCACTCACTTCTCTGGCTTGACTTTCCGACCGCTACTCCCCTCCGCGGGGAGGTGGAACCTGAGTTACCAATCTGGTTCTGCCCCAGGCGCCTGATGGACCCAGATGGGTTCCAAGCGGCGCTTGGGCCACTTCCTGTACCCCTGACCCGCGCCCCGATGAAGGACCTCGTGGCCGCATGGAATACTGCGACCACGGGAGCCTTGGATCGGGTAGCGCCCTTGCGGCCTCTCTTGCGGCGGCGAGCCACCCTGGCTCCTTGGTTTACCGAGGAGCTGAGGGTGATGAAACGCCACAAGAGATGCCTAGAGAGAAGATGGAGGTATACCCGCTCTGAATCTGACCGGACACAGGTAAGAGCCCATTTACGGACTTACATTGTGGCGCTGAGAGTGGCCAAACGCCATCATTGCGCCACTCTCATAGCATCCGCAGATAACCGCCCTGCCGCCCTGTTTAGGGTGACCCATACCCTCCTTCAACAGAGGGTGCGGGAAGCCCCCTTACAGGGTAGAGCAGAGGAATTTGTGTCTTATCTGCAGGAGAAAATCGCTCAGATACAGAATGAGTTAGCCCCCATTGCTGGTCCAGTGGATTGCCACGAGGGGGATCTTGTTTGGGAGGAGTTTGACTCCGTTACTTCCGAGGATATGGACAGGTTACGTGGGCGACTGCGAGCCACCACATGTTTATTGGACCCGTGTCCCTCCTGGCTTGTACTGGCATCCTGGGAGGTGACACGAGGCTGGCTCCAAGAGGTTATCAACGCATCCTTGAGTGAGGGTTCCTTGCCTGCCTCCCTAAAAGAGGCTATGGTGAGGCCCCTCCTCAAGAAGCCCTCTTTGGATCCAGCTTTATTAACCAACTATCGTCCAGTCTCCAACCTTCCCTTCCTGGCGAAGGTTGTTGAGAGTGTGGTGGCACAACAGTTTCCCCGTCATCTGGAGGAAATTGATTATCTAGACCCGCGCCAGTCCGGCTTTCGACCCGGGCATAGCACCGAGACGGCATTGGTCGCGTTGGTGGATGATCTCTGGAGGGCCAGAGATGGGGGTTGCTCCTCCATCCTGGTTCTGTTAGACCTCTCGGCGGCTTTCGATACCATCGACCATGGTATCCTATTGCATCGGCTGGGGGGGTTGGGGGTGGGAGGCACCGTTCTGCGGTGGTTCTCCTCCTACCTCTCTGGCCGATCGCAATTTGTGTTGGCAGGAGAGCAGAGGTCGACCCCGAGACCCCTCACATGTGGGGTGCCTCAGGGGTCGGTCCTCTCGCCTCTCCTGTTCAACACATACATGAAGCCGCTGGGCGAGATCATCCGTGGTTTTGGGGTAGAGTATCATCTCTACGCTGATGATACTCAGCTGTATATATCTACCCCAAACCTCCCCAACGATGCCGTAGCGGTGATGTGCCAGTGCCTGGAAGCCGTGCGGATCTGGATGGGAAGTAACGGACTCAGGCTCAACCCGACCAAGACCGAGTGGCTGTGGTTTCCGGCTGCCCGATTCAACCAGCTGACTCCATCGCTGGCCATAGGGGGCGAACATCTTGCCCCTGTGGATGGGGCGCGCAACTTGGGTGTCCTCCTGGATACCCGGCTGTCCATGGAAGATCAAGTGACAGCCGTGGCCAGGAGGGCGTTTTACCAGGTTCGCCTGGTACGCCAGTTGCGCCCCCTATTGGATCGGGACGCCCTTCGCACAGTCACTCATGCTCTCGTGACATCCCGACTGGATTATTGCAACTCTCTTTACATGGGGCTCCCCTTGAGGTGTACCCGGAGGCTTCAGTTGGTCCAGAACGCAGCCGCGCGAGCAATTATGGGCACCTCTAGGTTTGCCCACGTAACACCGCTCTTGCGCGAGCTGCACTGGCTACCTGTCGTCTTCCGGGTGCGCTTCAAGGTGTTAATTACCATCTTCAAAGCGCTCCATGGCTCGGGACCTAGCTACCTGCGGGATCGGATCCTGCCCCATACATCCTCACGGCCGATTCGCTCCCACAGAGAGGGACTTCTCCGGGTGCCGTCCACTAGACTTTGTCAGCGGGCGACGCCCAGGGGAAGGGCCTTCTCTGTGGCGGGCCCAGCCCTCTGGAACGACCTTCCCCCCGATATCAGGACAACCACGGACCTCCGCTCCTTCCGCTTAAAATTAAAGACACACTTTTTTCGCCTGGCCGGCCTTGGGTAGTCTCTTTTTAAGTTAGGGGTTTTAGGGGTATTTTTAGTTTAGTTTATGGGTTTTAGCGCAGGATCAATTTAATCCATTTTTAATTTTGTATTTTGTATTTTGTCTGTGGTCTTATTTGTATTTTTAATTGCCTGTGCCCCGCCTCGAGTCCCCTTGGGGGGAGAGAGCGGGATATAAAATTAAATTATTATTATTATTATTATTATTAGCATCCATTGGTATTAATCTGGCTAGCATCAGCAAACAGTCTGTTCAGCTTCATCACATTAGCCTGATTCAGCACGAGCAGCTGATTGTCAGGTGGATCATCCTTCCCGTCAGCTGTTCCTAGCTGAACTTTATAAACAGGTTCTCTGGTTGTGAGCACACACATTCACTCACTATGCTCGCCCCTCGTTGGGGCAGATACACAGCTTCAAAAATGCAACTGATTGTCGCAGAGCTCTCCAGTCAGTACAGCAGGGGAAGTGCGGAACCAGTCCAAAAAGGCAGCAGCTGTTCTGGGTTGCCATTTTGGCCTCTGCGCCTTGCTTTTTCACCCTTGAAAGCTCTGTTTGAGAGGCTGAGTTTGCAGCCTCCTAAAGCTGGGGCTGATGGGTGGGCAGGGCTACATTCAGTGTATCAGGTGCACCCAAATTTTCATCCTCTTTTAGTGTGGGGGAAGTGCGTCTTATACTCAGAAAATTACAGTAATTCATTTTGTTCTATCCAAGCAGTTTCCATACTATCATTTAATATACCAATTTTCCAATTCATTCTTTTTGGAGATTAACCTGTTATCTCACACATTCTCATGCAGGAATTGTACATCTTGTTCCAGTAGTTCTAATTTCAATTTAGTTTTCCCAATTCTTTACTTTTCTTTTATGTCCACTTTTTCCCAAAATCTTTCAATTCTATCAAAAAATGTGATCAGAACTTCTAAGTTTTGGCTATGTTCATGCATAAATAAATATATGCTTAAAGCATATTTGACACAGGACACTTCACAGAAAATCCCTTCCAAGTGTGTTACATACTTTGGTAATGAAACGTCCAGGGGCTAAACAGCAAGCTCAAAGAACAGACCCTTGCTAAAAACTATAATCAGTGTTTAACAAACTTATTATCAGGCTAAGCCTAACTGAGATTATTAGAAGTAAGGGCTTAAAAATGAATTAGATTTCCTTTGTACAGAACAAAAGACAGGAAAATAAGGATGCATGATATGAAAGACTAAGTTCTGTAATTGTACTTTATTTTCCAGTTCTGAGGGTAGAAGTTGCCATTATCTAGTCTGATATATCTTCATAGGCTGGGATGAATCTTAAAACTTCTCACCCTTTAGAATTAGTATATCAGCAGAAATGACTAAGATTCACATTTGTGAATTGTAGCTAGATGCTCACGGTAGAGTTTATCCAATTACCAGACAAGGCTTTGAGAAGAAATCATCTCCAACATATGTACTGCGATGTCTTGTCCCACAATGAAGTATGCATAGTGGTTGGATTGTGTCCAAATTTGATTATCATCTGCTTTGGGGGAAAGTCTCCTGAAGGAAGAAGAATGTAACAATATTGTACTCAGTTGTTTTAACTACCTAGATCAGGAGTGTCAAACTCAATTTTACTGATGGCTGCATCAGGGTTGTGTTTGACCTTGGGGGGCCAGGGTGGACATCGCCAAGGTGGGCATGGCCAGCTCGGTGTCATTCCTGTTGGGACCCTGTGGTGGCCTGAGCGCTTTGCCAATGAAAACAGGCTGTTCATAAAATTTAAAGGAGTTTATTCATACTCAGATATACTTGTGTTATCCAAACACTTTATCTGTCTTTTTAAAAAATCATCTCTGTTTTTCCCTGAGAACAATTGATTACATCAGTGGTTCCCAAGCTTTTTTTGCCCACCCATCTAAAAGGCTATTAACTTGGTTTAAACAAGGTTCCAAATTGCCCCCATTAAAAATCAAATTGCTCCCTGTGGGGCATGGGCCCCACATTGGGAACCACTGGATTACACCCAATAGCTCCTGTTTAACTAGACTGCAATTACCTAAAGCAAACACATATTTTAAACATATTTGCAGATATCCATCAAATACCAAGCACTTTTCTCAAATTAAGGACACTGTATTTTTGACTATGTAAGGTCAGGATTCAGAACCATACTCCAGGGAAAAGATGTTTAATTAGTTTTCCAATGTTCCATAATAAAATTGGAAAATGTGCTTAATTATATTAATTTAAGCAAATGACAACACCTTTGTTTTAAATGTTTACTTATCAGTGTAAAAGTGCAGTGCAATTTCATTTCTACTCTCTGAAACTGTGCTATCAAATCCAGCTGCAGAGATTTGCCTTGATTCTTATATGACAAAGAATAAACATACCAAATATGTCCCTAAAGTGTTCACACTAATCTAGATATGTGAAAAAGAAGATCTGACAGGAGGAACAGTGTTAAAAATATAACATAAATTAATCAGAGATTCTGTCAGAGACAAAATGGTGCATATACCAAAATAGATTTCATCACAGGACAGATGGCAGCAGTGAAGAGAATCTGTTTGCATATTTAATTCTATTTTTAAAAAATTGTCCAACTGAGATAATATTTGGAAAGGTTGCACTACATAAAATGTATTACAATCACAAGCCTTTAAAAAGAATATGCTATAATATTATAATTATATAATACATATTAAATTACATGCAGTAATGAAATTTATAGAAATAAAAATAATTATACTAGAGATTAATCAATAGTAATAACCTATGTATATTGGGGTTAGAGTTTATATTAATTTGTTTATTATATATATATATTGGGGGTGTCAAACTTGTGGCCCATGACACAGATGCGTTATGCATTGGCCATGCCCACCCCTGGTTTAGCAAAGAGGAAAAAAATAATACAACACATGATAACAACACTCAAAGGCTGCCCCAACTTTACTATGGAATTTTGAGGTTGGAAAGCAGAGAGACAGTGCTGCTTTTGTAAGTCATATCTGCTGGAAAGCCTGTTGTTTCCCACCTACCTCACAGCTACCTCCATTGGACCCTTCCTGAGCAATTCTCATAGGCCCATGGAGCAAAATTTAGAAGAGTTGGAAGTTTAGAAGAAACAAGAAAAAAAAGAACATTACCAACCACATTCTTTGAAATTGAACAGAAACTGAGTTTACAAGATATATTGCAAGAAAGAAACACAGAAAACAAACAATATACCTTTTATTCCAATCCACACAAGTCATGGTCAAGGTTAGACATGGTCTGGATTACACAGAGATTGAGAAGAAATACAGAGGAGATTGAAATAATTACTGAAACCTGGGCAGACCACAATCCAATAAGAGTAGTATGGAAAGGACAGAGGGGGCAGGGGGAAGAAATGGACAATTAACCAAAGAATATTGAAATATAAAGAATACATAAAAATTATAGAAAAAGAAATGAAACTCTTCTACAAAGTAACAAAAAAGAAGAAACCTCACTACAAAACTTGTGGGATACAACAAAGACATTCATTAGCACAGAAAATTAAAATAGTTAAACAATTTTTTTCTGAAAATGCTAACAAGCTGGGGAGATGGTTAGCACACAAACTAAAAAAGAAAAGGAGAAAATAAATATGTGTTCTAAATACAAACATAAACCCTCATTGTCATTGCTCAGAATCTAAGCAACCATATTAGACAAATGAATGATAAAAATAAACAAGAAAGTAGAACATTAATATGATACTGCCAATAAATCACCAGTTTGATTTTTGGGAAAGATACAGCAATTGGCTGTATCTTTCCAGATACAGGAAAGTTTTGGCTGCAAAACTCCACTAAGTTTCCAGTATTATCCTGCAGTAATATTTTGTATAAATTTCTGCTTTTTCATTTAGGTCGTGGAACAAAATGGAAAAAAACTACTGCTGAGTAGGAAAGGGCTACCTTAGGCACTATGGGCCTTCATTATAATCATCTCTATTAGACAAAGTTTGGAGATTTAAGGTGGTTTGGAGTAGATGTTCACCAAAGGCTAATGATGAATCTACAAACATACCTGAGCCAACTACATTAAGTTATGCCAAAGTCAAGGATCTCATATGTACAACCAACTGAATAATAAAATAATCCATCACCATCATCAGGACCAAGGTGGGATCATCCAGATTAGAAAGACAGCTTATTTTTCACTTACTACTTTAGTTCAGAATTTTCACTTTAGTTTCTAATCTCCTCCTGTTGAAGACACCCAAAGTTACTCTTTAAAGAAGTTCATATCATTTGTCAGTTTCATTTATGTAATTTGCCATGACAGTCATTAGTGGTTAACATTCATGTTTTTCATTTCATTCATTGCATGGATCTTTAACTGAAAATATGCTAATTTCAAAATGAAACATTATTTTTAGAGATGGAAACTACTTAAGGCCAGTTAATTCATTAAAGAGAATTGCACTCATTTTTCATATAAGATTTGTTGGCAGATATGCTGCACTAGCCATATGAATGTGAACTTATCTGCTAGATTTGTATTCCACTACCCCTTCTTGGTGAAGAATCCCTAGACTAGGGTGTCAAATGCGCAGTGTCATGTTAATAATAATAATAATTTTTAATTTGTTGACCGCTCCTCTCCCCACAGGGACTCGGAGCGGTGCACAGGGAAAACTAAAACAATAAATATACAAACATATTAAAAACAAATTAAACATATACCTGTGCTAAAATACCCCATTGAAATACTAAAATTCCCAGTTAAAACAACTAAAACCCCATAGAGAGAGACTACCCTAGGCCGGCCAAGCAGAAAAGATGTGTTTTTAGATTTAGACGGAAGGAGCGGAAGTCCGTGGTCGTTCCAGAGGGCTGGGCCCGCCACAGAGAGAGCCCTTCCCCTGGGCGTCGCCCACTGACAGAGTCTAGCGGACGGCACCCGGAGAAGTCCCTCTCTGTGGGAGCGAATCGGCCGTGAGGATGTATGAGGCAGGATCCGATCCCGCAGATAGCTAGGTCCCGAGCCATGGAGCGCTTTAAAAATGATGACTAATACCTTGAAGCACACCCGGAAGACGACAGGCAGCCAGTGCAGCTCGCGCAAGAGCGGTGTTATGTGGGTAAACCTGGAGGTTCCCAGAATTGCCCGCGCGGCTGCGTTCTGGACCATCTGAAGTCTCCGGGTGCACCTCAAGGGAAGCCCCATGTAGAGAGAGTTACAATAGTCCAGTCGGGATGTCACGAGAGCATGAGTGACTGTGCGAAGGGCGTCCCGATCCAATAGGGGGCGCAACTGGCGAACCAGGCGAACCTGGTAAAACGCCCTCCTGGCCACGGCTGTCACTTGATCTTCCATGGACAGCCGGGCATCCAGGAGGACACCCAAGTTGCGCGCCCCATCCACAGGGGCAAGATGTTCGCCCCCTATGGCCAGCGATGGAGTCAGCTGGTTGAATCGGGCAGCCGGAAACCACAGCCACTCGGTCTTGGTCGGGTTGAGCCTGAGTCCGTTACTTCCCATCCAGATCCGCACGGCTTCCAGGCACTGGCACATCACCGCTATGGCATCGTTGGGGTGGTTTGGGGTAGATATATACAGCTGTGTATCATCAGCGTAGAGGTGATACTCTACCCCAAAACCACGGATGATCTCACCCAGCGGCTTCATATATGTGTTGAACAGGAGAGGCGAGAGGACCGACCTCTGAGGCACCCCATATGTGAGGGGTCTTGCAGTCGACCTCTGCTCTCCTGTCAACACAAATTGCGATCGGCCAGAGAGGTAGGAGGAGAACCACCATAAAATGGTGCCTCCCACCCCCAACCCCCCCAGCCGATGCAATAGGATACCATGGTCGATGGTATCGAAAGCCGCCAAGAGGTCTAATAGGACCAGGATGGAGGAACAACCCCCATCTCTGGCCCTCCAGAGATCATCGACCAACGTGACCAATGCCGTCTCGGTGCTATGCCCGGGCCGAAAGCCGGACTGGTGCGGGTCTAGATAATCAACTTCCTCCAGGTGACGGGGAAACTGTTGTGCCACCACACTCTCAACAACCTTCGTCAAGAAGGGAAAGTTGGAAACTGGACAATAGTTGGTTAATAAAGCTGGATCCAAAGAGGGCTTCTTAAGGAGGGGCCTCACCATGGCCTCTTTTAGGGAAGCAGGCAAGGAACCCTCACTTAAGGATGCGTTGACAACCTCTTGGAGCCAGCCTCGTGTCACCTCCCAGGATGCCAGTACAAGCCAGGAGGGACACGGGTCCAATAAACATGTGGTGGCTCGCAGTCGCCCATGTAACCTGTCCATATCCTCGGAAGTAACGGAGTCAAACTCCTCCCAAACAAGATCTGTCTCGTGGCATCCCACTGGGCCATCAATGGGGGCTAACCCGTTCTGTATCTGAGCGATTTTCTCCTGCAGAAAAGTCACAAATTCCTCTGCTCTACCCTGTAACGGGGCTTCCCGCACCCTCTGTTGAAGGAGGGAGCGGGTCACCCTAAACAGGGTGGCAGGGCAGTTTTCTGCGGATGCTATGAGGGTGGCACAATGATGACGTTTGGCCACTCTCAGCGCCACAATGTAAGTCCGTAAATGGGCTCTTACTTGTGTCCGGTCAGATTCAAAACGGGTAGACCTCCATCTTCTCTCTAGGCATCTCTTGTGGCGTTTCATCACCCTCAGCTCCTCGGTAAACCAAGGAGCCAGGGTGGCTTGCCGCCGCAAGAGAGGCCGCAAGGGCGCTACCCGATCCAAGGCTCCCGTGGTCGCAGTATTCCATGCGGCCATGAGGTCCTCCATCGGGGCGCGGGTCAGGGGTACAGGAAGTGGCCCAAGCACCGTCTGGAACCCATCAGGGTCCATAAGGCGCCTGGGGCGGAACCAGATCGGTAACTCTGGTTCCGCCTCCCCGCGGAGGGGAGTAGCGGTCGGAAAGTCGAGCCGGAGAAGTGAGTGGTCTGACCATGACAAGGGCGTGATGACTATATCCCCTATACCCAGATCACTCTTCCATTGGCCAGAGACAAAGATGAGATCTGGTGTATGTCCACCCTCGTGGGTGGGGCCTTGAATTAATTGGGTCAGGTCCATGGCCGTCATGGAAGCCATGAACTCCCGAGCTACCACGGATGATTCGCCCACCGATGGCAGGTTAGAGTCCCCCATGACTAAAAGTCTGGGGGTCTCGACTGCCACCGTAGCGATCACCTCCAGGAGCTCGGGCAGGGCTGCTGCTACATAGCGGGGAGCCAGGTATACAACCAGCAGGCCCAACTGCCTCCCTAGGCCCCACTTCACGCAGAGGGACTCACAACCGGTGGTCTGTGGCACAATGGTCTCTCTCGGCTCAAGACCTTCCTTTACTATGAGCGCCACCCCACCACACCTACCTAGGGCCCGGGGCTGATGAAAAGCGCGGTAGCCTGGTGGGCACATTTCAATGAGGGGGAGTCCACCCTCATGGCCCAACCAGGTCTCCGCTATTCCTGCCAGGTCCGGCTCCCCCTCTGACACAAGGTCATGGATGAGGGGGGCTTTGTTGACAATGGACCTGGCGTTGCAAAACATCAGCCTCAGGCCCTGGCTCTGTATTCCCTGACCACCTAGCCTGCGGGGGTTGTGACACCTGACCGTTTGTAACCAACGGCTACGTGTCCCCAACCGGGAGGATGGAACTTGCCTCCCCTCGGACCTGCCTCTCCCCACGACCTTCTGAATGGGAATGCCCTCCGTCGGAACGACTCGTGATTCCCCCCCCCCCTCACGGATCCTTCCGCTTCCCTCCATCGCCTGCTGGCCTGGCCCTCTCTCTCTAACTGTTTGTACCCTCCCCCCTCCTCCCTGGAACCCCCTAAAATCCGAATTAAAAACCTCCCTAAAAAACCCCTCAACCTGCGCTTCGCCCACCTCTCAGGAATAATCAATCTGTCCTCGAGGTGGGCCTGTGTTAGACAGGAGGGCCAGGCCTGCGAGAGGGGAGACTCCCGCAGGCCAAGGAGGTCGCGCCTAGAGTACACGATAAACACCACAGGGTAGTCCCAGTCCAGGAAGGCAAAAACACAAGTCCAAAGGCAAATAAGTGGCTAAGTGCAGAATGTTCTACAGGATGGGGGGTAAAGTCAGAATCCAGAGTCTTATGGATGGGGAGATCGAATCCAGTCCCATTACAGGCCCCATCCATCTGTCCTTCCGACCAAAAGGGGCTTAGTTCGTATTTAGTGCCGCATGGCTAATTAGTCCATCATGCGGCCTGATGTAGATACAGCCCTCTCATGGCCCGGATCTTATCAGCCAGCCCCCTCCAGTCCCGTGCACTCACTCCAAGATGTTATTTGCAATCTTCCTGGATCGACCTCGGCCAAATCCATCTTTCCCCAACCGGCTGCAGGTGTTTCACGCCGGGCTGCTCAAGCCAAACATACCACTTTCAGCCAATCCATACTCCATCTCCAACCTTCTTCTTCTCCTTCGACCTTCACCAACTCCGTCCTCCATCACCGGCTCTTTTCCATCTCAACGTCATCCTTTTCCATCGCCTCCAGCTCCTCGACATCTCCGTCCATCTCTCTCCATCTCTCCATCCATCTCTCTCCATCCATCTCTCCTACAGCAGAGAAGACGGGAGAGGCGACTCGGCCTGTTTGCGGCCTAGAGCGTCCCGGCGCGGCCGGAAGGAAGAGAGGTAGGCCGCAAAGCCGGGACGCGGAAGATCGGCCGGCTGCGAGATGGGGCCGGGCCAGGAGAGCTACCATCGGGCCGCACGACCAGTGGCAGGTCGTGCGGTCCTACCCTGGCCTGTGCCCGAAATATCCCCAATCCCGATCGGCTTGTGTTGGCGAGGACTGCTCATAAGGGAGGCTGGAAGAGAAGGCTGGTGAGAGAAGGTGTGGAGGTTTGGAAGGAAGGTGTTGTTGGAGGAGTTGGAGGAAGGAGATGGAGAAGGAAGGAGAAGGCGAAGGAGAAAGAAAGAAAGAAATGGAGAAGGAGAGAGAAGAAGAGGAGGAGAGAGGAGGAGAGAGAAAGAAGGAGAGAGAATGAGAGAGATGGAAGGAGTGATGGACGGAGATCGAGAGAGATGGACGGAGATGGTGATGAGATGGAGATGGGAAGGAGTTGGAGATGGTGGAAATGGAAGAAGGAGAAGGAGAAAATTTGAACATGTATGCTGGTTGAGCAGTCTGGCGTGGAACATCTGCAGCCGCTTTGTGGAATGGTGGACCTGGCCGAGGACGACCCGGGAAGAGCTTTTAACATCTGAAACATCTTGGAGTGAGTGCACGGGACTGGAGGAGGTTGGCTGATAATATCTGGGCCATTAGAGGGCAGTATCTTACATCAGGCCGCATGATGGACTAATTAGCCATGCGGCACTAAATACGAACTAAGCCCCTTTTGGTCGGAAGGACAGATGGATGGGGCCTGTAATGGGACTGGATTCGATCTCCCCATCCATAAGACTCTGGATTCTGACTTTACCCCCCATCCTGAAATATATCCTTGCACTTAGCCACTTTATCTGCTTTTCGGACTTGTGTTTTTTGCCTTCCTGGACTTGGACTACCTCGGGGGCTTTTATCATGTACTCTAGGCGCGACCTCCTTGGCCTGCGGGAGTCTCCCCTCTCACAGGCCTGGCCCTCCTGTCTAACACGGGCCCACCTCGATGACGGATTGATTATTCCTGAGAGGTGGGCGAAGCGCAGGTTGAGGGGGTTTTTAGGGAGGTTTTTAATTCGGATTTTAGGGGGTTCCAGGGAGGAGGGGAAAAATAGTCCAGGGAGGGGACAGCAATTGAGGCCGGCGGGCGGAAATAGGGAAACGGAGGAAGGGGAGGGGGGGTCATTTCCTCGGTGGCTTTTTCCATCGATTCGGTCTTGGGGAGGGGCAGGGGCGGAGGGAGACGAAATGGCCATCATCGGTTGGAAGACCGTGGCCGCTGGATTCAGGCGGTCACGTGCTCCAACTCTCCGCTCTCCCATCGCAGACTAGGTGGGCAGGAATCACAGACCCGGGGCCCGAGGCTGATGTTATGCAACGCCAGGTCCGTGGTTCAAAAAGCCCCCCTCATTCGTGACCTTGTGTCAGAGGGGGACCCGGACCTGGTGGGTATAACGGAAACCTGGTTGGGCCACGAAGGGGGTATGCCCCTCGTGGACATGTGCCCACCAGGTTACCGTGCCTTCCATCAGCCAAGGGCCCTAGGGAGGGGTGGGGGGGTGGCGATTATCGTAAAGGAAGGTCTTGAACCGAAGGAGACCACAGTCCCTCAGACAACCGGGTGTGAATCTCTCTGCGTGAGATGGGGCCTAGGGAGGCAGTTGGGCGTGTTAGTTGTATACCTGGCTCCTCGCTATGCAACAACAGCCCTGCCCGAGCTCCTAGAGGTGATAGCCGAGGCGGCAGTTGAGACCCCCAGACTGGTAGTCATGGGGGACTTTAACTTGCCGTCGGCAGGCGAAGCCTCTGGAGCAGCTCGGGAGTTCATGGCCTCCATGACGGCCATGGACCTGACCCAGGTAGTTTTAGGCCCCACTCACGAGGGAGGAAACACACTGGATTTCATCTTTGTCTCGGGACAGTGGAGTTGTGATCTGGGAATAGGGGACCTAGCCATCACTCCCTTGTCATGGACAGATCACGCTCTCCTTCGGCTAGACTTTCCAATCGCTACACCTCACCGCGGGGAGGCGGAACCGGATATTCCTATATGGTTCCGCCCCAGGCTTCTAATGGACCCGGAAAGGTTCCAGAGGGAGCTTGGGCCAATTCCTGTGACCCTGCCCCGCGACTCGACTGAGGACCTAGTGGCCGCATGGTTAAGTGCGGCCGCGGGGGCCTTGGACCGAGTCGCGCCCTTGCGGCCTCTCTTGCGGCGGCGAATCACCCAGGCTCCTTGGTTTACCGAGGAGCTTCGGGGGATGAAACGCCACAAGAGATGCCTAGAGAGCAGATGGAGATCCTCTCGCTCCGAAGCCGACCGAACACTAGTGAGAACCCATATTAGGGCTTACTTAGTGGCGATAAGGGTGGCCAAACGTGAGTATTGTGCCACCCTTATTGCATCCGCAGATAACCGCCCTGCCGCCCTGTTTGGGGTGACCCGCTCCCTCCTTCATCAGAGGCCGCGGGAAGCCCCTCTGCAAGGGCGAGCAGAGGAATTTGGGATTTATCTGCAGGAGAAAAGCACTCGGATTCGGAATGAGCTACCCTCCATCGACAGTGGTCCTGTGGGACTGTCCGAGACTAGTCTTGAGGTTCCTTCTTGGGAGGAGTTTGACTTTGTTACCACCGAGGATATGGACAGGTTGTCAAGGAAACTTAGGGCGACCACATGTTTATTGGACCCGTGTCCCTCCTGGCTTGTACTGGCATCCTGGGAGACGACACGAGGCTGGCTCCAGGGCATTGTCAACGCATCTTTGAGTGAGGGGTCCTTGCCTGCCGTCTTGAAAGAGGCGGTAGTGAGGCCCCTCCTCAAGAAGCCGTCCCTGGACCCAGCTTTATTAGAGAACTATCGTCCGGTCTCCAACCTTCACTTTTTGGTGAAGGTTGTCGAGAGTGTGGTAGCCCAACAGTTTCCGCGACACCTGGAGGAAGTTGATTATCTAGACCCGCGCCAGTCCGGCTTCCGACCCGGTCACAGCACCGAGACGGCATTGGTCGCGTTGGTTGATGATCTCTGGAGGGCGCGGGATAGAGGTTATTCCTCTATCCTAGTCCTATTAGACCTCTCGGCGGCTTTCGATACCATCGACCATGGTATCCTATTGCACCGACTGGGGGAGTTGGGGTTGGGAGGCACCGTTTTGCGGTGGTTCTCATCCTACCTCTCTGGTCGGTCGCAATATGTGTTGACGGGAGGGCAGAGGTCGACCTCGAGGCCTCTCTTATGTGGGGTTCCTCAGGGGTCGGTCCTCTCGCCCCTCCTTTTCAACACATATATGAAGCCGCTGGGTGAGATCATCCGTGGTTTTGGGGTGGAGTACCATCTGTACGCTGATGACACCCAGCTGTACATATCCACCCCAAACCACCCCAACGATGCCGCCGAAGTGCTGTCCCGGTGTTTGGAGGCCGTACGGATCTGGATGGGTGGTAACAAACTCAAGCTCAACCCTGCCAAGACTGAGTGGCTGTGGTTTCCGGCACCCCGGTTCAGCCAGATTACACCAACTCTGGCCATTGGGGGCGAAACACTGGCCCCCGTGGAGAGGGCGCGCAATTTGGGTGTCCTCCTGGATTCCCGGCTGTCCATGGAGGACCATGTGGCAGCCGTGGCCAGGGGGGCGTTTCATCAGGTACGCCTGATGCGCCAATTGCGCCCCTTACTGGACCGGGCTGCCCTTCGCACAGTCACTCAAGCTCTCGTGACGTCCCGACTCGACTACTGTAATGCTCTCTACATGGGGCTTCCCTTGAGGTGCACTCGAAAGCTACAGCTAGTCCAAAACGCAGCCGCGCGGGTGATTATGGGAGCCACTAGATGCTCCCACATAACACCGATCCTGCGCGAGCTGCATTGGCTTCCTGTGGTTTTTCGAGTGCGCTTCAAGGTTTTGACAACTATCTTTAAAGCGCTCCATGGCTCGGGGCCTAGTTATATGCGAGACCGCCTCCTGCCCCATACATCCCTTAGACCGATACGCTCCCACAGAGAGGGCCTTCTCAGGGTGCCGTCGGCCGGACAATGCCGACTGGCGACACCCAGGGGAAGAGCCTTCTCTGTGGCGGGCCCAGCCCTTTGGAATGACCTACCCCCTGAATTACGTACCATCACCGACCTCCGCCTCTTCCGCCAATGTCTTAAGACATATTTGTTTCAACAAGCCGGCCTAGCCTAACCTCCCATGGGGGACTTTTAGGTAGTTTTAAATTGGGTTTTTAAAATTTGGTTTTAGCGCAGGATAGGTTATTTAATAGTTTTTTAAATTATATTTATTGTATTTTGTATGTTTTTAAATTTTCCTGTGCGCCGCCCTGGGTCCTTCGTGGAGAAGGGCGGGATATAAATTTAAATAAATAAATAAATAAATAAATACATCTGTCTCTCTCTCTCTCACTCCGTCATTCCATCTTTCACCTTCTCCTCCTCCATCTCCTTCTACTTCCTCCACTCCTCCAACGTTTCCACACCTTCTCTCATCCATTTTCTACTTTCTTCCACCCTTCCTCTCACAAGAGCAGTCCTTGCCAGTGGGTGATGGGTATTTCGGGCCCAGGACCAGGGTATGACCGCACGACCTGCCACTAGTCGTGCGGCCCGATGGTAACTCTCCTGGCCTGGACCCCTGGGCCCCTCTCGCCGCCCGTGGTGTAATCCGCGTCCCGGCTTGCGGCCTGCCTCTCACCTTCCGGCCGCATCGGGACGCTCTGGGCTGCAGACGAGCCTTTCTCGCCGCCCGCGATTTAATCCGCATCCCGGCTTGCGGCCTGCCTCTCTTCTTCCGGCCACGCCGGGACGGTCTGGGCCGCGAACAGGCCGAGCCGATCTTCTCTGCTCTCCCGTCGCCCAAACGGCTCGCCCTTCAACTCCGGGCGGCTCAGCGCGGCTCAGCGCGGCGACGGGAGGATCGGCTTGTCAAACCAGCCCTCCACGATGGTAAAGGAGGGCTGGCGGCATCTTCCTGGGATAAAAACCACCCCCGGGGCTTCTCCGGCTCTCAGAGCACGACCGCCATGTCGCGCATGCGCAGGTAATCCCTGCGCATTGTCATCGTGTGACATATGACTTCCGCCTCCTTTGCTAAACTGGGGGCGGGGGCTGGCCAGCACATGATGCATCCAGCCTACGGGCCACAAGTTTGAAACCCCTGCTCTACACTGATTCAGAGGTGGGTTTTGCCCTAGATTGGCAAACTGGTAGTGGCAGTGGTGGGAGCCTCCACCACCCCCCTGAAACACTTCTGTGCATGAGCGAATTGGTAGTAAAATAAATTGAAACCCATTACTGAACTGATTCCACCTACTTAGGCAGATCATTGGATTCTTCTTAGCAGAAACAGTATGAGAGTTTCCAATTGAGTGTATATATATTTTCCAAAACAGGGAAGCATCTACTATTTTTTAATATCTGAAAGACTTGTGGTACTCCAGATGTCATTGAACTAGAACCTTTTTGTCAGCCTCTACTTCATGTCAACGTTCCAATTATCATCCAAAATTAACTGCCCTGAGTCCCATTTTGGGAGATAGGGCGGTATACAAATCGAATCTGCGGGATAGCATCCTACCCCACACATCCCTTCAGCCGATTCGCTCTCACAGAGAGGGACTTCTCCGGGTGCTGTCCACTAGGCAATGCCAGCGGGTGACGCCCAGGGGAAGGGCCTTCTCTGTGGCGGGCCCAAACCACCCCAATCCTCAAAGTTCCAATTTATTAAGAGAGACATGTTGGTACATCTGTGGAAACCCGAATCTGAAAGCTTCCTGGGGTTTCCACCTAGTTGAAAGTTCATGATATTGCCCCCATACCCACAAGTCTATCACTTGGTTCAATCTTCCACTGCCACACTGGCAATTCTACCCATCTACGTCTACCCATCCAATTCTACCCATCCACTTCCGGTCAGGTGCAGAAATGCAGAGACAAAAGATGACCTTGGGAATTTTTTATTTTCACAAAAACACATTCTATTCCTTACTATTCCCCCTCCCAATTCCCCACTAATGAAACAGCATAGTAAAATAAGAGAGAGTGTGGCAGGCCAAAGATCCTAAAAGGAATTTAACTGCAGGCCTGACAGGCAGCCTCTCCTCAGAAGAAAGACGATTCTGAAAAGAGAATAATGTAAAAGTTAATAACAAAATTAACCACCTCTTCCTCCCACAGGGGCAACCTTTGGCTTATCAGGAAACTTAACATGGAATTGTTTTACTAACCTCCACTTTTAGGTTCCTGCTTTTCACTCACATAGCTTCAGACAAAGGGTAGCCCTTTCAATGCACTAAATACTGTAAGCAACCCCTATACAGCCTGGAGTCTATGATTTTTTCCACCTCATTTTGTGTTTACCCCTCTATCACTATAGGAGGAGGGAAAGCTTGGGTGTATGGTCTACTGCTGGACCCAATTATTGACTTCAACAAGCTACAATGAAATTCTGGGTCAATTTTCCCTAGCCTTCTGGGTAAACTGAGTTGAATTGTAACTGGGTTAATTATCTTCACTATTGGGAATGGACCTAGAAATTTTGGGCCCAATTTCTTACTAGGCAATCTTAAACTTATGCATTTGGTAGATACAAAAACTTTGTCCAGCACATAAAAGCAGGGTTGGAGTAAGAGGTGTTTATTAGTTTGCTTCTTGTAGGCTTCTGCAGCATCTGCTAGAGCCTTCTTTGTATTTTCCCATCCTTTCTTTAGCATGTCCATCCATTCATTCAGATACATGGAGGAGGGAGGTTCTCTAAGCAGCTCATACATGGGAACAAATTCCATGTTACTGTTAATCTGGAAAGGAGGTAATCTAGTGCTGCTTTGGATCGCATTGTTATACGCTACCTCAGGGAAGGGTATCAAGTCTGACCAGTTGTCTTGCATTTGGTAGATACAAAAACTTTGTCCAGCACATAAAAGCAGGGTTGGAGTAAGAGGTGTTTATTAGTTTGCTTCTTGTAGGCTTCTGCAGCATCTGCTAGAGCCTTCTTTGTATTTTCCCATCCTTTCTTTAGCATGTCCATCCATTCATTCAGATACATGGAGGAGGGAGGTTCTCTAAGCAGCTCATACATGGGAACAAATTCCATGTTACTGTTAATCTGGAAAGGAGGTAATCTAGTGCTGCTTTGGATCGCATTGTTATACGCTACCTCAGGGAAGGGTATCAAGTCTGACCAGTTGTCTTGCTGATAGTCCACATAACACTGGATGCAACCCTGAGCAAGCGATGAAGTGTGCCTGCTTGGGAACCAAATCAATAACTGTCCAGATTACTCTATCCACACTGCTGTCTGGGAGTTCAACAATGAAGTCCATTGCAATCTCTTCCCATGGTTGGTTAGGGCTGGCCACTCATTGTAGTAGTCCAGGGGCTTCTCCAGCAGTGTTTTAAACATTTATTTATTTATTTTATTTATTTTATTAAATTTATATCCCGCCCTTCTCCAAACGGACCCAGGGCGGCGCACAGGAATGTTAAAATACATACAAAACATATAAAATTAAAAAAACTTATTCTAGTAAAACCTGTGCTAAAAACCGAATTAAAATCCCAAATTTAAAACTGTCTAATGGTCAATACAGGGGGTTACGCTAGGCCGGCTAGATGGAATAAATGTGTCTTCAGATACTTGCGGAAGAGGCGGAGGTCAGAGATGGTGCGGAGTTCAGGGGGTAGGTCGTTCCAGAGGGCTGGCCCAGCCACAGAGAAGGCTCTTCCCCTGGGTGTCGCCAGTCGGCATTGTCCAGCCGACGGCACCCTGAGGAGGCCCTCTCTGTGGGAGCGTATCGGTCTGAGGGATGTATGGGGCAGGAGGCGGTCTCGCATATAACTAGGCCCCGAGCCATGGAGCGCTTTAAAGATGGTCGTCAAGACCTTGAAGCGCACCCGAAAGACCACAGGGAGCCAGTGCAGCTCGCGCAGGATAGGTGTTATGTGGGAGTGTCTAGGCGCTCCCATAATCACCCGCGCGGCTGCGTTCTGGACTAGCTGCAGCTTTCGGGTGCACCTCAAGGGAAGCCCCATGTAGAGAGCATTACAGTAGTCGAGTCGAGAGGTGACGAGTGCTTGAGTGACTGTGCGTAGGGCACCCCGATCCAGTAAGGGGCGCAATTGGCACATCAAGCGTACCTGATGGAACGCCCCCCTGGCCACGGCTGCCACGTGACCTTCCATAGACAGCCGGGAATCCAGGAGGACACCCAAATTGCGCGCCCTCTCCACGGGGGCCGGTGTTTCGCCCCCAATGGCCAGTGTTGGAATAATCTGGCTGAATCAGGGCGCCGGAAGCCACAGCCACTCAGTCTTGGACGGGTTGAGCTTGAGTTTGTTACCACCCATCCAGATCCGTACGGCCTCCAAACACCGGGACATAACCTCGACGGCATCGTTGGGGTGGTCTGGGGTGGATATGTACAACTGAGTATCATCAGCGTACAGATGATATCCCACCCCAAAACCATGGATGATCTCACCCAGCGGCTTCATATATGTGTTGAATAGTAGGGGCGAGAGGACCGACCCCTGAGGAACCCCACATATGAGGGGCCTCGAGGCCGACCTCTGCCCCCCTGTCAACACATATTGCGACCGACCAGAGAGGTAGGATGAGAACCACCGCAAAACGGTGCCTCCCAACCCCAACCCCCCCAGTCGGCGCAATAGGATACCATGGTCGATGGTATCAAAAGCCGCTGAGAGTTTTAATAGGACTAGGATAGAGGAATGTCCTCTATCCCGCGCCCTTCAGAGATCATCAACCAACGCGACCAATGCCGTCTCGGTGCTGTGCCCGGGTCGGAAGCCGGACTGGCGCGGGTCTAGATAATCAACTTCCTCCAAGTGTCGCGGAAACTGTTGGGCCACCACACTCTCAACAACCTTCACTAGAAAGTGGAGGTTGGAGACAGGACGATAGTTCTCTAATAATGCTGGATCCAGGGACGGCTTCTTGAGGAGGGGCCTCACTACCGCCTCTTTCAAGACGGCAGGCAAAGACCCCTCACTCAAAGATGCGTTGACAATGCCCTGGAGCCAGCCTCGTGTCATCTCCCAGGATGCCAGTACAAGCCAGGAGGGACACGGGTCCAATAAACATGTGGTAGCCCTAAGCCTCTTTGACAACTTGTCCATATCCTCGGTGGTAACAAAATCAAACTCCTCCCAAGATGGTGTCACAAGATCAGCCTCGGCCCGCTCGACTGGACCACTGTCGATGGAGGGTAACTCGTTCCGAATCCGAGTGATTTTCTCCTGCAGATAAATCCCAAATTCCTCTGCTCGACCCTGTAAAGGGGCTTCCCGCGGCCTCTGTTGAAGGAGGGAGCGGGTCACCCCAAACAGGGCGGCAGGGCGGTTATCTGCGGATGCAATAAGAGTGGCACAATACTCACGTTTGGCCACTCTTAACGCCACTAAGTAAGTCCTAATATGGTCTCTCACTAGTGTTCGGTCGGCTTCGGAGCGAGAAGATCTCCATCTGCTCTCTAGGCGTCTCTTGTGGCGCTTCATCTCCCTAAGCCCCTCGGTGAACCAAGGAGCCCAGGTGGTTCGTCGCCGCAAGAGAGGCCGCAAGGGCACGACTCGGTCCAAGGCCCCCATGGCCGCACTTAACCATGCGGCCACTAGGTCCTCAGTCGAGTCGCGGGGCAAGTCCACAGGAATTGGCCCAAGCTCCCTTTGGAACCTTATCGGGTCCATCAGGAGCCTGGGGCGGAACCATATAGGAATGTCCGGTTCCGCCTCCCCGCAGTGAGGTGCGGCGATCGGAAAGTCGAGCTGAAGGAGAGCGTGATCTGTCCATGACAGGGGTGTGATGGCTAGATCCCCTCTTCCCAGATCACTACTCCACTCTCCCGAGACGAAGATTAGATCCAGGGTGTGTCCGCCCTCGTGTGTAGGGCCTACAACTACTTGGGTCAGGTCCATGGCTGTCATGGAAGCCATGAACTCCCGAGCTACCCCAGAGGTTTCACCTGCCGACGGCAGGTTAAAGTCCCCCATGACTAACAGTCTGGGGGTCTCAACCGCCGCCTCGGCTATCACCTCTAGGAGCTCGGGCAGGGCTGTTGTCGTATAGCGAGGAGCCAGGTATACAACTAACACCCCCAACTGCCACCCTAGGCCCCACTTCACAAGGAGGGACTCGCACCCAGTCGTCTGAGGGATCGTGGTCTCCTTTGGCTCAAGACCTTCCCTAACCATAATCGCCACCCCCCCACCCCTCCCTAGGGCCCTAGGCTGATGAAAGACTCGGTATCCTGGTGGGCACATTTCTACGAGGGGATGTCCTCCCTCGTGGCCCAACCAGGTTTCTGTAATACCTACCAGGTCCGGGTCCCCCTCTGACACAAGGTCTCGGATGAGGGGGGCTTTTTGTATCACGGACCTGGCGTTACACAACATCAGCCTAGGGCCCCGGGTCTGTGGTTCTTGCCCACCTAGTCTGCGATGGGAGCATGGGGGGTTGGAGCGCGTAACCGCCCGTAGCCAGCAGCCGCGGTCCTCCAACCAATGATGTCCACCCCGTCTCCCACCGCCCCTGCCCCTCCCCAAGACCGAACTGATGGAAAATGCCTCAATGGAAACAGCCCCCCCTCCCTCCTCCTCCGTTCCTCTACTTCCGCCAGCCGGCCCAATAGATTGACGCCCCCCCACTTGACTATCCCTACCCTCCTCCCTGGAACCCCCTAAAATCCGAATTAAAAAGTTAAATAAAAACCCCCCGAGTTTGCGCTTCGCCCACCTCTCAGGAGCAATAAGTCCATTGCACAAGTAGCACATCTTTTTACATAATCTTCCACCTCCGATTTCATCTTTGGCCCCCAAAATTGATGCCTGGCGAGGTGGAGCATTTCTTTCTAGACCGAGATGCCCTACGCACGGACACTCAAGCCCTCGTTATTTCCCGCCTAGACTACTGCAACGCCCTCTACATGGGGCTCCCCTTGAGGTGCACCCGGAGGCTCCAGCTAATGTAGAATGCAGCCACACGGGGGATTCTGGGAGTCTCTCGTTACTCCCACGTAACACCTCTCCTGCGCGAGCTGCACTGGCTGCCTGTGGTCTTCCGGGTGCGCTTCAAGTTCGTAGTTACCACCTTCAAAGCGCTCCATGGCTCGGGTCCTGGTTACTTGAGAGACCGCCTCCTACCACATTCCTCCCTTCGACCTGTCCGCTCTCACAGAGTTGGCCTTCTCAGGGTGCCGTCAGCCGGTCAATGCCGACTGGTGACCCCCAGGGGAAGAGCCTTCTCTGTGGCGGGTCCGACACTCTGGAACGACCTTCCCCCCGATATCCGCACCATCACGGACCTACGCCTCTTCCATTGGATAGTAAAAGCTCATTTCTTTCATCTAGCCGGCCTGACATAGACTAGGGAATATTTTAATTCGTTATTTATGGGTTTTAACTATTTATTCAATTTTAGCACAGCTGTATTGGTTTAATTGTTTTTAAAATTTTGTATATTGTGGGGTTTTACCTTTCTGTGCACTGCCTTGAGTCCCTTTTTGGTGAAAAGGACGGTATATAAATTGAAAATAAACTAAACTAAACTTCCAGCCTCAACCCCATGGGAATGTACAGTTTGGACCCCTTACAGGCTAATCCATTTTTCATTGTTAGAATATCCTGGTTATTTTTAAGCCATTGGTCTGTTGGGAGTGCCAATGTCATAGCTGTCATCAGCTTATCCTGGCTTTGGTTGGTGACTTGAGCTGTCTTTTAGTGGAAGGAAGAAAGGATCGGGTGAACTACTTCTCCCTTCATACTGTTGTATTATGGTTTTCTTGACAAAGCATCCCCCAACAAGTTTTTTGGTACTTGTTGGATCCGTGGTGTTTTTGTTTCTGCTGCAGATACTGCAGGTTCTAGGCTCTTGGGTTCAATCATCCCTGTGTGGCCCTTTTGCTACACTGGTGGTAGCAGCCCAAATGTGATCATCAATTTTCTATGGCCATCCTCCCACTTTATCGTAGGCATCCAGTTGTCAAGTCAGGAAAGCCCCAAGATAATTAATTCTGGCGTTCTTGGAGCTATGATGAATCTGAAGAATTCATAGTGGCAGCCTATCATTAACTTCTCCAAGTCGATAATTTTCATGGCTGAGTCCCCCACCCCCCTAATTAGTGTTTCATCCATTTGCTCAAACCGAATGGGATGGTTTAGGGATCTTGTGTACTGCCTACTGCTCCACAATCGACATGCTGATTAAGCATTGGGTGCAGTCGGTGTCCACAATTGCCCCAACTTCCCTCTCCACTCCTGTTTTGAGTACTTGCATTTTATAGTAAAGGGGCAGGTGGGTGCACTCACTATTGGGTCATCTTCAGTATTTTCCTCTTTCGATGCCTCCTGATTGGTTGGACTCTTTGTCACCTTAGGTTGGGGATCCTCTTTCTGAGGTTATTGGCCCAGATGACTCTTTTTTGGTGGCCTTCTCTTTATCACCCTAGCAGTTGGTGCGCACATTTGTGGTATTGGGGTTTGAGCCAGCCACTCTGATGCTCTATGGCTGAGTTGACAGCAACGGTGGCATTTTATTGCCCCCCCAAGGGACAGAACCCAGTTGCATCTCTAAACTTAGGAACCACCTCATCACATTGTTCCACTATCCATCCTGCAGCTTCCCCCTCATTCATCCTTCCTTCCATTGTCAAAAACTCTTCTCTGTAGGAAGGTGGGGTAAGAACCTGTTGGGGCATTGCAGGTGAGACTGGACTCATTGGGGGAGGTATCAATCTCTGGGTTGGCCACTGCTCAGTTATCTGACATGGTGCCATCTACTGAGGGGGAGCAGGTGCCCACTGGCATCTCTCTCATCCATGACCTGGAAAGATAGCCTAATCCTGGGCTGCTTGATTCACAGGTTGCATACCAAATATTGATTGCTGGCTTGGTTGAATTCCCCATGTTAGTGGCCAATCAGGCAGCCACTGACATCTCTCCCATCCATGGCCTGGGAAGAAAGCCCAATCTGGTGATGCTTGATTCACAGGCTGCAGCCTACATATCAATGGATGACTGGTGAAAGATGTTGGCCAAATCCCTTCCTGCTGGGTCAGCTCATTTATTGCTGTATGGAAGGAGTAATTATCTCCACTCCAGTATATTTCCGAGCCTTTGCTGGGGAAGGAGGGGGGTTCCACTCACGTTTGGCTGCACAAGTTGGTCTGGAAGGCTCCAATCATCTGGTTGGCTACTGGGTAATTGCTTTGGTCTTCTCAAGCTGTGTGTTGAAATAGCTTTTCCAACCCCCTCCGAGTGCGACCGCATCTTCCCAGATGCTATAAATCTCGTGCCTTCCTTCCCCACAGATTCCTTTGCAAATGTGGAAGGGTTGCAGAGAGGTGACTCGTCTTCTGCTTCCATTCTCAAAGGCTCTAGCCTCAACTTCTCTGATATTTTATACTGACCAGGTCAGGTCAATGTTGGGAGTCAGCACCCCTCACCAGAACCCCATGCCAGGTTGCTGGTGATTTATTTTAAGGAAGATTTGGGTTAATGTAAGCTTTCCAAATATCATCCAAAATTAAATCAAAGTTCAAGGCAAAGTAATTCTCAAAGTTTCAATTTATTGAGAGACATGTTGGTACATCTGTGGAAACCCGAATCTGAAAGCTTCATGGAGTTCCAACCAAGTTGAAAGTTCATGATCTTGCCCCCACACCCACAGGTGCATCACTTGGTCCAACCTTCCACTGCCCTGCTGGCATTTCCACCCATCTAATTCCAGTCAGGTGCAGAGGTGCAGAGACAAAAGATGACCTTGGGCTCCTAGAATGGATTTTTTTATTTTGACAACAACACATTCTACTCCTTACTATTCCCCCTCCCATTTCCCCAGTAATGAAACAGTAAAGTAAAATAAGAGAGAGTGTGGCAGGCCAAAGATTCTAAAAGGAATTTAACTTTAAAAAGACACAAAGGGGAAGAGCAGGTAGTGGCTATTTCATTTGAACTTCCTGGGGCTGGAGCTGATTGGAAGTGCTGCTGAAGGGGTGATTTAAAGACACAAAGAGGAAGAGTAAAACCAACAGGAACAAGTGAGCACTGAATACTGCAATCATTAAAATGGAGTCTGAGGGAGCAGCTATAGTTATCTGCAACACTTGTGCCATGTTTCTGATTTTGCCCAAGCGCGTGGAGAACTACACCTGCAGCAAGTGCAAGCTGGTTGCACTGCTAGAAGAGAAGGTCCAGCAGCTGGAGCTACGTACATCTAACAATCAGCAAATTAAGGAGCTGTTCTTGGACAGAGCAGAGCAGACTATCCTGGACAATGAAGAGACAGGGCACAGCTCTCAGAAAGAAGTCATTTCACTAACTCAAGAGGTAGATCCATGGAGGAATGTCACTCGAAGAAATAGAAGAGCAAGGGATCGCTCTTAGAATCTGAATTTACAGAATCAACTTGAGGCTCCTTCCCCCATCACATCTGATAAGGAATGCACAGACGAGCAACTGGTCCCACCCGAGGATCTCTCCTTCATCACACTTGACGAGATACAGGAAGAAGAACAACAGGAACAAACTGAAGACCTCTCCCTTAATAAATTTGATGAGGTGAATGAAGATGAACAGACTGCAGGAGAGAGGCTCCTTGTAGTAGGTGATTCAATTATTAGAAACACAGAGAGATGGATTTGTGATGCGCATGACAACTGTGTAGTGACTTGCCTACCCGGCGCAAAGGTTGCAGACATCACGAGAAATCTAGATAGTTCGTTAGATAGAACTGGGAAGGAGCCAGTGGTCGTGGTACACGTTGGTACCAATAATGTTGGGAAGGCAAAGCAATCAGTCCTGGAAGCCAAATTCAGGTTGCTAGGAAGAAGATTGAAGTCCCGGACTTCCAAGGTAGCATTTTCAGAAGTGCTGCCTGTTCCTCGTGCAGGACCTACCAGGCAGGCAGAGCTCAGAAGCCTCAATGCGTAGATGAGGTGATGGTGTCGGGAGGAGGGCTTCAGATTTGTCAGGAACTGGAGAACATTTTGGGACAAGCCAAATCTGTTCAGGGGGGATGGGTTGCATTGAACCATGATGGGACAAGGTTGCTGGCACTCAACATCAAAAAGGCTGCAGAACGACTTCCGGTTCCGCCTTCCAGCGGCGACGGACGAGTCTTGGCCTCATTCGCCGCTTTGTTCTTTTTTCTGCCCCCCAACGGGGGCGAGGCACCCCCTTTTTTGGGGGCCTTCCATAGGGCTGGTTCGCCTGGGTCTGTTTATCCCTGTGGCGGCGGGAAAACGGCCCTTGTCTTCGGCCTAGGCGACAGGAGACATGCTGCGGGGGGTTTTCCCTTTGCCAATGGAGGACGGCAACGAACGACGAATTTGAAAAGAGCTGAGCGTTCAGGTCGGAAGGCTTCTCGGGGCTTTGGCAGTGAGGTGAAAAGTGAGTGATTTTTAACCTTATTTGTGCTGGCAGCCTGGACTGAAAGAACGTAGAGGGGGGTGTTGGTTTGTTAAACCCCCCCTCGGATTTAAAGCGGCGCTTGAAATGGCTCCTCGTTGCGAGGAAGCGGATATTTCGCATCCGGACTGCTTTGAACTAAGTGAAAGTGATTTGCGGCTTGTTTATTCACAATGTATCTAAGTCCGGCTGGCTTGAAACAATTTTTCTTTTGTTACTTTCTCCTGCTGGCTCTCAGACCAGGCGGTGGAGGATGGCTGCCCTCTGTTCCTGAATGATTATTTTTATTTATGGAAAATTACCAACATCTCTTTGTGATTTGGACTCCCTCTCTCTACTAATGAAGAAATTTCTGGATTAATTGATTCCTTCCCTGGAGTGCCTTCTCTGCTATAATTATTGATTGTGAAAAGTGTTTCTCTTCTGGGTCTTGAACTTTTTACAACTTTTATTTGAACTGTTTCAATTAAAAAAAAAAGGCTGCAGAACAACTTTTAAACTGATAACTGGGGGAAAGCTGACAGGAGCTGGGCAGCATCCGGTTCGGGAAAATGTTTACTTGAGTAGTGAGGAGGATGCAATAATTACTGAGCAGAGCGAGGAGCCAGTCACCAGCACTCTAGCAGAAGGATGCAAGAAACAGTCTAAGGATGCAACTGGACTCAAAAGACTGCATCAGAAAAGTATATATAAATGCCTGTATGCAAATGCCAGAAGCCTCCGGAACAAAATAGGGGAGCTGGAATACTTAGCAATAGACAAAAATATTGATATTATTGGTATCACTGAAACCTGGTGGATGGATGATAACCAATGGGATACAGTCATCCCAGGCTACAAACTGTATAGGAAGGACAGGAAGGGACAAACGGGAGGTGATGTAGCCTTATATGTCAAAGAAGAGATAAATTCATACGAATTGGCATATCGAGGTGATTTAGAGTCACCACTAGAAACTCTGTGGGTAAGACTATCAGGTCAAAATAATGGTCTAACAGTAGGCATATGTTATCAGACTCTGACCCAAGCCCCCGAGAGAGACTGGCAGTTGGAGAATGTTGTAAAGGAGGCATCAAAAAAGGGAAGCCTGGTTATAATGGGGGGTTTCAATTACCCTCACATAGACTGGGTGAACTGTTGTTCAGCACATGACAAAGAGATAAAGTTCCTAGATATGCTAAATGATTGTTCCCTGGAACAGATGGTTGAAGACCCAACTAGAGGTACAAAAATCCTTGACTTGGTTCTGAGCAATATACAGGATCTGGTGCAAAATGTTAATGTGACTGATCCAATAGGGAACAGTGACCACAACATAATTATTTTTAACTTAATCATAGACTGCAAATCACCGATAAAATCTAACACAGAGACCTTAAATTTTCATAAAGGAAATTTCCCAAAGATGAGGAAACTAGTAAAAAAGAAGCTGAAACGGAGAATTGAGAAAGTCCAAACACTCCATGAGGCATGGAGGCTGCTCACAAAAACAATAACAGAGGCCCAATTGGAATGTATACCTAAAAGGAAAAAGGGCACCGGCAGGTTCAAGAGGACTCCGATGTGGCTTACAGGAGCTGTTCGGGAAGTGATCAAAAGCAAAAAAAGCTCATTTAAAAGATGGAAGGCTTCTCCAAATGAAGACAACAGGCAGAAACATAAATTCTGGCAGAACAAATGCAAGGCAACAATCAGGAAAGCAAAGCAAGACTTTCAGGAGTGTTTAGCTAAAAACACTCAAAGAAATAACAAGGACTTCTTTAATTATATTAGAAGTAAGAACCCAACTGGGAAGGCCATTGGACCATTAGATGACAATGGAAGGCAAGGGATTATTAAGGAGGAAACAGAGATTGCAGAGAGACTCAATGAATTCTTTGCTTCAGTATTCACTGAAGAAGACAGAGATCACATGCCTAAAACAGAGCCTATCTTTGTAGGGAGGGAAACTGAGGAATTAACCCAGATAGAAATAACCAGGGAGGAGGTCCTTGCATGTCTTGTTAAACTAAACACTAACAAATCACCAGGACCAGATGGCCTCCATCCACGAGTTCTCAAGGAACTTAAAGATGAAATTGCTGATGTCCTTGCCAAAATATATAATCTTTCTCTCAAATTAGGCCTTGTGCCGAATGACTGGAAGGTAGCGAATATAACACCTATCTTCAAAAAAGGATCCAGAGGTGATCCAGGAAATTACCAACCGGTAAGCTTGACAAGTGTCTCAGGTAAAGTGATGGAAACCATCTTAAAAGATAAAATTAATAGGCACGTAGAAGAGAAGGTGCTGCTGAAGGAGAGCCAACATGGCTTTTGCAAGGGCAAATCATGCCTCACTAATCTGCTGGAATTTTTTGAGAGTGTCAACAAGCACGTGGACAAGGGAGATCCAGTTGATATTGTTTATCTGGACTTTAAGAAGGCCTTTGACAAGGTCCCGCACCAAAAGCTCTTAAATAAACTTGCCAGTCATGGAATAAAGGGACAGGCCTTGTCTTGGATTAGCAACTGGCTAAGGGACAGAAAACAGAGAGTAGCATTAAATGGACACTTCTCCAGGTGGAGGGAGGTAAAGATTGGGATCCCCCAAGGTTCAGTACTGGGACCCCTGCTTTTCAACCTTTTCATAAATGATCTAGAAGTAGGAGTAAACAGCAAGGTAGCCAAATTCGCCGACAACACTAAATTATACAGGGTAGTAAAAACTGAGAGAGAGTGTGAGGAGCTCCAGAGGGATCTCTTGACACTGGGGGAGTGGACAAACCAGTGGCAAATGAGCTTCAACATTAGTAAGTGCAGAATGATGCATGTTGGGGCAAAAAACCCCAACTATATCTATAAACTGATGGGGTCTGAACTCCTTGCAACTAACCAGGAAAGGGACCTTGGTGTCCTGGTGGACAGATCAATGAAGGTGTCAACCCAGTGTGCCGCAGCAGTGAAAAAAGCAAACTCATTGCTAGCGATCATTAGGAAGGGTATAGAAAATAAGTCAGCAAGTGTCATTTTGCCTCTTTATAAATCTATGGTGAGGCCCCATCTGGAGTATTGTGTACAGTTCTGGTCACCATACCTTCAGAAGGATATGATGGAAATGGAAAAGGTGCAGAGGAGGGCAACCAGAATGATTAGGGGACTGGAACACCTTCCTTACCATCTGAGGCTGCAACGGCTGGGCCTCTTCACTCTAGAACGATGGCGCCTGAGAGGTGACCTGATTGAAGTCTATAAAATCATGCACGGTGTGGACAAAGTAGAAAAGGAAAAACTGTTTTCCCTATCGCACAACACTAAAACTAGGGGGCACTTCATGAAAGTTTTGGAAGCTAGACCTCAAACAAATAAGAGGAAGTACTTTTTCACCCAGAGGATCACTGGTCTATGGAACTCCCTGCCAGAAGAAGTGGTGACAGCTGTCAGCCTTGACACCTTTAAGAAAGAATTAGACGAGTTCATGGAGAATAAGGGTATCCATGGCTATCATTATGGATGCCTGAGGACACCCTCCGGGTTGGAGAGATAGGCAGGATATCTCTCAATGCCATTTGCAGGGAATCATAAACAGGTGAAGACATCTGCTTGGGAAGACCCTGAAGCAAATGGGGAGCCACTGTATGAGACAGAATGCTGGACTGGATGGGCTGTGGCCTGTTCAAGCAAGGCTATTCTTATGTTCTTATGTAACTGCAGGCCTTACACTTTGCTTGCTTGCTATCGGCTGCCATAGAAACAGGGAGGGTGGGGGCTTATGGTATTTGGGAAGAGAATCTTATGAGGAGTGGGGTTGAATCTCACCATCCTCTCCGCATGCTGATAGCCTGTATTTGGACTTGTTCAAGATCAACCGTTTCTGCATACCAACTGAATGAGAAGTTTTGAAGATGAATCTCACATGACACCTTAAGGAACTGAAGTGACTGGGGAAAGGGTGTTAGGTAAATATTTGACATGTACTTGTTCACGCCTTTTTGGCTCAGATCTTGCTTTTCTTTTGCTGCTACCTTTTCATAACCAGTAAAAGTATCTTTCATTCCACAAAATGGAGTTGGGAGTTTTCTTTCTTGATTATTGATGGAGGCACGTCTGTCATTAAGCAAGATCTGACTTCACACTCATCCCGGAGCTAAAACCTTCCATAGGGAGAATACATAAAGAATTAAAAAAAAAATTAAAGCCCCCAAAGAAGATGTCCAATCCCTGCAGTGACCAGAAAAGCATGGGGGCTCCTGGATCCTCTTGTCCCCTAGAAATGCAATGGATGGCTGAACTGGATTTGGAGGAAAGGTCCGTCCACCCCGATAGTCATTGGGAGTGTGACAGTGATCCTGAGGAGATTCCAGCCAGAGTTATCCAGCCAATGCTGGTGACCAGATGAACAAGAGGACCTCATAATGACCCATGCTTTCAAACTTCTTCAAGAGGTGTGGGAGAAGCACTGTCTCACAGATGCTGAATGCCAAAGATTCCTCCCCTCAGAGTGAAGTACGGATGGAATCCCAAAGAGCTGGTTTGGGATGGAGAGGAAGCCAAAGTAAGAGCTGTTACTATGGCATTGGAGAACAAAGCAGCAGCCTAGATGTTGCTTTGCATAATTATGACTTCCCCCTGCTGAGGGATTACAATGTGTTTATGACAGCCTTGGTGAAGCACTTTGATGACCCCCCCCCCACTGATCAGAAGGTGAGAACCAAGATGAGAACCCTAACTCAGAGGAGAAAGTCAGTGGCTGAGTACACCCAAGAATTTTGTGAGCTGTTTGTGCATATACAGGGTGGTCCAAAGTGGCTTTAATGGAAGGCTATAAGGATGGTTTGAACGAAGATGTGTCCCAGAGCTATGTGAATGGGGGGGAGGGGCACGCCACCTGCAATGCTGGTATGTTGGCAGCAAATGTGGAAATTGACCTAGCCAGAAATCAATACTGTGGTGGCAGTGGCAAAATCAAAAATTCCCCTCTGCCTCAAGTAGGAAAGGGATGGTCTGCAACCAAGCTCTGGTCTACTGCTTGTTTCTGTTGTGGGAAGAAGGAGCACCGAGCTGCTGACTGCTACTCAAAGATTGGCCCCAAACCCATCACTATTGGAGAGAATAAACCAGACATGCAGCCTGGGAAGCGCAGAGAACCTGCCTGGATAGGCATGAAACTTGCCGAGGATTTCCCCCCACCCAGAAGGGAGAAGAGTCCCCCCTTCTTCCAGGAGAAAACAAAACCGACTCCAATGACGACCACCTGGTAAATCCCCGGTTGGGCCCCATGACCATTCCAGTAAAACTGGAATGCCTCTACTGGAGCCCAGGGAAAGATTTGTCCCTTATAGATTCTGGATACACGCGATGTGTAATTAGCCCAGAAATGATAGAGAAAATGGGGTTAAGACTGAGGACTATGAAAGTACCCATTGCCTTTTGCCAATTGAATGGGTCAGTGGCTGGGTGTGTGTGCCCATTTTGTAACTGAACCAATAGAAATGTGGATGGGAGATCACCAAGAAACCTTGAGTTTCATTGTTGCACCTGAGATGGATTGACCCCTCATCCTGGGATTACCATGGCTGTGAAAACGGAACCCACATGTGAACTGGAGAAAGGGGTGGCTACGCATCTGTTCCACTAAACCACCAGAGGGGGGGATGATCCCCCACATAGCCAGTGCTGAAACAGACATAGCAGCTGCTACACATGAGAAACTTGAAGGGGAGGAGTTAGTTTAGTTTATTAAATTTATATACCGCACCCTTTCCCAGAAAGGGACTCGGGGTGGTGCACAGGAAATTTAAAAAACAAATATAAACATAGCAAAATACAAAATATCAAACCAGATTAAATTAGTATCCCTGTGCTAAAAAATTTGAATAAGTTAAGACAGTGCCCCTAAAAAACCAGTTTAAAACAATTTAGCTGCAGACTCTAGGCTAGGTGGTGTAAGCTAGGCCAGGCCGGCCTGTTGGAAAAGGTAGGTTTTCAGTTTCTTGTGGAAGGAACGGAGGTCCGTGGTCGTTCTCAGTTGGGGGGGGGTAAGTCATTCCAGAGAGTTGGGCCCACCACAGAGAAGGCCCTTCCCCTGGGCGTCGCTCGCTGGCATTGCCTAGTGGATGGCACCCGGAGAAGTCCCTCTCTGTGGGAGCGAATCGGCCAAAGGGATGTATGGGGCAGGATGCGATCCGGTAGATAACTAGGTCCCGTGCCATGGAGCGCTTTAAAGATGATGGTCAACACCTTGAAGCGCACCCGAAAGACCACAGGCAGCCAGTGCAGCTCGCGCATGAGCGGTGTTACATGGGAGCATCTAGGAGCTCCCATAATTGCCCGTGCGGCCGCGTTGTGGACTAACTGCAGTCTTCGGGTGCAACTCAAGGGAAGCCCCATGTAGAGAGCATTACAGTAGTCTATACGGGATGTAACAAGCGCATGAGTAACTGTGCGAAGGGCGTCCCGGTCCAATAAGGGCCGCAACTGATGAACCAGGCGAACCTGGTAGAACGCCCCCCTGGCCACGGCCGTCAAATGATCTTCTAACAACAGCCTGGTATCCAGGAGGACGCCCAAGTTGCGTGCCCTTTCCACGGGGGCTAGATGTTCACCCCCAATGACCAGTGATGGTGTCAACTGGTTGTACCAGGACGCCGGAAACCACAGCCACTCCGTCTTGGAAGGGTTGAATCTGAGTCTGTTCCTTCCCATCCAGACCCGCACGGCTTCCAGACACCGGGACATCACTTCGACGGCATCGTTGGGGTGGTTTGGGGTAGATATATACAGCTGTGTATCATCAGCGTAGAGATGGTACTCTACCCCAAAACCACGGATGGAGAAAATCCCTAAAGAATATTGGTACCTCAGAGAGGTTTTCAGTGAAAGAGCTTCTGATGAACTTTCACCCCACCCGCCCCACCAATTCCAGCATTGAGATCCTCCCAGGGGAAAACCTCCCTAAGCCTCAGATTTACTCGATGACCCCACTGAAATGGAGGAATTACACAATTTTATTGATAAAAATTTAAAAAGGGGGTTCATACAATGTGCTAGACCATGGGTGGCTGCGCCCATCTTATTCAGAGAGAAAAAGGATGTCTCTTTCATCTATGTGTCAACTATAAGAACTTGAACACATTTGCGTGGAAAATCTTTACCCTCTGCCCTTCATGAAGCACATGTTAGCCCACTTGGGCAAGGAGAAAATTTTCACGAAGTGAGATCTAAGAGAAGCCTACTACAGAGTCAGAATAAAACAGGGAAACAAGTGGAAAACTGCTTTTAAATGCCCTTTGGGATGCTTCCAGTTTAGAGTACTTCCATTTGGACTTCCAGGGACACCAGCTGTCTTCATGCAATTAATAAATGAGGTGCTGCATAAACAGCTGTACAAGGGGTGTTAGTTTACCTTGATGACATCCTCATGTACATGGAAACACATGAGGAACACGTGACATTGGTGCGCTTGGTCCTGAAAAAAACTCCGGACCGCTGAAATTTATGCCAAATTGTCTATGTGTGAATTTCATCAAGAGAGAATTGATTATTTGGTATACCGGATTTCCCATGAAGGCATCAAGATGGACCTAGAGAAAGTCCAGGCTGTTATTGAGTGGGTAGCCCCTTGCACCCACAAGCAGCTACAAAGTTTTTTGGGGTTTGCTAACTTTTACCGCCAATTTATCCCCTCATTTTCTAGCATTGCACTGCCCATCATGAATCTCCTGAAATCAAAAGGAGAGACTAAGCCTCTGAACTGGACTATGGAATGTCAAGCAGCATTTGAGAAGATGAAGCGACTGTTTGCAGCTGAACCAGTTTTAAAACACCCGGACCTGGACGCACCATTTGTGATCCAAGCAGATGCAAGTGACATGGGTTAAATGTAGAACAACAGCTAGGAGATTTTATTTATTTATTTTATTTTATTTTATTTATATCCCGCCCTTCTCCGCAGAGGACCCAGGGCGGCGCACAGAAAATTTAAAAGATATACAAAATAGAAAATAGATAAATAATTTAAAATATATATTAAATAATCCCGATCCTATGCTAAAACCAATTATTAAAAACCCAATTTAAAACTTTTCTAAAAGTCCCCATGGGAGGTTAGGCTAGGCCAGCTTGATGAAAAAAGTATGTCTTTAGACATTGGCGGAAGAGGCGGAGGTCGGTGATGGTCCGGAGTTCAGGGGGTAGGTCATTCCAAAGGGCAGGGCCCGCCACAGAGAAGGCTCTTCCCCTGGGTGTCGCCAGTCGGCATTGTCCGGCCGACGGCACCCTGAGAAGGCCCTCTCTGTGGGAGCGTATCGGTCTAAGGGATGTATGGGGCAGGAGACGGTCTCGCATATAACTAGGCCCCAAGCCATGGAGCGCTTTAAAGATGGTCGTCAGAACCTTGAAGCACACCCGAAAGACCACAGGAAGCCAATGTAGCTCGCGCAGGATTGGTGTTATATGGGAGCTTCTGGTGGCTCCCATAATTACCCGCGCGGCTGCGTTTTGGACTAGCTGTAGCTTTCGAGTGCACCTCAAGGGAAGCCCCATGTAGAGAGCATTACAGTAGTCGAGACGGGACGTCACGAGAGCTTGAGTGACTGTGCAAAGGGCAGCCCGGTCCAGTAAGGGGCGCAATTGGCGCATCAGGCATACCTGATGAAACGCCCCCTTGGCCATGGCCGCCACATGGTCCTCCAAGGACAGCCGGGAATCCAGGAGGACACCCAAATTGCGAGCCCTCTCCACGGGGGCCAGTGTTTCACCCCCAATGGCCAGAATTGGAATAATCTGGCTGAACCGGGGTGCCGGAAACCACAGCCACTCAGTCTTGGCAGGGTTGAGCTGGAGTTTGTTGCCACCCATCCAGATCTGTACGGCTTCCAAACACCGGGGCAGCACTTCGGCGGCATCGTTGGGGTGGTCTGGGGTGGATATGTACAGCTGAGTGTCGTCAGCGTACAGATGGTACTCCACCCCAAAACCACGGATGCAGGAAACATACCCATGGACAGGCATAAAAGTCATAAATGTTAGAAGCAGTAGTACACAAAGACATGACATAGCAGCCATGTCATTACAGAAACCTGTAATGTACAGTAGCCATTACAGAAACCTGGTGGGATGAAACCCATCACTGGAATGTACTAATGGATGGATACTGTGAGATGTAAAACCCAAAAATCCTCACATTGCAGAAAATAAGTCTGCTTTACAATTCAAAGGTCTATTTTGAAAGTGTTTGCAAAGGCGGCCTCTGAGTCTCTTCCCAAGTTGGATTGAGAACAAGGAGAGCAAAAAAAAAAACAAAGTCTTCAAGCTATACAACCTATACCCCTCGAAGCATTGCACACCACGCCTAAGAAGAAGCCCTTCCCTACTCCTAAGTCATTCTTTTAAGTAATTTTACTTTACAAGGATCAACATGATCCTTTCTGCCAAACCCCAGTTATCTTATCTTTGTTTCCTTATAGTTTTTACCCTAGGCGACAGGTGTTCCTATCTCACCAAATGGTGGCCTTGTCTCAGACTTATGTTTCTGTTTTTCAGAGGAGTGTATTGTCTTTACTTATTACATTTTTGTGGTTAAGTTGCAACAGGAAGAACTCTATAGCTTATTGATACATTTAACACTTTTATAAAAGAGTAACTTATTTATTTCCTTGTTCAAAAGAAACAGATCAACAAAAAGAGGAGGTGGAGTTTCAGTATATGTAAGAGATCACTACATATTTACAGAAAGACACAGGATCAAAGATAAAATCTCTTCAGAATGTATATGGGACAATATAAAAGGAAAAAAGTGACATTGCTATTGGTGCATATTACAGGCCAACCAATCTATCAGAAGAAATAGACTTCTTGCCAGCCAGTTAACAAATGTATTTAGGAAGCATACTAGAGTAGTAATTGGGAGACTTTAATTATCCAGATATCAATGTATACCCATTGAAGACCCACACTATATATATATCAAATGTAAATGAATCAAGTTACTAAAAGAAAAAATAAAGGGTCTTGAGGAAATTCTAACCACTCTGCAACAAGCACAAAATGAAAAACTCAAACATAATAATGATCAAGCAGCTTCTAGAAGAATAGAAGAGGAGGAGGAGGAGGAGGGGGGGGATGAGCAGGAATTGATGAGTTGGCCTGGGGCCAGCAAGTGCCACCGCCATTGAAGCCAAAAAAAGTTCACCTGGTGCTCACTGGTGCCACTGCAAGCCCTAGTCAAGTTGACCCAAGACTGGCAGGTGCCGCCACCAAAAGTCCTGGTCGAGTCAACCCAAGGCTGGCAGGAGCTGCCACTGCAAGCCCTGATTGAGTTGACCCAGGGCTGGCTACCACCACTAAGAGTCCTGACCTGTCGATTCAACTGGACAGGCCTACCTGCCACCACTGCTGGGGAAAGCAATCCCCTGTCAAGCTAAGTGGGCAGGCAAGGCTCGACCCCAGCCTTGCCTGCCTGCCTTTCTTATTCCTTTCCCTGCAGCCTTCCCGGCAGTCCCCATGGAAGGGAAATAATATTACTTCTTAAAAATTGCCTCCAGCTTACCTGGTGCCTTGCTTCCATGGCTCAGCCTAACACCATCGGTCTGATCTGCCTGTGAGTCTCCTTAAATTTGTCTGCCTCCCACATAACCTGCCTGCCTTGGGTAAGTTATATTAAATTAATTTAAAAATTCACTATTTACATGGTGTACATTTGTGTAGGTACAGTTAATTTTGGGTAAATGATGATAATGACAATAATATTCCTAACATTAATAATGATCATTGAATGAATATTATTGTCATTTTCATCACTACCCAAAATTAACTGTACCCACCCAAATGCATACCATGTAAATAGTGAAATTTTAAATTAATTAAATGATGATCATTATTAATGTTAGGAATATTATTGTCATTATCATTATGATAATGATATATGAAGCAGTGCTTCATTTCACCATGGTGGCAAGATAGGTCATAAAACGGGGAGAAAACCCACTTTGAAGAAATGTCTCACTTAAGCAACAGAAACTTTGGGCTCAGTTTGGTCATGAGATGAGGACTAGCTGAATTTTATTTCCCTACACATAGGGACTATACAGAGGGTGGCTCAGTAGCTAAAATGCTGAGCTTGTTGATCAGAAAGGTTGGCAGTTTGGCAGTTTGAATCCCTAGCGCTACATAACAAAGTGAGCTTCCATTACTTGTCCCAACTTCTGATAACCTAGCAGTTCGAAAGCACATAAAAATGCAAGTAGAAAAAGAGGAAGCACTTTTGGTGGAAGGTAACAGAATTCTGTACACCTTCAGCATTTAGTCATGCTGGCCATATGACCATGAAGACATCTTCGGACAGTGCTAGCTCTTCAGATTTCCCTCTAGAGTCGGGAACAACTAGCACATATGTGGATAGAGTTTTCACCCTCCCCAGCCTCTGGAGGTCCTCCGAAAGCCAGAAACGGCCCCATTTTCAGACTTCCTGTACTTCTGGTAGGCTTGTTTTTCATCTTCCCCAGGCTCTGGAGAGTTCTGTAAGCCTCTGGGAGGGTGGAAACATCCTCCCCCAGGGTTTGGAGACCCTCTAGAAGCCGGAAACAGGCACATTCATTTTTGGACTTCCAGTATTTCCAGTAGGCCCATTTTTTGCCCTACCCAGGCTCCAGAGGCTTCTCCGAGCCTCCAAGAGGGTCAAAACAGCCTCCCACAGGCCCCCTCAGAAGCCAGAAATGGGCCCATTTCTGGACTTTTGGAACTTCCGGTAGCCTCATCTTTTGCCCTCCTAGAACCTCTGTGTGGCCCTGCACTTACCTTTCATGATGAATGGGCCATGTGGAGACTCCTAGGAGGGGCGAGGTGGGGTGGGCTTGGCCAAACAGTCCTTACAACTACCTGTTTGGCAAACCGGATATAAAATTAACATGTGGTTCATCCAAACCGATACGATCCGGCTGAATCTCATTCCTGTATTTAGGGTAGAGTAACCCCATCCAGAACTAAATAAGGTAAAGTCCCAGATTGTGAAGCTCCAAATACCCAAAGCCATTAAGTCTTTCCAGGATTCAGCTGAAACTGATAATTCCTCATCCAGGCCACCACAGCTTCCAAGCATCACAACAGGGCAATGATGGTATCATTTGGATCACCAGGAGTGGAGATATAAAATTGAATATCATCAGCATACTGACAAAATTGAGTATCATCACTCTTTCTTACTCTCCTCCTCTTCCCCCTCTCTCTCTTAACCCTCTCTTCTTCCTCTTGTCTCTCTTCTCTCTTCCACACTCTTCATCTCATTTACATGGTGTATTTCAGCGTCTGAATCGGATCCATTTTATGTTAATGGCGTTAGCAATTTCATTTCAATAAACATCTGTTAGGATAATTATCCTGATGTTGGGTTGAAAATGTATGTATGTATGTATGTATGTATGTATGTATGTATGTATGTATGTATGTATGTATGTATGCCAGGATTCCTAAAGGTTATATGTAACTTTAAGGACTATGTGGAATCTGATTGGCTGTGCTTCCCAGCTCAATCATAAAAGGCAGCTGGAAACACAGTTCGTTCCCTTTTGTTTTCCTTTGCTTTCATATATTTTATGAAATATATTTCATATATTTTAACCTATATTTGATTATCTTTTCATTATCATATTCAATCAATTAGCATCTCAATTTAATTATCATGTAAAAGAGTAAATCACATACCTCTACTTTACATTATCCACATAGTAATTTCTAAATATCCAATTTCTTCCTAGTGAGCCTTTTATCCCAAACTCTAAGCTGCTTTTTCTTTCTACTGGGTATATATTGTTCCTTTTTCAAACTTTTCCATCATCCACTGCTGGATCTTTCAACGTATCCTTTGTCTCCCTGTCTTCTCTTCCACTTTTCTCTTATCACTCCTTTCTTTCTTCTCTTTCATCTCTATTCCTCTCTGGCCATTTCCTTTCCTTTCTTCTACAATCCCTTCCCTTTTCTTTGTTGGGATATATCCCCCCCTTTTCAATTTTCCCTGTGCCACTGTCAAACCCAGTGAAATCTTTTGTCTGCTTTTTATTTTTTAATGTTTCTGTAATTTCACTACCTTCCCCCTCTTCTTCTCCCATTTCTTGTTTCTCTTTAATTTCTAACTTCAAAATTCTATTTAAGTTTAATTTTAATGACATGCATATTTTTTATAATTTCACGAATTTCTTCAAATTCCCAAATTTCCATAATGCCCAGTTCAAAAATTACAATTAATTATAGTTTAGGTTCTACAGTTTCTTCTTATTTCTCAATTCTGATCTGCCTCCTATATTCCAATTCAGCTGGAATGGAGAAAAAAAGAAGAGGGAGACATCTTAATTGCTTTGCTTTCTTTGTTCTTCCCTCTGGAAAATATTTTTTCAACTCAATGATTTTCGCAATACAACTATATTTTTAAATCCAGTTTTAAATCCAGGAAAGATAGAGTTATGAACAAAAAAAATAATGTTTTTCTTGATTTTTCCTCTTGTTAACTTTGATTAGAGTTGCTTAAGATATGTAAATTAAAACAAGCTTAAACAAAGCAAATCTCCTTGGTGTCTATTTTTAGCTTCCGTTCCCCCTCCCTTGTTTTTCCTTTGGAGGTTCCCAATTATCAGTTAATGTCTTTTAAAGACACAATCTTTTCAGATCCAAATTCAAAGTTTATATGTCAATGGGGTTAGTCAATTCTCATTTCTGTCTCCAAGTTGTTTAAAGCAAGCAGTTCTCTTTGGGCTTAGTGACTTAAACCACAAGTTTTTTCTTCTTTCCTTTCTTTCCACCAAAATCCCAATCTCTCTGTTAATATTATTTTCTACTCACAAGATTCTTTGCCTTTTCCAGATTCTGATTTATGCCAGTTGATTATTCAAATATTCACACTAGGTCTCATCACTCCTTCCAAGACACCACTCCTGCTCAAATGCTTAATCCAGAAGCTTCAGCTTTATAGTGACCATCTTTTACAATGTTGCCACCCCCAACGCCGACTCAGAGAGCTACTCTCTGACTTACAAGGATCCTGTTGTGTTTCTCTGGGTCTAATGAGATGCAGCTCTTTCTTCACTTTCCCTCCAGGAAAGTTCTGATCCAAAGATCAATCAGCATCAGTTTGTCAGACAGAATTTACATGAGGCTCTTCAGAGCCCACATTTTTTTCTGCCTGTCTCACTGAGGTACTTTCGGACTGCCAGAGAGAGGAGAGCAGAGAAGGAGAGAGGAAGGGCAAGTAGAGAAGAGAAGGATGACAGAGGGAAGAAAGGAGGTAGGGAGAAGAAAGTAATAGATAAGATATAAATATGGTGTATGAAGAGCAGAAGAGCCAATGATAGTTTTTGGGGGTTGATGGTAAGACTAATTGACATATTTAATAACACAAAATAGTGTTGGTTATGTAATGGTATACATGTGGTTATTCGTATGAAAATGAAAAGATAAAAAACTTTATTAAAAAATTGAGTATTATCAGTATACTCAACCTCTGATGGAGACCAATGTCATTTCTGCTCCATAACCAGGTCTGGATCCTGATTGAAAAGGGTCCAAATAATCTGTTTCATCTAGGACCCTCTGAAGCTGTTAAGCAACCACATTTTCTACCACCTTCTCTAAACAAAGAAAGGAAACCGAATAAAAGTTGTCTAGGCAGATGGGATCAAGTGATGGTTTTTTAAGGAGGGGATGAACATCCCTATCTGCAATGAGGAATTTATTACTCCTTGAACCCACCTGCTAGTCACAATCCTAGAGGTTTTCACCAACCAGACAGGACAAAGGTCTATTCAGGGCTGTCAAACTCCTGGCCCATGGGCAAGATGTGTCACATGCTGGCCATGCCCATACCCAGTTTAGTCCCGATACATCATGTGATGCTGCCATGACAATATGAGTTTGACACCCCTGTTGGGTGGTTGCACTGATAACAATGAGGAACCTGTCAACTTCATCAGATACAACAGGATCAAACTGTTCCCAGATAAGGCACAAGATCTTTTTCTGGGCATCTGACATGAATCTCTTCCAAGACCCAAGGTTGGCAGGTTGAAGCCCTCCAGAAAGTTTAGGGAATTATTTTATTTTTAAATAGATTTTTAAAAAAAGAATATACATCCATATTGTTTGTGAACAGAATTGGTTCTGAGTATAATTCATATTAGTCCAATTTACACTAATGGTATTGGTAATCTATATTCCATTTGTAAAATTTGAGTAATCCTCATTATATTATTTAAACATGCATAAACAAGAAATGCCTAACTCCTCATCTTTATCTTTATCTCTATCTTATCTCTATCTTATATCTAAACAAATTTGACAGTATCATTCATAGTGTTAGTGTGATCCAATTCACACTAACTGTTAATAATCTCTATCACATTTATCAGATTTGTATAATCCTTATTATATTATTAGCACATACATAAAAGGAAAATGTTTAATGTCATCTCTTCTCTTTTATGCTTGACTTCTTATCCATTTTTATATTAATCCAATTCGCAATAATAGCATTAATAATCTAAATCACATTTATCCAATTTTGATAATCCTCATTATATTGTGCAAACATTCATAGACAAAAAATGCCTATCTCCTCATCTTTGTTTCTCTCTTTATCTTATTCAATCTAAACATTTCTCCATTATATGTGAACAAATTTGACTAAATATCATTTATCCAGTTCTCATTAATATTATTAATAATCTCTATTACATTAATCAAATAGTAATCATCATTCCATTCTTTAAACATACATAGAAGAAAAATACCTAACACTTGTAAACTTCTAATCTTTCTATTATTATTATTTACTTTATTCATTAAACATGAAACTCAGACAACTGAGCATTTAAAAATGCATTACAAATACCATTGACTGCTGCTAATGCTTGATACTGTTTGCTGCCAGCGTTCTAAGTATCAACCTTCTTAAAATATAAGATGTTCCGAATAGCACAGTTTTTGCCGTACCACTGGTGTTATTGCAGGAAGCTGCAATTTGTTGATGTATTTAGTAAAATTCTTGGACATGGTGCCAAGTGCCCCGATGATAACGGGTATCACTGTGACATGCTTCATCCATAGTTGTGTAGTTTCGATGGCCAGGTCACGATATTTCATTGTTTTTTCTAGTTCTTTTTCTTCGACTCTGGCATCTCCAGGAACAGCAATATCTATAAACTGTACACTTCAGCCCTCTACAACCATGATATCTGGTGTGTTGTGCTCCAAATGATGATCTGTTTGTATTCAAAAGTCCCACAAGATCTTCACCTTCTCATTTTCGATAACTTTTTCCATTTTATGTTCCATGACTTTCTGGATACAGGTAAATTATATTTTTTACATAATGACCAGTGAGTTAATTTAGCAACTCGGTCATGTCTAGCTTTGTAATGAGTTTGTGCAATTTTGCTGCATTCACATATTATTATTATTATTTATTATTATTTATTATTATTTATTATTATTATTATTATTATTATTATTATTATTATTATTATTATTATTATTATTATTATTATCTTTATTCATAAAACATGAAACTCAGCCAACTGAACATTTAAAAATGCATTGCAAATACTATTGACTGGTGCTAATGGTTGATACAGTTTGCTGCCAGCATCCTAGGTATCAACCAAGTATCTTCGTAGAATGTAAGATGTTCCAAGTAGCGCCATTTTTTGCAGTTCTGCTGGTGTTATTGCAGGAAGCTGCAATTTGCTGATATATTTAGTAAAATTTTGGGACATGGTGCCAAGTGCCCCGATGACAATGGGTGTCACTGTGACATGCTTCATCCATAGCCATGTAGTTTCGATGGCCAGGTTGCAATATTTCATTATTTTTTCTAGTTTTTTTTTCTTCGACTCTGGCATCTCCAGGAACAGCAATATTAATGAACTGTACACTTCGGCCCTCTACAACCGTGATATCTGGTGTGTTGTGCTCCAAATGACGATCTGTTTGTATTCTAAAATCCCACAACATCTTCACCCTCTCATTCTCGATAACCTTTTCCACTTTGTGTTCCCATGACTTTCTGGATACAGGTAAACCATATTTTTTTGCATAATGACCAGTGGATTAATTTAGCAACTCGGTCGTGTCTAGCTTTGAAATCAGTTTTTCACATATTAAATGTGAAACAGTTTCGACTTTGTTATTGCAAAGTCGGCAGTTTGGGTTGTAAGTGGATTTTTGAATCTTCGCTTTCATTACATTAGTTTGTAGTGCTTGTTCTTGAGCGGCCAGTATTAAACCTTCCGTTTATTTCTTGATAGTTCCCATCTTAAGCCATGGCCATGTCAAGTTGTCATCACATTTTCCTTCAATGTTTTTCAAGTGCTCTCCATGCAAAGCCTTGGTCTTCCATCTATTTAATCTGTCATCCAGCTGTTTTTCCTTATATTCTGCCTTTGTTTCTGTTGTTTTTATTCTGTTCTCCATTTTTACAGCCTGCAGCAATTTTTCTGTACTTTGTTTCACATAATCATTCAAACTTCGTTTTTCTTCTTCTATAGTTTGATGGATTTGCAATGGCCCCCTGCCCCCTATTTTTCTTGGCAGGTACAACCTGTCAATGTCACTTTGTGGATGTAAAGCATGATATATATTCAAAAGTTTGCATATTTTCCGGTCCACGTTTTCCAGTTCAGCCAGAGTCCAGTTGATTCTAGCTGAATAGCGTATCACTGGAACTGCCCATGTATTTATGGCTTTAATTATGTTTCCAGCATTCAGCTTTGATTTTAATATTTTGCAGACTCTCCTGATGTATTCCTTTTGTGTTGACTGTTTGACTTTTTAATTCAAGATCTTATCTGCTTCCAATATGCCTAGGTACTTGTAACCATCATCCTTTGCTATTGCTTTCACTATATTTCCATTTCCCAGTTCTATTCCTTCTGTTTTTTCCATTTTTCATCGCTGCGTGGATAATATAGCACATTTTTCAAGTCCAAAGTTCATTTTGATGTCACTGCTGAATAGTTGAATTGTGTTGAGTATTGATTTAAGTTCAGTGGGGCTTTTCGCATAATTTTTAAATCATCCATGTATAGTAGATGGTTTATCTTGCCATGTTGTCTTGAGATTTGGTATCCCAGTTTTGTGTGTCGTAGGATTATTGTCAGGGGAATTAATGCAATGTTGAACAGTAGTAGTGAAAGTGAATCCCCTTGGAAGATTCCTCATCTGATGTTGACTTCACCAATGTTCTCCCCATTTGTTGTTAGAGCTGTTTTCCATTTTTTCATATTTGTTTTAAAAAATGTACAGATATTTTTGCTAATTCCAAAGTTTTCCAGACAGGTGTTAATCCAGCTGTGGGGTAATGAGTCTAATAATAATAATAATAATAATAATAATAATAATAATAATAATAATAATAATAATAATAATAATAATAATAATAATAATAATAATAATAATAATAACAACAACAACAACAACAACAACAATAACAATAACAATAACAATTTTTAATTTATAACCCGCTCTCTCTCCCCGAAGGGACTCGAGGCAGGGCACAGGGAATTAAAATACAAATAAAAACCACAAACAAAATACAATGTTAAAACAAATTAAACTAACCCTGTGCTAAAATCCCATATAAAAACTAAAACTAAGCCCTAAAAACCCTTAAAAACAGTTTAATTACCCTAGGCCGGCCAAGCAGAAGAAGTGTGTTTTTAATTTTTGATGGAAGGAGCGGAGGTCCGTGGTTGTTCTGATTTCGGGGGGAAGGTCGTTCTAGAGGGTCGGGCTCGCTACAGAGAAGGCCCTTCCCCTGGGCGTCACCCGCTGGCATAGCCTAGTCGACGGCACCCGGAGAAGTCCCTCTCTGTGGGAGCGAATCGGCCGCAGGGATGTATGGGGCAGGATGCGATCCCGCAGATAGCTAGGTCCCATGCCATGGAGCGCTTTGAAGATGATAACCAACACCTTGAAGCGCACCCGAAAGACGACAGGCAGCCAATGCAGCTCGCGCAGGAGCGGTGTTACATGGGAAAACCTAGAGGTTCCCATAACTGCCCGCGCGGCTGCATTCTGGACAAGCTGAAGTCTTCGGGTGCACCTCAAGGGGAGCCCCATGTAGAGAGCATTGCAGTAGTCCAGTCGGGATGTCACGAGAGCATGAGTGACTGTGCAAAGGGCATCCCGGTCCAATAGGGGACGCAACTGGCGGACCAGGCGAACCTGGTAAAACGCCCTCCTGGCTATGGCTGTCACTTGATCTTCCATGGACAGCCGTGTATCAAGGAGGACGCCCAAGTTGCGTGCCCCATCCATAGGGGTTAGATGTTCATCCCCTATGGCCAGTGATGGAGTCAACTGGTTGTACTGGGATGCCGGAAACCACAGCCACTCGGTTTTGGTCGGGTTGAGTCTGAGTCTGTTCCTTCCCATCCAGGCCCGCACAGCTTCCAGGCACTGGCACATCACCTCTACGGCATCGTTGGGGTGGTTTGGGGTAGATATATACAGCTGCGTATCATCAGCGTAGAAGTGGTACTCTACCCCGAAACCACGGTTGATCTCGCCCAGCGGCTTCATTTTTGCGGGATCGGATCCTGCCGCATACATCCTCACGGCCGATTCGCTCCCACAGAGAGGGACTTCTCCGGGTGCCGTCCACTAGACTCTGTCAGCGGGCGATGCCCAGGGGAAGGGCTCTCTCTGTGGTGGGCCCAGCCCTCTGGAATGACCTTCCCCCCAACATTAGAACAACCACGGACCTCCGCTCCTTCCGTCTGAAATTAAAAACATATTTTTTCTGCTTGGCCGGCCTGGGGTAGTCTCTCTCTATGGGGTTTTAGTTGTTTAGGGAATTTTAGTTATAATGGGTATTTTAGCACAGGCATTGTTTAATTTGTTTTTAAGATGTTGTTTTGATTGTATTTATGGTTTTAGTTTCCCTGTGCACCGCTCCGAGTCCCTACGGGGAGAGGAGCAGTCAAGAAATTAAATATATTATCATTATATTATTATATTAAAAATATATTCATATATGTGTTGAACAGGAGAGGCGGGAGGACCGACCCCTGAGGCACCCCACAAGTGAGGGGTCTCGAGGTCGACCTCTGCCCTCCTGCCAACACAAATTGCGATCGACCGGAGAGGTAGGAGGAGAACCACCATAACACGGTGCCCCTCACCCCCAACCTCTCCAGCCGATGCAATAGGATAACATGGTCGATGGTATCAAAAGCCGCTGAGAGGTCTAATAGGACCAGGATTGAGGAACAACCCCCATCTCTGGCCCTCCAGAGATCATCCACCAACGCGACTAATGCTGTCTCGGTGCTGTGCCCGGGCTGGAAGCCGGACTGGCACGGGTCCATATAATCAATTTCCTCCAGATGCCGGGGGAACTATTGTGCCACCACACTCTCTGCAACCTTCGCCAAAAAGTGAAGGTTGGAGACCGGACGGTACTTTACCAATAATGCTGGGTCCAGAGAGGGCTTCTTGAGGAGGGGTCTCACCACCACCTCTTTAAGGGAGGCCGGCAAGAACCCCTCACTCAAAGAAGCATTGACCACCTCCTGGAGCCAGCCTCGTGTAACCTCCCAGGATGCCAGTACAAGCCAGGAGGGACACGGGTCCAATAAACATGTGGTAGCTCGCAGTCGCCCACGTAACCTGTCCATATCTTCGGATGTAACAGAGTCAAACTCTTCCCACAAAACTGTCTCAAGATCTGCCTCGGGGCATCCCACTGGGCCACTTTCGATGGAGGCCAACTCGCTCCGAATCTGAGCGATTTTATCCTGCAGATGTTCCCCAAATTCCTCTGCTCTACCCTGCAAAGGGGCTTCCCACACCCTCTGTTGAAGGAGGGAGCGGGTCACCCTAAACAGGGTGGCAGGGCGGTTATCTGCGGATGCGATGAGAGTGGCACAATGATGACGTTTAGCCACTCTCAACGCCCCAAGGTTTAGTTTAGTTTTAGTTTTATTTGATTTATATCCCGCCCTTCTCCAAAAGGACCCAGGGCAGCGCACAGGAATTTAAAATAACATACAAAATAATACAAAAATACAAAAAATTTAAAAACCTATTAAATATCAAGTCCTGTGCTAAAACCAATTAAAATCCCCAATTAAAACTATCTATACTAGTCACAGCGGAGATTATGTTAGGCCGGCTTGATGAAAGAGATATGTTTTTAAACACTGGTGGAAGAGGCGGAGGTCAGTGATGGTACGGAGTTCTGGGGGTAGGTCGTTCCACAGGGCAGTGCCCGCCCCAGAGAAGGCCCTTCTCCTGGGTGTCACCAGTCAGCATTGTCTGGCCGACGGCACCCTGAGAAGGCCCTCTCTGTGGGAGCATATCGGTCTAAGAGATGTATGGGGCAGGAGACGGTCTAAATGGGCTCTCACCTGTGTTCGGTCAGATTCAGACCGTGTGGATCTCCATCTCCTCTCTAGTGGCACTTCATCCCCCTCAGCTCCTCGGTGAACCAAGGGGCCTGGGTGACTCGTCGCCGCAGGAGAGGCCGCAAGGGCGCGACCCGATCGAAGGCCCCCGTGGCCGCAGTATTCCATGTGGCCACCAGGTCCTCCGTCGGGGCGCGGGTCAAGGACACAGGTAATGGCCCAAGCACTGTCTGGAACCTATCTGGGTCCATAAGGCGCTTGGGGCAGAACCATATAGGTGAATCCGGTTCCGCCTCCCCACGGTGGGGTGTGGCGATTGGAAAGTCAAGCCGGAGAAGTGAGTGGTCTGACCATGACAGGGGTATGATGGCTACGTCCCCTATACCCAGATCACTCTTCCACTGACCAGAGACAAAAATTAAGACCAGCGTGTGTCCTCCTTCGTGCGTGGGGCCCTGAATTACTTGGGTCAGGTCCATGGCCGTCATGGAGGCCATGAACTCCCGAGCTGCCTCTGATGATTCGCCTACCGATGGCAGTTGAAGTCCCCCATGACAACCAGTCTGGGGGTCTCAACCGCCATCTCGGCGATCACCTCAAGGAGCTCGGGCAGGGCTGCTGTTACATAGCAGGGAGCCAGGTATACAATCAGCACGCCCAACTGCCTCCCTAGGTCCCACTTCACACAGAGGGACTCACAGCCGGTGGTCTGTGGTACAGTGGTCTCTCTCGGCTCGAGACTTTCCCTAACAATAACCGCTACACCTCCACCCCTGCCTAGGGCCCGTGGCTGATGAAAAGCGCGGTAACCTGGCGGGCACATTTCTACGAGGGGAAGTCCTCCCTCGTGGCCCAGCCAGGTCTCCGCAATTCCCACTAGGTCCGGCTCCCCCTCTGACACAAGGTCGTGGACAAGGGGGGCTTTGTTGACTACGGACCTGGCGTTGCAAAACATCAGCCTCGGGCCCTGGCTCTGTAATCCCTGACCACCTAGCCTGCGGGGGTTGTGGCATCTGACCGCTTGTAAGCAACAGCCTTGTGCCCCCAACCGGGAAAGAGAAACCTGCCTTCTTGTAATCAACCCAAGCTATATTTAAATTTGTTTTCCTTCGTTTTGCATTTTTTAGTATTATTATTATTATTATTATTATTATTATTATTATTATTATTATTATTATTATTATTATTATTATTATTATTTTGTGGTTAATCTTTGGTGAGATTCACAGCCTTTGGGGCTGGTTGGCAGCTCAACAGCTCGAGTCCTAACCAAGGACCTAGGAACTGTTAAGGTAACGTCGGAGGATATAAGCTATTCCAAGCAGGGAGGCCCTTTGTAGAGTCAGAATGCTCAACTCTGGCAAACCTAGAACCTCCACATAGTGAGGCAGCCCCCTAGGTATTGCTCCAAGGGCTCCAATCACAATTGGGACAACACACGACTTTCTCTTCCACAGTCGCTCAACTTCAATTTGCAAGTCCCGGTATTTTGTGATATTTTTCTTGTTGCTTATTTTCAATTCATGCATCACCAGGTATTGCAATGTTAATGAATCATACTTTTTTCTTTTCAACTATTGTTATATCAGGTGTATTGTAGGACAAGTGTATGTCAGTCTGAATTCTGAAGTCCCACAAGATCTTGACTTTCTCATTCTCTAAAACTTTCTCAACCTGATGTTCCCAGGGGTTTTTGCGTACTCAAATCCAAACTTCTGGCACAATTTTCAGTGAATGATCTTAGCAACGCGGTCATGGCATTGTAGGCAGCCAGTTTGTGAAATTTTGCTGCACCCACTGATCAGGTGGTCAACTGTGTCATCTTTCTCATTACAGAGGTGACATTTGCTGTTGGTAGTAAAATGTTGAATTTTTGCCTTCATGCAGTTTGTGGCTAAGGCTTGTTCTTGAGCTGCCAAAATAAAGCCTTCTGTTTCTTTTTTCAGTACTCCTGATCTTAACCAGTTCCAAGTTAGTTTTTGGTCAGCTTTGCCTTCAATACTTTTCAAGTATTGGTCATGCATAGCTTTGCTTTTCCAATTTTCAGCTCGTTTCTCAATTACTTCTTTCTTTTATTCAGTTTTTGACTTAGTTGTCTTTAAAAGGCCTTCTTTATTTACTTCCTTAATCATTGGTTCTTCACTTTTCTGGATGTAATCATTCAAGCTGTGTCTTTCTTCTTCCACAGTCTGCTTTACTTGTAGGAGTCTTTGACCACCCTCTGCTCTTGGTAGATATAATCGGTCAACATAACTTTTAGGGTGTAAAACATGATTCATTGTCAAAAGCTTCCTCATTTTTCTGTCCAAATTGTCCAACTCCATCTGGGTCCAGTCAATTATTCCTGCAGAGAATCGAATCACAGATATAGCCCAAGTATGTATGGCTTTTATGATGTTTCTTCCACTCAATTTGGACTTTAATATCTTGCGGATTCATCGAATGTACTTGGTTGAAGTTAATTCCTTGACTTTATTATGCATTAAGTCAGAGGCCTCTAAAATCCCCAAGTACTTGTAGCCTTCTTCTGGTTTTACTGCCTTTATCATTTCTTCATTCTCAAGTTCTATTCCATCATCTTCTATGACCTTGCCTGTTTTGGTTGCCATTGTTGTACATTTGTCAATTCTGAACTGCATACCAATGTCTTGGCTAAATTCTTTCGTGCTTTCAATTAATAAATTCAGTTCAGCTTTTGTTTTACCAAACAGCTTCAAATCATCCATGTACATCAAGTGCGAAATTTTAAGTCCTTTCTTTGCAAGTTCGTATCCACAGTTCATCTCCTATTATTATTATTATTATTATTATTATTATTATTATTATTATTATTATTATTATTATTATTATTATTATTATTTCAGCTTCGTTGCCTGGTGTTTCCCAGCTTCTGCCTGCCTGCTTCGTCCTTTGTCTTTCGTTTGCTGGCCTCATCCTTCGTTTCGTTGTCTTCATGTCATCCTCATTGTATGCTGGTTCCTAGTTGCTGGTTTTCCGGTCCATTGTTCCTTCTTTGGCTGTTGTCATCTCACCGCCTCTCCCTGGTCAGCCACCTAGTTCCATCAAAGACCCCAATGCTCCGGCTCCATGATATACTGGCTTATTTTATAAGCCTGGCTGGAGCCTACACGGTCTATTGACACCTTGACTATGGACTATGACATCCCATATCATGGCAGCACTCTCTCCCTGATAATGTATCTCCTCACACTATGTACTCCTCAGCTGACCTCTACGCCCTGTGGGAGTCCCCCCCTCTCGCAGGTTTGGCCCTCTACACTAACGAGGGCCCACCTCAATGATGGATTTATTAATCTTGAGAGGTGGCGGAAACGAAAACTCAGGGTTTTTTTAGGTTGTTTTTTAACCCCATCTTTTAAGGGGCCCCAGGGAGGAGGGAGGGCTTTCTGGGTTAAAGGTTGTTGATGAGAGAAGCACCCCACCAAGAGACATCTTCAGGCCCGCCGATGGTTCTGACGGGGAGGCTATAGGGTCGGATATTCTGGTCCTATTAGACCTCTCGGCGGCTTTTGATACCATCGACCATGGTATCCTGTTGCATCGGCTGGGGGGGTTGGGGGTGGGAGGCACCGTTTTATGGTGGTTCTCCTCCTACCTCTCTGGCCGATCGCAATTTGTGTTGGCAGGAGAGCAGAGGTCGACCTCGAGACCCCTCACATGTGGGGTGCCTCAGGGGTCGGTCCTCTCGCCTCTCCTGTTTAACACATACATGAAGCCGCTGGGTGAGATCATCCGTGGTTTTGGGGTAGAGTACCATCTTTACGCTGATGACACTCAGCTGTATATATCTACCCCAAACCACCCCAACGATGCCGTAGCGGTGATGTGCCAGTGCCTGGAAGCCGTGCGGATCTGGATGGGAAGTAACGGACTCAGACTCAACCCGACCAAGACCGAGTGGCTGTGGTTTCCGGCTGCCCAATTCAACCAGCTCACTCCATCGCTGGCCATAGGGGGCGAACATCTTGCAACAACAGTTCTGCTGGTGTTATTGCAGGAAGCTGCAATTTGCTGATATATTTAGTAAAATTTTGGGACATGGTGCCAAGTGCCCCGATGACAATGGGTGTCACTGTGACATGCTTCATCCATAGCCATGTAGTTTCGATGGCCAGGTTGCAATATTTCATTATTTTTTCTAGTTTTTTTTTCTTCGACTCTGGCATCTCCAGGAACAGCAATATTAATGAACTGTACACTTCGGCCCTCTACAACCGTGATATCTGGTGTGTTGTGCTCCAAATGACGATCTGTTTGTATTCTAAAATCCCACAACATCTTCACCCTCTCATTCTCGATAACCTTTTCCACTTTGTGTTCCCATGACTTTCTGGATACAGGTAAACCATATTTTTTTGCATAATGACCAGTGGATTAATTTAGCAACTCGGTCGTGTCTAGCTTTGAAATCAGTTTTTCACATATTAAATGTGAAACAGTTTCGACTTTGTTATTGCAAAGTCGGCAGTTTGGGTTGTAAGTGGATTTTTGAATCTTCGCTTTCATTACATTAGTTTGTAGTGCTTGTTCTTGAGCGGCCAGTATTAAACCTTCCGTTTATTTCTTGATAGTTCCCATCTTAAGCCATGGCCATGTCAAGTTGTCATCACATTTTCCTTCAATGTTTTTCAAGTGCTCTCCATGCAAAGCCTTGGTCTTCCATCTATTTAATCTGTCATCCAGCTGTTTTTCCTTATATTCTGCCTTTGTTTCTGTTGTTTTTATTCTGTTCTCCATTTTTACAGCCTGCAGCAATTTTTCTGTACTTTGTTTCACATAATCATTCAAACTTCGTTTTTCTTCTTCTATAGTTTGATGGATTTGCAATGGCCCCCTGCCCCCTATTTTTCTTGGCAGGTACAACCTGTCAATGTCACTTTGTGGATGTAAAGCATGATATATATTCAAAAGTTTGCATATTTTCCGGTCCACGTTTTCCAGTTCAGCCAGAGTCCAGTTGATTCTAGCTGAATAGCGTATCACTGGAACTGCCCATGTATTTATGGCTTTAATTATGTTTCCAGCATTCAGCTTTGATTTTAATATTTTGCAGACTCTCCTGATGTATTCCTTTTGTGTTGACTGTTTGACTTTTTAATTCAAGATCTTATCTGCTTCCAATATGCCTAGGTACTTGTAACCATCATCCTTTGCTATTGCTTTCACTATATTTCCATTTCCCAGTTCTATTCCTTCTGTTTTTTCCATTTTTCATCGCTGCGTGGATAATATAGCACATTTTTCAAGTCCAAAGTTCATTTTGATGTCACTGCTGAATAGTTGAATTGTGTTGAGTATTGATTTAAGTTCAGTGGGGCTTTTCGCATAATTTTTAAATCATCCATGTATAGTAGATGGTTTATCTTGCCATGTTGTCTTGAGATTTGGTATCCCAGTTTTGTGTGTCGTAGGATTATTGTCAGGGGAATTAATGCAATGTTGAACAGTAGTAGTGAAAGTGAATCCCCTTGGAAGATTCCTCATCTGATGTTGACTTCACCAATGTTCTCCCCATTTGTTGTTAGAGCTGTTTTCCATTTTTTCATATTTGTTTTAAAAAATGTACAGATATTTTTGCTAATTCCAAAGTTTTCCAGACAGGTGTTAATCCAGCTGTGGGGTAATGAGTCTAATAATAATAATAATAATAATAATAATAATAATAATAATAATAATAATAATAATAATAATAATAATAATAATAATAATAATAATAATAATAATAACAACAACAACAACAACAACAATAACAATAACAATAACAATTTTTAATTTATAACCCGCTCTCTCTCCCCGAAGGGACTCGAGGCAGGGCACAGGGAATTAAAATACAAATAAAAACCACAAACAAAATACAATGTTAAAACAAATTAAACTAACCCTGTGCTAAAATCCCATATAAAAACTAAAACTAAGCCCTAAAAACCCTTAAAAACAGTTTAATTACCCTAGGCCGGCCAAGCAGAAGAAGTGTGTTTTTAATTTTTGATGGAAGGAGCGGAGGTCCGTGGTTGTTCTGATTTCGGGGGGAAGGTCGTTCTAGAGGGTCGGGCTCGCTACAGAGAAGGCCCTTCCCCTGGGCGTCACCCGCTGGCATAGCCTAGTCGACGGCACCCGGAGAAGTCCCTCTCTGTGGGAGCGAATCGGCCGCAGGGATGTATGGGGCAGGATGCGATCCCGCAGATAGCTAGGTCCCATGCCATGGAGCGCTTTGAAGATGATAACCAACACCTTGAAGCGCACCCGAAAGACGACAGGCAGCCAATGCAGCTCGCGCAGGAGCGGTGTTACATGGGAAAACCTAGAGGTTCCCATAACTGCCCGCGCGGCTGCATTCTGGACAAGCTGAAGTCTTCGGGTGCACCTCAAGGGGAGCCCCATGTAGAGAGCATTGCAGTAGTCCAGTCGGGATGTCACGAGAGCATGAGTGACTGTGCAAAGGGCATCCCGGTCCAATAGGGGACGCAACTGGCGGACCAGGCGAACCTGGTAAAACGCCCTCCTGGCTATGGCTGTCACTTGATCTTCCATGGACAGCCGTGTATCAAGGAGGACGCCCAAGTTGCGTGCCCCATCCATAGGGGTTAGATGTTCATCCCCTATGGCCAGTGATGGAGTCAACTGGTTGTACTGGGATGCCGGAAACCACAGCCACTCGGTTTTGGTCGGGTTGAGTCTGAGTCTGTTCCTTCCCATCCAGGCCCGCACAGCTTCCAGGCACTGGCACATCACCTCTACGGCATCGTTGGGGTGGTTTGGGGTAGATATATACAGCTGCGTATCATCAGCGTAGAAGTGGTACTCTACCCCGAAACCACGGTTGATCTCGCCCAGCGGCTTCATTTTTGCGGGATCGGATCCTGCCGCATACATCCTCACGGCCGATTCGCTCCCACAGAGAGGGACTTCTCCGGGTGCCGTCCACTAGACTCTGTCAGCGGGCGATGCCCAGGGGAAGGGCTCTCTCTGTGGTGGGCCCAGCCCTCTGGAATGACCTTCCCCCCAACATTAGAACAACCACGGACCTCCGCTCCTTCCGTCTGAAATTAAAAACATATTTTTTCTGCTTGGCCGGCCTGGGGTAGTCTCTCTCTATGGGGTTTTAGTTGTTTAGGGAATTTTAGTTATAATGGGTATTTTAGCACAGGCATTGTTTAATTTGTTTTTAAGATGTTGTTTTGATTGTATTTATGGTTTTAGTTTCCCTGTGCACCGCTCCGAGTCCCTACGGGGAGAGGAGCAGTCAAGAAATTAAATATATTATCATTATATTATTATATTAAAAATATATTCATATATGTGTTGAACAGGAGAGGCGGGAGGACCGACCCCTGAGGCACCCCACAAGTGAGGGGTCTCGAGGTCGACCTCTGCCCTCCTGCCAACACAAATTGCGATCGACCGGAGAGGTAGGAGGAGAACCACCATAACACGGTGCCCCTCACCCCCAACCTCTCCAGCCGATGCAATAGGATAACATGGTCGATGGTATCAAAAGCCGCTGAGAGGTCTAATAGGACCAGGATTGAGGAACAACCCCCATCTCTGGCCCTCCAGAGATCATCCACCAACGCGACTAATGCTGTCTCGGTGCTGTGCCCGGGCTGGAAGCCGGACTGGCACGGGTCCATATAATCAATTTCCTCCAGATGCCGGGGGAACTATTGTGCCACCACACTCTCTGCAACCTTCGCCAAAAAGTGAAGGTTGGAGACCGGACGGTACTTTACCAATAATGCTGGGTCCAGAGAGGGCTTCTTGAGGAGGGGTCTCACCACCACCTCTTTAAGGGAGGCCGGCAAGAACCCCTCACTCAAAGAAGCATTGACCACCTCCTGGAGCCAGCCTCGTGTAACCTCCCAGGATGCCAGTACAAGCCAGGAGGGACACGGGTCCAATAAACATGTGGTAGCTCGCAGTCGCCCACGTAACCTGTCCATATCTTCGGATGTAACAGAGTCAAACTCTTCCCACAAAACTGTCTCAAGATCTGCCTCGGGGCATCCCACTGGGCCACTTTCGATGGAGGCCAACTCGCTCCGAATCTGAGCGATTTTATCCTGCAGATGTTCCCCAAATTCCTCTGCTCTACCCTGCAAAGGGGCTTCCCACACCCTCTGTTGAAGGAGGGAGCGGGTCACCCTAAACAGGGTGGCAGGGCGGTTATCTGCGGATGCGATGAGAGTGGCACAATGATGACGTTTAGCCACTCTCAACGCCCCAAGGTTTAGTTTAGTTTTAGTTTTATTTGATTTATATCCCGCCCTTCTCCAAAAGGACCCAGGGCAGCGCACAGGAATTTAAAATAACATACAAAATAATACAAAAATACAAAAAATTTAAAAACCTATTAAATATCAAGTCCTGTGCTAAAACCAATTAAAATCCCCAATTAAAACTATCTATACTAGTCACAGCGGAGATTATGTTAGGCCGGCTTGATGAAAGAGATATGTTTTTAAACACTGGTGGAAGAGGCGGAGGTCAGTGATGGTACGGAGTTCTGGGGGTAGGTCGTTCCACAGGGCAGTGCCCGCCCCAGAGAAGGCCCTTCTCCTGGGTGTCACCAGTCAGCATTGTCTGGCCGACGGCACCCTGAGAAGGCCCTCTCTGTGGGAGCATATCGGTCTAAGAGATGTATGGGGCAGGAGACGGTCTAAATGGGCTCTCACCTGTGTTCGGTCAGATTCAGACCGTGTGGATCTCCATCTCCTCTCTAGTGGCACTTCATCCCCCTCAGCTCCTCGGTGAACCAAGGGGCCTGGGTGACTCGTCGCCGCAGGAGAGGCCGCAAGGGCGCGACCCGATCGAAGGCCCCCGTGGCCGCAGTATTCCATGTGGCCACCAGGTCCTCCGTCGGGGCGCGGGTCAAGGACACAGGTAATGGCCCAAGCACTGTCTGGAACCTATCTGGGTCCATAAGGCGCTTGGGGCAGAACCATATAGGTGAATCCGGTTCCGCCTCCCCACGGTGGGGTGTGGCGATTGGAAAGTCAAGCCGGAGAAGTGAGTGGTCTGACCATGACAGGGGTATGATGGCTACGTCCCCTATACCCAGATCACTCTTCCACTGACCAGAGACAAAAATTAAGACCAGCGTGTGTCCTCCTTCGTGCGTGGGGCCCTGAATTACTTGGGTCAGGTCCATGGCCGTCATGGAGGCCATGAACTCCCGAGCTGCCTCTGATGATTCGCCTACCGATGGCAGTTGAAGTCCCCCATGACAACCAGTCTGGGGGTCTCAACCGCCATCTCGGCGATCACCTCAAGGAGCTCGGGCAGGGCTGCTGTTACATAGCAGGGAGCCAGGTATACAATCAGCACGCCCAACTGCCTCCCTAGGTCCCACTTCACACAGAGGGACTCACAGCCGGTGGTCTGTGGTACAGTGGTCTCTCTCGGCTCGAGACTTTCCCTAACAATAACTGCTACACCTCCACCCCTGCCTAGGGCCCGTGGCTGATGAAAAGCGCGGTAACCTGGCGGGCACATTTCTACGAGGGGAAGTCCTCCCTCGTGGCCCAGCCAGGTCTCCGCAATTCCCACTAGGTCCGGCTCCCCCTCTGACACAAGGTCGTGGACAAGGGGGGCTTTGTTGACTACGGACCTGGCGTTGCAAAACATCAGCCTCGGGCCCTGGCTCTGTAATCCCTGACCACCTAGCCTGCGGGGGTTGTGGCATCTGACCGCTTGTAAGCAACAGCCTTGTGCCCCCAACCGGGAAAGAGAAACCTGCCTTCTTGTAATCAACCCAAGCTATATTTAAATTTGTTTTCCTTCGTTTTGCATTTTTTAGTATTATTATTATTATTATTATTATTATTATTATTATTATTATTATTATTATTATTTTGTGGTTAATCTTTGGTGAGATTCACAGCCTTTGGGGCTGGTTGGCAGCTCAACAGCTCGAGTCCTAACCAAGGACCTAGGAACTGTTAAGGTAACGTCGGAGGATATAAGCTATTCCAAGCAGGGAGGCCCTTTGTAGAGTCAGAATGCTCAACTCTGGCAAACCTAGAACCTCCACATAGTGAGGCAGCCCCCTAGGTATTGCTCCAAGGGCTCCAATCACAATTGGGACAACACACGACTTTCTCTTCCACAGTCGCTCAACTTCAATTTGCAAGTCCCGGTATTTTGTGATATTTTTCTTGTTGCTTATTTTCAATTCATGCATCACCAGGTATTGCAATGTTAATGAATCATACTTTTTTCTTTTCAACTATTGTTATATCAGGTGTATTGTAGGACAAGTGTATGTCAGTCTGAATTCTGAAGTCCCACAAGATCTTGACTTTCTCATTCTCTAAAACTTTCTCAACCTGATGTTCCCAGGGGTTTTTGCGTACTCAAATCCAAACTTCTGGCACAATTTTCAGTGAATGATCTTAGCAACGCGGTCATGGCATTGTAGGCAGCCAGTTTGTGAAATTTTGCTGCACCCACTGATCAGGTGGTCAACTGTGTCATCTTTCTCATTACAGAGGTGACATTTGCTGTTGGTAGTAAAATGTTGAATTTTTGCCTTCATGCAGTTTGTGGCTAAGGCTTGTTCTTGAGCTGCCAAAATAAAGCCTTCTGTTTCTTTTTTCAGTACTCCTGATCTTAACCAGTTCCAAGTTAGTTTTTGGTCAGCTTTGCCTTCAATACTTTTCAAGTATTGGTCATGCATAGCTTTGCTTTTCCAATTTTCAGCTCGTTTCTCAATTACTTCTTTCTTTTATTCAGTTTTTGACTTAGTTGTCTTTAAAAGGCCTTCTTTATTTACTTCCTTAATCATTGGTTCTTCACTTTTCTGGATGTAATCATTCAAGCTGTGTCTTTCTTCTTCCACAGTCTGCTTTACTTGTAGGAGTCTTTGACCACCCTCTGCTCTTGGTAGATATAATCGGTCAACATAACTTTTAGGGTGTAAAACATGATTCATTGTCAAAAGCTTCCTCATTTTTCTGTCCAAATTGTCCAACTCCATCTGGGTCCAGTCAATTATTCCTGCAGAGAATCGAATCACAGATATAGCCCAAGTATGTATGGCTTTTATGATGTTTCTTCCACTCAATTTGGACTTTAATATCTTGCGGATTCATCGAATGTACTTGGTTGAAGTTAATTCCTTGACTTTATTATGCATTAAGTCAGAGGCCTCTAAAATCCCCAAGTACTTGTAGCCTTCTTCTGGTTTTACTGCCTTTATCATTTCTTCATTCTCAAGTTCTATTCCATCATCTTCTATGACCTTGCCTGTTTTGGTTGCCATTGTTGTACATTTGTCAATTCTGAACTGCATACCAATGTCTTGGCTAAATTCTTTCGTGCTTTCAATTAATAAATTCAGTTCAGCTTTTGTTTTACCAAACAGCTTCAAATCATCCATGTACATCAAGTGCGAAATTTTAAGTCCTTTCTTTGCAAGTTCGTATCCACAGTTCATCTCCTATTATTATTATTATTATTATTATTATTATTATTATTATTATTATTATTATTATTATTATTATTATTATTATTATTATTATTATTATTATTATTATTATTATTATTATTATTTCAGCTTCGTTGCCTGGTGTTTCCCAGCTTCTGCCTGCCTGCTTCGTCCTTTGTCTTTCGTTTGCTGGCCTCATCCTTCGTTTCGTTGTCTTCATGTCATCCTCATTGTATGCTGGTTCCTAGTTGCTGGTTTTCCGGTCCATTGTTCCTTCTTTGGCTGTTGTCATCTCACCGCCTCTCCCTGGTCAGCCACCTAGTTCCATCAAAGACCCCAATGCTCCGGCTCCATGATATACTGGCTTATTTTATAAGCCTGGCTGGAGCCTACACGGTCTATTGACACCTTGACTATGGACTATGACATCCCATATCATGGCAGCACTCTCTCCCTGATAATGTATCTCCTCACACTATGTACTCCTCAGCTGACCTCTACGCCCTGTGGGAGTCCCCCCCTCTCGCAGGTTTGGCCCTCTACACTAACGAGGGCCCACCTCAATGATGGATTTATTAATCTTGAGAGGTGGCGGAAACGAAAACTCAGGGTTTTTTTAGGTTGTTTTTTAACCCCATCTTTTAAGGGGCCCCAGGGAGGAGGGAGGGCTTTCTGGGTTAAAGGTTGTTGATGAGAGAAGCACCCCACCAAGAGACATCTTCAGGCCCGCCGATGGTTCTGACGGGGAGGCTATAGGGTCGGATATTCTGGTCCTATTAGACCTCTCGGCGGCTTTTGATACCATCGACCATGGTATCCTGTTGCATCGGCTGGGGGGGTTGGGGGTGGGAGGCACCGTTTTACGGTGGTTCTCCTCCTACCTCTCTGGCCGATCGCAATTTGTGTTGGCAGGAGAGCAGAGGTCGACCTCGAGACCCCTCACATGTGGGGTGCCTCAGGGGTCGGTCCTCTCGCCTCTCCTGTTTAACACATACATGAAGCCGCTGGGTGAGATCATCCGTGGTTTTGGGGTAGAGTACCATCTTTACGCTGATGACACTCAGCTGTATATATCTACCCCAAACCACCCCAACGATGCCGTAGCGGTGATGTGCCAGTGCCTGGAAGCCGTGCGGATCTGGATGGGAAGTAACGGACTCAGACTCAACCCGACCAAGACCGAGTGGCTGTGGTTTCCGGCTGCCCAATTCAACCAGCTCACTCCATCGCTGGCCATAGGGGGCGAACATCTTGCAACAACAGTTCTGCTGGTGTTATTGCAGGAAGCTGCAATTTGCTGATATATTTAGTAAAATTTTGGGACATGGTGCCAAGTGCCCCGATGACAATGGGTGTCACTGTGACATGCTTCATCCATAGCCATGTAGTTTCGATGGCCAGGTTGCAATATTTCATTATTTTTTCTAGTTTTTTTTTCTTCGACTCTGGCATCTCCAGGAACAGCAATATTAATGAACTGTACACTTCGGCCCTCTACAACCGTGATATCTGGTGTGTTGTGCTCCAAATGACGATCTGTTTGTATTCTAAAATCCCACAACATCTTCACCCTCTCATTCTCGATAACCTTTTCCACTTTGTGTTCCCATGACTTTCTGGATACAGGTAAACCATATTTTTTTGCATAATGACCAGTGGATTAATTTAGCAACTCGGTCGTGTCTAGCTTTGAAATCAGTTTTTCACATATTAAATGTGAAACAGTTTCGACTTTGTTATTGCAAAGTCGGCAGTTTGGGTTGTAAGTGGATTTTTGAATCTTCGCTTTCATTACATTAGTTTGTAGTGCTTGTTCTTGAGCGGCCAGTATTAAACCTTCCGTTTATTTCTTGATAGTTCCCATCTTAAGCCATGGCCATGTCAAGTTGTCATCACATTTTCCTTCAATGTTTTTCAAGTGCTCTCCATGCAAAGCCTTGGTCTTCCATCTATTTAATCTGTCATCCAGCTGTTTTTCCTTATATTCTGCCTTTGTTTCTGTTGTTTTTATTCTGTTCTCCATTTTTACAGCCTGCAGCAATTTTTCTGTACTTTGTTTCACATAATCATTCAAACTTCGTTTTTCTTCTTCTATAGTTTGATGGATTTGCAATGGCCCCCTGCCCCCTATTTTTCTTGGCAGGTACAACCTGTCAATGTCACTTTGTGGATGTAAAGCATGATATATATTCAAAAGTTTGCATATTTTCCCGTCCACGTTTTCCAGTTCAGCCAGAGTCCAGTTGATTCTAGCTGAATAGCGTATCACTGGAACTGCCCATGTATTTATGGCTTTAATTATGTTTCCAGCATTCAGCTTTGATTTTAATATTTTGCAGACTCTCCTGATGTATTCCTTTTGTGTTGACTGTTTGACTTTTTAATTCAAGATCTTATCTGCTTCCAATATGCCTAGGTACTTGTAACCATCATCCTTTGCTATTGCTTTCACTATATTTCCATTTCCCAGTTCTATTCCTTCTGTTTTTTCCATTTTTCATCACTGCGTGGATAATATAGCACATTTTTCAAGTCCAAAGTTCATTTTGATGTCACTGCTGAATAGTTGAATTGTGTTGAGTATTGATTTAAGTTCAGTGGGGCTTTTCGCATAATTTTTAAATCATCCATGTATAGTAGATGGTTTATCTTGCCATGTTGTCTTGAGATTTGGTATCCCAGTTTTGTGTGTCGTAGGATTATTGTCAGGGGAATTAATGCAATGTTGAACAGTAGTAGTGAAAGTGAATCCCCTTGGAAGATTCCTCATCTGATGTTGACTTCACCAATGTTCTCCCCATTTGTTGTTAGAGCTGTTTTCCATTTTTTCATATTTGTTTTAAAAAATGTACAGATATTTTTGCTAATTCCAAAGTTTTCCAGACAGGTGTTAATCCAGCTGTGGGGTAATGAGTCTAATAATAATAATAATAATAATAATAATAATAATAATAATAATAATAATAATAACAACAACAACAACAACAACAACAACAACAATAACAATAACAATTTTTAATTTATAACCCGCTCTCTCTCCCCGAAGGGACTCGAGGCAGGGCACAGGGAATTAAAATACAAATAAAAACCACAAACAAAATACAATGTTAAAACAAATTAAACTAACCCTGTGCTAAAATCCCATATAAAAACTAAAACTAAGCCCTAAAAACCCTTAAAAACAGTTTAATTACCCTAGGCCGGCCAAGCAGAAGAAGTGTGTTTTTAATTTTTGATGGAAGGAGCGGAGGTCCGTGGTTGTTCTGATTTCGGGGGGAAGGTCGTTCTAGAGGGTCGGGCTCGCTACAGAGAAGGCCCTTCCCCTGGGCGTCACCCGCTGGCATAGCCTAGTCGACGGCACCCGGAGAAGTCCCTCTCTGTGGGAGCGAATCGGCCGCAGGGATGTATGGGGCAGGATGCGATCCCGCAGATAGCTAGGTCCCATGCCATGGAGCGCTTTGAAGATGATAACCAACACCTTGAAGCGCACCCGAAAGACGACAGGCAGCCAATGCAGCTCGCGCAGGAGCGGTGTTACATGGGAAAACCTAGAGGTTCCCATAACTGCCTGCGCGGCTGCATTCTGGACAAGCTGAAGTCTTCGGGTGCACCTCAAGGGGAGCCCCATGTAGAGAGCATTGCAGTAGTCCAGTCGGGATGTCACGAGAGCATGAGTGACTGTGCAAAGGGCATCCCGGTCCAATAGGGGACGCAACTGGCGGACCAGGCGAACCTGGTAAAACGCCCTCCTGGCTATGGCTGTCACTTGATCTTCCATGGACAGCCGTGTATCAAGGAGGACGCCCAAGTTGCGTGCCCCATCCATAGGGGTTAGATGTTCATCCCCTATGGCCAGTGATGGAGTCAACTGGTTGTACTGGGATGCCGGAAACCACAGCCACTCGGTTTTGGTCGGGTTGAGTCTGAGTCTGTTCCTTCCCATCCAGGCCCGCACAGCTTCCAGGCACTGGCACATCACCTCTACGGCATCGTTGGGGTGGTTTGGGGTAGATATATACAGCTGCGTATCATCAGCGTAGAAGTGGTACTCTACCCCGAAACCACGGTTGATCTCGCCCAGCGGCTTCATTTTTGCGGGATCGGATCCTGCCGCATACATCCTCACGGCCGATTCGCTCCCACAGAGAGGGACTTCTCCGGGTGCCGTCCACTAGACTCTGTCAGCGGGCGATGCCCAGGGGAAGGGCTCTCTCTGTGGTGGGCCCAGCCCTCTGGAATGACCTTCCCCCCAACATTAGAACAACCACGGACCTCCGCTCCTTCCGTCTGAAATTAAAAACATATTTTTTCTGCTTGGCCGGCCTGGGGTAGTCTCTCTCTATGGGGTTTTAGTTGTTTAGGGAATTTTAGTTATAATGGGTATTTTAGCACAGGCATTGTTTAATTTGTTTTTAAGATGTTGTTTTGATTGTATTTATGGTTTTAGTTTCCCTGTGCACCGCTCCGAGTCCCTACGGGGAGAGGAGCAGTCAAGAAATTAAATATATTATCATTATATTATTATATTAAAAATATATTCATATATGTGTTGAACAGGAGAGGCGGGAGGACCGACCCCTGAGGCACCCCACAAGTGAGGGGTCTCGAGGTCGACCTCTGCCCTCCTGCCAACACAAATTGCGATCGACCGGAGAGGTAGGAGGAGAACCACCATAACACGGTGCCCCTCACCCCCAACCTCTCCAGCCGATGCAATAGGATAACATGGTCGATGGTATCAAAAGCCGCTGAGAGGTCTAATAGGACCAGGATTGAGGAACAACCCCCATCTCTGGCCCTCCAGAGATCATCCACCAACGCGACTAATGCTGTCTCGGTGCTGTGCCCGGGCTGGAAGCCGGACTGGCACGGGTCCATATAATCAATTTCCTCCAGATGCCGGGGGAACTATTGTGCCACCACACTCTCTGCAACCTTCGCCAAAAAGTGAAGGTTGGAGACCGGACGGTACTTTACCAATAATGCTGGGTCCAGAGAGGGCTTCTTGAGGAGGGGTCTCACCACCACCTCTTTAAGGGAGGCCGGCAAGAACCCCTCACTCAAAGAAGCATTGACCACCTCCTGGAGCCAGCCTCGTGTAACCTCCCAGGATGCCAGTACAAGCCAGGAGGGACACGGGTCCAATAAACATGTGGTAGCTCGCAGTCGCCCACGTAACCTGTCCATATCTTCGGATGTAACAGAGTCAAACTCTTCCCACAAAACTGTCTCAAGATCTGCCTCGGGGCATCCCACTGGGCCACTTTCGATGGAGGCCAACTCGCTCCGAATCTGAGCGATTTTATCCTGCAGATGTTCCCCAAATTCCTCTGCTCTACCCTGCAAAGGGGCTTCCCACACCCTCTGTTGAAGGAGGGAGCGGGTCACCCTAAACAGGGTGGCAGGGCGGTTATCTGCGGATGCGATGAGAGTGGCACAATGATGACGTTTAGCCACTCTCAACGCTCCAAGGTTTAGTTTAGTTTTAGTTTTATTTGATTTATATCCCGCCCTTCTCCAAAAGGACCCAGGGCAGCGCACAGGAATTTAAAATAACATACAAAATAATACAAAAATACAAAAAATTTAAAAACCTATTAAATATCAAGTCCTGTGCTAAAACCAATTAAAATCCCCAATTAAAACTATCTATACTAGTCACAGCGGAGATTATGTTAGGCCGGCTTGATGAAAGAGATATGTTTTTAAACACTGGTGGAAGAGGCGGAGGTCAGTGATGGTACGGAGTTCTGGGGGTAGGTCGTTCCACAGGGCAGTGCCCGCCCCAGAGAAGGCCCTTCTCCTGGGTGTCACCAGTCAGCATTGTCTGGCCGACGGCACCCTGAGAAGGCCCTCTCTGTGGGAGCATATCGGTCTAAGAGATGTATGGGGCAGGAGACGGTCTAAATGGGCTCTCACCTGTGTTCGGTCAGATTCAGACCGTGTGGATCTCCATCTCCTCTCTAGTGGCACTTCATCCCCCTCAGCTCCTCGGTGAACCAAGGGGCCTGGGTGACTCGTCGCCGCAGGAGAGGCCGCAAGGGCGCGACCCGATCGAAGGCCCCCGTGGCCGCAGTATTCCATGTGGCCACCAGGTCCTCCGTCGGGGCGCGGGTCAAGGACACAGGTAATGGCCCAAGCACTGTCTGGAACCTATCTGGGTCCATAAGGCGCTTGGGGCAGAACCATATAGGTGAATCCGGTTCCGCCTCCCCACGGTGGGGTGTGGCGATTGGAAAGTCAAGCCGGAGAAGTGAGTGGTCTGACCATGACAGGGGTATGATGGCTACGTCCCCTATACCCAGATCACTCTTCCACTGACCAGAGACAAAAATTAAGACCAGCGTGTGTCCTCCTTCGTGCGTGGGGCCCTGAATTACTTGGGTCAGGTCCATGGCCGTCATGGAGGCCATGAACTCCCGAGCTGCCTCTGATGATTCGCCTACCGATGGCAGTTGAAGTCCCCCATGACAACCAGTCTGGGGGTCTCAACCGCCATCTCGGCGATCACCTCAAGGAGCTCGGGCAGGGCTGCTGTTACATAGCAGGGAGCCAGGTATACAATCAGCACGCCCAACTGCCTCCCTAGGTCCCACTTCACACAGAGGGACTCACAGCCGGTGGTCTGTGGTACAGTGGTCTCTCTCGGCTCGAGACTTTCCCTAACAATAACCGCTACACCTCCACCCCTGCCTAGGGCCCGTGGCTGATGAAAAGCGCGGTAACCTGGCGGGCACATTTCTACGAGGGGAAGTCCTCCCTCGTGGCCCAGCCAGGTCTCCGCAATTCCCACTAGGTCCGGCTCCCCCTCTGACACAAGGTCGTGGACAAGGGGGGCTTTGTTGACTACGGACCTGGCGTTGCAAAACATCAGCCTCGGGCCCTGGCTCTGTAATCCCTGACCACCTAGCCTGCGGGGGTTGTGGCATCTGACCGCTTGTAAGCAACAGCCTTGTGCCCCCAACCGGGAAAGAGAAACCTGCCTTCTTGTAATCAACCCAAGCTATATTTAAATTTGTTTTCCTTCGTTTTGCATTTTTTAGTATTATTATTATTATTATTATTATTATTATTATTATTATTATTATTATTATTATTATTATTTTGTGGTTAATCTTTGGTGAGATTCACAGCCTTTGGGGCTGGTTGGCAGCTCAACAGCTCGAGTCCTAACCAAGGACCTAGGAACTGTTAAGGTAACGTCGGAGGATATAAGCTATTCCAAGCAGGGAGGCCCTTTGTAGAGTCAGAATGCTCAACTCTGGCAAACCTAGAACCTCCACATAGTGAGGCAGCCCCCTAGGTATTGCTCCAAGGGCTCCAATCACAATTGGGACAACACACGACTTTCTCTTCCACAGTCGCTCAACTTCAATTTGCAAGTCCCGGTATTTTGTGATATTTTTCTTGTTGCTTATTTTCAATTCATGCATCACCAGGTATTGCAATGTTAATGAATCATACTTTTTTCTTTTCAACTATTGTTATATCAGGTGTATTGTAGGACAAGTGTATGTCAGTCTGAATTCTGAAGTCCCACAAGATCTTGACTTTCTCATTCTCTAAAACTTTCTCAACCTGATGTTCCCAGGGGTTTTTGCGTACTCAAATCCAAACTTCTGGCACAATTTTCAGTGAATGATCTTAGCAACGCGGTCATGGCATTGTAGGCAGCCAGTTTGTGAAATTTTGCTGCACCCACTGATCAGGTGGTCAACTGTGTCATCTTTCTCATTACAGAGGTGACATTTGCTGTTGGTAGTAAAATGTTGAATTTTTGCCTTCATGCAGTTTGTGGCTAAGGCTTGTTCTTGAGCTGCCAAAATAAAGCCTTCTGTTTCTTTTTTCAGTACTCCTGATCTTAACCAGTTCCAAGTTAGTTTTTGGTCAGCTTTGCCTTCAATACTTTTCAAGTATTGGTCATGCATAGCTTTGCTTTTCCAATTTTCAGCTCGTTTCTCAATTACTTCTTTCTTTTATTCAGTTTTTGACTTAGTTGTCTTTAAAAGGCCTTCTTTATTTACTTCCTTAATCATTGGTTCTTCACTTTTCTGGATGTAATCATTCAAGCTGTGTCTTTCTTCTTCCACAGTCTGCTTTACTTGTAGGAGTCTTTGACCACCCTCTGCTCTTGGTAGATATAATCGGTCAACATAACTTTTAGGGTGTAAAACATGATTCATTGTCAAAAGCTTCCTCATTTTTCTGTCCAAATTGTCCAACTCCATCTGGGTCCAGTCAATTATTCCTGCAGAGAATCGAATCACAGATATAGCCCAAGTATGTATGGCTTTTATGATGTTTCTTCCACTCAATTTGGACTTTAATATCTTGCGGATTCATCGAATGTACTTGGTTGAAGTTAATTCCTTGACTTTATTATGCATTAAGTCAGAGGCCTCTAAAATCCCCAAGTACTTGTAGCCTTCTTCTGGTTTTACTGCCTTTATCATTTCTTCATTCTCAAGTTCTATTCCATCATCTTCTATGACCTTGCCTGTTTTGGTTGCCATTGTTGTACATTTGTCAATTCTGAACTGCATACCAATGTCTTGGCTAAATTCTTTCGTGCTTTCAATTAATAAATTCAGTTCAGCTTTTGTTTTACCAAACAGCTTCAAATCATCCATGTACATCAAGTGCGAAATTTTAAGTCCTTTCTTTGCAAGTTCGTATCCACAGTTCATCTCCTATTATTATTATTATTATTATTATTATTATTATTATTATTATTATTATTATTATTATTATTATTATTATTATTATTATTATTATTATTTCAGCTTCGTTGCCTGGTGTTTCCCAGCTTCTGCCTGCCTGCTTCGTCCTTTGTCTTTCGTTTGCTGGCCTCATCCTTCGTTTCGTTGTCTTCATGTCATCCTCATTGTATGCTGGTTCCTAGTTGCTGGTTTTCCGGTCCATTGTTCCTTCTTTGGCTGTTGTCATCTCACCGCCTCTCCCTGGTCAGCCACCTAGTTCCATCAAAGACCCCAATGCTCCGGCTCCATGATATACTGGCTTATTTTATAAGCCTGGCTGGAGCCTACACGGTCTATTGACACCTTGACTATGGACTATGACATCCCATATCATGGCAGCACTCTCTCCCTGATAATGTATCTCCTCACACTATGTACTCCTCAGCTGACCTCTACGCCCTGTGGGAGTCCCCCCCTCTCGCAGGTTTGGCCCTCTACACTAACGAGGGCCCACCTCAATGATGGATTTATTAATCTTGAGAGGTGGCGGAAACGAAAACTCAGGGTTTTTTTAGGTTGTTTTTTAACCCCATCTTTTAAGGGGCCCCAGGGAGGAGGGAGGGCTTTCTGGGTTAAAGGTTGTTGATGAGAGAAGCACCCCACCAAGAGACATCTTCAGGCCCGCCGATGGTTCTGACGGGGAGGCTATAGGGTCGGATATTCTGGTCCTATTAGACCTCTCGGCGGCTTTTGATACCATCGACCATGGTATCCTGTTGCATCGGCTGGGGGGGTTGGGGTGGGAGGCACCGTTTTATGGTGGTTCTCCTCCTACCTCTCTGGCCGATCGCAATTTGTGTTGGCAGGAGAGCAGAGGTCGACCTCGAGACCCCTCACATGTGGGGTGCCTCAGGGGTCGGTCCTCTCGCCTCTCCTGTTTAACACATACATGAAGCCGCTGGGTGAGATCATCCGTGGTTTTGGGGTAGAGTACCATCTTTACGCTGATGACACTCAGCTGTATATATCTACCCCAAACCACCCCAACGATGCCGTAGCGGTGATGTGCCAGTGCCTGGAAGCCGTGCGGATCTGGATGGGAAGTAACGGACTCAGACTCAACCCGACCAAGACCGAGTGGCTGTGGTTTCCGGCTGCCCAATTCAACCAGCTCACTCCATCGCTGGCCATAGGGGGCGAACATCTTGCAACAACAGTTCTGCTGGTGTTATTGCAGGAAGCTGCAATTTGCTGATATATTTAGTAAAATTTTGGGACATGGTGCCAAGTGCCCCGATGACAATGGGTGTCACTGTGACATGCTTCATCCATAGCCATGTAGTTTCGATGGCCAGGTTGCAATATTTCATTATTTTTTCTAGTTTTTTTTTCTTCGACTCTGGCATCTCCAGGAACAGCAATATTAATGAACTGTACACTTCGGCCCTCTACAACCGTGATATCTGGTGTGTTGTGCTCCAAATGACGATCTGTTTGTATTCTAAAATCCCACAACATCTTCACCCTCTCATTCTCGATAACCTTTTCCACTTTGTGTTCCCATGACTTTCTGGATACAGGTAAACCATATTTTTTTGCATAATGACCAGTGGATTAATTTAGCAACTCGGTCGTGTCTAGCTTTGAAATCAGTTTTTCACATATTAAATGTGAAACAGTTTCGACTTTGTTATTGCAAAGTCGGCAGTTTGGGTTGTAAGTGGATTTTTGAATCTTCGCTTTCATTACATTAGTTTGTAGTGCTTGTTCTTGAGCGGCCAGTATTAAACCTTCCGTTTATTTCTTGATAGTTCCCATCTTAAGCCATGGCCATGTCAAGTTGTCATCACATTTTCCTTCAATGTTTTTCAAGTGCTCTCCATGCAAAGCCTTGGTCTTCCATCTATTTAATCTGTCATCCAGCTGTTTTTCCTTATATTCTGCCTTTGTTTCTGTTGTTTTTATTCTGTTCTCCATTTTTACAGCCTGCAGCAATTTTTCTGTACTTTGTTTCACATAATCATTCAAACTTCGTTTTTCTTCTTCTATAGTTTGATGGATTTGCAATGGCCCCCTGCCCCCTATTTTTCTTGGCAGGTACAACCTGTCAATGTCACTTTGTGGATGTAAAGCATGATATATATTCAAAAGTTTGCATATTTTCCGGTCCACGTTTTCCAGTTCAGCCAGAGTCCAGTTGATTCTAGCTGAATAGCGTATCACTGGAACTGCCCATGTATTTATGGCTTTAATTATGTTTCCAGCATTCAGCTTTGATTTTAATATTTTGCAGACTCTCCTGATGTATTCCTTTTGTGTTGACTGTTTGACTTTTTAATTCAAGATCTTATCTGCTTCCAATATGCCTAGGTACTTGTAACCATCATCCTTTGCTATTGCTTTCACTATATTTCCATTTCCCAGTTCTATTCCTTCTGTTTTTTCCATTTTTCATCGCTGCGTGGATAATATAGCACATTTTTCAAGTCCAAAGTTCATTTTGATGTCACTGCTGAATAGTTGAATTGTGTTGAGTATTGATTTAAGTTCAGTGGGGCTTTTCGCATAATTTTTAAATCATCCATGTATAGTAGATGGTTTATCTTGCCATGTTGTCTTGAGATTTGGTATCCCAGTTTTGTGTGTCGTAGGATTATTGTCAGGGGAATTAATGCAATGTTGAACAGTAGTAGTGAAAGTGAATCCCCTTGGAAGATTCCTCATCTGATGTTGACTTCACCAATGTTCTCCCCATTTGTTGTTAGAGCTGTTTTCCATTTTTTCATATTTGTTTTAAAAAATGTACAGATATTTTTGCTAATTCCAAAGTTTTCCAGACAGGTGTTAATCCAGCTGTGGGGTAATGAGTCTAATAATAATAATAATAATAATAATAATAATAATAATAATAATAATAATAATAATAATAATAATAATAATAATAATAATAATAATAATAATAATAATAATAATAACAACAACAACAACAACAACAATAACAATAACAATAACAATTTTTAATTTATAACCCGCTCTCTCTCCCCGAAGGGACTCGAGGCAGGGCACAGGGAATTAAAATACAAATAAAAACCACAAACAAAATACAATGTTAAAACAAATTAAACTAACCCTGTGCTAAAATCCCATATAAAAACTAAAACTAAGCCCTAAAAACCCTTAAAAACAGTTTAATTACCCTAGGCCGGCCAAGCAGAAGAAGTGTGTTTTTAATTTTTGATGGAAGGAGCGGAGGTCCGTGGTTGTTCTGATTTCGGGGGGAAGGTCGTTCTAGAGGGTCGGGCTCGCTACAGAGAAGGCCCTTCCCCTGGGCGTCACCCGCTGGCATAGCCTAGTCGACGGCACCCGGAGAAGTCCCTCTCTGTGGGAGCGAATCGGCCGCAGGGATGTATGGGGCAGGATGCGATCCCGCAGATAGCTAGGTCCCATGCCATGGAGCGCTTTGAAGATGATAACCAACACCTTGAAGCGCACCCGAAAGACGACAGGCAGCCAATGCAGCTCGCGCAGGAGCGGTGTTACATGGGAAAACCTAGAGGTTCCCATAACTGCCCGCGCGGCTGCATTCTGGACAAGCTGAAGTCTTCGGGTGCACCTCAAGGGGAGCCCCATGTAGAGAGCATTGCAGTAGTCCAGTCGGGATGTCACGAGAGCATGAGTGACTGTGCAAAGGGCATCCCGGTCCAATAGGGGACGCAACTGGCGGACCAGGCGAACCTGGTAAAACGCCCTCCTGGCTATGGCTGTCACTTGATCTTCCATGGACAGCCGTGTATCAAGGAGGACGCCCAAGTTGCGTGCCCCATCCATAGGGGTTAGATGTTCATCCCCTATGGCCAGTGATGGAGTCAACTGGTTGTACTGGGATGCCGGAAACCACAGCCACTCGGTTTTGGTCGGGTTGAGTCTGAGTCTGTTCCTTCCCATCCAGGCCCGCACAGCTTCCAGGCACTGGCACATCACCTCTACGGCATCGTTGGGGTGGTTTGGGGTAGATATATACAGCTGCGTATCATCAGCGTAGAAGTGGTACTCTACCCCGAAACCACGGTTGATCTCGCCCAGCGGCTTCATTTTTGCGGGATCGGATCCTGCCGCATACATCCTCACGGCCGATTCGCTCCCACAGAGAGGGACTTCTCTGGGTGCCGTCCACTAGACTCTGTCAGCGGGCGATGCCCAGGGGAAGGGCTCTCTCTGTGGTGGGCCCAGCCCTCTGGAATGACCTTCCCCCCAACATTAGAACAACCACGGACCTCCGCTCCTTCCGTCTGAAATTAAAAACATATTTTTTCTGCTTGGCCGGCCTGGGGTAGTCTCTCTCTATGGGGTTTTAGTTGTTTAGGGAATTTTAGTTATAATGGGTATTTTAGCACAGGCATTGTTTAATTTGTTTTTAAGATGTTGTTTTGATTGTATTTATGGTTTTAGTTTCCCTGTGCACCGCTCCGAGTCCCTACGGGGAGAGGAGCAGTCAAGAAATTAAATATATTATCATTATATTATTATATTAAAAATATATTCATATATGTGTTGAACAGGAGAGGCGGGAGGACCGACCCCTGAGGCACCCCACAAGTGAGGGGTCTCGAGGTCGACCTCTGCCCTCCTGCCAACACAAATTGCGATCGACCGGAGAGGTAGGAGGAGAACCACCATAACACGGTGCCCCTCACCCCCAACCTCTCCAGCCGATGCAATAGGATAACATGGTCGATGGTATCAAAAGCCGCTGAGAGGTCTAATAGGACCAGGATTGAGGAACAACCCCCATCTCTGGCCCTCCAGAGATCATCCACCAACGCGACTAATGCTGTCTCGGTGCTGTGCCCGGGCTGGAAGCCGGACTGGCACGGGTCCATATAATCAATTTCCTCCAGATGCCGGGGGAACTATTGTGCCACCACACTCTCTGCAACCTTCGCCAAAAAGTGAAGGTTGGAGACCGGACGGTACTTTACCAATAATGCTGGGTCCAGAGAGGGCTTCTTGAGGAGGGGTCTCACCACCACCTCTTTAAGGGAGGCCGGCAAGAACCCCTCACTCAAAGAAGCATTGACCACCTCCTGGAGCCAGCCTCGTGTAACCTCCCAGGATGCCAGTACAAGCCAGGAGGGACACGGGTCCAATAAACATGTGGTAGCTCGCAGTCGCCCACGTAACCTGTCCATATCTTCGGATGTAACAGAGTCAAACTCTTCCCACAAAACTGTCTCAAGATCTGCCTCGGGGCATCCCACTGGGCCACTTTCGATGGAGGCCAACTCGCTCCGAATCTGAGCGATTTTATCCTGCAGATGTTCCCCAAATTCCTCTGCTCTACCCTGCAAAGGGGCTTCCCACACCCTCTGTTGAAGGAGGGAGCGGGTCACCCTAAACAGGGTGGCAGGGCGGTTATCTGCGGATGCGATGAGAGTGGCACAATGATGACGTTTAGCCACTCTCAACGCCCCAAGGTTTAGTTTAGTTTTAGTTTTATTTGATTTATATCCCGCCCTTCTCCAAAAGGACCCAGGGCAGCGCACAGGAATTTAAAATAACATACAAAATAATACAAAAATACAAAAAATTTAAAAACCTATTAAATATCAAGTCCTGTGCTAAAACCAATTAAAATCCCCAATTAAAACTATCTATACTAGTCACAGCGGAGATTATGTTAGGCCGGCTTGATGAAAGAGATATGTTTTTAAACACTGGTGGAAGAGGCGGAGGTCAGTGATGGTACGGAGTTCTGGGGGTAGGTCGTTCCACAGGGCAGTGCCCGCCCCAGAGAAGGCCCTTCTCCTGGGTGTCACCAGTCAGCATTGTCTGGCCGACGGCACCCTGAGAAGGCCCTCTCTGTGGGAGCATATCGGTCTAAGAGATGTATGGGGCAGGAGACGGTCTAAATGGGCTCTCACCTGTGTTCGGTCAGATTCAGACCGTGTGGATCTCCATCTCCTCTCTAGTGGCACTTCATCCCCCTCAGCTCCTCGGTGAACCAAGGGGCCTGGGTGACTCGTCGCCGCAGGAGAGGCCGCAAGGGCGCGACCCGATCGAAGGCCCCCGTGGCCGCAGTATTCCATGTGGCCACCAGGTCCTCCGTCGGGGCGCGGGTCAAGGACACAGGTAATGGCCCAAGCACTGTCTGGAACCTATCTGGGTCCATAAGGCGCTTGGGGCAGAACCATATAGGTGAATCCGGTTCCGCCTCCCCACGGTGGGGTGTGGCGATTGGAAAGTCAAGCCGGAGAAGTGAGTGGTCTGACCATGACAGGGGTATGATGGCTACGTCCCCTATACCCAGATCACTCTTCCACTGACCAGAGACAAAAATTAAGACCAGCGTGTGTCCTCCTTCGTGCGTGGGGCCCTGAATTACTTGGGTCAGGTCCATGGCCGTCATGGAGGCCATGAACTCCCGAGCTGCCTCTGATGATTCGCCTACCGATGGCAGTTGAAGTCCCCCATGACAACCAGTCTGGGGGTCTCAACCGCCATCTCGGCGATCACCTCAAGGAGCTCGGGCAGGGCTGCTGTTACATAGCAGGGAGCCAGGTATACAATCAGCACGCCCAACTGCCTCCCTAGGTCCCACTTCACACAGAGGGACTCACAGCCGGTGGTCTGTGGTACAGTGGTCTCTCTCGGCTCGAGACTTTCCCTAACAATAACCGCTACACCTCCACCCCTGCCTAGGGCCCGTGGCTGATGAAAAGCGCGGTAACCTGGCGGGCACATTTCTACGAGGGGAAGTCCTCCCTCGTGGCCCAGCCAGGTCTCCGCAATTCCCACTAGGTCCGGCTCCCCCTCTGACACAAGGTCGTGGACAAGGGGGGCTTTGTTGACTACGGACCTGGCGTTGCAAAACATCAGCCTCGGGCCCTGGCTCTGTAATCCCTGACCACCTAGCCTGCGGGGGTTGTGGCATCTGACCGCTTGTAAGCAACAGCCTTGTGCCCCCAACCGGGAAAGAGAAACCTGCCTTCTTGTAATCAACCCAAGCTATATTTAAATTTGTTTTCCTTCGTTTTGCATTTTTTAGTATTATTATTATTATTATTATTATTATTATTATTATTATTATTATTATTATTATTATTATTTTGTGGTTAATCTTTGGTGAGATTCACAGCCTTTGGGGCTGGTTGGCAGCTCAACAGCTCGAGTCCTAACCAAGGACCTAGGAACTGTTAAGGTAACGTCGGAGGATATAAGCTATTCCAAGCAGGGAGGCCCTTTGTAGAGTCAGAATGCTCAACTCTGGCAAACCTAGAACCTCCACATAGTGAGGCAGCCCCCTAGGTATTGCTCCAAGGGCTCCAATCACAATTGGGACAACACACGACTTTCTCTTCCACAGTCGCTCAACTTCAATTTGCAAGTCCCGGTATTTTGTGATATTTTTCTTGTTGCTTATTTTCAATTCATGCATCACCAGGTATTGCAATGTTAATGAATCATACTTTTTTCTTTTCAACTATTGTTATATCAGGTGTATTGTAGGACAAGTGTATGTCAGTCTGAATTCTGAAGTCCCACAAGATCTTGACTTTCTCATTCTCTAAAACTTTCTCAACCTGATGTTCCCAGGGGTTTTTGCGTACTCAAATCCAAACTTCTGGCACAATTTTCAGTGAATGATCTTAGCAACGCGGTCATGGCATTGTAGGCAGCCAGTTTGTGAAATTTTGCTGCACCCACTGATCAGGTGGTCAACTGTGTCATCTTTCTCATTACAGAGGTGACATTTGCTGTTGGTAGTAAAATGTTGAATTTTTGCCTTCATGCAGTTTGTGGCTAAGGCTTGTTCTTGAGCTGCCAAAATAAAGCCTTCTGTTTCTTTTTTCAGTACTCCTGATCTTAACCAGTTCCAAGTTAGTTTTTGGTCAGCTTTGCCTTCAATACTTTTCAAGTATTGGTCATGCATAGCTTTGCTTTTCCAATTTTCAGCTCGTTTCTCAATTACTTCTTTCTTTTATTCAGTTTTTGACTTAGTTGTCTTTAAAAGGCCTTCTTTATTTACTTCCTTAATCATTGGTTCTTCACTTTTCTGGATGTAATCATTCAAGCTGTGTCTTTCTTCTTCCACAGTCTGCTTTACTTGTAGGAGTCTTTGACCACCCTCTGCTCTTGGTAGATATAATCGGTCAACATAACTTTTAGGGTGTAAAACATGATTCATTGTCAAAAGCTTCCTCATTTTTCTGTCCAAATTGTCCAACTCCATCTGGGTCCAGTCAATTATTCCTGCAGAGAATCGAATCACAGATATAGCCCAAGTATGTATGGCTTTTATGATGTTTCTTCCACTCAATTTGGACTTTAATATCTTGCGGATTCATCGAATGTACTTGGTTGAAGTTAATTCCTTGACTTTATTATGCATTAAGTCAGAGGCCTCTAAAATCCCCAAGTACTTGTAGCCTTCTTCTGGTTTTACTGCCTTTATCATTTCTTCATTCTCAAGTTCTATTCCATCATCTTCTATGACCTTGCCTGTTTTGGTTGCCATTGTTGTACATTTGTCAATTCTGAACTGCATACCAATGTCTTGGCTAAATTCTTTCGTGCTTTCAATTAATAAATTCAGTTCAGCTTTTGTTTTACCAAACAGCTTCAAATCATCCATGTACATCAAGTGCGAAATTTTAAGTCCTTTCTTTGCAAGTTCGTATCCACAGTTCATCTCCTATTATTATTATTACTATTATTATTATTATTATTATTATTATTATTATTATTATTATTATTATTATTATTATTATTATTATTATTATTATTATTATTATTATTATTATTATTATTATTATTATTATTATTATTATTATTTCAGCTTCGTTGCCTGGTGTTTCCCAGCTTCTGCCTGCCTGCTTCGTCCTTTGTCTTTCGTTTGCTGGCCTCATCCTTCGTTTCGTTGTCTTCATGTCATCCTCATTGTATGCTGGTTCCTAGTTGCTGGTTTTCCGGTCCATTGTTCCTTCTTTGGCTGTTGTCATCTCACCGCCTCTCCCTGGTCAGCCACCTAGTTCCATCAAAGACCCCAATGCTCCGGCTCCATGATATACTGGCTTATTTTATAAGCCTGGCTGGAGCCTACACGGTCTATTGACACCTTGACTATGGACTATGACATCCCATATCATGGCAGCACTCTCTCCCTGATAATGTATCTCCTCACACTATGTACTCCTCAGCTGACCTCTACGCCCTGTGGGAGTCCCCCCCTCTCGCAGGTTTGGCCCTCTACACTAACGAGGGCCCACCTCAATGATGGATTTATTAATCTTGAGAGGTGGCGGAAACGAAAACTCAGGGTTTTTTTAGGTTGTTTTTTAACCCCATCTTTTAAGGGGCCCCAGGGAGGAGGGAGGGCTTTCTGGGTTAAAGGTTGTTGATGAGAGAAGCACCCCACCAAGAGACATCTTCAGGCCCGCCGATGGTTCTGACGGGGAGGCTATAGGGTCGGATATTCTGGTCCTATTAGACCTCTCGGCGGCTTTTGATACCATCGACCATGGTATCCTGTTGCATCGGCTGGGGGGGTTGGGGGTGGGAGGCACCGTTTTACGGTGGTTCTCCTCCTACCTCTCTGGCCGATCGCAATTTGTGTTGGCAGGAGAGCAGAGGTCGACCTCGAGACCCCTCACATGTGGGGTGCCTCAGGGGTCGGTCCTCTCGCCTCTCCTGTTTAACACATACATGAAGCCGCTGGGTGAGATCATCCGTGGTTTTGGGGTAGAGTACCATCTTTACGCTGATGACACTCAGCTGTATATATCTACCCCAAACCACCCCAACGATGCCGTAGCGGTGATGTGCCAGTGCCTGGAAGCCGTGCGGATCTGGATGGGAAGTAACGGACTCAGACTCAACCCGACCAAGACCGAGTGGCTGTGGTTTCCGGCTGCCCAATTCAACCAGCTCACTCCATCGCTGGCCATAGGGGGCGAACATCTTGCCCCTGTGGATGGGGCGCACAATTTGGGTGTCCTCCTGGATGCCCGGCTGTCTATGGAAGATCAAGTGACAGCCGTGGCCAGGAGGGCATTTTACCAGGTTCGCCTGGTTCGCCAATTGCGCCCCCTATTGGATCGGGACGCCCTTCGCACAGTCACTCATGCGCTCGTGACATCCCGACTGGACTATTGTAACTCTCTCTACATGGGGCTCCCCTTGAGGTGCACCCGGAGACTTCAGCTAGTCCAGAATGCAGCCGCGCGAGCAATTATGGGAACCGCCAGTTTACCCATGTAACACCGCTCTTGCGCGAGCTGCACTGGCTGCCTGTCGTCTTCCGGGTGCGCTTCAAGGTGTTAATTATCATCTTTAAAGCGCTCCATGGCTCGGGACCTAGCTATCTGCGGGATCGCATCCTGCCTCATACATCCTCACGGTCGATTCGCTCCCACAGAGAGGGACTTCTCCGGGTGCCGTCCACTAGACTCTGTCAGCGGGCGACGCCCAGGGGAAGGGCTCTCTCTGTGGCGGGCCCGGCCCTCTGGAACGACCTTCCCCCCGATATTAGAACGACTACGGACCTCCGCTCCTTCCGTCTGAAATTAAAAACACACTTTTTCCGCTTGGCCGGCCTAGGCTAGTCTCTCTTTCTATGGGGTTTTAAACTTATTTATAGCCGCTGGGTATTTTAGTTTAACGGGTTTTAGCACAGGAATAGATTTAATCTGTTTTTATATTATGTATTTATATTTGTATATTTATTGTTTTTACTTTCCCTGTGCACTGCCCCGAGTCCCTGTGGGGAGAGGGAGCGGTTCTACAAATTAAATAAAAAAAATATTGGGGGGGGGGCTATGGTTCATTCCAGAGAGGGTTACAGTGTTAGGACGGTTGGTGGGAGGGGTAGATATGACGGGAACCGGAGATTCCATCATGGTTCGGGGGGGCGCACCCGCTGTTTACAGGTGGTTGCGCACTCTGATCCACACAGCTCCTCCTGCAACCCAGGAGGTCAGGGTGTTCAGAGCCAGGGCCCTAGGCTGATTTAGGCAATGCCAGGTCCATGGTCAACAAAGCCCCCCTCATCTACAACTTGGTGTCGGAGGGGGAACCGGACCTAGTGGGTATCACGGAGACCTGGCTGGGCCATGAGGGAGGAGTTCCCCTCGTGGAAATGTGCCCGCCAGGTTACCAGACATTTCATCAGCCTCGGGCCCAAGGGCGGGGTGGGGGAGTGGCGGTTGTTATCAAGGAAAGTCTTGGATCGAGGAAGACCACCGTGCCGCAAACAGCCAGTTGTGAGTCCCTATGTGTGAAGTGGGGCCATGGGTGGCAGTTGGGTTTGCTGATAGTGTACCTGGCTCCCCACTACGTATCAGCAGCCCTACCCGAGTTCTTGGACGTGATCACCGAGGTGGCAGTCAAGACCTCCAGACTTTTAGTCATGGAGGATTTCAACTTGCCATCGGTAGGCGGATCATCTGAGGTGGCTCGGGAGTTCATGGCCTCCATGACGATCATGGACCTGATCCAAGTAATTTGTGGCCCAACACACACTGGAGGACACACACTGGACGTAATTTTTGTCTCCGGCTGGTGGATGAGTGATCTAGGATTAGGGGAACTAGTCATCGAACCTCTGTCATGGTCAGATCACTCACTCCTTCAGCTTGACTTTCCAACCGCTACACCATACCACGGGGAGGCGGAACCTGATATTCCAAGATGGTTCCACCCCAGGCGCCTGATGGACCTGGAGAGGTTTCAGATGGAGCTTGGGCCAATACCTGACTCCCTGGCCCACGACCCGACTGAGGACCTAGTGGCCGCCTGGGATTTGGCGGCCACAGGGGCCCTGGACCGGGTTGCGCCACTGTGGCCTCTCACCCAGCGTCGCTCTACCTTGGCTCCTTGGTTTTCTGAGGAGCTGAGGGAAATGAAACGCCGGAAGAGATGCCTAGAGAGCATTTGGAGTTCGACTCATACCGAATCTGACCGGACACGGGTGTGGTCGCATTTGTGGACCTACCTTGTGGTGCTGAGAGTGGCGAAACGGGATCATCTCGCCACTGTCATCGCATCCGCAGATAACCGCCCTGCCGCCCTGTTTAGGGTGACCCGCTCCCTCCTTCAACAGAGGCCCCGGGAAGATCCCTTGCAGGGTAGGGCAGAGGAGTTTGGATGTTATCTGCAGGATAAAATCACTCAGATCCGGGGCGAGTTAGCCTCCAATTGGGTTGGTCCGGACGAGATGACAGAGACAGGTCTTGAGGCCATTATTTGGGCTGAGTTTGATCCCATGACTCCCGATGGCATGGACAGGATGCTACGGCAGCTGAATGCCACCACATGTTTATTGGACCCGTGTCCCTCCTGGCTTGTACTGGCCTCCCAGGAGGTGACACGAGGCTGGCTCCAGGGAATTGTTAACGCTTCTCTGAGCGAGGGATCTGTGCCAGCCGTCTTGAAAGAGGCAGTGGTGAGACCCCTCCTCAAGAAGCCCTCCCTGGACCCAGATGTTTTATCTAATTACCATCCGGTCTCCAACCTTCGCTTTGCGGTGAAGGTTGTTGAGAGTGTGGTGGCACGACAGTTCCCCCAGCACCTGAAGGAAACTGCCTATCTAAACTTGTGCCAGTCCGGCTTCCGACCTGGGTACAGCACGGAGACGGCATTGGTCGCGTTGGTGGATGATCTCTGGAGGGCATGGGATAGGGGTTATTCCTCTATCCTGGTCCTATTAGACCTCTCAGTGGCTTTCGATACCATCGACCATGGTATCCTACTGCACCGGTTGGAAGGTTTGGGGTTGGGAGGCACCATATTACGGTGGTTCTCCTCCTACCTCTCCGACCGGTCGCAGTTTGTGTTGGCGGGGGGCAGAGGTCGATGTTGAGGCCCCTTACCTATGGGGTGCCTCAGGGGTCGGTCCTCTTGCCCCTCCTGTTTAATATCTACATGAAGCCGCTGGGCAAGATCATCCGTGGTTTTGGGGTAGAATTCCATCTGTACGCTGATGAAACCCAGCTGTACATTTCTACCCCAAACCACCCCAACGATGCCGCCGATATGATGTCCCAGTGTTTGGAGGCCGTGTGGGTCTGGATGGGGAGGAACAGGCTCCGACTCAACCCGTCCAAGACCGAGTGGCTATGGTTTCCGGCGCCGCGACATAACCAGTTAGTTCCATCTCAGGCTGTTGGGGGTGAACTGTTAGCCCCCGCGGAAAGGGTCCACAACTTGGGTGTCCTCCTGGATTCCCGGCTGTCCTTAGATGAACATCTGACAGCCGTGGCCAGGGGGGCCTTTTATCAGGCGCACCTGATACGCCAGTTGCACCCCTTTCTGGATCGTGGCGCCTTACAGACAGTCACTCAAGCTCTTGTCATTTCTTGCCTGGACTACTGTAATGCTCTCTACATGGGGCTCCCCTTGAGATTCACCTGGAGGCTCCAGTTTGTGCAGAATGCGGCCTCATGGGGGATCTTGGGAGGTTCAAAATACTCCCATGTAACACCTCTCCTGCGCGAGCTGCACTGGCTGCTGGTGGCCTTCCAGGTGTGTTTCAAGGTTTTAGTGACCATCTTTAAAGCGCTCCATGGCAGTGGGCCTGGTTACTTGCATGACCGCCTTCTACCGCATACCTCCACTTGACCTGTCCGCTCCCACAGGGAGGGCCTCCTTAGGGTGCCGTCCGCTGGACAATGCCGGCTGGCAACGCCCAGGGGAAGAGCCTTCTCTGTGGCAGGTCCCGCCCTTTGGAATGACCTCCCCTCAGACCTCCGGACTATCACTGACCTTCGCCTCTTCCGCCGGACTTTAAAAATCTATTTCTTCCATATAGCCAGCCTGGCATAGCTGCTACAACCATATTTTATTAGAGCTGGGTTTTTAGCATAGGTTATACTGTTTAATTGTAGTTTTAAATTTTGTAGATTTTTACTGTTTGTATTTTTGGATTTTAAGTTCCTGTGCACCGCCCTGAGTCCCTTTGTGGGAGATAGGGCGGGATAGAACTTTAATAAAAGTTAAATAAAGTTATTATTAGGTTAATCTTTGGTGAGATTCATAGCCTTTGGGGCTGGCTGGTAGCTCAACTCAAGTCCTAACCAAGGACCTAGGAACTGTTAAGGTAATGTTGGAGAATATAACCTATTCCAAGTAAGGTGTCAGTTTGTAGAGCATCTTCATGACTACTATCAAACTGGCATAGAGAAGAGAATTCCATACATACCTGTGGTCAGAATGGAATCTTAAAGCTGGCTGGTGAATGCGTATGTTTAGACCCCATTACAACCTTTTATTGGCTAACATGATTTATGACTTAGGCTGAGGGGAGGGGTCACAGGGGTAAAGTTCAGACACCATTAAATGACTTTCAGTTTTGGCTCCACAGAAGTAACGCTAGAATTTTGATCCTAAAAAATGATTGGATTTCTTTTATATTGAAAAAGTTTTATTGGTTTTACAGTTTTTCAATAGGGTAGGGTAACAGATACAAAGAAATTTTGAGAGCTTTCGCGTCGAAGTCGTCGACCCTTCCGGAGCTTCATAATAAATCATTAACAGAAAACATTTTTCATAATACTACAAAGTGAAAACAAGTACATATTTCTAAGTTCTCAATTCTATGCTGTCAGTCATTTGCAAAAATCCAGATACACATGTTATACAATATTACTCAAAAAAATCAAAGCAAAGTTATTTTTTAGATCTAAGTCTCTTGGCAATTGTGTCTTCTATCCCTCCTTCCAGGCCCCCAGCGGGCGGGGCCGTGGCCCCCCTGACCCCCCCTGGATCTTCCCCCAGGACAGAAGAATGTTTTTTAAGAAAGGCTTCCGCCTCAGCAACTGTTTTAATCCTCACTCTTCCTCCTTCCCAGAACACCAGCATCCCTTCGGGCATCACCCACTTGAACCAGATCCCGTGATCAAACAATTTTTTAGACAAGAAGGAAAATTTCCTTCTCGCTTCTCTAATCTTTCTTGGGATCTGCTTCAAGATGGCAACCCCCTTTTGTTGGTAAATTAACGGTCCTCCTCTTTGCATCTTCAAGATTTCCTCTCTGGTTGACCTTCTAACAAATTTAATATGTATCTCTCTGGGTACTTCATTTATCCTGGCATATGCAGAGTTTATTCTGTAGGCTAAGTCAATGTCCCCTCTGATCTCATCATTAGGTTTATGTAAATAATCTGCTATAATTGTGCTCATGAGTTCAGGGAGACATTCACCAGATTCCTCAGAAACGTTCTGAAATCTCAAAAAATATGTCATCCTTTCCATATCAATCCTAGACACATGCCCATTTATTTCTACAACCTCATTAGTAACATTTTTAATCTCTCCCTTAGCCCCAGCCAGCCCCCCTTCCAACTCTTCATTCTTCTGTGTGTTCTCCAGCACTTGTTTCCGTGTGTCCAGTAGCTCCTTCTTAAAGTTAATGTTTTCTTCTCTCTGGGCCTTGATTTCTTGCACCAAAGTTTGTATAACTGATTCAAGAGAAGCCATCCTTAGTTCTAAGCCTGCCAGTTCTGATTTTTGTGCCATGATTAGCTGTTAAAGTCAATGCCACTAAAATGGCGTTTTTTGGGCGGGGCCGTTGAGGCAGATCAAGAGCTGGAAGTTCAAATCAGGATTGTGAAAAGTTCAGGAACCAAAAGAGAAACAGTTTTCCAGATCAATAATTATAATACCGAAGGCACTCCAGAAAAGAAATCACATAATCCAAAAAAATTCTTCTTTAATAACAAGAGGAAGTCCAAATCACAAAGCGATGCTGGAAATTTTCCATAAGTAAAATAGTCATTCAGGGACAAAGAGAAGCCATTTTCCACCGCCCAGACTCAGAGCCAGAAGGAGAGAGTGGTAAAAAAAAATTGTTTCAAATCAGCCAGACCTAGATACTTTGTTGCAAGACAAACCGCGATCACTTTCCCTTGTTTCAAACAGTCCGGATTAAAGATATCCGCTTCCTCGCAACGAGAAGCCATTTTCAAGTGCTGCTTTAAGTCCGAGGGGGGGTTTAACAAGCAAACACCCCCCTCCAAGTTCTTTCAGCCCATGCTGACAGCAAAAAAAAATAATGTTTAAAATCACTCACTTTCCCCCTCGCAGCTGAAGCCCCGGGAAGCCTTCCGACTCAGACGGCCAGCTCTCTCCATATTCACGAAGCGATGCCGTCCACCGTTGGCGAAGGGGAAACCCCCCGCAGCATGTCCTCCTCCACCTAAGCCGAAGACAAGGGTCGCTTCCCCGCTGCCGCGGGTGGAGGGCGACCCAGGCAAGCCGGCTTTATGGGAGACCCCCCAAAATGGGCCGTCTCGCCCCCGTGGGGGGGCAGGAAAAGAAACAAAGCGGCGGACGAACCCTAGGCTCGCCCGTCGCCGCTGGAGCCGGAACCGGAAGTCGATTGGATTTCTTTTGAACTATGTCTTGAGGCTTGTAAATTTATTAGGTCTCCTTCTGGGATCTTCACAGAGAGCCAAAACTCAAACTTAAAAAAAAGATTTCTGGGTTTCCTGAATCCCGGCTCTTTGAGCATTCTCCCTCAATGTTTGGGTTGCTTGGAGGGAAAAACCAGACAACAGGAGATTGATTGCGGCTGAAGGTATGCGGCAATGCCAAGCAGTGATGCCTTTCTCAGAAGCAGAAACAAGAGAAGATAAGTACTGGTGGAAACTCCCTTGTCCTAGCGCCAGAAACAGGGTAGGGTCTAAAGCAAGGGTGGACTGGAGGTGGGACTGGGCACAAGCCAGGCTCCTAAAACCCCAGATGGAATCCCTGGCTTTAAAACAGACCACCCTGGCTGATGAGGGTCCATTATACTGTCCAAAAGAGAGGGGAGAGATATCTGATCCTGTTGAGGGGAGGTGATGCAGACTGGAGCACAGCCTCCCTCCTCCACTTAATAGAAGGAGAAGGAGTCCAAAACTGCAACCAGTGCCTCTCCCATGCAACAGGCAGATTGCTCAGAGCAGGAAAACCCTTCCCTTCCTCCAAACTAGAGGAGAAGAAGACACCCAGCCATATCAGGCACAAGCATACTGACGCTAACAGGAGGTTGGGGGAGTAGTGCTGAATGACCCACCCCAATTCAGAGGAAAGTCTGACGGAGACTCAGACCAGCTATTCCTTGATTCAGCTGATATCCATCTAGAATGCTATGGGCACCTCTACCGATCCCCCAGAGCCATGGTGAATACCATAGCAGAGGGTTTAGAGGGAGAAGCAAGGGAAAGGCTAGGAGCCCTCCACAAGAGGAGAGGCCCCCAACGGCAAGACATAGATAACTTCCTGCAACTGTTAGAGGGTAGGTTTGAGGAGGGGGAGGAAGAGAACGCATATGGAGAAGAGGAACTCAGCAACTTAAAGCAGAGGGGCCACCCCATCAGAGCACATTTGTGAATTTAGGAGGGTCATAGGAAAGTTACCCCCTTTACCAGAGCGGCTGCTCGTGCATTTTTTCAGAATGAGCCTGGACAAGCAAATTCCCCAGGTAACTGCATACTGCAACATCCCAAATAAACTCTCTGAGTGGTTCTGAGTAGCAAAACAAGAGTTGACAGTGGGCTGTGCATCAATGACATGAAAAAGGACTTCCGGGTTGAGCTACGGTCGTCGCGGGCAGGCTTTTTCGAGCTTGCCGACTCAGCAGCCTGTAGAGGCGTTTTTAAAAGGTCATAAACGCCTTGGACACTCCAAACTCCTCAGGAATTTAGGAGAGAGATAGCGCTGTCGGGTAGAGTCCCTTGTGAAGCTTACCAGAAGGTTTTATAGCCTCTGGGGTGCGAGCAAGGAGAGCTCCCCCTTCTCAGCTGCTTCAAGCTCCGGTCTGTTGGGATCCTCCACTAAGGATTTAGCGGAGCAAGACACCGTAAACAACTCTTTAAAATATGCTCCAGGCAGCCCAAGAAGGAAGATATTCGCAAGTATTTTAAGTTTAAAGCTTGATTTTTTCTAAGCGATAGTAGCATTGAGTTTGAATGGCACGGGCTTAGAACAAAGGCTTCAAAATGGCGTTAATTTGTAGCTGGAAGTTTAAAGAAAGCGAAAGTTAACTGATTTGTGGATTCCAATCTCTGTTTAACCCTGGCTGACGGCTGGAGGCGGAAAGGGAGAACAGAGCTATAAAGCTATAAAGCTAGTGAATATATTACTTGATTTATTGACTTATTTTGACACTTTGAAGAGTATTCTCTTAGAAAATTGGGGAAGTTTAAAAGCATGGCAATGGAACAAGCTGGAGCAGTAACTCCCCAGGATTTTAAAGATTTGATGAATTTCATAGCTAATGAAAGTAAAGAACTTAAAGGAATGGTCCAGGATAAATATGATCAGCTGGATAAAAATATACAAGCAATGGCCAAGGGTCTGTCTGAAGTTGTAATTAAAATTGATAATAAAATTGAACAATTGGCCTCAGAGGTGGAAGTTAAAGCAAAGGAAATGGATCTGAAATTTGTGGAAATGGAGGGGAATATGCAAAAGATGAATAATGAGATTGTTATGATACAATTTAGATCAATGGAGTACGCCATCAGATTGAGGGGTTTAAGAGAAAACCCTAGAGAAGACTTAAGAAATGTTTGTGCCGATGCTTTGGCCATATTATTAAAAGTGGATGATTCTGATGAAATTTCTGCTAAGATCGATAAAATTTACAGAGCAAATTCACGTATAGCATTACAAAGGCAAGTACCAAGAGTTGTTGTGATATATTTTACTGAGAGAAACTTTAGAAATAATATTTTGCAGAAGTCTTTTTACTCTTCTCTTCATATAGATGGGAATATGATTGGTGTTTTCAAGGAACTACCATCAGCGATGTTAAAGTTTAGAAGGGATTTTGGATTTTTGGTAGTGGAGCTGAAGAAAAGAGAGATACAGTATAGGTGGGATGCTCCTATGGGTGTTATATTCAGATATGAAGGGGTGAGGTATCGCTTGAATACTATAGACAAGGCAAGAGATTTTTATTATGAAATACTGAAGGCAAGTGCAATGCCCCCACACACATCTACACCAACACCAGCAGATTTGGATGTTTTAGAGCAGAGGCTGTTTGAGAAAGAGAGAGAAGAACAAATAAAGCAGACGCAAAAAGAGAAGGAAGCTCAGGGTGCTGTAGGTGGATCCCAAGTGGATTCTTCTGGATTTCTTTTAAGTTCTTCCCTGGAGGAACCGTCCAAGACCCTCATTGAAATGCCATTACTTAAGCCAGTGGAACAACGTGTTACTAGATCGACGACTAGACAAATGCAAGAATCTCAGAAGCAGGGGAAGCCACAAGTACAATGTGCCAAGAGGGACAAAGGTAAAGGCAAGAAGCAAATTGAAGCTATGGGAGGAGCAGGGCCGAGGATTAGTCTTGTGGAGAGAGATCTTCAGCAAACGCTCTCAACGCTTCAGACTAGGTCAAAAGATGTTTAAACTACTATCTTGGAATGTGAACAGATTGAATTCTCCACAAAAAAGGAAAAAAATATTTTATTATTTGAAGCAATTTAATAATTATGTTGTTTGCCTTCAAGAAACTCATATTAGGCTGCAAGATCAGAAGTATTTAGCGAATCCAAGATTGGGAACATTTTATGCAGCCTCTGATTTGGTAAAGAAAAATGGAGTGGTGATATATATAAATAAAAGATTTTCAGCTAAAATTATAGAGGCGGATGATAGTGGTAGATATATAGCAATTGAACTTGATACAGATTTTGGTCCTATTTTGGTGGTAGGAATATATGCACCTAATCAACAACAAGAAAGCTTTTATAAGATGCTTCACTTAAAAATCTTAGATTGGAATTTCAAGAGTATTTTAATTATGGGAGATTGGAATGGAGTGATTTCTCCAAGGATAGATAAGAGAACAACGACTAAATTTACTACCAAATTACCACAGGTTTTCTTTGAATTACAAGACGACTTGGAACTAAAAGATGTTTGGAGGATACAACATCAAAACGAGATGGACTTTTCTTTCTATTCAGATAGACATAAATCCTTCTCAAGCATTGATTTTTTTTGTTAACACCGGATTTACTTCCCAAAGCCAAGAAAACTAAGATATTTTCCAGGACACTAACTGATCATAGCCCGGTGTGGTTAGAGATTGAGCTAGGGAAGAGGTCAAGAAGGTCATGGAGAGTAAATGAAAATTTATTCAGATATGAAAAAAATGTTGATGAACTTAAAAAATACATGAAGGGATTTTTTAGTTTTAATATGAATAAGGGTACTCCCATTGAAACAGTTTGGGATGCAAGTAAAGCTTATATGCGTGGGGTCCTGATACATATGAATTTTAAACACAAAGTAGACAGAAAAAGAGAATAGAATTGGAAGATGAAATAAAAAAGAAGGAGCAGTTACTTATAGCAACTCCAAAAGATGAGACACTCCAGATGGCGATAAAGCTGTTGAAAGACCAATTTCAAATGCTTATATCAGAACAAACAGCAACCAACTTACAATTTGCCAAACATAACACCTTTGCTAATGCTAACAAACCTGGTAGGTGGTTGGCTTACACCTTGAGGAAGAACACGAATAATAGAATTATTGACAGAATTGAGTATGGAGGGAAAATGATATTTATTTTTTTTATTTTATTTTATTAAATTTATATCCCGCCCTTCTCCTTGTTAGGACCCAGGGCGGCGCACAGGGATGTTAAAATACATACAAAATATAAAATATATGAAATTTAAAATACTTATTTTAATAAATAAACCCTGCGCTAAAACCAAATTAAAATCCCAAGTTTAAAAACTATCTAATGGTCAGTGTGGAGGTTACGCTAGGCCGGCTAGGTGAAATAGGTGTGTCTTCAGACACTTGCGGAAGAGGCGGAGGTCGGAGATGGTGCGGAGTTCAGGGGGTAAGTCGTTCCAGAGGACTGGGCCCGCCACAGAGAAGGCTCTCCCCCTGGGTGTCGCTAGTCGGCATTGTCCAGCCGACGGCACCCTGAGGAGGCCCTCTCTGTGGGAGCGTATCGGTCTAAGAGATGTATGGGGCAGGAGGCGGTCTCGCATATAACTAGGCCCCGAGCCATGGAGCGCTTTAAAGATGGTCGTTAAAACCTTGAAGCGCACCCGAAAGACCACAGGAAGCCAGTGCAGCTCGCGCAGGATAGGTGTTATGTGGGAGTGTCTAGGCGCTCCCGTAATCACCCGCGCGGCTGCGTTCTGGACTAGCTGCAGCTTTCGGGTGCACCTCAAGGGAAGCCCCATGTAGAGAGCATTACAGTAGTCGAGTCGAGAGGTGACGAGTGCTTGAGTGACTGTGCGTAAGGCCCCCCGGTCCAGTAAGGGGCGCAATTGGCGCATCAGGCGAACCTGATGAAACGCCCCCCTGGCCACGGCTGCCACATGATCTTCCATAGACAGCCGGGAATCCAGGAGGACACCCAAATTGCACGCCCTCTCCACGGGGGCCGGTGTTTCGCCCCCAATGGCCAGAGTTGGAATAATCTGGCTGAACCGAGGCGCCGGAAGCCACAGCCACTCAGTCTTGGACGGGTTGAGCCTGAGTTTGTTACCACCCATCCAGATCCGTACGGCTTCCAAGCACCGGGACATAACCTCGACGGCATCGTTGGGGTGGTCTGGGGTGGATAAGTACAACTGAGTATCATCAGCGTACAGATGATATCCCACCCCAAAACCACGGATGATCTCACCCAGCGGCTTCATATATGTGTTGAATAGGAGGGGCGAGAGGACCGACCCCTGAGGAACCCCACATATGAGGGGTCTCGAGGCCGACCTCTGCCCCCCTGTCAACACATATTGCGACCGACCAGAGAGGTAGGATGAGAACCACCGCAGAACGGTGCCTCCCAACCCCAACCCCCCCAGTCGGCGCAATAGGATACCATGGTCGATGGTATCAAAAGCCGCTGAGAGGTCTAATAGGACTAGGATAGAGGAATATCCTCTATCCCGCGCCCTCCAGAGATCATCAACCAACGCGACCAATGCCGTCTCGGTGCTGTGCCCGGGTCGGAAGCTGGACTGGCGCGGGTCTAGATAATCAACTTCCTCCAAGTGTCGCGGAAACTGTTGAGCCACCACACTCTCAACAACCTTCACTAAAAAGTGGAGGTTGGAGACGGGACGATAGTTCTCTAATAATGCTGGATCCAGGGACGGCTTCTTGAGGAGGGGCCTTACTACCGCCTCTTTCAAGACGGCAGGCAAGGACCCCTCACTCAAAGATGCGTTGACAATGCCCTGGAGCCAGCCTCGTGTCGTCTCCCAGGATGCCAGTACAAGCCAGGAGGGACACGGGTCCAATAAACATGTGGTAGCCCTAAGTCTCTTTGACAACTTGTCCATATCCTCGGTGGTAACAAAATCAAACTCCTCCCAAGATGGTGTCACAAGAACAGCCTCGGCCCGCTCGACTGGGCCACTGTCGATGGAGGGTAACTCGTTCCGAATCCGAGTGATTTTCTCCTGCAGATAAATCCCAAATTCCTCTGCTCGACCCTGTAAAGGGGCTTCCCGCGGCCTCTGTTGAAGGAGGGAGCGGGTCACCCCAAACAGGGCGGCAGGGCGGTTATCTGCGGATGCAATAAGAGTGGCACAATACTCACGTTTGGCCACTCTTATCGCCACTAAGTAAGTCCTAATATGGTCTCTCACTAGTGTTCGGTCGGCTTCGGAGCGAGAAGATCTCCATCTGCTCTCTAGGCGTCTCTTGTGGCGCTTCATCCCCCTAAGCCCCTCGGTAAACCAAGGAGCCCAGGTGGTTCGTCGCCGCAAGAGAGGCCGCAAGGGCGCGACTCGGTCCAAGGCCCCCATGGCCGCACTTAACCATGCGGCCACTAGGTCCTCAGTCGAGTCGCGGGGCAAGTCCACAGGAATTGGCCCAAGCTCCCTTTGGAACCTTATCGGGTCCATCAGGAGCCTGGGGCGGAACCATATAGGAATATCCGGTTCCGCCTCCCCGCGGTGAGGTGCGGCGATCGGAAAGTCGAGCCGAAGGAGAGCGTGATCTGTCCATGACAGGGGTGTGATGACTAGATCCCCTATTCCCAGATCACTACTCCACTGTCCCGAGACGAAGATTAGATCCAGGGTGTGTCCGCCCTCGTGGGTAGGGCCTACAACTACTTGGGTCAGGTCCATGGCTGTCATGGAAGCCATGAACTCCCGAGCTGCACCAGAGGTTTCGCCTGCTGACGGCAGATTAAAGTCCCCCATGACTAACAGTCTGGGGGTCTCCACTGCCGCCTCAGCTATCACCTCTAGGAGCTCGGGCAGGGCTGTTGTTGTATAGCGAGGAGCCAGGTATACAACTAACACGCCCAACTGCCTCCCTAGGCCCCACTTCACAAGGAGGGACTCGCACCCGGTCGTCTGAGGGATCGTGGTCTCCTTTGGCTCAAGACCTTCCCTAACCATAATCGCCACCCCCCCACCCCTCCCTAGGGCCCTAGGCTGATGAAAGGCTCGGTATCCTGGTGGGCACATTTCTACGAGGGGATGTCCTCCCTCGTGGCCCAACCAGGTTTCCGTAATACCTACCAGGTCCGGGTCCCCCTCTGACACAAGGTCATGGATGAGGGGGGCTTTTTGTACCACGGACCTGGCGTTGCATAGCATCAGCCTAGGGCCCCGGGTCTGTGGTTCTTGCCCTCCTAGTCTGCGATGGGAGCATGGGAGGTCGGAGTGCGTGACCGCCTGTAGCCAGCGGCCACGGTCCTCCAACCGATGTCCATCCCATCTCCCACCGCCCCTGCCCCTCCCCAAGACCGAATTGATGGAGAATACCTCCGTGGCAACGACCCCCCCTTCCCCCTCCTCCGTTTCTCTACTTCCGCCGGCCGGCCTTATAATTTGGCGTCCCCCCACCTGACTATCCCCTCCCTCCTCCCTGAAACCCCCTAAAATCCGAATTAAAAAATTACAAAGAAACCCCCTGAGCTTGCGCTTCGCCCACCTCTCAGGAGCAATAACTCCATCTTCGAGGTGGGCCCGAGTTAAACTAGGGGGCCAAGCCTGCGAGAGGGCAGAATCTCGCAGGCAAAGGAGGTCACGCCTCGAATACATTTCTAGGGGAACATGGAGGCTGCATAAACCAGGGGAACGTAATTGCAAGTTAATGTTTAGTTAGTTAATTAGTTAGTTAGAAAGAGTCCAGATAAAGTGCAGGTGTAAAGTGGCAGTGTACAGTGCAAATAATAGGAGATGGTAAGTCCATAGAGGTAAATCCATAGGGGTAGGAGGGGTAAAGTCAGATAGTCCAAAAGATAGTCCAAAGAAAGTCCGGCAGATGGGAAAGATCGCAGTTCAGCCCCTTTAAAGGGCCCCATCCATCTGCCCTCTTCAGCCACACAGGCCTCAGTCTGCATTTAGTGCCATGCAGCTAGATGGTCCACTGCACGGCCTGATGGTAAATGCTGCCATGTGCAGGCTTGGCTTACCTCCTCCAGTCCCATGCACTCACTCCCAGTCCTCCTCGGCCAAAGTTCCACCACTCCACGATCCGGCTGCTTGGCTGCTTGGCCTCCTCTCCTTCCATTCGCTCCTTCACTCCTTCCTTCCGTTTCTATTTCCGTTCCATTCCTTCTTTCTCCTTCTCCTTTCTCTTTCCAATCTCTCCTCTCCTTCTTTCCTTCTTCCTCCTTCCTCCTTTCCATCCCTTCTCCACACGTTTCCTCTCTTCCAATCTCTCCTCTCACATCCTCTCTCCTTCCTCTCACCTCCTCTCTCCGTTCCAGCTTCTCCATCTGCAGCCGTTGTTCGCAGCCGCTCCAGCCCCGGATCAGGTAGGGAACACTCGGGTCGGGGTCGGATGTAGGCTGCACGATCTCCCATCCACTCGTGCAGCCCGATGGAAAATCCTCCCTTCCGCCCGGCCGTTCGCTTGCCTCCAGCGTCCCGGCTTCACAGGCCTGCCTCCTCCTACTTCCTGGCAAGCCGGGGACGCGCTAGGCCGAACAGGCCGATTCGGGCCTTCTCCTCGCTCTTCGCCTCGCCGTCACACACTCGGCTCACCCTCCGTCTCCAAAACGGCCCGGTGTGACGACTGGCATGTAGCCTTGCTGGGCCAGCCCTCGGAGATGGTCAGTGAGGGCTGGCGACATTCCCCTGGGGCAAAACAGCCCCCGGCCCCCGCCCTGCCTTCAGAATCGGACCTCCATTCCGCGCATGCGCAAACTCAACTCAAACTCAACTCAAAATATATCAACAAGATTTGATTAAAAAATCATTTGTGGACTATTATGCTAAGTTATATGCACAGGACAATATACAGAATAAGTCAGTGGATGATTTTTTTGGAAGGAAAAAGGGTTACCAAAATATCCGTGCTTCAAAAGGCAAATTTGGAACGTCTGATAACGGCTGATGAGATTATTTTAGCTATAAATCAACTTATATTAGCCAAGGCTCCAGGAACTGATGGGTTGACTGCAATGTATTACAAAACTTTACAATTGGAAATGATTGAATATCTTACAGAATTATTTTGCAATATACAGCAAGGAGGTAAAATACCTTTCTCATGGAAAGCGGCTTTTATATCATTGATACCCAAAGACAAAGATGGCCCTAAGAAACCAGAGGATTACAGACCGATATCTCTTCTGAACACAGATTATAAAATATTTGCTAAAGTACTAGCTAACAGATTGATGCCAGTTATTCAAGAGGTTATTCATTATGACCAAGCAGGATTTATTGAAGGTAGACACATGAAGGAGAATGTAAGGCAACTCATAGACTTAATTGACTATCTTGATAAGAATAAGCAGATCTCTGCAGTGCTGGTTTTCTTGGATGCGGAGAAGGCCTTTGATCGAGTGAACTGGAATTTTCTAACCAAGACTTTGGAAAAGATGGATATGGGACCACGATTTCGACAGGCGATTGGAGCAATTTATCAGCAACAAAATGCACAACTTATTATTAATGGAAATTTGTCTTCAACTTTCGAGATACAAAAAGGTACAAGAAAAGGTTGCCCATTATCTCCATTGTTATTTATTTTAACCTTGGAAGTCTTGTTGAATACAATTCGGGATTCAAACTCCTTAAAAGGCATAGCTATTAGGCAAAAGGAATACAGAACTAGAGCATTTGCCGATGATCTGGTTGTTACCCTTTCACATCCTTTGAATTCAATAATTCAGATGAAAAATATCATAGCAGAATTTGGCATGGTGTCTGGGTTTAGACTAAATCAAAATAAAACGAAAATGATGGTTAAAAACATGATAGAGACTCAAAGAATGAGACTTGCAAGTTTGGCAGGTTTCGAAATAGTTTCTAAGGTCAAATATTTAGGAATACAAATTGCAGAATCAAATACAAAACTTTTTTCAAATAATTATGAAGTGTTGTGGCAAAAGATACAGAAAGACCTTCAAGTATGGAAAATGTTACAACTATCTTTGCTTGGAAGGATTTCAGCAATTAAAATGAACATTCTACCCAGATTCATTTTTTTATTCCAGATGATACCGGTGCTTAAATCAGATAAAATCTTGTTAGAATGGCAACTAACATTAAATAAATTTGTTTGGAAGGAGAAAAAACCAAGAGTAAAGATGAAGATTATGTAAGATACTCGTGAAAGAGGTGGCCTCAGACTCCCAAACCTTCGATTGTATTATGAAGCTGCGGTATTGACGCATGTAGCAGACTGGTTTGGGAAAACAAAGACTGATTTGTTGAATATAGAAGGTTATGACCTTTTTCTGGGATGGCATGCATATCTTTTTTATGAAGATAGGGTGGATAAAGTGTTTAACAATCATGTTCTCCGAAGTGCCTTGATGAGAATATGGAAGAAGCACCGGCCTAATTGGGATTATAAAATACCGCTTTGGTTGGATCTTGCAGACACCATGTGGATTATAAATACTAAGTCACTCGGGGGGTGTTTATATAAAGACGTGCTTATTGCTGATGGGGTCGAATGGCAGTTGAAGACTTTGGAGCAATTGTTGGAAGAAGGAATTACGTTAAATTGGTTACATTATATACAGTTACAGAAGAGATGGAAAGAAGATCGCAGGATTGGTTTTATGGATAAAGAAGTGGAACTGATCAAGCAGATAAAAGAGACTGGCCCAAAACATGTTAAAAGAATATATAATGTATTGTTAGAAAGGGACTCAGAAAGTGAATTGGTCAAGGATTGCATGATTAAATGGGCTCAGAACTTCGATGAATCGGTTATGTTGGATACGTGGGAAAAAATATGGGTTCAGAATGTTAAATTTACGCAGTCACAAAATTTAAGGGAGAACTTTTATAAAATGTTTTATAGATGGTATTTGGATCCTAAGAAATTATCATGTATGCATCCTAATATTCAACCAAAATGTTGGAGATGCGGGTGTTTAGATTTATTTATGATACTACTTTTTTTCATGTATGGTGGACTTGCAATAAGGTTAAAGCTTTTTGGATAAAAAATATGGTGGGTTATGCAAAATGTATTTAAGAAAAGAATACAATTTATTCCGCAAATGTTTTTATTGGGTATAATTAAGGATTTTACTAAAGGGGAAACAAAATTGGTTTTGTATATGGTTACAGCAGCTAGGTTGTTGATTGCTCAACACTGGAAAACCGACAATTGATCAATGGATTCAGAAAGTGGCGGGGTTTACGGAAATGGCAAAAATTTCAGCTTTCTTAAAAGATAAGAAGAAGGAGAATTATACACAGGAATGGGTAAAATGGATTGATTATATACAGAATAAATACCAGAATAGGAAGTACTATGTAGCCTTTAGGTAAGAATGTTTAGATTGACAGATGAACAGAGTAAATAATATATGGGATGTTTGGAATTATTAGAGTGGTGTATAGTGGAAGTCAGGGGGGTGGGTTTGAATGGGAGGTGGGGGAGGGTTAGGGTGGAGGGTGGGGAAATATATATGTATAACTAATTTAGAAGATGGGATTAATGGGATACGGTTACTTTAAGAGAAATTTATATTATGTTTTATATATGTTCAATTAATTTAGAAGATGGGGTTAATGGGATATTGTTACATTAAGAGAAATTTATATTATGTTTGTTGGGAGAGGGGGTATAATATCTGAATGAGAAATTTATTTTAAGATGGGGGAGGGGAGGGGGTATAGTATTTGTATGTGATTTATATTATATGTTGGGGGGTAAAAAGGGGAAAAATCTGTTTGAATAAAACTTTTTCAATAAAAAAAATGACATGAAAAAGCAACCAGGGACAGAAAAGTGGTCAACCTGACCTGAGACCACCCAGTCTGCATGGAACCACAGCACCACAGCAGGCCCTGAGATCAGCCCTTCCTTGAAATCCACTGAAATGCTACAGATGTGGGGGAATGGGCCACATGGCAGCAGCATGCCCAACCCCAGCCCCAAAACCAAGGCCAGATGCACCTCCCAGGGCACGACCAGGCCATAAATGGACCACCAACATGTCCAGGAAAGCCCTCCAGGTTGCAGAGGCCTCTTCCTCCTCAGACGAGAGTGGTGGAACCCCAAGCAATGACAACCAGTCACCCAAATTATATGACAGCGAGGACAAAGGAGAAAATAACCCAATGGTGAGTGAATTAATTCACCCTTTCCTTTTTCCAATACGCCTCACAGCCCCCAAAACAGGAAACCAGGCAGATTTCCAAGCCCTAATAGACTCAAGCTGCACGAGGTGCTTGATCAACCTAACCACAGTCCTGAAACTGGGGATCAGAGCAAACAGACTGGCCCACCCGATCTGGTTTGAACAGGTCGACGGGTCCCTAATAGGAGTAGCCTATTCCACCCACCTGACTGAACCAGTGAGGCTAGAGCTAGCAGATCATTGGGAAGTAATTCGATTCATAATAGCCCCCAAAATGACAGACGCAGTCATACTGGGGCTTTCCTGGCTAGACAAGTGAGGACCGACCATCTGGTGGCAAGGGGGTACCTGCAGACTTAGGATATCAAAGGGCCCCCAAACCCTCCCACACCAGCAAGCAGAAACACCACCCACACAGAACCCACCCACCCCCAAAGAGCCCACAAGAACTAGCAACCACATCTGACAAAACCCCAGAGGCCGGATTGATTCCGATGGAATATCAGGCCCTCACAGAAGTATTCAGCGAGACCGAGTATGATGTTCTGCCTCCCCAATGGAAGACAGACTGTGCCATCGAAATCATCTCTGGGGCAAAATTACCCAAACCCAAAATGTACGCCATGACGCCCCGGGAAATGCAAGAGATGCACAAATACATTGACAAAAACCTAGCAAGGGGGTTCATTGAGCCAGCCAACCCACAGGTCGCTGCATCAGTCCTCTTCAAAGAGAAAATAGATGGAACTATGAGGTTGTATGTGGACTTTTGAGGGATAAATGCCATGTGCGTACACAACCTATACCCCCTCCCCCTCATGAAGGGCATGCTATCTCACTTGGCTAAGGGAAAAGTCTTCACCAAACTAAACCTCAGAGAGGCATACTACTGTGTATGTATCAGAGAGGGAGTGGAAAACAGTGTTCAACTGCCTCCTAGGGAGCTTCTAATTCAAAGTGATGCCTTTAGGACTGCAGGGGTCCCCAGCGGTATTCATGCAGTTAATAAACGAGGTGCTGCATGAGCATCTCTACAAGGGGGTCCTCATCTACCTAGATGACATCCTTATCTACACTGAGACCATTGATGACCACATATCCCTGGTCTGCCAAGTACTGGAAAAGCTTCTGGCAGCCAACCTGTATGTCAAGGTATCAAAATGCTAATTCCACCATGCACAGCTAGACTACCTGGGTTACCAAGTGTCAAATGAGGGAATAGAGATGGAACCAGGCAAAGTGCAAGCTGTTCTAAGTTGGCAACCCCCTCGTACCCGCAGACAGCTACACAGCTTCCTAGGGTTCACAAACTTCTACAGGCAATTAATCCCACAGCTTCCTAGGGTTCACAAACTTCTACAGGCAATTAATCCCCTCCTTTGTGAAGATTGCCAAACTCCTGACAGACCTATTGAAGACAGGGAGCCCAGGGGAATGAAACCTCATCCAGGACAACCCCTACAGTGGGACCTAAGCTGCCAAGAGGCGTTCGAAACACTAAAAGAAATGTTTGCAAAGGAGCCGGTACTGAAGCATCCTGACCCCAAGCAACCTTTCGTAATCCAGGCAGATACCATTGACATGGCAGTGGGAGTGGTGCTACTCCAAAGAAACAACCAAGGTTGTACATATCCACCCCAAACCACCCCAACGATGCCGCCGAAGTGCTGTCCCGGTGTCTGGAAGCCGTACGGATCTGGATGGGTGGTAACAAACTCAAACTCAACCCTGCCAAGACTGAGTGGCTGTGGTTTCCGGCACCCCGGTTCAGCCAGATCACTCCAACTCTGGCCATTGGGGGCGAAACACTGGCCCCCGTGGAGAGGGCGCGCAATTTGGGTGTCCTCCTGGATTCCCGGCTGTCCATGGAGGACCATGTGGCAGCCGTGGCCAGGGGGGCGTTCCATCAGGTTCGCCTGATGCGCCAACTGCGCCCCTTACTGGACCGGGCTGCCCTACGCACAGTCACTCAAGCACTCGTGACGTCCCGACTCGACTACTGCAATACTCTCTACATGGGGCTTCCCTTGAGGTGCACTCGAAAGCTACAGCTAGTCCAAAACGCAGCCGCGCGGGTGATTATGGGAGCCACTAGATGCTCCCACATAACACCGATCCTGCGCGAGCTGCATTGGCTTCCTGTGGCCTTTCGAGTGCGCTTCAAGGTTTTGACTACCATCTTTAAAGCGCTCCATGGCTCGGGACCTAGTTATATGCGAGACCGCCTCCTGCCCCATACATCCCTCAGACCAATCCGCTCCCACAGAGAGGGCCTCCTCAGGGTACCGTCGGCCGGACAATGCCGACTGGCGACGCCCAGGGGAAGAGCCTTCTCTGTGGCGGGGCCAGCCCTTTGGAATGACCTACCCCCTGAATTACGTACCATCACCGACCTCCGCCTCTTCCGCCAATGTCTTAAGACATATCTGTTTCAACAAGCCGGCCTAGCCTAACCTCCCTTGGGGACTTAAGATAGTTTTAAATTGGGTTTTAAAATTTGGTTTTAGCGCAGGATGGGGTTATTTAATAGTTTTTTAAAATTATATTTATTGTATTTTTGTATGTTTTTTAATTTTCCTGTGCGCCGCCCTGGGTCCTCTGTGGAGAAGGGCGGGGTATAAATTTAAATAAATAAATAAAAATAAATAAATAAAAATAAATAAAATAAAATAAGGAAACTTATCTAATTTTTTGGATGGCTGCAATGACTTCAGGAATTTTGTAGATAAGTGTACTCTGTCTCCAACATGGTAAGATCTGGGTCTATTCTTTTTTTGTCAGCTTGAATTTTAAAAGCCTCTCTAGCTTCCTGTAAAGCTAATCTAACTACTGGTCATGTGTTTCATAGGTTGTCAATCCACTCTTTAAGTGAGAGGATTATGGGTTCTTCTGTGGGTAGTTCAGGTATGGGGCTGAAATCCTGGCCTGTTGCTACTCTAAAAGGGGTGAAACCAGTGCTTGAATGCACAGCGTTATTGAAAGCTACTTCTGCAAAGGTAAAAGATCAACTCAATTATCCTGTTGAAAATTAATAAAACATCTTAGGTATTGTTCTATAACCATGTTCCGATTTTCAGATTGACCATTGGTGCAAAGATGGTGACTGAAGCTCAGTCCTTGGGTGGTGCCAAGTAAGTTTATAAATGCCTGCCAAAATTTTGAGATGAATTGAAATCCTCTATTGGAGATGATCCTCTGCGGGGCTCCATGAAGGCGATAAATGTGTGTCAGAAATAGCTTGGCTAAACTTTTGGCAGTTGGGATCGTTTGGCATGGTATAAAGTGTGTCTGTTTTGAAAACACATATGTTATGACCCAAATGGCAGTATTCCCTGTGCTTTCTGGTAGTTTGACAATAAAGTCTGAGTTTGAGTTTGTTACTCCCCATCCAGACCCGTACAGCCTCCAGACACCAGGAAATCATGTCAACGGCATCGTTGGGGTGGTTTGGGGTAGATATGTACAGCTGAGTGTCATCAGCGTACTGGTGGTACTCTACCCCAAAACCACGGATGATCTCACCCAGCGGCTGAACAGGAGTGGCAAGAGGACCGGCCCCTGAGGTACCCCACATATGAGGGGCCTCGAGGTCGACCTCTGCCCTCCTGCCAACACAAATTGCGGCAGACTGGAGAGGTAGGAGAAGAACCACCGCAAAATGGTGCCTCCCAACCCCAACCTCTCCAGTCGGTGCAATAGGATACCATGGTCAATGGTATAGAAAGCCACTGAGAGGTCTAATAGGACCAGGATAGAGGAGCAACCCCTATCCCGAGCCCTCCAGAGATCGTCCACCAACGCGACCAATGCTGTCTCGGTGCTGTGCCCAGGTCGGAAGCCGGACTGGCGCGGGTCCAGATAATCAACTTCCTCCAGGTGCCGAGGGAACTGCTGTGCCACCACACTCTCTACAACCTTCGCTAAAAAGCGAAGGTTGGAGACCGGACGATAATTTACCAATAATGCTGGGTCCAGGGAAAGCTTCTTTAGGAGGGGTCTCACCACCGCCTCTTTCAAGGCGGCAGGCAGGAACCCCTCACTCAAAGAGGCATTCACTATATCCTGGAGCCAGCCTCGTGTGACCTCCCAGGATGCCAGTACAAGCCAGGAGGGACACAGGTCCAATAAACATGTGGTGGCCTTTAGCCTCCTCGACAACCTGTCCATATCATCGGAAGTGACAAAGTCAAACTCCTCCCATAATACTGTCTCAAGACCTGCCTCGGATGGTCCCTCTAGACTACTTTCTGTGGAGGACAACTCGCTCCAAATCTGCACGATTTTATCCTGCAGATACTCTCCAAATTCCTCTGCTCTGCCCTGCAAAGGGACTTCCCTTCCCTCCCTCCTCTGTTGAAGGAGGGAGCGGGTCACCCAAACAGGGTGGCAGGGTGGTTATCTGCGGATGCGATAAGAGTGGCACAATAATTACATTTGGCCATTCTTATTGCCACAAGGTAGGACCTCAAATGGGATCTCACCTGTGTTCGGTCAGATTCGGACCGAGTGGATCTCCACCTGCTCTCTAGGCGTCTCTTGCGTCGTTTCATCTCCCTCAGCTCCTTGGAGAACCAGGGAGCCTGGGTGGATCGGCGCCTCGTGAGAGGCCACAAGGGCGCGACCCGGTCCAAGGCCCCCATGGCCGTACTATTCCATGCAGCCACTGGGTCCTCAGTCGAGGCCTGGGTCAAGGTCACAGGTAATGGCCCAAGCTCTGTCTGGAACCTCTCAGGGTCCATCAGGCGCCTGGGGCGGAACCATCTTGGAATCTCTGGTTCCGCCTCCCCATGGTGGGGTGTGGCGATTGGAAAGTCCAGCCAGAGGAGAGAGTGATCTGACCATGACAGGGGTATGATGGCTAAATCCCCTACTCCCAGATCACTCATCCACTGTCCAGAGACGAACATTAGATCCAGTGTGTGACCCCCCCTCGTGTGTGGGGCCCTGAATTATTTGGGTCAAGTCCATGGCCATCATGGAGGCCATGAACTCCCGAGCTGCCTCGGACGACTCGCCTACCAATGGCAGATTGAAATCCCCCATGACTAACAGTCTGGGGGTGTCAATCACCACCTCAGTGATCATCTCAAGGAGCTCGGGCAGGGCTGCTGATACGTAGCAGGGAGCCAGGTACACAATCAGCAAGCCCAACTGCCTCCCCAGGCCCCACTTCATGCAGAGGGACTCACAACCAGCAATCTGAGGTACAGTAGTCTCTCTCGGCTCGAGACCTTCCCTAACCATAACCATCACTCCCCCATCCCTGCCTAGGGCCCTTGGCTGATGAAATGCTTGGTAACATGGTGGGCACATTTCAATGAGTCCCCCCTCGTGGCCCAACCAGGTCTCCGTGATACCCGCCAGCTCCAGCTCCCCCACAGACACAAGGTCATTAATGAGGGGGGCTTTGTTGACCATGGACCTGGCATTGCATAACATCAGCCTGAGGCCCCGGCTCTGAGATCCTTGACCTCCTAGATTGCGGGGGGGCACAGAGAGTTGGGACGCGGGACTGCCTGTAGCCAGCGGCCTCACTCTCCCAACAGGTGGCGTGCTCCCTGTCCCCCACCATTCCTGCCCTTCCCCTGAACTGTTCTGATGGCAAAGCCCTCTATAGGGTCGACCCCTATTCCCCCCCTTATCGGACCTACTTGCTTCCCCAGCAGATCCGCCGGCCAGCCTGGCGGTGCTCCCAGGACCAGACTGCGTAAACCCCTCCCCCCTTCCTGGTACCCCTTAAAATCCGAATTGAAAATTTAGTTAAAAATTTCATTAACCCCCCCCCCCAGTTTGCGCTTTGCCCACCTTTCTTGATCAATGAATCCCTCATTGAGGTGGGCCCTTGTTAAAAAGGAGGGCCAAACCTGCGAGAGAGGGGACTCTCACAGGGAGATGAGGTCTGCCCTTGAGTATATAATGGGTAATAGTCATTGCGGGGGGCCATATCGGCCACAAATAGGTGTTATCAAGCAAGATATAAATAAGTCACGGGTGATGATGCTGTCAGTACCCAGATAGACAGTACAAAATAGGAGAGATCTTAATTGGGCATTATTAGGAGAGAGGGGGGATGGGATAAGGGGTAGGGAGGGGATGGAAAGGGATGGAAAAAGGAGAGTCAAAAATGGGGTGGGGGAATTGTCCAGGCAGATGGTATGCCACTCTCCTCCGGCCTCTTTGCCATTCATCCTTCCCCTAGAACCCTCGCGCAGCCTGGTGAAAACGTTGCACTGTCGAATGGAACGCCGCTTGGCCTGGTAGATTACCACATGGCCTAGCCTGGCCCAGATGGTTCAAACTGCGGCCTCCTCCAGGTCCTCTCCGCGCAGCCTGATGGAGCCCTGTGCGGCCAGATGGATGCTGCACATTCAAATGGTTCTATCGTGCGGCCAAAATGACCGCCATGCGGCCTGGTGGTGGCGCCCGGGATCCCGCATGGCCTGATAGTAGCGGCTGGCGTCCCAAATAGCTTTCCGCCGCCAACTGGCCTCTCCTGCCCTCTCCCATCTTATTCCCAGTCACCTTAGGCAGCCTGAATGATGTGCTGCTCGGCCCGAGTCTACTGGCTGCTCCTCGCCGTTCGGCCTTTCGCCTGGCCTGGTCCAGTCCTGTCCGACCCCTCAGCTTCCGGCCTCCGTCTCTCACCCTTTGACCTTCAGGTTTACGGGGCTTTCGGGCCTTTCGAGCCTCACCAGGCTGGTTTGTCCTCTGGCCTCTCAGTCCTCCGGTATCAGTCCTCCGGCATCCGGCCTGGAGGACTGGAGGCCTCCGATGTTTCCGGCCCCGCTGGAGGCCTCTGATGTTTCTGGCCTCCAGCGTTCGGCCGCCGATGTTTCCCGTCCCCGCTGGAGGCCTCCAATGTTTCCAACCTCCAGCGTTTCCTGCCTCCAGTGCCCCGGCGTCCCGGCATCTAGCACCTCTCGCCCGTTCCAATCCCCATCTTGTCCCGCGAGGCCACAAAGACCCCTGTGGGACGGCGGGGTGAGCATCTTGCTGGGCCTGGCCTCAGAGATAAAAATTGGGCGAGGCAGTGTCTTCTTCGGCCTGAAAGGCCCCCGCGGCCCGCATAGCTCTCAGTGGCGCGCCACCAAGTTGTGTCTTTCTTCTTCCACAGCCTTGTCAATATTTGTCAATTCCAAACTGCATACCAATGTCTTGGCTAAGTTCATTTGTGCTTCCAATTAATAAATTCAGTTCAGCTCTTGTTTTACCAAATAGCTTCAAATCATCCATGTACATCAAGTGCAAAATTTTCAGTCCTTTCTTTGCAAGTTCGTATCCACAGTTCATCTTCATGTCTTTCTAATTGTAGATTTATCTGTTTTATTTTCTTTGGTCTTTCTTTCTTTGTCAGCTGATTTGTCAATCCTATTTTTTACTCCAGTCCTTGATTCATTTGTTGATGTGGACAATCCCTCTGTTCTTTCCATTCCTTTTGTTCATCATTTATCTGTTCCTCCTCAAGCTGTTGCTTTATTTGCTGATTTTCCAGCTCCATATATTTCCCCTGTTCATATTCCATTTGTTGGCTTGAAAAGATCATTTCATCCAATCTTGCTGTTTTTTCCACCAGCTCATGGGCATTGGTCTTTATACCATGTTTTTTGCAGAATATTTTACATTTTCTGATCCAAACCATCGACTAAGCTTATAATGTCTTGAAACAACAACGTCATCTCATTGAGAAATCCTCTCATTTCCACATCGGTTCCTTTAACTCCAGTCATAATAATGATACAAGTAGAATAAACAATCACAGCTTAATCAAGTTCAAAGGTTCCAAAACCCTAAAGGTATAGTTTATTAAATGGCATTCTCCTCTCCAATTTCCATACTGCCTTTTTTCCAGCCGCTATTTATTTCACTTTATCTCCAATTCTTTCAATTCAGGGTCAATTGTTTAAATAAGCCCATACTAACATTTACTCAATGTTTTAATAGTCCAGAGTATTTTTCAAGTTCTTTAAATATATTCTGTGGTTTTTTTTAAATTTGAGGAGTCCAGGAATTACTTTTCCTTTTGTCACTAGATGGCACACTCAACTTACTTTTCAGCATAAATCTCTATTTAAAATGTTTTCTTCTGTCCCTTAAACAATTATATTTTTAGAATCTCTTCTCTCTGATTTTTTAAATACTTGGAGTAGTTTATAAAGAAAAAAGAATCATCTCACCCAGCAACACAGTCTTTGTTCACTGCTTTTTTTGCTCTTGCGCTGTCTTAGTTTTTCTGGCAGCCATTTTTGCTGCCAGTGCTCTTTGTCTTCAGATGAGGGGTCTTTCCAAGTTAGGGAGGAGAGACGTGGCTCTCCTCAAGCTCCAGGTGGTTTACTTCACAATCTGTGACTGTGGTTTCAGTTGGAGCCCTCCAACAAAACAAGACCACAGAGATTCTGATCATGCCAGAAGTACAGCCAGAAGTCCCCAGTTTGGAGAATTCTAATGCTAGTCAGAGGATGGCCTCCAGCAGCTCAGACAGGGAAGTTGTTATGCAGAAGAAGGGTTTTACAATAGCAGCATTCCCAACTGATTCTGTGAGCCCAGCTTCAGAAATAGGGTCTCACAACCAAGTGAACAAGACTTACAAGTACCAAAAGAGATTTCAGATGACCACTGCCACTCCATCTCCCTTTCTCAGGTATCACAAATGGTGTCAAACCCTCAACCCAGTTGGGCACATCTCCAAGCGGTGAGCGAAGCCATCTGCTCCTTTGCCATCAAATCCCAAATAGTGGTGCCTGGAACTGGAGCCCAAGGGGACATAGAGGCCATTATAGACACTGCCTACACTAGATTTGTAATCAATTTTCCAAAGTGTAAAGGTTGGGGGTAGCCACAATGCCCCTAGTGTGTCCCATATGATTTGAACAAGTTGATGGGATACTGATAGGGAGAGCCCCAGCCACGCTATTCACTGAACCAGTGAGACTGGAAATGGGTCACTACTGGGAGATCATCTGCTTTGTGGTAGTGCTAAAAATGACTGAATCAGTGATCCTACATCTAGCTTGGTTGGACAAGTATCATCAAGTATCACCCAGTATCACATGGGAGGGTGGCTATAGGAAATCAAGAATAGGGGTTGGCCTGCTATCACCTAGCTCTAGTAGGAAAACCAACCCTGCAAAGTTGTGCCATGGCCTGAGTCCCTGTGAGTAAGCTGCTGCGCCATGGTCCCAAAAGAATACAGGGACTTTGCTGACATGTTCAGCAAGCAAGACTTTAATGCCCTCCCCCTCGCTGATCTACTAACTGCACAAAAGAGTTGGTGCCAGGAACTAAACTCCTGAAGCCCAAGATGTACTCCATGATCCCCAGGGAAATGGACAAGCTAAGAAACTACATCGACACCAACTTGGCAAAGGACTTTAGCCAGCCAGCCAAGTCCTGTGTGGCAGCCCCAGTGCTGTTTAAAGAAAAAAAAATGGCTCAATGAGGCTCTGCATAGATATCTGTGGAATAAAAGCCATAGGCATGGAAAACACCTGCCCTTGATGAAGGACGTATTGACCCACCTAGCAAAGGGCAAAGTGTTTATCAATCCCAACCTACGAGAAGCGTACTTCAGAGTGTGCATTAGAGAAGGAGATGAGTGGAATATTCAATTGCCCGATAGGCAGCTTCCAGTTCAAAGTAATGCTATTTGAATTACAAGGAGCCCCAGGAGTCTTAATGCAGCTAATCAACAAGATGCTGCATGATCCAAAGGGGTCCTAGTCTACCTGAATGGCGTTATCATTTTAAGTGAAACCCTAGAGCCGAGGTGGCAAACCTATGGCATGTATGCCACAACTATTTCTCCGCTCTTATCAGGTAACCGATCTGCTGCCTTGTTCAGGGTATCCCACTACCTCCTTCATCAGAGGGCTCGGGATGCACCCTTGCAGGGCCGTGCAGAGGAATTTGGGTGTTATCTGCATGATAAAATCGATCAGATCCGGAACGGGTTAGCCTCCAATTGGACTAGTTCAGGCGGGTCGACGGAGGCAGGTCTTGAGTGCTCTATCTGGGAAGAGTTTGATCCTGTGACTCCCAAGGACATGTACAGGATGCTGGGGTGACTGAACTCCACCACATGTTTATTGGACCCATGTCCCTCCTGGATGATACTGGCCTCCCGGGAGGTTACACGAGGCTGGCTCTAGGGAATTGTCAACGCTTCCTTGAGTGAGGGGTTCTTACCGACCCCCTTGAAAGAGGCGGTGGTGAGACCCCTCCTCAAGAAGCCCGCCCTGGACCCGGCTGTATTAGCCAACTACCGTCCCGTCTCCAACCTTCGCTTTCTTGCGAAGATTGTTGAGAGTGTGGTGGCGCAACAGTTCCCTCAGCACCTGGAGGAAACTGTCTATCTGGACTCGCGCCAGTTCGGCTTCCGACCTGGGCACAGCACAGAAACGCATTGGTCGCGTTGGTGGATGATCTCTGGAGGGCTCGGGATAGAGGTTGATCCTCTATCCTGGTCCTGTTAGATCTCTCAGCGGCTTTCGATACCATCGACCATGGTATCCTGTTGCGCCGGCTGGAGGGGTTGGGGCTTGGGGGCATTGTTTTACAGTGGTTCTCCTTCTACCTCTCGGACTGGTTGCAATTTGTGTTGGCAGGAGGGCAGAGGTCGATGTCGAGGTGCCTCACTTGTGGGGTAGTTCAGGGTTCGGTCCTCTTGCCTCTCCTGTTCAACATCTATATGAAACCACTGGGTGAGATCATCCATGGTTTCGGGGTGGAGTGCCATCAGTATGCAGATGACAGCCAGCTGTACATCTCCACCCCGTGCCACCGCAACGATGCTGCGGAAATGATGTCCCAGTGCCTGGAGGCCGTGCGAGTCTGGATGGGGAGAAATAGGCTTCAACTCAGCCCGTTCAAGACAGAGTGGCTGTGGTTTCCGGCGTAGCCAGCTGGTTCCACGACATAGCCAGCTGGTTCCATCGCTGGCTATCGGGGGCGAATCATTAGCCCCGCAGAGAGGGCTCGCACCTCCTGGACACTCGGCTGTCTTTAGACGATCATTTGACAGCCGTGGCCAGGGGGGCTTTTTATCAGGTACGCTTGATACGCCAGCTGCACCCCTTTCTGGATCGTGACGCTTTACGCACGGTCACTCAAGCCCTCGTCATTTCCTGCCTGGACTATTGCAATGCTCTCTACATGGGGCTTCCCTTGAGGTGCACCTGAAGACTTCAGCTAGTACAGAATGCAGCTGCGCGGGGGATCTTGGGAGCCTCTAGATGCTCCCATGTAACACCTCTCCTGCGCGAGCTGCACTGGCTGCCTGTGGTTTTCTGGGTGCGCTTCAAGGTGTTAGTTACAACCTTTAAAGCGCTCCATGGCAAGGGACCTGAATATTTGCAAGACCGTCTCCTACCGCATACCTCCCACTGACCAGTCCACTCACACAGAGAGGGTCTCCTCAGGGTCCCGTCGGCTAGTCAATGCCAGCTGGCGACCCCTAGGGGGAGAGCCTTCTCTGTGGCAGCTCCTGCCCTCTGGAATGACCTTCCCCCCGACCTGCGCACAACCACAGACCTGCGCCTCTTCCGCTGGGCCCTTAAAACTCATCTATTTCGTGCGGCCGGCCTGGCGTAGCTTTTAAATTTGTTTTATCAATTGGGTTTTATTAGGGACTTTTTAGAGCAGGTTTTTGTTTAATCTGTTTTTGTTATATTTATTGTATCTGATGTTTTATGTTTTATAATTGCCTGTTCACCGCCCTGAGTCCCGCAAGGGAGATAGGGCGGTATATAAATTTAAATAAATGTAAACGTAAATGTAAACTGGGCCATTTCTGAGGGCACATGAGGCGTTGCCCTATCAGCTCCAGTGTTCACGCCAGATGATTTTTGGGCTTGATTTTTGGCCATTTTTCATCCTCCGGAGGCTTTCCTGAAGCCTCTGGAGGGTGTAAAAACACCCAATGTGCAATGACCGGACTTCTGGTTGTGCATTTGGTTGTTTTTCTCCATCTGGAGACTTCAGGGAAGTCTCCTGAAGCTTCTGGAGGGAGAAAAATGGCCCAATGGGCAATCTGGAAGTCTGTTCCTGAACTTCCAGTTTGCATGTTGGACTGTTGTTTGCCCTCCAGAGGCTTCAGGGAAACTTCCTGAGGGAGAAAAATGGCCTAACGGGCAACCTGGAAGTCTGTTTGCAAAGTCCATTGCACGTTTTTCACCCTCCCCAGGCTTTTAGAAGCATCTAGAGCCTGGGGAGGGTAAAAAATGACATTTCTGGCATCCAGAGGACCTTGGGGGGGGGAGGCCATTTTTGCCCCCCCCAGGCTCCAAAAAAGCTGTGCAGGCATGTAGGGGGCAGTGAGTGAGGGGGTCATACCCACATGTGCCTAGGTCATGGCACGAGGGGCATAAGATTATAGGGGTGGACATACCCATGCAATAGCACATACATACATGCTTTTGGCACCTGAGGGAAAACATCACTGCCCTAGAGGGCCATGTCAAATTAGTGCACCAAGTCCTAAATAAACTTTTTGAGGCCAACCTCTATGTGACGCTGTCAAAATGCTAGTTCCATAAGACATCCCTAGACTTCCGGGGCTACTGAGTGTCAAACAAAGGATCGAGATGGACCCAGGGAAAGTGAAAAGTGTCCTAGAGTGGCAGCCCACACACACCCATAAACAACATCGACGTTTCCTTGGGTTTGCCAACTTCTATAGAAAATTCTCCATCACACAGAACTGTTAAAAATGGGAGGGGAGAGCCCCAAGCCAAAGCCAAGTCAACCCCTGGCCTAGTCCTTAGATTGTCAGTGAGTCTTCAATGGTCTAAAGAAACTATTCACCAAGGAACCAATTCTCAGGCACCCTGAAGCAACCATTTGTGATCTAAGTGGATGCCAGCGATGTGGCCATAGTGGCAGTGCTGTTACAAATGAATCCCCAAGGCCAGCTGCAACCTCCAAAAAACCTCACCAACATCAAAAGAGGCTGGATGGTGTGGAAGAAGGAGGTCTATGCCATCCACTACGCTCTCCTCACCTGGCAACACTTTTTAGTGGGGAGCAAAGTGCTCTTCGAAGTCAGGACTGATAAAAAAAAATTAGAGGCACTGAAGACACTCTGAAAGCTCTTCCCCAAGCAAGTCAGGTGGGCCCAATATTTCAAACATTTCAACTTTGACCTTAAATATATCAAAGAGGGGACAATCTGCTCACTGATGCTCTATCCAGAAAGCCGCAATTCAACAGTTGCTGAGAGGATGTCATCTACACCATCATCCCCACTTCCCAATCAGTGGACTAAGTCATCACCTGAAGCCAAGCCTGGCAACAACAACTGACCAGAGGTGATCAGATGACAATGGTGCCGAAGACAGCCCTCTCTGCAGACCCTTGGTTCAATGACAACAAGGAAACCCTGACCCTTAAAGATGGACTGGCATGGAAAGGGACCAAGCTGGGAACTGGTTGATGTCATGGCAATATCAGACACAGAGAATGGGCCTCAAGAGGAGCCAAAGCTGTCCTGTAGGGGCAGTGAAGCAAAGAGGGGCACCCTGTGAGGTTGAGGAGAATTGCAGGGTTCTTTTTCCCCTCTCAGCCATGGCAAAAAGAAGAGGCAGCCTAAAGATGGCTGCCACAAAGCTGGGACAACTGAAGAACAACTAAGACTGGTACTGGAGTGAAGTAGGTGAACTGTGCTGGAACTGGGGGAAGAGGATTTTCCTTTTTTTTTTTAATTGAAAAAGTTTTATTCAAACAAGTTTCCCCCCATTTTACCCCCCCCCCACACACATATAATATAAATCACATACAAATAATATACCCCTCCCCTCCCCCATCTTAGAATAAAATTCTCAATAATATTAGATATTAAACCCCCTCGTCTCCCGACAAACATGATATAAATTTCTCTTAGTATAATATATATCAATCTCCCATTAACACCATCTTCTAATTTAATTAAACATGTGTAAATCATAGTATAACCATATCCCATTATTCCCATCTCTATGTTACTTATCCACCTATATTTCCCCACCCCCCACCCTAACCCACCCCCACCTCCCACTCAATCCCACCCCCCTGACTTCCGCTATACACCACTTTGAAGATTCCAAACGTCCCAAATATTATTTACTCTGTTCACCTATCAATCCAAACATTCTTACCTAAAGGCTACATGGTATTTCCCAGTCTGGTATTTATTCTGTATGTAATTAATCCATTTTGCCCATTCCTGTGTATAATTCTCCTGCTTCTGATCTTTTAAGAAAGCTGAAATTTTTGCCATTTCCGCAAACCCCGCCACTTTCTGAGTCCATTGACGGTAAAAAATCTTTCTTCCAATGTTGAGCAATCAATAACCTAGCTGCTGTGACCATATACAAAAACAATTTTGTTTCCCCTTTAGTAAAATCCTTAATTATACCCAGTAAAAACATTTGCGGAGTAAATTGTATTTTTTTCTTAAAAACATTTTGCATAACCCACCATATTTTTATCCAAAAGGCTTTAACCTTAGTACAAGTCCACCATACATGAAAAAAGGTAGCATCTAAGCACCCGCACCTCCAACATTTTGGTTGAGTATTAGGATACATACATGATAATTTCTTAGGATCCAAATACCATCTATAAAACATTTTATAAAAATTCTCCCTTAGATTTTGTGACTGCATGAATTTAACATTCTGGACCCATATTTTTCCCCACGTATCCAACATAACCGGTTCATCGAAGTTCTGAGCCCATTTAATCATGCAATCCTTGACCAATTCACTTTCTGAGTCCCTTTCTAACAATACATTATATATTCTTTTAACATGTTTTGGACCAGTCTCTTTTATCTGCTTGATCAGCTCCACTTCTTTATCCATAAAGCCGACCTTACGATCTTCTTTCAATCTCTTCTGTAGCTGTATGTAATGTAACCAATTTAAAGTAATTCCTACATCCAACAGTTGTTCCAAAGTTTTCAACTGCCATTCAACCCCATCAAAAATAAGCACATCTTTATATAAACACCCCCCGAGTGACTTAATATTTGTAATCCACATGGTGTCTGTAAGATCCAACCAAAGCGATATTTTATAATCCCAATTGGGCCGGTGCTTCTTCCATACTCTCATCAAGGCACTTCGGAGAACGTGGTTGTTAAACGCTTTATCCACCTTATCTTCATAAAACAGATATGCATGCCATCCCAGAACAAGTTCATGACCTTCTATATTCAATAGTTCAGTTTTTGTTTTCCCAAACCAATCTGCCACACACGTCAATGCCGCTGCTTCATAATACAGTCGAAGGTTTGGGAGTCTAAGGCCACCTCTTTCACAAGTATCTTGCAAAATCTTCATCTTTACTCTTGGTTTTTTCTCCTTCCAAACAAATTTACTTAGTGTTGCTTGCCACTCTAACAAAATTTTATCTGATTTAAGCACCGGTATCATCTGAAATAAGAAAATGAATCTAGGTAGAATATTCATTTTGATTGCTGAAATCCTTCCAAGCAAAGATAGTTGTAGCTTTCTCCAAACTTGAAGATCCTTCTGTATCTTTTGCCACAACACTTCATAGTTATTTGAAAAAAGTTTTGTATTTACTTCTGCAATTTGTATTCCTAAATATTTAACTTTAGAGACTATTTTGAAACCTGCCAAACTTGCAAGTCTCTTTCTCTGAATCTCTGGCATATTTTTAACCATCATTTTCGTTTTATTTTGATTCAATTTAAACCCGGACACCATGCCAAATTCTGCTATGATATTTTTCATCTGGATTATTGAATTCAGAGGATGTGAAAGGGTAACAACCAGATCATCAGCAAATGCCCTAGTTCTGTATTCCTTTTGCCTAATAATTATACCACTTAAAGAGTTTGAATCCCGAATTGTATTCAACAAGACTTCCAGAGTTAAAATAAATAACAATGGAGATAATGGGCATCCTTGTCTTGTACCTTTTTGTATCTCGAAAGTTGTAGACAAATTTCCATTGTTAAAAAATTGTGCGTTTTGTTGCTGGTAAATTGCTCCAATCGCTTGTCGAAATCGTGGTCCCATATCCATCTTTTCCAAAGTCTTGGTTAGAAAGTTCCAGTTCACTCGATCGAAGGCCTTCTCCGCATCCAAAAAAACCAGCACTGCAGAGATCTGCTTATTCTTATCAAGATAGTCAATTAAATCTATAAGTTGCCTTACGTTCTCCTTCATATGTCTACCTTCAATAAATCCTGCTTGGTCATAGTGAATAACCTCTTGGATAACTGGCATCAATCTGTTGGCGAGTACTTTAGCATATATTTTATAATCTGTATTTAGAAGAGATATCGGTCTATAATCCTCTGGTTTCTTAAGGCCGTCTTTGTCTTTGGGTATCAATGATATAAAAGCCGCTTTCCATGAAAGAGGTATTTTACCTCCTTGCTGTATATTGCAAAATAGTTCTGTAAGATATTCAATCATTTCCAATTGCAAAGTTTTATAGTAGATTGCAGTCAAGCCATCAGTCCCTGGAGCCTTGGCTAATTTAAGTTGGTTTATAGCTAGAGTAATCTCGTCTGCAGTTATCAAGCGTTCCAAATTTGCCTTTTGGAGCACGGATATTTTGGTAACCCTTTTTCCTTCCAGAAAGTCATCTCTTGAATTATTCTGTATATTATCCTGTAAATATAACTTGGTATAATAATCCACAAATGATTTTTTAATCAAATCCTGTTGATATACCGTTTTCCCTCCATATTCAATTCTATCAATAATTCTATTATTCGTATTCTTTCTCAAGGTATAGGCCAGCCACCTACCAGGTTTATTAGCATTAGCAAAAGTGTTATCTTTGGCAAATTGTAAGTTAGTTGGTGTTTGTTCTGATATAAGCATTTGAAATTGATCTTTCAACAGTTTTATCGCCATCTGGAGTGTCACATCTTTTGGTGTTGCTATAAGTAACTTCTCCTTTTTTTTTATTTCATTTTCCAATTCCATTCTCTTTTTCTGTCTACTTTGTTTATGTTTAAAATTCATATGTATCAGGACCCCACGCATATGAGCTTTACTTGCATCCCATACTATTTCAATAGGAGTACCTTTATTCATATTAAAACTGAAAAATTCCTTCATGTATTTTTTAAGTTCATCAACATTTTTTTCATATCTAAATAAATTTTCATTTACTCTCCATGACCTTCTTGACCTCTTCCCTAGTTCAATCTCTAACCACACTGGGCTATGATCAGTTAATGTCCTGGGGAATATCTTAGTTTTCTTAACTTTAGGAAGTAAATCCGGTGTTAACAAAAAAAAATCAATCCTTGAAAAAGATTTATGCCTATCTGAATAAAAAGAAAAGTCCATCTCGCCTGGATGTTGTATCCTCCAAACATCTTTTAGTTCCAAGTCATCTTTTAAATCAAAGAAAACCTGTGGTAATTTGGTGGTAACTTTAGTCATTGTTCTCTTGTCTATCCTTGGAGAAATCACTCCATTCCAATCTCCCATAATTAAAATACTCTTAAAATTCCAATCCAAGATTTTTAAGTGAAGCATCCTATAAAAGCTTTCTTGTTGTTGATTAGGTGCATATATTCCTACCACCAAAATAGAACCAAAATCTGTATCAAGTTCAATTGCTATATATCTACCACTATCATCCGCCTCTATAATTTTAGCTGAAAATCTTTTATTTATATATATCACCACTCCATTTTTCTTTACCAAACTAGAGGCTGCATAAAATGTTCCCAATCTTGGATTCGCTAAATACTTCTGATCTTGCAGCCTAATATGAGTTTCTTGAAGACAGACCACATCATTATTAAATTGCTTCAAATAGTAAAATATTTTTTCCTTTTTTGTGGAGAATTCAGTCCATTCACATTCCAGGATAATAGTTTAAGCATCTTTTGACCTAGTCTGAAACATTGAGAGCATTTGCTGAAGATCTCTCTCGACCAGACTAGTCTTCAACTCTGCTCCTCCCACAGCTTCAATTTCCTTCTTGCCTTTACCTTTATTTCTCTTGGTACCTTGTTGTTGGGGTTGCCCCTGCTTCTGAGACTCCTGCATTTGTCTAGTCGTAGATCTAGTAACACGTTGTTCCACTGGCTCCAGTACTGGCATTTCACTAGATGTCTTGGACGGTTCCTCCAAAGAGGAACTTAGAAGAAATCGAGAAGAATCCACTTGAAATCTGCCTGCTGCACCCTGGGCTTCCCTCTCTTTTTGCGTCTGCTTTATCTGTTCTTCTGTCTCTTTCTCAAACAACCTCTGCTCTAAAGCATCCAAATCTGCTGGTGTTGATGTAGATGTAAGTGGGGGCATTGCATTTGCCTTCAGTATTCCATGATAAAAATCTCTTGCCTTGTCTATAGTATTCAGACGATACCTCACCCCCTCATATCTGAATATAACACCCATTGGGGCATCCCACCTAAACGGTATCTCTCTTTTCTTCAGCTCCACTACCAAAAATCCAAAATCCCTTCTAAGCTTTAACATCGCCGGTGGAAGCTCCTTAAAAACACTGATCTGATGTCCATCGACATAAATAGAAGAGTAATAAGACTTCTGCACAATATCGTTTCTAAAATTTCTCTCAGTAAAGTATATCACAACATCTCTCGGTAATTGCCTTTGTAATGCTATATGTGAATTTACTCTGTACGTTTTATCAATTTTAGCAGAAATTTCACCAGGATCCACTTTTAATAATATAGCCAAAGCATCGGCACAAGCTTTTCTTAAATCTTCTCTAGGATTTTCTCTAAGGCCTCTCAGCCTGATGGCATGCTCCATTGACCTGAGTTGTAACATAATAACCTCATTGTCTATCCTGCGCATATTTCCCTCCATTTCCACAAATTTCAAATCCGTTTCCTTTGCTTTGACTTCCACCTGTAAGGCCACTTGTTGAATTTTATTATCAACCTTAATTATAACTTCAGACAGGCTCTTGGCCATAGCTTGCATATTTTTATCCAGCTGCTCATGTTTATCCTGGACCATTTTTTTAACTTCTTTACTTTCATTAGCTATGAAATTCATCAATTCTTTAAAATCCTGGGGAGTTACTGCACCAGCCTGTTCCGTTGCCATGTTTTAAACTTCCCAAGGAAAATACTCTTCAGGGTGTCAAAATAAGTCAATAAATCAAATAGTGCATTTAGCTTTATGGCTTGCTCCCCCTTTCCGCCTCCAGCTGTCCGCTGTCAGCCAAGGGTTAAACAGAGACTAAGATCCACAAGTCCATAAATAGATCAAGTTATATAGTAACTTGAAAATTGTTTCAGCCGTATCCACCTTTCCACCTTAATTATCAATCAGAGTTGGACACAAGCCAGAATACACAAAGCAGCTAACTTTCGTTCATTTCATCAGGTAATTAACGCCATCTTGAATCCTTTGTTCTAAGAGCTGTGTCTAAGATCTGTTCACAGACTTTAATTACTTGCGTTTAAGATGGTTAGCCCAAAAGTTTCCTTTGAAGTATGAACGCTTGGAATGTAGTCCTTCATGGGTTGCCTGGAACGTATTTTTTTTTTAAAAGTTGTTTACGGCGTCTTGCTCCGCTAAGTCCTTAGCGGAGGGGTCCAGTAGCCAGGAACTTAAAACCGCTGAAAAGGGGGGCTCTCCTTGCCTGCTCCCCAGAGGCTATAAAAACCTTCTGGAGAGCTACACAAGTGGCTCAACCCAACAGCGTGAGCTCTGCCCCAAATTCCTGAGGAATTTGGAGTATCCGAGGCTTTTACGATCTTATAAAAAAGCCTCTACAGGCTGCTGGATCGGCAAGCTCATAAAAGCCTGCCCAGGATGACCGCAGCTCAACCCGTTAGTCGATTTTCCTTTTTCTTAAAATCTAATCCCAAGGAACAATTTAAACTATTTGCTCAGAACTATGCATTAAAGCAGCACCGAAGCATTCTGAGGTAATGCCAGACTGTAAATGAAAGGCATAGGAGAGATAGATTTTGAAATATATAGAAAATTGGACTCCTAATTTGGGAAGGCATGGTACTGGGAAGTCATTTTAAAATGCTGGAATTTTTACCTACAAAAATTATTCTGCTTTTATAACTGTTTTATAACTAAAATAACAATTGACAAGCAAAGTAAAATTTAAGCAGAGAGTTTCAGCTGCTGATGAAAGAAAAATTACAAGTCCAGGAATATTTATTTTTATTATTTTTATTTTTTATTTTAATTAAATTTATATCCCGCCCTTCTCCACGAAGGACCCAGGGCGGCGCACAGGAATTTAAAAACATATAAAACAATAATATACAGAATTTAAAAACATATTAAATTACGTAACAGTCCTATGCTAAAATCCAAATTAAAATCCCCAATTTAAAACTATCTAAAATAGCCCTAACGGGAGGTTAGGCAAGGCCAGCTTCCTGAAATAGGTGTGTCTTTAGACACTGGCAGAAGAGGCGGAGGTCCGAGATCAGGGGGAAGATCGTTCCAAAGGGCAGGGCCTGCCACAGAGAAGGCTCTTCCCCTAGGTGTCGCCAGTCGGCATTGCCCGGCTGACGGCACCCTGAGAAGGCCCTCTCTGTGGCAGCGGATCGGCCAGAGGGATGTATGGGGCAGGAGACAGTCTCGCATATAACTAGGCCCTGAGCCATGGAGCGCTTTAAAGATGGTCGTCAGAACCTTGAAGCGCACCCGAAAGACCACAGGAAGCCAGTGCAGCTCACGCAGGATTGGTGTTACATGGGAGTATCTCGGAGCTCCCGTAATCACCCACGCGGCTGCATTCTGGACTAACTGTAGCTTTCGAGTGCACCTCAAGGGAAGCCCCATGTAGAGAGCATTGCAGTAGTCGAGTCGGGATGTCACGAGTGCTTGAGTGACTGTGCAAAGGGCACCCCGGTCCAGTAAGGGGCGCAATTGGCGCATCAGGCGAACCTGATGAAACGCCCCCCTGGCCACGGCTGCCACATGGTCCTCCATAGACAGCCGGGAATCCAGGAGGACACCCAAATTGTGCGCCCTCTCCACGGGGGCCAGTGTTTCGCCCCCAATGGCCAGAGTTGGAGTAATCTGGCTGAACCGGGGTGCCGGAAACCACAGCCACTCAGTCTTGGACGGGTTGAGCTTGAGTTTGTTACTACCCATCCAGATCCGTATGGCCTCCAAACACCGGGACAGCACCTCGGTGGCATCGTTGGGGTGGTCTGGGGTGGATATGTACAACTGGGTGTCATCAGCGTACAGATGATATCCCACCCCAAAACCACGGATGATCTCGCCCAGCGGCTTCATATATGTGTTGAACAGGAGGGACGAGAGGACCGACCCCTGAGGAACCCCGCATAAGAGGGGTCTTGAGGTTGACCTCTGCCCTCCTGTCAACACATATTTCGACCGACCAGAGAGGTAGGACGAGAACCACCATAAAACGGTGTCTCCCAGCCCCAACCCCCCCATTCGGTGCAATAGGATACCATGGTCGATGGTATCAAAAGCCGCTGAGAGGTCTAACAGGACTAGGATAGAGGAACATCCTCTATTCCGACCCCTCCAGAGATCATCAACCAACACGACCAATGCCGTCTCGATGCTGTGACCGGGTCGGAAGCCGGACTGGCATGGGTCTAGATAATCAATTTCCTCCAGGTGTCGCAGAAACTGTTGGGCCACCACACTCTCAACAACCTTCGCTAGAAAGTGGAGGTTGGAGACTGGACGATAGTTCTCCAATAATGCTGGGCCCAGGGAGGGCTTCTTGAGGAGGGGCCTCACTACCGCCTCTTTCAAGATGGCAGGCAAGGACCCCTCACTCAAAGAGGTGTTCACAGTCTCCTGGAGCCAGCCTCGTGTCGTCTCCCAGGATGCCAGTACAAGCCAGGAGGGACATGGGTCCAATAAACATGTGGTAGCCTTAAGTTTCTTTGACAACCTGTCCATATCCTCGTTAGTAACAAAGTCAAACTCCTCCCAGAATGGTGCCTCAAGACTAGCCTTGGACAGTCCGACCGGACCACTCTCGATGGAGGATAACTCATCCCGAATCCGAGCGATTTTATCCTGCAGATTATTCCCAAATTCCTCTGCTCGTCCCTGCAGAGGGTCTTCCCGTGGCCTCTGGTGAAGGAGGGAGCGGGTTACCCCAAACAGGGCGGCAGGGCAGTTGTCTGTGGATGCAATAAGGGTGGCACAATACTCATGTTTGGCCACCATTATCGCCACTAAGTAAGTCCTAATATGGGTTCTCACTAGTGTTCGGTCAGCTTCGGAGCGAGAGGATCTCCATCTGCTCTCTAGGCGTCTCTTGTGGCGTTTCATCTCCCTCAGCTCCTTGGTAAACCAAGGAGCCTGGGTGATTCGGCGCCGCAAGAGAGGCCGCAAGGGCGCGACTCGGTCCAAGCCCCCGTGGCCGCACTTAACCATGCAGTCACTAGGTCCTCAGTTGAGTCGCGGGGCAGGGTCACAGGAATTGGCCCAAGCCCCCTCTGGAACCTATCAGGAGCCTGGGGCAGAACCATCTAGGAATGTCAGGCTCCGCCTCCCCTTGTCCATGACAAGGGTGTGATGGCTAAATCCTCTGTTCCCAGATCACTACTCCACTGTCCTGAGACGAAGATTAAATCCAGGGTGTGTCCTCCCTTGTGAGTAGGGCCTAAAACTACCTGGGTCAGGTCCGTGGCCTTAATGGAGGCGATGAACTCCCGAGCTGCTCCAGAGGTTTCGCCTACTGATGGCAAGTTAAAGTCCCCCGTGACCAAAAGTCTGGGGGTCTCAACCACCGCCTCGGCTATCACCTCTAGAAGCTCGGGCAGGGCTGCTGTTGTATAGCGAGGGGCCAAGTATACAACTAACACACCCAACTGCCTCCCTAGGCCCCACCTCACGAAGAGGGACTCACACCCGGTCGCCTGAGGGACAGTGGTCTCCCTCGGCTCAAGACCTTCCCTTACCATAATCGCCACCCCCCACCCCTCCCTAGGGCCCTTGGCTGATGAAAGGCACGGTAACCTGGTGGGCACATTTCTACGAGGGGTAGGCCCCCCTCGTGGCCCAACCAGGTTTCCGTTATACCCACCAGGTCCGGGTCCCCCTCTGACACAAGGTCATGAATGAGGGGGCCTTTTTGTACCATGGACCTGGCGTTGCATAACATCAGCCTAGGGCCCCGGTCCTGTGATTCCTGCCCTCCTAGTCTGCAATGGGAGCACGGAGAGTTGAAGTGCGTGACCACCTGTAGCCAGCGGCCTCGGTCTTCCAACAGGTAATGCCCATTCCGCCTCCCACCGCCCCTGCCCCTCCCTAAAACCGAATCGATAGAGAAAACCTCAGTGGAAATGACCCCCCCTTCCCCTTCCTCCGTTTCACTATTTCCGCCGGCCGGCCTTATCATTTGTCGTTCCCTCCCTGGGCTATTCCCCCCCACCCTGGAACCCCCTAAAAGCCGAATTAAAAAATTATACAAAACCCCCCTCAATTTGCGCTTTGCCCACCTCTCAGGAGCAATCAGTCCATCCTCGAGGTGGGCCCGTGTTAGACAAGGGGGCCAGGCCTGCGAGAGTGGAGACTCCCGCAGGCAAAGGAGATCACGCCTAGAATACATTGCTAGAAAACATAGAGGTCGTCCAAACCTAGGGGACATGGTGCAAGTCCACAAACAGAGTCCAGGGTAAAATAAAGTGACAAGTGGTGAAATTGTGCAAATGGATATAGTCCTAAGGGCAGAGGGGTAGAGACAGTCAGACTAAAGATCTTATGAATGGGGGGATCACAGTTTAGTCTCATCAAAGCCCCATCCATCTGTCTTCTTCGGCCACACAGGCCTCAGTCTGCATTTAGTGCCGCACGACTAGGTGGTTCATCGTGTGGCCTGATGTAAAGTGCTGCCATGTGCTGGCACGGCTTACCTCCTCCAGTCCAGAGCACTCACTTCAGGATCTTTCTGGGTCCTCTTCGGCCACGATCCACCATTTCACGACCCGGCTGCGTGGCTTCCTCATCCATCCTCTCACTTCGTCTTTCTTCTTCGTTCTACTCATTCTGTTCAATCTCTCCACACCAACCCTTCGTTCTCCTTCTCTTTCGTTCCCCTTCTCCTTCTTCCATCTCCATCTCCATCTCCATCTCCTTCTCCAACTCCTTCACCACCTCCACCTCCTCCTCCTTCTTCCATCACCTTCCTTCCTCCATTCCTCTCTCCTCTTCTCCTCACTCCACGTCTCCTCTGTCCATATTCCTCTCATCCAATGTTCCACTCACGTCCTCTCACCTTTCCGACTCCTCCAGCTCCAACTCCATTCCACCAACAACAACATCCTCAGACCACATCCTCTCCCAACGATACCCTCTCACCTTCTCCACCCATCTCACATCTTCTTGCCACCGTTCTCACCGCTCCAGCCGCTCCAGCCTCGGATCGGATGGGATCAGATGGGGAAAAACTCAGGTCGGGATCGGGTTTTAGGTCGCAGGACCCGACATAGGCCATACGGCCCGATGGTAGTCCTCCCGACCCGGCCAGTTCATTGTCTTCCGCATCCCGGCTCCGCAGCCTATCTCCTTGCTTCCAGCCGCGCCGAGACGCTCCAGGCCGTAGAAGGCCGATTCGAACCGCGCCCTGCTCTTCGCCCTGCCGTCAATCACAAGGCTCGCCCCTCATATCTGAGCGGCCCGGAGTGATGGCTGGCATGTCATCTTGCCAGCCCAGCCCTCGGAGATGGTCGACGAGGGCTGGCAACGTCCTCCAAAGGCAGAAACGGCCCCCGGGCTCCCCGCCGCATTTCAAAGCGTGACCTCCATTTCCACGCATGCGCAAACCAATACTTATATGAAGGACTGTGAAATCCTTTGGATTATTTTTAGATACCCCATGACTACTGGAGACCCAAATATGAAAAGGAGGAAGCTATTTAATTAAAAAAGACACCTGAGTGTTATACTAGAAGATTGAACTTGTAAAGGGGATGAAAAGAGGCTTTTGATAACCTCTGGGACTATCTAAATGGAACTGATTGTTTATGGGACAAAGCACCGGGATGAGTGCACTCCTTGAAGGGTACCTTAAGGACTGAATATATAGTTCTTGGATTGCTGGACAAAATTTGAATCTTGAAAAACAGGAATAAGGAATTTATGAATGGAATTTTGAAGAAAGAGCGTTGGTACTTACCTGATATGCCTCTTCTAATAAGGGGGGAGATAGCATCCATGTATGGGTTAATCCTATCCACGCTCTGATTGGATTGAGTCAAATTAATAATTAATTAGCTAGGTATATAACCCCCTTACGGAGATCCCATACCCAGTTTCCGACTCAGTCCAGCTCTGGGACAGTTTGGTAGCAACTCTCTGCTGAAATATCCGTTGACCTGACAGGATCAGAAGTAGGTCTGTTTAGCCTTTGGTCTGACAGGACCCCCCCTGCCTCAGCACTCAGGCCCTGTCCTTTAGCCAATGGCCCAGGCCCACGGCTTTTGTCTCCGTTCTTACCTCCCTCCTCCCTCCTGAGACCTGAGGCCTGCAGCCTCCGCGTAAGCCTCCAGTTCATCGTGCGCTGCTTGCTGTCCAGTAGGGCAGGGGGGCTGGAAGATAAGGCTTCAGGGGGGTCGGGCCGCGTTCACAGCTCCCTGTGAGGCCCTTTCCGGTGTCTTCGGGCCTTCGCCCAGGCTGCACGCTGCTCCGTTGGGCCCAGATCGCTCCCGCGCATGCGCAGTCGCGCTCCAGCCTTATCTGGCTGATCGGAGAAGCCGCAGCGGTTTGACGTTTCGGATTCAGCTGGCGAGCACTCAGAGCTTCGCTGACAGCCGCGAACGAGTTTACAAGCCCCTGGGGAGCCGAGAGAACGATTCTTCGGCACGCTGAGCCCTCGCCTGGTCAGGGGCCTCTGCGGAGAGCGTGCCCACCATTTCCGACCCAAAAGTGACCATCGGGGCCCCTGGGACTGCCATTGCTGACAGGGGGTCCTCGCAGACGAGGTCCAAATTGAAGTCCTCATCCAAAGAGGCGTCCCATTCTGCCTCTAAGAGAAGTAAGGCCAGGAACCCCTCTTCCTCCAGGGCCCCTGACCGCCCCGCGGGGGGCGAGGTCCCAGCCCTGGCCACCACTCAGGCGGCCCCTCAACTGGCAGCGCCCCCTCCCGCGTAGATGGCGGCCCCGCTCCATCTGGAGCTCACTCTGGGCCCATTCAGCCCCATTCGGCCAATTGACACCTCTGGCCCTCCAGCTTCGCTGCCCCTTTGGCAGCCTGGCTGACCCCCCCGCAGCTTGCGATGGCACCACCAGCCTTGGCATCCATGCAGGACTACATTGCGGCTGCTGTCCACCAGGGCATTGAAGCAGGGATCCAGGAACGGGCGCAGAGGGCCTCACTGGGGTCAGTTCTCCTGCTGGAGCTGCAACCACAAGCGGTCCAACGGGCACCACTCCTGTATCCGGCTGACCCCATTCCAGACCCGGCCATTGACTCGGATGAGGGGGATTTTCGCAAGGCTGACCTCTCGGGCGATGAATAGCAGGGGCCCGAGAAGCCCGCCAGTACCGGCCTATTCCCGCAGACCCTGTTCACACCCCTCCTGGCCAAAGCCAAGGTGGCTTCCAGTTTTGGCTCCGAGCCCGTACCCAGTTTACGATGAAGAAAAAGATCACAGACTCATCGGTAGAATAACCAACTCCTTTTATATTGAAAAAGTTTTATTGGTTTTACATTTTTTCTATAGGGTAGGGTAAGGGATACAAAGAAATTTTGAGAGCATTCACGTCAGAGTCGTCGGCCCTTCCGAGACCTCAAAATACACAGTAATAAAATAACAAAAAAAAAACATTTTTCATAACACTACAAGGTAAAAGCAAGTACATATACCTAAATTCTCAATTCCATGCTGTCAGACATTTACAAAAAATCCAGATACAAATATTATGCAAAATTGTTCAGAAAAATCAAGGCAAAGTTATTTTTTCGATCTAAGTCTCTTGGCTATTGTATCTTCTTTTTCTCCTCCCTGGCCCCCAGCGGGCGGGGCCGCGGCCCCCTCCGTCCCCCCTGGATCTTCCCCCAGGGCAGAGGAATGTTTTTTAAGAAAGGCTTCCGCCTCAACAACTGTTTTAATCCTCACTCTTCCTCCTTCCCAGAACACCAGCATCCCTTCAAGTGTCACCCACTTGAACCAAATCCCATGATCAAATAAAATTTTAGACAAGAAGGAAAATTTCCTCCTTGCTTCTCGAATTTTTCTAGGGATCTGCTTCAAGATAGCAACCTCTTTTTGTTGGTAGATTAATGGACTACCTCTCTGCACTTTCAGGATTTCCTCTCTGGTTGACCTTCTAACAAATTTCACATGTATCTCTCTAGGCACTTCATTTATCCTGGCATATGCTGAGTTAATTCTGTAGGCTAGGTCAATGTCCCCCCTGATCTCATCTTTAGGTTTTTGTAAATAGTCTGCTAAAATTGTGCTCATAAGATCAGGGAGGCATTCACCAGATTCCTCAAGAACGTTCTGAAATCTCAAAAAATATGTCATTCTTTCCATATCTATCCTAGACACATGCCCATTTGTTTCCCCAACCTCTTTAATAACATTTTTAATCTCTCCCTTAACCCCCACCAACCCCCCTTCCAATTCTTCAGTCTTCTGTGTGTTTTCCAGCACTTGCTTCCGTGTGTCCAATAGCTCCTTCTTGAAATTGATGTTTTCTGCCCGCTGGGCCTGAATTTCTTTTATCAAAGTTTGTATAACAGTTTCAAGAGAAGCCATCCGTTGTTCTAAACCTGCCAATGCTGTTTCTTGAGCCATGATTAACTGTTAAAGTCAATGCCACCAAAATGGTGTTTTCAGGGTGGGGTTGGTGAGACTAACCGGGAGCCAAAAGTTCTGATCAAGGTTGAAACGTTGTAAAATTCAGGAACCAAGAGAGAGACAATTTTCCAACACAATAGTTATAATAACGAAGGTACTCCAGAAAGGAAATCACAAATCCAGCAAGAGAAAAATTCTTCATCAATATCCAGAGAGAGTCCCAATTGTAAAGAGACGCTGGGAATTTTCCATAGTTGAAATAATCAGGCAGGGACAAAGAAAAGCCACCTTCCACCGCCCATCTCAGAGCCCAGAGGAGAGAGTAGAAAAATAAAAAAAAAATTTATCCAGCCAGACCTAGAAACAATGTTTGCAAGTAGCCGCATACCACTTTTCCTTGTTAGAGACAGTCTAAGATTTCCGCTTTCTCTTCCAGAGAAGCCATTTTAAAGTGCCGCTTAAGTCCGAGGGGGCGTTTTTGAAAACAAACACCCCCCTCCCAGTCCGTTCAGCCTGGCTGGCAGCAAGGAAAAAAAAGTCTTTTTTAAACTCACTCTCCCTCGCAGCTGAAGCCTCGGCAGACCTTCCGATCTCTCCGCTCAGCCCTCTGCATTGAAGTAAATGGCGCCGACAGCCGTTGGCGAAGGGAGAACCCCCCGCAGCATGTTCCTCCTCACCTAGGTCGCGGAGGGGAGCACTCTCCCCACCGCCGTGAGGAAGAACGTCCCCTCCGAGCCGACCCTACGGGAGACCTCCGGTAACCGGAGTGTCTCGCCCCCGTGGGGGGGCAGAAAAGGCAACAAAGCGGCGAGCGAGCGCTAGGCTCGCCCGTCGCTGCTGGAGCCGGAACCGGAAACCAACCAACTCCTTTTAGTAACCAAATTCAGGCAAGAAAAAACAGCCAGCCCCAAGGCCAAAACGTAACACGTAAAACAAGGAGGTCTGATCGAGGAGGAAGAAGGGATGGGCCGGATGCTATCTCCCCCCTTATTATTTATTTATTATTTATTTATTTATTATTCACATTTGTAACTCGCACCCATCTCACCACAAAGGGACTCGGGGCAGCGAACAGAGATTTAAAATAAATATACATAAATACAAAATATTATTAAATAATAACTAAATTAAATCAATACTCTGCTTAAAATAAGTTTAAATTTAAAACCCATAAATTAAAATTTTGATTTGTTATAAAAACAATGGGTGTGGAGTAGATCATGCTAGGCCGGCCAGATGAAAATAATAAGTTTTTAAGTGCCGGTGAAACAAGCGGAGGTCTGTGATGGAACGGAGATCGGGAGGTAGGCCATTCCAGAGGGTAGGACCCACTACAGAGAAGGCCCTTCCCCTGGGAGCCGCCAACCGGCATTGTCTGGTCGATGGCACCTGGAGAAGACCTTCTCCCTGAGAGTGAGTCGGTCGAAGGGATGAATGGGATAGTAGATGGTCTCGAAGGTAGCTAGGTCCCGTGCCATGGAGCACCTTGAATATGGTCATCAAAACCTTGTAACGCACCCGGTAGGTCACAGGTAGCCAGTGCAGCTCACGCAGGAGTGGTGTTATGTGGGAATGTCTTGAGATTCCCATGATCACCCGCGCGGCCGCATTCTGGACCAACTGCAACTTCCGAGTGCATCTCAAGGGGAGCCCCATGTAGAGAGCGTTACAGTAGTCCAGACGAGAAGTCATGAGTGCTTGAGTGACTGTGCGAATGGCCTCCTGGTCCAGTAAGGGGCGCAATTGGCGGACCAGGCGAACCTGGTAAAATGCCCCCCTGGCCATGGCCGCCACCTGATCCTCCAGGGACAACCGGGAATCCAGGACGACTCCTAAATTGCGCACTCTATCCACGGGGGGCAAATTTTCACCCCCCCATGGCCAGCGATGGTGTGAACTGGCTAAACCGGGAAGCCGGGAACCACAGCCACTCGGTCTTGGATGGGTTGAGTTTGAGTTTGTTACTGCCCATCCAGATCCGTACGGCCTCTAAACACCGGAACATCACCTCAACGTCATCGTTGGGGTGGCCTGGGGTAGAGATGTACAACTGGGTATCATCAGCGTACAGATGGTATTCTACCCCAAAACATGGATGATCTCACCCAGCGGCTTCATATACGTGTTGAATAGGAGTGGCGAGAGGACCGACCCCTGCGGTACCCCATATGAGAGGGGCCTAGAAGTCGACCTCTGTCCCCCCGTCAACACGTATTGCGACCGATCAGAGAGGAAGGAGGAGAACCACCGCAAAACAGTGCCACCCACCCCAAACCCCTCTAGTCGGTGCAAAAGGATACCATGGTCGATGGTATCAAAAGCCGCTGAGAGATCTAACAAGACCAGGATAGAGGAACAACCCCTATCCCGGGCCCTCCAGAGATCATCTACCAACGCGACCAATGCCGTCTCGGTGCTATGACTGGCCCGAAAGCCGGACTGGTGTGGGTCTAGATAATCAGTTTCCTCCAGATGGCGAGGAAACTGCTGTGTAAACACACTCTCTACAACCTTTGCTAGAAAGTGAAGGTTGGAGACCGGACGATAATTAGCCAATAATGCTGGGTCCAGGGAAGACTTCTTGAGGAGGGGTCTCACCACCGCCTCTTTCAAGATGGTAGGTAAGAACCCCTCACCCAAAGAAGCGTTCACAATGGCCTGGAGCCAGCCTCGTGTCTCCTCTCAGGATGCCAGTACAAGCCAGGAGGGACAAGGGTCTAATAAACATGTGGTGGCCTTTAGTCTCCTCGCCAACCTGTCCATGTCCTTGGCAGTAACAAAGTCAAAGTCGTCCCATAAAATTTTTATTTTATTTTTATTTTTTTTATTTTATTTTATTAAATTTATATCCCGCCCTTCTCCAAACGGACCCAGGGCGGCGCACAGGAATGTTAAAATACATACAAAACATATAAAATTTAAAAAACTTATTCTAGTAAAACCTGTGCTAAAAACCGAATTAAAATCCCAAATTTAAAAACTGTCTAATGGTCAATACAGGGGGTTACGCTAGGCCGGCTAGATGGAATAAATGTGTCTTCAGACACTTGCGGAAGAGGCGGAGGTCAGAGATGGTGCGGAGTTCAGGGGGTAGGTCGTTCCAGAGGGCTGGCCCAGCCACAGAAATAGTCTCAAGGCCTGCATCGGATACTTTCTCCGGACCACTATCTGTGGAGGGCAACTCGCTCCGAATCTGAGTCATTTTATCCTGCAGATATTCTCCAAATTCCTCGGCTCGGCCCTGCAAGGAGGACTCTTGCAGCCTCTGTTGAAGGAGGGAGTGGGTCACCCCAAACAGGGTCGCCGGGTGGTTCTCTGCGGATGCGATGAGGGTGGCACAATACTCGCGTTTGGCCACCCTCATTGCCACTAAATAAGTCCTCAACTGGGCTCTTACCAGTGTTCGATCAGATTCAGATTGAGGATCTCCACCTACTCTCTAGGCATCTCTTGCGGCGTTTCATCTCCCTCAGCTCCTTGAAAAACCAAGGAGCCCGGGTGGGATGACACCATGTGAGAGGCCGCAAAGGCGCGACGCGGTCTAAGGCCCCCGTGGCCACACTATACCATGCTGCCACTAAGTCCTCAGCCGCGGCACGAGTCAACAATACAGGTATTGGCCCAAGCTCCTTCTGGAACTTTTCAGGGTCCATCAGGCGCCTGGGGCGGAACCATCTGGGTGTCTCTGGCTCCACCTCCCCACGGTGAGGTGAGGCAATTGGAAAGTCCAGCCGAAGGAGAGAGTGATCTGTCCATGACAAGGGTGAGATGACTAAGTCCCCAGTTCCAAGATCACTTCTCCACTGGCCAGAGACGAAAATAAGATCCAGCGTGTGTCCTCCATTGTGAGTGGGGGCCTGAACTAATTGGGTCAGGTCCATGGCCGTCATGGAAGCCATGAACTCCCGAGCTGCCTCAGATGCCTCACCCGCCGATGGCAAGTTAAAGTCCCCCATGACTAGAAGTCTAGGGGTCTCCACTACCATCCCGGCGACCAACTCGAGGAGCTCGGGCAGGGCTGTTGTTACATAATGGGGAGCCAGGTATATAATCAACAAGCCCAACTGCCTCCCTAGGCCCCATTTCACAAAGAGGGACTCACAGCCGGTAGTCTGAGGTACAGTGATCCCCCTCGGCTCTAGACTCTCCTTAATAATAATCGCCACTCCTCCACCCCTGCCTAGGGCCGAAGGCTGATGAAATGCTCGGTATCCCAGTGGGCACATTTCCACGAGAGGTAAACCCCCCTCGGGGCCCAACCAGGTTTCCGTAATTCCCACCAGGTCTGGGTCCCCCTCTGATACTAGGTCATTTATGAGGGGGGCTTTATTTACCACGGACCTGGCATTGCAGAGCATCAGCCTGGGGCTGTGGCTCTGTAAACCTTGACCGCCTAGTCCCCGAGGGGAGCACAGGGGGTTGGGGCAAGCGACCACTTGTAACCAGCGGCCATGATCCCCCAATTTAAGATGGACACCCTGTCTCCCACCGCCCCTACCCCTCCCCAGGACTGTATGGATGGGAAATCCCTCCACAGGAACGACCCCTCCCCCTCCCTCCTCGTTAGACCAATCCTTAATCCTACTCCTAATTTTGTTGGTCGGCCCTATGCCCAGACCCCCTACTGACTGATTAGGCCCTCCCCCCACCCTGGGACCCCTTAAAAGACGAATTAAAAATTTGGACAAAACCCCCCTAAGTTTGCGCTTTGTCCATCTCTCCGGAACTATGTCCTTCTTCGAGATGGGCCCTTGTTAGATTAGAGGGCCATGCCATTAGAAGAGGCATATCAGGTAAGTACCAACGCTCTTTCTCAATAAGGGTGGAGATAGCATCCATGTATGGGACATACCCAAGCCCGCAAACAGCTCCCCACTAGGGAGGGCCAAGATCAGACCTATGAACTAGAAGAAGAAGAACATGCAGACTGCAACACGCCGACCAAAGTCGGCCTCGGACGAAGCGAAAGCATCCAGTTTGTAATGCCGGATGAACAGGGAAGGAGATGTCCATGCTGCAGCCCTGCAGATCTCCTCCAAGGACACCTGAGTAGCCCACGCTGAGGACGTTGCAGCGCTATGAGTGGAATGTGCGGTGACCCCCTGTGGGACCACATTGTCGCAAGCGGCGTATGCTTTCTCGATGCAACGCCGGACCCATCTGCCTACACAGGAGACCGAAACCTTCTTACCTAGAGAACCCAGTAAAAATGAGATAAACAAAGATTCCGAGCAGCGGATGACCGCCGTACGCTCCAGGTAAACCTGCAAGGCCTTTCGGACATCCAGCAAATGCTCCCCTGCACCACAAGATTGCGGCATCCCCGAATGCAGGTAGAACCACCTCCTGGGCACGATGAAACCAGGACCCTACTTTGAGAACAAAGGCCGGATCAAGGCGTAAAACCACTCTGTCAGGATAAAAACGACACAGGTCCTCCCTGACCGAAAGTGCCTGTAGTTCCGAAATCCGCCTCGCGGAAGTGATGGCTACCAGAAAAACCACCTTCCACGAGAGGAACTGCCAGGAAACTTCCTCCAATGGCTCGAAAGGTGGTTTGGTCAGAGCACCCAGGACTTTAGACAGATCCCAGGTAGGATACCTGTGCACCGGGGGAGGCCGCAGATTCGTGGTGCCCTTTAAGAACCTACGGACAGTGGGGTGTTGTGAAAGGGAAGTCCCCACACCCACCGTGAGAACAGACCCCAGGGCCACCACCTGTCTCTTGATGGTATTGGGCGACAGCCCTCTGTCCAGGCCATCCTGCAGAAAATCCAGAACATGTGGAACGGACGCGACCTCGGGAACCACCTGGGCCTTAGCGCACCAGGTGCAGAAAATCTTCCACGTCGCGTTATAGATACGCGTAGTGGAAGCCCTCCTGGATGCCTGAATGGTTGTAATGACAATGTCTGAAAAAGCACCATCCCTCAGCGCGAGCCATTCAACTTCCAGGCGACCAACTGGAACCACCCTGCTTCCGGATGCGTCAGGGACCCCTGCATCAGGCAGATTCTGTGCGGCAGTATTCTCCACGGGTCTGTCTCCGACAGAGATAGGAGGTCCGCAAACCATGGCCTCCTCGGCCAGTACGGTGCTATCACGACCACCTGCGCTCACAAGCACACTATCCGGTAGATGACCCTAGGCAGAAGAGGGGTAGGGGGGAAAGCGTACAAAAGACCTTCAGGCCAAGGAGCTCTAAGAGCATCCACCCCCTCAGCGCCTTCCGACTGGAACCTGGAGAAAAACCTCGGAAGCTGCGCATTCTCCGGAGAGGCAAACAGGTCCACCAGGGGCATGCCGAACCGATGACAGATCTCCTGGAAAATAGAGGGGTGCAAACACCATTCAGCATGGTCAATCTGGACCCTACTAAGCCAATCCGCCCTAGTGTTATCAACCCCGGAGATATGGTCAGACACGATGGACTGCAGATTATCTTCCGCCCAGGAGACCAAAAGTTCCGCCTCCGCCCTAAGAGCCCTGGACCTGGTACCCCCCTGGCGGTTGATGTGGGCCTTGGCCGTGATGTTATCGGTCAAAACCAGGACATGGTGGCCTGAGACAACCTCCGCAAACTCCAGGAGGCTTAGCCTGATAGCCCTCAATTCCAACAGGTTAATGGGAAGAACAGCCTCCTCCCTGGACCACAGCCCCTGGGTCACCCTGTCCCCCATATGGGCTCACCAGCCCAACAGGCTGGCATCCATGGTGATGGCCACCTGGTCAGTGACCCGGAACTGGCAACCCCGCCTCAAGGTGGGCGACTTCCACCAACCCAAGGACCTCCTTACAACCGGGGGCAACGATACCCGCATACAGGAATGAGCAACCTTTGTCCGTTGGAACGGGAGGAGGAACCACTGGAGGTCACTGGAGTGTAGACGAGCCCATGGGATGATGGAGATGGCAGAGATCATCTTACCCAGGAGCTTTGACAAATCGGCCAATGTGGGTCTGGGCTCCGCCTCAACCAGCCTTACCAACTGGACAATGCTGCTCGCCCGTTCCTCAGAAAGGTAAACCTGACCCGCCACCGAGTCAATCCAGGCCCCCAGATGTAGGATCCTGGTGGAGGGGAGGAAGTTGCTCTTGGCGCGGTTTATGGAGAAACTGTGAGCCTCCAGGACTCCCACAGTGGTTGCTAGGTTCCCCAATGCCGCCTCCCGTGAAACTGACTGAACCAAAATGTCATCCAGGTATAGCTGTACCCGGACGGGGATTGCATGAAGATGTGCAGCCAACGCAGCCATGACTTTAGTAAACACATAGGGCGCGGATGAAAGGCCAAATGGCAACGCCGTGTATTGATAATGATTTGAACCAAAACAAAAACGCAAATACTGCTGGTGATCAATTAACACAGGTACATGTAAATATGTGCCCATTAAGTCAATAAAACAGAGGAAACCCCCAATACGAACTCCTTCCAGTATGGAAAAAAGGGAATGCATTTTAAAATGCTTGTAACGAACATAAACATTCAATCTTTTAAGGTCGAGTATGGCTCGCCAATCCCCAGAGGGTTTTGGGATAACGAACAAGCGGGAGTAAAAACCAAGGCCAACATGGCCAGGAGGGACGGGGCAAATAGCCCCAATGTCCAGGAGGTGCTGGATGGCCATGACCATCAAACCTTTCCTGTCAGGGTCGGTGGGCATATGGCAGGGGACAAAGGAGGGAGGTGGGGGGAGACAAAGTCCAAGGTCAGGCCATCCCTGACCGTAGTTAGCACCCAGGAGTCAGGGGTCATGGCCTTCCACTGGGCAGCAAACAGGCGAAGCCTGCCCCCGATGGGAGGAACCCCCTGACACAGCTCAGGATCTACGGAAGGGACGGCCTCCACCTCCTCAAAAGGGCCGCCTGGCACCCCCGCCCCTCTGCTGCCCATAGTGATGCTGCTGAGGGCGATATTGTTGGTTCTGGCCCTGGGGCCGAAAACCCTGAGATGGGTAGTTAGGCCGGAAGGAGCCCCTGTAATCCTGGCCCCTGCTACGGCAAGGATATGGTGCAGGCCGTGAGGCGGCGCGCCTTGGGTTGGAGGGCAAAGTTTTCTTTTTATCCTTATCCTCTACCAGGAGGGGATTGAGGGCATCACCAAAAAGCTTCTTGCCAGTGTAGGGGGCCGAGGCCAGCTTCCATTTGTGTTTTAGTTCGGCCTGCCACTGACGGAGCCACAGGAGATGGCGGGAGGCCACAGAAGAAGCTAAGGCCCATGAAGCAAAGCGGGTGGCACTCAGGGTAGCGTCCGCGGAGAACTGTACTGCCGCCACGACCTTATTGAGGTCCTGGTGGGCCCGGGTGTCTGCCACTGGGATTCTTTCCTGCAATTGCTGGAGTCAGTGCAGGCTCGACCGGGTAAAAAAGGAAGCGGCCGTGGAAGCTTTCAGGGACCAAACGGAGGCCTGATGAATCTTGTGGAGCACCCTGTTGGCCTTCCGGTCTTCCAGTTTAAGGAGGTCTTCCTGGCCCCCGGTAAGGGTGGTGGCCGAATACAGTGCTGCAATGGGGGTATCCACCTTCGGCCACGCCAGAGCCATATCCAGCAGTGGTTCCACGTTAAAGAACCACCTCTCGATCCCGGACAGTCCCGGACCTGCCGTGGGGGTGGCCCATTGGCACCGAATGGTGTCAACGAACACCTGGAGAGTTGGGATGGCTTCCGTCTCCACGGTGGGCTCCGAGTACCAAGACCTGGGCGTTTGGGCGGCCGGGATGGTAGGAGCTGGGGGCAGCTCGGAGCCAAACCTGGAAGCCACTGTGGCTTTGGCCAGGAGGGGTGTGAACAGGGCCTGCGGGAATAGGCCGGTACTGGCGGGCTTCTCGGGCCCAGGTGGCTTCAGGGCGGAGGCCCGCGGCCGTAGGCGTAAAAGTGGCCTCAGCCACGTGGGATGCAGGACGGACCGCATTGCTGCCCCCAGGCCAGAGGTGTCAATTGGCCGAATGGGGCTGAATGGGCCCGGAGTGAGCTCCAGATGGAGCGGGGCCGCCATCTACGCGGGAGGGGGCGCTGCCAGTTGAGGGGCCGCCTGAGTGGTGGCCAGGGCTGGGACCTCGCCCCCCGCGGGGGGTCAGGGGCCCTGGAGGAAGAGGGGTTCCTGGCCTTACTTCCCTTAAAGGCAGAATGGGACGCCTCTTTGGATGAGGGGCGGGGCACCCCTTTTTTGGGGGGTCCCTCCATAAAACTGGCTTGCCTGGGCTGGTTTATCCTGGCGGCAGCTGGGAAACGGCCCTTGTCTTCGGTTTAGGCGAAGGAAGACATGCTGCGGGGGGAGTTTCCCTTCGCCAATGGAGGACGGTAACGATCAGCAAAATTTAAAAAGAACTGAGCGTCGGGTCGGAAGGCTCCCTGGGGCTTTGGCAGCGAGGTGAAGAGTGAGTGATTTACAACATTATTTATGCTGGCAGCCTGGATTGAAAGAACGTAGAGGGGGGTGTTTGTTGGTTAAACCCCCCCTCGGATTTAAAGCGGCGTTCCGAAATGGCTCCTTGTTGCAAGGAAGCGGATACTTTGTTTCCGGACTGCATTGAAATAAGCAAAAGTGATCTGCGGTTTATTTTATTTTCTTACAATGTATCTAAGTCTGGCTGGCTTGATACAATTTTTCTTGGGTTATTTTCTCCTCCTGGCTCCCAGGCAGGGCGGTGGAGGAAGGTTCCCTTTGTTCCTGAATGACTATTTTTACCTTTGGAAAATTACCAACATCTTTTCGTGAAATGGACTCTCTCTCTCTACTAATGAAGAAATTTCTGGACTAATTGTTTCCTTCCCTGAGTGCCTTCTCTGTTAAAGTTTTTGATTGTGAAAAGTGTTTCTCTGCTGGGTCTTGAATTCTTTTACAACTTTCACCTGAACTGTTTTGCTCCTGATTTGCCTCAATGGCCCCACCCCCAAAACGCCATCTTAGTGACACTGACTTTAACAGCTTACCATGGCATCAAAATTAGAATTGGCAGGATTGGAACAAAGAATGTCATCTTTGGAATCGGTGTTACAAGTTTTGGTGCAGGAAATTAAAGCTTTGAGAGCTGATAATAAAAGTTTTAAGGAGGACCTTCTGGAAACACGGAAACAAGTGTTGGAGAATTCACAGAAGACTGAGGAGCTGGAAGGGGGGCTGGCTGGGGCAAAGGGAGAACTTAAAAATGTCAACATTGAAATTGCAGATTTGTCTGGTCATATGTCTAGGATGGATTTTGAAAGGATGTCATATTTTTTAAGATTTCAGAATATTTCTGAAGAATCTGGTGAATACCTTCCTGATCTCATGAGCACAATTTTAGCAGAATATTTACAGAAACCTAAAGATGAGATCAGGGGGGATATTGACCTAGTCTACAGAATAAATTCGGCATATGCCAGGATAAATGAAGTACCCAGAGAGATACATATTAAATTTGTTAGAAGGTCAACCAGAGAGGGAATTTTGAAGGCGCAGAGAGGGGGGCCGTTAATTTACCAACAAAAGGAAGTCACCATCTTGAAGCAGATCCCAAAAAAGATTAGGGAGGGGAGAAGGAGGTATTCCTTCTTATCCAGAAAATTGTTTGACCACGGGATCTGGTTCAAGTGGGTGATGCCGGAAGGGATGTTGGTGTTCTGGGATGAAGGAAGAGTGAGGATTAAAACAGTTGCTGAGGCGGAAGCCTTTCTTAAAAAACATTCCTCTATCCTGGGGGAAGATCCAGGGGGGACGGAGGGGGCCACGGCCCCGCCCGCTGGGGGCCAGGGAGGAGAAAAAGAAGATACAATTGCCAAGAGACTTAGATCGAAAAAATAACTTTTCTTTTCTTTTATTATTATTATTAATATTGCTTAACCTTATGTCTGGATGTTTGTACATGACTGCTAGCATAGAATGGAGAATTTAGGAATTTTGTACTTATTTTCACCTTGTAGTACTTTTGGAAAAATGTTTTTTTTAATGTTTTATTATGAAGCCCTAGAAGGGTGTCAGCCTTCGCTTCTGGTTTCTCTTTATGCTGCTTGGCTGCCATGGAAACGGGGAGGGTGGGGCGCTGGGGTTTCAATTATGAAAGCTGGTGGAAGATTGGTGGAAGATGTTGCCGGCCGGTGTTATCTTTGGTCTAACGGTCTCACATTCCATGCTGGTGATGACCTGTCCACCTGATGTCGGAGAAGAAAGTACATTGGACAATGCTAGGGGGGGGTTAGGGCTATTGGGGTGGGCTTAAGCCTTAATACTCATTGTTCGCGCCTAAACTAGTTACTTCTTGCTTCACTTTGGTCTGTTAATCTTTGGTATTCAGTAAAAGTAACCTTATTCATTCCAAACAATGTTTAAGTGTGGTCTTTCTTGAGTACTTTAAGAAACGGATCTTGACAAAGGGCCAATGATCCCGACGTGAAAGTTCTAATATGTTTCTGTATCCCTTACCCTACCCTTTTCGAAAATTGTAAAAACCAATAAAACTTTTTCAATATAAAAAAAAAATAGGAAGGGGTACATACATTTTAAATCATAAGTTCCATAATCAAAAGTAAAATTTCATACATTCAATTACTTTGTTTCTATTAACATCAATACAGGAATTACCATAGATAAAAAAAGAACAAAAAAGTTATTTTTGTGATCTGAGCCTTTTTGCTATTGTTTCTTTCTCCTCCTCCCCTCCAGTAGGCGGAGCCGTGGCCCCTCCCGTTCCCATATCATCATCGTCCAGGATTGAGGAATGTTTTTTAAGAAAATTCTCTGCCTCTTCCACTGTTTTCATTCTAACTCTTCCTCCCTCCCAGAATACCAACATCCCTTCTGGCATCAACCACCTGAACCACACCCCCTTTTTATATAATTTTTTCGATAAGAAGGAATATTTCCTTCTTAAATCTCGTATTTTTTTAGGGATCTGCTTCAGTATGGCCACCTCTTTTTGCTGATATATTAAAGGTCCCACTCTTTGCGCTCTCAGTATCTCATCCCTTGTTGACTTTCTTATAAATTTAATATGTATCTCTCTGGGTACATCATTTATTCTGGCATATGCTGAATTAATTCTATAAATCAAATCAATGTCTCCCCAAATAAGTTCCTTATTTTTCTTAGTATAATCCACTAAAATTGTAACCATTAATTCTTTTAAATTTTCATTATCTGCTTCTGCAACATTCTGAAACCTTAAAAAGAAAGACATACGTTCAAAATCAAGTCTAGACATCTGGCCAGTAATATCTGTAATTTCCTTCTTAAAATCTTTTATCTCTTCCCCCATTCCAACTGCCACCACCTCCAGCCCCTCAATTTTTTGCTTATTATTTGTTATTTCTCTTTGTGCCTCCAAAAGTTCCAGTCTTGTACTTAAATTGTCTTTCTGGATTTGTTGTATTTCATTCATTATTTTTTGAAACATCTCCTCTGTAGTTGTTGGCTTAGGATCCTCTGCTTCTGTTTCCCTCTGAAGTAAAGCTGTAATTTTTGGTTGTGAGGTTGGACTGGGCTTTGTAGATGTTGGAGCAGAACTTGATTTCCCAAAAGGAGGCTTTCTCGATGCCATAATTAAATGTTTAGATGTTAATGTAAAAAAAAGAAGGAAAAAAATGGCGCTGTGGGGCGGGCAGTCCGTGAAGTCCGAGACAAAAGCAATGGTAGTTGAAATTAAGCTTGCAATTTCCAGAGAGAAAAGTGAAATATAATTTTCCAAACAAGAACAGAAGGCTTCATGTCGGATGAGAGTACCGAAAGTCACTAGAGGAAGTCTTTTTATATTTATTTTGAATTTAATCTCATTTAGTTTGTTAAAGTGGAGGAATGCTTGTTTTCAAAAGAAAAAGTTCCATCTGGGAACAAAGAAACGCCATCTTTCCGCCTTGCTGGCAGCGGTGAAGAAAGTAAAAGTTTCAAAACAGTCTATTTTAAATGTAGCAAGGCTCAGGATACATTGTTTAACAGCAATTCCTTATTTGGCAATACATTTCCTTTTTCAATTAATCCATTGGATGTCACTTTCACTCTCTCCACTTCGCGGGACTAATTCTCTAGTGCCGCTTTTATTTCCAGGGGGGTTGTTTCTCCCAACTCCCCCCTATTTCTCTCTTTCAAAGGTTGAATGTAGAAATTTCAAAAAGTCACTCACATTACTATTTCTTCTGATCCGGAGCCTCAGCGCAGCCATTCAGCCCCGGTATTTCAGCTCGTTGAAAAAAATCCTCCATGGTTCCAGCTCCTTCAGCGAAAGGGAAGCACTCCCCCTGCACTCCATTCCTTGGCTCCTGGGGTGAAGCGGGAACAGCCCCCCTGACCGCCGTCGAAGTGGGGGCCTCACCGCAAGCCGTCCTTATGGGGGGGACTCTTCATGTCCCCCCCTGCACCCGAAGGCGCCCACTAAGGAAACACAGCGGCGAATGTGTGGAATACACGTCTGTCCACGTCCAAAGCCGGAAGCGATCTCCGGGTGGCGGTTGTTATTAAGGAGAGTCTTGAGCCGAGGGAGACAACCGTGCCGCAGACAGCCGGTTGTGAGTCCCTGTCAGGGCCCCTTTCTTCGAATACTCAAGAAAGACCACACTTACGCATTGTTTGGAATGTATAAGGCTACTTTTACTGAATACAGAAGATCAAGGGACCATGGTGAAGCAGGAAGTAACTAGTTTAGGCGCGAAGAATGATTATTAAAGCTTAAGCCCACCTCAATAGCCCTAACCCCCCCCCCAGCAGTGTCCAATGCACTTTCGTCTCCGACATCAGGTGGGCAGTTCGTCCAACACCATCATCAGCATGGAATGTGAGACCGTTAAGCCACAGATAACACCGGCCGGTAACATCTTCCACCAATCTTCCACCAGCTCACATAATTAACCCCTATAGCCCCACCCTCCCCGTTTCCATGGCAGCCAAGCAGCATAGGGAGAAACGAAGAGCGAAGGCTGACATCCGGACCTCCTCCAGTAGTAGGCAGGACCTCCGGACCTCCTTCAGAAGTTGAGAAGTTATTACTGTGAAACAGACAAGAAAAGACAAAACAACATAGAAGAGAGAGGGAAGGGGTTATGGTTTGTGTGGATATTTGGCATAAAACTGGCGCACAAGCTTCGGGGCTCTGAGATGTTCTTTATCCACCCATTCATTGTGAGAAGGAGGAAAGTCTTTCCACATCACTAGAAATTGAGTCTTATTCCTATGGACCCTGGAGTCCAAGATGTCATGAACTTCATAGTGCTGGTGACCGTCTACCATCAGTGGCGCAGGTGCATCAGGATGAGGTTTGCGAAGATGCGAAGTGCGTTCAGGCTTTAACAGGTGAACATGGAACACTGGGTATAAGCGACGGTAGGTGTTAGGTAGATCCAAACGAACGGAAACCGAACTGATTACTTTAGTAATAGTGAATGGGCCAACAAACGTAGGGCCCAATTTCTTGCATTTTTGCGGGCTGTCCAAATGTTTAGTAGAGACGAATACTCTATCACCAACCTTGTAAGCCGGAGGAGCCGGTCGCTTTTTATCAGCATATAACTTATGCGATTGATGTGCATCATCCAAAGTTTTCTTTATTACAGGCCACACTGAAGACAATTTAGTGGACCAATCAGCTAGGGAGGGAATAGCAGGCGCCTCGTGAGGCAACTCGGGTATGGGCACAAAGTCTTGACCACAGATGATTTTAAAAGGGGTCATATTTGTACTTGAATGAACAGTTATTATAAGCCACTTCGGCATGTATCAGAAGGTCAGCCCAGTCGTCCTGCTGAAAATTTATGAAACAACCTAGGTATTGTTCCAAAACAGAATTGGCCCTCTCACAAGCACCGTTCGTCTGCGGATGGTAGGAGGAGCTTAAGCCCTGGGAGGAGCCTATCAACTTTAAAAATTCCTTCCAAAATTTCGAAGTAAATTGAGTACCTCTATCTGAAATGATACGCTTAGGAACTCCGTGGAAACGATAAATATGATTCAGGAACAACTTAGCCAATGATTTGGAAGATGGAATTTTGGAACAAGGTACAAAGTGGACTTGCTTGGAGAAAAGATCTGTAACCACCCAAATGACAGTATAACCCTGGCTGCTTGGAAGATCAACAATAAAGTCCATCGGAATTTCCTTCCAAGGAGCCTCCGGCTCCGCCACAGATTGGAGGAGGCCCTGTGGTTTTCCTGGTGAACGTTTCGAAGCCGCACAAATAGGACAACTAGCGATATAGGATTCAACGTCTCTCTTGAGGGAAGGCCACCAAAACTGGCGTTTAACAAGATGTATAGTCTTAACGAATCCGAAGTGTCCGGCCAATCGTGAGTCGTGTGACTGTTGCAACACAAAAGGCCGTATGGTGGCAGGGACATAAATTTTCGAACCAATCCAAGGTAGATCGTCCCTGACAGTGCAGTCACCGGAATGTGCAGAATACCATTCATCAGTAAGTAGTTCTGACTTAATCTTAGCAATCAGTTCAACGGGTGGGTCAGCTTGGACAGCGGACTGACCCCTGGTCGAAACAGGAGAGGCTATTAGTGTAAGAGGCATTACTGGTTGCACAACTGTAAGTTTCGAAACGTCATATTGGGGTAGTCTTGAGAGTGCATCAGCCATGAAATTTTTTCCTCCAGGAATATATTTGAGACTGAAGTTGAAACGATTGAAGTAATGTGCCCAACGTAGTTGTTTAGGGGACAATTTACGGGATGAAGTGAGAGCTTCAAGGTTCTTATGGTCTGTCCAAACCTCAAATGGATGAGGGGCTCCTTCAAGAAAATGACGCCAAGTCATGAGGGCCCAATAGACAGCAAATGCTTCCTTCTCCCAAATAGCCCATCTGCGTTCGGTGTTGGACAATTTACGAGAGGTGTAAGCACATGGTTGCAGCTGGCCCTGTTGGTTGAACTGCAGTAGGACAGCTCCCACGACGACATCGCTGGCATCAGCTTGAACAACGAACGGGGAGTCGACGTCAGGATGCTTTAGGACAGGCTCAGCCGCAAACAAACGTTTAAGCTTCTCAAAAGCGGCGTGGCATTCCATGGTCCAGTTCAGAGGAGCTCCCGGTCGAGGTTTGCCCTCACCCTTCGTTTTGAGCAGATTTGTGATGGGTAACGCAATGCTAGTGAACGATGGAATAAATTGGCGGTAAAAGTTGGCGAAACCCAAAAAACTTTGCAGTTGTTTATGAGTGCGGGGGGGCACCCACTCCATGACAGCCTTTACCTTTGCAGGATCCATTTCGATTCCCTCCGACGAAATGCGATAGCCTAAGTAGTCAATCTTCTCCTGGTGAAATTCACATTTTGACAACTTAGCATAAAGTTCAGCAGCACGTAGTTTTTGTAACACGGAACGGACAAGTTTAATATGTTCTTCACGTGTTTGCGTGTACACGACTATGTCATCAAGATAGACGATCACCCCCTTATACAGGTGGTCGTGGAGAACTTCATTGATCAGTTGCATAAAAACAGAAGGAGCTCCCTGAAGACCAAAAGGTAGAACTTTAAACTGGAAACACCCTAGTGGGCAGTTGAAAGCTGTTTTCCATTCGTCACTCTCTTTAATTCTTACTCTATAGTAAGCTTCCCTTAAATCAAGCTTAGTAAAATTTTTGCCTGTAGTTAGATGAGCTAGCATGTCTTTCATAAGTGGGAGAGGGTAGACATTGTGCTCGCAAATGGCATTCAGATAAGAGTAGTTTTGAACCAAATGGAGAGTGCCATCCTTCTTCATTCTAAACATCACCGGTGCAGCCACACGTGGACTGGCAGGCTCAATGAAGCCTCGGTTTAGATTCTTATCAATGAATTTACGTAGCTCATCCATTTCCCATGGTGTCATAGAGTAAAGGCGAGGTTTAGGTAGTTTTACACCTGGGAGAAAATCGATCGAGCAATCAGTGGCCCGATGAGGAGGGAGAGAATCACAAGACCTTTCGCTAAAAGTGTCTTTAAGATCCCAGTATTCTTTAGGAATCTTGTCTTCCCCAGGAATGGTTTCACTTGTAGGGAGGGCTAAAGTGGAACCTGCAGGCTCCTTAATTGGAGTTAGATCAAGGGGCGTCCCATCATCGTGATTTGAGATTGCAGAGATATGTTCCGGTAGGAATAAAGGGATTCGCACCAATCCTTCCTTCCAGTTAATTAGGGGATTCCATTTACGTAGCCAGTTAACCCCTAAGATAACAGCATTATCCGCAATAGGTGTCACAATAAAATTAATGGTTTCATTATGAGTATCACCAATAGAAAGCTGAAGGGGTTCAGTAACATAAGATGCGGGAGTTCCCCCTGCTACAGAGCCATCCATTTGGCAGAATGCGATAGGCACCTTTAAATTTTTTAATTGGAAACGCATGGTCTGAACAAGTTCATGACTGATTAGACAACGGGAACAGCCTGAGTCAATTAGAGCTTGTACATTGCAATTACGGCCGCTAGATGGAGCTAAAAGCCTTAAAGGAATATAAAGGGGCCCAGAGCGGGGACTTACCCAATTTTCGTCAGAGGAGGCGGGGTCCCCCTCCAAATCATCAGGCTGTGGATTACGTTGATCACCAGAGAGGTCCAGCGGCTCCATTCCACTCATTGTTTTAGTAGGCTTTCTAGCTTCAGTAGAAGAATGTGGGCGTGGTGACCGTTTTGATCTGCAGTTGTTAGCCCAGTGCCCCTCCTTCCCACAGCGAAAACAACTGCCAGGATGTGCTGAAGTTGATCTACGTCCTCCCATTTGCTTGTGGGAATCTCTATCTGTGGCTTGGGGCCTGGGGCTCTCAAAAGGCTTCATTTTTTCAAAATGAGCTGGAGTATGGAAGTGGGCCTGATCCAGCTGCACATCCCCGGCCAGCAGAAACCAATCATCTAAGGTATCAGGACGATATCTATTCATGCATGTTTGATAAATATCTTTGTTCAGCTCTTCTGTATAAACATCCATTAACGCTCTGTCACTCCACCCTACCATATAAACAGAAAGTTCTTGAAAAATCTGTGTGTATTCCTGCACAGACATATCCCCCTGGCGCAGGTCTCTCATCCTGATTCTAGCTTTTCTCTCAATTCGGGGGTCTTCAAAACGTCTCCTAAGAGCAGTCATAAAACTTTCAAAGTCCCGCAACAAGGGTGAGTGACTATTATGCAGAGAAACCAGCCATCTGGCAGCCTTGTTTTCCAGAGCCAAGGAGACAATCCTAATCTTAACGTCGTCTTCAAAATCATCTGCATACTGTTTAACAAAATTACTAACATGAAGCAGAAAAAGTCCTAAGTCATCAGGATTACAATCAAACTTAATGCCCAAGGGAGGGAGTTTAGCAGGTCGGCGAGGGGTTGGGGGGCGAATTCCTCCCTGTGAATCTCTTTGGGTTTGTGCAGGAGGGGGAGGGGTTGTTCCTCTGGTTTCTTGGGCAGCAGCTGTTTCTGTTTCTTTTAACTGTTCGCTTTCCAGAAAGTGCCCTCCCCCACAGATTTTATCCAGGGTTTCCCTCTTGTCGGATGCCTGACGAAGTAAGTCATCGGCCATCTGCCTTAAATCCTTTTCTTCCCTTAGGAGTTCTGATATGGATGGGGGGGCGGCGGCATCTGGTGGTGGTAACCCCCGAGCCTATGTCTCCTGTCATCCCACCCCTTCTGACCAGCGATGCGGTTTAGATGATTCTTCGGCCTTCGGGTCTAAATTTAGGCTTGCTAAAAAGTCCAGTACTGACCTCGAATCATCCTTTTGAGCTGCGATATTGGATGCGGCCTCTCCCATGCTCGGGCCCGGCAACTCCTCTTTGGCAGATTCTGACATCAGGTTATGATTTGTAGTGACTTCCTGCTTAATGTCAGGGCCCCTTTCTTCGAATACTCAAGAAAGACCACACTTACGCATTGTTTGGAATGTATAAGGCTACTTTTACTGAATACAGAAGATCAAGGGACCATGGTGAAGCAGGAAGTAACTAGTTTAGGCGCGAAGAATGATTATTAAAGCTTAAGCCCACCCCAATAGCCCTAACCCCCCCCCAGCAGTGTCCAATGCACTTTCGTCTCCGACATCAGGTGGGCAGTTCGTCCAACACCATCATCAGCATGGAATGTGAGACCGGTAACATCTTCCACCAATCTTCCACCAGCTCACATAATTAACCCCTATAGCCCCACCCTCCCCGTTTCCATGGCAGCCAAGCAGCATAGGGAGAAACGAAGAGCGAAGGCTGACAGTCCCTCTGTGTGAAGTGGGGTCATGGGAGGCAGCTGGGTTTGCTGATTGTGTACCTGGCTCCCCGCTACGTATCAGCAGCCCTACCCAAGCTCCTCGATGTGATCGCTGAGGTGGCGGTTGATACCCCCAGGCTTTTAGTCATGGGGGATTTCAACCTGCTATCGGTAGGCAAAACATCTGAGGTGGTCCTGGAGTTCATGGCCTCCATGATGGCCATGGACCTGACCCAAGTAATTCATGGCACCACGCACACCAGGGGACACACACTGGACCTAGTTTTTGCCTCCAGCCAGTGGACGACTGTTCTTGGATTAGGGGAATTAGTCATCGAACCCCTGTCATAGTCAGATCACTCTCTCCTCCGGCTTGACTTTCCAACCACTGAACCCCACCGCGGGGAGGCGGAACCAGAAGTGCCAAGATGGTTCAACTCCAGGTGCCTGATGGACCCAGAGAGGTTCCAGACGGAGCTTGGGCAAATACCTGAATCCCTGACCTGCGACTCGACTGAGGACCTAGTGGTCGCCTGGAATAATGCGGCCACGGGGCCCTGGACCAGGTCGTGCCTCTGCGGCCTCTCACTCGGTGTCAATCTACCTTAGCGCCTTGGTTTTCTGAGGAGCTGAGGGAAGTGAAACGCCAAAAGAGACACCTAGAGAGCGTCTGGAGGTCCACTCGCTCCGAATCTGACCGGACATGGGCAAGGTCGCATTTGCGGACATACCTTGTGGCGATAAGAGCGGCGAAGCAGGATCATCTCACCGCTCTCATCACATCCGTAGATAACTGCCCTGCTGCCCTGTTCAGAGTAACCCGCTCCCTCCTTCACCAGAGGCCGCGGGAAGCTCCTTTGCAGGGTCGTGCAGAGGAATTTGGATGTTACCTGCAGGATAAAATCGTTCAGATCAGGGGCGAGTTAGCCTCCAATTGAGTTAGTCCAGACGGGATGACAGAGACAGGTCTTGAGACCATTGTTTGGGCTGAGTTTGATCCTGTGACTCCTGATGGCATGGACAGGATACTGGGGCAGCTGAATGCCACATGTTTATTGGACCCGTGTCGCTCCTGGCTTGTACTGGCCTCCCGGGAGGTCACACGAGGCTGGCTCCAGGGGATCGTTAACACTTCTTTGAGTGAGGGGTTCTTGTCGACCATCTTGAAAGAGGTGGTGGTGAAACCCCTCCTCAAGAAGCCTTCCCTGGACCCAGCTGTGTTATCCAATTATCGTCCGGTCTCCAACCTTCGCTTTTTGGCGAAGGTTGTTGAGAGTGTGGTGGCACAACAGTTCCCCCAGCACCTGGAGGAAACTGTCAATCTAGACTCGCGCCAGTCCAGCTTCTGACCTGGGTACAGCACGGAGATGGCATTGGTCGCGTTGGTAGATGATCTCTGGATGGCTCGGTATAGAGGTTTTTCCTCTATCCTGGTCCTGTTAGATCTCTCAGCGGCTTTCAATACCATCAACCATGGTATCCTATTGCACCGGCGGGGGGGGGGGTTGGGGTTGGGAGGCACTGAATTACGGTGGTTCTCCTCCTACCTCTCCGACCCATTGCAATTTGTGTTGGCAGGAGGGCAGAGGTCGGCATCGAGGCCCCTTATGTGCGGGGTGCCTCAGGGGTCGGTCCTCTCGCCCCTCCTGTTCAACATCTACATGAAGCCGCTGGGAGAGATCATCTGTGATTTTGGGGTAGAGTTCCATCAGTACGCTGATGACACCCAGCTGTACATCTCTACCCCTAACCACCCCAATGATGCCGTCGAAGTGATGTCCCGGTGTTTGGAGGCCGGGCAAGTCTGGATGGGGAGGAACAGGCTCCGACTCAACCCGTCCAAGACCGAGTGGCTGTGGTTTCCGGCGCCCTGACATAACCAGTTGATTCCATCTCTGGCTATCGGGGGCGAGTCATTAGCTCCCGCAGAGAGGGCCCGCAACTTGGATGTCCTCCTGGACTCTCGGCTGTCTTTGGATGACCACTTGACAGCCATAGCCAGAGGGGCCTTCTATCAGGTCTACCTGATACGCCAGTTGCACCCCTTTCTAGATCGTGATGCCCTACGCACGGTCACTCAGACTCTCATCATTTCCTGCCTGGACTACTGTAACGCTCTCTACATGGGGCTCCCCTTGAGGTGCACCCGAAAGCTCCAGTTAGTGCGGGGGATTTTGGGAGTCTCAAGACACTCCCATGTAACACCTCTCTTGTGCAAGCTGCACTGGCTGCCGGTGGCCTTCCGGGTGCATTTCAAGGTCTTAGTGACCATCTTCAAAGCGCTCCATGGCATGGGACCTGGTTACTTGCAGGACCGCCTCCTACCACATACCTCCATTCGACCGCTCCCACAGGGAGGGCCTCCTTAGGGTGCTGTCCGCCTGACAATGCCGGCTGGCGACTCCCAGGGGAAGAGCCTTCTCTGTGGCAGGCCCCTCCCTCTGGAACAACCTGCCCCCCGACCTCCGTACAATCACGGACCTTCGCCTCTTTCATTGGGCATTAAAAACATACTTCTTTCATGCGGCCGGCCTGGCATAGCTGTTTTATGGTTGATTTTAGTTGGGTTTTAATTATGTTTTTAGCACGGGTCCAAATTTTATTTAATTCAGTTTTAACTACTTGATTGTCTATATATTTTTATATTTTTATTGTTCCTGTGCACCGCCCTGAGTCCCGTCTGGGAGAGAGGGCAGTATAGAAATACAATAAAGATTAAAGATTAAAGATATAATAAAATATAAGTAATAAGATAAAACAAGGAATAATTGAATGATGAATAATTATGTCAGCTTTATAATAATAATAATAATAATAATAATAATAATAATAATAATAATAATAATAATAATAATGTTAATTTATAGCCCGCTCTCTCTCCCTGAAGGGACTCGAGGCGGGGCACAGGGAATTTAAAATACATATAAAATCACAGACATAGTACAAAGGAATTATCAGATTTGGGTTTTCCCAGATGTGCCTGTATACCTACTCTAATAAATGGGAGATTGAGAAAATGCCTGTCCTGGAGTTTCATTGGAGTTGGGGTTTTCAGAAATGCTGACATTAATCTGAATCTCTAAATATTCATACATCTCCTCAAAAGGTGGCTGTCCAGGGTGCTGAGCCCCAGCACTGACCTGAACCTCAGGTGGTATGAAGACTCAGCGAAGATGAAGGGGAAAGAGGAGATTACAGAAGGAGTCATGGGAAGGGATACTGGACAACTTAGTGAAATCCAGTATTATCCTTCTGAGGATGTGGTGCGAGTCCTTGAAGTGGTAGAGGCAACACGAAGGCTAGGCGACCGGCCCAAGGAGACAGATTTCTGGAAAAACTGCCAGTCTGATCCAACTCCAGAGATGGGACTGAAGAGGAGACTACCTGAATATTGTCGAGCCAGAATGGAGGGAGGTGAGAATATTGGGATCTGACAACTCCTGAGACTAGAAGCTAATGCCTCTGTCTTGAAGGCAATTGTTGACCGGGCTCCTGGAGAGGTTTGAGCAGCTTGAAGTGGTAGAGGCAACATGAAGACTTCAGGCTGATGTATGTCCCTAGCAGGCGGAACCAGCACATAGACCAGCATGCTGTCCTGTAAGCCCAAGGACAAGATACCACCCAGAAGAGTGATCCCTCTGGAATGGTTTGCAGCTACCTAGGAGCCTGTGGACTTAAAGGCCAGGAATCAGGAGGTGCAACAGCAGGATCCATTTCTGGGAGCTTGTCATCATGAGTTGGCCAGTGGTGGGAGGGCCAGTGGACATATATGGAGGATATGGTACACTTCCATGACCACCTCTACATTCCTCTGGGACTCCTCTGTGGCATTGTCCTGTGTCAATGCGATGACAGGCCACTTTATGTACTTTAAGACATTGCACTTAGTGTCATGCACATTCTGGTGGCCATGACTCTGGCATGGCATCTTGGGGTATGTGGCATTGTGTGTGCAATGCAGGCAGACCAAATATACCACCAGACTGTTGCAGCCTCTGTCCATGCCAGAAAAGTCATGGTTGGGCGGTTTCATTGGATTTTGTCACAGACCTGCTCCTATTGAAGGGTGCCAGCAAAATACCGGTGGTTATGGACATGCTGACCAAGATGGCCCATTTCATCCTATGTGTGGGTGTCCACCATCATGTAGATGATGGGCAGTCTGTTCATTGAGCATGTATTCCAAATACATGGACTTCCTGAGATGTTAGGGTCATAGACATGCTGCCCAAGTATAACATAGCAATACACTTTATTACAGTCATAGCACAGCAAAAGACAAAATTATCACTGTTTACAATAGTGTTAAAAGATATTGCTACTACTACTACTAATAACATCCATAATAATAAAATATATGATATCAAAAAGCATGGCTCTTGCCCTTGGTTATATGAGAGAAGAGCAGGTAATTATGTGTGTAAATATAGATTCTCTAAAAATTGTTAGAGTTATCTACAAGAAATTGGTGCAGTAAAAATCTGTAATCAGATTTTCCTTGTGGTCATTGCAACTGCACAGAATTTTGTTACTAAATGTATCAAAGTCAGGTTTGAGTCCCGGAGGAGAGAGTCTACATAAAAATTGTCTGGTCTTCCTGGTAATCTCTCTAATAAGAGAAGAATATGCATTGACCTAAAAACTCTGTATAACTCACAGTGCAATAAAATGTATGGTATCTTCAACTTCTTTACCACATATACTGTACATACTTGTTCTGCTATTGGGGCCTTGTTATACCTGCCTTGGAGGGGTGCTGAGGGGAAGATGTTCTCTGAAGAATGCTATTTCTATGTCTTGGGAAGATCAGGTCCTCTAAATATCTTGATGGTCCCCACAACCTCTGGTTAATTTTGTTCCTACTATGGAGAGGCAACCTATTTATTTCTGAATAGAACTCCATGTCTTTTATTCTATTAATGACTACTTGCTTAGCTTGGTCAACACCCAGGGATAATAAAAATGCCAGAGAGAGCCCATTAGAGCCCAGCTTGTGGTCTATCGCCTATTTCCAGGGGGAGGGGAAGTTATCTGTCAACATTAAAGGTGTCAGTCCTGAAAGAAATGAATTTTTAGCCAATAAATAACCATCAGCTTCCAGACTCTTATCTGAATCAGATGCATACCTGTCTCAATCCTTAATTGGGTGTTTGGTGTTCCTTTGGATTCAGCTAAAATGGCTCACAGGAATTTTGTGGTCTAGTGAGTTTTTCTTTATGAAAATTCCTATTTGTGCCCCATAAAGAATTTGCACCTGACTTCCGGTTGTGCCGTGCTCTGCCGCTGATGGTCTCTTTGAAGACCGCCAACCCAGCCGCCTGTAAAGAGGCGTTTCGGACATGAGTAACATCTCGCAAAACTCCAAGTCTTTGAAGTCCTTGTGAGCTGAGCGGGTAGCTTTCGGTAGAGTCCCCTGTGTGACCCCAGAAGGTATTTATGCCTCTGGGAAGTTAACAGGGCGTGACTCCCTATACAAGCTGCTGCAGCTCCGGGCGACTGGGAAAGTCTGCTTTTAGCAGAACCAGACATTGCGGCCAACACTTTAAACACCAAACCGCAAGTATTTAATCCCTGTGGACTAATTGAAGTAGTTACAGTGTTGAAGTTAGAATGACTTTGAAGTGAGAAAAGAAAAAAAAATGACGCTTGCTTTCAGCAGTTAAAGCAGCTGAAAACGGAAGCAATTCGGTTTGTGTATTCTAATACGCTATAAAGTAACAAAGTCTGCTGGAGATTCAAAGGAAAAATTTTTTTGACCTGGAGAATCTTTTGAGAAAAGTTGGCAGACTCTGTACGGGGAAAGTATTTAAAGTTTCACAGGGCAAGATGTCAACAAAGCAAGGAGACACACCCCAGCAAGCTCAGACAAAGGCAGAAGGCTTCCAGGATTTAAAGGACTTCATAGGGCAGAGATCTGAGCAAGAAATTAAAGGAATTATTCAAGAAAAGTATGAACTAGTTAATAAAGATATTCAAACAGTAGTGAAAGGTCTCTCTGATGTAATTTTGAAGGTGGATAAAAAAGTGGACAAACTCGCTTCATATGTGGAGATTAAATTGAAGGAATCTGATTTAAAATTTACAGAGGTCGATGAAAAAATTCAAAAGATGGATAATGAGATTACGATGATGCAATTCAGATCTATGGAATTTGCTATTAGGCTCAGAGGTATAAGAGAGAATAGTAGGGAAGACTTTAGAAAAATTTATGCTGATGCTTTGGCAGTGTTATTGAAATTTGAAGATTCTGATCAGATTCTTTATAAAATTGACAAGATTTATAGAGTCAATTCTCATGTGGCAGTACAAAGGCAACTACCTAGAGATGTGGTGATATATTTTACTGATAGGAGAATAAGAAATGATATCTTGCAAAAGTCATTTCTTTCTGCTGTTCAAATTGATGGAACTGAGATTGGTGTCTATAAGGAGTTGCCACCCAAAATGTTAAAGGATAGAAAAGATTTTGGATTTTTGGTGGCAGAATTGCAAAAGCGGCAAATACAATATCGATGGGATGCGCCAACTGGTATAATATTGAGGATACAAGGAGTGAGATACCGCTTAAATACTATAGCAAAAGCAGAAGAGTTTTATTACAATGTTCTGAAAGTGGGTTCTACATCTCCACGTACATCTTCACCAGTAGACAAGGAGGCTGAAGCACAGAGGCAGTTTGACCAGGAGACTGAGGAACAAATAAGACAGATGCAAAAAGAAAGGGCGGCCCAGGGAGCTATAGGTGGTATTGTGGTTGATCCTTTCGAGCCATCGCCAGTCTCTTTTTTGGATGAAACATCAAAGACTGTTACAGAAGAGGCGTTGGATTTCGAATTGCGAACAAGCAAACTGGAGGAGCAACGTATAACCAGATCCGTCTCTAAACAAATTCAGGAAGCACAACAACAGGGGAGATCTTACCCACAACGAGCTAAGAAGGTCAAGGGAAAGGAGCAAGCTGAAGGCATGGGATGAGCAAAGCCGAAGATTACTTCTCCAGAAGGGGATCTTCAGCAATTGCTTTCAACACTTCAGACCAGTTCAAATGATGCTTAAATTTCTGTCTTGGAATGTGAATGGCCTGAACTCTCCACAAAAGAGTAAAAAAGTATTTTATTATCTGAAACAATTTAATAATGATGTTATTTGTTTGCAAGAAACCAATATTAAGGTGCAAGATCAGAAATATCTGATAAATTCAAGATTGGGAATGCAATTTGTGGCTTCAAATTCAGAAAAGAAGAATGGGGTGGTGATATATATAAATAAAAGGCTATCAGCTAAAATTATAGAAGCGGATGACTGTGGAAGGTATATAGCAATTGAACTTTATACAGAGAATGGCCCCACTTTGGTGGTAGGAATATATGCCCCAAACCAGCAACAAGAAAGTTTTTATAAGATGCTCCACTCGAAAATTCTAGGATGGGATTTTTCAAGAATTTTAATTATGGGAGACTGGAATGGAGTAATTTAACCGAGAAAGGATAAAAAGAGTTTGGCCAAATTAGGTGGTAAGTTACCACAAACTTTTTTTGAAATACAAGAGGATTTGGAAATGAAAGATATTTGGAGAGTGCACAATCCAAATGAGCTGGACTTTACTTTTTATTCAGATAGGCATAAATCTTTTTCTAAGATAGATTTCTTTTTGACAACAGTTGACTTACTTCCTAAAATAAAGAAAACAAAGATATTTCCTAGGACATTAACTGATCATAGCCCGGTATGGATGGAAATTGAGATGGGAAAGAGAGAAAGAAGATCCTGGAGGCTAAATGAAAATTTATTTAGATACAAAAAAATGTAAGCGAACTTAAAAAGCATATAAAGGAATTTTTTTAATTGAATCTAAATAAAGGTACCCCTATTGAAATAGTTTGGGACGCAGGTAAAGCATATATGCGAGGGGTCTTGATACAAATGAATTTTAAACACAAACAAAATAGACAGAAAAAGAGAATAGAGTTGGAAAAAGAGATAAAGAAGAAAGAACAGTTATTGATAAAAAATCCAACAGATAGGAAGTTACAAGCAATTATAAATCTTTTGAAGGATCAATTTCAAATGCTTATAGCGGAACAAACAGCAACCAACTTACAATTTGAAAAACATAATACTTTTGCTAATGCCAACAAGCCGGGCAGATGGTTGGCTTAACACATTGAGAAAACAATTGAATACAAGAACTATTGATCGTATTCAGCATGGTCAGAAGGAAGTTCATCAACAAGAATTAATTAAAAAGGCTTTTTTGGATTATTATACTAAGTTATATGCTAAGGACAACATACAAAATAATCTTATAGATAAATATTTAGAAGGAAAAAGGGTTACAAAGGTCTCCTTGCTCCAAAAGGCAAACCTGGATCAATTAATAACCATCGAGGAGATTAGCTTTGCTATAAAGCAATTGAAACCAGCTAAAGCTCCAGGGACTGATGGTTTAACTGCAGTTTATTATAAAACTTTACAAGCAGAAGTGATTGAACATCTTAAAGATTTATTTTGTAATATACAGTAAGGTGGCAAAATACCTTCCTCATGGAAAGCGGCTTTTGTATCACTGATACCGAAAGAAGAAGCATGCTCTAAGAAACCAGAAAATTATAGACCAATATCTCTTCTAAACACGGATTATAAAATTTTTGCAAAAGTATTAGCCAACAGATTGATGCCAGTTATCCAAGAGGTAATTCATCACGACCAAGCAGGATTTATCGAAGGAAAATATATGAAAGAGAATGTGAGGCAAATTATAGATTTACTGGACTATTTAGATAAGAATAAACAGATGGCTTTCTGGATAAAAATTTGGTGGGTTATGCAAAATGTTTTGAAGAAAAAAATACAATTTACTCCACAACTGTTTTTATTGGGTATAGTTAGGGATTTTACATTGGGGGAAACAAAACTGATTTTGTATATGGTGACAGCAGCTAGACTGCTGGTTGCCCAGCACTGGAAGAAAGATGTTTTGCCTACTATTGACCAATGGATGCAGAAGATGGCTGGATTTGCTGAAATGACAAAAATTTCAGCTTTTTTAAAGGACCAGATGCAAGAGACCTATACACAGGAATGGAAAAAGTGGATTGATTATATACAAAACAAATACCAGACTAGAAAATATTGTGTAGCTTTTAGCTGATGGAGATTAGATGAATAAGGTAGTCAGCAGGGGGTAGAATATGAAGGGAATGAATAACATATATTGTGTTTGGAATTACTAGGGTTGCATATAGCGGAAGTCAGGGGGTTGGGGAGAGGAAGGGGAGGTTGGGGAAGGTTAGGGAGGGTATGGGAGGGAATTATACTGGTACTTGATTTATGTACTCTAGGTTGAAAGAGGGAGGGAAAGGGTGTAATATCTGCTCCTGATTCATGTAGTTTATGTTGGGGGAGGGGGGCAAAGGGATATAATATTTGTATTTGATTTATGTTTTTTTATGTTGGGGGAAAGTGGGGGGGAAGAAGGGGGGGAAATTTGTTGGTGAAAAACTTTTTCAATAAAAAAAAAAGAATTTGGCCTCAAAGAGTTTTAAGACAGCAGGGACTAATTGTTTAATGGCATTTGAACACGTTGGGGCTGATTGTAATGTATAATCCAGGTGAGCCTTCCATGTACCATGTAAGTGGAAAACCACCCCAAGGTATTTAAATATCATAACCTGTTCTAAATTATGTCCTTCTATTTTCCAGAAGTATTCATAAAAACAAACTAAAACTAAAATTTTCATTTTGTCAAAATTAAGGACTAACTTATTCTATCTGTAATATCCTAGTATTGCTGTGATTGCTCTCTTTAGTCCAATGGGTGTTTGTGAGATAATAGCAGCATTGTTGGCACTTAAAACTATTGTGATTTAATGATGTGCCAATTTAGGAGAATGTAAATCAGGTTCTGCAAAAGATCAATCAAGGGATTGACATAAAAGTTAAAGAGGGAGTGGGATAGAATACAACCCTGCTGTACTCCTTTTTGCACCCTTACTAGGCTGAATAAAGTTCCTCAAGAGTTACACATCATTTTTAAGGAGGAATTAGCATACAGTTTTTGTATGAGGTAGAGGAGACATTTATCAATAGTAGTGAGTTTTTCTGACCTGGCCTTCATAGAAGCAAGAAACAGAATCCTTGCAAAAAAAAAAACCAAAAACCAACCCTTTTTAATTACACCTTGGGAATTAACTGCATTCACCAATAGACATTTCAGGCAAGAGTCCTGCAAGGAGTTAACTGAAGCAATGGTCCTTATCAGTTCGTTAAGATAAATGCAAGGCCATGAGCTCCCAGCTGGAAGGCTGCATATTAAGTAAAAGAAATAGACAAACTTCAGTTCTGACAAGGCAGTCTTTGTCTCATGAAACACAGAAGCAAACTTTCTAGAAATGTGAAGCATTGCCTGCTATAAGCACCCCTCCCTTTTTCTCCTATTTAGGCATCCACATTATTCAGCATCCACATTTGTTTTTATTTTTATATGTGTATTTTTCGACCAGATGGTGCAATTCCAAGAATGATCTACTGTTGATCTTCCTTCTCTAAATCCAGCTTGTTCAATTATCTTCCCTGAAATTAGCCAATCATGAAGTTTATAATTTAGGTGTGGCATATAATTTACTAACAACACTCAGAAGACTAATAGGCCTATAATTGCCTGGGTCATTTCTCTTACCCTTTTTGTAGATTGATATAATGGTTTCTAATCCCCAATCTGTTGGCATATGGCCCATTTTATCTACAGAGTGTACACAATTATTAGGCAAGTGTGAGTATTTTGACTATATCATCCTTTGTATTCATATTTTCCACCTCCAAGCTGTATAAACTTAAAAGCGGCTATAAGCAGATCAGGTGATCTTTATTTGTGTAATGAGGGAGGATGTGGCCTAAGGAGATCAACACCCTATATCAAGGCGTGCATAATTATTAGGCAGCTTCTCTTCCTCAGGTAAAATGGGCTAAAAAGAGATTTAACTGACTCTGAATAGTCAAAAATTGTAAGAAGTCTTTCAGAGGGATGCAGCACTCTTGAAATTGCTAAGATTTTGGGGTGTGATCACAGAACCATCAAATGTTTTGTTGCAAATAGTCAACAGGGTCACACAAAATGTGTTGAGAAAAAATGACACACCTTAACTGCCAAGGATTTGAGAAGAATCAAATGTGAAGCTACCAGGAACCCATTATGTGCTGTCATATTTCAGAACTGCAATCTACTTGGAGTGCCCAGAAGTACAAAGTGTTCAGTGCTCAAAGATATGGCCAAGGTAAGGAAGGCTGAAATCTGACCACTATTGAACAAGACACATAAGTTAAAATGACAAGACTGGGTTAAGAAATATCTGAAGACAGATTTTTCAAAGGTTTTATGGACTGATGAGATGAGAGTGACTCTTGATGGACCAGATGGATGGGCTGTGGCTGGATCAGAGTTTCACTTTGACTCAAATGACAGCAAGGTAAAGGTGGGGTACTGTATGAGCTGGTATTATGAAAGATGAGCTAGTTGGATCTTTTCAGGTTGCAGATGGACTCAAAATCAACTGCAAAATCTACCACCAATTTTTAGAAGACTTTTTTCGAGCAGTGGCACAGGAAAAAGTCTGCATCTTTCAAGAAGACCGTGATTTTTATGCAGGACAATGCTACATGGCATGCATTGAAGTACCCCACTGTGTGGCTAGTCAGTAAAAGCCTCAAAGGAGATCGCTTCCGGCTTCTGGATGCGATGGACGTGTTTTGGACATGTCCGCAGCTTGGTTTCTCCAGTGGGCGCCTTCGGGGGCAGGGGGGCTCTTGCAGGGAGCTCCCACCGTATGGGCGGCCAGCAGTGAAACCTCCACCTCGACGGTGGTTGGGGGGGGTCATTCCCGCTTCACCCCAGGAGCCGGAGGACAGACTGCGGGGGGGGGGGGAAAGCCCTCTCGCCGAAGAAACGCTGGAACTATGGACACTTAAAAGACGGGCTGAGGATCATACCGAGGCTCAGCATTGACCCTGTGGACTGTAAGTTTTTTGGCTTGATGTATTCAACCTCTTAAAAGGAAAAATAGAGGGGGGAGTTTGCAGAAACCCCCCCTCGGGAAAAAAGCGGTGTTTTAAAATGCTCCCAGGGCGCGGGGAGAGAGAGAAAGCTAACATCTGACTCTCTACAAGTTAAAAGGGAAAGTATTACCATATATGGAATTGCTCTTTGAGACTTTGTATCTGAGCCTCGTTAGAGTGGAAATGGAACTTTTACTAATTCTTCACGACTGCCAAGGTGGTGGAAAAATGGCACTTCTTTGCTCCCAGCAGAAAACCTTCTTTGAGTTCTGAACATTCCTTCAATTTTACAAGACTAAAAAATTTACATGCAGAGCCAACTCAAGCGATTCTCAGTGTTTCTCCATTGTGTGCCCTTCTTTTTTGTTGGATTGGAGTTTGCAATTGTCTCTCTGGAGTTTATACAACACTCATTTTGAACTTTGATACAGACTTTGCCTTTTCTTGGACCTCACGGACTGTTCATCCACCAGACGCCATCTTTAACAATAAGAATTTAAAACTTTAACTATGACAACAAGAAAGCCTCCGACTGGAAAATCCTTTTCCGCCTCTGCTTCTACAAAAGCTAGTCCTCTCCCTCAACAAACAAAAATCACTGCAATGTTGCAAAAAGAGACAGCAGGAGATGACACTCAGCAAGTATCAATAGATGAAATGCTTCAAAGCATAATGCAGGAAATAAAGCAGATCTGGAAAGATATGATAAGCTCAAGACTGGAACTGTTGGAGGCACAAAGAGCAATAACAGATAACAAACAAAAAATTGATGGGTTGAAGGGTGGGACAGTGGTGATGAGGGAAGAGATAAGGGAATTTCAAAAAGAATTAACAGATATGGCTGGTCATATGTCTAGAATGGACTTTGAAAGAATGTCTTACTTTTTAAGGTTTCAAAATGTTCCTGAATTAAATTCAGAAACTTGAAAGATTTAATAAGGACAATTTTAGCAGAATATACCAAAAAAAGTAAAGAATATATTTGGGGGGGACATAGACCTGATTTATAGAATAAATTCAGCATATGCCAGAATAAATGATGTACCCAGAGAGATACATATTAAATTTGTAAGAAGGTCAACAAGGGATGAGATCCTGAGAGCGCAGCGAGAAGGCCCTTTGATGTACCAGCAAAAAGAAATTGCCATTCTGAAGCAGATCCCTAAAAAAACTCGAGAAATAAGAAGGAAGTATTCCTTCTTATCAAAAAAATTGTATAAAAAAGGGGTGTGGTTCAAATGGTTAATGCCCGAAGGAATGTTGGTGTTCTGGGAAGGGGGTAGAATAAGAATTAAAACAATAGGAGAGGCCTTTCTTAAAAAACATTCCTCAATCCTGGAAGATGAAGATATGGGAGTGGGAGGGGCCGTGGCTCCACCCACCAGTGGGAAGGAAGAAGAAAAAACTATAGCAAAGAGACTCAGATCACAAAAATGATTTTTTCTTTTACATATAGTAATTCCTTAATGGATGTTAACAAAAACAAATGATTGAATGCATGAATTTATGATATAATATGTATGTATCTCTTTCTACTTTTTATTGAAATTGTATTTGTATGAAATCTCGGGAACGACCACCATCTCCGACATGAAAGCTCTAAAATATTTCTATTGTACCCTATATACCCTTATCCCTATAAAATTGTAAAACCAATAAAATTGCTTTACAAAAAAAAAAAAGGCCTCAAAGATGAAAGAATAATGACATGTTCCCCTTCCTTATCTGACCTCACCCTACTGAGAACTTGTGGGCCATTCTTAAACAGGAGATTTACAGTGAAGGAAAACAATACACCTCTCTGAACAGTTTTATGTTGCACAGAAAGTCAACAGATCAAGAAACTGACAGACTCCATGAATGGAAGGCTTATGACTGTTAATGAAAAAAAGTGTGGCTAATTGGTCACTGATTTTTTTTTTTGAACTATTAGAAATGTTTATTTCTAAATTTTGAATTGTTTGTTTATTATTCTCATTTTAACAGATGACAATAAATGAGTGAGATGGGAACATTTTCATTTTTCATTTAGCTCCATAATAATTCTGCACACTAATAGTTGCCCAACAATGTTTCACACATAGATATTCTCTTAAGGAAGCCATAACCTCACTTTTACTTTCTTAAATATTCAGGTTTGATATTTATTAACCTCAATTTGGGATTGACCGAGGTCAATTTTGGATTGATCGAGAGCACTAGTTGTTCAATAAGAAAATTAATCCTCCAAAATACAGCTTGCCTAATAATTATGTGTGCAATGTATATATGTAAAAAGAGATGCTAATAGGTGCTCTTCCGGTTTCTGGTGCATGCATGTGCATCGGCCACCTCGTCTTCCAGTTTCTGGCATGCATGTATGCATGCATGAAAACCAGCTATTCATTGCACGTGTGCATGCCAGAAACTAGAATATCATCTTCCAGCCATGCGCATGCACACCGGGTGGTTGCTCTTCCGGTTTCGGGCAGGTACACCAGCTAACTGGTCTTCACACATGCATGCACAACAGAAACCAGAAGACTAGATGGCCAGTGCACATGCACCTGCTAGAAACCAGAAGAGCAACCACCTGGGGTGTGCATGCTCACCGGGTGACTGCTCTTCCAGTTTCTGGCACACTCCCATTTCAGCACTCAGTGCTAAAAAGGTTCACAAACACTAGTGTAGGGTTTCCTTCTTGGGCAGGATGGTGGTGGATTAGATGACCTACAAGGTCCCTTCCAACTCTGTTAATCTGTATCTGTATCTATGCTAAAAAAAAAGGGGTTGTTGTGGCCCACCAGTGGTCAACAGAGCTGGCAGCAGTGAGGAGGTTGAGGAAGAACATGGGCCATTCCTGGAGTCTGAGAAAGACTCAGATGAAGGCTCTGCATCGGAGGCCTTCTGGTAGTTATTTGCTGTCTCCAGAGTCATCAGCAAGGCAGAAGAACAACGGGAGCCTGTTCCCAGTGTGCACATGTGCAAAGCTGCCAAAAGGCAAGAACAATTAAGAACACAGGATCAACTTAGGAGAAAGGCTTGAAGATGATTGGCCCTTCCCCTTGTCCAAGATGGCGGCGCGCTTAGGCGCAGCGGCTTTGAGCTCCTGGTGTCACAGCAGACTTTTCCATCAAAAACTCGCTTTGAACCTACTGTGAATTATTGAGAAACAAACATATCAACTGGTTGTGACACATCAGTTAAAGAAAGAAAGGATTACTCGGATTTTTTTAGGACAAGTAAGAAAAACAAGTTTCAGGCAGAGAAATCCTCAAGATGACGCCTAGATCTGGGTAGTGGAGAATTTTTAAAACCTAGGTTGTATCATAAACAAAGCCTTGATGAAACAGATTCTTCACGAAGTTTATGTTCTGTAACGGTGGCACCATCATTATCTCTTGGGAATATACAAGGGCAACTGCAAGAATTGAAATGAAGAAGCGGAGAGCACCACCCCTACCAGTTATTCCATCCTTTTCTATTGGGAAAGCTGAGAGAGAAGAAAAAATGCCAAGTGCGATTCCTCAAAGTTCATTGCAACAAGAAACAAAAAAGAAAAAGAGACGTGCTCCTCTTCCACCAACTCCTAAAATGCCAAACAGATTTGAAGAAATGGATAATAAAAGACAAAGTACAATTGATCCTTTTCAACTGTCATTTGTCGGCCATTTTATTTCAACTGTCATTTGTCGGCCTTTTCATTTGCCTGGAGAGAGATTCCTATTGTGGCTATCACTGCTTTCTGTATTCCACCTGGCGCTCAAACCAATTTCATTGTAATTTTATTATTACAATGACAATAAAGATTATTATTATTATTATAAGACATAAAGGAGGAGCGAACTGGACATGAGCTTTTCCAGGAAGCAATTAGTTCATGTGGTCAGTTCAAGCTTTGAAAAGTTCTGTTTGACTCTGCTAAGTTTGGCCCTGCTCTGCATTTGGCAATTAGGTCTCTGGCAGCATTCCCAGGGAGATAAGGTGGGTGTATATCAACATTCTCCCGAAAGACTGTGGCAAATCGAGCAGGCATCTGTTGGAACTTTCACATACTATTTGTGAAGCCTTGTGGACTGTTAATGATCATAATTTACAGCAGTGGTAGTCAATCTGGTCCCTACCGCCCACTAGTGGTGTTCCAGGTTTCATAGTGGGCGGTAGGGATTTTGTCCAATACTGAAGCGCTTTCCTTTTTTTAATTTAATTGACTTCCCTACTTTATAAATCACCATTACTGTGGAACCGGTGGGTGGTTAGAAAATTTTACTACTAACAGAGACACAAAAGTGGGTGGTAGGTATAAAAAGGTTGACTACCCCTGATTTACAGCTTTATAAATAAAAGAGGGTTTTGGGGACTAAGATTTATGCTTTCTCCACAAGGCTAGGTCAGAACAGGAATGTTATAATGATTGCCTCTCCTCCTAACTTAAGAAAGTGAAGACTCTTGAAATGAATTATTTCAAAAGGAATCTTTATTAAGCAGAAGTGACAGCAATGGATTCAGAGCAATGTCTGAATACCCTTAGGCAAGACAAATAGAATTAAAGCAGTAGAGACACTCTTCCTTTAGCCAAATGCAGATTCAACTAATCCACAGGTGTGAATCCTACCAACCACCCTAAGAAACAGAATAAACATACATTCTGATGGCCACCTTCTGTTGGCTATCAAAGTGAAATGACCCACATGGCCATCCCTCCCACACATTCCCCAAGAAGTGAGAAGATCTCAGGACACTTCAGCACCAGGATACCAGCAACATATACTGAATTAACTACATACCCAAAGGATGACCAAAAGGTATAGAGAGCTGCGATGGATAAGGAGTTGAAATCATTAAAGAATCTGGGAGTTTATGAGCCAGTTGCTATACCACAGGGGAAGAACATAATAGGATCAAAGTGGATATATAAGATAAAGACAGGAGTATCAGGAGAGGTAACATACAAAGCAAGATTGGTGGCACAGGGTTTTAATCAGTCTGTAACTGATTATGATGAAGTGTATGCACCAAGTCTTAAAGCAACAACTCTCAGGGCAGCATTAGTGTGGGCGGCTAGACACAAGTATGTCATCAATCATCTGGATGTGGAGACAGCATACTTGAATGCACCGTTAAAGCATAATATATACATGCAGATGCCAATGGGTTATAAGGAAGATAAACATCCTCAATGCTGGTTGCTAAAGAAGAGTTTATATAGTTTGAGACAATCTGGTTTTGAGTGGAACCAGTGTATTGTCCAAGCATTAAATAAAATAGGGTTCAAGGCAGGATTGGCAGATCCATGTCTGTTCAAAATGGAGAGGGATGGTATGACAGCATTATTATTGCTGTTCACTGATGACATAGCTCTGGTAACGAAAACACATCAAGATGCAGAGAGAATAGTTGATCAAAAGTTTGATCAGGTTGATCAAATAGTTGCCCAAGCACATGGAGAACTACACCTGCAGTAAGTGCAAGCTGGTTGCACTGCTAGAAGAGAAGTTCCAGCAGCTGGAGGCACATATATCTAACCATCAGCAAATTAAGAGCTTGAGCTGTTCTTGGACAGAGCAGAGCAGACTGTCCTGGACAATGAAGAGACAGGGCACAGCTCTCAGGAAGAAGTCATTTCACTAACTCAAGAGGTAGATCCATGCAGGAATGTCACTCGAAGAAATAGAAGAGCCAGGGATCGCTCTGAGAGTCTGAATTTACAGAATCAACTTGAGGCTTCTTCCCCCATCACACTTGATGAGGAATGCACAGATGAACAACTGGTCCCATCAGAGGATCTCTCCTTCATCACACTTGACGAGATACAGGAAGAAGAACAACAGGAACAAACTGAAGATCTCTCCCTTAATAAAGTTGATGAGATTGAAGTCCTGGACTTCCAAGGTAGCATTTTCAGAAGTGCTGCCTGGTCCTCGTGCAGGACCTACCAGGCAGGCAGAGCTCAGAAGCCTCAATGAGTGGATGAGGCGATGGTGTCGGGAGGAGGGCTTCAGATTTGTCAGGAACTGGAGAACATTTTGGGACAAGCCAAACCTGTTCAGGGGGGATGGGTTGCACTTGAACCATGATTGCTGGCACTCAACATCAAAAAGGCTGCAGAACAACTTTTAAACTGATAACTGGGGGAAAGCCGACAGGAGCTGGGCAGCATCCGGTTCGGGAAAGTGTTTACTTGAGTAGTGAGGAGGATGCAATAATTACTGAGCAGAGCGAGGAGCCAGTCACCAGCACTCTAGCAGAAGGATGCAAGAAGCAGTCTAAGGATGCAACTGGACTCAAAAGACTGCATCAGAAAAGTATATATAAATGCCTGTATGCAAATGCCAGAAGCCTCTGGAACAAAATAGGGGAGCTGGAATACTTAGCAATAGACAAAAATATTGATATTATTGGTATAACTGAAACCTGGTGGATGGATGATAACCAATGGGATACAGTCATCCCAGGCTACAAACTGTATAGGAAGGACAGGAAGGGGCAAACGGGAGGTGGTGTAGCCTTATATGTCAAAGAAGAGATAAAGTCATACAAATTGACATATCGAGGTGATTTAGAGTCACCACTAGAAACTCTGTGGGTAAGACTATCAGGCCAAAAGAATGGTCTAACAGTAGGCATATGTTATCGGCCTCCGACCCAAGCACTTGAGAGAGACTGGTAGTTGGAGAATGTTGTAAAGGAGGCATCAAAAAAGGGAAGCCTGGTTATAATGGGGGATTTCAATTACCCTCATATAGACTGGGCGAACTGTTGTTCAGCCCATGACAAAGTGATAAAGTTCCTAGATATGCTAAATGATTGTTCCCTGGAACAGATGGTTGAAGACCCAACTAGAGGTACAAGAATCCTTGACTTGGTTCTGAGCAATATACAGGATCTGGTGCAAAATGTTAATGTGACTGATCCAATAGGGAACAGTGACTACAACACAATTATTTTTAACTTAATCATAGACTGCAAATCACCGACAAAATCTAACACAGAAACCTTAAATTTTCATAAAGGAAATTTCCCGAAGATGAGGAAACTAGTAAAAAAGAAGCTGAAAGGGAGAATTGAGAAAGTCCAAACACTCCATGAGGCATGGAGGCTGCTCACAAAAACAATAACAGAGGCCCAATTGGAATGTACACCTAAAAGGAAAGAAGGCACCGCCAGGTTCAAGAGGACTCCAATGTGGCTTACAGGAGCTGTTCGGGAAGTGATCTAAAGCAAGAAAAGCTCATTTAGAAGATGGAAGGCTTCTCCAAGCTAGGACAACAGGCAAAAACATAAATTCTGACAGATCAAATGCAAGGCAACAGTCAGGAAAGCAAAGCAAGACTTTGAGGAACATTTAGCTAAAAACTAAATGTTCCTCAAGGACTTCTTTAAGTACATTAGAAGTAAGAACCCAACTGGGAAGACCATTGGACCATTAGATGACAATGGAAGGCAAGGGATAATTAAGGAGGAAACAGAGATTGCAGAGAGACTCAATGAATTCTTTGCTTCAGTATTCACTGAAGAAGACAGAGATCACATGCCTAAAACAGAGCCTATCTTTGTAGGGAGAGAAACTGAGTAATTAACCCAGATAGAAATAACCAGGGAGGAGGTCCTTGCATGTCTTGTTAAAATAAACACTAACAGGACCAGATGGCATCCATCCACGAGTTCTCAAGGAACTTAAAGATGAAATTGCTGATGTCCTTGCCAAAATATATAATCTTTCCCTCAAATCAGGCCTTGGGCCGGATGACTGGAAGGTAGCAAATATAACACCAATCTTCAAAAAAGGATCCAGAGGTGATGCAGGAAATTACCGGCCTGTCAGTTTGACAAGTGTCCCAGGTAAATTGTTGGAAACCATCTTAAAAGATAAAATTAATAGGCACGTAGAAGAGAAGGCGCTGCTGAAGGAGAGCCAACATGGCTTTTGCAAAGGCAAATCATGCCTCACTAATCTGCTGGAATTTTTTGAGAGTGTCAACAAGCACGTGGACAAGGGAGATCCAGTTGATATTGTTTATCTGGACTTTCAGAAGGCCTTTGACAAGGTCCCGCACCAAAGGCTCTTAAATGAACTTGCCAGTCATGGAATAAAGGGACAGGCCTTGTCCTGGATTAGCAACTGGCTAAAGGACAGGAAACAGAGAGTAGCATTAAATGGACACTTCTCCAAGTGGAGGGAGGTAAAGAGTGTGGTCCCCCAAGGTTCAGTACTGGGACCCCTGCTTTTCAACCTTTTCGTAAATGATCTAGAAGTAGGAGTAAATAGCAAGGTAGCCAAATTCGCCAACAACACTAAATTATTCAGGGTAGTAAAAACTGAGAGAGTATATGAGCAGCTCCAGAGGGATCTTTTGACACTGGGGGAGTGGGCAAACAAGTAACAAATGAGCTTCAACATTACTAAGTGCAGAGTGATGCACGTTGGGGCAAAAAACCCCAACTACATCTATAAACTGATGGGGTCTGAACTCCTTGCAACTAACCAGGAAAGGGACTTTGGTGTCCTGGTGGACAGCTCAATGAAGGTGTCAACCCAATGTGCCGCAGCAGTGAAAAAAGCAAACTCATTGCTAGGGATCATTAGGAAGGGTATAGAAAATAAGTCAGCAAGTGTCATTTTGCCTCTTTATAAATCTATGGTGAGGCCCCATCTGGAGTATTGTGTACAGTTCTGGTCACCATACCTTCAGAAGGATATTATGGAAATGGAAAAAGTGCAGAGGAGGGCAACCAGAATGATTAGGGGGCTGGAACACCTTCCTTACCATCTGAGGCTGCAACGGCTGGGCCTCTTCACTCTAGAACGACGGCGCCTGAGAGGTGACCTGATTGAAGTCTATAAAATCATGCACAGTGTGGACAAAGTAGAAAAGGAAAAACTGTTTTCCCTATTGCACAACACTAAAACTAGGGGGCACTCCATGAAACTTTTGATAGCTAGACCTTAAGCAAATAAGAGCAAGTATTTTTTCACCCAGAGGATCACTGGTCTATGGAACTCCCTGCCAGAAGAAGTGGTGACAGCTGTCAGCCTCGACACCTTTAAGAAAGGATTAGACAAGTTCATGGAGAACAAGGGTATCAATGGCTATCATTATGGATGCCTAAGGACACCCTCCGGGATGGAGAGATAGGCAGGATATTTCTCAATGCCATTTGCAGAGAATCATAACAAGGTGAAGACATCTGCTTGGGAATACCCTGAAGCAAATGGTGAGCCACTGTGTAAGACAGAATGCTGGACTGGATGGGCTGTGGCCTGTTCCAGCAAGGCTGTTCCTATGTTCTTATGATCAATTAAAGGCCCATTTCAGAATTAAGAACCTAGGGGAAATACGGCAATACCTAGGATTAAGAATAGAGAAGACCGGTAAAGGCTTTAAGATATCACAGACTGAAAAGATCAACGCATTATTAAAAAGGTATAACATGGAGCTATGCAAACCATCAAAAATTCCAATGGGTTGGGAGTTCATTAATAGCAACACAGAGAGTCCATTGTTTGACAGAGGGATATACCAATCGCTGATAATAGTCTAATGTATATCAGCAATTGGTCAAGGCCCGATATTGCCTATAGCATTAACCAACTGGCAAGGTATAGTGCAGAACTGAATGAGCGACACTGGCAAGCTGCAAAACGAATATTGAGATACCTGAAAAATAGTATGCATCATGCATTGTATTTAGAACCAACAGAGGAGTTGGAATTAACAGTGTACGCAGATGCGAGTTTTGCCACTTACGTCGACTCGAGAAAGTCTACCTCAGGGATTGCAATATTTCTAGGTAGATCATTAATAAGTTGGCGTTCCATTAGACAGAAGCATCTTAGCCTGTCTACAATGGAGGCAGAATTTTCGTGTTTGTTGCTGTTATGTACTGATTTAATAAGTGTAAAGCAATTGTTGGTAGATTTAGGTATTGAAGTAAGTGGTCCAATTACTGTAGATGAGGACAATCAGGCACCTATACAAATGGCTGCAAATATAGCTGTAAAGACAAGATCAAAGCACACTGATCTTAGGTATTTAAATGTGAGAGAGTGTATAAAGAGTGAAATGGTAAAGCTTGTTTACTGTATGTCAGAAAATAATGTGGCTGACCATTTTACAAAGGCTCAAGGAGCGATAAAGCACAAGGAGTGTTGTGATGCTTATGGTTTAAGGATGTGAATATATATTGATCAACCCAAGGGGGAGTGTGTTAGGATATTCAGCCTTATATTGGGTTGACAATATATATGAGCCTATGTTCTTTAGGAGTTATGTAGCTTTAAGAACTGTGTTTGAATTCTGATTGGCTGTGCGTCTCAGCTCTACCATAAAGCAAGCTCAGAATCACAGTTCATTCCCTTTTTCTGATCCCATTTGAATCCTGTTGTTTCCCTGTGCTTACTGTTTGCCGTTTGAGAAGCTGAAGCTGAATATTGAAGAAGTTGGAGTATTTGTTTTGCATCACTGTAAGATAACTCTGTTGGGTGAAGGACTGTTATTATTGTTTGAGAAGTTAGTCGGAAGAAGTATTTTAGTTGCTTCAAAGTAAAGACTATTTATTTTCTTACTATCAGAGTTTGTAGAGTTTGTTTGTAGCTAAAGCAACGTATCTCTTTACTGTCCGGTGTATTACACTATTCCACATTTATTTTCTAACACTGGTTAAGGGACCAGAGTTGTAACACCTGGTTCTGAATCCAGAGTTGCTAACAGTATCATCAATATGCTGATGATACCCAACTTTTCATCTCTACCCCAAACCACCCCAATGATGCCCTCGATGTGATGTCCTGATGCCTGGAGGCTGTGCAGATTTGGATGGGGAGTAACAGGCTCAGGCTCAATCCCTCCAAGACTGAGTGGCTGTGGTTCCCGTCATCCCGATTTGTCTACCTGATTCCAACTTCGGTGATAGGGGGAAAATTTTACCCCCCTCAGAAAGGGCCTGTAGTCTGCGAGTCCTCCTGGATATGCAGCTTAGCTTAGAAGAACATTTTACAGCTGTGACCAGGGGGGCCTTTTACCAAGTTTGCCTGGTACAGCAGTTGCACTCCTTTCTGGATCGGGATGCCTTGTGCACAGTCACTCATGCCCTCGTCCTTTCTCGCCTGGACTACTGTAATGCTCTCTACATGGGGCTGCCCTTGAAGAGCACCCGGAGGCTTCAACTGGTCCAGAACTGGTCCGTGCGGGTTATCATGAGGATCATGAGGATACCTAGGTGCTCCCATGTTACAGCCCTTTTAGGCGGCCTGCACTGGTTGCCAATTGTTTTCCAGGTGCGATTCAAGTACTAATTATGACCTTTAAAGCGCTCCATGGCTTAGGCTCAGGGTACTTGCGAGACCACCTACTGCCACCGGTAGTCTCCCATCGTCCAGTACGATTCCACAGAGTTGTCCTCCTCAGGGTGTCAGCCAGACAGTGATGGCTGGCGACCCCCCGGGGGTGAGCCTTCTCTGTGGGAGTGCCTTCCCTTTGGAATGAACTACCCCCTGAGCTTCACATAATTCCCGACCTCCCGTCCTTTTGGCGCACCCTAAAAAGCTGGCTCTTCCAGCAAGCTGGCCTGGTCTGAACAAAATAACGTATTAATTTTAATTCCAATTTAATTTATTTTATAATGTCTATTAATTTATTGCTTATTGGATTTTTTATTTAATATCTTTTTAACTTTTGTACTATATGTCTCTTATGTTGTACGCCGCCCTGAGTCCTTTGGGAGAAGGGTGGCATATAAATCCAATAAATCTAAATCTAAATCCTTTGTCTCTGTACCTGGCTGGAACTGGATAAGTGGACTCTGTCTGCGAAGCAGTGGAAGATTAGATGATGTGATGAAGTTGTGGGTGTTGGGGCAGGATCTTGAACTTTCAACTGGGTGGGAGAACCTTGAAGTTTTCAGATTTGGGTTTTTTCGGATGTGCCAACATGACATCTCTAATAAAGTGGAATTTTGAGGAAATTCAAGCCTCAGAGTTTTATTTCATTGAGGGTGTTTTTTGGAACACTGACAACGGAATTTAACCAAGTCTGCTACAAGTTCTTTAGTGATGGATCCAGATCTTGTGCTTAAAGAAAAACAGTTAGTATATCTTTTCTCAGTGTCTCCAAATCATATTGTATGAGTATTCCAGTTGTGGGATTCACATAATGTAACAATTCGTTCTCTGCCCGAATGATTTCTTCCAACAACCAGTTCACCAAATTGCTCAGAAAGTTAACAACCAGTTCTCCCAAAGTGATGCAAACTGGCTAAATCCCACCACTGCTATTAGCTGCTCAAATATTGAAACAACAGTTTGCACTATGAGAACGCATTGCTTTGCCATAAACTCAGTTGTATTTTTCCATGGTAATCTCTCCATACTCTAAATTAGCTTGTTGTTCTTAGCCTTTTAAGCCTTTATCTCAGACTCCATACAAGATGTAAGTGGACAAGTTGTTTGTGAGAAGTCTAATACCTGTTGTTTTTTCAAATCTCTTTTAAGGTCTTGTTTTAACATCTCAAATTTGTTGGAGATGGATGGAAGGTGTTAGTTTTACTGTACTTACAGTTCTCTTTCCAGCAAAATGCTCCTCAATTGTATGGAGAAAAGGAACTTTTACTTCTTGTAAACAAACATGTTTAATTAATATTGTAGAATAGAATAGAATAGGAATTAGAATAGAATTAAAATAGAGTAGAATAGAATTAGAGTTCGAGTTAATTAGCATTAGAGTTTGAGTTTGAGTTTGAGTTAGAGTTAGAGTTAGAGTTAGAATTAGAATTAGAATTAGAATTAGAATTAGAATTAGAATTAGAATTAGAATTAGAATTAGAATTAGAATTAGAATTAGAATAGGAAGAATAAGAATTCTTGGTTAGTTTGCAGTTTTCACAGATGGGAGAGCTGAGCTGGTACCATGGCATTTCTTTCTTTTTCCCATGCCTTATCAGTCCCTGGCAAAAAACAAAACAAAACCCTTTATCTTGTGGTCTTTGCTTTTATCTCATCCAAAGAATATTAGTTAAATAAAAAGAACTCACTGGGAGTATTAAAAGTTGATAAAATAAAATAAAACTGAGAGGAGCTACTGCAAACACACTCTGTCAGCTAACCTCCTGGCTCCTCCCCCATGCTGCTCAAGATAGTGGGAATTGTATATTCATTAGACTGGAAAAAGATGATAGGTTTTAGCAAAAGCAACAAAATAAAGCTTCTCCCAGAACCAGAATTCTTTCAAAATTATTTATACTGCATCTTTCTCTCTGCCTCTAAAAAGGGATCCCCTCACTCTTAAGTACATTGATCCCTTCATGATGTTTCAGATTGTTCATTGTGACTTCTAAACATCTATTATAGGAAAATAAATAATTTAATAAATATTACTTTAATAGCACTAGGAATGATAACAACAACAATGAATAGTCCCAGTGACCCTTGCAGGCCAATATCAATCACTTTGGAGAGTCCTGCTGTAAAACATTATGTGCTGGTGGCTACTAATATTGCCAGCATGAGCAATGGCTTTTGCCAAATATAGACATATCCCCAAACAGACCTATAGGTGGATCTGTAGTATTAGATTGCCAAATATAACAATAATTATTTTGATATACATCCAATCAAGATCCGAGGCATTAACAATGTGAATAGAATATCAGTTGGATATTCATCTTAAGTATCAACTTTTTTTCTGTTAACAACCATGTAATCTCTTACAGGGTGGAGTCAGAGCAATTGAAGTTGAGCATTTAATGGTCGGATGCCCTTCCTGACACCTACATGGAGCTTGCAGCAGATGTTTTATCTTTGTGCCCAGAGACAGAAATATCTGTCACTACATAAGATCGAATTCACAGCCTCCTAATTGTGAGGTGAGAGCTCCACCTCTAGACCACCATGCCATTCAGCCAGTAGCAAATTATAGCCTCCTTAATTCAAGTTTGATTCCTGATGATATCATGGACGTATTTACATTATTTTTAGCAACTTTGTGGAAATAGATTGCAATTGCCTTCTTCTAAGGTATCCTAGTGATCTACATTTGAAGTAATAAGATGCAAATCTGCTTAGATTTTTCTGATAAATCAAATTTAGTGACATGTTGCTGCCAAAATATCTGGGTTGGAATATCTCCAGCACTTATACAAAGTTCAGTGATTTTATAATACTTTATCCAGACAACAGAACAGAATTTTCAACAATTGCATAAGTATCTACTCTGCTTTTTCATGCTTTTTTGTATAATTTGAGGGTCATGGTTATAAGTCAAATAATAGGCCAAATGTTTGATAAAACATTCTATAAACTTGCTATTTTTAGAAAATAGTCTTTTATAAATTAGACCAAAATGTTTATATAAGATCAATTATAAAGTAGATTAAATTGATTGAATCATATGTGACAATAAATGGCTGATTTCAATCTCAATAGACTAATTAGTATTTATTAATAGCTAATGAAAAAGAACAATTCCAAATTTCAGTTGTGCCATAATATTTTTGAAACCTTAATTAGATTCTATATTTGGATAAAGTCATATTTTATATTTTTTTAGTCCCTCTTCTTCATAAGGCACTTAGCAAGTTGTTATTTTTTTTACTATGAATGTTCACCAGAACAAATTGATTTTAATACTGCAGATTATATTAGTAATAGTCTATTTATTCAGAAGTAACTCCCCCTAAAATAAAATGTTCTGATATATAATTAAGTATCTTGGGAATCAGAAGTAAGCCAGGTAGCCCTGTTGTTTATACTGAGATAATATTTTGTGGCATGGCTGGAAAAATAAAAGTAATTCAAAACAAAAAGAAGAAAAAAGCAATTTCAACACCTATCCACTAATTTCTATAACACAGAATGTAAGAATGTACTTATAGACATAAAAAATTGTTCAGTTTGTATTTTAATGCAAGTGTACCTGTTGGCACTTTCTAAAACTTTATGCTGAATCAAAATGTAATTATATGTGGTCAACCTCTGATATTTTCTGAATTTTGTGGAATAATCTACAACCTGAATACAAAAAAAAGCCCTGGAGAAATATATTTATGTAATATAAAGGAATAATTAATATTAGGGAAAATTAGAACCCAGTCTTTCAAGAGAGAGAGAAAACAAGTCAAGCTGCATCTCCACCAACAGGCTTTTTGTCTCTAAAACTATTGAAACAATAATCAGCCACACTTGCCCAGCAGAGATATATAAAGATGGTTGACTAATGCTTCCTTCAAAATGAACCCCAAGATTTCCTTTTGCATCACTTACATGGTTTCTTATTTTTGAGCCACCATATCTGTAAGTGGTCTGGATACTGCATTCTGCAATATCAGAAACTTCTGAGATTTTCTCAAATTTATTCCTGAATATGTATAAAGATTAAAATGGTTACCTGTTTCTGTTCATTGATAACCCATTTTCCCTATTCCTGCACTTGTTTATTGCACAAGTGGAATAAACCATGTGTTAGTTTATTGCACTTGTTTGGTTCACGTGTGGGCTTATTTTATTTTATTAAGCACACCAGCAGTTGTGACCAAAACATTTCTTTTACCATAATCTTTCTAATTCTTTTTGCAAGTTTTTGTATTTGTGATTTTCTCCAGTTTTTTTCTGTTCTGTTCTATTATCTCCTGGTAGGTCACATCCACTATTCAGACTTTTTTTCCCTTTTTTTATTTTATTTTTTGTCCCTTACTTACCATTTCAGCATAGAAAATCACACTGGGAAAATGGAAGCAATGTTTAACTACTAGACTGAATTTTAATTAACAACATATAAAAAGGTTGTGGATGAAATTTATGTCCAAACTGCAAAATCATTTTATTTATTATTATTTTTAAATTAAATTTATATCCCGCCCTTCTCCACGAAGGACCCAGGGCGGCGCACAGGAATTTAAAAACATATAAAACAATAATATACAGAATTTAAAAACATATTAAATTACGTAACAGTCCTATGCTAAAATCCAAATTAAAATGGATTAGTGCAGGGACTCTGAGCACAGATGATAACTTTATTTGAAACTGCTGTACGGATGGAAAGCCAATTCTTTGTGTACTTTTTCTTTTCCTTACTTTTCTACTTACTTCTCAAGTACCATATTTTTCAGAGTATAAGATGCAAAAGTGCGTGCAAATATGTGTGCATCTTATACAGCGAATATTAAGAATATCATAGCTGAGCCGTGCAATCCTTGGAAGCTTTTTTTTTTTCTACTGGTTTGCAGATCCAAGGACAATCGTCCCTACCAATTCAGCCAAACTGGGCCGAACCAGGAGGATTTCACCCCTGGTTACCATCCAGATAACACCATTCCCCACACACTTTCTGGTAACTCCACAACAAAAACTGTAGAGATCTCTCTCCAGGGTACTAAATGCTTGATTACTGTCTGTAAAAGACTGGGGGGGGGGTCTTTGCTGCTGCACAAATAGGACAACTGGCAACATAGCTTTCAATGCCTTTCTTAAGAGATGGCCACCAGAATTGCCTTTGGATGAGGTATAGGGTTTTCACAAAACCAAAGTGACCAGCCAGTTTAGAGTCATGGCACATTTGCATGAGAGGAATTATCTGACTAGCTGGTATGTATAATTCTCCTCTCACCCAAACTAAGTCACTTTTAATTAAACAGGTGTTTTTATGGTCTAGGAACCAGTCATCGCTTTGTAGGGCTTTTTTAAACACCTGAGTGGTAGCGTTGTCCATTATTGGTTCTTCTTTAGCTTATGCCCTAATCATCACTTTGTCTGCCAGTTGAGAGGCTGGGAACAGAGGGTTGATCACTTAAACTTTCCAGCTATTAAACTGAGGATTTCTGGATAGTGCATCTGCTAAAACGTTTCTTCCCCCAGGGAAGTATTTTAAATTGAAATTGAAACATTTGAAGTGTTCAGCCCAGCAAGCTTGTTTTGGGGAGGGTTTCCATGAGGTTTTCAGGGCCTCTTAAGTTTTTATGATCAGTCCAGACTTTGAAAGGGATTGTATTCCCTTCTAGGTAATGCCTCCAAGTAAGAAGAGCCCACCATACTACAAATGCCTCCTTCTCCCAGATAGACCATTAGACCAACACCAGAGAGAGGGCAAGGTAGCAGCAGCAGAGGTAGCAAGGTAGCAGTCTGGGGCTGCTACTGAATTAATTAATTATTTATTTATTTATTTATTTATTTATTTATTTATTTATTTATTTATTTATTTATTTATTTATTTATTTATTTATTTATTTATTTATTTATTTATTTATTTATTTATTTATTTATTTATTTATTATTTAGACTTATATAACCGCTCCCTCTCCCCAAAGGGACTCGGGGCGGTGCACAGGAAATTAAAAACATATGAATATCACAATTATAAATAATTAAAACCAAATTAAAAATGTCACACAGCAGTAATCTAATTTGGTTCTCTGTCTGGATGACTCTGGGTTGAGTCGAAGGGCAGAGAGGGATGACGTTGAGTCTCCTCCCCTTAAAGGGACCTCTTCACAGGAGCTGTGATAATTAGTCTTCATTTAAGAGTCCTGTAAATTGACTGATATATAACGGATACCAGATAGCTCAAGGCATAGAGAGCTTGCCTCAAATGCTGGAAAGCCCTGGTTCAAATCCCAGTAGAAGGAGTATGGCCAGCTGAAGGCGGCTAATAAGCCTGAAATGGATCCATCCCTGTCTCTTTATTTTCAGCCCTTAAAAAATCTAACATATATATATATATATATGTGTGTGTGTGTGTGTGTGTGTGTGTGTGTGTATATGTATATATACGTATATATATATATATATATATATATATACATACATACATACATACATACATACATACATACATACATACATACATATATATATATATATATATATATATATATATATATATATATATATATGTAGGTCTTTGGTTGTTGGCTTGCTTCCGGCTTGGTGCTTCCGGCTTGGTGCTTCAGGAGCACCAAGCCGGAAGCACCAGCCTGAAGATGATGAATGAGATTTCATCGAAACGTCGTGAAGATACTTCCAATTCTACGTGGGAGAAAACCCGAACAACCAAAGACCTACATACAAACACCCGCAAAAACCTCAGAAAACATATATATATATATATATATATATATATATATATATATATATATATATATATATATATATATATATATATATATATATATATATATATATATATATATATATATATATATATATATCATCTTGCATTATCTATATACAGTTCTGAATTTTCTCTAGTCCTTGTCTCTATTTTTGTTCTTGCACCCTCTTGCCTCTTGTTCTGTTTGTTCTCTTTCTTGTTTCTTTCTTTCTTTCATTCTACCTCTTTTTAGCTGTTCTTCTTGACTTCTGCTTTCTACCTCCTCCATACTCTCTTGTTCTTCCTCAGTTGTTAAGTGGTGTTTGAAAACCTTATCTATTGTGTCTATCTTGAACTTTTTTTCCTACCAAGCGATCATGATTCTCTCTGAAATGAGCCATCTGAACATTATATTGTATCTTATTAATTATGAGGTAAGGAAGTGGTATTGTCTTCTCTGATCTCTAACTCTTCTTGGTATTTATCTTAGAATTTGTATTTCCCTTCCTTTGTATGTTATCCGTTCTTCTCTCACTTTCTTATATACTTCCTTCCTTACTGATTTTTTTGTAAATCTTACGTGCATTTCTTTTGGAAGTCTGTGTCTCCTTAGCATAATTTGTATGGATTCAATACACTTCATCTTTATCCCTTTGTATGTCTTGTGGGTTTTGGTTTTTGTAATATATATGCCAAAATTTCTGCAATTGTCTCTCCTAAATCTTCCTCCTTATTTTCTATGTTTTGGAATGTTAAAAAAAAAAGCTGCCTTCTCCATCTCGAGGAAAACTATTTTTTCTTCTAAGTCCTTATTCATTGTAGCTAGCTTCTGTTTTATTATTTCCATTTTCTCAACATTTGTTCTACCTTTGTTTCTACTTTTTGAATTTTTTTTGTTTATTCTTAGTAATTTCATTTTGTATTTTTCCTATTTTATCATCTATTCTTCTAATCTCTTTTCCCTTCTCCCATATTAGTTTTGATTTCTTCGTGTTTTTTTCTGGTCTCCTCATGATTTTTTTTTGTTATTGTCTCTTGTGTCTTCATCATTGTTTCTTGAATCATAAGTAACATTGCTTGCATACTCTGTAGATTTGTTGTTGAGCTTGACTTCTCTGTGCCTAGAATGCTCTCTATTGAGCGCTGTTTTGAGGGTGATGATGTTGTTGATGCAGGGTTTGATGCCATCTTCTTATTTATTTTGCTGATGGTTGTTGTACTTGGTATTTTTATCATGTGCACAATATTTTTCAAAAAAAATATACTGATATAATTATTTAAATATGTAAATTGTTAATCTATTTACCTTTAACTCTCCCCTCCCACTTCTTCTATTCCTCCCTCTTTGCAGCCCCAACAGTACTGGTTATTCCCTCTTTGTTTACTCATTATTCATTACGTTATTAATATTTTAGATATTTATCTAGCTGTGTACATAAACAGTTTAATGAATTGTATTAGAATAATTAGCTATTGCCCTTTTGTAGAATATCTATCTATCTATCTATCTATCTATCTATCTATCTATCTATCTATCTATCTATCTATCTATCTATCTAATTGTTTCACAACACCCTGTTAGAGCCCCAATTAAGGGAGGAAACATACTGTTTCCTTTTCTGCCATTTGGCTCAGCAGCAGAGACCATCTAGACAGAAAGCCATGAGTTCCATTGTGTAAATTTTTTTAGATATGTGTGTTAGTATTATGAGCTGATCAATAAATAAATCAGAGAGATTAGGATAGATCTATTTCGAGCTTTTTAGCTCTCATCAGCTCATAATACTAACATATATATATTTGTTTTCGTAGATTTTCACGGGTGTAGGTATGCTGGCATTGCTGGCTTCGGGGATTTTCCCGTGTATATAGCATGGAGATGTTATTGCAACATTTCGACAAGATCTCACTCAAGTGAGATCTTGTCGAAACGTTGCAATAACATCTCCATGCTATATACATGGGAAAATCCCCGAAGCCAGCAATGCCAGCATATATATATATATATATACAGTGGTACCTCGGTTCACGAACTTAATTCGTGAAATGACTCTGGTCGTGATGCGATTTGGTCGTGATGCGAGGCACAATTTCCCATAGGGTTCAATGTAAATCCGATTAATCCGTTCCGACCTTGTTTTTTGGTCGTAATTCTTGAACTGACTCTTTTCGCGAACCAAATTGGTCGTGAAGAGAGGCACAGTTTCCCATAGGGTTCAATGTAAATCCGGTTAATCCGTTCTGACCTTGTTTTTTGGTCTGTTTCTCTCCACGACCGTTCCTACAGGAAGTCGCAACCATGTTAAAGCCTATCGGCGCGGGCAGAAGGACGACATCATTAAAACAAACGTGGAAATAGCAGGTTTCTCTTTAAGCAATGTCACCACCCTCCCCTCCAAAGGCCGGGCGGGGAGCGCCGCTCTGGATCCGGGTGAGGAGGAGGACCAGCCTGGGGGCTTTTGAGGGATCGCTGCCCGCTCCAAAGCGCAGCTCAGAGCAAGGGAGCCGGGGCGGGGACGGGAGATTGAAACAGCGCGCACGCACGCACACCTCTCCTGGGAGGAAGGAAGCCACTGCTCCAGCCCCAAAGTGAACCGGAGGGAGCTGGAAGAGAGCTCGGAGGTCCTCTAGTCCAGCCTCTGCTCAAGCAGGACTAGAGCCTCCGCTAGTCCAGATCAGGGGTTGTCTCCTTCTTTCAGAAAAGCCTCTTTGGAAAAGTCCAAACTCCCCCTTAAATACATTTTCCCTTTCAAATCCCATTCAAAGAACGTTCGCTGTTTTGTAAAGAAAACAGACACCGGGGCACTGACACCGGGGCAAGGCAAGTAAACTTCCGAAGGGATTCTAATGGGATTAGAAAGGGAAAATGTATTTAAGGGGGAGTTTGGACTGGAATCTCTTTTTTCTTTCGTTCCTTGCTTGTCTGATTTATTTTCTTCTTCTTCTTTAGCGATTTTGACTTTGGGAAGGAAGCTAGACCAACATTTCCCCTTCCCCCTCTCCAGATCCGGGCCGGCAGAGAGAGAAAGAGAGAGAGATGGAGAGATCAGAAAGAAAGAAGTTGTTACAGACTTACTCGAAACTGGCTGCTTTAAGGGGCCTCTTTAAGAACCCCCCCCCCCCCCCGTCGTAAACAACCGCTCGAACTGAAAAGATTGCAAGGCTAAAGATTCGTTCACCCGGTGCTTTTGAGGGATCGCTGCCCGCTCCAAAGCACAGCTCAGAGCAAGGGAGCCGGGCAGGGAGCAGAGGCTGGACTAGAGGACCTCCGAGCTCTCTTCCAGCTCCCTCTGGTTCACTTTGGGGCTGGAGCAGTGGCTTCCTTCCTCCCAGGAGAGGTGTGCGTGCGTGCGCGCTGTTTCAATCTCCCATCCCCGGGAGATTGATTCGTTCACTCAGCGCTTTTGAGGGATCGCTCTTCTGGGAGGAAGGAAGCCACTGCTCCAGCCCCAAAGTGAACCGGAGGGAGCTGGAAGAGAGCTCGGAGGTCCTCTAGTCCAGAGGTCCCCAACCTTTGCAACTTTAAGTCTGAAGGACTTCAGCTCCCAGAATTTTCCAGCCAGCTTTGCTGGGAGCTGAAGTCCTTCAGACTTAAAGTTGCAAAGGTTGGGGACCCCTGCTCTAGTCCAGCCTCTGCTCAAGCAGGACTAGAGCCTCCGCTAGTCCAGATCAGGGGCTGTCTCCTTCTTTCGGAAAAGCCTCTTTGGAAAAGTCCAAACTCCCCCTTAAATACATTTTCCCTTTCAAATCCCATTCAAAGAACGTTCGCTGTTTTGTAAAGAAAACAGACACCGGCACTGACACCGGGGCAAGGCAAGTAAACTTCCGAAGGGATTCTAATGGGATTAGAAAGGGAAAATGTATTTAAGGGGGAGTTTGGACTGGAATCTCTTTTTTCTTTCGTTCCTTGCTTGCCTGATTTATTTTCTTCTTCTTCTTTAGCGATTTTGACTTTGGGAAGGAAGCTAGACCAACATTTCCCCTTCCCCCTCTCCAGATCCGGGCCGGCAGAGAGAGAAAGAGAGAGATGGAGAGATCGGAAAGAAAGAAGTTGTTACATACTTACTCGAAACTGGCTGCTTTAAGGGGCCTCTTTAAGAAAAATCCCCCCCCCCCCATCGTAAACAACCGCTTGAACTGAAAAGATTGCAAGGCTAAAGATTCGTTCACTCGGCGCTGGATAATGAAGGGCGAAGTCCCGCCAAAGTCCGAAAGCCGCCGCTTTCGGCTTTTTAAAGCGCAAAACCAAAGCTTCTCCAGTTTCAGGTCGGACTCCAGCTTCAGCGCGCCCCCCCAGATGTTGCGCCCGGTGCGCCCCCTGCACCCCCCATGCTACGCCTCTGCCGGAGGGAGCTGGAAGAGAGCTCGGAGGTCCTCTAGTCCAGCCTCTGCTCAAGCAGGACTAGAGCCTCCGCTAGTCCAGATCAGGGGCTGTCTCCTTTCTGAAAATCTTCCGCGCCACTTCCCCAGATGCATGGAGAGGCCAAAAGCGGCCGCGCTGGAGCTCCATCCCCAGAGGCTTTTCAGAAAGAAGGAGACAGCCCCTGATCGGGACTAGTGGAGGCTCTAGTCCTGCTTGAGCAGAGGCTGGACTAGAGCAGGGGTCCCCAACCTTTGCAACTTTAAGTCTGAAGGACTTCAGCTCCCAGCAAAGCTGGCTGGAGAATTCTGGGAGCTGAAGTCCTTCAGACTTAAAGTTGCAAAGGTTGGGGACCTCTGGACTAGAGGACCTCCGAGCTCTCTTCCAGCTCCCTCCTGTTCACTTTGGGGCTGGAGCAGTGGCTTCCTTCCTCCCAGAAGAGCGATCCCTCAAAAGCGCCGAGTGAACGAATCAATCTCCCGGGGACGGGAGATTGAAACAGCGCGCACGCACGCACACCTCTCCTGGGATGATGTTAAATTTCTTTAAGGGATGATTAATAATAATTAATTAAGAGACCAGGATGGATCCATTTCGGGCTCCTTAGCCCTCGTCAGCTGGCCATACTTCCCTACAGAGATTTGAACTGGTGCTTTCCAGCATTCGAAGCAGGCTTCCCTATGCCTTGAGCTAACCAGTTTCCCTGATTACATCATCCTTTCTACAGGACTTTATTGATGAAGTGGATATTTTGTTACAGCTTCCTGTTAGGCCTATTTAAGGGAGGAGACAAACTTGTCAACCTTCTCTGCCCTTCGACTCAACCTAGAGACCATCCAGACAGAGACCTATTAAATTGCTGCTGTCTTTTTAGATATGTGTTAAATTTTTTAAGAGATGATTAATAATTAATTAAGAGACCAGGATGGATCCATTTCGGGCTCCTTAGCCCTCGTCAGCTGGCCATACTTTCCTACAGGGATTTGAACTGGTGCTTTCCAGCATTCGAAGCAGGCTTCCCTATGCCTTGAGCTTACCAGTTTCCCTGATTACATCATCCTTTCTACAGGACTTTATTGATGAAGTGGATATTTTGTTACAGCTTCCTGTTAGGCCTATTTTTTTTAAAAAAAATTAATTTAAATTTTTCTAATTTAATTTATTGATCAGCTCATAAAACTAACACACATATCTAAAATATTATACAACGTAATTCTTGGCTTGCTGTTTGGATGGTCTAGCGATGAGCCGATGGGCAGTAAGGGAAACAGTGTGTCTCCTCCCTGAATTGGGGCCTAATAATAACAGGTTGTTGTGAAACAATTACCTATACTAATATACCCTGTCTAAGCTGATGTAATAGGGGAACTGGTTTGGCTTAAGTGTGAGGCCTCTCGCCTTACATGCAACATAGCCCCGGTCCGAATCCCAGTAAGGGGTATGGCCAGCTGATGAGAGCTAATAAGCTCAAAATAGATCTATCCTGGTCTCTTCTAATTTAATTTATTGATCAGCTCATAAAACTAACACACACACACACACACACACACACACACATATATGTTAGTTTTTATGAGCTGATCAATAAATTTAAATTTGAGAGACCAAGATAGATCTATTTCAAGCTTATTAGCTCTCATCAGTTGGCCACACCCCACTGGGATTCGAACCGGGGGTGTAATGAATCCAAGGCAGAAGCCTAGTACTTGGATTCATTACAGCCCCGGTTCAAATCCCAGTGGGGTGTGGCCAACTGATGAGAGCTAATAAGCTTGAAATAGACCTATCTTGGTCTCTCAAATTTAAATTTATTGATCAGCTCATAAAAACTAACACATATCTAAAAAATATTACACAACGTAACTAAAAAAATGGTTCTCTGCCTAGATGGTCTCTGATGATGAGCCGACAGGCAGAGAGGGAAACAGCATGTCTCCTCCCTTAATTGGGGCCCTTACAGGAAGTTGTGGAAACAATTATCTATCTATCTATCTATCTATCTATCTATCTATCTATCTATCTATCTATCTATCTATCTATCTATCTATATCTATATCTATATCTATATCTATCTATCTATCTATCTATCTATCTATCTATCTATCTATCTATCTATCTATCTATCTATCTATATATATGTATGTATCGAGCTTTTTAGCTCTCATCAGCTCATAATACTAACATATATATATATATATATATGTTTTCTGAGGTTTTTGCGGGTATTTGTATGTAGGTCTTTGGTTGTTCGGGTTTTCTCCCGCGTAGAATTGGAAGTATCTTCACGACGTTTCGATGAAATCTCATTCATCATCTTCAGGCTGGTGCTTCGGGCTTGGTGCTTCCAGGAGCAATGTGAGATCTCAGACTAACACAAGCACAACCAGGCCCCCACCCAAACAGAACACGCCCCCATCCAATCAGAGCACAGCCAAACTCCCATCCAATCAGAGCACAGCCAAACCCCCTACCAATCAGAACACACCTCCACCCAATCAGAATGCAGCCAAGCTCCCATCCAATCAAGTCACACCCCCACTGGCAGTTAAAAAGAGGAACCGGCTGAGATCTCACATTGCTCCTGGAAGCACCAAGCCCGAAGCACCAGCCTGAAGATGATGAATGAGATTTCATCGAAACGTCGTGAAGATACTTCCAATTCTACGCGGGAGAAAACCCGAACAACCAAAGACCTACATATATATATGTGTGTGTGTGTGTGTTAGGTTTTTGAGCTGATCAATAAATAAATCAAGGAGACTAGTATAGATCTATTTCAAGCTTTTTAGCTCTCATCAGCTAGCCATACCCTTATTGGGGTATGGTCGCGCCCTTGCAGCCTCTCACGCAGCATCAAGCCACCCAGGCTCCTTGGTTTTCCGAGGAGCTGAGGGTGATGAAACAGCACAAGAGATGCCTAGAGAGTAAATCGAGAGCCACTCGGTCCGAATCTGACCGAACACAGGTAAGATCCCATTTGAGGACATACCTAGTGGCGATAAGAGTGGCCAAATGTCATTATTGTGCCACCCCTATTGCATCCACAGATAACTGCCCTGCCACCCTGTTTGGGGTGACCCGCTCCCTCCTTCAACAGAGGCTGCGGGAAGCCCCTTTCCAGGGCAGAGCAGAGGAATTTGGAGAGTATCTGCAGGATAAAATCGCTCGTATTTATTGTTTTAACTTCCCTGTGCACCGCTCCGAGTCCCCTTGGGGAGAGGGAGCGGTCTAGAAATTAAATTATCTTATCTTATCTCAGATTCGGAGCAAGTTGGCCTCCATAGATGGTCAGAGGCAGGTCCTGAGACAGTTTTATGGGATGATTTTGACTTTGTTACTTCCGACGATATGGACAGGTTACAGGGGCGACTGAGAGCCACCACATGTTTATTGGACCCGTGTCCCCTCCTGGCTTGTACTGGCATCCTGGGAGCTTACACGAGGCTGGCTCCAGGAAATAGTGAATGCTTCGCTGAGTGAGGGGCTCTTGCCAGCTGCATTGAAAGAGGCGGTGGTGAGACCCCTCCTCAAGAAGCCTTCCCTGGACCCAGCATTGTTAGTAAATTACCGTCCGGTCACCAACGTTCACTTTTTGGTGAAGGTTGTAGAGAGTGTGATGACACAACAGTTTCCCTGTCACCTGGAGGAAATTGACTATCTGGACCCGCACCAGTCTGGCTACCGGCCCGGACACAGCACTGAGACGGCATTGGTCGCGTTGGTGGATGATCTCTGGAGGGCCAGAGATGGAGGTTGTTCCTCCATCCTGGTCCTATTAGACCTCTCAGCGGCTTTCGATACCATCGACCATGGTATCTTATTGCACCGACTGGAGGGGTTGGGGATGAGAAGCACCGTTTTACGGTGGTTCTCCTCCTACCTCTCCGGTCGCAATTTGTGTTGGCAGGAGGGCAGAGGTCGACTTCGAGGCCCCTGACGTGTGGGGTGCCTCAGGGTTCGGTCCTCTTGCCACTCCTAAATGAAGCAACTGGGCGACATCATCCGTGGTTTTGGGGTAGAATACCATCTGTACACTGACGATACGCAGTTGTACATATCTACCCCAAACCACCCCAACGATGCCGTTGAAGTGATGTCCCGGTGTCTGGAAGCCGTATGGGCCTGGATGGGAAGTAACAAACTCCGACTCAGTCTGTCCAAGACCGAGTGGCTGTGGTTTCCGACGATCCAGTACAACCAGTTGACGCCATCACTGGCCATCAGGGGTGAACAACTAAGACATCCTCCTGGATTCCCGGCTGTCCATGGAGGATCATGTGATGGCCGTGGCCAGGGGGGCTTTTTACCAGGTTTGCCTGGTATGCCAGTTGCGCCCCCTACTGGACTGGGACGCCCTTCGCACAGTCACTCAAGCACTCGTGACATCCCGCCTAGACTACTGTAATGCTCTCTACATGGGACTCCCCTTGAGGTGCACCCGAAGGCTGCAGCTAGTTCAGAATGCGGCCGCGCGGGGAAACTTGGGAGCCTCAAGACATTCCCACATAACACCATTCCTGCGCGAGCTGCACTGGCTACCTGTGGCCTTTCAGGTGCGCTTCAAGGTGTTGATCACCATCTTTAAAGCGCTCCATGGCACGGGGCCTAGTTATTTGTGGGACCGTATCCTGCCCCATACATCCCTTCGTCCGATTTGCTCCCACAGAGAGGGACTTCTCCGGGTGCCATCCACCAGGCAGTGTCGGCTGGCGACGCCCAGGGGAAGGGCCTTCTCTGTGGTGGGCCCAACCCTCTGGAACGACCTACCCCCCGAACTTAGAACTATCACGGACATACTTCTTCCATCTTGCCAGCTTGGCCTAATCCCCACAATCAAGTTTATAGACTGAACTCTAAATTGCTTTTAATTGGATTTTAATGGGTAAGAGTTTTAGGGAATTTTAGCACAGGGTATTTTGTATTTAATTGTTTCTTTAGTATTTATTATTGTTACATTTTATATTCCTATTTTAATTTCCTGTGCACCGCCCTGAGTCCCTTTGGGGAGAGAGGCGCGGTTATACAAATTTAATAAAATAAATAAATAAAAAAAATTGGGATTTGAACCGGGGCTGTATTACATGCCAGGCAAGAGCCTTAGCCATTAAGCCAACCAGGTTCTCTTCCTGCTCAGCAGAGACAGGAGGATAAGTATATAATTGTTCCACAACACCTGTTGATGAGCCAAAAGGCAGAAGAGGAAAGCAGTATGCTTCCTCCCTTAATTGGGGCTTAACAGGGTGTTGTGACACAAGCATATACTTATCCTCCTGTCTCAGCTGATCAGGATAAGAACCAGTTGGTCTAGAGCAGGCATGGCCAAAGTCCGGCCCGCGGGCCATTTGCGGCCCGGGGGTCGGTTTAATACAGCCCTCCAACAGCCCTCCCTGCTCTGTATAAATGTGGCCCTCCCTTCCTCCCTCTGTCTCTGGGGCTGTGTGGCTGGGAGGGAGGTGGACGGAGGTTACGGATGCCTCCTCCCGCAGCGGGCGAGGGAGCAGGCGGGGTGAGCACCCAAGGCTACCGTCATCTTAAGCACCACCGAGGCTGTCGCCCAGCAGGGGCGTCAGGCAGGGAAGCCGGTCGCGCCTCCATCGCTGCACATTCTGGGGCTGCGAAGCTGGGAGGGAGGTAAACGTGCGGCCCCAGAACGTCCGCTTGGCACGTTCACCTCCCTCCCAGCCACGCAGCCCCAGAACGTGCAGCTCCTGCCGCACAAGGTCGCCCGGCAGGGGCGTCAGGCAGGGAAGATGGACGCGCAGCCTCAGAACGTAAGCCGTGGTGCCTGCCGGAGGGAGACGCGACCGGCTTCCCTGCCTGACGCCCCTGCCGGGCGACAGCCTCGGTGGTGCTTAAGATGACGGTAGCCTTGGGTGCTCACCCCGCCTGCTCCCTCACCCGCTGTGAGTGGTGAGGGAGTGACTGACAGACCCAGAGAGAGACAGAAGGGGAGGGAGGGAAAGACAGAGAGACAGACAGAGACAGAGAGAAAGAGAGGGAGGGAGAGAGATGGAGAGAGACACAGATAGAGAATGAATCGGAATCGGATTGAATCTGAGACAGACGGGGAAAGAGGGAGAGACAGACATACAGAGAGAGGGAGGGAGGGAGAGAATCAGAGAGAGTGACACACACAGAGACAGGGAGAGACAGAGAGAGGGAGGGAGAGACAGATAGATAGAGACTGATTAAGTGAGTGAGAGACAGACAGACAGACAGACACACACAGAGAGAGAAAGAGAGAAAGAGAGAAAGAAAGAGAAAGAGAAAGAGAGAAAGAAAGAAAGAGACACAAAGAGAGACAGAAAGAAAGAGAAAAAGAGAGAGAGAAAGAAAGTGAGAGGGAGAAAAAGGGAAAGAAAGAAAGAGCGAAAGAGAGAGAGAGAGAGAGAGAAAGAAAGAGAGAAAGAGCGAGAGAAATGGAGAGAGAGAGAGAGAGGAAGAAAGAGAGAGAGAGAGAAAGAAAGAGAGACAGAAAGAAAGAGAAAAAGAGAGAGAGAGAAAGAAAGAGAGAAAGAGAGAGAGAAATGGAGAGAGAGAGAGGAAGAAAGAGAGAAAGAGAGAAAAAAGTAGGTAAGTTTTTTTTAAAAATTATTTTCAATACATTGTGAAAACTCAACTGTCAGTTGATCTTAATGTTATGAAATGAAAAGTATGTCATTTGCAATTAACTTGGCATAAAATAATTTATTTGCATTTAATTGTAATAGTTCAAAGAATGTTCGGAAAAACGTTCGGCCCTCCACCATGTTCACTTCATCCAATCTGGCCCTCTTTGAAAAAAGTTTGGACACCACTGGTCTAGAGGAAATTACAACTGCATCACATGTAATACTTCCCTGGTTTGAATCCCAGTAAGGGTATGGCTAGCTGATGAGAGCTAAATAGCTCAAAATAGATCTATCCTAGTCTCCCTGATTTATTTATTGATCAGCTCAAAAAACCTAACAGACACACACACACACACACACACATATGGTTGTGTCACAACACCCTGTTAAGCCCCAATTAAGGGAGGAAGCATACTGCTTTCCTTTTCTGCCTTTCGGCTCATCACCAGCGACCATCCAGACAGAAAGCTATGAGTTCCATGGTGTACTTTTTTTAAATATGTGTGTTAGGATTTTTTTTGAGCTGATCAATAAATTTAAAAAAAAAACCTAACACACACATATGTATATAAAGTTCACAATGGAACTCATAGCTTTCTGTCTGGATGGTCACTGGTGATGAGCCGAAAGGCAGAAAAGGAAAGCAGTATGCTTCCCCCCTGTAATTGGGGCTTAACAGGGTGTTGTGATACAACCATTCATTTGAATTTTTCCTGGAGCTGATTGGAGGTGCTTTTGGAGGTGGGATTTAAAGACGCAAAAAGGAACAGTAAGTAGTGGCTGTTTCATTTGAACTTCTCATGGAGCTGATTGGAGGTGCTTTTGGAGGGAGGATTTAAAGACACAAAAAGGAACAATAAGTAGTGGCTTACCGTGCCGTATGGGCCCTGCCTGGAACCTTTTCTGTCTGAGCTGCTGCTGAGGAGAGCCAAACCAACAGGAACAAGTGAGCACTGAATAGTGCAATCGTTAAAATGGAGTACGAGGGAGCAGCTGTAGTTATCTGCAACACTTGTGCCATGGTTCTGATTTTTCCTAAGCTCATGGAGAACTACACCTGCAGTAAGTGCAAGCTGGTTGCACTGCTAGAAGAGAAGGTCCAGCAGCTGGAAGCACGTATATCTAACCATAAGCAAATTAAGGAGCTTGAGCTGTTCTTGGACAGAGCAGAGCAGACTATCCTGGACAATGAAGAGACAGGGCACAGAAGAAGTCATTTCACTAACTCAAGAGGTAGATCCATGTAGGAATGTCACTCGAAGAAATAGAAGAGCCAGGGATCGCTCTGAGAGTCTGAATTTACAGAATCAACTTGAGGCTCCTTCCCCCATCATACATGATGAGGAATGCACAGACGAACAACTGGTCCCACCTGAGGATCTCTCCTTCATCACACTTGACGAGATACAGGAAGAAGAACAACAGGAACAAACTGAAGACCTCTCCCTTAATAAAGTTGATGAGGTGAATGAAGATGAACAGACTGCAGGAGAGAGGCTCCTTGTACTAGGTGATTCAATTATTAGAAACACAGAGAGATGGATTTGTGATGCACATGACAACCGTGTAGTGACTTGCCTACCCGGTGCAAAGGTTGCAGACATCACGAGAAATCTAGATAGTTTGTTAGAGAGAACTGGGAAGGAGCCAGTGGTCGTGGTACACGTTGGTACCAATGATGTTGGGAAGGCAAAGCAATCAGTCCTGGAAGCCAAATTCAGGTTGCTAGGAAGAAGATTAAAGTCCCGGACTTCCAAGGTAGCATTTTCAGAAGTGCTGCCTGTTCCTCGTGCAGGACCTACCAGGCAGGCAGAGCTCAGAAGCCTCAATGCGTGGATGAGGCGATGGTGTCGGGAGGAGGGCTTCAGATTTGTCAGGAACTGGAGAACATTTTGGGACAAGCCAAACCTGTTCAGGGGGGATGGGTTGCACTTGAACCATGATGGGACAAGATTGCTGGCACTCAACATCAAAAAGGCTGCAGAACAACTTTTAAACTGATAACTGGGGGAAAGCCGACAGGAGCTGGGCAGCATCCGGTTCGGGAAAGTGTTTACTTGAGTAGTGAGGAGGATGCAATAATTACTGAGCAGAGCGAGGAGCCAGTCACCAGCAATCTAGCAGAAGGATGCAAGAAGCAGTCTAAGGATGCAACTGGACTCAAAAGACTGCATCAGAAAAGTATATATAAATGCCTGTATGCAAATGCCAGAAGCCTCCGAAACAAAATAGGGGAGCTGGAATACTTAGCAATAGACAAAAATATTGATATTATTGGTATCACTGAAACCTGGTGGATGGAAGTACTTTTTCACCCAGAGGATCACTGGTCTATGGAACTCCCTGCCAGAAGAAGTGGTGACAGCTGTCAGCCTCGACACCTTTAAGAAAGGATTAGACGAGTTCATGGAGAACAAGGGTATCAATGGCTATCATTATGGATGCCTAAGACACCCTCCGGAATGGAGAGATAGGCAGGATATTTCTTAATTCCATTTGCAGGGAATCATAAGCAGGTGAAGACATCTGCTTGGGAATACGCTGAAGCAAATGGTGAGCCACTGTGTGAGACAGAATGCTGGACTGGATGGGCTGTGGCCTGTTCCTGCAAGGCTGTTCTTATGTTCTTAACCATATACTTATCCTCCTGTCTCAGCTGATCAGGAAGAGAACCTGGTGGCTTAAGTGGCTAAGGCTTCTGCCTAACATGTAATACAGCCCCGGTTCAAATCCCAGTAAGGATATGGCTAGCTGATGAGAGCTAAAAAGCTCAAAATAGATCTATCCTAATCTCCCTGATTTATTTATTGATCAGCTAAAAAAAAAAAAACGAACACACACACACATATCTAAATTAAATCAATCAATGGATAACAAACTATACATGCTACTATATCAATATGTTTTAAATAAGTACTTAAAATAATTAACTAGCTTAATCACTTATATATTGAATAATGTGAGATAATTACTTGTTTCTAATTTCAATTTCTGGTATTTCCTATGTTCAGTGCAACAATCAATTATAATCCATGGTTCTTATTCAATCAACAATTTTAACGTATTTCCACTATTCAGTTCAGTCTACTTTTATATGTAATTCTACATTCAATACTTATAACCCACTTTTTAAACTTATTTTCAATTTCAGGTATTCCCTACATTCAATGTAGCAATCAACTATAGTTCATAGTTCATATATAGTCCTTCAATATTAGCATCTATCCACAATTCATTTCAGTCTATTTTTACATTTAATTCTACATTCAATCCTTATAGTCCACTTTTTTAAAGTCACTCTCCTTTAAATATGTTTTAATTTTGTTTTTTATTTTCCAAATTTCTACTTTCTCTTAGGTAGTCTTTTAAAGTTTTGTTTTCTTACTTCCACAATCAAGCCTCCAAAATTTCCTTTCTTTTTTCTCTTGTAACTATTCAGAAAATTGCACCAGTCACTTGTCAGGTCTCTTTCCTCAATTTCTAATTCCTCAGGTCACTAGATGGCACTGTTGTTGTCTTCTCCATTTGATATTTCCAGTCTTTTTTTCACAAAACAAAGTTTTTATACCATACTTCACCAAGTACCTTTTTAATTTTAATTTTCTATCCACCTTTGTTGCTATCCCACAAATTTCAAAGTTCCATAAATATACTGTTAAATAACACTCTGGCATTTCCCTCCTTATCTCCTCTTTTTTTCTCCCAATCTCGTTAGCTGCCAAAGGAAGTCCTCGTGTGATCTTCTCTCCTTATCGCCACTGAATTTGGGCTATGTTTCAGCCTGACTCCTTAGAGCCTCAATTTTCTAGCTCACACTTCTATATATAATTTTTTTTACCATTTTTAGATGTAGAGAACATCATTCTCTGATGTTGTCATGTTGCTTTATTCCCGTCCTCATTCACGGTCATCACAGCTCTGAATCAGCCGTAGGCTCCAAATTTCTTTTCTGTTGATTTCAAGGGGTTTGATTCTGAAACCCCTTGAGGGACAGATTCTGACCCATCTGTCAGAAATGGTGTAGGGTCTCCTGCTTGGATGTGGTGTTTGTGTTGGTTTAGATGATCTATAGCAGGGGTCCCCAACCCCCGGGCCGCAGACCAGTGCCGGTCCGTGGCTTGATAGGAACCGGGCCGCAGGGCCGGAGAGGAGGAGGAGGGAGGATGGGACAGCCCCCTGGGCAGAGCGCATGCCAGATGCGGGAGAGCGGAGGTGCGGCCATTCGCGCCGTTGGAGGCCCTAGAGGGTCGAATGAGCCGACTTCCCCCCGCGTGCGCAGGTGCAGGCGCAGCCGTTCGCGCTGTTGGAGGCCCTAGAGGGCTGAGTGAGCCAACTCCCCCCTATGTGCACATGCGCCGCCTGTTCCCCTCGCCCCCGCATGCACATGCGCCACCTGTTCCCCCTCCCCCCCCCGCTCCTCCTCTACTCCAGCCGGTCCGCAGAATTTTCTTTAAAATGAAACCAATCCCTGGTGCAAAAAAGGTTGGGGACCCCTGATCTATCAGGGACCCCTGATCCACTAAAAGTTTCCTATCCTGAAGACAATGGGGGAGATTATGCATGCATGTATGCATGCATTTATGTAGCTTATTGAGAAAAATGCAGTGGCTTTGTTGGCACAAAACACATTTCCATTATTAATTGAACCACGGCTGCTTATACCATTCAATTATCTGAATTCATACTACCTAATAAACACTTAAATTGAATTCAATCAGAATATAACATTTAAATGTGGCTCATGATGTCACACAAACACAACTATAGCAGTGGTCTCATTTTTACTAATACATGATAAAGTGACAGATATTAAGAGTCTTCCATAAGAACATAAGAACAGTCTTGCTGGAACAGGCCACAGCCCATCCAGTCCAGCATTCTGTCTCACACAGTGGCTCACCATTTGCTTCAGCGTATTCCCAAGCAGATGTCTTCGCCTGCTTATGATTCCCTGCAAATGGCATTGAGAGATATCCTGTCTATCTCTCCAACCCGGAGGGTGTCCTTAGACATCCATAATGATAGCCATGGATACCCTTGTTCTCCATGAACTTGTCTAATCCTTTCTTAAAGGTGTCGAGGCTGACAGCTGTCACCCCTTCTTCTGGCAGGGAGTTCCATAGACCAGTGATCCTCTGGGTGAAAAAGTACTTCCTCTTATTTGTTTGAGGTCTAGCTTCCAAAACTTTCATGAAGTGCCCCCTAGTTTTAGTGTTGTGCGATAGGGAAAACAGTTTTTCCTTTTCTACTTTGTCCACACCGTGCATGATTTTATAGACTTCAATCAGGTCACCTCTCAGGCACCGTCGTTCTAGAGTGAAGAGGCCCAGCCGTTGCAGCCTCAGATGGTAAGGAAGGTGTTCCAGTCCCCTAATCATTCTGGTTGCCCTCCTCTGCACCTTTTCCATTTCCATAATATCCTTCTGAAGATATGGTGACCAGAACTGTACACAATACTCCAGATGGGGCCTCACCATAGATTTATAAAGAGACAAAATGACACTTGCTGACTTATTTTCTATACCCTTCCTAATGATCCCTAGCAATGAGTTTGCTTTTTTCACTGCTGCGGCACACTGGGTTGACACCTTCATTGAGCTGTCCACCAGGACACCAAGGTCCCTTTCCTGGTTAGTTGCAAAGAGTTCAGACCCCATTAGTTTATAGATGTAGTTGGGGTTTTTTGCCCCAACGTGCATCACTCTGCACTTATTAATGTTGAAGCTCATTTGCCACTGGTTTGCCCACTCCCCCAGTATCAAGAGATCCCTCTGGAGCTCCTCACACACACTCAGTTTTTACTACCCTGTATAATTTAGTGTTGTTGGTGAATTTGGCTATGTTGCTACTCCTACTTCTAGATCATTTATGAAGAGGTTAAAAAGCAGGGGTCCCAGTACTGGACCTTGGGGGACCCCACTCTTTACCTCCCTCTACCTGGAGAAGTGTCCATTTAGTGTACTCTCTGTTTCCCGTCCCTTAGCCAGTTGCTAATCCAGGACAAGGGCTGTCCCTTTATTCTATGACTGGCAAGTTTATTCAAGAGCCTTTGGTGCGGGACCTTGTCAAAGGCCTTCTGAAAGTCCAGATAAACAATGTCAACTGGATCTCCCTTATCCACATGCTTGTTGACACTCTCAAAAAATTCCAACAGATTAGTGAGGCATGATTTGCCCTTGCAAAAGCCATGTTGGCTCTCCTTCAGCAGTGCCTTCTCTTCTACGTGCCTATTAATTTTATCTTTTAAGATGGTTTCCAACAATTTACCTGGGACACTTGTCAAACTGACCAGTCGGTAATTTCCTGGATCACCTCTGGATCTTTTTTTGAAGATTAGTGTTACATTTGCTACCTTCCAGTCATCTGGCACAAGGCCTGATTTGAGGGAAAGATTATATATTTTGGTTAGGACATCGGCAATTTCATCTTTAAGTTCCTTGAGAACTCATGGATGGATGCCATCTGGTCCTGGTGATTTGTTAGTATTTAGTTTAACAAGACATGCCAGGACCTCCTCCCTGGTTATTTCTATCTGGGTTAATTCTTTGGTTTCCTTCCCTACAAAGATAGGCTCTGTTTTGGGCATGTGATCTCTGTCTTCTTCAGTGAATACTGAAGCAAAGAATTCATTGAGTCTCTCTGCAATCTCTGTTTCCTCTTTAATAATCCCTTGCCTTCCATTGTTGTTTAATGGTCCAATGGCCTTTCTAGTTGGGTTCTTACTTCTAATGTACTTAAAGAAGTCCTTGTTATTTCTTTGAGTGTTTTAAGCTAAACACTCCTCAAAATCTTGCTTTGCTTTCCTGATTGTTGCCTTGCATTTGTTCTGCCAGAATTTATGTTTCTGCCTATTGTCCTCATTTGGAGAAGCCTTCGATCTTCTAAATGAGCTTTTCTTGCTTTTGATCACTTCCTGAACGGCTCCTGTAAGCCACATCAGAGTCCTCTTGAACATGGCAGTGCCCTTTTTCCTTTTGGGTATGCATTCCAATTGGGTCTCTGTTATTGTTTTTGTGAGCAGCCTCCATGCCTCTTGGACTTTCTCAATTCTTTCTTTCAGCTTCTTTTTTACTAGTTTCCTCAACTTCAGGAAATTTCCTTTTTGAAAATTTAAGGTCTCTGTGTTAGATTTTATCAGTGATTTGCAGTCTATGATTAAGTTAAAAGTAATTGTGTTGTTGTCACTGTTCCCTATTGGATCAATCACATTAACATTTTGCACCAGATCCTGTATATTGCTCAAGACCAAGTCAAGGATTCTTGTACCTCTAGTTGGGTCTTCAACCATCTGTTCCAGGGAACAATCATTTAGCATATCTAGGAACTTTATCTCTTTGTCATGTGCTGAACAACAGTTCGCCCAGTCTATGTGAGGGTAATTGAAATCCCCCATTATAACCAGGCTTCCCTTTTTGGATGCCTCCTTTACAACATTCTCCAACTGCCAGTCTCTCTCAGGGGCTTGGGTTGGAGGCTGATAGCATATGTCTACTGTTAGACCATTCTTTTGGCCTGATAGTCCTACCTGATAGAGTTTCTAGTGGTGACTCCAAATCACCTCGATATGCCAATTCATATGACTTTATCTCTTTTTTGACATACAAGGCTACACCACCTCCCGTTTGCCCCTTCTTGTCCTTTCTGTATAGTTTGTAGCCTGGGATAACTGTATCTCATTGGTTATCATCCGTCCACCAGGTTTCAATGATTTCACAACTTATTGCATCACTGCCACAATGGCAAAAAAAATATCTGAGGTCCTTGGTCCTATTCTGCCACAGCAACAGCCAGATGATGCTATAAATGGCTACTTTATAAATTCTCAATGACTGACCAGATTTGAAATCAACTTTCCTGATTTGACAACTGCGGCTAACCATTGTAGCAATCTGGCATAAAAGGACAGTCAGGTCTACATCTTATTCTTCCTGGAAAAATTAAAGAACAGCTATCTAATTCCTCACTGGAAGTGTGATCCAGAAACAGAAATATCTGGATTTTAGACAAATTCTTTGAGGCTTTACCAGAGGCGTAGCGTGGGGGGTGCAGGGGGGCCCGGCCGCACCGGGCGCAACATCTGGGGGGGGCGCTCGCACTCGCAGCTCTCTGCCCCTGCCTGGCTCACTCACTCTCTCTGCAGTGCTGGCTGTGCGAATCCGATCCGAGCCGCCGGGTCGCCGCCCACTGTGGAGGGGGGGGGGGTGCCCTGGCGCAAGGGGTCCCCAAACTTGGCAACTTGAAGACTTGTGGACTTCAACTCCCAGAATTCTCCAGCCGGCTGGAGAATTCTGGGAGTTGAAGTCCACAAGTCTTCAAGTTGCCAAGTTTGGGGACCTCTGGCCTGGGGCGTTAACACGGGGCCCGGTGCTGAAGCAAAACACAGCGGCCCCGTTCTTAGTTATATCCGACCTCCGGGGTCCCGAGGCGGAGGGTCCTCCCGCGGCTTTCGCTCAAGCTCCGCGCAGGTGGTAGCCACAGCTGGAGCTCCCCGCTCGTCCTGCAGAGCCAGCCGCCAACCTTAACGTCACCCTGGGAGGAGGCGGAGTGGAGCAAAGTCTCCAACTCCTTGCCGAGTTTTCTCTCTCTCCCCCCCCTTTTACGGTTGCACACACACGCAACCCCCTCTCCGCCAAAACTCTCGGCGACGCCTGTTCAGAGGCTGAAAGCGCCACGGCGCTGTTCTCCCCTCTCAGTTAGAAAACCCCAAACAATAAGGAGGAGTTTGAGGGGTGGGGGTGGACGAAAGAGCGAGCCGATGTTTTAATTAAGATTCTCAGGGCAGGGGAGGAGAAAAGAGGTTTCTCTGCGAGGAAGGAAGGAAACCAGGAGGGTTGGAGGAACGGAGGCGCTTCCCTCAGAGCCGAGTTTCAGCTTTGCCGCCGCCTCTGCTACGCGCAGAGAAGCTGAGCAAACAGGAAACGGGGTGGCTTGCACACACGGCAGCCGCTGCTCTGATTCTTTGGGGCTTGAAGCTCGCCCGAAGGAGGACAGAGACGAGGCGGAGAAGGAAGGTGTTGCCTGCCTCCAGCCCCAGGGAGGAGAGCAGCTGGCCGTCTGCGTGTCGCCTACAGCCTCCCCTTTGCCAGAGAGCACAGGCCCAGCTCGCCCGAGTGGCGCGAGTCTTGCCCGCCTCACGCGCTTCGGTCCCCCTCTGAGCAGCGCCGCAGAGAGCGCTCTCCCCGCCCGCTCGCCGAGTGTCGTTGCTGGAGTTGATAAAAGAAAAGAAAAAAGGCTGGAGCGACTTTTGTTTTTTCGCCATTCCCGCCGGAGACCAGAGCCCGCCTTTTCTCCTTCTTGCTCGGGCATAGCAATATGAAGGAGCAGAACTCCTGTGTCGGCACTGGGCATCCCCCCATGGCTGGGTATGGCAGGATGGACCCGCTGGAGCTTGCTGTTAGCCCCGTGAAACGCTTGCGAACTGAGTACTTCTTTCCCTATCTCTTCGCAGATCATACATTTTGTAAATCCCCTGTAATAACAGAATAAAAAAAGAAAGGTCACGTGTCCACTGGAGACACATTAGTATACATTGAACACACATGTGTTTTAGATAGATGGCAGATGAAATAAGTTTCTGTAGTTTTTGCACTTGGAAAGGCAACAGTAAATGTGCTGATTATAAACCACTGTTTCTAACTTAAGATGTTAAACCAAAACCATCAATTTACAACTTCTCATGATTTGGACCACCCCAGGGAGACCTTTCTCTGCATGTCCACTCAGTACTCACAGAAAATACCCATCACCATCTCTGTTTAGATTGCAACTTTCTGTTATGTTAAAATTTCAAGCATTTCAAGAGGTAGTGGGTCACCTATTTTGCATTATTCTCCTGCTTGTGTTTTAGTTTATCTCCGTATGCCTCTTTGTCAGATCACATCTAATTAGAGGATCAAGCACTACTCTTTAACACTAAGAACATAATGTAATCTTGATATGATGGTTGTGAGACGACATATAATAGCATGGCCCATGCTAGGTTACTATATTTGTAGATTTGTATTCATAGACCTGCTGAAAATGTGGAGAATGTGTAATGCATGTTCGCACTCAATAAAGTGTTTGAAAATAAACTTGTATTTAGATGCATTTTATTTTAATTACATCAGTATTTTCATAACAAACAATACATGTGCTTAGGGGGTAAGGGTTTCTTTAACTAATCTAGTGGAAGAGACTCGAGTGCTAAAATCCATGGGTTAGGGGGCGCAAATTACTTGCCTTGCCCCGGGTGCTGACAACCCACGCTACGCCACTGGGCTTTACTACAATTCCCCGAGCTTCGTCAGATTGCACTCTTTTTCACTACTAACATGTTTCGCTCCAAGGCGCCGAAGAGCGTTGTCTCCCGCCCTTAGCATCTCCATAAGTTCTGCCCACGCTTTCTGTTCAGCTCGCTTTCAGGGCTGGGCTAGGGGGTGGGTGTATCGGGTTCTCCGTGTTAACACCTATCCGGCTAGGAAGAAAAAGGGAGGGACGAAAGGAGTGAACAGGAGCAGTGGGCGCATCGACTGTCCCTGATTAATTTGACGGCGGCGAACAAGCCATAACTTGTAAGCAGGAGCATTGGGAATGGGGGGGGGGGGAGGCATAAAACACGAAGAAAATAGAGAAATGCTGTAGGGTTTATTAGTTGCTAAATAGAAAATCCACGCCTGCATCTTGGAGTCCGAGGAAACACGCTGGCTCCGGAAAAACACGTGAACTAAAGGAAGAGCTTTTTGACAGCCAGTCACAGCCGCGATCTTTCCTGTCAGAGGCGAAATGATTCCTCAGGTTAACAAAACTGAAGTCAGCCTTGAGGTGGAGAACGAGAACGACATTCAGCCCCCCTCTCCTGCCTCTACCACCAGCCGGGAATCAAAGGTATCTCGAGCGTCGGGGGGTGGGGGGGGGTGTATCATGGATCCATAAGATACACTTGCACGCAAACATTCACTGTTTGCGTGCAAGTGTATATTTATTTATATACTTATAATATGTATTTATATTCAAATGCATTTCAACTCACATACAGATGTTTATATCCAGCGCCATACCCAATTGTTCATCTTTTCGTATTGGAACCTTATGTGGAAAAGGAATTATCCGATATAGCTCTGGAGGGGTTGCATGATTGGTTTGGGTTTTTGGATTGTTATTGAACGTGTAGGTGTTTCAAAGGATTCTTTAGTGGGAAAGTTTTCAAGTATTTATTCCTGGAGGAATGGGAGGCATTCATTAAAAAAAAACATTACTATATCTTGGGCTTCAGTAACTTGAGGCTCATAAATTACTCACTACTGTATTGAATAGACTATAATTTATTTATTATAGAAAAGTTGGTTACTGTTTTAAATGCTGTGCAGGAATTTTTCAGCTTAACCAGAAAGCAGATCAGTAGTTAAAGGCAAGCCAAAAAGGCAATTGCAAACAGCTCCCAAAGCTCCAAGTTGGTATTGTCAATTCCAGAAATTCAACCTATCTGAAGAGGCACTGAAGCTTCAATAAAATACCATTACTTGGTATTTTAGAGAGAGGACAGACACTGCTGTAATTTCCCTTTCCCATTTGATCAATATAATTCCAGCAGGCGTATCAAAGATAGAAACCAACCAATAAGATAGTGCTCTGAATCATATCATATAATCAATGAAACAGCTCCATGCTGTAATGAAAAGTTAAATGAAAGAACAACTGTGTGGCCTTTTATCTATTCATGTTGTGAGATACAGAGAACACTACAGTGACTGATATATATATATATATTTGTTTTCGTAGATTTTCACGGGTATAGGTATGTAGATTTTGGTTTATTCGGGTCTTATTCGGGTCTTTTCCCGTGTAAAATTAAAGGTTTAAAATTAAACCTTTAATTTTACACGGGAAAAGACCCGAATAAACCAAAATCTACATACCTATACCCGTGAAAATCTACGAATATATATATATGTTAGTTTTTATGAGCTGATCAATAAATTTACATTTGAGAGACCAAGATAGATCTATTTCGAGCTTATTAGCTCTCATCAGTTGGCCACACCCCACTGGGATTCGAACCGGGGCTGTAATGAATCCAAGGCAGAAGCCTAGCACTCCAGCCTAATCGGTTCTACCCTGTTTCATCAGCTAATCCAGGAGTATTTAGTATAGATAATTGTTTCTACAACTTCCTGTAAGGGCCCAATTAAGAGAGGAGACATGCTGTCTCACACATCCTGCCTCACACATCCTCACGGCCGATTCGCTCCCACAGAGAGGGACTTCTCCGGGTGCCGTCCACTAGACTTTGTCAGCGGGCGACGCCCAGGGGAAGGGCTCTCTCTGTGGCGGGCCCGGCCCTCTGGAACGACCTTCCCCCCGATATCAGAACGACCACGGACCTCCGCTCCTTCCGCCTGAAATTGAAGACTCATCTTTTCCGCCTGGCCGGCCTAGGGTAGTCTCTCTCTCTATGGGTTTTTAAATGTACATATATATTTAGTGGGAATTTTTAGTTAAGGGATTTTAGCACAGGAATAAGTTTAATTTGTTTTAAATTTGTATGTACTTTGTATATTTATTGCTTTTATTTTCCCTGTGCACCGCCCCGAGTCCCTGTGGGGAGGGGGAGCGGTCAATAAATTCAACATTATTATTATTATTATTATTATTATTATTATTATTATTATTATTATTATTATTATTATTATTATTATTATTATTATTATTATTATTATTATTATGTTTCCCTCTCTGCCTGTCGGCTCATCACCAGAGACCATCTAGACAGAGAACCATTTTTTAGTTACGTTGTGTAATATTTTTTAGATATGTGTTAGTTTTTATGAGCTGATCAATAAATTTAAATTTGAGAGACCAAGATAGATCTATTTCGAGCTTATTAGCTCTCATCAGTTGGCCACACCCCACTGGGATTTGAACCGGGGCTGTAATGAATCCAAGGCAGAAGCCTAGCACTCCAGCCTAATCGGTTCTACCCTGTTTCATCAGCTAATCCAGGAGTATTTAGTATAGATAATTGTTTCCACAACTTCCTGTAAGGGCCCCAATTAAGGGAGGAGACATGCTGTTTCCCTCTCTGCCTGTCGGCTCATTATATATATATATATATATGCTGGCATAGCTGGCTTCGGGGATTTTCCCGTGTATAAGGCATAGTTTCCACCCATTGCTTCTTGTTCTGCCCTCAGGTGCTTTGGAGAATAGTTTGACTCCCTCTTCTTTGTGGCAACCCTCTCTCTCTATTCCCCTATCTACCTACCCACTGTAATATAATAGCAGAGTTGGAAGGGACCTCGGAGGTCATCTAGTCCAATTCCCTGCCTAGGCAGGAAGCCCTATACCATTTCAGACAAATGGCTATTCAACATCTTCTTGAAGACCTGCAGTGTTGGGGCATTCACAACTTCTGGAGGCAAGTTGTTTCACTGATTAATTGTTCTAACTGTCAGTAAATTTCTCTTCAGTTCTAAGTTGCTTCTCTCCTTGATTAGTTTGCAGACCCCTGCCCTATACCATTTCAGACAAATGGCTATCTAACATCTTCTTAAAGACTTCCAGGGTGGGGCATTCACAGCTTCTGGAGGCAAGCTGTTCCACTGATTAATTGTCCTAACTGTCAGGAAATTTCTCCTCAGTTCTAAGTTGCTTCTCTCCTTGATTAGTTTCCACCCATTGCTTCTTGTCCTGCCCTCAGATGCTTTGGAGAATAGTTTGACTCCAGTGCCTTTTTGGCCATAAGAGGCCTCCGTAGTTAATGACTGTTGGTGGGCGGAGTTACAGGGAGTAAACACATTTTTCAGTTAGTACTTTTTTGTGTGTTTACTTTACACATGATACAAGTGTGCTAGGCACAAAATGATTAGCTATTCTATTATCGGAGGTCCTTGGCTACGTTGTGTCAAAATTTGAGGCAAATTGGTCCAGTACTTTTTGAGATTAGTGGATTCGTACAAACTATTTTACATTTTTATTTATATAGATGAAATGATAACATTTAAATTTTAAATTCCAATTCTCAAATTTTGGAGCACTCTTCAATGCTGATAGTTTTCTGTTCCATAATATTCAATTAACTAAATAGTCAAATAAATGCAGAATAAAAGAGTACAGCTTTCTTTCTCTCCCTACACATTACATCCTACATGATAGAATAGAATACAATAGAATTCTTTATTGGACACACAAGGAATTTGTCTTTGGTGTATATGCTCTCAGTGTACATAAGGAGAAAAAAATACATTCATCAAAAATAAAAAGATACAACACTTAGTAATAGTCAAGTTTACTAATAAACTATCAAATTGTATTAGGAAACAAATAAAAACAATATAAATTGAAAGATACAAACAACATGGTTATAGAAATAAGTTGGAAGAGTTAGATACGAGTCAGGAAGAGAAGAAGAATAGTAATAGTGTTTTAACAGATTAACAGAGTTGGAAGGGACCTTGCAGGTCTAGTCCAACCCCCTGCCCAAGCAGGAGACCCTACAATCTGCCTCTACCTAGGATTGAACTCACAATCTCCTGATTGGGAGGCAAGAGCTCCACTTCTAGGCCACAGCATTAGTAGTTTGACACTGACTGATTAGTTGTTAAGCAGAGTGATGACATTCAGGGAAAAACTGTCCTTGTGTCTAGTTGTTCTGATGGGCAGTGCCATATAATGTCATTTTGAGGGTAGAAATTGAAACAAGAGAATTCTTCTTCTGAAAAATTAATAGCCTAAACTATCTACAATATTTATGAGCCAGAGCCAATAAAACTTGCTCCCCCCTGACCTTCAATCAATTCAATAATTACGGACTGAGGATGGCTTCCTATTTCTATACTTTAACCATCCCTAAGTATAGAAGAGCTTTCTCCCTAGCTCGCTTTAATGTCTTGCCCTCAGCACTTTTGGATGGTCGCTTCAAGAGGCTCCCGATTAACGAGCGGCTATGTCCTTGCGACAGAGCCGAGGTTGAAACTGCGGAGCATGTCCTTCTATCTTGCCCCATGTATAACGCAGACAGATCTAAGTTACTGTCTCTCCTTGAAATCATCCCTTCTAGACTCAATGGTTGTAACTTGATGGCCCACTGCCTAGGAGATGGCTCTCCATATATCACTTTTCAGGTCTCAAAAATCTTCTTAAGAGCTGTAACCATTAGGGGAGAACGCTGTAACCTTTCATAGTTAAGCTATTGGTGATCCATTGTTATGATAATTATAATAATTATGATAATTATGATAATTATGATAATTATGATGGTGATAATTATGATAATTATGACAATTATGACAATTATGATAATTATGATTATGATTATGATGATTATGATTGTGATTGTGATTGTGATTGTGATTGTGGTTATGGTTATGGTTATGGTTATGGTTATGGTTATGGTTATGGTTGTTGTTGTTGTTGTTGTTGTTGTTGTTATTATTATTATTATTATTATTATTATTATTATTATTATTATTATTAATAACGTTTCTTCCTATAGTACTTGTGTTTTGGTCTGTGACCGTAAATAAAAGTATATAAATAGCCTAAACTTTGTTTTGGTTTTTCTTGGGTTTTCAAAAACAATTTATAAGTTCAAAATTTACTGCATATACATTACGCATTAAAAAAAATGGTTGCCCCCAAATTGGAAGCTGTAAGTCAAAAAGGTGAAATGAATTAGTCAAAGGAATGGGAAAGTATCCTTTTTCTATCTTGAAGTTTGATTTCTGCTTCTGTTGAGTGCCAAGCTATGCTATGAGACTTGTGGTTTGTCCAGAAACTTGAATAAAACTACTCATATTAAAAGACATTATAAAATGTTTCTTATAATCTTGCTCTGTGGATACATAATTGGAGGAAGATTGGGGCTTTTTATCTAACCACTGCTTTCTTGTCTTCTCCTTACCCATCAGTGCAACAGGTGCCATTAAAGTGCTGCATTTCTATAGGGCAGCTCTAAATCAGCTAGCTTCTTGGGGACTGTCTTAAAGTCAGAAAGCAAATTACAGAAAATTTCCCAGTGCTATACTGTGTAAACATAAGTCAAGGATGGCTATTTCTGCAGTTTACTCTGAAGACCCCTGTAACTATGTCTGTAGCTGCTTTTCTATCTTTGCCTTAAACCAGGGGTCTGCAAAGTTGGCTCTTTTAAGACTGGTGGACTTCATGCTGGCTGGGGAATTCTGGGAGTTGAAGTCCACCAGTCTTAAAAGAGCCAACTTTGCAGACCCCTGCCTTAAACCAAAGTCAGCTGTGTAGTCATCAAAGCATTGTTTTACTGATGCAAATGTTATAACTCTTTCCATCTTATGGCCTTTAAAAAAAGAAAAAAAGAAAACACTGGGAGTGTTTCTAAACAAACTGGATACTTTGCCCTTTTCAAAACCATATTCTATGAAATCAGCTAGGCTTATTTTAAATTAAGTAGGGTTTGAAGTGCAGAAATTTGAGCCTTATTTCTGTTTCATTGGAAATTGGTTTCAAATTATGGTTTAATAAGGAGTTGCAGTCAGACAAGCTGCTGTCCCATTTAGGCTCTATTACTTCTGAATAATTTGGCAAATATATGTTGCTGAATCCAATGTTCTATGAAGTTCCTAGACATTTACAACTGGGGATAAAAGAAAAAAAGCACAAATTTAAATTCCCTAGTTCAAAACAGAATGCTTGACAAGTTTATGAACTAAGTTAGACAAGCCATCACACAGAGATCCTTTTGCAATGACTGAAATCCTAAACATTGATTTGAAAAGTTCATTGGAATCAAGGCATGCTCTTTCAAATAAGAAATATTACAAGAAAGCATAGTTTTTCCCATGAAAAAGGAAAAAAACCTGATTTCAGTACTTATTTGGTCCATCTTTTACAGCAGACAATTCTTCCTAGTAAATAATCATTTGTTTAAAGTATTCCTTGCTTTCATATCCTGTTATATTTCACAAATGTACTTTCTATTTCCATTTGATCTTCCCTAAGTTCTGTGAGGTGTGTTGGGCTGAAAGGAGTGATGGTTCAGTGATTTCATGACCAAGTAGGGACATGTTCCTGGTCCTAAATTTCCATGCTTTCTAAAATATGGGAGCAATAGGTGGTTTGGAGGCACCACATATGTTCCTCAAGCACATTATTTTTTTAGTTTCTGCCTGTGTCTCCTCAGATTGTTCTGCTGAAATTTAATTGCAAAACAATGGTAGCTGGATGGTTTTCTTATTTACATTTGTACATGGATTACGCCTTTACTAAGTTTAACAAACTCTTATTTCTTTTATTTGTTTAAGAGGCAAAAAACATGGTTCAGGAAATATCTGCGACATCCAACTAGAGAGCCAGTTGGGACATCAATATGTTAAAGCTTTTTATGCTTGAATCACTTCTGGCTCTTGATGGATAGTTTAAACTTCTAGTATGTAAAAACCTAGTTTGTTATTGAGAATCCTAGATTCATCTGTTCCTCTCTGATCTTATACTTTTTTTATAAGATTTTTTTAAATTTTTAATTAAACAAACAAACACAACACAAAAAAATCATCTTTCATATCGTAGAAAGTGTGTCGATTGGTTACAAATAACTTTCGTGCATATCTTTCACAGTCATTACTTATAATTCATATCAATTTAGATATTTTAAATAAAAAAAGAAAAAAATGCTTTATATATACCACAATTCTCATTTGACTATAGTTGTTTTGACATCCTTTTGCATAAAATAATCCCAAATTAAAAGCATAACCGCATAATGGCATTTCATTAGTTATTTCAAGTGTCATCCAATAGCTACTACACCTTTGTAATATGTTCTAAATAAGAGTCGATTATATATGATAACAAAGTTTTTAAACCTCTTTTCAAAATCACTATTTCAGTTTGTGTCCAAGTTCCTTTTGTTAAGCCAGTACATATATGTATTGTTAATTATATCCATTATCATTTCATTGTTATTATTATAGATTATTATTTATTAGCAGAAATTCATTTACTGTTTATATCCAATTTACTCTCATCAAAACAACTCATGTTTTTACTTTATTATCATTATCAATTAATTATTTAACATAACATTATAAAGGTTACTAAGTTATTAATTACTAAAGTTAGCTAATTTTTGTTATTAACTTTCATATATCAACCTGTATTCTTCCAGTAGTAACACAGTCTTATTTCTTTTGTCATGTGTGGTGTTACTCTTCTATTTAATTCCTTGGTAAAAATTTTGTGGACTTTTCTCTGCACCTTATTGCTTGTTGCATCTCTCAGGTAATCTCGATGCCTTCCATCTGCTACTTTAATTGACTTATCTTTGATTATCAATAGTGCTTGTAACAAAATTTCTCACCTTAAATCCATCATTTTTTCTCTTTTTTCCTCTTCTTCTTCTATGCCTTGAAATCTGGGGTAAACTTTATTTTTTCCATCTTATTCTCACATCTTTCAGATGTTTTTAGTAAATTTTGAATTCCAAACATAATGTTTTGCAACATTAAGACTCCTTTTGAATGTTGTGTCATTTTTTCCAAGCTGGTAAACATTGACACCCTGGCTCCCAAGGCTTTTTCCCTTTTTTAAAAAGTCAGTTTAAACACAAGTTCATTTATGGTCTTCAAAGAAAAACAAGAGTTCTGTTTCTTTTTCTCCACTGCCAATGATGTTCTCAGAAAACACCTGTATAAACAATTGATGATTCTAGCCTCTTATCACTTTCTCTAAACAAATTACAGAAACCTTGAAATGTTGAGTAGCTGAGTTCAAAGAAAGAGAAAAGAAAGTCACTATTTCAAAAACTCCAGCCTCCAGCCTCTGTGTGGCAATATTGTTTACTTTCACTTTCTGATATTATTTCAGCTTTAAAACACTAAAAATTCTTGAATGGAATTTAATAGCAAATGACAAAAACCCTTGTTGAAATAATAAAGAAGATTTTAATCCGTAAGCTAGAAAATAGCATAGAAAAAAATAGATGAAGAAAAAGCTGTTCGTTCTCTTTGAAAAGGAAAAAAAAGGCTGTGAACACTTCAATCCACAAAGTAAAGTTACAAAGAAAAAAGAAACATAGTATCTGTAACAGTCTAATGTAGGTTATTTTCACTGCTTATTTTCTTCTGCTTGCGGATTTAATTTAGTTTAACTTAAAGAGTTTTTTAGGCAATCTTTTTCAAAGCGGTAAAAAATTCCTCACCAGATGGACAAACTTTCTCTTTCTGCTTCCCTTCTGTTTTAGAGCCATCCCAAGTTCATCAGCATAGGCTGCCTGTTTGTTGCTGGTTAGAAGAACTTCCCTTGAGTCAATCAGAGACTTTGCTGTGTTCCTGAGATCAGCAAGGCTTCTTCTTCCTGTTCACTGACTCTGTGGGATGGTTTAGATTCCGGTTGGAATCAAACATTCAGCCATTAATCAGGCTGAAGTGATATCTCCAAAGTTTTACCAAGTTCTGATAGTTAGATGAATCAAGGAAGACAAACTTCTGAATTACTTCAACATATCTGACACTGTTTCCAGCATTCTGATTAGATTTTCATTTGCAGCTTGCACGAATAAGTAGATTTGTTACACCACTGAACATAATAATAATAATAATAATAATCATCATCATCATCATCATCATCATCATCATCATCATCATCATCATCTTTATTGTCATTGTAAAAATTACAATGAAATTGGTTGCTCAAAGCCGCAGCGTCTAAGCGCGCCGCCATCTTGGGGAAAAAAACAACTCAAAGTATTGTAGTTTTATATCACCTTACTAAAAGAGATGATCTTGGTACATGCAACCTAAGATGATGTCAGAACAAATTACAAGATGGAATGTGCCTGTTTTTTATATGCCATGTTAGCTGCAAATTGGGAAAAGATTGTAGAAACTAACATATATTTGGTTTCATGTATGCTTTCTTAAATGCATTTGTATATCACTCTTCTAATCCTTTTGTGAAAAGTAATTCAGTGCATAACTCAGCTTTTCATGCTCTACAGCAATGGTTGGTGCAGAGTCCTTGGACTTACGACCAGCCAGCATTCAGACCTGCAGGGAGTGTGTTGATTGGCTGCGACGCACCTGCCAGCTGCCGGGACAATTGCAACCCTTTCATTGGTTCCCCCGGCTGACAGGCTCTGTATAAATAGCTGTCAGCTGGGTATTTGTTCGTTCTGTTGCTACTTCTTAGCTGGTTAATAAATCGTTGCCTGTTAGCACAGCCAGTGTCCTGTCATCATTCTGAGGGATATAAAACTGGTGATGAGGAACGCAAAATGAACCCTCTACAGAACTTAGCTATGGCCACCATTCCAGCATTTGCTGAATTCCGCCCTGAAACAGAATCCTGGGTCACGTTTTTAGAGAGGTTCCAATGTTTTCTTCAGGCACACGATTTGGCTGAAGTGCCAGCTGACAGGAAACGGGGTTTTTTCCTGACATGTTGTGGGCCTGATATGTTCGCCACAACTCGAGCTTTGGCCGTACCGACCGCTGTAGATGTCATTCCATGGGACATGCTACTGGCTAGACTGAGGGGCCATTATTCCCCAACGCCCTCGTTTCGCTCACTGCCACAGTTTTCAAAAGGAGGGCGAATCTGTTAATCAATACCTTGCCACTTTACGATCGGCTGCAATCCATTGTGAGTTTGTGGATCTGGATGAGGCATTGCTTGAGCAATTCATGGCTGGCGTTCGTGACCTACGCTTCCAGCACCGCCTTTTAGCCAGATCTGAGCTTATGCTTAAGATCGCAGTGGATGAGGCTCGTGCCTCTGAGGTGGCGGAGAAATCCATTTCTGAACTCCACCATTATCAACAAGTTTCTGCTGTGCCGTCCCTTGCCTCCTCAGTCCATCAACAAGGAATGGACGATGATGGGTTTTCCAAAATGGAGGAGGATGAGGTTAGCCACCTCAGGCAATTTGAAATGAGGCGTTTCCCCTTTAAGAAAATCTGGAAGGGCTGTGGGGACGATCATCTGCATTCAAATTGCAAGCAGAAATCGGCTGTGTGCCGCAGATGCAGTAAAAAGGGACATTTAGCATCTGTGTGCCGAACAGCTATACTGGGCAGTCCAAGCCTGAGATCTGATTTAATTTAATTTAATATTTAAACCTTTATACCGCCCTTCTCCCTTCCGGGACTCAGGGTGGTGTACTGGCAGCAGTAAAATCACGAATAAAAACATAGAAAGCAATTAAAAACCTATTAAAAATACATTAAATAATGAATAGCCTGTCTAAAACCTGTTAAAATCCCTACTAAAACCATATAAAACTAAAGTTTAAAAGTATGCCAGTTTAGAAACTATGCCAGGCCGGCTGCTCGAAATAAGTGGGTCTTCAAAGCCCGACGGAAAAGGCGCAGGTCTGTGCTTGTCCGTAGGTCAGGGGGTAGGTCATTCCAGAGGGCAGGGGCTGCCACAGAGAAGGCTCTCCCCCTGGGGGTTGCCAGCCAACATTGCCTGGCCGACGGCACCCTGAGGAGGCCCTCTCTGTGGGAGCGAACTGGATGGTGGGAGGTATTTGGTAGCAGGAAGCGGTCTTGCAGATAGCCAGGTCCCCTGCCATGGAGCGCTTTAAAGGTGGTTACTAATACCTTGAAGCGCACCTGGAAAGCCACAGGCAGGCAGTGCAGCTCGCGCAGGAGAGGTGTCATGTGGGAGCATCTAGACGCTCCCAGAATCCCCCGCGCGGCTGCATTCTGAACTGGCTGAAGCCTCCGGGTGGACCTCAAGGGAAGCCCCAAGTAGAGAGCATTACAATAGTCCAGGCAGGAGATGACGAGGGCTTGAGTGACCGTGCGTAAAGCGTCACAATCCAGAACTGGCATATCAGGCAGACCTGATAAAAAGCCCCCCGGGCCATGGCCGTCATGTGGTCTTCTAAAGACAGCCGAGAATCCAGGAGGACAGCCAAGTTGTGAGCCCTCTCTGCAGGGGCCAATGACTGGCCCCCAATAACCAGAGATGGTACCAACTGGCAATATCGTGATGCCGGAAGCCACAGCCACTCGGTCTTGGATGAGTTGAGTCGGAGCCTGTTTCTCCCCATCCAGACTCGCACGGCCTCCAGACACTGGGACATCACTTCCACGGCATCGTTGGGGTGGTCTGGGGTAGAGATGTACAGCTGGGTATCATCAGCGTACTGGTGGAACTCTACCCCGAAACCACAGATGATCTCGCCCAGCGCCTTCATGTAGATGTTAAACAGGAGAGGCGAGAGGACCGACCCCTGTGGTACTCCACATGAGAGGCACCTCGACGTTGACCTCTGCCCTCCTGCCAACATAAATTGCGACCGGTCAGAGAGGTAGGAGGAGAACCACCATAGAACAGTGCCCCCTACCCCCAGCCCCTCCAGCCGGTGCAACAAGAGACCATGGTCAATGGTATCGAAAGCCACTGAGAGGTCTAACAGGACCAGGATAGAGGAACAACCCCTATCCCGAGCCCTCCAGAGATCATCCACCAACCCGACCAATGCCGTCTCTGTGATGTGCCCAGGCCGAAAGCCGGACTGGCATGAGTCCAGATAGACAGTTTCCTCCAGGTGCTGAGGGAACTGCCACGCCACCACACTCTCAATAACCTTCGCAAGAAAGCAAAGGTTGGAGACACGACGGTAGTTGGCCAACACAGCCGGGTCCAGGGAGGGCTTCTTGAGGAGGGGCCTCACCACCGCCTCTTTCAAGGCAGCCGGTAGGAACCCCTCACTCAGAAAAGCATTGACAATTCCCTGGAGCCAACCTCGTGTAACCTCCTGGGAGGCCAGTACCAACGATGAGGGACACGGGTCCAATAAACATGTGGTGACATTCAGCCGCCCCAGCATCCTGTCCATGTCCTCGGGAGTCACAGGATCGAACTCTTCCCAGATGACTGACTCAAGACCTGCCTCCGTCAGCCCGTCTGAACTAGTCCAGTCAGAGGCCAACCTGGCCCGGATCTGATCGATTTTATCATGCAGATAACACCCAAATTCCTGCAAAGGGGTATCCCGCACCCTCTGATGAAGGAGGGAGCGGGTCACCCTAAACAGGGAGGCATTATACTTCGCCGCTTCTATCACCACTAGGTAGGTCTTCAAATGTGACCTTACCAGTGTCCGGTCAGATTCAGAGCGGGTGGTCCTCCAACCGCTCTCTAGGCGTCTCTTCCAGCACTTCATCACCCTCAGCACCTCGGAAAACCAGGGAGCCAAGGTGGTACGGTGCCGGGTGAGAGGCCGCAAAGGCACAACCCGGTCCAGGGCCCCCATGGCTGCACTATTCCAAGTGGCCACTAGGTCCTCAGTCGAGTCACGGGTCAGGGTCTCAGGTATTGGCCCAAGCTCCCTCTGGAATCTCTCAGGGTCCATCAGGTGCCTGGGGCGGAACCATCTTGCCACTTCTGGTTCCATCTCCCAGGGGTGCAGCGGTAGGAAAGCCCAACTGAATGATTTGAATTTGAATTTGAATTTATTTCAATTTATATACCGCACTTTCTCCATCGAGATGGACCCAGGGTGGTGCACAGGAAATTAAAACCAATAAATAATAGAAAATACAATAAATATAGTTAAGAATAATTAAATTAGAGCCTGTGCTAAAATTCCCAATAGAAACCCAATGTCCATTTACTAATTGGCAGGAGCTATATCACAAATAAGATCTAAATGTTAAGCTAGACCAGCTTGCTGGAAAAAATATGTCTTGAGTGAACGGCGAAAGAGGGGAAGGTCTATGATAGTGCGAAGTTCGGCGGGGTAGGTCGTTCCAGAGGGCTGGCCCTGCCACAGAGAAGGCCTTACTCCTGGGCACCACTAGCCAGCATTGACCGGCGGTCTCGTATATAGCTAGGCCCCGAGCCATGGAGCGATTTAAAGATGGTCGTCAATACCTTGAAGTGCACTCGAAAGGCCACAGGCAGCCAGTGCAGCTCGCGCAGGAGAGGTGTTACGTGGGTTTGCCTTGGGGCACCCATAATCACCCGCACGGCCGCATTCTGTACTAACTGTAGCTTTCGAGTGCATCTCAAGGGAAGCCCCATGTAGAGAGCGTTACAGTAATCCAGCCGGGACGTCACAAGTGCTTGAGTGACTGTGCGAAGGGCTCCCCGGTCCAGTAAGGGGCGCAACTGGCGTATCAGGCGTACCTGATAGAACGCCCCCCTGGCCATGGCCGCCACATGGTCCTCCATGGACAGCCGGGAATCCAGGAGGACGCCCAAGTTGCGCGCCCTCTCCACAGGGGCCAGTTGTTCGCCCCCAATGGCCAGTGTTGGACTTATCTGGCTGAACCGGGGTGCCGGAAACCACAGCCACTCGGTCTTGGACGGGTTGAGCTTGAGTTTGTTACTACCCATCCAGATCCGTACGGCCTCCAGACACCGGGACAGCACCTCGATGGCATCGTTGGGGTGGTCTGGGGTGGATATGTACAACTGAGTGTCATCAGCGTACAGATGGTATTCCACCCCAAAACCACGGATGATCTCGCCCAGCGGCTTCATGTAGGTGTTGAACAGGAATGGCGAGAGGACCGACCCCTGAGGAACCCCACATATGAGGGGCCTCGGGGACGACCTCTGCCCCCCTGCCAACACCCATTGCGACCGACCAGAGAGGTAGGATGAGAACCACCGTAAAACGGTGCCTCTCAGCCCCAACCCCCCCAATCGGTGCAATAAGATACCATGGTCGATGGTATCAAAAGCCGCTGAGAGATCTAATAGGACAAGGATAGAGGAACAACCTCTATCCCGTGCCCTCCAGAGATCATCCACCAACACGACCAATGCCGTCTCAGTGCTGTGACCGGGCCGGAAGCCGGACTGACGCGGGTCTAGATAATCAACTTCCTCCAGATGTCGGGGAAACTGTTGAGCCACCACACTCTCGACAACCTTCACTAAAAAGTGAAGGTTGGAGACTGGACGATAGTTCTCTAATAAAGCCGGGTCCAGAGATGGCTTCTTGAGGAGGGGCCTCACCACCGCCTCTTTCAAGACGGTGGGCAAATACCCCTCACTCAGAGATGAATTCACAATGCCCTGGAGCCAGCCTCGTGTCACCTCCCAGGATGCCAGTACAAGCCAGGAGGGGCACGGGTCCAATAAACATGTGGTGGCTCTAAGGTTCCTCCGCAACCTGTCCATATCCTCGGTAGTAACAAAATCGAACTCCTCCCAAGGTGTAATCTCAAGACCAGCACCGGACACCACGACCGGCCCACTAGTGGAGGGCAGCTCGTTCCGAATCTGAGTGATTTTGTCCTGCAGGAAAACTCCAAATTCCTCTGCTCGACCCTGCAGAGGGGCTTCCCGCGGCCTCAAATGCAAGAGGGAGCGGGTCACCCCAAACAGGGCGGCAGGGCGGTTTTCCGCGGATGCAATAAGGGTGGCACAATAGTCACGTTTGGCCACTCTTATCGCCACTAAATAAGCCCTAATATGGGTTCTCACTAGTGTTCGGTCGGCTTCGGAGTGAGAGGATCTCCATCTGCTCTCTAGGCGTCTCTTGTGGCGTTTCATCCCCCGAAGCTCCTCAGTAAACCAAGGAGCCTGGGTGATTCGTCACCGCAAGAGAGGCCGCAAGGGCGCGACTCGGTCCAAGGCCCCCGCGGCCGCACTTAACCATGCGGCCACTAGGTCCTCAGTCGAGTCGTGGGGCAGGGTCACAGGAATTGGCCCAAGCTCCCTCTGGAACCTTTCTGGGTCCATCAGAAGCCTGGGGCGGAACCATATCTTGGAACATGGTATGAAATGGGCTTGTTTAGAGAATAAATCAGTAACCACCCAAATAACGGTGTAACCCTGGCTGTTAGGGAGGTCAACAATGAAATCCATGGATATTTCTTTCCAAGGGGTCTCCGGACGTGCCACTGTTTGGAGGAGACCATGAGGTTTTTCCAGAGGACGCTTCGCTGCAGCACAAATAGGGCAACTTGCAATGTAGGACTCAATGTCTTTCTTTAAGGACGGCCAATAAAATTGCCGCTTAACCAAATGTAGAGTCTTTACAAACCCAAAATGGCTGGCCATGCGGGAGTCGTGTGCCCGTTGGAGGACTAGAGATCTCAAAGAAGCAGGAACATATAGCTTTGCACCAATCCAAGGCAGGCCATCTTTAAGAGTACAGTCTCCGGCGTGTGAGTTAAACCAATCATCGGATAGAAGGCTATCTTTTATCTGTGTTAACAGATCAGGAGTTATCAGGATAGTTATCTAGGTTTGACCTCCGGTAACAACAGGAGCAGGCAGGCTGTGCGCTGGTATTACAGGTTGGACTACCGACAGTTTTGAACAATTGTATTGGGGAAGCCATGATAAAGCATCTGCCATAAAATTCTTCCCTCCTGGAATATACTTGAGGGTGAAATTAAATCAATTGAAATGCTGGGCCCACCGGAGTTGTTTTGGGGACAACTTGCATGGGGATTTTAGGGCCTCCAAGTTTTTGTGGTCAGTCCAAACTTCAAAAGGTTGGGTGGCACCCTCCAGAAAATGACGCCAAGTGAGAAGAGCCCAACGTACAGCAAAGGCTTCTTTTTCCCAAATTGCCCATCTCCTCTCGGTGTCAGTGAGCTTGCGAGAGGTATAAGCACATGGTTGTAACTGTCCATTTTCGTTTTGTTGCAATAGCACTGCTCCTACTGCAACATCACTGGCGTCGGCTTGAACAACAAATGGAGCCTCAATGTCAGGGTGCTTCAACACTGGCTCGGCTGCAAAGAGTCTTTTTAGTTTTTCAAAAGCGGCCTGACATTCCATAGTCCAGTTAAGAGGTTTGCTTGGGCATGGTTTGACATCCCCTTTAGTCTTCAATAGGTTAGTAATTGGCAAGGCAATACTAACAAAAGAGGGGATAAATTGGCGATAAAAATTAGCGAATCCCAAGAAACTTTGTAATTGTTTATGTGTGCGAGGAGGTGCCCACTCTGTAACTGCCCGGACTTTAGCGGGGTCCATCTCGATGCCTTCACTGGATATGCGGTTACCAAGGTAATCCATGTTGGTCTGGATTGAAATTCACATTTAGAAAGTTTTGCGTACAGTTCTGCAGACTTCAACATTTTAAGAACGGAGCGTACTAGCTTAACGTGTTCCTCACGTGTTTGCGTGTAAATAAGGATGTCGTCCATATATACGATAACGCCCTTGTACAGGTGCTGATGTAATACTTGATTAATCAATTGCATAAAAACTGCTGGCACACCCTGCAGGCCAAATGGTAAAACTTTGAATTGAAAGCACCCTAAAGGACAATTAAAAGCGGTTTTCCATTCATCTCCTTCCTTGATTCTAATCCTGTACTAGGCTTCTCTAAGGTCCAATTTTGTAAAAATTTTACCTTTGCCAAGATGTGCCAACATATCCTTCATAAGGGGGAGGGGGTAAACATTTTCTGCACAAATGGAATTCAGATTCCTGTAATCAATTACTAATCTCAAATCACCATCTTTCTTTTCTCTAAACATCACTGGAGCTGCCACTCGTGGCCTAGCCGGTTCAATAAAACCCCTTGCCAGGTTTTTGTCGATGAACTTGCGAAGTTCTATCATCTCCCGGGGTGTCATTGAATAGATGCGTGGTTTTGGGAGTTGCACCCCCAGGAGGAAGTCAATGGTGCAGTCTGTCTGCCGGTGGGGGGGCAAAGAATCAGAGGATTTTATACTGAACACATCTTTGAGGTCCCAATATTCCTGTGGAATTTTCTCCTCTCCCTCAATATGTTCACCGGCCATTCCCCCCATCACAGGGACGTTTTCCGTTGGGGTTATTTTTGGTTCAGTAACTTCAGGAGGGTTTTTTGCCATACGTATGCGCAGCCAACCCTCGGTCCAATTTATCCTTGGGTTCCATTTACGCATCCAAGGCAAACCCAGAATAAGGGAATGATTCATGTTGGGGGCAATTATAAAACTTAAATTTTCTTGGTGGCTTCCCATCCACATCTCCACAGTTTCGGTCCTGAACTGGGCAGGAGCCCCTCCCGCTATGGAGCCATCTAATTGAGAAAACGCGATGGGTACCTTTAAAGTTTTTACTCTTAACCCCATTTGTTCAACTACATTTGGGCTAATAATGCAACGCATGCAACCTGAGTCTAAAACAGCTGAACTACTGTTCAGCCTGTGCACCAGTAGAGGGCACTTTAAGTTGTACGGGCACAGTCATCAGACCCGATACGGAACTCACCAAATGGTCTGCGTCATCAGAATCGGAATCCGAATCGCTGCCATCCGCCGGGTAATAGGATGCTTCCTCTTTCTTCTCCAGGGGACAGAATTCTGCTGGTTCTACTGCACACATGGCGGGCTCTCTCTGCTTGCCAGTAGTCTTATCTATTTTCCTCCTCTCCCCTGTTGTTTGAGGGCGGGGCTGTGGCTTCACTCGGCAATGAACAGCCCAATGGCCTTCCCTTCCACATTTGAAACATGCAGATGAGTGAGGCTTGCTTCCGGACCAGGTTTTCCCTTCCCTTGGAGTTGATTTGTGGGGGGGGGGGAGGGGGCTTTTTTCTGGTTCACGCACTTCAAGTTATTTATTTCTGAGTAAGTCAATTTCCACGTCAGCGGTAAATTCAAACCAACCCTGCAAAGTTCGCGGAATGCGTCTATTTACACAGCTGTTATATATCTCCTCATTCAGCCCCTTTTTGTACCGATCAATTAAGGCCTCCTCAGACCACCCTCTCATGTACCCGGAAAGCTCCTGAAACTCCTGTGTGTAGTCTCCTACGGGGTTTTTTCCCTGACGGAGGGTCATCATTTTCATTCTGGCTTTGCGTTCAATGAGAGGGTCATCAAAACGCCAAGGCAGTCATAAATTCATCAAAGTCTCTAAGTATGGGGGAGTTATTTTTATGTAAAGATACCATCCAATCTGCCGCCTTGCCATACAGTGAGAGCGTAACTATTCTCACTTTGGCATCATCATTAATGAGGTCTTGTCCCCATTGTCTCATATAATTGCATACTTGAACTAAGAAAAATCCCAGGTCTTTGGATTATCCCCCGTATCTCACCCCAAGGGAGGGGGTACCTTTGCCATCCGGCGTCTAAGGGCTGTCTCATCCCCCCGTGGGACAGCTCCTACCGCTGCTGCTGCTGCTGGCTGTGATTGCTGGGCCCTTTCATCTTGGAATGGCCTGGCTTCCGCCCCCCAAAACCCCCCTGGGCGATCCTCCTCCTCCCTTCTCACCTCTGGCTCACGGAATGTTATGTCTCTTTCATACTTGCTTTCTCTGGAGCGGCGTCTTTCCCAGGCCTCCTGGAACATTTGCATTGCTTGGCTCATCAAAGAATTTTTTTCCTCTGCTTCTTGGGAGGAGGGGGGGGTCCTCTGTGTCTACGTGTTGTAATTCCTGATGGTATTTCTTCTAGAATTTCCTTTTGTCCAAATCCTATCGACCAACAGGGAAGGTTTTTTTCTTCCAAATTCAGTCCTGCAAAAAGTTCCGTTTCAGGAAGACACAATGATTCAGCAGCTCCCATGTTTTCCTTTTGATCTCTGCTGGAGGAGGACATCTCTTTGAAGTTTAGAAAAAATATATATATATTTTGGTTTTATTACACTCCCTTCAGAAGTTGTTAGCTCTGAGATGAGTGCGTAAGGTGAGACCTTGCTTAATGTGAGTTCTGCTTCACCGATAACCAAGAAAGAAACCTCTCGACTCCATTTTTAGTGGAATTAAAAGTACTTTTACTGGTTAAGAAATGATTAGCATAGATGCTAAGCAAGGTCTGAAGCATTTAGGCGCGGAAGCATACATATCAATATATGTCCAACCCCCTTCCCCCGAATAACCCCCTTCCATGGTCCAATGTGTAAAGCCCCTAGGTGTCACGTGGCTTAATCTTCAAAAGGCATCATCAGGTTGGCATGTAAGACCATTGACCTTGACCATAAGATGACCCAAGCACTGGTACGCGCAATAGATGGTAACAGTAGATGGCACCAGAGTATTTCCTTCTGCAACTCACTCTCCTGCACCGTACAGTCCCAGATCCCATGCAAAGCTCCTCCCCCCCCCATTTCATATGGCAGCCAGAGCGAACAGGAAAGCGACGGCTGACAGTTTCATTCCTCATAAGGCTATTGTGGCAGGGCCTTTGCACCATCTGTTGGACGGTTCCATCCATTGGAAATGGACCAGCCGCGAGGCGCAAGCATTCGTGGCTGTTAAAAAACTCAGCTGCCGTTTTGGTTCAGTATTGGTTTCATTCTTGCTTGTGATGCATCTCCTTTTGGCATTGGGGTGGTTCTTAGTCACGTCTACCCAAATGGAACGGAAGCGCCAATTGCGTTTTACTCCTGCACCTTATCTAAAACTGAATGGAATTACAGTCAATTGGATAAGGAGGGTTTAGCTGCCATTGCGAAGGTAAAAAGATTTCATCACTACATATATGGCTGTTTGTTCCGTTTGGTGACAGATCATAAGCCATTATTGGCAATTATTGCTGGGGATCACCCTACACTGACCTAACCTACCGTACCTAGCCTTAGTTTTAGCAGAGAAATTTGTTCATTGGGTTTTATGGATTAGTTTTAATGGGGTAGATTTTAGCAAAGGGTGTTAATTTAATATAGTTTTAAGTATTTATGTATTTATTATTGTGTTTTTATATTTCCTGTGCACCGTCCCGAGTCCCTCCGGGGAGAGGGGGCGGTTAATAAGTCGAATAAATTGAATTGAATTGAATTGAATACACCAGACATTCTATCCCCATGGATGTCTCACTTGGTTGAGTTTCTAGCGGCTTACTTGTATTCCCTGATCTATCACCCTGGAAAACAAATTGGACATGCAGACGCCTTAAGCCATTGCCCATTGCCTATGTTAGTCCAGGATCCTGTGCCTTCCGCCCCAGTGTTCCTCATCGAGGACTTGCAATTGCAGGTTTCTGCAACAGACATTGCACACTACTCTTTGAAAGATGCCATTCTTGCCCGGATACTGGATTGGGTCCGTAGAGGTTGGCCACCGGGGAGATTGCCTCCTGATGTCCTTCCGTACTTTAGGCAAAGGGACGAGTTGTCCGTGCTGCAAGGTTGTCTATTGTGGGGATGCAGGGTTGTCGTTCCTACAGCATTAAGGTGCCCAGTGCTTGTCCATCTCCATGGGGGCCATCCAGGCATAGTGCGGATGAAAGCTTTGGGCCACAGCTATGCCTGGTGGGTGTACCAGGCATGGGTGCAACACTGTCAGTTTTGCCAGCAGACCAGGCCTGTGGCTCCCGCTGCACCTGTTCGGGAATGGGAGACCCCTAACGCCCCTTTGAGCCGTATCCATATTGATTTTCTGGGGCCAATTGCTGGCCAGACCCTTTTCCTAGTAGTAGATGCCCTGTCAAAGTGGGTAGAGCTTTTCCTTGTGCATAACATGATGACAGACAACACTATTAGGATTCTCAATCGTTTTTTTGCAACACATGACCTGCCGGACACAGTGGTGTCTGACAATGGGCCACAATTCACATCCCTGGGGTTTTAGACGTTCCTTGCAAAGTTAGGAATAAGACATGCTCAAGAGGCGCCATATCATCCCACTGTAAATGGACTGGCTGGCCGTTCATTCCACCAAGGAGGCTTTAAGCCGCATGGGAGACATGCCTTGGCATTCCAGACTAACCACGTATCTATTTACACAGCATACTACCCCGTGCTCTGCCACGGGTAAATCCCCTGCAAAAATCTTAATGGGTCGCCGTTTCCTTACAACACTAGACAGGTTGCATCCTTCCTACAATGCTACTGCATCGCTGCAGCCAGATCCCCCGAGGGTTTTCGTTAGGGGGGAGGGGGTTTACGCACAAAACTTTTCAGGTGACCCCAAATGGCTACCGGCTGGATAACCGATGTAACAGGGCCCTGTTCCTACAGGGTCCAACTCAGTGATGGTCATCAGCATGTGAATCAACTTCGCTGCCGGGTGATGGATGAAAATCAGAGTTCCCAATTCAACCTAGCTGCTGTCGACTCTACTGACGCCGCCTACCGGCAAGAATTCCACCTTCCATCCATTCCTGACAAAGACTTATACAGCCCGATGTTGGACGCACACTCACCTGTAGCACCTAGTCTGACAGTGGGGGGGGGGGAGACTTCCGAGGACACCCAATCACCGGTGGAGAACCTGACCAAAGACACCACTCCTCCTTCTGTGGCGAGCTCTCCTCAACTAAGAAGCTCGCAGTGCACGCGCTGTTAGCCTGCTTATCTACAGGATTACGCGTGCGCAATCCGGGGGAAGGAGTGCAGAGTCCTCGGACTTAGACCGGCCAGCATTCAGACCTGCAGGGAGTGCATTGATTGGCTGCGACGTGCCTGCCAGCTGGTGGGACAATTGCAACCCTTTCATTGGTTCCCCCGACTGACAGGATCTGTATAAATAGCTGTCAGCCGGGTATTTGTTCGTTCTGTTGCTACTTCTTAGCTGGTTAATAAATCATTGCCTGTTAGCACAGCCAGTGTCCTGTCATCATTCTGAGGGACATAAAAGTTAGGAATCCTCTGACCCAGTGATGGCTAACCTTTTTGTTGTCACATGCCAAAAGCTCGTGCATGTAATGCAATAATGCAATACGCATGTGACCCCTCCATGTGTCCTGTCCCCAAGCATGTGTGTGTGTGACCCCCCCTCATGTGCACCCCACTCCTGCACATATATGTATGCCCCCTCCCTCTGCCCCTGAGCATGTGCACACAACCCCCACACGTGTGTATGACTCGCCCACTAATCTAGTCTGTGGACAGCATGTTTTAATTGCTTGGGAAAATAATCAAAAGGCTTAACTGACTTGTCCTTTAATTATTAAGGTACTTCTAGACAGGCTACTACTAATATGCACAATCATTTTGCCTCAATTCCTTAAAAAAGATAAGAAAATAGAAGGAGTAATGGAAAAGAGAATGAATAGAAAGTTGTCTGAATGAGGCACCAAACTTCATAATAAAAGCATCATCCATGAAGGCACTTTGGTATATTTTTTTAATTTAGGAAAGGGGGATTGGGTATTAATTCGGAGGTCAACTGATAAATACATGCATATTAGCAATATGTTAAAATTCTCAGCACATTTGGGAGACCAGAGTGTTGTTGTGATGAAGAAAGATGCTTAGACAGGAATCAGATTTCTGGGAAGGCACCCCGAATAGCTTATGGGAGCTTTCTTTTATTCCCCTCCACAGTCAACGTGGCTTAAGCTGATAAGCTAAACAGAGCTCATGAAATGCGCATGATGTCCTTGTGGACAGTTCATGATATCCTGCTGAGTGCAACATGATATGCCTACGTGCCAAATCTCACATGTTCCTTTACGGAAACCTATTGTTAAGAAAGGGGAACAAAGTGCAGACACTTCCTCCCAGCGTGGTATGCCAGCTACTGGACAGGAAATAACCCCCATACCAGAGTGTTCCATGCAAAATGCTCTTTGCACTTCTCCTTCAACAGAGTTCTCTCTTTCAAATATTGTGATAAAAGATAACATTCATTCTTTGTTAGGTTCATTATTATCTGAGAAGTTGTCAGATTCATAGACTTCTAGTGATGTATTTTAAGTGACTGTCAGATGATTGCACATTGTAATGCCTTGTATAGTGATAATTTTTTTAACTGCCTTTCATTGAAGTCAGTGGAAATGGAATTTATTTACACCAGTTCCAAGGTTGGAATGAAATTGGACGTGCTATAAGAATACAGTAATCCCTCGTTTTTCGCGGGTAATCAGGACCGGACCATTCCGCGAAAGCCAAAAAACCGCGAAGTAGGATTCGCTATGAATTTTCGCCGCTAGGAATTCGCCGCTATGAATTTTCAGGTACAAGAATGTTTTAAATATGTAAACAGTATGTAAACAGTACTTTATTCATACTTCACTCATTTAAGACAAAAATTACAACAGTACAGTATGTATACGTATAGAGTAATACGTACTGTATTTACTTAAACGTGTCAGTGCAAATTAACAAGGCTACTTTGTAATTACAAAACCTTATACAGTAATAAACAGTAATACTGTAAACATTACAGTAATAAACATTAATCAACATTGCTTTCTGAGAGAGGCAAAGAGTCTTGTGTTGGTGGCGGAGGAGAGGCTCTCACTTGACTCATAGAAGCTTTGGGCTCACTTGGAGACTCTTCTGCTGGAGGCGCTGACGGTAGAGCTGGGGGCTTTACCTTGGAGAAAAACATGGTGATGGGTAGTTGTTGTCTTTGTTTTTTCTTTTCCGTCAAAATTCCCCTGTACAAGGACATAACCCCATCAACGCGATTGCTGAACTCGGCAGCTCGAACCATATTGTCGTCAATGTCTTGTGCACATTTCCGCCCCAGGCGCCTGATGGACCCAGAGAGGTTCCAGACGGAGCTTGGGCCATTACCTGTGACCCTGACCCACGCCCCGATCGAGGACCTAGTGGCTGCATGGAACACCGCGGCCACTGGAGCCTTGGATCGGGTCGCGCCCTTGCGGCCTCTCTTGCGGCAAAGAGTCACCTGGGCTCCTTGGTTTACCGAGGAGCTGAGGGAGATGAAACGCCACAAGAGACGCCTAGAGAGTAGATGGAGATCTACACACTCTGAATCTGACTGAACACAGGTGAGAGCCCATTTACGGACTTACATTGTGGCGATAAGAGTGGCCAAGCGTCAATACTGTGCCACTCTTATTGCATCCGCAGAAAACCGCCCTGCCGCCCTGTTTGGGGTGACCCGCTCCCTCCTTCAACAGAGGCCGCGGGAAGCCCCTCTGCAGGGTCGAGCAGAGGAATTTGGTATTTATCTGCAGGATAAAATCGCTCAGATCCGGAGTGAGCTGGTCTCCACTGAGAGTGGCCTAGAGGGATTGTCGGAAGCGGGTCTTGAGATACCATCCTGGGAGGAGTTTGACTCTGTTGCTTCCGAAGATATGGACAGGTTACGTGGGCGACTGAGAGCCACCACATGTTTATTGGACCCGTGTCCCTCCTGGCTTGTACTGGCATCCTGGGAGGTGACACGAGGCTGGCTCCAGGAGTTAGTCAACGCTTCTCTGAGTGAGGGGTTCTTGCCGGCCTCCCTTAAAGAGGCGATGGTGAGACCCCTCCTCAAGAAGCCTTCCCTGGATCCAGCTCTGTTGGAAAACTACCGTCCAGTCTCCAACCTTCATTTTCTAGCGAAGGTTGTTGAGAGTGTGGTGGCACAACAGTTTCCCCGTCACCTGGAGGAAGTTGATTATCTGGACCCGCGCCAGTCCAGCTTCCGGCCCAGGCACAGCACTGAGACGGCATTGGTCGCGTTGGTGGATGATCTCTGGAGGGCCAGAGATGGGGGTTGCTCCTCCATCCTGGTCCTGTTAGATCTCTCGGCGGCTTTCGATACCATCGACCATGGTATCCTATTGCATCGGCTGGAGGGGTTGGGAGTGAGGGGCACTGTTTTACGGTGGTTCTCCTCCTACCTTTCCGGCTGATCGCAATTTGTGTTGACAGGAGGGCAGAGGTCGGCCTCAAGACCCCTCACTTGTGGGGTGCCTCAGGGGTCGGTCCTCTCGCCACTCCTGTTCAACACATACATGAAGCCGCTGGGTGAGATCATCCGTGGTTTTGGGGTAGAGTATCACATCTACGTTGATGACACGCAGCTGTATTTTTCTACCCCAAACCACCCCAACGATGCCGTTGAAGTGATGTCCTGATGTCTGGAAGCCATACGGATCTGGATGGGAAGCAACAGACTCAAACTCAACCCGTCCAAGACCGAGTGGCTGTGGTTTCCGGCGGCCCGGTTCAACCAGTTGATTCCATCACTGGCCATTGGGGGCGAACATCTGGCCCCCATGGATCGGGCACGCAACCTAGGTGTCCTCCTGGATACCCGGCTGTCTATACAAGATCACGGGACAGCCGTGGCCAGGGGGGCTTTCCACCAGGTACGCCTGGTGCGGCAGTTGCGTCCCTTATTGGACCGGGACGCCCTCCGCACAGTCACTCACGCGCTTGTGACATCCCGGCTGGACTACTGTAATGCTCTCTACATGGGGCTCCCCTTGGCGTGCACCTGAAGGCTGCAGCTGGTCCAGAATGCAGCCGCGTGGGCGATCTTGGGAATGTCTAGATATTCCCATGTAACACCGCTCCTGCGCGAGCTGCACTGGTTACCTGTGGTCTTTCGGGTGCGTTTCAAGGTGTTGATCACCATCTTTAAAGCGCTCCATGGCACGGGACCAAGCTACCTGCGAGACCGCATCCTACCTCATACATCCCTGCAGCCGATTCGCTCCCACAGAGAGGGACTTCTCCGGGTGCCATCCACTAGGCCAGTGGTGGGCAAACTTATTAGTCAAGAGAGCCAAATATCAACAGTACCACGACTGAAATTTCTTTTGAGAGCCAAAAGGTGTGGCCTGTTCTATGGGAGTGGCTCAGCGGTCATGTGACTGGGTAGGCGTGGCCAACTTGGAAAATGTGGTGAAACTCATTTAATGACGGTCCTGCTTAGCAACCAAAATTTTGGGCTCAATTGTGGTCATAAGTTCTTTCTTTCTTTCTCTCTCTCTCTCCCACTTTCTTTTTCTTTCTATTTTTCTCTCTTTCTCTCTTTCTTTTTGTGTGTGTGTATCTCTCTCTCTGTATCTGTCTCTCTCTCCTCCCTCCACCCATCTGTCACTCTGCAGGTGCGTGTATGTTTGTTTGTGTGCAGGCCCGGATCCAATAAGTGCGGGGCCCGATTGGATTTTTTTTGCGGGGCCATCTATATATTAAATATTTAAATAAAATGCAAATTCAATATATATATAAATCAAATATCATGGATCATAAGATAGGTAAACTTCTACATACATTAAAAAATACAAATACACAAAATATAAAAACAATTACATTTTATTGAATATAAATTTACATCATTGAATATGAATATATGAATTTACATATTTCTAAGTTTTTGTTCCGTAAATTCTTCTAAAATAGTTTGAAAATCCAATTTCCTTGCTTCTTCTTTCAATCGACATAATTGCTAAACTATTTAATCTATCCTAAGTCATTGTCGATCTCAGATAGTTTTTTATTAGTTTTAGCCTGGAAAATGATCTCTCTCCAGAAGCAACGCTCACTGGAATTGTTAAATATATTCAGAGAGCAATAAACAAGTTTGGAAATGCCGTTGCTCTGTCATTTTCCGATAAAAATTTGAACATTTTAAATGGATTTTCAAAACATTCTGATGGAAGGATAGATTTTAAAGCTCCCATTTCTTCAACTAACATTTTTCCATCTATATCAGCTTCCACTATTGGTGCATCATTTTCTGTGAACCTAGAATCTGTTAGAGCAGGGGTCCCCAACCTTTGCAACTTTAAGTCTGAAGGACTTCAGCTCCCAGACTTCTCCAGCCAGCAAAGCAAAGCTGGCTGGAGAAGTCTGGGAGCTGAAGTCCTTCAGACTTAAAGTTGCAAAGGTTGGGGACCCCTGTGTTAGAGAAATTTCTAATTTAGCTGCATGCTTTTGAAGTGCTTCTTTTTCCATATTTTGAAATTTTCCCAGAAACCCAAATAAGTCATTATGATTTTTCAATTGTTCAAAACGATCTTTTAGTGATTCTGTAGCTTTATCTAAAACAAAATTTAAAAAAGATATCTTGTATGCGTTTATCGGATCTACAATAGGTTCATCATCGCCTTCATAATTGAAATGTTTCTTTCTTTTCCGAAGCGTTTTATTTCGAATTTCTGTAGATATTTCCAAATCTTGTGCAAGAATTTTTGCTTGAACTAAAACTTGTTCGAATCCAGTATTTCTGTAGTCGCTTAACCATTTTAAAAGTTTTTCAAATGAAGAAAGTGCAATGGATACATCTACAGATTTACTTTGAAGTTCCTTGCTTACATAATTGACTTGGAACAGTAAATCGTACCAAAAAACCAGTGATACTAAAAATTTATAGTCTTTCATTGCATTTCCAAGAGATTCTGCCTCGCTTTTAATTTGTGGATCTTCGGAAATTTCTGATATTTTGAAAAGAGCATCATAAAATTCACCTATTTGGTATCTCACTGCTTTTATGCTTTGAATCCGATCAAAATTTGGGAGCTGGGCAACTGGTCTGCATGTATGAGGATTGCAGAGTCCCCTGCTCAACATTAGTGACCGAAGGTTGTTGAACATGAGGATTTAATTCTCTCCCAGCCCACCTCACAGGGTTGTTAGAGGGAAAAAGAGGAAGGGCTTGCAAGTCTGTTTTAGTGCCTGGAGTTATTAAGGTGGAACACAAATACATTTGTAAAATAAAAATAGGTAAATCGATGTTCTTGTAGCCCCTGAGTGGTTTGTCTTTCTCTCCATCCTTTCTTCACTTTTCCTTCCTCTTGCTTTTCTTCTTCATCATCATCCTCTTCTTCCTTGCCCCTACTTTTTCCTGCTTTTCCTCTTGGTGGCTCTCCTTTTCTTCATTTTTCCTTCTTTCTTCTTACTCCTCCTCCTCCTTCATTCTCTGCCTCCACCCCTCTTCTTCTTTCTTCTTGGCGCTCTCTGTCTGCATTCCTTCCTCCTCCGTTTTTTCCCTTCCACCTCTTCCTCTCCTCCTCCCTTCATCTTCCACTCTTGGCATTCTCTCCACATTCTTCCCTCTTTCCGCTTTTCCTTCCACTTCTTCCTCCTCCTCCCTCTTCTTCTCCCCCCCTCCTCTCTTTCTCTTCCCCTCCCTCCTTCCTCTCCGCACTTCCTCTCCGCATTCTTCCCTCCTCCCCCCCACCCCTCTTTCAGAAAGCAACAGTTCAAAGGAAAATCTGCCTTCCCAGCCCCTCCTCATTCCCTCCCACTCGGGGAAGGGAGCCCATCCGAATCGAGGGGGGAAGATTTGCACTTTGAGACAGCGGAGAAACTTCCTTTTGCCTCCCCCTCCCCAATTTATCTCTTCTTTCCTCTCTTTCTTCTTTTCTCTTTCTCTCTCTCTCTCTCTTTGCCAGCAGGCGCCCACCTCCTCTCCCCCTCCCCCATGCCTCCTCCTCCTCCTCCTCTTCTCCCCCCTCCCACCCCCGGGTTATTTCCCTCCCTCCTTCCCCCCGTTCTCCCATAGCTTTGGCGTGCTCGCTGCGTCGGGAAGGAAAGGAAAGGCGCTCCTTGGAACAATTTGGATTTTTTTGTGTTTTGCTTTTCATTGTTTCCCTCCCCCCCCCAAGCCAAAACTGTTGCAAAAGAAGGCAGAGAGGGAGAGAGAAAGGAAGGACAAAAGAGGGGTTCTCCTCATTCTTCCCCCCCCCCCTTCCCACCCTCCCTCCCACGCCCACCCGCAATGCTCCGGAGGTCCGGAGTGGCCCAGGCGAGCGAGCGAGCGAGCTTTTGCAGGCGGCTTTTTCCTTGGCCGCTGCTGGGTTTTCGGCTTCGCTTCGGCTCTCTCCGTTGGGAGCCTCGGCTCGTCGGGGCAACAGCCGCCTGCAGAAGCCATCGAGGGGCATTTTCCAGGGCTGCTCACCGCACGGTCGGGGAGGGAGGTCGGCGTGCGGCATCCGGACGGCCTCCGCGACGTTTAGATAGCCACAGCTTTGGGTACTCCCCCCGCACGCCCGCACGGCCGCTCGCTGTGGGAGGAGGGAGGTGGGTGTGCAGCTCCAAGAGTCTGCCCGTGGCTAGTTGAAGGAAGAGCCGCACTCAAGGGGCCAAAGAGCCACTCGTGGCTCGCGAGCCGCGGTTTGCCGACCACTGCACTAGGCAATGCCAGCGGGCGACGCCCAGGGGAAGGGCCTTCTCTGTGGTGGGCCCAACCCTCTGGAACGACCTACCCCCTCAGAACAACCTCAGAACAACCACGGACCTCCGCACCTTCCGCCAGAAATTAAAGACACTCCTGTTCCATCAGGCCGGTTTGGCCTAAGTTATTTACCTAGTCTGCAGTCTGTATTATAAATTGTTTTAATTGGGTTTGTAAGGGATTATGTCTTAACTATTTAAATTTTAGCACAGGGATAAACTATTTAATTCGATTTTAATTATTTATATTTTGTATTTGTTTGTTTTAAATTTCCTGTGCACCGCCCCGGGTCCCTTCGGGGAGAGGGTGCGGTTATATAAATTTTATAAATAAATAAAATAAATAAATAAATAAATTGTTGCATCGCTCTTGCCATGTTGCACAATTGTTGCAGATTCTCCAGGGTAAGGCCACGCTTTTCAGTTTCTTCTTCATCTTCCTCTTCGCTTTCTTCCTCACTTGCCAACTTTGTCATCTCAAGGAGGTCTTCATCGGTCAGTGGGTCCGAGTGGCAATCGATAAGGGCGCTGATGTCTTCTTCCGTCATGTCGACAAATCCTTCATTCCTTATGATGTGAGCCAGCCTCACCGCCTTCTCCACCGCTGAGTGATGAACTTCTTCAGGAGTGAAGCCTGGATAGTCGTGCACCACGTTCGGCCATAATTTCTTCCAGCTAGATTTTATGGTCCTACTCTCCATGTCCTTTAATGCTTGCTGAATATTAAACAAACATGAGGCAATGTTGTAACTGCGCCAGTATGTTTTCAAGGTGAATTCATCATTGGCATCGTCAACTGCTGAGTTGAGGCCCTCCATCGTGGAGTGAGTGTAGAGTGCCTTAAAGGCACGAATAACACCTTGATCCATCGGCTGAATTAGAGATGTAGTGTTCGGGGGTAGAAACTCTATCTGCACACCGTCATATTGCAGGTCCGCTGCATGGCCTCCTGCACAGTCCATCAGGAGAAGGACCTTAAAGGGGAGGCCCTTTTCAGCCAGATACAGCTGCACCTGGGGAATGAAGCAATAAAGGAACCATTCAAGGGTCAAAACTTTCGTCATCCAAGCCTTGGAGTTATGCATCCAGAACACGGGCAACAGAGCCATATTTTTGTTTTTTAATGCCCGTGGTTTTTTGGCTTTATGAATCAGGGCTGGCTTAAGCAGAAAACCTGCAGCATTGCCAGCCATGATGACAGTCACACCGTCTTTGTGAGCCTTGAAGCCTGGTCTCTTCACTTCGTCCTTGAAGAGGAATGTACGCGAAGGCATCCGCTTCCAAAAAAGGCCTATTTCATCCATGTTAAAAACTTGTTCAGGGAGGTAGCCTCCCTCACTGATGATGTTAGGAAACTTTTCCTCCACATAACGACAAGCAGCAGCGTTGTCAGCAGAGGAAGCCTCACCATGCAGAGACACGTTTCTGATGCCATATCTTTTTTGAAACTTTTCGAACCAGCCTTTGCTGGCTGAAAAGCCTCGTCCTCGAGGAGCCGAATCACTCCTGGCAGCGCTAGTACTGGCTTAAGGTTTGTCAGCACCTTCTTCAGCCTCTTCATTGTCGTCATCGGGCAAGATTTGGTCGTAGAGAGCTTTGGCCTTTGTCCTGATCATATTAGAGTCCAAACTAACTGTCTTTTTCCCGCAATCAGCAATCCACATTGCCAGTGCAGCTTCCATTTTCACAATTCTGTTATTACGCGGAGTTACCACACGTTTCGCTTCTTTATTGAAGGTTATTGAAGCAGTTTTGCGGATGTTTGCTTCCTCTTTCTTGATGTACCGCACTGTAGATTCATTCACCCTGTAATGGCGTGCCACAGATGCATAACTTCTGCCCTCTTTTTTTTTTATATTGAAAAAGTTTTATTGGTTTTACAGTTTTTCAATAGGGTAGGGTAAGAGATACAAAGAAATTTTGAGAGCTTTCGCGTCGAAGTCGTCGGCCCTTCTGGAGCTTCATAATAAATCATTAACAAAAAACATTTTTCATAATACTACAAAGTGAAAACAAGTACATATTTCTAAGTTCTCATTTTTATGCTGTCAGTCATTTGCAAAAATCCAGATACACATGTTATACAATATTACTCAAAAAATCAAAGCAAAGTTATTTTTTAGATCTAAGTCTCTTGGCAATTGTGTCTCCTATCCCAACTTCCAGGCCCCCAGCGGGCGGGGCCGTGCCCCCCCCCCCCGCCCTCCCTGGATCTTCCCCCAGGACAGAGGAATGTTTTTTAAGAAAGGCTTCCGCCTCAGCAACTGTTTTAATCCTCACTCTTCCTCCTTCCCAGAACACCAGCATCCCTTCGGGCATCACCCACTTGAACCAGATCCCGTGATCAAACAATTTTTTAGACAAGAAGGAAAATTTCCTTCTCGCTTCCCTAATCTTTCTTGGGATCTGCTTCAAGATGGCAACCTCCTTTTGTTGGTAAATTAACGGTCCTCCTCTTTGCACCTTCAAGATTTCCTCTCTGGTTGACCTTTTAACAAATTTAACATGTATCTCTCTGGGTACTTCATTTATCCTGGCATATGCAGAGTTTATTCTGTAGGCTAGGTCAATGTCCCCTCTGATCTCATCCTTAGGTTTATGTAAATAATCTGCTATAATTGTGCTCATGAGTTCAGGGAGACATTTACCAGATTCCTCAGAAACGTTCTGAAATCTCAAAAAATATGTCATCCTTTCCATATCAATCCTAGACACATGCCCATTTATTTCTACAACCTCATTAGTAACATTTTTAATCTCTCCCTTAGCCCCAGCAAGCCCCCCTTCCAACTCTTCATTCTTCTGTGTGTTCTCCAGCACTTGTTTCCGTGTGTCCAGTAGCTCCTTCTTAAAGTTGATGTTTTCTTCTCTCTGGGCCTTGATTTCTTGCACCAAAGTTTGTATAACTGATTCAAGAGAAGCCATCCTTAGTTCTAAGCCTGCCAGTTCTAATTTTTGTGCCATGATTAGCTATTAAAGTCAATGCCACTAAAATGGCGTTTTTTGGGTGGGGCCGTTGAGGCAAATCAGGAGCTGGAAGTTCAAATCAGGATTGTAAAAAGTTCAGGAACCAAAAGAGAAACAATTTTCCAGATCAATAATTATAATAGCGAAGGCACTCCAGAAAAGAAATCACATAATCCAAAAAAATTCTTCTTTAATAACAAGAGGAAGTCCAAATCACTAAGCGATGCTGGAAATTTTCCATAAGTAAAATAGTCATTCAGGGACAAAGAGAAGCCATCTTCCACCGCCCAGACTCAGAGCCAGAAGGAGAGAGTGGTAAAAAAAAATTTGTTTCAAATCAGCCAGACCTAGATACTTTGTTGCAAGACGAATCGCAGATCACTTTCCCTTGTTTCAAACAGTCCGGATTAAAGATATCCGCTTCCTTGCAACGAGGAGCCATTTTCAAGTGCCGCTTTAAGTCCGAGGGGGGGTTTAACAAGCAAACACCCCCCTCCAAGTTCTTTCAGCCCAGGCTGACAGCCCAAAAAAAAAGGTTTAAAATCACTCACTTTCCCCCTCGCAGCCGAAGCCCCGGGAAGCCTTCCGACTCAGACGGCCAGCTCTCTCCATATTCACGAAGCGATGCCGTCCACCGTTGGCGAAGGGGAAACCCCCCGCAGCATGTCCTCCTCCACCTAAGCCGAAGACAAGGGTTGCTTCCCCGCTGCCGCGGGTGGAGGGCGACCCAGGCAAGCCGGCTTTATGGGAGACCCCCAAAAACGGGGCGTCTTGCCCCCGTGGGGGGGCAGGAAAAGAAACAAAGCGGCGGACGAACCCTAGGCTCGCCCGTCGCCGCTGGAGCCGGAACCGGAAGCGTCACTTCTGCCCTCTTTGATCATATCTAAAAGTTTTACTTTTTCGGCGATGGTCATCATCATCTTCTTCCTCTTGGGCGCCCCGGAGGCAGCTTTCGCAGGGGCACAGCGCTTAGGCGGCATTATAAGGGCTTACTGTAATTAACAATGTCGCACCGGAAACCAATCACGCGGCTTTAAGGGCGCCGATAAATACACTCGTACTCTCATTGGTCGATTTTTGTTTGCATTTTTTTAAAGAATATTTTTGAAAAATACGCGAAGGACTGAAGCCGTGAAAAACGAGGCTGCGAAAAAAGAGGGATCACTGTATACCCAGGTATCGGAGGGTGGAGCGTAGCCGCGCTGGCACAACTCAGGTTCTTGGCACTAGGAGACCTGCATTGACCTTTTGCTGCGCCACGGTCCGTAGGTGACCTAAACCGTCCTGGAGGGACGGTGAGGAGGGAGACAAAGCCTTGCTGGGAACAGGGGTATCGCAAACCCCTGTTTTGACCCAAGGGAAGAGCTCCTGCAAGGCGGCAAAAAGGCAGCCCCCACCCAGGGAATGTAGGCATTAGCGAGCTCCGATAGAAGGAAGGAACAAAGCGAAAAGTGTAAGTGCTGACCAGGAAGGTATTCTAACTTTGCTTTGAAACATTTTGCTTAAAAACTTTTTTCTTCTTCAGTAACTAAAGCCCTTAACTAACAAGTAAGCGGCAGAATTTAATATAATAGGCTCTGAACCAAGAGGTTTCCAGGTTTTTTTAATATATATTTTTCCGAACTTGTTTTTTTTTTTTTTATTGCAAAAGTTTTATTCAGACAAGTTTTCCCCCCTTTTACCCCCCCGACATATAATATAAAATCACATACAAAAAGTATACCCCTCACCTCCCCCCGTCTTAAAATAAAATTCTCATTCAAATATTGAGTATTATACCCCCGACCAACATGATATAAATTTAGTGTAAGATACATCAATCTCTCCCTAACACCCTCTTCCAGGTTAATTCAGCATATATACATCATAACATAACCATATCCCATTATACGCATCTCTATATTGCTTATCCACTTATATTTCCCCACCCTCCACCCTAACCCACCCCCACCTCCCAGTCAATCCCACCCCCCCTGAGTTCCGCTGTACACCACTTTAAACATTCCAAACATCCCATATATTGTTTAATCTATTCACCTATCAATCCAAACATTCCTACCTAAAAGCTACATGGTATTTCCCAGTCTGATATTTATTCTGTATATAATTAATCCATTTTGCCCATTCCTGCGTGTAGCTCTCCTGCTTCTGGTCTTTTAGGAAAGCTGAAAGTTTTGCCATTTCCGCAAACCCCGCCACTTTTTGAATCCATTGAGCAATTGTCGGTACAAAATCTTTCTTCCAATGTTGAGCAATCAACAACCTAGCTGCTGTAACCATATACAAAAACAATTTTGTTTCCCCTTTACGAAAATCCTTAGATATGCCCAATAGAAACATTTGCGGGGTAAATTCTAATCTTTTCTTAAATACGTTTTGCATAACCCACCATATTTTTATCCAAAAAGCTTTGACCTTATTGCAAGTCCACCATACATGGAAAAAAGTAGCATCTAAACACCCGCATCTCCAGCATTTAGGTTGAAAATTAGGATACATACATGATAATTTCTTAGGATCCAAATACCATCTATAAAACATTTTATAAAAATTCTCCCTTAAACTTTGTGACTGTGTAAATTTAATATTTTGAACCCATATTTTTTCCCACGTATCCAACATAACGGGTTCATCAAAATTCTGAGCCCATTTAATCATACAATCCTTGACCAACTCGCTTTCTGAATCCCTTTCTAACAGTACATTATATATTCTTTTAACATGTTTTGGGCCAGTCTCTTTTATCTGCTTGATCAACTCCACTTCTTTCTCCATAAAACCAATCCTGCGATCTTCTTTCCATCTCTTCTGTAACTGTGTGTAGTGTAACCAATTTAAAGTAATTCCTGCCTCCAACAGTTGTTCCAAAGTTTTCATCTGCCATTCGCCCCTGTCAAAAGTAAGCACATCTTTATATAAACACCCCCCGAGTGACTTAGTATTTGTAATCCACATGGTGTCTGCAAGATCCAACCAAAGCGGTATTTTATAATCCCAATTAGGCCGGTGCTTCCTCCAAATTCTCATCAAGGCACTTCGGAGAACATGATTGTTAAATACTTTATCCACCTTTTCTTCATAAAACAGATATGCATGCCAACCCAACACAAGATCATGACCTTCTATATTCAATAGTTCAGATTTTGTTTTCCCAAACCAATCTGCCACGCACGTCAATGCCGCCGCTTCATAATACAATCGGAGGTTTGGGAGTCTAAGGCCACCTCTTTCACGAATATCTTGCATAATCTTCATCTTTACTCTCGGCTTTTTCTCCTTCCAAACAAATTTATTTAATGTTGCTTGCCAATCTGACAAGATTTTATCTGATTTAAGCACCGGTATCATCTGAAATAAAAAAATGAATCTAGGTAGAATATTCATTTTAATTGCTGAAATCCTTCCAAGCAGAGATAGTTGTAGCTTATTCCAAGCTTGAAGATCCTTCTGTATCTGTTGCCACAACACTTCATAATTATTTGAAAAAAGTTTTGTATTTATTTCTGCAATTTGTATTCCTAAATATTTAACTTTAGAAACTATTTCAAAACCTGCCAAGCTTTCAAGTGACTTCCTCTGAGTCTCTGACATATTTTTAACCATCATTTTCGTTTTGCCTTGATTCAGTTTAAACCCAGACACCCCACCAAATTCTACTATGATATTTTTCATCTGAATTACTGAGTTCATAGGATGTGAGAGGGTAACAACCAGATCATCGGCAAATGCCCTAGTTCTGTATTCTTTTTGCCTAATAATTATACCACTTAAAGTGTTAGAGTCCCGAATTGTATTCAACAAGACTTCCAGGGTTAAGATAAATAACAATGGAGATAATGGGCACCCTTGTCTTGTACCTTTTTGTATTTCAAAAGTTGTAGTCAAACTTCCATTAATAATAAGTTGTGCATATTGCTGCTGATAAATTGCACCAATCGCTTGTCTCATTCGTGGTCCCATATCCATCTTTTCCAAAGTCTTGGTTAGAAAGTTCCAGTTCACTCGATCGAAGGCCTTCTCCGCGTCCAAAAAGACCAGCACTGCAGAGATCTGCTTATTCTTATCAAGATAGTCAATTAAATCTATAATTTGTCTTACATTCTCCTTCATATGTCTCCCTTCAATAAATCCTGCTTGGTCATAGTGAATAACCTCTTGGATAACTGGCATCAATCTGTTGGCAAGTACTTTAGCATATATTTTATAATCCGTATTTAGAAGAGATATCGGTCTGTAATCCTCTGGTTTCTTAGGGCCATCTTTGTCCTTAGGTATCAATGATATAAAAGCCGCTTCCCATGAAGAAGGTATTTTACCCCCTTGCTGTATATTACAAAATAACTGTGTAAGATATTCAATCATTTCCAATTGTAAAGTTTTATAGTAGACTGCGGTCAATCCATCAGTCCCTGGAGCCTTAGCTAGTTTAAGTTGATTTATAGCTAAAACAATCTCCTCTGCAGTTATCAAACATTCCAGATTTGCCTTTTGGAGCACATTTATTTTGGTCACCCTTTTTCCTTCCAGAAAGTCATCTATTGAGTTATTCTGTATATTATCCTGTAAATATAACTTGGTGTAATAATCCACAAATGATTTTTAATCGAGTCCTGTTGATATACCGTTTTCCCTCCATATTCAATTCTGTCAATAATTCTATTATTCGTATTTTTTCTCAAGGTGTAGGCCAACCACCTACCAGGTTTATTCGCATTAGCAAAGGTGTTATGTTTAGCAAATTGTAAGTTGGTTGCTGTTTGTTCTGATATAAGCATTTGAAATTGATCTTTCAACAACTTTATCGCCATCTGGAGTGACTCATCTTTTGGATTTACTATAAGTAGCTGCTCCTTTTTCTTGATTTCGTTTTCCATTTCCATTCTTTTTTTCTGCCTGCTTTGTTTATGTTTAAAATTCATATGTATCAAAACCCCCCGCATATAAGCTTTACTCGCATCCCATACTATTTCAATAGAGGTACCTTTATTCATATTAAAACTGAAAAATTCCTTCATGTGTTTTTTAAGTTCTTCAACATTTTTTTCATATCTAAATAAGTTTTCATTTACTCTCCATGACCTTCTTAACCTCTTCCCTAGATCGATCTCTAACCACACCAGGCTATGATCAGTTAATGTCCTGGGGAATATCTTAGTTTTCTTAGCTTTAGGAAGTAAATCCGGTGTTAACAAAAAAAAATCAATCCTTGAAAAAGATTTGTGCCTATCCGAGTAAAAAGAAAAGTCCATCTCTTTTGGGTGTTGTATCCTCCAAACATCTTTTAACTCCAAATCATTTTTAAAATCAAAAAAACCCCGTGGTAATTGGGTGGAGACTTTAGTCATTGTTCTCTTATCTATCCTTGGAGAGATCACACCATTCCAATCTCCCATAATTAAAACACTCTTAAAATTCCAATCCAAAATTTTCAAGTGAAGCATCCTGTAAAAGCTTTCTTGTTGTTGGTTAGGTGCATATATTCCTACCAGCAAGATAGGACCAAAATCTGTATCAAGTTCAATTGCTATAAATCTACCACTGTCATCCACCTCTATAATTTTAGCTGAAAATCTTTTGTTAATATATATTACCACACCATTTTTCTTTACTAAACTGGAGGCTGCATAAAATGTTCCCAATCTTGGACTCATTAAATACTTCTGATCTTGCAGCCTGATATGAGTTTCTTGAAGGCAGACCACATCATTATTAAATTGCTTCAAATAATTAAATATTTTTCTCCTTTTTTGTGGAGAGTTCAATCCATTCACATTCCAGGATAATAGTTTAAACATCTTTAGGCCTAGTCTGAAACATTGAGAGCATTTGCTGAAGATCTCTCTCCATCAAACTAGTCTTCGGCTCTGCTCCTCCCACAGCTTCAGTTTCCTTCTTGTCTTTGCCTTGGTTCCTCTTGGTACCTTGTCCTTGTGGCTGCCCCTGCTTCTGAGAATCCAGCAATTGTCTAGTCGTAGATCTAGTAACACGTTGTTCCACAGGCTCAAGTAATGGCATTTCAATAAATGTCTTAGACGGTTCCTCCAAAGAGGAACTTAGAGGGAGCCGAGAAGAATCCAATTGAGATCCACCTGTAGCACCCTGGGCTTCTCTCTCTTTTTGCGTCTGCAATATCTGTTCTTCTGTCTCTTTCTCAAATAACCTCTGCTCCAAAGCTTCCAGGTCTGCTGGTGTAGGTGTAGATGTACGTGGGGGCGCTGCAGTTGCCATCAGTATTCCATGGTAAAATTCTCTTGCCTTGTCTATAGTATTCAAACGATACCTCACCCCTTCATATCTGAATATAACACCCATTGGTGCGTCCCACCTAAACGGTATCTCTCTTTTCTTCAACTCCACTACCAAAAATCCAAAATCCCTTCTAAATTTTAACATTGCCGGAGGCAACTCCTTGAAGACACTAATCCGATGTTCGTCTACGTGAATAGAGGAGTAGTAAGACTTCTGTACAATATCATTTCTGTAATTTCTCTCAGTAAAATATATCACAACATCTCTTGGCAATTGTCTTTGTAAAGCTATACGTGAGTTTACTCTGTAGATTTTATCCATCTTATCAGAAATTTCATCAGGAGCAACTCTTAATAATTTAGCTAAAGCATCAGCACAAGCTTTTCTTAAATCTTCTTTAGGTTTTTCTCTGAGGCCCCTCAGCCTAATAGCATACTCCATGGAACGAAATTGTATCATAATAATCTCGTTATCTATCCTGCGCATGTTCCCTTCCATCTCCACAAATTTCAGGTCCGTTTCCTTTGCTTTGGCTTCCACACCTAGAGCCAGGTCTTCAATTTTGTTGTCAATTTTAATCATAATTTCAGACAGACCCTTAGCCACAGCTTGCATATTTTTATCCGATTGTTCAAATTTATCCTGAACCATTCTCTTAATCTCTTTATTCTCATTAGCCAAAAAGCTCATTAATTCTTTAAAATCCTGAGGAGTTACTGCACCAGCTTGTTCCGTTGCCATGTTGTTAAACTTTCCCAAAGAGAGTTCTCTTCAAAATGTCAAAATTAGACAATAAATCATGTAATGCGTTTAACTTTATAGCTCTGCTCCCCCTTCGCCTCGAACTCCAGAGGTTACACAGAGACTACAATCCACAAGTCAGTAAACAGTTAATAGTTTAGCTTTCATTTCATCTCATCTGGTAATTAACGCCATCTTGGTTCCTTCATTCTAAAAGCTGTGTCTGAAATCTACTGTTTTCTGGTGAAATCACCAAGTTTAATTACTTGCGTTTGCGATGAGATGCCAAGAAATTTCCTTTGAAGTACGAAGTATCTTGGAATGTAGATATAAAGGTAAAAGCAGTTTGCTTTGTCGTGCTAATTAGCACGAGCTCCTCACCCTCCTGGAGAAGATCGCAGCCTATGTAGGGTGGGGCCTCTCCTTACTCGCTCCTCAGAGGAAACTAACCCTCTGGGGGCTTCGCAAGTGGGCCCCTCCCTGGCAGCAAAAACTCCCTCGCAAGTTCCTTGAGAACTTGGAGTTCCGAGACGCTTTGATGGTATAAAAAACGCCTCCACGGGGGGGTGGGATGGCAGGCTTGAAAAAAACCTGCCGGCAGCAACTGCAACCGGAAGCGGAAAACTTGTTGATTGAAGCATCGAATCAAGGCTTTTTTTCCCTTTATTTTTTTTTATAAAACAATTTTTATTGGTTTTACAATATGTATAGAGAAAGGGTTATAGGGTAAAAAATTACATTTAGTGGCCTCCATGCCGGAAGTGGTGGTCCTCCCAAAACTTCATACAAATACAATATTTTTTAAAGAAAAAGAGAGGGCAAGCATACATATACATTACATTGTATAGTTCATACGTTCAATCATGTTTTTCATTGCCATCTAGTTTCAACTATCACAGTAAAAATTTCAAATAAAATCATTTTTGGGATCTAAGTCTTTTTGCTATTGATTCTTCTTCTCCCTTCCCATCGACGGGCAGGGCTATGCCCCCCCCCCTGTTCCCTCTTCTTCATCTCCTAGGAGTGAGGAGTGCTTCTGAAGAAAGGCCTCCGCCTCTCTTAATGTTTTAACTCTAATTCTACCTCTGTCCCAGAAGACCAACATTCCTTCTGGCAGTAACCATTTGAACCAAACTCCTTTTTAATATAATTTTTTGGACAAGAAGGAATATTTCCTTCTTATCTCTCTAATATTTTTGGAATTTGTTTCAAAATAGTAACTTCTTTCTCCTGATATTTCAAGGGTCCTCCCCGCTGGGCCCTCAGTATCTCATCCCTTGTGGACCTCCTTAAGAATTTAATATGGACTTCTCTTGGTACATCATTTATTCTAGCGTATGCTGAGTTAATTCTATAAACCAGGTCCATATCCCACCAGTGTTGTTCTTTATTGCTTTTAATATAATCTGCTAAAATTGTACTCATAAGATCTTTAAGATCTTCTCCTTCTATCTCTGGTACATTCTGGAACCTGAGAAAAAAAGACATTCTTTCGAATTCTATCTTGGTCATATGACCTCCCAGTTCTGAACTTTCCTTCCGAATTTCCTTTACCTCTTCCCTCATCTCAGCTGATCCCCCCTCCAACACCTCAATTTTTGTTTGTTATCCATTGTATTTCTTTGTGTTTCCAACAGCTCTAATTTTAAATTTGTCAGGCCTTTTCGGATTTCATTTACATTTTTCATTATGTCCTGAAGCATCTCATTTGTTGACAATTCCTGGGTGCTCTGACCAGTCCCTTCTTTTTGCAACAATGCGGTGATCTTTGTCTGCTGCATAACTGGACTGGAGCGAGTAGATGATGGAGCAGAAAAGGACTTTCCAGTAGGTGGTTTTTTAGAAGCCATTGTCCCGATTATAAGTTCTAATTTGTAGAAAAGATGGCATCAGTTGACTTTTTTTTCCCTTTAGAAGTGATCAGACTTTCTGGTTTCTACTACTTTTTCTAATTTTTGCTACTTAAAACCTTGAAGCTGGGACTATTTTGATAATTAATTTTGAAGATTTACTATGTTTTTTTAAAGGATTGAATAAAAATTACATTTTCCCCCCAACAACAAAGGAAACTGCTGATTGGAAATTTAAACCCTTTTTTTCTTTTTTTTAGAACAACTAGAGGTTGTTGACTGGTTAATTTGAATTTTAAGGTCAGAGTATTTGTTTTTTAATAATTGGAAACCCTAAAATAAAATAAAACAGGCTACAGTCCAGCTGACAGAGAAACATAAATTTGTATTATCTTTTGGAGCTGTCAACATGGTATTTGACACCTCAGAAAACCAGAGGGTCCTAGCTAAAATTCTAAACTTGGTGAAAGAAAACACTATTAGAATAAACCACGCATTGGATAGATTTGCATCTATAATACCAGACTATGATCAATTGGAAACTCTAGAAATTAAAGACAGAGAATCAAAGCAGGAAGATAAACAGATATGTATTTCAAATGAAAGATATGCAGATGGAAAGAAAGAAGAATAAAAAGAATAAGGTATTCTTACAGGAAAAAATACAGGAGAAATTGAGAAATCTGTGTCTCAGCATTGTTACAAAGGAAAAGATGGGGGCAAAAAAGATTTGAAGATGAACCAAAGAAGAGAAACCTCTCCAGAAGTACATTTGACACCTAAAAACAATCAACATTTAAAGATAGGAACTGGACAGCGGTATTATTGGAGAGTTATACTGCTCAATAGAATGTGGAAGAAAGTTTATAAAGAATTTGGAAAAAGGAAGATTAAAAAGAAAGGAGGGTTTCAAATGGCAAATAACTGGAAAGATAATGGCTAAAAAGAAAAGCTGTTATCCTTTGATGATTAATAATTAGTTAGATTGTGTCTAGAACATCATTGAAGGATTATTAGTTAATAGCCATTTACAATATGATTAATTAACAATAATGTTATAGTTTACTGATATATATCTATCTTTTTATGTGTTATTGATAAGCTATTAATATAGAAATTAGGAAATATTCTAGAATAGCGAAATAATTATAATTTATTTATTTATTTATTCAATTTATACCCCGCCCTTCTCCAAGCGGACTCAGGGCGGCGCACAGGAAAATTAAAAATACATACAAAACATCATATAAAATTTAAAAAACTAATTCAATGGATCCTGTGCTAAAACCAGATTAAAATCCCCAAATTTAAAAACTATCTAAAAGTCAGTTTAGGGGGCTACGCTAGGCCGGCTAGATGGAACAAATGTGTCTTTAGACACTTGCGGAAGAGGTGGAGGTCAGAGATGGTGCGAAGTTCAGGGGGTAAGTCGTTCCAAAGGGCTGGACCTGCCACAGAGAAGGCTCTTCCCCTGGGTGTCGCCAGTCGGCATTGTCCGGCCGACGGCACCCTGAGGAGGCCCTCTCTGTGGGAGCGTATTGGTCTAAGGGATGTATGGAGCAGGAGGCGGTCTTGCATATAACTAGGCCCCGAGCCATGGAGCGCTTTGAAGATGGTCGTCAAAACCTTGAAGCGCACCCGAAAGACCACAGGAAGCCAGTGCAGCTCGCGCAGGATTGGTGTTATGTGGGAGTGTCTAGCCGCTCCCGTAATCACCCGTGCGGCTGCATTCTGGACTAACTGCAGCTTTTGAGTGCACCTCAAGGGAAGCCCCATGTAGAGAGCATTACAGTAGTCGAGTCGAGAGATCACGAGGGCCTGAGTGACTGTGCGAAGGGCAGCCCGGTCCAGTAAGGGGCGCAATTGGCGCATCAGGCGTACCTGATGGAAAGCCCCCCTGGCCACGGCCGCCACATGGTCCTCCATGGACAGCCGGGAATCCAGGAGGACACCCAAATTGCGCGCCCTCTCCACGGGGGCTGGTGTTTCGCCCCCAATGGCCAGAGTTGGAATAATCTGGCTGAACCGGGGTGCCGGAAGCCACAGCCACTCAGTCTTGGACGGGTTGAGCTTGAGTTTGTTACTACCCATCCAGATCCGTACGGCCTCCAAACACCGGGACATGACCTCGACGGCATCGTTGGGGTGGTCTGGGATGGATATGTACAGCTGAGTATCATCAGCGTATAGATGATATCCCACCCCAAAACCACGGATCATCTCGCCCAGCGGCTTCATGTATGTGTTGAACAGTAGGGGCGAGAGGACCGACCCCTGAGGTACCCCACATACGAGGGGACTCGAGGCCGACCTCTGCCCCCCTGCCAACACATATTGCAACCGACCAGAGAGGTAGGACGAGAACCACCGCAGAACGGTGCCTCCCAGCCCCAACCCCCCCAGTCGGCGCAATAGGATACCATGGTCGATGGTATCAAAAGCCGCTGAGAGGTCTAATAGGACTAGGATAGAGGAATATCCTCTGTCCCGCACCCTCCAGAGATCATCAACCAACGCGACCAATGTCGTCTCGGTGCTGTGCCCGGGTCGGAAGCCGGACTGGCGCGGGTCTAGATAATCAACTTCCTCCAAGTGTCGCGGAAACTGTTGAGCCACCACACTCTCTACAACCTTCACTAAAAAGTGAAGGTTGGAGACGGGATGATAGTTCTCTAATAATGCTGGATCCAGGGACAGCTTCTTGAGGAGGGGCCTTACTACCGCCTCTTTCAAGATGGCAGGCAAGGACCCCTCACTCAAAGATGCGTTGACAATGCCCTGGAGCCAGCCTCGTGTCGTCTCCCAGGATGCCAGTACAAGCCAGGAGGGACACGGGTCCAATAAACATGTGGTAGCCCTAAGTCTCTTTGACAACTTGTCCATATCCTCGGTAGTAACAAAATCAAACTCCTCCCAAGATGGTGTCTCAAGAGCAACCTCGGACCGCTCAACTGGACCACTGTCAATGGAGGGCAGCTCCATTGATACTGGTTGATAATGGTAACCGAAATATTGATGATTAATAATTAATTAGATGGTTTGAGAATATCGTTGTATGTATATGTAGTTGAGAATAGAAAATAGATATTATTAGGTGGTAAAGTTTCAAAGAACGGTTTGAAGAAGAAGATAGATTAAATTTGGAACACTAGACGAGAATTTTGCAGTACTGATATGAAGAAACATGATGAAACCTTTGATTTATAAATTTACAAAATTAGATTATTCATTAATAATAATCATTTCAGAGATGTATAGAAGCTATGTGAGACTGGCCGGTATGCTTTCTAAAGGATGTATTGTAGAGTGATGATTCTCCTTTTTATCTTTACTTTTCTGTCTTATTGGTGCAATGCCATTTTATACTTTTGTTCTACACATAATAATAATAATATTTAATTTTGTATACCGCGTCCTCTCCCCAAGGGGACTCGGAGCGGTGCACAGGGAAATTAAAACATATAAAATATATACAAACAATAAATACAATAGATAAAAGCAGATTAAATTGATCGTCCCTGCGCTAAAAAACCCCATTAAAACTAAATTCCCTAAACACCCCAGAGGTGTATGTAAAAGAATGTAAAAACAATCAATTATATTTGAGTTGAGATATAATAATTGCAAAAATGGATATGGAAGAAATATATGGATTTTTGTAATTAACTGATATAACTTTTATGATTTCTAATCTGTAAGGAAAGATGATTTCTTGCTGGTGCAATGTCATTGTGAAGCTCCCAAGAGAAAACCCCAATTAATTCACGGCCTCAAGTTAAGGTTCAAAAAAACATCCATTTATTAGGATTGACATCTTGCCTGAGCTTCTGTATAGCCAAGAATGAAAGTTATTTGATGGCTTCTGAATTTTACCCCCCTATGTCCCCTCCCCCTGCCTGTCATAAATCACATTCCCCAATTAGCATCGAAAGTAAATCTATGCATGCGCAGTCACAGGTCATCCTGAGATTCCTTTTCCAACCACAGGAATGTGAAGAATTTTCATTTCATTAGGACAGTCTGATAATCATTATGGCAACGCTGGAACGTTGACATTCGGCTCCCCTCACTTCCCAAAAGCCATCTATGGGAAACAAAACAATTTGAATACAGGTATATAACTTAGGGAGGCATCCCCCCCCCCAGGCTTGCTTGGATTTTCTGCATGGAATTTTGCTATAAGGCAATCAGCTTGGATGTTTCTATGTTTCACCCATGATGCCTCCAATAAGGTGTAACCCTTCCACTTGATTAGGTATTGGAGTTGCCTTCTGTGCCACTAGAATCAAGAATTCGTTGAACTTCATAATGGGTTTGGTCCCCTATGACCATAGGGCCTGGGGGCGCCCGGGGCAGTGGTCTCAGAGTGGAACTGATCATGGGTTTCAAAAGGATGCTATGAAATGATTGGTGTGTCTTCCCCAGCAATCGAGGCAGTTTCAGTATCACTGTGACTAGGTTGATGATCTTTACTATGGGGAATGGCCCCACAAATTTCGCCCCCAATTTTTTGCTAGGCAGTCTTAGTCTCAAGCATTTTGTGGAGAGGTAAACCTTCTCTCCTACCCGGAACGGCCATTGCAGAGCCCAGTGTTTATATGCCTGTTTCTTGTAAGTTTGTGTCGCTTTAGCTAGTGCTTTCTTGACATTTTCCCAAGCTGCTTTCAACATCGACATCCAATCAGTAAAGCTCACTGAGGAGGGAGGGTCTCTTGGATACTCAGGCATTGGGACAAAGTCCATGCCACTCACTACTTTGAACGGCGTGAATCCTGTGCTGCTGTGAACAGCATTATTGTATGCAACCTCAGCAAAAGATAAAAGGTCTGCCCAATTAGATTGCTGATAGTTCACATAGCACCTCAGGTACTGCTCTATCATGGTGTTCAGTCTCTCTGCTGCCCCATTAGTGCTCGGATGAAATGCTGAACTAAGACCCTGAGATGACCCAATGGACCGCAGGAGCTCCCTCCAAAACTTAGCCATGAACTGGAGCCCTCTGTCTGAGATGATTCTTCAAGGTACTCCATGCAGTCGGTAGATATGCTTCACAAACAGTTTAGCCAGCTTGTGAGCCAAGGGTAATCCGCTAGAGGGTATGAAGTGTGCCTGCTTGGAGAACAGGTCTATTACAGTCCAAATCACTGTGTTTCCCCCACTTTTTAGCAACTCTACTATAAAGTCCATTGCAATCTCCTCCCATGGCCTCATTGGTTCTGCCACTGTTTGCAGCAGTCCAGGGGGTTTTCCTGGTCGTCTTTTCATTGTGGCGCAGATGGTGCAATTCTTCACGTAACTATCCACATCTTTCTTCATGCAAGGCCACCAGAATTGCCTCTGGACTAAGTGTAAAGTCTTTAGGAACCCAAAATGGCCTGCCGATTTGGCATCATGGCTCCTCTGGAGAACTAGGATACGTAGGGATTCTGGAACATAGAGTTTCATCCCCTTCCAGGTGAGGTCATCTCTCTTCATCAAGATGTGTTGGTTGTTTTGGAACCAGGGGTCTGCTAGCAGCTCAGTTTTGAGTCTTGTGGTTAGGTCGCTTGCGGGTTGGCCCCGCCGGTCATGGTGTTGCCACCTGGTGGTTACTTGGGCAGCTATTTGAGTAGAAGGAATAATGACATCCACTATATGCTCCCGTTCGCATTTGTACTGAGGCATGTGGGAGAGGGTGTCAGCTAGAAAGTTCTTCTGCCCTGGAATGTGCTTTAGTACGAAGTCGAAACGGTTGAAATATTGAGCCCATCGGACTTGTTTGGGTGATAGTTTCCGTGGGGTCCTGAGAGCTTCCAGATTTTTCTGGTCGGTCCAGACTTCAAACTGTTTCTGGCTCCCTTCTAACAGGTGTCTCCAAGTTAGCAGTGCCCATCTCACTGTGAAAGCCTCCTTTTCCCATGCAGCCCATCATCTCTCCTTGTCTGTGAGCTTGCAGGAAGTATAGGTGCAGGGTTGTAAATTTCCTTGGTTGTTTCTTTGGAGTAGAATTGCTCCTACTGCTATGTTGCTGGCATCTGCCTGGATCATGAAAGGTTGCTCAGGGTCAGGATGCTTCAGTGCCTGCTCCTTTGCAAACATTTCTTTCCATGTTTCGAATGCCTCTTGGCAGGTTAGGCTCCACTGTAGGGGTTGTCCTGGATAAGGTTTTGTTCCTGGGCTCCCTGTCTTCAGGAGGTCTGTCAGAGGTTTGGCAATCTTCACAAAGGAGGGGATGAATTGCCTGTAGAAGTTTGCGAACCCTAGAAAGCTTTGTAGCTGTCTGCGGGTGCGAGGGAGTTGCCAGCTTAGGACAACTTGCACTTTGGCTGGGTCCATCTCTATTCCTTCATTTGACACTCGGTAGCCTAGGTAGCCTAGTTGCTCATGGTGGAATTCACATTTTGATAACTTGACATACAGGTTGGCTGCCAGAAGTTTTTCCAGTACTTGGCAGACCAGGGGTACGTGGTCATCGACGGTCTCAGTGTAAATAAGGATGTCATTTAGGTAGATGAAGACCCCCTTGTAGAGGTGCTCATGCAGCACCTCATTTATTAACTGCATGAATACTGCTGGAGCTCCCTGTAGTCCAAAAGGCATCACTTTGAATTGGAAGCTCCCTAGATAGCAGTTGAATGCTGTTTTCCACTCACCTGCTTCCCTGATCTGTATTCGGTAGTATGCCTCTCTGAGGGTCTAATTTGGTGAAGACTTTTCCCTTGGCCAAGTGAGATAGCATATGTTTCATGAGGGGGAGCGGGTATAGGTTGTGTATGCACACAGCATTTATCCCTCAAAAATCCACAACTAGATGCAGAGTTCCATCTTTTTTCTCTTTGAAGAGGACTGGCACCGCAATGTGTGGCTTGGCTGGCTCGATGAACCCTCGTGCTACGTTTTTGTCTATGTATTTGCGCATTTCTTGCATTTCTCGATGCGTCATGGCATACAGCTTGGGTTTGGGTAGTTTTGCCCCAGGGATGATGTCAATGGCACAATCTGTCTCGTGGTGGAGGGGGGGGGGCAGCATGTCGCATTCTGTCTCACTGAACACTTCTGTGAGGTCCTGGTATTCCATTGGAATCAGTTCAGCCTCTGGGGTTTTGTCAGATGTGGTTGCCAGTTGTTCTAGTGGGCTCTCTTGGGGGGTTCCCAATGTGGGTGGCATTTCTGCTTGCTCGTGAAGGAGGGGTTGAGGGCCTGGTGATATCCTAAGTCTGCAGGTACCCCCTTGCCACCAGATGGTCGGTCCCCACTTGTCTAGCTAGGAAAGTCCCAGTATGACTGTGTCTGTCATCTTGGGGGCTATTAAGAATCGAATTACTTCCTAGTGAAACGCCAATTCTAGTCTCACTGGTTCAGTTAGGTGGGTGACATAGGCTCCTCCCATTAGGGACTCGTCAACCTGTTCAAACCGGATCGGTTGGGCCAGTCGTTTTGCTCTGATCCCCAGTTTCAGGACTGTGGTTAGGTTGATCAAGCATCTTGTGCAGCCTGAGTCTACTAGAGCTTGAAAATCCCCCTGGTTTCTTGTTTTTGGGGCTGTGAGGTGTGGAAAAAGGAAAGGGTGAATTGATTCACTCACCATTGGATCATTTTCTCCCTCATCTTCGCTGTCATATAATTCGGGTGACTGGTTGTTGTTGCTTGAGATTCCACCACTTTTGCTTGAGGAGGAAGGGGCCTCTGCAGCTTGGAGGGCTTTCCCAGACGTGTTGGTGGCTCGTTTAGGGCCTCGTTCTGATTGTGTCCTGGGTGGTGGGTTTGACCTTGGTTTTGGGGTTGGGGTTGGGCATGCAGCTGCCATATGGTCTATTCCCATGCATCTGTAGCATTTCAGGGGACCTTGAGGGAGAGCTGGTCTCAGGGCCTGCGGTGGTGCTGTGGTTCCCTGCCGGCGGGGCAGTCTCAGGTCAGGTTGACCTCTCTCTTTTGCCCCTAGTTGCTTTCTCATGTCGTTGGTGCACAGCCTGTTGTTGACTCTCGTTGCTACTCGGAACCACTCAGAGAGTTGATTTGGGATGTCGCATTATGCCATTACCTGGGCAATCTGCTGGTCCAGACTTGTTCTAAAAAAATACACTAACAGGCGCTCTGGTAAAGGCGGTAGCCTTCCAATGACCCTCCTAAATTCACGGATGTGCTCTTTAATGGGGCGGCCCCTCTGCTTTAGGTCGCTGAGCTCATCTTTCGCATACAGGTCCTCCTCCACCCCCTCAAATCTGGCCTCTAGCAGTTGTAGGAAATCCTCTACATCTTGCAGTTGGGGGGCTCTCCTCTTGTGAAGGGCTGCTAGCCATTCCCTTGCTTCTCCCTCCAGTCCCTCTGCAATAGCATTCATTATGGCTCTGGGGGATGAGTAGAGGTGTCCATAGCATTTCAGGTGGGCCTCAGCTGAGTCAAGGAATAGGGCTAACTGGTCTGAGTCCCCACCAAATTTCCCTCTGAACTGGGGCGGTTCAACCAGCCGTGCCCTTCCCTCCTCCTGTCAGCCTCTGTATGCTTGTGCCTGATATATCTGGCTGTCTTCCTCTCCTCTAGTTTCAAGGGAGGGAGGGGTTTTCCTGCTCTGGGCTGCTTGCCTGTTGTGTGGGAGAGGCCTTGGTTTCAGTCTTGGACTCCTTCTCCTTTTGTTGGGTGGATGGGGGTGGCTGTGATCCCGTCTGCATCTCCTCCCCTCAATAGGATCAGATATCTCATTTAATATCTCAGATAGCTCATTTAAAAGATGGAAGGCTTCTCCAAACGAGGACAACAGGCAGAAACATAAATTCTGGCAGAACAAATGCAAGGCAACAATCAGGAAAGCAAAGCAAGACTTTGAGGAGCGTTTAGGTAAAAACACTCAAAGAAATAACAAGGACTTCTTTAAATACATTAGAAGTAAGAACCCAACTAGGAAGGCCATTGGACCATTAGATGACAATGGAAGGCAAGGGATTATTAAGGAGGAAACAGAGATTGCAGAGAGACTCAATGAATTCTTTGCTTCAGTATTCACTGAAGAAGACAGAGATCACATGCCTAAAACAGAGCCTATCTTTGTAGGGAGGGAAACTGAGGAATTAACCCAGGAATTAACAAGGATTAAATCCTTGCATGTCTTGTTAAACTAAACACTAACAAATCACCAGGACCAGATGGCATCCATCCACGAGTTCTCAAGGAACTTAAAGATGAAATTGCTGATGTCCTTGCCAAAATATATAATCTTTCCCTCAAATCAGGCCTTGTGCCGGATGACTGGAAGGTAGCAAATATAACACCTATCTTTAAAAAAGGATCCAGAGGTGATGCAGGAAATTATCAACCGATCAGCTTGACAAGTGTCCCAGGTAAAGTGATGGAAACCATCTTAAAAGATAAAATTAATAGGCACGTAGAAGAGAAGGCGCTGCTGAAGGAGAGCCAACATGGCTTTTGCAAGGGCAAATCATGCCTCACTAATCTGCTGGAATTTTTTGAGAGTGTCAACAAGCACTTGGACAAGGGAGATCCAGTTGACATTGTTTATCTGGACTTTCAGAAGGCCTTTGACAAGGTCCCACACCAAAGGCTCTTAAATAAACTTGCCAGTCATGGAATAAAGGGACAGGCCTTGTCCTGGATTAGCAACTGGCTAAGGGACAGGAAACAGAGAGTAGCATTAAATGGACACTTCTCCAGGTAGAGGGAGGTAAAGATTGGGGTCCCCCAACGTTCAGTACTGGGAGCCTGCTCTTCAACCTTTTCATAAATGATCTAGAAGTAGGAGTAAACAGCAAGGTAGCCAAATTCGCCGACGACACTAAATTATACAGGGTAGTAAAAACTGAGAGAGAGTGTGAGGAGCTCCAGAGGGATCTCTTGACACTGGGGGAGTGGGCAAACCAGTGGCAAATGAGCTTCAACATTAGTAAGTGCAGAGTGATGCATGTTGGGGCAAAAAACCCCAACTACATCTATAAACTGATGGGGTCTGATCTCCTTGCAACTAACCAGGAAAGAGACCTTGGTGTCCTGATGGACAGCTCAATGAAGGTGTCAACCCAGTGTGTCGCAGCAGTGAAAAAAGCAAACTCATTGCTAGGGATCATTAGGAAGGGTATAGAAAATAAGTCAACAAGTGTCATTTTGCCTCTTTATAAATCTATGGTGAGGCCTCATCTGGAGTATTGTGTACAGTTCTGGTCACCATACCTTCAGAAGGATATTATGGAAATGGATAAGGTGCAGAGGAGGGCAACCAGAATGATTAGGAGGCCGGAACACCTTCCTTACCATCTGAGGCTGCAACGGCTGGGCCTCTTCACTCTAGAACGACGGTGCCTGAGAGGTGACCTGATTGAAGTCTATAAAATCATGCACGGTGTGGACAAAGTAGAAAAGGAAAAACTGTTTTCCCTATCGCACAACACTAAAACTAGGGGGCACTTCATGAAAGTTTTGGAAGCTAGACCTCAAACAAATAAGGGGAAATACTTTTTCACCCAGAGGATCACTGGTCTATGGAACTCCCTGCCAGAAGAAGGGGTGACAGCTGTCAGCCTCGACACCTTTAAGAAAGGATTAGACAAGTTCATGGAGAACAAGGGTATCCATGGCTATCATTATGGATGTCTAAGGACACCCTCCGGGTTGGAGAGATAGACAGGATACCTCTCAATGCCATTTGCAGGGAATCATAAGCAGGCGAAGACATCTGCTTGGGAATACGCTGAAGCAAATGGTGAGCCACTGTGTGAGACAGAATGCTGGACTGGATGGGCTGTGGCCTGTTCCAGCAAGACTGTTCTTATGTTCTTATGTTCTTATATCTCTCCCCTCTCTGTTTGGCAGCATGATGGATCCTCATCAGCCAGGGAGGTCCATTTAAAAACCTCCCTCTGTTGGTCTATTGCACTCTCCAGGGGTTTCATCTGGGGTTTGGGGAGCCTGGCAAGGGATTTTCCAGCAGTACTTATCTTTTCTTGCTTCTGCTTCTGAGTAAGGCATGCCTTCAGCTGTAATCAATCTTTTGTTTCCTGATTTTTCTCTCCGTGCAGTCCCAAGATTGGAAGGGAGTGCTCAGGAAACCCTGAGAGAGAGAAAAGATTCATTCATGGCTATCTGTGAAGCTCCCAAGAGAAAAACCCAATTAATTCACGGCCTCAAGATAAAGTTCAAAAAAACATCTATTTATTAGGATTGAAATCTTGCCTGAGCGTCTGTGTAGCCAAGAATGAAAGTTATTTGATGGCTTCTGAATTTTACCCCCCTATGTCCGCTCCCCTCCCCTCTGCCTGTCATAAATCACATTCCCCAATTAGCATCAAAAGTAAATCTATGCATGCACAGTCACAGGCAGGGGTGGGTTTCTGGGGGTTCGCCTGGGATCGGGCGAACCCTTTCGTAAAATTTCCGGATCCCGAGCGATCCCTTTGGATCGTGGACCCGGAAGTAAGTCGCCGCTGCTAACTGCTGCTCCCAGCTGGGGCGGGCAGGCAGGAAAGCAAGCAAGGCGACTGCGCTGTCTTCTTTTTCCCTCAGCGAAGCGCCGCCTCCTCCTCGCCCATGCTTCGCTGAGAGAAAAAGAAGACAGCCAGGCCGGCTCTCCGAAGGGGTCCTCCTTTCCCCTTCTCCATGGGGGTGGGTGGTGGGGGTGGGCCGCTCACCTCGTCGCCCCACAACCTGCTGCCGTGACAACTCCGAAGAGCAGCGCTCGGGCCAGGAGCCGCCGGCCAAAAAAAAAGAAAGCACACACACACACACAACCTACTTCAGGCGGCGGGAAACACGCAAGGAGAATCCACTCCCAGCTGTCTTCTTTTTCCTTCTGCGAAGGGTACTGGCCGCTGGCAAAGCGGGAGGCTCGGGAAGGCGGCGGGAGCGCCTTTCCCCCCCCCCCTTCCCTTTGCTCAGCCACCTCTTCCCCCCTACGCCTAGCCGCGAGTGGATTCTCCTTGCGTGTTTCCCGCCGCCTGAAGTAGGTTGTGTGTGTGTGTGTGCCGCCTTCCCGAGCCTCCCACTTTGCCAGCGGCCAGTACCCTTCGCAGAAGGAAAAAGAAGACAGCTGGGAGTGGATTCTCCTTGCGTGTTTCCCGCCGCGGGTAAGGAAAGTTGCTGCGCGCCCCAAAAATCCTCTGGCCCGCTGGCCGCGGTTGCTCGCTCGCTCGCTTGCTCGCTCACCCATCGGACGCCAGGTTCCTTCGTCCGGTGGATGGGTGAGAGAGAGAGTAAATACAGCCAGCGGGTTCTCTGGCTCTCTGGTTCCCCCCTCCCTCCCTGTCTCTCTGTGTGTCTGTGCCTCTCTCTGTCTGTCTCTCTCCCCCTCCCCCCAAACCTCCTCAGCTCCTGGAAGTAGCCTGACCGGCTACTCTCACTCTCTCTCTCACCCATCCACCGGACGAAGGAACCTGGTGTCCGATGGGTGAGCAAGCGAGCGAGCAAAGGCTTTTGAAGCAAAGGCTTCAAAGGCTGCCGGCTAGGAACAGCGCGCTACGCTGCGCGAACACCCCCCCCCCCGCCCCCTGCCAGTCACGCTAACAGGGAAAGTTTTGCCGCGACTGGGGGGGGGGACTTCGCGCAGCTATTCGCGGGCTGCGCGAAGCCATCCCGATCCCCTGTAGCCACGGCAGCAGCTTTAAGGGCCGGGGCGACCCTTTCACGCTTGGCGCGAATGCAGAGGCTTGGGGGGGCTTCGCGCAGCTATTCGCGGGCTGCGCGAAGCCATCCCAATCCCCTGCAGCCACGCCAGCAGCTTTAAGGGCCGGGCCGGCCCTTTCACGCTTGGCGCGAATGCAGAGGCTTGGGGGGGCTTCGCGCAGCTATTCGCGGGCTGCGCGAAGCCATCCCGATCCCCTGCAGCCACGCCGGCAGCTTTAAGGGCCGGGCTGGACCTTTCACGCTTGGCGCGAATGCAGAGGCTTGGGGGGGCTTCGCGCAGCTATTCGCGGGCTGCGCGAAGCCATCCCAATCCCCTGCAGCCACGCCGGCAGCTTTAAGGGCCGGGACGGCCCTTTCACGCTTGGCGCGAATGCAGAGGCTTGGGGGGGCTTCGCGCAGCTATTCGCGGGCTGCGCGAAGCCATCCCGATCCCCTGCAGCCACGCCGGCAGCTTTAAGGGCCGGGCTGGACCTTTCGCGCTTGGCGCGAATGCAGAGGCTTGGGGGGGCTTCGCGCCGAGCCGAGCCAAGCGCGCCCGGCTGGAGCGCACGAGCCACCCGCGAGCGCCATGGCGAGCTGGAGCGGGGCGCGGGGCGCGCTGCTGCTGCTCCTGCTGTGTGGGCCGGGGGCGCGGAGGTCCCGGGGCGCCGACAAGAAGAACAGCCTCCGCAGGGCGGCCTGCTGGGCAAGGAGAACGTGCGCGCCCTGCAGAAGGTGAGCGGCGCCTGGAGGGTCCCGGGCAAAGGGGAGGGGGGGGGGAAGGGGAAGAGGAGGGGTCTGGGTTGGGAGGGGGGTCTGGCCTTGTTGGGGGGGAAGGGGTGCAGAAGGGGGTCCCCGACTTTGGCGTGGGTGGCCAGGAGGGAGATTGGGGAGGTCCTGGCTGAGCCACTTGGGTGCCCGCTGGAGAGGGTGACCTGGTAGGAATGATGGAGATGGCCAAAGATGTTGGGGGAGGGGGGGTCTTAGTCCTGGATGAGCCAGTGGGGAGACCCCACAAGGTGACCTGAGGGCACAATGCTGGGGATGATGATGATGGATGATGATGATGATGATGGGGGCTTCTGAGAAGTGAACCTGGTCATGCTGGTGAGGATGACCACAGAGGTTGAGGGTCCTGGTTGACTCATGATTTTGGGGGTGGGGGGGAGGAGGGTTTCCACAAGGTGATCTGAAGATGGAAAGGGGATGAGAATGATGCCTCACTGGAAAAGTAAACATGGTACATGTTTCTCCAGTCCAGTAGACCAGAGGTGTTAGCTGTCCCGCCCCAAAGGTGCTTTATTTTCCACGAGGCATCTGGACTTTGTTTTTTTTCTTTGAAGACGTTTCGCTTCTCACCCAAGAAGCTTCTTCAGCTGCGACTTGGATGGTGGGGAATGGAAGGATTTATATTCTGGTCATTTGTACCCTTTTAGAGGTAGCAGCCATGCCAGAAGCTTTAAGGGCCGGGCCTTTTACATTTGAAGCTGCCGGGCACTGGGGCCTTTCTCAACATGGCTAGCCACTAACTTGTTGAAAAAGGGGCCAGCAGATTCACAGCATGGCCCTTTAAATTTCGCGCTGCAGCTGCTAACGTTCCCACCTGGTCACATGGCCAGAAAGCCACTCCCACCCGGTCACATGGCCAGAAAGCCACTCCCACCCGGTCACATGGCCGGCAAGCCACTCCCACCCGGTCACATGGCTGGCAAGCCACTCCCACAAAGCAGGCCACACCCACAGAACCTGTTCCAAAAATTTTGAAACCCACCCCTGGTCACAGGTCATCCTGAGATTCCTTTTCCGACCACAGGAATGTCAAAAGTATGTACCATACCAAAAGTATGTACCATAATTACCTCCCTGGGGTCGTTTTTTCTACCTAGGTTGGCACTATTTAACCCAACATTTCATAATTGGTAACAAATCACTTAGTTCTTTTCAGCAGAGAGATCCTCCATGTAAAATTGTTGAAAATAGCATTCTGAGAAAAGTCAAATGGTTACATATTTCAAAATTTTCAAAATTATGCAATAACGCATTCTCATTTCATTTTTTTCATTTTATTAAATTTGTATACCGCCCCATTCTCCCAAAAAGGGACTCAGGGTGGTGCACAGGAGAATAAAACCACATACACACATAAAACCAGTAATAAATATATCATAAATATTAAAAACTAATTAAATTAATCCAACCTGTGCTAAAACCAACTTAAAACCCCAATAAAATCTAAATCAATTTAAAAACCAGCCCTTCACAGAGATGATAATATACATTTTAGGAGAAGAATTACTGCTATTTAGCCTGGCTCATTGTTCTGCACTGGAACTGGGACCTTTTTTCATACACAGAAGATTTCTGACTCAGCAGAGCCCTAGTGGACTCAGAAGGGAGGCAATCTTTGCTGATTCTTCATCTCTTTGTCATTCTAGATGGACCTGAAAATCTGGTCCAGGAACATTGGAGATGTCTGGAATAAAATGGTCAAGAGGGCTGTAAGATTTTGTATGAAGTTGTAGTCCTCCAAGTAGGGAGACATTTTGACTCCAACTTGTAGTTTTGAATCTATTCCTTTTTTTCTCCTGATTTTATAAATTTTATATCCATATCTGGTGGATATCATAATGGGTTTCACACTTTAGAGTCCATAAAAGATGAAAGAGCTATATTGAGTCTTTAGTCCATCTACATTGAGAAATGGAATTGATGAGAATGAGATTCTGTAAAATATTTTGTCGTTATTGAGCATATTATATTTAGGTGCTTATAGCAATAGTACTTAGCTTTATATATCACTTCATAGTAATACAATAGCAGAGTTGGAAGGGACCTTGGAGGTCTTCCAGTCCAACCCCCTGCCCAGGCAGGAAACCCTATACCATTTCAGAGAAATGGCTATCCAACATTTAAAGACTTCCAGGGTTGGGGCATTCACAACTTCTGGAGGCAAGCTGTTCAACTGGTTAATTGTTCTAACTGTCAGGAAATTTCTTCTCAGTTCTAAGTTGCTTCTCTCCTTGATTAGTTCCCACCCATTGCTGCTTGTCCTGCCCCCAGGTGCCTTGGAGAATAGTTTGACTCCCTCTTCTTTGTGGCAGCCTCTAAGATATCGGAAGACTGTTATCATGTCTCCCCTAGTCCTTCTTTTCATTAAACTAGACATACCCAGTTCCTACAACAATATGTTTACGCTCCAGTCCCCTAATCATCTTTGTTGCTCTTCTCTGCACTCTTTCTAGAGTCTCCACATCTTTTCTACATCATGGCGACCAAAACTGAATGCAGTATTCCAAGTGTGGCCTTACCAAGGCATTTTAAAGTGGTATTAACACTTCATGTGATCTTGATTCTATCCCTCTGTTTATGCAGCCTAGAACAGTGTTGGCTTTTTTGGCAGCTGCTGCACACTGATGGCTCGTATTTAAATGGTTGTCCACTAGGGTTCCAAGATTCCTCTCACAGTTGTTACTATTGAGCAAGGTAGCACCTATACTATACCTGTGCATTTTGTTTTTCTTGCCTAAATGTAGAACCTTACTTTTTTCACAATTGAATTTCATTTTGTTAGATAGTGCCCAATGTTCAAGTTTATCAAGATCATTCTGTATCTTAAGTGCTTTATATTTATGTCTAAGTGGTCAGTATATTGCCCCCAGCAATCTGGATCCTTATTTTATTAATCTCAGAAAGATGGAAGCTGAGTCAGCTCTCAGTTGATCTGGTCAGGATCAATTTCCTGGCAATGGGCAGAGTTAGCCTGCAATATTGCATTCTAACCACTGTGCCACCATGGGTCCTAATTGCTGAAAAAGGAAAAACATTTTATTTTCTAAATAAATTATTTTGTCTATTCTTGTCAGAACAGTTATATTAAAAATAGGAAGCATACCTGGTTAATATACTTGTATCCCAATGAGCCTTGGTTGCCTGGGCTCAATGAGAAAGCAGCCAGAACATAGCAGCTAAGCTACTAATAGCCAGTGAGACTTTACTCAAAGATCATTTACACCATTGCATCGTTGTTAACTTTTCCTTCAAAACAATCGGGCCACCACAGGTGCCCTGACACAAGTTATGTCAAGCTGACCATGCCCCAGTGGTGGGTTTCTGCCAGTTCCCACCGGCTCATGAGAACCGGATGGTGAAATTCACCAATCCGGTGAGAGGAGGTTCTATTGGTGGACCAGGAAGTAACTTCTGGAACCAGGCCAGTGGCCGCTCGCTCCCCTGTCCGTCCACACACTCCACACTAAACTAGCCAAGCCGGCCTCTCACTGATTGACTGGAGTCATCTGCTCTGAGGGTAATTATGGCTAAAAGCAAAAGGTCTTTGGGAGCTGCAGCTGCCCCCTTCCCCTCCCTTTTGCAGAAACTCCTCTTGCTGCAGAATTGGGACTGCTCCATCTGGTTTTCAGCTTCTGTTCTCCAATTATTTTCTCCTGCCCCCCTTTCTCCCCCCTGCACGGTCTCAATTGCTGCTTGGAGTGGGGGAGATTTCTGGTTTTGCACGGCTGAGAGGAAAAGGGGAAGGAGGAACAGGCCCTCCAAGACTGCAACCAAATTCTCCCCCCCTTCACCCAAATACTGCAGGGCAGAGCAGGCTGGCCCCATAACTGGGCAACATGTGGAGAGATGGAGGTAGCTCTGCTCTGAATGGAGGGAGAGGAAAAACGGAGAATTTGGTTGCAAAAATGTCAAGGGGTGGGCAGCCTTGGAGAGCCTGTTCCTTCTTCCCTTTTTCCTCTCAGCCCTGCAAAGCCAGAAATCCCCCCCCCCCAGCAGCAACTGAGACCGTGCAGGGGGCAGGAAGGGGGGGGGTGGAGAAGATAATCAGAGAACAGAAGCTGAAAGCCAGGAAAGATGGAGCAGTCCCAATTCTGCAGCAGGAGGAGTTTCTGCAAAAGGGAGGGGGAGGTGGCAGCCGCAGCTTCCAAAGACCTTTTGCTTTTAGGCATACAGTGGTACCTCGGATCACGAACTTAATTCGTGAAATGACTCTGGTCGCGATCCGATTTGGTTGTGATGCGAGGCACAATTTCCCATAGGGTTCAATGTAAATCCGATTAATCCGTTCCGACCTTGTTTTTTGGTTGTGATGCGAGGCACAGTTTCCCATAGGGTTCAATGTAAATCCAGTTAATCCGTTCTGACCTTGTTTTTAAAATGTCCGCGACTCCGGTTCGTGAAGCGAAACGGAGGTTGTGAATCCGGGCATTTTTACGAACTTTTCCGTTCGTGATGCGAGGGCGGAGTTCGTGATGCGAGGCGGAGTTCGTGAAGTGAGGCAGAGTTCGTGCAGCGGAGCATTTTTTACGAACTTTTCCGTTCGTGCAGCGAAACGGTGTTCGTGAACCGGGGCACTTTTTTTGGGAAATTTTTGGTCGTGAAGCGAATTGGACGTGATGAGAGGCGTTCGTGGTCCGAGGTACCACTGTAATTGCCTCAGAGCAGATGTTGGAGAGGCTAGGAGGAAAGGGGTACAACAAGCCCAGCACCCAAAAGAGGTCCGCGCAGATGGAGTGATGGGTGAGGTGGAGGAGAACTGGAGGGGATTCCCTTGATCATCTTCCTTCGCGCCCCTCCCTAGAGGGGAGACCAACAGGAGGCTTTGGGGCAAGGGGGGGGAGCAGGCTGCATGGTCTCCGGACTGCACCATCTTTTTAAAAAGATTAATTGAATTTGGGGGGGCCTCCCTCTTGGAGCTCTACTTGTCTGTCCCCAACAGAATGCCAGGAAAAAGAAAAGAAAAAGCAGGGAAGGAAGTCTGCAATGCTCTTAAATTGCTTAAGAAAGGAAGATCCATCTGGGGAGCAACTCCTGGGTCTGTTTTCTTTAAGGCACCCACCAGCGGACCTTAGAGACAGGTGTGTGTGTGTGTGTGTTTTCCCCAAAAGGCTGCGTGGGTGCCTATCCCCACTTGCACGGTTTTTTAGATGCTGCAGTGGAACCCAAGAAAGAGTGGGAGGGGGAAGAAAGGGGAAGGGGCAGTTGTCCTCTCTCAGGCTTGTGCATAAGGAAGGAGAAGCTGCTTTTCTCCCACAAACCAGCTGGCCTGTTAATTTAAAAATTAGCAATAAAAGAGAAACCCATTTCCGTACCTAATGGAAAGGAAAACACCGAGAAGTGTTGAGGAGCTGAGGGGTGTGTGCGTGTGAGTCAGGGAATTCCAGACAGGAAAGATTATTTTGTATTCCAGTTATATTAGAACTGGTTCTTTGTGAAGGGTCTGTGAGAATTTTGAAATATTGCAATAAGGCCCAAGAAAAAAAATAAAGCAAAAAGATTTAATTAAAGGAGAAGAGAGGCGGAACCAGAAGTACCGAGATGGCTCCACCCCAGGCGCCTGATGGACCCAGAGAGGTTCCAGACGGAGCTTGGGCCAATACCTGAGTCCCTGACCCGCGACTCGACTGAGGACCTAGTGGCCGCCTGGAATATGCTTAATGGAATTAATGCATTATGAGTCTCCATTGGTATGTTACCAGCTACTGAATATTTTAAAAGGCAGAGAATAGCATATGGACAGTCTGCTGAATAAACAACATACAATGTGCAGTTGGGAATATGAGAACAACTCTTATAAATCGCCAGAGAGGATTTGACACTCATCTGCGGGTCTCAAACTATTATCATATTTTAGCATAAAATGAGTATTGTGAATAAAAAGGATTTGTTATTTTGAAAAGAAAAGTAATTAGCAAGTCTTATACAAATGGTGTGAACATTTCGAATAACAATCTTCATGGATCATAGTTGTGACTAGCCTGCTTTTAAACTTTCAGATATAAATGTATTATTGGAAAAGTCATTTGATATATTTCTCTGTTCCTCTATTCTTGATTTTTCCTAGATAGCTTTTCAGTTCTATTTATGAATAGAGGATTAGTAAATTGAAAGTAATATAAGTAACTTGAAGTAATTTATTCTGATTCAAATCACTAATATTATACCATCCAGAATAGGATAAAGTATTAACTGTCTATCTAGGGATAAATACTATGCAGTAGTTAGCATTTACAAACTAAAAAGTTGCTTTGGAGTATGGGGTACAACAGCATAACAACTGATGGCGACTTCTTAAAACAGTTATTCTTTTTTCAGTCTTGCACAATTGCCCTCAACAGCTGCAGTGTGATCTCAGAATGGGGTGTATTTGATTTAAGAAGCTACTAATGAGTATGTCCACATTTTTATAGCAGCAAGGCAATTCTAAAATCTCTCCTAATGGCCATTTCCATATTTTCCTTCATATAGCAAAAGCTTATATAATAATTGTTTTTAGATGAATTATTATAATAATGGCAAGTAAAGCACTTGTGCATCATGGAGATATAAAAACTGGCATATTGTCAGATTTGCAAGTTTGGCAGTAATTGTCAAAGAGTTGCAATTGACTACTTTGGGTTATATTATTGTGGTCCAATGATTCTATGCCCACCTTCTTTTTAGTGACCAAACTTCATTTCTTTGTCATTGCGTTTCAATCTGTGAATATCACAAACAGATACAGACAGACAGGCAGATAGATAGATAGTCTGGTTTTTTCTTATTCTCTGTTTTAAAAAAAACAGTCAAAACCCTCCAATAATAGTATTCTTTAAAATAAAAAGATACATTTTGGAACGCATTACAGTTATCTATCTGTTTGAGCTGAGTTGGCAGAAAACATAACTAGGAAATTTAAGTGGTGAACTTTAATTTGGAAATAATACAGTCAGCATGTCAAACATTAAAAATTGCTGTTCACTTATATTAACAAAAGATTTATTGTGCTAGTTGCACACAACTTAGGGAGAGCAGAACAGACAAGGAGAACTGGTTGTAGTTCTTTGCTTCTTCCTTTGACATGGATCAGTGATTTGGAGAACTTAATGAACAAAGGCCCATATCTTGGAACTGTTTAATGTGCAATAGGTAAGCCCATCAGAAACTTTATCTCCAATATATTTTTAATACTTTTCATGATTTAAATATTATAATTTTGGTTCTAGGGGGAACAGGAGACAGTGGAGGAATTAGAGAGTAGGAGTCAAGAGGAGGTTTTGGGAGAGAGGGAGGAGGAGATGGGGAGGAGTAGGGGAGGGAGTAGGGGAGGGGGAGGGAGGGAGACCCAGATAGAAACAAGGCAAACAACCAAAGCCGAGGGGAGGTAAGCGAATGGAAGAATTGCGGTTGATTTCTGTAAATGTCAATGGCCTTAATGCACCCCAAAAGAGGAAACAAATTTTAAATAAATTAAGACAAGAAAATGCGGACATAAATTGCATTCAAGAAACGCATATTAAAAATCAATATAGCAGTGTTCTGGCATGTCCCAGGTTGGGAGACCTCTTTGTAGCTTCAGCAACCCAGAAGAAGAGGGGGGGGGGTGATGTATATCAAACCCCACCTTAGGCCCAAGGAGGTATTTGTGGACGTAAATGGAAGGGTATTGATGGTGGAATGTTGGGTGATTAACAAAAAGGTATTAGTGGTAGGCATTTACGCTCCGAATAATAACCAGCAGGAATTTTACAAAGGGCTTTGTCGAATATGAGCATATTTGTCTTGTAGGCGATTTTGACACGGTAGCAGATCCGAAGTATGACTACACCAACAGTAAAGGTAAGGAGAATAATAATAGGAGAGGGCTCCCAGCTTCCTTTCGCAAATTAGTGCAGGAGTTTGATCTTCAGGACATCTGGAGGGAGAGGAATCCCCAAGTGAAACAGTACACTTACTATTCGGCCAGGCATAGTTCCTGGTCGAGACTCAACATGGCTTGGACCACACCAGAACTTAAGCAAGGCCTCCAAAAGGTGGAAATAGGAATATTCGGCCAGGCATAGTTCCTGGTCGAGACTCAACATGGCTTGGACCACACCAGAACTTAAGCAAGGCCTCCAAAAGGTGGAAATAGGAATAAACTCTTGGGCAGATCATAATCCTGTTGTGGTTAGTTAGATAAAGGGGAAGAAAAAAGCCCGAAGGTGGAATATGAAACCCCAGATACTTAGCGATGTAGTCTTGGTGGAGAAGTTAGGCAAAGAAATGATATTTTTTTTCCAGGAAAATGACAACGAGGATACTACTTGCCACAGTCTGTGGGATATAGCCAAGGCATATTTAAGGGGTTTAATTATAAAATATGTAGCAAGGAAAAACAAAGAAGAGGAGGAGAGACTAAAGATACAGAAGGAGATACTAAGAAGGGAAGAAAAGCTACAGATAGACCCAGGAAATATGGAAGTGGAGATAGAGAAGGATATATGGCGACATAAATTGGATCAGGAGGAGATGGCGAGGAAAATAAAGGAGAGGAGGAAGCAGTTTTTCGAACAAGCGAACAAACCGGGATGCTGGCTAGCTTTTAGGCTAAGACAGATGAGGTGGAGTAGGAGAATAGATCGTTTGTTAGAGGAATCTGGTGAGGTGAGATATGATGAAGAAGGAAAGAGGGAAATTGTGCAGGATTTCTATAGCAAATTGTATCGTGGAGAGGAACCCTCTAAGGCAGGGGTCCCCAACCTTTTTTGCACCAGGGACCGGTTTCATTTTAAAGAAAATTCTGAGGACCGGCTGGCCTAGAGGAGGAGGGTGGGAGGGGGAACAGGCGGTGCATGCGCATGCGGGGGGGGGGAGTCGGCCCTCTAGGGCAGTGGTGGGCAAACGTATTAGTCAATAGAGCCAAATATCAACAGTACCACTACTGAAATTTCTTTAGAGAGCCAAAAGGTGTGGCCTGTTTTGTGGGAGTGGCTCAGCGGTCATGTGACCGGCCAACTTGGAAAATGTGGTGAAACTCACTTAACGGTCTTGCTTAGCAACCAAAATTTTGGGCTCAATTGTGGTCATAAGTTCTTTCTTTCTTTCTTTCTTCCTTCCTTCCTTCCTTCCTTCCTTCCATTTCTGGCTGGTCTTTGGTCTTCTGAAGATGGTAAAAATGGATTTATGGCCACTCGTTATATATAAAGGCAGCCCATGACTCTTTGGGATGCTGGTTTGAATCCAGGAAATGACTCAGAGGATGTGATTCCTTTGAAATGACCACTGGGAGAAAAATAGATCTTTAACCTGGTTAACCAAAAAAGTAGCTTGAGATGGAAGGAAATAGGAAAATAGATTTCTTCCTTTCCTTTCCTTCCTTCCATTGCCTCCCTCCCCCTTCCTCCCTTCTTTCCTTCCCTCCCTCCTACCCTCCATCTCTTTCTTTTTCTTTCCTTCCTTCCTTCTTTCACCCCTCCCTTCCTCCTCCCTCCCCCTTCTTTCCTTCACTCCCTCCCTCCCACCCTCCATTCATCATTCTTTTTCTATTTTTCTTTCTCTTTCTCTGTTTCTCTCTCTATATATATATATCTGTATCTGTCTCTCTCTTCTCCCTCTGCCCACCTCTGTCACTTTGTGTGTGTGTGTGTGTGTCTGATTCCCTCTCTCCCTCCCTCTCTCTATTTCTGTCTCTCTAAGTCTGTCTCTCTGTGTGTCTGTCATTATCTCCCCCCCCCCGGGAAGCAGCAGAGGGGCCAGCATGTCGACTGGAGAGGAGGAGGAGGGAGCAGAGGATGGCCGAGCGCGCCTCCAGCAGCTCCTTCCGACGGCCACCGCCGCACACTTTCCGGGGCTTCCCAGAGGGGCCGGCATGTCAGCTGAGGAGGTAACGTGCCTCATCCCACAGCGAGCGAACGAGCGAGCAGCCAGAGGACTCGAGCCTGCGGCTACCTTAAGCACTGCCGAAACCGTCCGGGCACCACAGGGGGCTGGAAGGGAGGTGGGTGTGTGGCGCCCAGATGGCCTCGGCGGTGCTTAAGGTAGCCGCAGGCTCGAGTTCTCCGCCCGCCCGCTCGTTCGCTTGCTGTAGGATGAGGCACGTTACCTCCTCAGCTGACATGCCAGCCCCTCCGGGAAGCCCCGGAAAGTGCACGGCGGCGGTGGCCGTCGGAAGGAGCTGCTGGAGGCGCGCTCGGCCATCCTCTGCTCCCTCCTCCTCCTCTCCAGCCCTGCGGCCCGGTTCCTATCAGCCCACGGACCGGCACCGGGCCGCGGACCGGGGGTTGGGGACCCCTGCTCTAAGGATAAGATTAGGAAATTCCTGGCTAAAATGGATCTCCCCAAGATATCAGAGGAGGATAAAAAATTGCTAAATGCGCCTATGACCCTAGGAGAGGTGGAAAGGGCTCTTCGGAAGCAAAAGTTTGGATAGTTATATATAATTGTTTCCACAACACCCTGTTAAGGCCCCAATTAAGGGAGGAAGCACACTGCTTTTCCTTTTCTGCCTTTCGGCTCATCACCAGAGACCATCTAGACAGAAAGGCAAGAATTCCGTTGTGTAATTTTTTTATATGTGTGTTACGTTTTTGAGCTGATCAATAAATAAGTCAGGGAGACTAGGATAGATCTATTTCGAGCTTATTAGCCCTCATCAGCTAGCCATACCCTTACTGGGATTCGAACCAGGGCTGTATTACATGCCAGGCGAGAGCCTTGCCATTAAGCCAGCTAGGTTCTGTTCTTGTCAGCTGAAACAGGAGGATAGTTATATATAATTGTTTCCACAACACCCTGTTAAGGCCCCAATTAAGGGAGGAAGCACACTGCTTTTTCTTTTCTGCCTTTCGGCTCATCACCAGAGACCATCTAGACAGAAAGCCAAGAATTCTGTTGTGTAATTTTTTTATATGTGTGATACGTTTTTGAGCTGATTAATAAATAAGTCAGGGAGATTTGGCTTTCTGCCTAGATGGTCTCTGATTTCTGTTCGAATCTCAGTAAAGGTATAGCTAGCTGATGAGAGCTAATAAGCTTGAAATAGATCTATCCTAGTCTCCCTGACTTATTTATTGATCAGCTCAAAAACGTAACACACATATAAAAAAAATTACACAACGGAATTCTTGGCTTTCTGTCTAGATGGTCTCTGGTGATGAGCCGAAAGGCAGAAAAGGAAAAGCAGTGTGCGTGTTCTGTTTGGGTGGGGGCCTGGTTGTGCTCGTGTTAGTCTGAGTTGCAGGGGGATTTGAGCTGGTGAGCTGCGTTACTGTTGTTTGGCTTCGCGTTTGTGGTTGTGCCACGTCTCCGTGGTGGGCATCAGTTTGCTTCATGTATGGATTGGAGGGGTTTAAAGTGGCTAATAATGCAGCTGTGGTCTGGCTTCTGGTTTGTGGTTGGGCTTCTGGTTTGTGGTCATCATCGGTGTGGGTTTGGGCTTGCTTTTTGCGTGGATGTGTGATAGTGACATCATGTGTGGTTTTCGTGAGTGTGGGTCTGGTATCATTCTTTGTGTTAGGGACTTGTTTGTCGGTGAGGGCGGGTTTCCAAATGGCTGGTAGGCGGGAGGTATCATCTCGTTTATTCATGCTGTGTGGCCGTTTTTCTATCTCAATAGCTTCTCTGATTACTCTGTTGTTAAAGTGTTCAATTTTGGCAATAGTTCTGGTCTTTTTAAAGTCTATATCATGTCCTGTGGCTTTGAGGTGTTGGACCAGGGAAGAAGTTGGTTCCTCCTTTCTGACTTAGTTTTTGTGTTCTTCAATGCGTGCCTTTATTCTTCTGTTGGTTTGTCCGATGTATGTGGTGGGGCAGGTGGGGCATGGGATTTCATATACTCCTTGATTTTCTAACTCTATTTTGTCTTTGGGGTTTCTTAGGATGGTGGATATTTTTCGGTTTGTGTAGAATGCAGTCTTGATGTGTTTGTGGAGGATCTTGCTGATTCTGTCTGTGGTGCCTTTTATGTATGGGAGGAGGACTTTGTCTCCTCCCTTAATAGGGCCCTAACAGAAAGTTGTGAAAACAATTATCTATACTAAATACTCCTGTCTTAGCTGATGCAATGGGTAGAGCCTGGTTAGGCTGTAGTGCTAGGCTTCTGCCTTGGAAGCATTGCAGCTCCGGTTCAAATCCCAGTGGGGTGTGGCCAACTGATGAGAGCTAATAAGCTCGAAATAGATCTATCTTGGTCTCTCAAATTTAAATTTATTGATCAGCTCATAAAACTAACACACATATCTAAAAAATTTACACAACGTAATTTCATGGTTCTCTGTCTAGATGGTCTCTGGTGATGAGCCGAAAGGCAGAGAGGGAAAAAGTATGTCTCCTCCCTTAATGGGGCCCTAACAGGAAGTTGTGAAAACAATTATCTATCTATCTATCTATCTATCTATCTATCTATCTATCTATCTATCTATCTATCTATCTATCTAGGTAATTGTTTCACAACAACCTGTTATTAGGCCCCAATTAAGGGAGGAGACATACTGTTTCCTTTCCTGCCTTTCGGCTCATCACCAGAGACCATCTAGACAGCAAGCCAAGAATTACCAGAGAGACCAGGATAGATCTATTTCGAGCTTATTAGCTCTCGTCAGCTGGCCATACCCCTTACTGGGATTCGAACCGGGGCTTTGTTGCATGCTAGGCAAGGAGCCTAGCACTTTAGCGAAGCCGGTTCCCCTTATTGCATCAGCTGAGACAGGGTATATTAGTATAGATAATTGTTTCACAACAACCAGTTATTAGGCCCCAATTAAGGGAGGAGACATACTGTTTCCTTTCCTGCCTTTCGGCTCATCACCAGAGACCATCTCGACAGCAAGAGGACCGGTTCGAATGCCAGTAAGGGGTATGGCCAGCTGATGAGAGCTAATAAGCTAAAAATAGATCTATCCTGGTCTCTCTCTAATTTAATTTATTGATCAGCTCATAAAACTAACACACATATCTAAAACATTACACAACATAATTCTTGGCTTGCTGTCTAGATGGTCTCTGGTGATGAGCCGAAAGGCAAGAAAGGAAACAGTATGTCTCCTCCCTTAATTGGGGCCTAATAACAGGTTGTTATGAAACAATTACCTATACTAATATACCCTGTCTCAGCTGATGCAATAAGGAGAACAGGCTTGGCTAAAGTGCTAGGCTCCTTGTCTAGCATGCAACACAGGCCCGGTTCGAATCCCAGTAAGGGGTATGGCCAGCTGATGAGAGCTAATAAGCTATCCTGGTCTCTCTCTAATTTAATTTATTGATCAGCTCATACAACTAACACACACACACACACACACATATATATATGTTAGTTTTATGAGCTGATCAATAAATCATATATAAAATTGATTGCATGTGTGGAACAGAGATATATTTTCATTGTTGCCAATGTTGTTGAAAACTTTAAAAAGTAAATAGAAAAAAGCTTTAAAGATGTGAGAAATTGAGTTTCACAAGCATTGGAGGGCAGGCTAGTGTGAAAAATCAGTATAGTTTCTTAAAACTTCACTGATAATTAAACTTAAAGCAATAATAAATACAAACTTTATTGGATTCTTAAATTACAGAAAAAATAGATTTATTGAAACTAACAGGAATTATGTTGGATTATATTTTGATCCAATTGTTAGTTCCACCAGAAACACATAGTAAAGCTCTTTAAAAAGTCTTCAGACTTTTTTTCTTTTTTTGGAAGACACTTTTTATTTTGTGGCTTCATTAATTGTAATGTAAATATTCAAATTCATGTTTAATTAATGTGTCTATAAAAATAATATTTTTTAATAATGAAAGCAAAGCTTCATAACCAGGTTATAAAATGTTTTGGTTAGAATAGATTCAAAAGATTCAAAAGGTAGAATACATTTTTTTAAATTTTTTAACAATTTCCCTTCAATGTTTATAACAATAGACCATATTTAGAAACAAGATCTTTCTAGATGTTGTTTTTTTGACATCAAACAATAAACTGATCATAATGGATAATTGAGACTTTTTCTGCACCACGAGAAGAATTTTTTCTTTAATAGGTCTTTTAATTCTTCGTTATAAAATGAAAATTGTAATCGCTGTTCACTTTCCACTACCATTATATTATGAAGTATCCAAAGACCACCCATAAATAGTGTTAGGGGCAATAGTACATATTTAATGTACCATCTTTCCTATATCTGCATTAAGGTGATCTGAATTAATTGCTGTATCTGCATATTTACTGTATATACTATATCTTATAGTATCGATACTGTCAACATCCTGATGTTGCCATGGACATTATCTGCCTGTCTTTTTTTTTTTTTTGTAAGGTAATTTTATTGGTTTTACAATTTTATAAAAGGAAAGGGGTAAATAGGGTATTTTTAACAATATTTTAGAGCTTCAATATCGGTGCTGGTGACCGCCTCCGAGTCTTCTTACAATATCAATTCCATTAAAGAATAAAAAAAAATAGGAAGTGGTATATACATTTCAAATCGCAAATTTCATAATCTAAAATTTTATACATTCAATTATTTTGTTTCTATAAACATCCTTACAGGAATTACCATAGATATATAAAAAAAAGAAAAGAGAAAATCATTTTTGTGATCTGAGTCTCTTTGCTATTGTTTCTTCTTCTTCCACCCCACCAGTAGGCAGAGCTGTGGCCCCTCCCGTTCCCATATCTTCGTCATCTAGGATTGAGGAGTGCTTTTTAAGAAAGGCTTGGGCCTCATCTACTGTTTTCATTCTAACTCTTCCTCCCTCCCAGAACACCAACATTCCTTCCGGCATCAACCATTTAAACCAAACCCCTTTTTAATGTAATTTTTTAGATAAGAAGGAGTATTTCCTTCTTATATCTCGGATTTTTTTTGGGATTTTTTTCAATATGGCTATCTCATTCTGCTGATATATCAAGGGCCCTCCTCTTTGCACTCTCAGGATCTCATCCCTTGTTGACCTTCTTGTAAATTTGAAGTGTATCTCCCTGGGCACATTATTTATTCTGGCATATGCTGAATTGATTCTATAAATTAAATCAATGTCCCCCCAGATATATTCTTTATTTTTTTTTTGGTATAATCCGCTAGGATCGTAGCCATTAATTCTCTTAAATTTTCTGTATCTGACTCAGGAACATTTTGAAATCTTAAAAAAAAAGACATGCGTTCAAAATCAATTCGAGACTTATGACCTGTAATATCTGTAATTTCATTCTTAAAATCCTTTATCTCTTCCTTCATCACAACTGCCCCGCCCTCCAACCCCTCAATTTTTTGCTTATTATTTGTTATTTCTCTTTGTGCCTCCAACAGTTCCAGCTTTGTGCTCAAAGTGTCTTTCCGAATTTGTTGCATTTCATTCATTATTCTCTGGAACATCTCCTCTATCGATGGTGATTTCACCTCCCCTGCTTCTGTTTCCTTCTGCAACAGTTCAGTAATTTTTGGCTGTGAGGTTGGACTTGGTCTTGCAGATGTTGGGGCAGAGTGTGATTTCCCTGGTGGAGGCTTTCTCGCTGCCATGGTTAGAAGTCTTAAATCTTTATGAGAACAAAGGAAAGAAGATGGTGCCAGTGGGCAGACAGTCCGTGAAGTCCGAGACAAAGGAACAAAGAGAAAGTCTTATCAAAGTTCAATTAGTTTTTGCAGAGTCCAGGGAAGAGACCAAGTTGTATTTTTCAGAGCAGAACAAAAATAGAAGGCTTCACAATAGGTGAGAACACTGAAAGTCACTAGAGTAGGCTCTTTTGTACAGTGGTACCTCGGTTCACGAACTTAATTCGTGAACTGACTCTGGTCGCGAACCGAATTGGTCGTGAACCGAGGCACAGTTTCCCATAGGGTTTAATGTAAATCCGGTTAATCCGTTCTGACCTTGTTTTTTGGTTTTTGAAGCACCAAAAATATGAAACAAATTACAACCCACATTTGTACAGTTCTGACCTTGTTTTTTGGTTTTTGAAGCACCAAAAATATGAAACCAATTACAACACACATTTGTACAGTTCTGACCTTGTTTTTTGGTTTTTGAAGCACCAAAAATATGAAACAAATTACAACACACATTTGTACAGTTCTGACCTTGTTTTTGGGTTTTTGAAGCACCAAAAATATGAAACAAATTACAACACACATTTGTACAGTTCTGACCTTGTTTTTGGGGTTTTGAAGCACCAAAAATATGAAACAAATTACAACACACATTTGTACAGTATAGTAATGTACAGTATAAAGAGAGAACACTAAGCTTGCTTGAGATGACTTCTGGCATGGATGAAGGCAGGTGGGAGGCGGTTATTGTTTGGAGGGAGAGTCCCCCTCCATAAGGACATCAGGGGGATCTCCTTCAGGGCTTTCCTCTCTTCTTTGTCTCCTAGCTGTAGGCTCAGTTTTGCTGAAAAATCTGTCCAATGTCACTTGTCTTTTTCTGCGCTGCAAAACCCTCCGGAAATGAGAGACCACATTATCATCCATGAGATTTAACACTCTGTTCGTGACAGTTATGTTGGGGTGGTGCTTTTCAAAGAAATCATGGCACTCATGCCATTTTTGCATAATGGATTTTATGGCATCACTGGTAACGTCCTTTCTTCCTCTTCCTCTGTGGAATGCTCCTCAAGAAGTGCCTTTTGCTGCTCACTGTGGAGTTCAGAAAGTTCCTCAGTGGTCAGCTCCTCCCTATGTTCCTCAACAAGCTCTTCCACATCAGCACCTTCAACATCCAGACCCATACTCTTGCCCATGGACACAATTTCCTCCACTACCTCTGCATCAGACCCTTCGAGGTCTAGGTCATGTTCATGTTCATGTTCAGTGACACATTCTGGCCACAGTTTCCTCCAGGCTGAATTTAGGGTTCGGGGAGTGACCTCTTGCCAGGCTTTGTCAATGAGGTTAATGCAGTGGACAACATTGAAATGTTTCTTCCAGAACTCTTTCAAAGTCGAGGACGTCTCCTCAGTGACATTATAACACCTAGTGAAAAGCGCCTTTGTGTACAGCTTCTTGAAGTTGCAGATGACTTGCTGGTCCATTGGTTGCAGAAGTGGTGTTGTGTTGGGGGGGAGGAACTTTAACTTGATGAAGTCATACTCAGCATCCATATCATCCAGCAAGACTGGAGGGTGTGCTGGGGCATTGTCCATCAGAAAAAGGCACCTTTCAGGCAGCTGGTTATCAGAAAGATACTTTTTGACGGTGGGTGTGAACACCTCGTGCAGCCATTCCATAAACAATTGCCTTGTCACCCAAACTTTGGCATTGGATCTCCACATGACGGGCAGTCTGGCCTTGTTCACATTTTGTTCCCTAAATGCACGAGGGGTCAGCGAATGGTACACCAGTAGTGGTTTAATTTTGAGATTGGCGCTTGCATTGGCACACAGCAAAAGGGTCAATCTGTCCTTCATGGGCTTGTGCCCTGGTAGTAATAATAATAATAATAATAATTTTATTGTTTCTATACCGCCCCCTCTCCCCACGGGGACTCGGGGCGGTGCACAGGTAGCATAAAAACAATATATAACAACAATAAATAAACAACAAAATTTAAAAGCCAATTAAATAAACCCTGTGCTAAAATCCCAATTAACTAAAACCTATTCTATAAAATCCCAAGGCAAGGAGGCTATCCCAGGCCGGCCAGACGGAAAAAGTAAGTTTTCAATTTAAGACGGAAGGAGCGGAGGTCCGTAGTTGTCCTAATGTCGGGGGGAAGGTCGTTCCAGAGGGCCGGGCCCGCCACAGAGAGCGCCCTTCCCCTGGGTGTCGCCCGCTGACATAGTCTAGTGGACGGCACCCGGAGAAGCCCCTCTCTGTGGGAGCGAATCGGCCGTGAGGACGTGTGAGGCAGGATCCGATCCTGCAGATAGCTAGGTCCCGAGCCATGGAGCGCTTTAAAGATGATGACTAGCACCTTGAAGCGCACCCGGAAGACGACAGGCAGCCAGTGCAGCTCGCGCAAGAGCGGTGTTGCATGGGTAGACCTTGCGGTCCCCATAATTGCTCGCGCGGCTGCATTCTGGACTAGCTGAAGCCTCCGGGTGCACCTCAGGGGCAGCCCCATGTAGAGAGAGTTACAATAGTCCAGTCGGGTGCCTTTTCCTCCTGCGTGATATAGGTTCTGTTAGGCATTTTTTTCCAGAAGAGCCCTGTTTCATCACAGTTGAACACTTGTTGAGCGACGTATCCTTCTGTTGCCATGAATTCTCCAAATTCTAACTTGTAGGCTTCTGCTGCGGCCTTGTCAGAACTGGAAGCCTCACCATGTTTAATCACACTGTGGATGCCACTTCTCCTGCGGAATTTTTCAAACCACCCCCTACTGGCTTTAAATTTGTCACTTGTTGCACTTGTAGAGGGGCTTCTTTGCACTAAATCACTGTGCAATCTCCTGGCTTTCTCACAGATCATAGCTTCACTAACGCTATCACCTGCCAGCTGTTTCTCATTCAACCACACCAACAAAAGTTTTTCCACCTCTTCCAGCACTTGCGTCCTCTGCTTGGTTAACATTGTTACTCCTTTTGCAACATCAGCTACTTTGATGGCGGCTTTGTTTTTCAAAATAGTCGAGATTGTTGACTTTGGCATCTTGTACTCTGAGGCCAGATCAGTCACACGAATACCACGGTCATGCTTTTCTACAATTTCCTTCTTCAGCTCAATGGTTATTTTCTTCACAACCTTGCTGTCACTTTCATTGCTCCTCCGCACTCTCTTCTTTCCACCATGCTTGCGCTGCATATCCTTGTCACCTGCATTTCCAGGTTGCACATCATCACCTGCATTTCCAGGTTGCACATCATCACCTGCATTTCCAGGTTGCACATCATCACCTGCATTTCCAGGTTGCACATCATCACCTGCATTTCCAGGTTGCACATCATCACCTGCATTTCCAGGTTGCACATCACCACTTGCATTTCCAGGTTGCACATCACCACTTGCATTTCCAGTTTGCACATCATCACTTGCATTTCCAGTTTGCACATTGTCACCTGCATTGCTGCTCTGCACTTTCTTCTTTCCACCATGCTTGCGCTGCATATTCTTGGCACCTGCATTGCTGCTCCGCACTTTCTTCTTTCCACCATGCTTCCTGGGAGCCATATTGGGAGTCAGGTTTTCTGTGTCTCTTTCTCTCCACGACCCTTCCTACAGGAAGTCGCAACCATGTGACAAAAAGGAAATAGATAAAATGTCCGCGGCTCCTGTTCGTGAACGAAGCGGAGTTCGTGAACCGAAGCGGAGTTCGTGAACCGGAGCATATTTTTATGAACTTTTCTGTTCGTGAACTGAGTTGTTCGTGAACAGAAGCGTTCGTGAACCGAGGTACCACTGTATATATTTTAAGTTGGTCTTGTTTGGCTTATTAAGCCAGAGGAATTTATTTATTTATTTTATTTATTTTTCACATTTATAACCTGCACCCATCTCACCACAAAGGGACTCGGGGCGGCGAACAGAGATTTAAAATCAATTATACATAAATACAAAATATTATTAAATAATAACTAAATTAAATCAATACCCTGCTTAAAATAAGTTTACATTTAAAACCCAAATTACAATTTTGATTTGTTATAAAATAATGGGTGTGGAGTAGATCATGCTAGGCCGGCCAGATGAAAATAATAAGTTTTTAGGTGCCGGCAAAACAAGCGGAGGTCTGTGATGGAACGGAGGTCGGGAGGTAGGCCATTCCAGAGGGTAGGGCCCACCACAGAAAAGGCCCTTCCCCTGGGAGCCACCAACTGGCATTGTCCGGTCGACGGCACCCGGAGAAGACCCTCTCCCTGGGAGCGAATCGGTCGAAGGGATGTATGGGGTAGAAGACGGTCTCGAAGGTAGCTAGGCCCCGTGCCATGGAGCACCTTGAATATGGTCATCAAAACCTTGTAATGCACCCGGTAGGTCACAGGTAGCCAGTGCAGCTCGCGCAGGAGTGGTGTTATGTGGGAATGTCTTGAGATTCCCATGATCACCCGCGTGGCCGCATTCTGGACCAACTGCAACCTCTGAGTGCATCTCAAGGGGAGCCCATGTAGAGAGCGTTGCAGTAGTCCAGACGAGAAGTCACGAGTGCTTGAGTGACTGTGCAAAGGGCCTCCCAGTCCAGTAAGGGGCGCAATTGACGGACCAGGCGAACCTGGTAAAATGCTTATAATCAGAGGACTTTCACTTCTATGAACAAAGAAGCACAATCTTCCGCCTTGCTGGCAGTGGTGGAAAAAGCAAAGTTTGTAACAAATCAATTTTAACTGTAGCAAGACTCAGATGCAACATTTATACAGCAATTACATGTTTAATAAAACATTTCCTTTAAAGATAGTCAATCGGATGTCAATTCACTCTCTCCCAATCCCGGGGGTGATTTTAAAATGCCGCTTTTATTTCCAAGGGGGGAATTTCCCCCCTGTATTCTTCTGTTCAAGAAGTTGAATGTAGAAGGTCATAAACAAATAACTCACATTCCAGTTGCTTTAAAATCCAGAGCCTCGGCTCGGCCATTCAGCTCCGGTAATTCAGCTCACACAGGAAATCCTCCATTGTTCCGGCTCCTTCAGCGAAAGGAAATACACCCCCCGCACTCTGTCCTTCGACTCCTGGGGCGCAGCGGGCCAGCCCCCCGACCGCCGTCAAGGTGGGGGCCTCACCACAGCCGCCCTTACAGGGGGGGCTTTCCGTGCCCCCCCTGCTCCCGAAGGTGCCCATCAAAGGAGCACAGTGGCAGACGCGTTGGAAACGTGTCCGTCGTGTCTGAAACTGGAAACGCTCTCCATTATCTGCCTGTCTTAACAAAATGAAAATTATTGACATTCCTGTGGTCGGGAGAGGAATCTCAAGATGGCCTGTGACTGCGCATGCATGCAATTATTTTCAATGCTAATTGGGGAATGTGATTTATGACGGGCAGAGGGGAGGGAGCATAAGGAGGTAAAGTGCAGAAGCCATCCAATAATTGCCAGTCCTGGCTGCAACCGAGGCTCTGCCAAGATGTTACACTTAATAAACGGACATTTCTTTGAACTTTTACTTGAGGCCGTGAATCATTTGAAGTTTCTCTTGGGAGCTTGACAGATACTATAAGATATATTGTATATACTATATACTATATATGTAGTATAATTATAAGCTGGGATAAGAAGTCAGTCAATGGGAACTGTTTGGTGACTTAGAAACAGGATCTGTTGTGAGCCAGGGGAGATGACTCAGAGGCTGGGCATGGTTTAGCGTGACATATACATACATACATACATACATACATACATACATACATACATACATACATACATTTTAAGTTTGTGCTGATAAATAAATAAACAAGGGAGTCTAGTATAGATCTATTTCAAGCTATTTAGCTCTCATCAGCTAGCCATACCCTTATTGGGATTTGAACCGGGGCTGTATTACATGTTAGGCAGATGTTTTAGCCACTAAACCACCAGGTTTTCCTCCTGATCAGCTGAGCCAGGGGAATAAGTATATACTTATGTTACAACAGGAGGAGAAGAACCAGTGGTGTAGTGGCAATTACAGTGCCTCACCTGTAATGCTTCCCTGGTTCGAATCCCAATAAGGGTATGGCTAGCTAAATAGCTTGAAATAGATCTACAGTAATCCCTCGTTTTTCGCGGGTAATCGGGACCGGACCCTTCCGCGAAAGCCAAAAAACCGCGAAGTAGGATTCGCTATGAATTTTCGCTACTAGGAATTCGCCGCTATGAATTTTCGGGTACAAGAATGTTTTAAATATGTAAACAGTATGTAAACAGTATGTAAACAGTACTTTATTCATACTTCACTCATTTAAGACAAAAATTACAACAGTACAGTATGTATACGTATAGAGTAATACGTACTGTATTTACTTAAACGTGTCAGTGCAAATTAACAAGGCTACTTTGTAATTACAAAACCTTATACAGTAATAAACAGTAATACTGTAAACATTACAGTAATAAACATTAATCAACATTGCTTTCTGAGAGAGGCGAAGAGTCTTGTGTTGGTGGCGGAGGAGAGGCTCTCACTTGACTCATAGAAGCTTTGGGCTCACTCGGAGACTCTTCTGCTGGAGGCGCTGATGGTAGAGCCGGGGGCTTTACCTTGGAGAAAAACATGGTGATGGGTAGTTGTTGTCTTTGTTTTTTCTTTTCCGTCAAAATTCCCGTGTACAAGGACATAACCCCATCAACGCGATTGCTGAACTCGGCAGCTCGAACCATATTAACGTCAATGTCTTGTGCAAATTGTTGCATCGCTCTTGCCATGTTGCACAATTGTTGCAGATTCTCCAGGGTAAGGCCACGCTTTTCAGTTTCTTCTTCGTCTTCCTCTTTGCTTTCTTCCTCACTTGCCAACTTTGTCATCTCAAGGAGGTCTTCATTGGTCAGTGGGTCCGAGTAGCAATCGATAAGGGCGCTGATGTCTTCTTCCGTCATGTCGACAAATCCTTGATTCCTTATGATGTGAGCCAGCCTCACCGCCTTCTCCACCGCTGAGTGATGAACTTCTTCAGGAGTGAAGCCTGGATAGTCGTGCACCACATTCGGCCATAATTTCTTCCAGCTAGATTTTATGGTCCTACTCTCCATGTCCTTTAATGCTTGCTGAATATTAAACAAACATGAGGCAATGTTGTAACTGCGCCAGTATGTTTTCAAGGTGAATTCGTCATTGGCATCGTCAACTGCTGAGATGAGGCCCTCCATCGTGGAGCGAGTGTAGAGTGCCTTAAAGGCACGAATAACACTGTCATGAGTCTATTTCTCCTAATACTCAAGAAAGACCACTCTTAGACATTGTTTGAAATGAATAAGGCTACTTTTACTGAGTACCGGAAATCAACAGACCATAGGAAAGCAGGAAGTAACTAGTCTAGGCGCGAACATTGAGTATTAAAGCTTAAGCCCATCCCAAGAACCCTAACCCCCTTTTGCAGTGTCCAATATACGTTCTTCTCCGACATCAAGTGGGCAGGTCATCACCAGCATGGAATGTGAGACCGTTAGTCCAGAGATAACACCAGCCGGCATCGTCTTTCACCAATCCACCACCAGCATAACAAATGAATCCCAGTGCCCCACCCTCCCCGTTTCCATGGCAGCTAAGCAGTCTATGCGAAGGCTGACATCCGGACCACCTCCAGGAGCAGGCAGAAATCCCGGACGCGTCCCAGAAAGTGAGAGGCTAGACCTGAAAAACAGACAAAACGAGACAAAACAACATAGAGGAGAGAGGGAAAGGATCAAGGTTTGTGTGGATATTTGGCATAAAACTGGCGTATAAGCTTCGGGGCCTTGAGATGCTCTTTATCCACCCATTCATTGTGCGAAGGAGGAAAATCTTTCCACATGACCAAGAATTGAGTTTTATTCCTACGGACTCTGGAGTCCAGAATGTTACGAACTTCATAATGCTGGTGACCATCAACCATCATAGGTGCAGGGGCATCAGGAAAGGGTTTGCGGAGATGCGATGTGCGTTCAGGCTTCAACAGGTGAACATGGAATACCGGGTACAAACGACGGTAGGTTTTCGGGAGATCCAAACGGACAGACACTGAACTTATTATCTTAGTTATAGTGAAAGGACCAACAAACTTGGGACCCAGTTTTTTGCACTTCTGCGGGCTGTCCAAAAGTTTAGTAGAGACGTATACTCTATCACCAACCTTGTAGGCCGGAGGAACAGCCCGTTTCCTATCAGCATACAACTTATGCGACTGATGTGCATCATCCAAAGTCTTTCTTAAGATAGGCCAAATGGAAGACAGCCTAGTGGACCATTCATCTAAGGAGGGAACTGTAGGCGAGTCGTGAGGCAATTCGGGGATGGGTACAAAGTCCTGACCATAGACAATCCTAAAAGGGGTCATATTTGTACTAGAATGAACAGAGTTATTATAAGCCACTTCGGCATGTAGCAGGAGATCAGCCCAATCATCTTGTTGAAAATTAATGAAACAACGAAGATATTGTTCCAAAACGGAATTAGCCCGTTCACAAGAACCGTTCGTCTGGGGATGGTAGGAGGAGCTTAAGCCCTGGGCGGAGCCTATCAACTTCAAGAATTCCTTCCAAAAGAGAGATGTAAATTGAGTACCTCTATCCGAAATGATACGTTTAGGTACACCATGAAAGCGATAAATATGCGACAGGAACAACTTGGCCAACGATTTGGAGGATGGAATTTTCGAACAAGGTACAAAATGAACTTGCTTGGAAAAAAGATCCGTAACAACCCAAATGACGGTATAGCCTTGGCTGGTTGGAAGGTCAACAATAAAGTCCATCGAGATCTCCTTCCAAGGAGCCTCCGGCCTCGCTACAGATTGGAGAAGGCCATGGGGCTTACCAGGGGTACGTTTCGAAGCAGCACAAACAGGACAGCTGGCAATGTATGATTCCACATCTTTCTTTAGTGAAGGCCACCAGAATTGGCGCTTAACTAGGTGAATAGTCTTGACGAATCCGAAATGTCCCGCTAAACGTGAGTCGTGTGCCCGCTGCAGCACAAAAGGACGAATTGTAGCAGGGACATAAATCTTAGAGCCAATCCAAGGGAGATTATCCCTAATAGTGCAGTTACCCGAATGTGCAGAATACCATTCATCAGTAAGCAATTCAGATTTAATGCGAGCAATGAGCTCATCCGGCGGAGCAATTTGGACAATAGAATGGCTTCTGGTAGACGCAGGAGAAGCAGGTAAAGCGAGCAGCATCATGGGTTGTACGATAGTAAGTTTAGAAACATCATATTGGGGTAGTCTGGAGAGGGCATCAGCCATGAAATTCTTTCCACCAGGTATATATTTGAGGCGGAAATTGAAACGATGGAAGTAATGTGCCCAGCGTAGTTGTCTTGGGGAAAGTTTGCGGGAGGAAGTGAGAGCTTCTAGATTTTTATGGTCCGTCCAGACTTCAAAAGGATGAGGTGCGCCCTCTAAAAAATGACGCCAAGTCATGAGGGCCCAACGAACAGCAAATGCTTCCTTTTCCCAAATAGCCCATCCATGCTCGGCAGTGGAGAGTTTACGAGAGGTGTAGGCACAGGGTTGTAGCTGGCCACGGTCGTTGAGCTGCAGCAAAACCGCTCCCACAGCGACATCGCTGGCATCCGCCTGAATCACGAACGGGGAGTTGACGTCGGGGTGCTTCAGAACAGGCTCAGCCGCAAACAGACGTTTAAGTTTCTTGAAAGCTGCTTGACACTCCATGGTCCAGTTGAGAGGGGTCCCCGGTCGAGGTTTAACTTCCCCTTTGGTTTTGAGAAGATTCGTAATGGGCAACGCAATGCTAGCAAATGATGGAATAAATTGGCGGTAAAAGTTGGCGAAACCCAGAAAACTTTGGAGCTGTTTACGAGTGCGGGGAGGGGCCCATTCTGTTACAGCTCTCACTTTGGCAGGATCCATTTCAACGCCCTCCGAGGAGATACGATAACCTAGATAATCAATCTTCTCCTGGTGGAACTCACACTTAGATAATTTGGCGTACAGTTCGGCGGAGCGGAGTTTCTGCAGGACGGAACGCACAAGCTTGACATGTTCGTCGCGTGTTTGTGAGTACACGACTATGTCGTCAATATAAACTAAAACTCCCTTATATAAGTGTTCGTGGAGGACTTCATTGATCAGTTGCATAAACACAGAAGGAGCACCCTGAAGACCAAATGGTAGAACCTTAAACTGGAAGCATCCAAGGGGACAGTTGAAAGCAGTTTTCCATTCGTCACCCTCTTTAATTCTCACTCTATAATAAGCTTCACGTAAGTCCAGTTTAGTAAAAATTTTGCCAGTAGCCAGGTGGGCAAGCATGTCCTTCATTAGGGGAAGTGGGTAGACATTGTGCTCGCAAATGGTGTTAAGGTAAGAGTAGTCTTGAACTAATCGAAGAGTGCCATCTTTCTTTTCTCTAAACATCACCGGTGCGGCCACATGGGGCCTAGCCGGTTCAATGAAACCCCTTTGTAAGTTCTTGTCAATAAATTTACGCAACTCCTCCATTTCACGTGGAGTCATGGAGTAAAGACGAGGCTTAGGTAACTGCACTCCAGGAAGAAAATCAATGGAACAATCAGTAGCCCTATGAGGAGGAAGTGAGTCACAAGACTTTTCACTAAAGGCGTCTTTAAGGTCCCAATATTCTTCGGGAATTTTTTCCTCACCAGGGATGATTTCCGAAGAAGAAAGAGCTAATATGGGACCAGCGGATTCAGTGATAGGAGTTATGTCAAGGGGAGAATCATGCTGGTGCTTTGATAGTATAAAGTCATTGTCAGGTAGCAATAAAGGTATTCGCACCCATCCCTCTTTCCAATTTATAAGAGGATTCCATTTACGTAGCCAGTTAACTCCCAAAATGACAGCATTATCAGCTATGGCAGCTACGATGAAATTAATGGTTTCATTATGAGCTTCACCAATAGAAACTTGAAGTGGTTCGGTAACAAAAGATGCAGGAGTTCCACCCGCCACAGAACCGTCCATCTGGCAAAATGCTATGGGGGTTTTTAAATTCTTCAAATGAAAACCCATGCCGTAGACGAGATCTTGGCTGATTAGACACCGAGAGCAACCAGAATCAATGAGGGCTTGTACATTGCAAGTGCGACCACTAGATGGAGCCAAAAGCTTTAAATTAATATAAAGGGACCCGGAACGGCGACTTACCAAATTGTCGTCAGAATCCGCCTCCCAATCGTCGGGCGGGGTGTCGGGCTGGTCAACGGAGAGGTCTAGAGGCTCCACCCCACTCATTGCAGGCTTACTGCGCACGTTCGGAGCCTTCGCAGGCCTTCTAACTTCGGAAGAGGAATGTGGGCGTGGAGGCTGTCTTGACCTGCAATTGTTTGCCCAGTGGCCCTCCTTTCCACAACGGTAACAAGAGCCTGGACGCGCTGGAGTTGATCTTCGCCCTCCCCTCTGCATGTGGGAATCTTTATCAGGAGACCGGGGCCTGGGGCTTCCCAAAGGCTTCTTTTTTTCAAAACGGACCGGATCTTGTAAGTGGGCCTGGTCCAGCTCAACATCGCCTGCCAAGTCTATCCAATCATCTAAGGTTTCGGGACGGAACCTGTTTATGCATATCTGATAAATGTCTTTATCAAGTCCCTCTGTATAGAGGTCCATCAGTGCTCTGTCACTATAACCGACCATAAACACAGACAGCTCTTGAAAAATTTGCGTGTATTCTTGCACAGACATATTCCCCTGGCGTAAATCTCTCATTCTCATTCTAGCTTTCCTTTCAACACGGGGGTCTTCAAAACGTCTTCTTAGAGCAGTCATAAAGCATTCAAAATCCCGCAACACGGGTGAGTGGCTATTATGCAAAGAAACCAGCCATCTGGAGGCTTTGTTTTCCAAAGCCATTGAAACAATTCTAATTTTGACGTCATCTTCATAGTCATCTGCGTAATGCTGCACAAAATTATTAACATGAAGCAGGAAAGATGCTAAATTTTCGCTGTCCCCGTCAAACTTAACGCCCAGGGGAGGAAGTTTTGCAGGCCGGCGAGGGGGGGCGGGACGGTTTTCCCTCTGTAAATCTCTGCTGGCTGTTGGAGGGGGGGAAGGGGTGGTGCCTCTGCTTTCTCGGGCCTCTGTTTCTTTTAACGGTTTGCATTCCCGACGCCTCCCCCCTTCCAAAAGGTTATTCAGGGCTTCCCTCTTCTCACTTGCCTGGCGGAGCAGTTCATGGGCCATCTCCTTCAACTCCCTTTCTTCCCTTAAAAGCTCCGGAATGAATGCCTTGGGGGAAGGGCGGCGTCTTGTGGTTGTAACCCCTGAGCTCACCCCCCCTCCATTCCCACTCCTTAAGACCAACGGAGGGGTTTTATTGTATCTTCGGCTGTCAGGTTTAGATCTAGGCCGGCTAAACAATCCAACACTGACCTCGGATCCTCTTTTGGAGCAGGAATATTTGATGCAGCTTCTCCCATATCGATGTCAGGCAGGACCTCCACAAGTGGAAGCTCCTCTTTAGCAGGATCCGACATCAGGAGTGATTTTTTGTGACTTCCTGCTTAATGTCATGAGTCTATTTCTCCTAATACTCAAGAAAGACCACTCTTAGACATTGTTTGAAATGAATAAGGCTACTTTTACTGAGTACCGGAAATCAACAGACCATAGGAAAGCAGGAAGTAACTAGTCTAGGCGCGAACATTGAGTATTAAAGCTTAAGCCCATCCCAAGAACCCTAACCCCCTTTTGCAGTGTCCAATATACGTTCTTCTCCGACATCAGGTGGGCAGGTCATCACCAGCATGGAATGTGAGACCGTTAGTCCAGAGATAACACCAGCCGGCATCGTCTTTCACCAATCCACCACCAGCATAACAAATGAATCCCAGCGCCCCACCCTCCCCGTTTCCATGGCAGCTAAGCAGTCTATGCGAAGGCTGACAAACACCTTGATCCATCGGCTGAATTAGAGATGTAGTGTTCGGGGGTAGAAACTCTATCTGCACACCGTCATATTGCAGGTCCGCTGCATGGCCTCCTGCACAGTCTATCAGGAGAAGGACCTTAAAGGGGAGGCCCTTTTCAGCCAGATACAGCTGCACCTGGGGAATAAAGCAATAAAGGAACCATTCAAGGGTCAAAACATTCGTCATCCAAGCCTTGGAGTTATGCATCCAGAACACGGGCAACAGAGCCATATTTTTGTTTTTTAATGCCCGTGGTTTTTTGGCTTTATGAATCAGGCCTGGCTTAAGCAGAAAACCTGCAGCATTGCCAGCCATGATGACAGTCACACGGTCTTTGTGAGCCTTGAAGCCTGGTCTCTTCACTTCGTCCTTGAAGAGGAATGTACGCGAAGGCATCCGCTTCCAAAAAAGGCCTGTTTCATCCATGTTAAAAACTTGTTCAGGGAGGTAGCCTCCCTCACTGATGATGTTAGGAAACTTTTCCTCCACATAACGACAAGCAGCAGCGTTGTCAGCAGAGGAAGCCTCACCATGCAGAGACACGTTTCTGATGCCATATCTTTTTTGAAACTTTTCGAACCAGCCTTTGCTGGCTGAAAAGCCTCGTCCTCGAGGAGCCGAATCACTCCTGGCAGCGCTAGTACTGGCTTAAGGTTCGTCAGCACCTTCTTCAGCCTCTTCATTGTCGTCATCGGGCAAGATTTGGTCGTAGAGAGCTTTGGCCTTTGTCCTGATCATATTAGAGTCCAAACTAACTGTCTTTTTCCCGCAATCAGCAATCCACATTGCCAGTGCAGCTTCCATTTTCACAATTCTGTTATTACGCGGAGTTACCACACGTTTCGCTTCTTTATTGAAGGTTATTGAAGCAGTTTTGTGGATGTTTGCTTCCTCTTTCTTGATGTACCGCACTGTAGATTCATTCACCCTGTAATGGTGTGCCACAGATGCATAACTTCTGCCCTCTTTGATCATATCTAAAAGTTTTACTTTTTCGGCGATGGTCATCATCATCTTCTTCCTCTAGCGCGCCCCGGAGGCAGCTTTCGCAGGGGCACAGCACTTAGGCGGCATTATAAGGGCTTACTGTAATTAACAATGTCGCACCGGAAACCAATCACGTGACTTTAAGGGCGCCGATAAATACACTCGTACTCTCATTGGTCGATTTTTGTTTGCATTTTTTTTAAAGAATATTTTTGAAAAATCCGTGAAGGACTGAAGCCGCAAAAAACGAGGCCGCGAAAAATGAGGGATCACTGTATACTAATCCCCCTTGTTTATTTATTTATCAGCACAAATGTAAACACATACACACTTACACATACATACACACACACACGTGTGTGTGTTAGGTTTTTTTTGAGCTGATCAATAAATAAATCAGGGAGACTACGATAGATCTATTTCGAGCTTTTTAGCTCTCATCAGCTAGCCATACCCTTACTGGCATTTGAACTGGGGCTGTATTACATGTTAGGCAGAAGCCTTAGCCACTAAGGCACCAGGTTCTCTTCCTGACCAGCTGAGACAGGAGGATAAGTATATGGTTGTGTCACAACACCCTGTTAAGCCCCAATTAAGGGAGGAAGCATACTGCTTTTCTTTTCTGCTTTTTGGCTCATCACCAGAGACCATCTAGACAGAAAGCTATGAGTTCCGTTGTGTACTTTTTTTATATGTGTGTTAGGTTTTTTTTTTTGAGCTGATCAATAAATAAATCAGGGAGACTAGGATAGATCTATTTCGAGCTTTTTACCTCTCATCAGCTAGCCATACCCTTACTGACCCTTACTACCTAGTCTCCTACTACACATATAAAAAAAGTACACAACGGAACTGATAGCTTTCTGTCTAGATGGTCTCTGGTGATGAGCCGAAAGGCAGAACAGGAAAACAGTATGCTTCCTCCCTTAATTGGGGCTTAACAGGGTGTTGTGACATAACCATATATATAGCTATCCGGGCCACGCGTTGCTGTGGCCCACTCTGGTTAAACCGATCTACCTACCTACTGTATTTCTCTCTCTCTCTCTCTCTATCCACCTACTTACCTACCTACCTACCTTCCTACCTACTTACCTACCTACCTACTGTATTTCTCCCTCTATCCCTCTACCTACTTACCAACCTATCAACCTACCTACCTACCTACCTACTGTATTTCTCCCTCTCTCTCTCTATCCCTCTACCTACCTACCTACCATAGAGTACCATAGAGCATACTCCCAAAGTGGCATCCTACCAAAGCACGGAGGTAGGATGCCACTCTGGGAGTAAGCTCTATGGTAGTGTACCATAGAGAGTACTCCCAGAGCGGCATCCTAGCAAAGCACAGAGGTAGGATGCTGCTCTGGGACTATGCTCCCATGACAGAACGTGCAGCTGTCAGTCCGCTTCAGTGTGTAATGGTTGATAAAGCTTGGGGGAGGTGCAAGGCTTGCTTTGATCCAGAGTGCCCTGTAGTGTGGCTTCGGTTGTGCAGGCACCTTGTTGCGCTGAGATCCCCCTCTCCCTCCCCCCCCCCCCCAAGGAATAAGGAATGGTAATCTCCCCATTGCAGCTTCCCATTCTTTTTTCTTTTCTGACAAAAGGGGAAAAGAATGGAATCGTTGCTCAGGGACTTTTAGCGGTAACTCCAGGGAACTTTTCAAATGGAAGCCCGGCAACCCCAAACCAATAAGCCCCCCCCCCCAATTATAAAACCAAGGCCATATTTTGTGTGTTACAAAATATGTAAGACATGTCTTACTTTTGGGGAAAATTAAATTACTAAATTCTTTAATGAAATGTCAGCCTACTTACCCCAGGATGAGAGATTGGAAGCAATCATAGAAGCATAGAAAGCTGCTTTGTATTTAGTTCATATAGCACAGAATTATCAGTAGGCTGACTGATAGATCAAGGGTTATATGATAACTAACTGAATACTCATGCTCCACTACAAAACTATGTGATTGAGCTTGCTAAATCGACACTTACATCTTGAAAATTATTGAATAGTTATGATTGGCCTCTCTTCTCCTCTTTTCTCCATCAGCCTTTCCCCACAGAAACCTATTCTATCCTCTTCTCTCCCTCAGCCTTGCTGCACAGAGGCCTCTCCTATCCTATCCCCTTCTCTCCCTCATCCTTGACCCACAGAATCCTCCACTGTCCTATCCTTTTTTCTCTCTCAGCCTTGCCCCAAAGAATCCCCCCATCATACCCTCTTCTCTTCCTCAGCCTTGCTCCACAGAATTCTCTCCTATCCTATCCCCTTCTCTTCCTCTGGCTTGTCTCACAGAAACCTCTCCCCTCTTTTCCCCTTCTCTCCCTCAGGTTTGCTGCACAGAATCCTCCCCTATTCTATCCCTTTCTCTCCTTCAGGCTTGCCCCACAGAAACCTCTCACTTCCTATCCCCTTCTCTCCCTCATTCTTGCCCCACATAAACTTCTCCCCTCCTATCCCCTCCTCTCCCTTAGGCTTGCTGCACAGAATACTCCCCTATTCTATCCCCTTCTCTTACTAGGCTCCTCTCCAAACTCCCAGCCAGCAGGCTGGATGACTTATGTGCTGGCCACACCCATATCCAAGTGGCAGTTGGCTAATTTTGGTGCCCAATGTGGGGAAAGCTGTTCCAATGTATTCTGATAATCACAACCAATTAATAAGCCCTCTTCTTCATGACTGTCCTCCTCCTCTCTTTCTGTGGATGGAGCAGGCTCTACTTGAGTCACTGATATCCTCCTTGCTGGGCAGAGTTCAGTCACCTATTGGCATAGTGCCAGGAGGCTCATACTGCCTTGTTTAGAGGCAGTAAGTGGTGCCACACTTTCAGAGGCCCTGCACTCCCCTCAGATCTGATACACTGGCAATCCAGGTATGTTCTCTCTGACAATGTACAGCTAGGAACTCTATGATTCTGACAGTTTATGCTTCACAGAAATACTCAGATTTCACAATAATACTCAATCAGCAGATTGTAAATCTTTTAGTTCCCCCCTTCAGTGTTCCTCCTATTTTTCTGTTCTCTGATCTCTGAAACAGCTTGAACTTTCTTATATGCCATATTCAGAAATATTCTCAATTGGTCCACATAGCTCTGGTGTGAAGTGTGTGAGGTCTCATCCATGGAGATACCAAATCTATGGGCAGCTGAGCCTCCCTGCCAAACATCAATCGCATCATTTTCTGCTGTTATACACATACATAATGACAGAAATTTATTGCATCCAGTGTTGCTGCTTGTCAAGCCAGCCTCCTCCATTAACCAAGAAAGAAACCACTCAACTCCATTTTGAAGAATTAAGAGTATTTTTACTGGTTATGAAAAGATAGCAGCTAGGTAAAGCAAGGTCTGAAGCGAAAGTGCACAAAATCATACATATCAATATATGTCCAAACCCCTCCCCCCCAACATTCCCCACCCCATTGTCCAATCCGCAAATCCCTCAGGTGTCATGTGGGTTGCATCTCCAAAAGCATCATCAGGTTGGTATGCAGGAGAGCTGGCCTTGACCATCTCAAGGCACCAGCCATCAGCATGTGCAGTAGATGGTGAGAATAAATTCCCTTTTCCAATATCTCTCCTGTACCAATTAAATCCCATCCGAAATCCCATGCCCCTCTCCCCCCGTTACAATGGAAGCCGAAAGCGAGTAGTGAAGCAGAGTGTCAGATCTGCTTCCATCATAAATCAGGAAAGACCACGCTTAAGCTCATTTGGAAGGTTAAGGTTACTTTTACTGAATATGATAAGACCACAGCGAAAGTCAAGCAAGGAATGAAACATTTAGGCACGTAACATACGTATCAAAGCATAACCCAACCCTTGAGCCCCTTTGACCCCAGTATATTATCCAATGTAGAGTCGTTCACAATGTCCTGTCAGGAGCATCATCACAGTGGAATGCAAGACCATTAGCCTTGGTGATAACAGGCCCTGGCCCCATCTCTCTCCAGCTCACTTAATATCCATACCCACAGCCCCTCCCTCCCCATTTCAAAATGACAGCTGAAGCAAGCAAAAAGCAGAGGCTGACATCCGGCCCTCCTCCAGAAAAGCGACGTCAGTCCTGAAAAAAAAAACACCGAGAGGAACTGAGACAAACACAAAACACAGACACACATAAACAACAGTGGTTAAGGCTTGTCAGGATATATAGCATAAAACTAGGTGGTCAGGGTTCACAGAGCCAGGGCCTGAGACTGATGTTATGCAATGCCAGGTCCGTTGTCAACAAAGCCCCCCTCATTAACGACCTTGTGTCGGAGGGGGAGCCGGACCTGGCAGGAATTACGGAGACGTGGTTGGGCCACGAGGGAGGACTTCCTCTCGTAGAAATGTGCCCGCCAGGTTACCGAGCATTTCATCAGTCACGGGCCCTAGGTAGGGGTGGAGGGGTGGCGGTTATCGTGAGGGAAGGTCTTGAGCCGAGAGAGACCACTGTGCCACAGATAAGCGGTTGTGAGTCCCTTTGCATGAAGTGGGGCCCAGGGAGGCAGCTGGGTGTGCTGATTGTATACCTGGCTCCCCGCTATGTATTAGCAGCCCTGCCCGAGCTCCTCGAGGTGATAGCCGAGATGGCGGTTGAGACCCCCAGACTGTTAGTCATGGGGGACTTTAACTTGCCATTGGTAGGTGAGACATCCGAGGCAGCTCGGGAGTTCATGGCCTCCATGACGGCCATGGACCTGACCCAAGTAATTCAGGGCCCCACACACGAAGGAGGACACACAGTGGATCTCATTTTTGTCTCTGGCCAGTGGAGGAGTGATCTGGGAGTAGGGGATTTAGCCATCATACCCCTGTCATGGTCAGATCACTCACTTCTCCGGCTCAACTTTCCAACCGCTACACCCCACCGCGGGGAGGCGAAACCGGAATTTCCAAGATGGTTCCGCCCCAGGCGCCTGATGGAACCTGAAAGGTTCCAGATGGAGCTTGGCCCACTACCTGTAGCCTGACCCGCGCCTGGATGGAGGACCTAGTGGCTGCATGGAATAGTGCGGCCACTGGGGCCTTGGACTGGGTTGCATCTTTGCGGCCTCTCTTGCAGCAGCAAACCACCCAGGCTCCTTGGTTTTCTGAGGAGTTGAGGGTGATGAAGCGCGACAAGAGACGCCTAGAGAGGAGGTGGAGATCCACACGCTCTGAATCGGACCGAACACAGGTGAGAGCCCATTTGAGGACTTACCTTGTGGCATTAAGAGTGGCCAAGCGTCAGTATTGTGCCACTCTTATTGCGTCCGCAGATAACCGCCCTGCCACCCTGTTTGGGGTAACCCGCTCCCTCCTTCAACAGAGGCCGCGGGAAGCCCCTCTGCAGGACAGAGCAGAGGAATTTGGGGAGTATCTGCAGGACAAAATCGCTCAGATTCGGAGCGAGTTGGTCTCCACTGGAAGTGGTCTGGAGGGGACGTTGGAGGCAGGTCGTGAGATACCATTCTGGGAGGAGTTTGACTCTGTTACTTCCGATGATATGGACAGGTTGTGTAGGCGACTGAGAGCCATCACATGTTTATTGGACCCGTGTCCCTCCTGGCTTGTACTGGCATCCTGGGAGGTTTCACGAGGCTGGCTCCAGGAAATAGTGAATGCTTCTTTGAGTGAGGGGTTCTTGCCGGCCACCTTGAAAGAGGCAGTGGTGAGGCCTCTCCTCAAGAAGCCTTCCCTGGACCCAGCATTGTTAGTAAATTATCGTCCGGTCTCCAACCTTCACTTTTTGGCGAAGGTTGTAGAGAGTGTGGTGGCACAACAGTTTCCACGTCACTTGGAGGAAATTGATTATCTGGACCCGCGCCAGTCCGGCTTCCGGCCCGGTCACAGCACGGAAACGGCATTGGTCGCGTTGGTGGATGATCTCTGGAGGGCCAGAGATGGGGGTTGTTCCTCCATCCTGGTCCTATTAGACCTCTCGGCGGCTTTTGATACCATCGACCATGGTATCCTATTGCATCGACTGGAGGGGTTGGGGGTGACGGGCACCATTTTACGCAATTTGTATTGGCAGGGGGGCAGAGGTCGACCTCGAGGCCTCTCACTTGTGGAGTGCCTCAGGGGTCGGTCCTCTCGCCTCTCCTGTTCAATACATATATGAAGCCGCTGGGCGAGATCATCCGTGGTTTTGGGGTAGATTACCAACTGTATGCTGATGATACTCAGCTATACATCTCTACCCCAAACCACCCCAACGATGCCGTCGAAGTGATGTCCCGTTGTCTGGAAGCCGTACGGATCTGGATGGGAAGGAACAGACTCAAGGTCAACCCGTCCAAGACTGAGTGGCTGTGGCTACCGGCGCCCCGGTTCAACCAGTTGATTCCATCACTGGCCATTGGGGGCGAACATCTGGCCCCCGTGGATCGGGCACGCAACTTGGACGTCCTCCTAGATGCCCGGCTGTCAATGGAGGACCATGTGACAGCCGTGGCCAGGGGGGCGTTCCACCAGGTCCACCTGGTGCGCCAGTTGCGTCCCTTATTGGACCAGGACGCCCTTCACACAGTCATTCATGCGCTTGTTACGTCCCGTCTAGACTACTGTAACACTCTCGACATGGGGCTCCCCTTGAGATGCACTCGAAGGCTGCAGCTGGTCCAAAATGTGGCCGCGCGGGCAGTTCTGGGAGTTACCAGATACTCCCACGTAGCACCGCTCCTGAGCAGGCTGCACTGGCTGCCTGTGGCCTTTCAGGTGCGTTTCAAGGTGTTGGTCATCATCTTTAAAGCGCTCCATGGCACAGGACGTAGTTATTTGCGGGATCGTATGCTGCCCCATACATCCCTTCGGCCGATTCGCTCTCACAGAGAGGGACTTCTCTGGGTGCCATCCACTAGGCAATGCCAGCTGGTGACGCCCAGGGGAAGGGCCTTCTCTGTGATGGGCCCGACCCTTTGGAATGACCTACCCCCTGATATCAGAATGACCACGGACCTTCCGACAGAAACTCAAAACTCACCTGTTCCATCTAGCCGGCTTGGCCTAACTTCATGCTTCTCGCCCCAGTCTGTAATTTTAAATTATTTTATTCGGTTTTATGGGTCTAGTTTTAACTTTTATAAATTTGTACAGAAGACTATTTAATTTGATTTTAACTTTGTATGTATTGTTATGGTTTTAGTAGTTTTAATTTTACCTGTACACCACCCCGAGTCCCTTCGGGGAGAGGGGGCGGTCTAGAAATCTAATAAAATAAAATAAATAATAAATAATAATAATAACTTCTTTAGAATCTTAGGGGCCTTAACATGGCGTTTATCCACCCACTCGGTATGGGATGGAGGGAAATCCTTCCAGGACACCAGGTATTGCATCTTGTTTCTCCACACGCTAGAGTCTAAAATGTCCCGTACTTCGTAATAGTGCTCACCATCCACTAATAATGGCGATGGGGGATCAGACCGCAGTTGACGAAGATAGGATGTGCATTCGGGTTTCAACAGATGAACATGGAAAATCGGGTAAAGCCGACGATAAGTTTTTGGCAAATCTAATTTGACCGAAACGGAACTGATGATTTTCACAATGGGGAAAGGGCCAACAAACTTCGGGCCCAGTTTCTTACATTTTTGAGGGCTCTCCAAAAATCTAGTAGAAACGTACACATGGTCACCAACTTTGTAATTCGGAGGGGCAGTCTGTTTTTTATCAGCATACAACTTATGAGATTGGTGAGCATCATCTAATGTTTTCCGTGCAACGGGCCAAAATGACGCCATCTTATTACTCCAATCCAAGAGTGAAAGAACGGCAGGAGTTTCGTGAGGCAGCTCGGGAATTGGTACAAAGTCCTGCCCATAAATTACTTTGAAGGGAGTCATGCCAGTGCTGCTATGAACGGAATTGTTATAAGCCACCTCAGCATGGATTAACAGGTTGGCCCAATCATCTTGCTGGTAATTTATGAAGCACCAAAGATATTGCTCCAGGACAGAATTGGCCCTCTCACAAGCTCCGTTAGTCTGAGGGTGGTGGTAGGAGCTTAACCCCTGGGAAGAGCCAATCATCTTCAAAAATTCCTTCCAAAACCGAGAAGTGAACTGAACCCCTCTATCAGAAATAATACATCGAGGAACCCCGTGTAGTCGATAAATGTGAGTCAGGAACAATTTTGCTAAGGCTTTAGCTGATGGGATTCCTGAGCACGATACAAAATGAACTTGTTTTGAAAACAGATCAGTAACCACCCATATGACAGTAAAACCATGGCTACTTGGAAGATCTGCAATGAAGTCCATAGATATCTCCTTCCAAGGAGCCTCCGGGTGCTCCACAGATTGCAGGAGACCTTGAGGTTTGCCAGGAGAATGTTCAGATGCAGTACAAACTGGGCAACTAGCAATGTAAGACTCAACATCTTTTTTCATAGAAGGCCACCAGAATTGTAACTTAAGTAAATGTAGGGTTTTCACGAATCCAAAATGACCAGCCAAACGAGAATCATGCACCCTTTGGAGTACAAAAGAACGGAGCTTTGCTGGGACGTAAAGTTTAGAACCCACCCATGGTAAATCATCTCGCAATGTACAGTCTTCACAATGTGCAGCAAACCATTCATCAGCTTGAAGTTCCTCCTTAATTTTAGAGATTAATTCGGGTGGGGTTTCGGCTCGCAGTGTCGAATGGCTTCAAGTAGTTACCGGAGCAGCTAAGTTACATACTGGAATAACAGGCTGGACAGCAGTAAGTTTAGAGCTATTATATTGGGGAAGGCGTGATAAGGCGTCCGCCATAAAGTTCCTCCCTCCAGGAATATATTTCATGGAAAAATTAAAACGACTGAAATATTGAGACCAACGGACCTGTTTAGGAGAAAGCTTGTGAGGTGTCCGCAAAGATTCCAAGTTCTTATGATCAGTCCATACTTCGAACGGGTGAGAAGCCCCCTCCAAGAAATGTCGCCAAGTCATAAGGGCCCAACGCACTGTAAAAGCTTCCTTTTCCCAAATAGCCCATCTTCTTTCAGTATCGGAGAGTTTACGAGAGGTATAAGCACAGGGCTGTAAGTCTCCGTTGGAGTTGCATTGTAGTAGAACAGCTCCAACCGCAACATCGCTGGCATCGGCCTGTACGACAAAAGACGGTGTGTCGGGGTGTTTTAAAATCGGTTCTGCTGCAAATAACCGTTTAAGTTTTTCGAAGGCTGCTTGGCATTCCATAGTCCAGTTCAGGAGTTTACTAAGTCGTGGTTTTTCTTCACCCTTTGTTTTCAGTAAGTTCGTAATAGGTAGAGCAATACTTGCAAAGAAGGGATAAATTGGCATTAGAAATTGGCAAATCCCAAAAAATTGTTTCCAGGTGTGAGGCGGGGCCCATTCAGTGACCGCCTTTACTTTAGCAGGATCCATCTTAATACCACCTGAAGAAATCCAATATCCGAGATAGTCGATCTTGCTTTGATGAAAGTCACACTTTGACAGTTTAGCATATAGTTCACCGGCCCTCAATTTGCGCAAAACGGAACGGACAAGCTTCACATGTTCTTCATGTGTTTCCATGTAAATAAGGATATCATCAAGATAGACGATAATGCCTTTGTACAGGTGCTGATGTAAGACTTTATCAATTGCATGAAAACTGCTGGTGCCCCTGTAGGCCAAACAGCAAAACTTTAAATTGAAAGCAGCGTAAAGGACAATTAAATGCAGTCTTCCATTCATTCCCTTCTTTAATTCTAATTCTATAATAAGCCTCTCTGAGGTCCAGTTTTGTAAAAATCTTACCCCTCGCCAGATGGGCGAGCCTATCCTTCATGAGGGGGAGGGGGTAGACATTTTCCGCGCAGATCATGTTGAGGTTCCTGTAGTCCACCACTAGGCGTAGTTGGCCATCTTTCTTTTCTCTGAACATAACAGGAGCGGCTACTCGAGGTCTAGCAGGTTCAATAAAACCCCTTGCCAAGTTTTTGTCAATGAATTTGCGCAATTACACCATTTCCCCTGGTGTCATAGAATAAATGCGTGGTTTAGGTAGTTGCACCCCAGGGAGGAAATCAATGGTACAGTCTGTGGAGCGGTGGGGTGGTAGCTTATCAGAAGACTTCTCACTAAAAACCTCTTTCAAGTCCCAATATTCTTTAGGGATCTTTTCCTCCCCTGGTATCTGCTCCAAAATGGTCACTACTTGGTCAGTCGTTACGTTTTCATTGGGGCCGGGGGGCATTGGAGTAGGGTGCACATTTGGGGGTGGGGGGTGTACTTAGGGGAATGCGTATCCAACCCTCTTTCCAGTCTATTATAAGGTTCCATTTTCGCAACCACGTCAATCCCAAAATAATTGGGTTGTCTGCAATAGGAGCCAATCACCAACTCAATTGGTTCTGTAACAAATTGTGCTGGACCTCCCCCCACGACCGATCCATCCATTTGACAAAATGCGATCGGAACTTTTAAAATCTTAAGGCAAATTCCTAGTTGCTGCACTAGATCTTGGCTTATAAGGCATCGTGAACATCCAGAACGCAAGAGGGCTAGTAATTCTGAGAAATGACCACTAGAGGGAGATTTTAGCTTAAGGGGAATAGTCATGGGGCCCGACCGGGAACTCACCCAATGTCTGTCCATCTCCTCGTCGTACCCGGCCTCTTTCTCCCAGTCATTCGGCTCCTCCCCTGGTTGGTAATAGTTGGTGGTAAGGTCTAATGGCTCCATTCCCGACATTGCCAGTCTGGTACGTAGATCAGGTCTTCTGGCGCCTCTGCTCATCTCAGAGGGTGGATTGGGGCGGGGCTTTGATTTCATTCTGCAAGCATTCGCCCAATGCCCCTCCTTCCCACATTTGAAGCAAGCAGTACCGTGGGGTCCTCCCCTCCCTTCTCTTGGGCTATCACGACGCGGTGTAGAAAGTGGGGGCACTTTAATATCCCTTTCAACTGAATGAATATTGGCTTTTCTGATTAGATCAATTTCCACATCAGCAGATAAATCGTACCAGCCCTCGAGCGTATGCGGGTTACGTCTGTTGATACAGCTCTGATATATATCAGGATGCAAACCCACAGTGAAACTGTCGATAAGGGCCTCCTCACTCCAACCTCTCATGTAAACAGATAATTCACAAAATCGTTAAGAGTATTCTTGGACTGGCTGATTTCCCTGACGTAATGTCTTCATTTCCAGGCGGGCTTTACGTTCTATGAGGGGGTCTTCGAAACGCCTTCTCAGGGCGGACATAAATCTGTCAAAGTTTCTCATCAAAGGGGAGTTATTGTTAGGCAGAGCCACTATCCAATCTGCTTCTTTGGCCTCGAGAGCAAGACAAACCACTAATCTTTGCTTCATCATCCGGCAAATCCAAAGCAGCTTGTCTCACAAAGTTGCTGACATGCAGTAGGAAAAATCCTAATTCCTTAGCATCACCCCCAAATTTTACTCCCAATGGAGGGACAGTTGCCATTCTGCATGCTGGGGGTCTTGCTTCCCTTCTAGGACTTGCCTCTCTCCTTCGGCATACAGTGGGAGAAACAGGCCTTGCTGTTGTTGAATGCTGTGTATGCTCATCTTTTTGGGTAGGGTTCCCTCTCATTAGGAGTTTTTCCTCCTCCCTCCTTGATAATAACCAATCCCGAGGGTCAAGAGCCCCTTTTTCCTTGCTTTCTCTGGTGCATTTCAGTTCCTCATCTTCTCTAATTAGCTTCTGTGCTTGCTGTCTTAGAAGAAATTCTTCCTCTAGCACTTCCCAGAAGGGGGGGAGGGGGCCCGTCTGCATCTAGTATTTACTCCCCAAGGGATTTCTTTGAACGTTCCCTTTCTGCCCACTCCCTTGGACCAACGGTGATGAACTGATTTATTTTCAGGTTCATCCCCCAGGCTAATATCTGCTAAGAGCTCAATGACTGACCTGGAATCTTTTTCTTCTGTTTTCGGGATGTCTGTGCTAGGAGCGGTGGCTACATCGGGCGCGGCAGCCCCCAGAGATTCCTCTTTTCCAGGGTCCGACATTTGTTAGATGCATGATGGTTTTATTTCACTCACTGCTGAAGCTGTTAACTCAGAGATGAGTGTGTTTTGATTCCTTGCTTTTTGTCAGATCTGCTTCCATCATAAATCAGGAAAGACCACGCTTAAGCTCATTTGGAAGGTTAAGGTTACTTTTACTGAATATAAGACTGCAGCGAACGTCAAGCAAGGAATGAAACATTTAGGCGCGTAACATACCTATCAAAGCATAACCCAACCCTTGAGCTCCTTTGACCCCAGTATATTATCCAATGTAGAGTCATTTACGATGTCAGGTGCACTTCCTGCTCAGGAGCATCATCACAGTGGAATGCAAGACCGTTAGCCTTGGTGATAACAGGCCCTGGACCCATCTCTCTCCAGCTCACTTAATATCCATACCCACAGCCCCTCCCTCCCTCCCCATTTCAAAATGACAGCCAAAGCAAGCAAAAAGTGGAGGCTGACACAGAGGCTGATACTGCTTCTCTGCAGTCAGCATCCCTAACATGTCAAGAAAAGTATGATTGAATCTCTTGGGATATGGATCTCCTTATGGGTGGTATATAGTAGTGCATGACTTCCAAATGTCCAGTAAGTCTAGCAGTTGTTTGACAAACCTGCTCTCAAAATCTCTGCCTTGATCAGAATGTACATACCCATAGTGCATAAAGAACTTCTATACAAATACTTTGGCTACTGTAGTGGTGCATTGATCCTTCATTGGGAAGGCCTGTGCATAGCAAGTGAAGTGATCAGTCACAACCAATGCATTCCACTGTTGACTCGTATCTAGTTCCAGGCATAGGAAGTTGATGGAAATAGTAATGGGCCCATTACTTTGTAGGTGTCCCATTGCTTTGGCTCTGAAGAGAAGGGTCTTTCACTGAATACAGCACAGACAGGATCAACACTACTCCTCAACTTCCATCTTTTTTTTAAAAAACCAATTTTTATTGGTTTTTACAATATATATAAGAAAAAGGGTTATAGAGTGTGTAATGACATTTTAGTGGCTTCCATGTCGGAGGTGGTGATCTCCTCCAAGACTTCATACAAATACAGTATAAGAAAAGCAAGTGGCAAAAATACATATGTATTACATTGTAAAATTCATACATTCAATCTTGTTTTTTCCTTACCATCACTTTTCACAAATCACAGTAATAATTTCAAATAAAATCATTTTTGAGAACGGAGTCTTTTTGCTATTGATTCTTCCTCTTCCTTCCCGCCGGTGTGCGGGGCCATGGCCCCTCCCGCTCCCTCTTCTTCATCCCCTAGGAGTGAATGATGCTTTTGGAGAAAGGCCTCCACCTCTCCTATTGTTTTAACTCTAATTCTACCTCCCTCCCAGAAGACCAACATTCCTTCAGGCAGCATCCACTTGAACCAAACTCCTTTTTTATATAATTTTTTAGACAAGAAGGAATACTTCCTTTTTATCTCTCTAATTTTTTTTGGAATTTGTTTCAAGATGGTGGTTTCTTTTTCTTGGTGTTTCAGTGGCCCTCCCCGCTGCGCCCTCAATATCTCATCCCTTGTGGACCTTCTTAGAAACTTAATATGGACCTCTCTTGGTACATCATTTATTCTAGCATATGCTGACTTAATTCTATAAATCAGGTCCATATCCCACCAGAGGTGTTTCTTATTTCTCTTAGTGTAATCTGCTAAAATTGTACTCATCAAATCTTTAAGATCTTCCCCTTCTATCTCTGGTACGTTCTGGAACCTGAGAAAAAAAGACATTTTTTCAAACTCTATTTTAGTCATATAACCTCCCATTTCTGTACTTTCTTTCCTAATTTCCTTTATCTCTTCCTTCATCTCAGCTGTTCCTCCCTCTAATGCCTCAATTTTTTGTTTATTATCCGTTGTACTTCTTTGTGCTTCCAACGGTTCTATTTTTAGGCTTATCAAGTCTTTACGCATTTCCTGTACATTCTTCATTATATCCTGGAGCATCTCATTTGTTGAGAGCTCCTGGGTGCTCTCACCAGTCACTTCTTTTTGCTGTACATTGCTGTAATCTTTGGTTGTTGCAGACTTGGGCTGGAGCGGGTTGAAGATGGAGCAGAAAAAGACTTTCCAGTGGTGGTTTTTTAGAAGCCATTGTTGTAATTGTAAGTTCTTGTAAAAGAAATGGCGTTGGAAGAGCAGGCAGCCGGTGAAGTCCAAGATATCAGAAACAGCTCTGGTAAAAGTTCACTCCGGGTGTTATAAGAAACTAAGGAGAAATAACTATATTGTCAAAGTCCAAGTGGCCACATATTGGGAGAGATAATAAAGGTGAGATTAAGTTGAGGATTTGATGCCTTACGATCTTAAGCACTGAAGGAATAGTTCGCAAACAAAGAGAAAGTTTTCTGGCAGAGAACAAAGAGGAGCCATTTTCCCCGCCTCCTCACAGGAAGGAAAGTAAAAGTCTCATTTCTTGTTGCAAAAAGGCTCTAATATTATGTTACAAACTGCAATCTTGTAGATACAATTTTTTTTATCAGCAGTTATTTCAGATGGTAGATTAATCCTCTTTTCCTCCCCATTTCTGGGGGGAATTTTACGATCGCCGCCTTGTTGCGAGGGGGGGTTAAAATGAGTAAACTCCCCCTCCATTCTCCGTTTAATATTGATTGAATGTAAAAAACTCACAGTCCACATTTGCCGCTCTAGTTAAAACCAGGAGACTCGGTGAAATCCTCCGTCCCCGGCACTCCAGCCAGTCTTCTAATTATCCATTGATTCCGGTGTCTGTCGGCGAGAGGGCTGTCCCCCCCTTCTGTTTCCCGGCTCCTGGGGCGAGGCTGGAAAGATTCCCCACCGACCGCCCCACTGATTCAGGGGAATCCCCTGCCATATGGGCGGCTTGCTGGAGACCCCCCGAAACCCCCTGTGCCTCCAGGGGGGCACCAGGAAAGCAAGTGGCGGACATGTCCAAAATACGTCCGTTGCCTCTGGAAACCGGAAGTCCTCTCCCCTCCTCAACTTCCATCTTAATACAAGAATAGTAGAATTAATCCCTCACTAATTTGAGGGTCTTCTCTGGTCCCAAATTCCATGTTCATTATGTAGCACAATCAGTACTGCTTCCCTATGTTTTCTGGAAGGAACAGTTGCCATTTTTTCTCGGATCCATTCATAGGGTCTTCCAATAAACCACACTTCCTTGGAGCTGTAACTGGTCCCACTCTATGCAATAACTGAGCTCCTCTCAGGGAGTTGATCAGCAGGGGCTCTCACTGACCACTTCCCAGGGCCCTCACAGCCAGGCTACAAAGACAATCTTCTGCCTGATCCCTTTTCAGATCTTTCTTGGTGAAAACAGGCATACCCTCCTTTCTACTTGCATGGGGTTGCAGTACAGCTTAGGAACACTCACAGTAGTGACTCCTACTGCTTCTGCCCCTGATGTTTTTCAAACTCAGTGTTTGATGCCTTGGTACAAGACTTAAACACCATAAGGGGTCAATCAGATCCACTCTCCAACAGGTACATTGGGTCTCCTTGACAGGGTGTCTCTGTTCCCCACATCCAGTTGGTACCTCAGACTGAACCTAAACCCAGGGAGGGAAGCTAGCCACCAATACCCTGTGGTGTTCAGTTTGGCCATTGTGAGTGGGTACATGATTGTCCATCTTGTTATTCACCTTAACCTCAAACTCTACTCCATACAGTTTATCCACCACTGCCCACTTAAATACCAGAAATTCTAGTTTTGGGGGGAAGAACTATCCATTCTTCTGAAATGAGGCCCCTGATGGCATCAGCCTCAAATGTCCCTCATGTCCCTGATACAGTATTCCCCCAAGACAATCCCAGCTAGCATCAACATGGAGTTCATATGGCCAATTTGGGTCTGCGTAGGCCAAGATGGGAGCATTTGTGAGGCTCCTCTTTGGAAGGTCAAAGACCTGCTCACACTATTCTGTCCACTCTGACTGAATTGACTCCCAGGATTTCCTAGGTCCCTTATTCTAATGGAACTGAACTGCCAGATGCATTATCCACCTCCTCATTCTTCAACAGATCATTGAGGGCCCGATGCTCTCAACCTTGCCCTCTTGGCCGTGTGTTGTGCTCCTTCCAAATCTTTAGGGGTGTCCCCCTTCGAACTGCTGTTCGGCCGGGTGCCCAACCTTGTGGCACCACAGGCTGGGGCCTCTGTCCAGTTGGGTGACTCGGTCAGGCTTAAGCAATTACAAGCCCTTAATGCCATAGTCCACTCGTTGCAGAAATACGTGCTTTCTGCCCGTCCCCATTTGATTGACACCCCCGCTCACTCCTTTACCCCGGGACAGGAGGTTTGGGTTAAGGATTGGAAACGGGAGGTGTTGGGCCCTAAGTGGCGGGGACCGTTTACTGTTGTTTTGAGCTCTCCTCTTGCTGTTAAGGTCACTGAGTGTAAGCCTTGGATTCACTGGTCGCGGGTTAAGTTGGCAGCACCATCCAGGTGGGCAGTGGCTACTGATCCCGCCGCACCGCTAAAGCTTACGTTGCGCAGGACCCCCAGGGTTGGCTCCCCTTCTGGTGACACACCGGAAGCTGTCCCTCTACGAACGGGAGCTGAAGACCCCCTCCCTGCAGGTGGCACTCCGGAAGCTGCCACCCATCGCACGGACTCCCCTGGACCTCTTCCCTGGTGCCTGCGCTCCTCCCGCCCCCCAAATGCCTGCCCAGGACGCTTCTCAATGCCTTAGACAAACTGCTTGTATTAGAAAAGGCCTTATGCCTACTATCTGGCTGGTTGTTGTTTTGCTTCTTATCTCTATTGTTATTAACTTTTTGTACCTGCTCCGTACCCGCCCCTCTCGTTCCCCTGATACTCCTGGAACCGACCTTGACGACTCTTGGTCTGCCCTTCCCTTCTCCCCTTCTCCGGATGTGGACAAAGGGGGGAATGTGGAGCGGGAAGGGGGGCCTGGACGGCAGGGAGCTGATCAGGGACCTGACCCCATGATGGAGTTGAAGGTCACTGGGGATGGGCCCTTTCCCGCATGCGATAAATGTCTGGTGAACCTGCCCACGGGCCAACACTTTGTTTTCAGGCAAGCCAGGTTCATGGAATGCAAAATGGAGCAGGGGCTGCCCCCGTGCGAGTATGTGGGTAAAAAGTATTGGCAATGCAGGGTGGACGCCAATTCTACGCGATGGACCCCTCATGCAGGCTACAATTCCACGATCATGTGCCATGTCCTACGGTCCTTGGAAGGGGAAAACAACCAACCCCAGCTGTCCCGCCGCAAGCGGGACAACGCCCTTGAAATCTGGCATGCCCCGCATGAGGCCTCGGTGTCCCTGGACACGTTAGTAAACATGCAGTGCCAGGTTCTGGGGTCCCTGGGGACCAATTGGTCTGTGCAATGGTATAAGGGTAACAGACCCTACCGTAGTCCCAATATCACAACAATGGGAGGGAATCATTGGTACTACAGAGGCAAGCAGCTGGTGCGGACGGATGTATGGCTATGGGTTGGCAGTGTGGGAGATGCAGGAAATTACACTTGTGAGGTGCAGGCAACGACTGGAATAGGGATCAAGGGAACCTGTGTAATCCAGGTGTACCCAGATATCAACACCATACTGGGAACCAATTGGTCAGCACAATGATACAAGGATTATGACCCTTATGGCCCCGAGCCTACCGCTCAGCCTATCACCATTCAAACACAGCCGACCACCACTCAAATGCGGCCCAACGCCACACTCAACCCCACACCTGCCACACCCTCCACCGCCCCTAACATGGCACTCGCCACTGCACCCAACCTTACACTCGCTACCATACAGCCCATTACGGGGCAGGACATCACTCTCACTACCACCGACACCAGCAGAGGGGTCAGGACCTTCCCCACTACTCTCGCCCTACACCCGGAATCCACTACCACCACCCAAACACAGTCCAATACCACGCCGCACCCTAACACCTCTTCCATTCACTCCCCACCACAGAAGACCACCAGACACCTTGAGGCTACCATCCACACGAACACCATCACTCGGTCCCCAGGCCGGGATACCGTCACTCACACCACGGTGTTAGTCACCACCAATAGGCACCAAAACCCTACAACACCCACCACAAAACCCGACACCCTTAGCCAACGCTCCATTCTAGTAGCCTCAACTCCCATCACAAATGGGAACCAGCCCTTGTGGGTCCGCCTGGGACGTCCCACAAGGGAAGTTGACGAACTGGAGCAATGCAATTGCCCAGGGCCTAAGGGCTCTGTTAAGTTTAAAATGGGATGCCCCCCTACCTGTACCCAATTTGATCTCACCAACTGCACCTTTGGAAAACAAACTCCTACTATTCTTAGTAGATGTAATGGTACAAAGGGGATCCTCTGTTACATGCCAACCACGCAGTCCCTGGCTGTGTGCGAACCCTGCTACAGCAAGGCGCAAGTAGGTCAGCGGATTATCACGTCCCTTATCTATCACACACAGCTGCCAGAGGGCTGCACCCCTCAGAATCAGGTATGCACTGTCAATGGCACCACCTACCACTACTGCTTTAGACACACCACGCTAGAGTGTTACCGGCCTGAGACTCCTATACATTTAAATGTCTCAGCTTGGGCCGGTCCACCCCACGCAACCTGCCTCCTGGCCTCCATCGTTGCTTCCCAGGAGAGCACAGAACCCATTACGCTGCATATAGATTTCTGCTCTGCTATGGATCACTACCCGGTGGTAACCTGTGGGTCTCAGTACTGGAGAAATTATTACAAGGACTGCCCTAAGTACATTTGCAAATCAACATCTCGCACTGACCCTTGCTCCTCCTGGGCTGAGGTCTGTGACTCAACAAGGCCCGCCTCAGGGGGGGGTATGTTGACCCACATGAGTATGGCATGAGTCGCGGTCCCCCAAAATCTTCCTGGCTGGGGTGCTCCACGATTAGTTTGCTAAGCGCTTTACGGATAGTAACAAGGTTGGCCTCCAGATAGAGAAAACTCACCCCCCTTCCAAAATTTATGGAATTGGCATCGAAGGTAAGGGATCAGATCCTCTTACCTCTATTACGATCACGGTTCAGAGGGTCAAGGCGCATCGTGAGGTTCGCCCCTTTGGGTGGTCTGTGTATGATAACCTTGCCAAGTTAGAGGAACCACTCCCCTTGAACTCTGTAGCCACCAATTTGTTTGTACAGATGGCGGAGGAGGTAGCTAAAGCCTTGACTATTAATAATTGTTTTGTATGTGGAGGCACGAACATGGGGGAACAATGGCCTTGGGAGGCTAGGGAAGCATCCCCAGATGAGTATAATGCCATGGTGGAGGCTGGGAACGTCACCAGCCGAACCCACTTTACTGGGGCCGTTTGGACTCTCACTACTAATCTGGTGGGCAAGAACTGTTTTGCCAAAAAGGGTACCTTTCCAGTGGGGGACCTGATCTGTTTAGGCCTTTGGAATGCTTCCTATGCTGCATGGTCCTCCCCATCTCAATGGCCAGAACCCGAGAAGTTTGATACCTCCCTATTACCATTTTTTAAGAAAGCCGCAGGCCCATGGTCTGCTCCCGCCAATATGTATTGGATCTGCGGGAAGATGGCCTATGAGTCCTTGCCCTCTACGTGGTCAGGCTCCTGCGTTTTAGGGTGGATCAAACCCTCCTTTTTCCTACTGCCCATCCAGACTCGCCAGGTGTTAGGTGTACCTGTGTATGATCATATTGGCCCAAGTAGGCGTAAGCGGGATGAGGGTACGGTGTTCTCGCACTTCCCCTGTAAAGACGTAGCGGAGTACCAAAAAGCCAAAGAATGGGACTCCGAGCGCATCGTCTGTACCTATGGCCAGGCCACTTGGGCCGAGGATGGGTCATACGGATACCGCACCCCTATCTACATGCTTAATCGCATTATCCGCTTGCAGGCTGTCTTGGAGCTAGCTGGTCAGCGCTTGGAGAAAGCACTCAATATTCTGTCACAGGCCACCGACAAGTTACGAACTGCGGTCTATCAAAATAGGCTGGCTTTGGACTACCTTCTTGCTAAAGAAGGTGGGGTGTGTGGCAAATTTAATCTCTCCAATTGCTGTTTGCAAATAGATGAAACGGGCACAGTGATCAAACAACTCACCACAGAACTGAGGCAGCTTACTCACTTTGAGCCCCAGACCTGGAATGGATTTGACTTCTCTGCTCTGACCTCTTGGATTCCCTCATTCCCCGGCATGACTGGCCTGTTCACCCTCCTGGGTTTTATTGCTTTGGGATGTGTTGTTCTACCTTGTATCCTTCCTTTACTCATGAGGGTTATCAATCGCACCCTGTCCTCAGTGGTGGAAAAACGGGCCAACGATAAAGCCATGGCCCTGGTGGAATATACTCTGTTAGCCCAGGAAGACCACCTTTATGTAGAACTCCAACAAAGGGAGGGGCCGGAGGCCTCCCCTTATGTGGAATGTGTAAGTTTGCAGTAATTGGAATTTTGCTAACTTCCAAAGGGGGGAATGTGGCAGAGGGGGGGCAGGGGACCCCAATTCTTCTCTAATACTTAATCCATGGTCAGCTTTGACCGCCCAGAAAAGCTTTACTTACAGACCCCTGATCATATTGTGCAATGAAGTTCCCTGTTCTCAAACTGTGCTAGCTATTTACAAATATTGCTGAAACATTGCTTCAAGAGATGGAAAGAGGAAGTGAGAGTAGAAGGAGGGGGTGTAAGATAGAAACCGAATATGGGCACAGCTATTGGCAGGTATTATTTTTAACATTAGCTTCTGTATCTGTAGTTTTTCTAACTGTACTTCTGCTTTTATCATGCGTGTCTCTGTATTAATGACGATGTATAATGAAAGGTATAAAACCATCTGCCCGGGCGTTGCCCAGGCAGTTCAGATTGCGTTGCTTTGATTGCCGACTGAACTCTTGACGCGCGTCAATAAAACTCCTCAAACCTGTTGTCCTTGCGTGGTCTGGTTTCTTCCATTGAACCAGTTTGTGGTAAGCCTGGTTTTTGCCGCTACACTATCTTTGTGAACCCCTTAACAAATTTTCAATAGTTTGTGCAGAACCCTAGAAATAATTGCAGTTCAGCCACATTTTGGGGTCTGGGCCAGGAAGTAATGGTCTCAAGCTTACTAGGGTCAGCTGATATCTCTTCTGTGGAGACAACATGATTGAGGTATGTGACAGAGGGTTGGTAAAATTGGCATTTCTCTAGGGACAGCCTCAACTGTTCTTCATGGAGTCTTGTTAGAATCTCCAGGCATTCCTCATGTTTTTCAAGAGTCTCACCAAAAACAATAATATCATCTAGGTACACTAACACCTCTATAAAAATTCATGCTTAAACTGAATTAAACATAATTGTACAAGAGATAGAAATAGAAACAAATCTATGGGCTGACCATAATCCAATAAAAATCAGTTGGAAGGGACAAAAGAGAAAAATAAGATGGACTTTGAATCAAAAAGAAAAAGAATTTATACAGATGATTGAAAAGGAAATGGGATTTTTTAAAAAGAGAACAGGAAAGGGGATATCTCATTACAAAATGTTTGGGATACAGCAAAAGCATATATTAGGGGATTATAACCTATATAGCAAGGAAAAACAAGAGAAAGAAACAGTACCAAAAGACACTAGAAGAAAAGTACAAAAGAATTTAACTAGAGCTGCAAAAAGAATCACAAAAGGTGAATTTAAAAAGCCAAATGGAATTAATTAAACATAAGATAAATATAATGGAAAAGGAAGAATTGGCACAACAAATTAAAAGAGCAAAACAAAACTTTTTTGAAAATGCCAATAAACCAGGAAGATGGAACACCTTCCTTACCATCTGAGGCTGCAACGGCTGGGCCTCTTCACTCTAGAACGACGGCGCCTGAGAGGTGACCTGATTGAAGTCTATAAAATCATGCACGGTGTGGACAAAGTAGAAAAGGAAAAACTGTTTTCCCTATCACACAACACTAGAACTAGGGGGCACTCCATGAAACTTTTGATAGCTAGACCTCAAACAAATAAGAGGAAGTACTTTTTCACCCTGAGGATCACTGATCTATGGAACTCCCTGCCAGAAGAAGTGGTGACAGCTGTCAGCCTCAACACCTTTAAGAAAGGATTAGACGAGTTCATGGAGAACAAGGGTATCAATGGCTATCATTATGGATGCCTAAGGACATCCATCTCCATTCCGGGATGGAGAGATTGGCAGGATATTTCTCAATGCTATTTGCAGGGAATCATAAGCAGGTGAAGACATCTGCTTGGGAATACCCTGAAGCAAATGGTGAGCCACTGTTTGAGACAGAATGCTGGACTGGATGGGCTGTGGCCTGTTCCAGCAAGGCTGTTCTTATGGTCTTATGGATAGTCTATAAACTGAAGAAGGAGAAAAAGAAATTGGTAAGCAAACTTCAGGATGAGGAAGGGACATTGTGTGAAATGGAAAAAAAGATAATTCAGGAGCTTTACAAGAAGTTATGCACCCAGAGACTTCAGTTAGTCCAGAATGCAGCCGCGCGGGCAATTATGGGTGTTTCTAGATTCACCCACGTAACACCGCTCTTGCGCGAGCTGCACTGGCTGCCTGTCGTCCTCCAGGTGCGCTTCAAGGTGCTAGTGGTCATCTTCAAAGCGCTCCATGGCTCGGGACCTAGCTACCTGCGGGATCGGATCCTGCCCCATACATCCTCACGGCCGATTCGCTCCCACAGAGAGGGACTTCTCCGGGTGCCGTCCACTAGACTTTGTCAGCGGGCGACGCCCAGGGGAAGGGCCTTCTCTGTGGCGGGCCCAGCCCTCTGGAACGACCTTCCCCCCGATATTAGAACTACCACGGACCTCCGCTCCTTCCGTCTGAAACTAAAAACACATCTTTTTCGCTTGGCCGGCCTAGGATAGTCTCTTCTGATTGTTTAGGGATTTTTAGTAAATATTTGGGAATTTTAGCGCAGTGTTTTCTGTTTAATATGCCTTTTAGTTAGTATTTATGTATGTTTATTGTTTTAAATTTTGTATTTTTTCTAACTGTTTTTAATTCCCTGTGCCCCGCCTCGAGTCCCTTCGGGGAGAGATAGCGGGTTATAAATAAAAATTATTATTATTATTATTATTATTATTATTATTATTATTATTATTATTATTATTATTATTATTATTATTATTATTATTATTATTATTATTATATGACTATGAAAAAGTTTCAGAAGAAAAAATAATACAATACTTGGAAAAAGCTAATTTACCAAAAGTGTCTGAAATGGTGAAAAATATGCTAAATGAAAGAATAACAATGGTAGAGCTAGTAAAGGCATTAAAAGACAAAATAATAATAAAACACCAGGTCCAGACAGTTTACCAGGAGAAATCTACAAAACCCTTTTGATTTTGCCATTTGTTTTTTGTGGGTCTCTCTACAATTCCAGTTCAAGTCTTTTATATTCTAATTCCTTTCATCTTTTCTTCTTCTCCTTACTCTTCCTTCCTATATAGAAGATTGCTAACCCCCTGAAATATGCTTTAGCAGTATCTTATATATTTTGCAGGCATGTTTCTCCATTTTTATTCTTTTTAAAGAAGAACTCCATTTCCTTCTCCATTTCCTGATTAAACTCTTTATCCTCCAATACTGCTTTAATGTCCATCTTGGTTTTCTTGTTTGTCATTGTCAGGTAGTTAGGTAGATAAAGGGATAGAAAGAGAGAGAAATAGATAAGAGAAATACAGTAGGTAGGTAGGGAGAGAGTGTGTGTGTGGAAGGCAGGTAAAAGGATACATACATACATACATACATACATACATACATACATACATACATACATATATATATATATATATATATATATATATGCTTTCGTACATTTTCACGGGTGTAGGTATGCTGGCATTGCTTGCTTCGGGTATTTTCCCGTGTATAAGGCATGGAAATGTTATTGCAACGTTTCTACAAGATCTCACTTGTCATCATCAGGCTTTGGTCTGTGACTGTGACTGCGAAGGCATGGCCCTTTTTTAAATCTTGGGGGGGGTGTGGAGTGCTGACTATTGTTGTGAGTGTGTTGATTGGCTATGCAGCTGCATCATGACTGGTAGATTGATGCTGATTGGTCTCATTTGTATGTTTCTCCTTATTTTGAATTTCAACGGCTTGGGTGGAGGGTGGGGCTTGTCTGCTGGTCAGTGCTGGTTTCCAGATGTCTGGTAGGCGGGAGGTGTCATCACGTTTGTTCATACTGTTAGATTGCTTCTCTATTTCAATGGCTTCTCTGATTATTCTCCTGTTCAGTTGTTCAGCCTTGGAGATCATTTTAGTTCCTTGAAAGTCAATGTCATGTCCTGTAGTTTTGAAATGCTGATAAAGAGATGAGGTATTAAGTTGATTTTTAATGCATTTTTATGCTCTGCGATATGTGCACTTATCCTTCTGTTGGTTTGTCCTATATAAGTGGCAGGACAGATTTTACATGGAATTTTGTAGACCCCTTGGCTTTCTAGCTGGATCTTGTCTTTGGGGTTCCTTGGGATATTGGTTATTTTTTGGTCGGTGTTGAAGGCTGTCTTTATTGTTGTGCTTGTGGAGAATTTTGCTGATTTTGTCTGTGGTGCCTTTAATATATGGGATGAGGGCAATGCCATTTTCCTGTTCTTTGTCTTGGTTCTTGGGGGGTGTCTCTTTTTGGATTAGTTTGGTGATTGTTTTTCTTCTGAATCTGTTGGATATATATATATATATATATTTAAGATATTTTTATTTTATTTTCGATTTTCAAAGTAAATAACAACATGTATACTGTTACATAGCCAACATCATATTATATTATTAAATGTTTACATCATTCCATTTTACCATCATTTCATTTTACCATCAACTCCCAGAAAACTCCCAGAGGGCTCTTCTGCTCTCCATACACCATATTTGTGCCTTATACATCATTTTCTTTCCCCTCTCTCCTCCTCCTCCCTACCTCCTTTCTTCCCTCTGACGCCCTCCCCTTCTCTACTTCCCCTTCCTCTCTCCTTCTCCTCTCTCCCCTTTCCACTCCTCCTTTCTCTCCTCCTCTTCCCCTTCTTTGCCCTCTCTCCTTTCTCTCTCTTCTTCCCTTACCTCTCTCCTCTACTCCACACTCTTCATCTCATTTACTTGGTGTATTTCGGCCTCTGAGCCAGCTATTTTGTGTTGATGATATTTATAATTTCAGATTCAAGGTTTATCGCTTAATTTTCATATCGATTATTACAATTCTTACATATCAATCCCGAATCTTGCTAGTTGTTTTAATACCCTTTTAAGTGAAGCCTAATTGTATTATGACGTTCTATTTATAAAACCAAACAAAAAAGAACCAAAAACAGTATAGATAAATTTAAATAAATTTAAATATAAGAAGACCTAATCGGGTATCCATAAATTCTGTGCCTTCCAAGAGTGGTTATTATTCATGGGTAATCTCATTTTATTAATTTTAAATCTAACAATTTATCCTGTGATTCAATATCAATATCCACAAGTCTTATCAAGTATTCTAGCCTCAATCTATTTTTTCTTTAATAATATCTTTAAATCCTATTTACTATTAATATCCCTTATTTAATCCCCTCATATCTCTATAGATTCCATATAATTATCTAAAATTTTATGTAACTGTTAATTGATTGATCATTTACCAAGAGTAATAGTATTCTATAACCATCTTAATCACATAATTCCCCATCTATAGATAAGCAAATATATATCATTCACTAACGCATAGTCTTTCTATAACCATCTAAATAGCATAGTTCCCCATCGATAGATAAACAAATATATATCATTAACAAAAACATTTACCAAGAGTATTCTATAACCATCTTAGTAGCAAAATTCCCCATCTATAGATAAGCAGATATATATCATTCATTAACACATCATCTTTCTATAACCATCTAAGTAACCCAATTCCCCAGCTATAGATAAACTAATATATATCATTATCAAACATAATCTTATTATAAGCATCTATAGTTATTGCTAACAATCAATTAATTAATAATCCTTGATAGTAATTTAAACCCAGCCTAATTATTACTCATCAAGGGATAAAAGTTCCTCTTTTCAGCCGTTGTCTCTCCAAGGATGAATTAAATTTGCTTCTTTTAAAGTCCACATTCTCCATCGGCTTTTTTTCCTCTTCCCAAGTTCTTTATAAACTTCCATTGGCACATTGTGATCCTGTATAGCTGTACAATCATAGTGCTGACCAATTCTTTTCCTCAAATTTGATTTATTTTCAAATATCAAGTCTATCTCTGATGTGATTTCCTCTGTCTTCTGTTCTCTTTGTCCTTCCTTTTGCCAGTCAGGTTGAAATTCAAATTTCTGATGGGGTCTTGATCTTATCTCCTCTCCTGGATCTTCTCCTTCGTCTTCAGTTAAATCCAGTCCACAAATAGCCTCGTTTCCCTTTTCTTCTTTAATTTCTCTAATCTGTTTAATTTCTTCACTTGGTGTAATGTCGAGTATTACATTAAATTTTTTCAATTCCCTCAAGATTTCAGCCAAAAGCTCCTGATTTTCTGCAGTGTATATATCTATGTGCATAGACATTTTGGCGAATCCGCAAACTAGGAAAAAGTAGCTCCAATTACAGTTAGCTTATCTCTGTTAGTTTGTTTCTAAACAATATTTCCAGTAAATCTGTTCATATATGTCCGCCCACTGTTTTTCCAAGAGCGATACGATGTAAGAAATAGTTTAAATAGTTTCAAAGTGTTTCAGTCCTTTTTGTTGGAAGGAAAACAGAGACAAAAAAAAAGATAAGATATGGTCCTTATTTAAGTTTTAAAATGCACAATAGAGTGTCCAAATAATTATAGGATTATGGAAGTGCTCCAAGTTTTAAAGTTTTGAGTGGAAGACAGAAAAAAAAGTATTGGAAAAGTCAGTCAAATCCAGTCCTTTTCAGCGCAAACGTAAGTAACTATTTCTTTGTTATCAGTTCAGTCGGCCATTTCAAAACATTCTGTGAACCGGAGGAATCTCACACTTCAATTTAAGTTCGCAGCTTATCTTTAAATTCAAAGTTTTGGTTAAAAAAAAAGGTTTCTTAGCAGAGTGTTTCAGAGACAAAACAAAGTACCTTCCCGGTATTTTCCAGCAGAAAGGGTTCTCATTTCAAAGATTCTCCTTTGCCTTTGGTCCACCCTCCAGAAAGGGGGGGGGATGCGATTCGTCTCCCTTCAGAGATTTTGCTTCGTGTTGGGCAGGGATCTTGCGTGGTCCCTGCACCCAGCGAAGATTTATCTCCTAATCACCACCTCTCCGGGGTGACTTAGATTCCTTATGGATCACGGGGGAGGCGAATTCCAGCCGGGTCCCTGCAGTTTAGGGAGCCCAGTTGTGTCGGTTTGGGAGGCTCCGCCTTCTTTTTCTGAATCCGTTGGATATTAATGTATTTGTGAGGAAGTGTAATTCGGTTTTCAGGTGGTCTTTGTCAGCTAGGCATTTGGTTCTGTGTATGAGGGTTTTGGCTACAGAGTTTATCTGTGCAGGGTGGTGATGGGATTGTGCATTTAGGTAGCGGTTGGTGTGTGTTTTTTTCTGGTAGATGGTGTGTCCCAGGGAGCCATTAGGTTTTTTGTAGATTAGAACATATAGAAAAGGAAGTTGGTTGTTAGCTTCTATTTCCATGGTGAATTGTATTTTGGGGTATAGGGAGTTGTGGTGGTGTGAGGAAGTTGTCCAGTTTTTCTTTCCCATGAGGCCAAATTACGAAAGTGTCATCTACATATCTGAGCCAGAGTTTGTGTTTGTGTTCAGATTTGTCTATGGTGTTGGTTTCAAAATGTTCCATGTATAAGTTTGCGATGACCGGTGAGAGGGGTGATCCCATGGGTGCTTCTTCTATCTGTTTGTATCTTTGTCCATTATGGATGAAGTATGTGTTGGTTAGACAGTGGTTGGTCAGATCCAGGATGTCCTTGGGGAGGTTGTATTTGTTCTGGATGGCTGTCAAGGCTTCTTTTATAGGCACTTGGGTGAAGAGGGATATGACTTCAACACCGACCAAAAAATAACCAATATCCTAAGGAACCCCAAAGACAAGATCCAGCTAGAAAGCCAAGGGGTCTACAAAATTCCATGTAAAATCTGCCCTGCCACTTATATAGGACAAACCAACAGAAGGATAAGTGCACATATTGCAGAGCATAAAAATGCATTAAAAATCAACTTAATACCTCATCTCTTTATCAGCATTTCAAAACTACAGGACATGACATTGACTTTCAAGGAACTAAAATGATCTCCAAGGCTGAACAACTGAACAGGAGAATAATCAGAGAAGCCATTGAAATAGAGAAGCAATCTAACAGTATGAACAAGCGTGATGACACCTCCCGCCTACCAGACATCTGGAAACCAGCACTGACCAGCAGACGAGCCCCACCCTCCACCCAAGCCGTTGAAATTCAAAATAAGGAGAAACTTACAAATGAGTCATGATTTTATTTTATTTCTTGTTTTTTCAAATTTATACCCCGCCCTTCTCCTTGTAAGGACCCAGGGCGGCGCACAGGCAATATTAAAAACCATACAAAATTACAAAATACATTATTAAAAAACTATTAAATTAAATCCCGTGCTAAAAAACCCTTTTAAAACCCTGAGAATTAAAATTTTATACAGCTAAAAGTCAGAAACAGGGGGTTATGCTAGGCCGGCTTGTTGGAATAAATACATCTTGAGATGCTGGCGGAAGAGGTGGAGGTCTGAGGTGGTGCAGAGGTCGGGGGATAGGTCATTCCAGAGGGCTGGGCCCGCCACAGAGAAGGCCCTTCCCCTGGGTGTCGCCAACCAGCATTGCCCGGCCGACGGTACCCTGAGAAGACCCTCTCTGTGGGAGCGGATCAGACGAAGGGATGTATGGGGTAGGAGGCGGTCTCGTATATAGCTAGGCCCCGAGCCATGGAGCGATTTAAAGATGGTCGTCAACACCTTGAAGCGCACCCGAAAGGCCACAGGTAGCCAGTGCAGCTTGTGCAGGAGAGGTGTTATGTGGGCTTGCCTTGAGGCACCCATAATCACCCGCACGGACTAACGGTAGCCTTCAAGTGCACCTCAAAGGGAGCCCCATGTAGAGAACGTTACAGTAGTCCAGCCGGGATGTCACGAGTGCTTGAGTGACTGTGCGAAGGGCCACCCGGTCCAGTAAGGGGGGCAACTGCCATATCAGGCGTACCTGATAAAATGCCCTCCTGGCCATGGCCATCACATGGTCCTCCATGGAAAGCCGCGAATCCAGGAGGACACCCAAGTTGCGTGCCCTCTCCACGGGGGCCAGTTGTTCACCCCCAATGGCCAGTGTTGGACTTACCTGGCTGCACCGGGGTGCCGGAAACCACAGCCACTCGGTCTTGGACGGGTTGAGCTTGAGTTTGTTACTACCCATCCAAACCCGTAAGGCCTCCAAACACCGGGACAGCACCTCGACGGCATCATAGGGATGGTTTGGGGTGGATATGTACAACTGAGTGTTGTCAGCATACAGATGGTATTCCACCCCAAAACCATGGATGATCTCGCCCAGCGGCTTCATATAGGTGTTGAACAGAAGTGGTGAGAGGACCGACCCCTGAGGAACCCCACATGTGAGGGGCCTCAGGGCCGACCTCTGCCTTCCTGCCAACACCCATTGCGACTGACCAGAGAGGGAGGACGAGAACCACCGCAGTATGGTGCCTCTCAGCCCCAACCCCCCCAATCAGTGCAATAAGATACCATAGTCGATGGTATCAAAAGGTAGGTAGGTAGGTAGATGGATAGATAGAGAGAAATAGAGAAATACAATAGATAGGTAGGTAGAGACACAGAGAGTAGGTTGATGTTTCCAGGTTTAGGCATGTCCTGGAGAAGGAAATCGCTGACAAACCTTAAGACTTTGTTTCTCCTGGCACAGAAACAGTTAAAGAGCCTTCCAAAAGAGCTTTCCGAAACTGTTTTTGCACTCTTCAAACCTCCCCAAAACTGCTAGTTTCTCCGCGAACACGGGGCCATTTTTCTTCAAATAAAAAGCATGACTAGCCTTGGGGGGGGGCTTGCAAAGTGCTCCTGGGGGTGGGGGGTCAAAAATGAGCAAAAAACAGGCCATTTATCATGAAAATGAGCCATTTTTGTGTCAAATAAATTGCATGCATAGCCCTATCGAGGCTTATAGAGTGCTGCTGGGGGTTGGGGGGCAAAAAACGGCCCATTTTAGGCTAATTTCTGCCCTCCCCAGCCCCCAGGAGCTCTCTGGAAGCCTCCATAAGGCTAGGCACAGTCAGTTTGTTGAAGGGGGTGGGGTTTCAGGAGGCAAAGAAATTGCTGTATTCGATGTATAAGACGCACCCAGATTTTCAGCCTCTTTTTAGAGAAAAAAGGTGCGTCTTATGCTCTGAAAAATATGGTATTTCTTGTGTATTTCTTGCAGTTCTGATGACATCTATGTCATGTCAAATCTCAACCATGATTTATGCATATTTGAATAGAAAGTATTTTTTTTTTTGCTCTGGTTTTAATTCCCTCCAAGCTTCTTTAATTTCTAATACATCTTTCATTTTAAAAAAGATCTTTGGTAAAGTTCTCCTAGCTTTTTTATTTGTTTTGCTACTTTTAGAGTCTAATTTTGCAAGCAACAATTGCATTAAAGTCTCCCATGACACAAATGTTATCATATTCTTGGTTAGTATTTGGTGCATATATTACTGTTAATAATGTCCATTTATAATTCATCATTCTCCCCTCTTCATCTTTGTAAATTTGCCTTGATTTTATCAATTCTTTGATGAAGAAGGCCACCAGGGGTGGGTTTCAAAATTTTTGGAACATATTCTGTGGCCTGCTTTGTGGGAGTGGCTTGCCGGCCATGTGACCGGGTGGGAGTGGCTTGCCAGCCATGTGACCGGGTGGGAGTGGCTTGCCAGCCATGTGACCGGGTGGGAGTGGCTTGCCGGCCATGTGACCAGGTGGGAATGTTAGCAGCTGCTGGAATTATGTTTGTACAACAGTGGAAAAACAGATATGAAAATGAATAAATACTACAATGTGCAGGAATAAATAAAGTGACAATTAAAATCAAGAAGGCTTTGAATATTTTCTCACGTGGGATTTGTTTTAGCAATTGCTAAGTAAGATTCAGTTGGAATTGGAAAAGCCAAGAAAGACTTACTCCTGAGTAAAGAGAGATACCATGGCCTTGACAGAACTTTAGACTTGCTTTTTCTGCTGCCCTGACAATGCCTTCAACTCTACCCAGCAGCCCACATAATAGCAAGAAAAAGACTTTTGTGTTATTTTTTTTAGTGTTCCCAAATTGCATTTGTAAAGGGGAATGGATGCCTTTTAATTCTGAACTAAGTCCTCCGGACCTTCAATGCAAACACTTCAACTCTTCTGATTTTTGAAACTCCAATTCCCTTTCCACCAAACTCTTTGCTAAGATCTGACACCCGAACCAAATGCTTTGTCATTCTTGCCTCGGTGGCTGAAAGCAGAGCTGAGAACTGCTTATTTGGGGGATGGAGGTGAATTTAACCCTTTGCACCCCCTCCCTCCCCAAAAAGCTTGAATGATATATAGAAGTACAACTTAGCAGAGACTTTCAACTTGAGATCCTAGAGTTATTTCCTCTTGAGGATGCTTCCTTCCACTGCTGTGGAACTTACGAATAAGGGCCAGAAGTCAGAGACGGGCCCCCACAATCATCTGGCCATCATCTCCCCCCACCCTCTTCACCCTTTTCCAGGATTATATTTTAAAAGCACTCAGGCTAACAGTGCAAGAAATGAAGAGAAGGCGATTACTTTTGCAACGCGCCCACACGCCTCCCTGCCTCACCCCCCCCCCGCAATAGGTCGCCCACAATATAAAGACAGGACCAGCAAGGAAGCGCTAAGCTTTTCCATCTCCCTTTAAAATAGAGGCGTGCCAGCCAAATGGCGTTGGCGCTTCTCTTCGAGGGTTTCGCTCAAATGCGCAACCTGCCGAGCCTGAGGTCTTCTCTTTCGAGCCTCAGCCATCTGCCCAACCGCCCAGCTTTCCGGGGAACGGGGTAGGAGGGGATGTTGGAGAGAGAGAACGTAAAAATCACCTTGTTGCAGTAGTAGGGGTCCAAGCAAGGAGAAGGTCCCAGACACGGGGTATCAGGAGCGGCGCCCGGCTGAGGTGGTGCTGGTGGCGGTGGCGAATAAAATCTTACGTCCATTGCCCTAAAACATCAAGCAAACTCCTCGGCTTCCCTCTTTGTGCTTCTACTCAAGCAAAAGCAAAACGTCCCCCCCCTCTTCCAAAGGCTGAGGCTCCCCGAGTTTTAGAAGAAGCAAAAGAAGCACCTTCCCCGCCTCACATCCGTTAATGCTTTGCAAGCAGAAGAAAGAGGGGGAGAAAAACTCTTCCAAAAAGCTCCGTTCTCGTCTGCCGAGGGCTGCGAAAGGGGCAGTCAAAGCCCCGGCTTTTCTCCTAGGGCAGGGCAGGTAACTTCAAATTCTGGTCTCCCCTCCCACGCCACTTGGCAGAGCCCAGGCGGCAGGTCTCTCCGTGCCTGGCTTGGGAGAGTTTGGCGCTTTTTGCGCTCTTTTCCATCTGCCTCTTGGGCTGGCTTTGCTTGCTCCTCTTCTCACGCGCACTCGCCCACCCCTCTCTGCACGCGCACTCGCCCGCGCCTCTCTGCAACTGCTTCTCACCCCTGGCCAGCGAGTTTAGCGATTTTAGCGCTGGCTAGGCAGTGGTGGGGAGGGGCGTGGACGTGCGCGGGGGACCTACTTACTTCCGGGTCCACCGGTCCAAGCGGATCGCTCGGGATCGGTAAATTTGACGAAAGGGCTCGCGGGAGCCCGTGCGAACCCTTAGGAACCCACCCCTGAAGGCCACCTTCTTGCTGTGTCAATGAGGCATACAGTTTCACCATTTGGGGGTTTTCCAATAGTTTATAGTAAACCTTTTTATATGTACTTTCTGGAGACAAATGGCATCTAAATTCCATTTTTTTAAATTTATTGAAGATTTTCCTTTTCACTGCAGAGTTCAATCCATTAACATTGACTGACATTAAAGTAATTGTCCATCTTTTTACTTGTAGATGTCAAGGTTCTGATGAAACAATAAAAAAACAAAACACCAATCCTGGTTTAAATGTTTCTTTATAACACCGCTACTAACTGACCACCAAATTCTTACAAAAATGGAATAATTGTTGGAGCTGCTGCTCCTCCATGCTCCCCTCTGCCTTATAAGCCATTCTCTTGAGCCCCACCCAGCATCCAGTGTCCAATCCCTCCCCCATTTCCACTTCCCCTTCCCCTAAGTCACCCATCACCAGTGTCCTATTAGAATGCATATAGTCAAAGACATCTCAAGCAACCACCTCCCTGCTAGTCTGTTCCTCCATCCATTAAAGATAAGTTTAAATTTGGCAGTTTAACATACCCCCAGGGAACATCCCTGATAATCTTACCTCTGTAAGCCTTGATTACATTAAGTCATGCTTTCTGGCTTGCTGATAATAGCAGCCCTCACCTCGGCTATTTGGCTGAGCTCCAAGGCCAAGCTGAATGGAGAAACAGGCAAGGCTTCAGTGAGCAGTCCAGGGGCTCCAGAAGATTAGCCAGACAATGGTAGGAACCCAGCATACCGATGTGGCAGCCTTGAACATCATAGACAATGAGGCTGATATGCAGCCCTCTCTACCACTGAGATGGTGTCTTGAATAGAAAGACAACTGTGAGTAGGGGTAGATGGCAGGGGTTCTGGCTTCCCCAGATACCTGCAGTGGAATCTTGTAACTAATCGTGGGGCATTAACATCATACCTTGACACCCATGTTGCCTCAACGAAATGGTAGTCTTTCCATAGTATCAGATATTGCAGGTATCCTTCACGCATCTGGGCATTCAAGATTTGTTCTACCTCATAATGGTCATTGACAATTTAACTGGGCTATACACCTAAGGGCCCCTTATGATGCTTGTTTTAACTGATCGTAGAAGGCTATAATTTATTTATTTATTTTATTAAATTTATACCCCGCCCTTCTCCTTGTTAAGACCTAGGGCGGCGCACAGGCATTATTTAAAACCACAAAATACAATATATATCAATTGTATCAATTGTATCAATATATTAAATTAATTAAACCCGTGCTAAAACCCATGTTAAAACCTTGCCAAATTATAATTTATTTTTTAAAAGTCAGAAACGGGGGGCTATCCTAGGCCGGCTTGTTGGAATAAATACGTCTTAAGACGTTGGCGGAAGAGGGGGGTAGGTCGTTCCAGAGGGCTGGGCCCGCCACAGAGAAGGCCCTTCCCCTGGGTGTCGCCAACCGGCATTGCCCCACCGACGGCACCCGGAGAAGACCCTCTCTGTGGGAGCGGATCGGACGAAGGGATGTATGGGGCAGGAGGCGGTCTTGTATATAGCTAGGCCCCGAGCCATGGAGCGATTTAAAGATGGTCGTCAACACCTTGAAGCGCACTCGAAAGACCACAGGCAGCCAGTGCAGCTCACGCAGGAGAGGAAAGACTGGATGGGTCTTAAACTTTGGCAACTTTAATCTACTGTTAGGGGATTAATAATCTGCTTCATGGAGAATGAGCCAGTATATTTAGGGCCTAACTTTTTTTTGCAAGACACATCGAACTTTAGATATTTTGTTGATAGATATACCAGTTGTCCTATATGGAAGGGACCTTGCATTCTATGTTTTTTGTCTGCTTGTTTTTTGTACTCTGCAGCTGATTGCTGTAAGATGTTTTGCACTTTCATCCACACTTGCTGTGTTTGCTCAGCCCACTTTTGGACTCCTATATCCTCTGGTGGTATTCTAGGACACTCAGGTATTGGAACTAATTCTTTACCTGTAACTACCTGAAATGGGGTGAGCTGCTATGGATGGCATTATAAACTACTTCAGCATAAGGAAGGAGATCTGCCCAATCATCCTGCTGATATTGTATGCAGCAATGTAAGGTATCGCTCAATCATAGCATTTGCTCTCTCTGCAGCCCCATTGGTTGCCAGGTGAAATGCAGAACTCAAATCTTGGCTTGAGCCTACTCTGGTCAGAAATTCTCTCCAAAATTGGATGGTAAATTGGACTCCGTGATCTGATATAACCCTTTATAGGATGCCATGCAGGTGATAGATACATTTTATAAAGAGTGTAGCTAACTTTTTAGTGGAAGGGAGACCTGGGCAGTCTATAAAATGGGCCTGTTTTGAAAATAGATTTATAACGGTCCAAATTATGTGATTACCTTTACTTTCTACTAAGCCTATTATGAAGCCCATCGCAATCTGGTCCCATGGTCTTACCAGATGCTTGTAACAGACCTACTGGTTTCCCAGGATAAACTTTCGTAGTTGCACACCCTGTACAACTTTGTACATAGTCCTTTACATCATTTTTTAATCTATGGCCACCAAAACTGACAATTAACAAGATGAAGGGTTTTTACAAACCCAAAGTGACCAGGGGACTGGAGATCATTACACCATTTTAGAACATTTATCTGAGCAGCCAAGGGGACATACAACTCCTGACCCTTCAATATGAATTAGTCTCTGTGACTGGTTCTCCATATAAAATTGATCCATAGGGAGTGGTGACAGGATAGCCTGGGTAATGTCCTCTCATGAGGTAAGTTGTGCTACAGTTGGGACCTTTGGAGCGTCAAGGACTCCTGGGGAATCACTTGGTGGTATGATGGCCTATACTATTTCTTCACAGGCACTGTCATATTGTGGTTTTTCTGGACAGTGCATCTGCCAGAAAATTCTTTTCCGTGAGTATGAACTGGAGGGTGAAATTAAATCTATGAAAATATTATGCCCACCTCACTTACTTTGGTGACAACTGTTGATGAAACTGTAGGGGCTCTAGGTTTTTATGGTTCATCCAGATATTGAACCCCCCCCCCTCTAGGAGATGTTGCCAAGTGGTCAACACCCACTTTACTACAAAGGCTTTCTCCTAAATCTCTCAGTCTTAGACAATTTCTGTGAGGTATAACCACATGGCTGGAGATTCTTTTTTTAAAAATAATTTTTTTATTTTTAAAACAAGCAAAGACAAAACAACACATATAAAATACTTTCCTCAATTTTATCAAGCATGTCATTTGGTTACAAACTTTTGTGCATCACTTTTTGCAATTAGAATTAGAATCACAGGTTATCCATCAAACATAACTAAATACATCACTATTATTGAGCATTGTGTGCTCAAATTACCATTAATGTTCCATGGAGTATACAACATATTCAATTCCAGTACTAATTTTCAATTGTTACCCTAAATAGTTATTAAATATTTCCATTCATGTATGTTTCAATTATTCATTACATCCATTCTCATTTGACATATAAAAAAATCTTTCCAGTATCGAATACTCATTACTTAAAGTTATTCATAATGTTTAGATCATCCACTCTGACACATTAGATTCATTATTATCCTTTATATATTATATAGTCAAATACTCTATTTTATAACAAAAAACATTCATAGTAATAACTATAACTCTCTAGAAACACAAAGATAAACAGTTTCATTTCCAAGTTTTTTTATCTGACCATTGGTAAAACAAATCCCATACCTTATAAAATTGCTTATCCTCTTGTTCTGTAATTTCAAATGTAAGTTTACTCATTTCAGCACATTCCATTATTTTCCAAATAATTTCCTCTTGTGTTGGTATTTTCCCATTTTTCCAATTTTTTGCAATACAATTCTAGCAGCGGTTAGAACATTTAAAATTAAATATTTCAAGTCTTTATTGTATATTTCTGGAATGATTCCCAGTAAAAAAAAGCTCTGGTTTAAAGTCTATGTGCTTGTGTGTCATTTTCTCCAACCACCTGTGGATTTCAGTCCAATATCTTTTAGCTTCAGTACAAGTCCACCACATGTGGTAGTATGTGTTAGATTAGACAAAGGAGTCCGACTCAGGCATGGTCAATCAACAGGAACATTTATTCAGCAACTATTTACAATACATAAGAATCACTACTGGCAAGGCTTCCCCGTCTGACAGCCCTTTATATAGGCTTTCAGACAGGAACCCTTGCAGCAAGCTAGCTGCAACATTGTATCTGTTTTCTAGACAGTCTCCTGCCGGCTCCGTTCCGGAATGTGGTGACTCAGAGTTCACCAGACTTGTTGGCACGGTCGTAGACCTGAGGACTTAACACTCCTTCCCCCATAGTCAGTGCGCATGTGTCCAGTCACCCTGTCCATCAATGTGTAGGCGCATGCGTACTCATCCAAGTAGGTGGGGCGGTGTCGGACCCGCCCCGAACGCCTCAGTTGCTGTGGAGAGCTTGGCGAGGTAAGTAGTTCTTGGGGAAGCTCCTCCCCGTGGGGAGTGGAGCTCCCACTCACGTCACCGCCGCCTGCCGCCGGAGGTGGAGTCGACGTAGCGGGAACCGGCGATACAGGTAGGTCCATGCGAGGGCGCGTGGCGACCGGGCTTGAGGTTGATGAAGGTTGCTGGCAGGCAGCTGTTTGATAGGGTGGGCCTCCAAGCGGCGAGGCCCATAATTCTGTGTCGGCTTGAGTGGAGTAGTCCGGGGGGGGGGGGTTCTGCAGAGTGTCTCCGACGAGGAGAGGCCGGGACTGGCAAAGGCCTCCGGAGTAACCTTCTGCGGCTCGGCTTGAACAGGGAACAACGGCCCAACGGGGGCCAACGGGCAGGAACGGCCTGGTGTGGTGAAGGCCGTCTCGGGCAGGCGGCGCTTCAGTTGATCCAGGTGGCGCCGCCACTCAGATCCATCGCATAGGCTGACCCTGTAAGAGCAGGGGCCGGTTAAGTCCAAGACGGTTGCGGGCACCCATCGCGGCTCCCCTGAGTAGTTTCTTGCCCAGACTAGGTCCCCAGGTTGAAATAGGCGAGGGGAGGGAACCTGCAGATTGCTCCTCTGCACCCCCTCATAATCGGGGTGCAGTCTGTCCAGGGTGGTCCGTAAGCGACGGCCCATCAAGAGCTCCGTGGGGCTTTTCCCTGTGGCCGGGCAAGGTGTGACATGCTGTCCCAAGAGGTACGCAGCCACCCTTGCCTGCCAGTCCCCTTTATCCAAACGGGCCAAGGCTTCCTTGGCCGAGCGGACTGCTCGTTCCGCGCGTCCATTAGACGCCGGGTGATAAGGGGCAACCGGTGCGTGGCGGATCCCTTGGGTGGCCAGAAAGTCCAAGAAAGTGGAGGACTGAAATTGGGGCCCGTTGTCGGACACAACGACGTCCGGCAACCCGTGGGTGGCGAACAGGCGGCGCAACGCACGCACAGTGCTCTCCGCTGTGGTGGAGGCCATGATAATCACCTCCACCCAGCGGGAGAACGCATCCACCACAACAAGGAAATTCTGGCCATGGAAGGGACCCACGAAATCCAAGTGGAGTCTGGACCAAGGGCTCCTGGGAATGTCCCACTCCCTCGGCGGGGAGACCGGCGGGGCCGGCCGGGACGATTGGCAGGTGGAGCAGGCAGCCACCCATTCCGCCACTTCAGCGTCCATGCCAGGCCACCAGACATAGCTCCGGGCCAACGCCTTCATACGGACTACGCCTGGGTGATTGGCATGGAGCGACTGAAGAACCATGTGTCTCAGAGGGGAGGGAACGATGACCCGATCTCCCCAACACAAGCACCCACAATGGAGCAAGAGCTCCAGCTGGTGTGACTTGTACGGCCGAAATTCTTCGGCCACGCTGCCTGGAGGCCACCCCCTCAGCACCCATTGGCAGACCTGAGCGAGGACGGGGTCTGCGCGGGTGTGAGCGGCGACGGCAGAAGAGGACAAGGGCAAGTCCGACTCAGCGACCGTCAGGACAGAGAGGGCAGGCACAGGGGCCGGATCTGGCCCCGGGAGAGGGCAGCGGCTTAGGGCATCAGCATGCCCTATCTGCTTGCCAGGACGGTATAGCAGCGTATAGTCATACGCTGCCAGGAATTCCGTCCAACGGATCATCCTGGGCGACAGGATGGGGGGGGGGTCGGACGGTCACTGGCCAACAGCCCAAGGAGTGGCTTGTGGTCCGTGATGACAGAAAAAGTCTGCCCATAGAGGTAATTGTGGAACTTCTTAATCCCGGACACTACAGCCAAAGCCTCCTTGTCTATTTGGCTGTAGTTTCTCTCCGTCTGACATTGTCCGGGAGTAAAAAGCAATGGGAGCTTCCGAGCCGTCTGGAAAGACGTGGCTCAGGACAGCCCCCAGGCCAAAGGGGGAGGCATCGCATGCAAGCGTCAGAGGAAGCCTGTCATGGTACTGGACTAGTACCGCGTCTGACGTGAGCATGGCTTTGACAGCCGCGAACGCATGCGCTTTGCGGCTGCCCCAGCGCCAGGCCGTGGATCGGTCGAGCAACCGATGCAGCGGCTCGGCTAGCGATGCCTTGTGGGAATAAATGGCGCGTAAAAATTCAAAAGGCCGAGGAATGCCTGCAGCTCCGTTTTGGAGGCAGGAGTGGGGGCCTTTTGGATGGCCTCGACCTTGGAGGGGGTTGGGTGAATTCCTTGGGCATCAATCATGAAGCCCAGGAATTCCACCCTCGGCGCAGCAAACGTACATTTGCTGCGCTTCAACTTTAAACCCGCGCCCCTGAAAACTCTGAGGACCTTCCGCAACATCTTGGCGAGCTCTGATGTGCTGGCAGCAGCAATCAGGACATCGTCGAAGTACAGCACAACGCCAGGGAGCCCATGGAGCAGTCGCTCCATGAGGCTCTGGAAGATCCCCGGGGCCACGGACATGCCGAATTGGAGGCGGCGACAACGGAAAGCCCCTTGGTGGGTGACGATGGTCTGCGCCTCCGCAGCCTCGTCGTCCACCGGGAGCTGTTGGTAGGCCTGTGCTATATCCAGTTTCGCGAATACTCGACCCCGGCCCAAAGAGTGGAGCAGGTCTTGTACTACCGGAACCGGGTATGGGTTCGCCTGAAGCCCGAGGTTGATCATCGATTTATAGTCAGCGCAGATCCTCACGGACCCATCGGGCTTAATGGGGACCACAATGGGGGTCTCCCATTTCGCCTGATCGACGGGTTCGAGCACGCCCTGCGCCACTAACCGATCTAATTCCGCTTCAACCTTGGGTTTCAGTGTGAACGGCAGCCTGCGGGCCTTCAAGCGGACAGGAGCAACCTGGGGATCCAGGTTGAGGGAAAGTGGAGTGCCCTTGTACGTTCCTAGGCTGCCTTCGAAGACGTTGCTGAACTCTTTGATCATGACATCTACCGGAGAACTGGCCGGCACACTGTGTACTCCTTGGACTGACAGTCCCAAGGCTGGAAACCAGTCCAATCCGATCAAGGCAGCTAGGGAATTGGCCACTACCGGGACAGGAAGGGACCCATGGAAAGAGCCGTAGTCTACCCTCACTCTATGCTGTCCTAGGATGGGAATTGGCGAACCCTGATAGTCTTTTAGGATCGTCGCCGCAGGGCCGAGGTCTCGTTTCCGGAGTTTGGGGCACAATTTAACTAATTGTGCCCAGGAAATGAGAGATCTCGAGGACCCGGAGTCTATTTCCATCTTGACTCCCACCCCCTCTAAACAAACCACCGTGGTCAGTCTCATACTCTCTGCCTGGTCATAGTTCAGAGCTGGGGGCATCTCCGACAGCGCGAAGCAGTCAGTCGGCTGTGGCTGGTGGCGTCTCGATCGTTTCTGAGTCGCTTGTTGTCCTGGTGGAGCGGCTCGGGAGGCAGCGGCTGGAGTCGTCGTTGGTGCGGCGGCACAGCACATGGCTGCCAGGTGTCCTTTCCTGCCGCATCTGCGGCACACCGATGACTTGAAGGGGCAGTCTGGTCTTTGGTGGGCGCCTCCGCAACCCAGGCAGGTCCCGGTTTTCTGCTGAGGCGTGAATGCGCGATTAGGCAAGCACCCGGTCACCCTCATGCATTCCCCTAGGTCTTCATCCTCCATCTCGTCTAGCAGGGCTATCTCGTCCACCAGACACGCTCGCAGAGTGGGGAAGAGAGGAGGGCGTGCGCGGCTCATGTCAGAAGTGGATATCTCTGACAATTCCGCCGCGCGGGCTTCTTCCACCGCTTGCTCGAGCGTCAGGACAGTTTTAGAGAGCAAGCGGCGCTTTAGGCGGATGTCTTTGACGCCACACACAAACTGCTCCAGTAGAGATTCCTCCAGAAAGCCTGCGGGGAACTCGCAAGGAATTGCGGTGGCTCTCAATTTCTGGAGGAACTCAGCTACTGATTGTTGCGGTTGTTGCACACATTGCCTGAATGCGTAGCGATGTGCTATGCGGGATGACACAGGCGCGTAGTGTGCTCTCAGGCGGCCCAGTAGATCGTCCCACGGAACTTCGTGTACCGCTGCTGGGGCTGCTATGGTTCGAGCGGTGGCTAACAATTCTGGACCGCCACACTGGAGGAAGAGGCTCAGCTTCCTTGCTGGTGTGAGTTCGCCGTAATCATTTGCGATCAGGAAACACTCGAAGCGTGCTAAGAAGGAAGCCCATTGCTCCTTCATCGGGTCGAATGGCGCGAACGGTGGCATTGATTCCATTACTTCCGAGGATATGGACAGGTTACGTGGGCGACTGCGAGCCACCACATGTTTATTGGACCCGTGTCCCTCCTGGCTTGTACTGGCATCCTGGGAGGTGACACGAGGCTGGCTCCAAGAGGTTGTCAACGCATCCTTAAGTGAGGGTTCCTTGCCTGCTTCCCTAAAAGAGGCTATGGTGAGGCCCCTCCTTAAGAAGCCCTCTTTGGATCCAGCTCTATTAACCAACTATCGTCCAGTCTCCAACCTTCCCTTTTTGGTGAAGGTTGTTGAGAGTGTGGTGGCACAACAGTTTCCCCGTCACCTGGAGGAAGTTGATTATCTAGACCCGCGCCAGTCCGGCTTTTGGCCCGGGCATAGCACCGAGACGACATTGGTCGCGTTGGTCGATGATCTCTGGAGGGCCAGAGATGGGGGTTGTTCCTCCATCCTGGTCCTATTAGACCTCTCGGCGGCTTTCGATACCATCGACCATGGTATCCTATTGCATCGGCTGGGGGGGTTGGGGGTGGGAGGCACTGTTTTACGGTGGTTCTCCTCCTACCTCTCTGGCCGATCGCAATTTGTGTTGGCAGGAGAGCAGAGGTCGACCTCGAGACCCCTCACATGTGGGGTGCCTCAGGGGTCGGTCCTCTCGCCTCTCCTGTTCAACACATATATGAAGCCGCTGGGTGAGATCATCCATGGTTTTGGGGTAGAGTACCATCTCTACGCTGATGATACTCAGCTGTATATATCTACCCCAAACCACCCCAACGATGCCGTAGCGGTGATGTGCCAGTGCCTGGAAGCCGTGCGGATCTGGATGGGAAGTAACGGACTCAGGCTCAACCCGACCAAGACCGAGTGGCTGTGGTTTCCGGCTGCCCGATTCAACCAGCTGACTCCATCGCTGGCAATAGGGGGCGAACATCTTGCCCCTGTGGATGGGGCGCGCAATTTGGGTGTGCTCCTGGATGCCCGGCTGTCCATGGAAGATCAAGTGACAGCCGTGGCCAGGAGGGTGTTTTACCAGGTTCGCCTGGTTCGCCAATTGCGCCCCCTATTGGATCGGGACGCCCTTCGCACAGTCACTCATGCGCTCGTGACATCCCGACTGGACTATTGTAACTCTCTCTACATGGGGCTCCCCTTGAGGTGCACCCGGAGACTTCAGCTGGTCCAGAATGCAGCCGCGCGAGCAATTATGGGAACCTCAAGGTTTACCCACATAACACCGCTCTTGCGCAAGCTGCACTGGCTGCCTGTCGTCTTCCGGGTGTGCTTCAAGGTGTTAGTCATCATCTTTAAAGCGCTCCATGGCTTGGGACCTAGCTATCTGCGGGATCGGATCCTGCCTCATACATCCTCACGGCCGATTCGCTCCCACAGAGAGGGACTTCTGCGGGTGCCGTCCACTAGACTTTGTCAGCGGGCGGCGCCCAGGGAAAGGGCTCTCTCTGTGGCGGGCCCAGCCCTCTGGAACGACCTTCCCCCTGACATTAGAACGACCACGGACCTCCGCTCCTTCCATCTAAAATTAAAAACACATCTTTTCTGCCTGGCCGGCCTAGGGTAGTCTCTCTTTCTATGGGGTTTTATTATACTTAATTTATTGGGAATTTTAGTTTAGTTTAGTTTTAGTTTTAATGGGGAATTTTTAGCACAGGAATAAGGTTTAATCTGTTTTTAAATATGTTTGTATACTTGTTGTTTTTATTCTTCCTGTGCACCGCTCCGAGTCCCTATGGGGAGAGGGAGCGGTCTACAAATTAAATTATTATTATTATTATTATTGTTATTGTTGTTGTTATTGTTATTGTTATTGTTATTGTTATTGTTGTTGTTGTTGTTATTATTATTATTATTATTATTATTATTATTATTATTATTGTCGCCATGGTGCGGCTGTGGTGGGCGCTCTGCACTGGAACAGTTGAAGCTTCGTTCCCCGCCCTGGGTCCGTTTGGAGAAGGGCGGGGTATAAATTTAATTTAAAAAAAAAGTTGAGTCTAATGACAAGGCCTGAATCCCACCTTCGTCGCCAGTGTTAGATTAGACAAAGGAGTCCGACTCAGGCATGGTCAATCAACAGGAACGTTTATTCAGCAACTATTTACAATACACAAGAATCACTACTGGCAAGGGTTTCCCTTCTGACAGCCGTTTATATAGGCTCTCAGGCGGGAAACCCTTGCAGCCAGCTAGCTGCAACATTGTATCTATTTTCTAGACAGAATCCGGCCAGCCGCGTCTTAGCCAATCAGACGCGACTGCCGGCTCCGTTCCGGAATGTGGTGACTCAGAGTTCACCAGACTTGTTGGCACGGTCATAGACCTGAGGACTTAACAGTATGAACCCAGCGTCTGGTGACATTTCCAACATTTTTCAGATTTGTTCTTGGACATTCTTGCTATTCGTACGGGGGATAAGTGCCACCTGTAAAACATCTTATACAAATTCTCTTTGTATGCAGTTTACATTGCCATTTTATAATTTTGAGACCACAATTTTTGCCATTTCTCTAAGTCAATCCCATACCCAAAGTTTCCCCCCCAGGCTATCATAGTTTCTTTAACTTGTTCTTACTGTAGCTTCATCTCAAGTAAATAGCCATAAAGTTTTTAATTATTTTTTCATCAGTACCTGTTAAGATTTTATCTAATTCAGTCATTTTATCATAAAACCCCTCCATTTTTCAATCTTCATTGTATTTAGGCTCTAATTTCAAGAGCCTAGCATTTCTTAATGTTATCCATTCCTTACTCCACATTAAACTTGTTGCCTGATAATATAATTCCCAGTCAGGTAAGCTCAGCCCTCCTCTTATTTTCGCATCTTGCAACATTTTGAGTTTTATTCTCACTTTTCCCCCCTGCCATATAAACGTCTGCACCATTTTATTTAGATCTTCAAAATAGTCCTTCCCTAGTCTAATTGGGATTGTCTGAAACAAATATAGGATTCTAGGTAAAATGTTCATTTTAATTGTTGAGATTCTCCCAATCATTGATAAATGTAAATTTACCTATTTCAGCAAGTCCGTTGCAATTTGTTGTTTCAATCTAAGATAGTTGTCCTCTTTAATAGTGCTACATCTAGCTGTTAAAAAGATCCCCAAATATTTGATCTTATTAGTAATTTGCAACTCCAAGATTACCGCCAGTTCTTCTTTTTGTATAGTCTTTGTCAAAATCTTTGTTTTATCTTTATTTATTTTCAGACCTGCTGCTTTTCCATATTCCTCAATTCTTTCTATCAATTTGGGTGCAGATTCAAAAGGCTCCTCAAGAATAAAGACTAGATTGTCTGCAAATGCTTGCAATTTATATTCTTCTTTTTTAATTGTCATTCCTTCTATTTCTTCCTCATCTCTGATCCTTCTGTTTAAAACTTCTAGTGTTAGAACAAAGAGTAGTGGTGATAATGGGCAGCCTTGTCTTGTTCCTCTCTTTATTTCAATAGGATCTGTCAATTCTCCATGATTATCTTAGCTGTTTGATTGAGATAAATCATTTGTATAGCTTGGATAAAGTTCTTACCAAAGTTCATTTGTTCCATTTGTTGTATCATAAATCGCCAGCTCACATTATCAAAGGCCTTCTGTACGTCAAGAAACATCAAGACCATTTGCTTTTCAGGATGGGCATAGTATTCCAGGGTATCCAAAATTATTCTTATATTATCCTTAATTTGTCTCTTTGGTAAGAAACCATTTTGATCTGAATGAATAAACCCATTTAAATATTTCTTAGGTCTTTCTGCCAATATAAGCAAATAACTTAATAATAATAATAATAATAATAATAATAATAATAATAATAATAATAATAATAATAATAATAATAATAATAATAATAATAATAATAATAATAATAATAATAATAATAATAATAAATTTAATTTATAGACCGCTCCCTCTCCCCAAAGGGACTCGGAGTGGTGCACAGGGGAATTAAAAAAACATACAAACATAAATACATCATAAATATATAAAAATTAAATTAAACAAGTTATCCCTGCACTAAAAACCCAAAATACTAAAAACTAAACCACTTAAAAACCAATTAAAACAATAAACAGATGACTAACCTAGGCCGGCCAAGCAGAAAAAGTGCGTTTTTAATTTTTGACAGAAGGAGCGGAGGTCCGTAGTTGTTCTAATTTTGGGGGGGCAGGTCGTTCCAGAGGGTTGGGCCTGCCACAGAGGCCCTTCCCCTGGGTGCCGCCTGTTGGCATAGCCTAGTGGACGGCACCAGGAGAAGTCCCTCTCTGTGGGAGCGAATCGGCCGCAGGGATGTATGGGGCAGGATGCGATCCCGCAGATAGCTAGGTCCCGTGCTATGGAGCGCTTTAAAGATAATGACCAATACCTTGAAGCGCACCCGAAAGATGACAGGCAGCCAATGCAGCTCGCGCAGGAGTGGTGTTACATGGGAAAACCTAGAGGTTCCCATAACTTCCCGCGCGGCTGCATTCTGGACAAGCTGAAGCCTTCGGGTGCACCTCAAGGGGAGCCCCATGTAGAGAGCATTACAGTAGTCCAGTCGGGTTGTCACGAGGGCATGAGTGACTGTGCAGAGGGCATCCCGATCCAATAGGGGACGCAACTGGCGTACCAGGCGAACCTGGTAAAATGCCCTCCTGGCCACGGCTGTCACTTGATCTTCCATGGACAGCCGTGCATCAAGGAGGATGCCCAAGTTGCGTGCCCCATCCACAGGGGTTAGATGTTCACCCCCTATGGCCAGTGATGGAGTCAACTGGTTGTACCGGGATGCCGGAAACCACAGCCACTTGGTCTTGGACGGGTTGAGTCTGAGTCTGTTGCTTCCCATCCAGGCCCGCACGGCTTCCAGGCACTGGCACATCACCTCTACGGCATCGTTGGGGTGGTTTGGAGTAGATATATACAGCTGCGTGTCGTCAGCGTAGAGATGGTACTCTACCCCAAAACCACAAATGATCTCGCCCAGCGGCTTCATATATGTGTTGAACAGGAGAGGCGAGAGGACCGACCCCTGAGGCACCCCACAAGTGAGGGGTCTCGAGGTCGACCTCTGCTCTCCTGCCAGCACAAATTGCAATCGACCGGAGAGGTAGGAGGAGAACCACCGCAACACGGTGCCCCTCACCCCCAACCCCTCCAGCCGATGCAATAGGATACCATGGTCGATGGTATCAAAAGCCGCTGAGAGGTCTAATAGGACCAGGATGGAGGAACAACCCCCATCTCTGGCCCTCCAGAGATCATCCACCAACGCGACCAATGCCGTCTCGGTGCTGTGCCCGGGCCGGAAGCCGGACTGGCGCGTGTCCAGATAATCAATTTCCTCCAGATGATGGGGGAACTGTTGTGCCACCACACTCTCTACAACCTTCGCCAAAAAGTGAAGGTTGGAGACTGGACGGTAATTTACCAACCAAAGGGCTTCTTCAGGAGGGGTCTCACCATCGCCTCTTTAAGGGAGGCTGGCAAGAACCCCTCACTCAAGGAAGCGTTGACCACCTCCTGGAGCCAGCCTCGCATAACCTCCCAGGATGCCAGTACAAGCCAGGAGGGACACGGGTCCAATAAACATGTGGTAGCTCGCAGTCGCCCACATCGAATCGAATCGAATCGAATTTTATTTATAACCCGCTCTCTCTCCCCGAAGGGACTCGAGGCGGGGCACAGGGAATTAAAAACAGTTAGAAAGAATACAAAATTTAAAACAATAAACGTACATAAATACTAACTAAAAGGCATATTAAACAGAAAACCCTGCGCTAAAATTCCCAAATATTTACTAAAAATCCCTAAACAATCAGAAGAGACTATCCTAGGCCGGCCAAGCGAAAAAGATGTGTTTTTAATTTCAGACGGAAGGAGCGGAGGTCCGTGGTAGTTCTAATATTGGGGGGAAGGTCGTTCCAGAGGGCTGGGCCTGCCACAGAGAAGGCCCTTCCCCTGGGTGTCGCCCGCTGACATAACCTGTCCATATCTTCGGAAGCAACAGAGTCAAACTCTTCCCACAAAACTGTCTCAAGACCTGCCTCGGGGCATCCCACTGGGCCACTTTCGATGGAGGCTAACTCGCTCCGAATCTGAGCGATTTTATCCTGCAGATAATCCCCAAATTCCTCTGCTCTACCCTGTAACGGGGCTTCCCGCACCTTCTGTTGAAGGAGGGAGTGGTTCACCCTAAACAGGGCAGCAGGGCGGTTATCTGCGGATGCGATGAGAGTGGCACAATGATGACGTTTAGCCACTCTCATTGCCACAAGGTAAGTCCGTAAATGGGCTCTCACCTGTGTTCGGTCAGATTCATACCGTGTGGATCTCTATCTCCTCTCTAGGCGTCTCTTGTGGCGCTTCATCACCCTCAGCTCCTCGGTGAACCAAGGAGCCTGGGTGGTTCGTCGCCGCAAGAGAGGCCGCAAGGGCGCGACCCGATCTAAGGCCCCCGTGGCCGCAGTATCCATGCGGCCAGGAGGTCCTCCATCGGGGCGGGGGTCAAGGACACAGGTAATGGCCCAAGCGCCATCTGGAACCTATCTGGGTCCATCAGGCGCTTGGAGCGGAACCATATAGCTGACTCAGGTTCCGCCTCCCCGCGGTGGGGTGTAGCGATTGGAAAGTCGAGCCGGAGAAGTGAGTGGTCTGACCATGACAGGGGTGTGATGGCTATATCCCCTATACCCATATCACTCTTCCATTGACCAGAGACAAAGATTAAGTCCAGCGTGTGTCCTCCTTCATGGATGGGGCCCCGAATTACTTGGGTCAGGTCCATGGCTGTCATGGAGGCCATGAACTCCCAAGCTGCCTCTGATGATTCACCCACCGATGGCAGGTTAAAGTCCCCCATGACAACCAGTCTGGGGGTCTCAACCGCCATCGCGGCGATCACCTCAAGGAGCTCGGGCAGGGCTGCTGTTACATAGCGGGGAGCCAGGTATACAATCAGCATTTCTACGAGGGGAAGTCCTCCCTCGTGGCCCAGCCAGGTCTCTGCTATTCTCACCAGGTCCGGCTCCCCCTCCGACACAAGGTCGTGGATGAGGGGGGCTTTGTTGACCACGGACCTTGCGTTGCAAAACATCAGCTTCGGGCCCTGGCTCTGTAATTCCTGACCACCTAGTCTGCGGGGGTTGTGGCACCTGACCGTTTGCAACCATCGGCCTTGTGCCCCCAACCGGGAAGATGAAACCTGTCTCCCATCGAACCTGCCCCTCCCTACGACCGTCTCGATAGATAGACCCTCAATGGAAACGACTTGTGTATCCTCCCTCTTAATGGATCCATCCGCTTCCTTCCTCAGTCTGCTGGCTCCGCCCGTTCCCTTCTTACTAGCCTCAACCTGTCTATACCCTCCCCCCTCCCTGGTACCCTCTAAAATACTTAACAAATGTTTGACTAAAAAATCCCTGAGACCACGCTTCGCCCACCTCTCCGGATTAATAAATCCCTCATCAAGGTGGGCCCTCGTTAAAGCGGAGGGCCAGACCTGCGAGAGCGGGGACTCTCGCAGTAATAACAGGTCTACCTTAGAATACATATCAATATGTATAAATAATTAAATAAATAATTATGTATAACTATAAATATGAAGATAATATAAATATAGATGGGTCATGTAATTAATTATAAAAGACATCGTTGGCTACAGAATTAAAATAGGATATAAATAGATATAAATAGATGTCTGAGTTTATAGTCTGAGTTTAGCAAGGAGATTGGTCTATGATTCTTAATTTGCATAAGATCTGCATCCTCTTTGGGTAACAATGTGATATATGCTTCTAGCCATGAATTAGGTATTTTACTTTCAGCCATAACTTCATTCATAACTTCTAAGAGAGGAAGAGACAAGATGTTCTCTAATGTTATATAAAATTCCACTGGTAGACCATCCGGTCCCAGCGCCTTCCCTTTATTTTGTCTTTTAAGAGTTTCAGTCAGCTCCATCATTGTAATTTTGCCTTCTAGTATAGTTCTGATGTCCTCTGGTATCTGGGGGAGATCAGCATCCTGTAAATACTGCTTAACTCCTCTCTCTTCTATATTCTCTTCTTCATACAGTTTGGCATAGTAGTCTTGTATGATTTTCTTCTTTTCAGCATTTCCATAGTGCATTTGTCCTTGTTCATCTTTTAATTGTTGCATTTTCTTTACCTCTCTCTCCTTTCTCAGTTTGTCTGAGGCATTATTTTGGCATTTTCAAAATAATTCTGTTTAGTGCCTTTTATTTTTTGCGCCAATTCCTCCTTTTCCAGTAGGTCCATTTTGTGTTTAACTATGCCCATTTTTATTTTAATATCTTTTTTTGTTATAAAGAATTTTTTATTTTTTAACATAAAAACAAATAAAAAACATTCTTTGGAACATTATGGAAATTATGCACAACAATAAAAAAAATACTTTTAATAGCAATCTATGCACCTAATGAGAAGCAGGATGAATTCTTTAAGAAATTACATGGAAAGATTCTGGATCTAGAATACACTGACATTTGTATGATAGGAGACTTCAATGGAATTCCAAATCAAATTAGAGATTACAAAGCTACCAGGACGTCTAAAATTAATAGAAAAACATTACCGAAGTCTTTCTTTAAGATGGCAGAGGAAATTAATTTGAAAGATGTATGGAGAGAAAGAAATCCCAGTAAAGGACAATATACTTACTACTCTTATAGACATTTATCATTCTCAAGGATAGATATGACCTGGCTCTCATCGGATTTAAGTGATTTAGTTCAAGAAGTGGAAATAGAAACTAGTACATGGGCAGACCATAATCCAATGACAATTAAGTGGAAAGGGTAAAAAATCAGATCCAGATGGACATTAAATAACACAATATTGAAAGAGAAGAATTTTATATGTAAAATGAAAAAAGAACTGACATGCTACTTTAAAGAAAATAAAGAAGAAGATACATCCATCCAAATATATGTCTTTACATATTTGTCTTTTCTTTAAGTTTCTCCTTCTTGTATAGTCTATTATCAGACCTCTAGAAAAGGCCTTCATTGTGTCCCAAAGGTTTTGCAGAGATGTATCTTCTTTTTTATTTTCTTTAAAAAAGAGAGCCAATTCTTTTTCCATTTTCTGTAGTCTTTCTCTTTCTCTTTCAGTATCGTATTGTTTAAAGTCCATCTAGATCTTGTTCTTTGACCTCTCCATTTAATCATGACTGAATTGTGATCTGCCCAAGTACTTCTTTCAATTTCTACTTCTTGTACGTTGTCGATTAAATCCATTGATATCCAAATCATATTGATCCTAGAAAATGATGTGTCTATTTGAATAGAAAGTATATTGTTTTTTTGGTAGAATTTCTTTCTCTCCAAACATCTATTAAGTTGATTTCATCCATAAAAGAGGACTTCGGGAGTATTTTTCTATTTTATTTTATTGTTTTATGTGTTTTATAATCCATGTTCTGATTTGTAATGCCATTAAAATCTACTGTCATACAAATGTCAACATAATCTAAGTCAGTAATTTTCTTGTGAAGTCTCTTATAGAATTTGTCTTGTTTTTCATTGGGTGCATAAATTGCAATTAAGAATATCTTCCTGGTGTTATCTATAATTTCCACCATCAAAATTCTTCCATCCTCATCTGTATAGATTTGTTTCGCTGGGATTTTGTGTTTAATATAGAAAATCACTCCTCTCTTCTTATAGTCTGCCAATGAGGTAAAGAATTTTCTTAGTTTTGGTTGTTTTAGTAAGTAACCATATTTTTGATGAATATGTACTTCTTGTAAACAAATTATATCTAATTTTAGCTTTTCTAATTTGTGAAATATTTTCCTTCTTTTACTTGCCGAATTAAGTCAATTTATGTTAATTGAGAACATTTTTTTTCTTCCATTATTATATATTTTATGTAGGATTTATAGCTCTAGTTGATCTTAGTTCCATTGTTCTCTAATTTCTACTCCCCCTATCACTCCTTCTCCAATATCAGATCCACCTACAACACCCAGCAAGTTCTCAGTTTCAGTCATGGGAATATCTAAAAGTTGTCCCGGTAGTTCTTCTTTTCCAGTCTTCTCAGCTTTTCCAGGTGTTCTGCATAAAGGTTTTCCACTTTTTCAATTGTGTTAATACTATACCTTTGTCCTTTCCATTGAAATATTAAGCCTTGTGGTATCAGCCATCTATAGTTGACTCCTATCCTAAGGAAAATTGAGGTAAAAAATTGATATTTTCTTCCCTTCTCTCTGACTCTTCTTGGGATTTACTTTAAGACTACAATCTCCTTAGCTTTATATTCCAACTTTTTGTCTCTTATTTTCTGCAGTATTTGTAATTTCAATTTTTTTTGTGTGAATCTCACGTGAACTTCCCTTGGGAGAACATTTCTTGTTACAAATCTTGTATTTACCCAAAATGCCTCATCTATGTCATCCATCAACTTCTCTTGGGGTATCTCTAACACATCTGTCAATATTTCAGATATTATTTGTTGTAGATTCTCTTCTTTTTCTTCTATTATATTTTGAAATCTTATGAAGTATTCAGAGTGCTCCATTTCCAACCCTATTATTACACTACTTTCTTTTTTCATTTCACTCCATCTACTATTGAGTTCTTCATCCCTCTTCTCTCGTTGTTGTTCTCTTTCATCTATTTTCTGCATTTATCTTCTTGTTTCATCATCCATTGTTGAATATTTTCTATTTTTTCCTCTGTTTTTCCTATATTCTCAAAAAAGAAAAAAAAGAGATGGAAGGGAGCAAGAGAAGCAGAAAAAAGGGTATCCCAAATAACTAATAGTATGTCCCAAGGAGTGTAAAATAAGAAGAAAAAGATGTATAGAAAGGAAAGGAAGAGTTGATCAAGGGAATAAAAAGGATAGAATAAAAAATATAAGTAATGTAAAAAATAAAAAGAAGAGAAAGGACGAGAAAAAAGAAGACCAAGGAGAAATAAAACTCTTGGTCACCTATCCGATTAGTATCAGATTGGTTCCCAATCATAACCTCCAATTTAAAAAGAAAAAGAGAAAGGAGGAAGAAATGGAGGAGAATAAGAAAATCAGAACACTGTAAAAATTGTAGGGGGCCAAAAAAGAAAAAAAATGCAAAAGAATAGTTTGGTTTGCAGCTTCCCTTGATTTAGTCCATTTGAGAGAGAAAGAAAACAACCATCCAAATATCTATTTCTTAAAAATCTGAGAAAGAAGGAGGAGGGGGGAGGGGAAACGATATTCCTCCCTTCAAAAAAAATCCAAGCTTCAAATAAAAAGAAATCATCACAGACCAGGCGAATTAATGTAAACACTGCCAACAATAAAAAAGAAAATAGAAAGCTCAGCATCTTTTCTTTTGATGTAGAAGCCTTTCCAAGGTCACTCCAATTTTCCCCTAGACGTTTCCATCATCTTCCAGAGTAGGTTTTCAAAACATAAATAATTGACTCTTATCTCGACGTGACCTTGCTTTGAAAGTGTTTGTGTGTGTGTGTGTGTGTTAGGTTTTTGAGCTGATAAATAAATAAATAAGGGAGACTAGGATAGATCTATTTCGAGCTTTTTAGCTCTCATCAGCTAGCCATACTCTTACTGGGATTTGAACCGGGGCTGCATTACATATTAGGCACTGGTGATGAGCCGAAAGGCAGAAAAGGAAAGCAGTATGCTTCCTCCCTTAATTGGGGCTTACCAGGGTGTTGTGACCCATATAGATAGATAGATAGATAGATAGATAGATAGATAGATAGATAGATAGATAGATAGATAGATAGATAGATAGATAGATAGATAGATAGATCGTTTCCGGCTTCGGACGCGGACGGACGCAGATTCTCGCGTCCGCCGCTGTTGTCATGCTTGCTTCTTCCATTACTCAAGAAAGAACACACTTAAGCATATTTCAAATGATTAAGGTTACTTTTACTGAATAAGAAAGGACAGCAGCGAAGGTTAAGCCAGGAATGGCTACTTTGGGCGCGAAGCATACATATCAAAGCATAAGCCAAACCCCAATAACCCATGACCCCCACAGTAGTGTCCAATGCAATATCATCCATGGTGTCAGATGGGTAACACGTCCAGAGTGGTCATCAGAATGGAATGTGATACCTAGCTCCATCTTCCTCCAGCACACATAATAAACACCATCCCCCACCCTCCCCATTTCCATGGCAGCCAAGCATGCAGCAAAGCAAAGGCTGACATCCAGCCCTCCTCCAGAAGAAAAAGAGTTCAACCCTGTAAAACAGACGAAAAAGACAGGAACACACAACAATACACATAGAAAATAAAAAGATAGAGGTCAAGGCTTATTAGGATATTTAGCATAAAACTGTCTCAGTAACTTTGGGGCCTTAACGTGGCGTTTGTCAACCCATTCATTATGGGAGGTAGGAAAGTCCTTCCAAATTACAAGGTACTGTACTTTGTTCCTATACACTCTGGAATCTAAAATGTCCCGAACTTCGTAATGTTGTTCCCTGTCAACTAACACGGGGTTGGGAGAACCAGGGTACGGTTTGCGAAGGTGCGACAAGCGTTCAGGTTTCAACAGGTGGACATGGAAAATTGGGTAAAGGCACCAATAGGTTTTTGGAAGGTCCAGTTTAACAGAAACAGAACTTATTATTTTGGTGATCGTAAAAGGGCCTACAAACTTCGGACCAAGCTTCTTGCATCTCTGAGGGTTATCCAAATACCTAGTAGAGACGTAGACCCGATCACCAACTTTGTACAGTGGAGGCACTGCTCGTTTCCTATCGGCGTACAGCTTATGCGACTCGTGAGCATCATCCAATGTTTTCCGTATAATGGGCCAAAGAGCCGATAGTTTACCACTCCAGTCCGAGAGCGAAAGAATTGTGGGAGGGTCATGAGGAAGCTCGGGGATTGGTACAAAGTCCTGACCATAAATTATTATTTTTTGAAAAATAATCTTTATTAATATAGATATAAAAGTAACATTTAACAAATATAAAGAAAAATCGACATACATTATTAAGGCAGAAAGGAAGGTAGGGGGAGAGGGGAGAAGGGAGATAGAAGAAAGAAAAGAAAAGGGTGGACATACCGGGGATATAATTATTCCCCAAATTCAAAATTTTTTGTTTGCCCCAGTCTGTTCTATTCATTCTTATATACATTTTAACTTAACTATCTGCCTATGTATCTCTATAATTATCTTAATTTCATTGTCTTCTCACTTTTTTCCTTGTATTTATTCCATGTTTATACTATTTGGTTGTTCACTTTGGTATCCTTTTGTTCTCTTGTCGTACCATATGTACCATTTTTCCCAGGTTTGAGCATAAATCGACTCTGTTTTATCTTTTAAGATATATGTTAGCCTATCGGATTCAGCACAGTTGAAAATTTTGGATATGACAAGGTGGTCTGTTGGTACATTACTATCCTTCCATTGTTGCGCAATGGTCATCCTTGTTGCTGTTGTAATGTGTATAAAAAGGTACCAGTCTTGGTTCTGAGTTTGATTTGGTTTAATGCCAAGTAAATAAGATTCAGGCTTAAGAGGGAAGTTGATATCTACTATTTCCATCAGCCAGATTTGTATTTTCTTCCAAAGTTGGTTAATTTTTGGACAAGTCCACCATTGGTGAAAGAACGTACCCCTGGCCGTTTTGCATTTCCAACATCTGTCGGAAGTATTTGGAAACATGTATGCTATTCGGGATGGTAGTAAATACCACCTATATAGCATTTTGTATAAGTTCTCCTTGAATGAGGAGGCCAGGGTCATTTTAATAGATTTGCCCCAAATTGATTGCCATTCGTCGAGAGTGATGTTCCTTCCTATATTCCTCCCCCAGGCGATCATAGCACCTTTAATTATTTCCTCACCAATGTATCCTTGTAAAAGCAATTTATATGCTTTAGAAATGAATTTAATCGGTGAATCCCATAAAATCTTATCAATATCTTGTTTTGATGAGTAAATTCCAAATTGTTTTTTATCCTTATTAAATTTAGATACTGCTTGTGTGTAGGACCACCAGTCTATTTTCCAACCCCTTAACTCTAAATCTGCCCGTGTTCTGATATTACCAATTTCGTCTGTCAAATCTTCATAAGTTAAATTTCTTTTTGGATTATGAACCGTTGGATTGGTGCCAGCCATCTTGGGATTTGGATGTATAGTTGTTTAATTTTCAACCATGACGCAAAAAGGGTCACCCTAATAAAATGGATTGTGAAACTCTTGGGTTGTTTGTTGTCTTTGGGCCAGAGGTATGAATGCCAACCCTGGGGCAGATCATGGCCTTCAATTGCTAGTATTCGATTTCTTATAAGAGTAACCCAATCTTTAACCCAAATTAAGATTGACGCGTGGTAATAGAGCTCCCAATTTGGTAATCCCAGGCCTCCTTTCAGTTTGTGTTCTTGGAGCATTTTCTTTTTAATGCGTGCTTTTTTTCCCTGCCAGACAAATTTAAGAGTAATCCGATCTCGTTTTTGGAAAAATTCTTTGTTTAGTTTTATAGGTGCTGATTGAAATAAGTATGTCCATTTTGGTAAAATATATGCCTTAATAGCAGCTATTCTTCCTAATAAAGATATTGGGATTTTGCTCCAATTTTCAAGTTCCCTAGCCATTTCTCCTATTAATTTATTGTAATTTAACTCTTTAATCGCGGAACACCTATTGGTTAACCAAATTCCCAGGTATTTCACTTTTTTAACAATTTCAATTCCCATTAATTCTTGTATTTGTTCCTTTTGTTTCCCTGTTATATTTTTGGTTAACATTTTAGTTTTTTGTTTGTTAATTTTTAATCCGGCCACCTCACCATATTCCTCTATTGCTGTGATTAGTTTGGGTCCTGAAGTCAGAGGTTCCTCTACTATGAAGACCAGGTCATCTGCGAATGCTTGTATTTTGTATTCTTCTCCTCTGACTTGCAGGCCTCTGATATTTTTTTCTTGTCTGATTATGTTTAGTAAGGGTTCCAATACTAAGATAAACAAAAGGGGTGATAGCGGGCAGCCTTGTCTAGTGCCCCTACATATTGGGATCCGATCTGATAGCACTTTGTTAAATAATAATCTTGCCGATTGTGTTTTATATATAGCCTGGACTGCTTTAGTAAATTTGGGGCCGAAGTCCATACTTTGCAATTGTTGAGTAATAAATGTCCAATTAACCCTGTCGAATGCTTTTTGTGCGTCCAGGAAGATCATGCTCATTTGTTTATCTGGATGTGCCTCATAATACTCTAAACAATCAATTATTATCCTTACATTATCCCTCAAGTGTCTTCCTGGTAGAAACCCATTTTGATCTTGATGTATGTAATTGGACAAAAATAGTTTCAGTCTTCCAGCTAAGATTGTCGTGAATATTTTATAGTCAGCATTTAGCAGTGAAATAGGTCTGTAATTTTGAATTTGGGTTAGGTCTGCACCAGATTTGGGGATTAAAGAGATGTAGGCCTCGGTCCATGACTGGGGTATTTCCCCTTTTACTAAAACTTAATTAAATAGGTCTTTCATTTGTGGGACTAAGATCTCCCCTAGCCCTTTATACAATTCCCCTGGTAGACCATCTGGGCCTGGAGTTTTCCCACCTGGTTGTCTCTTAATTGCATTTTCTATCTCTTCGGTTGTTATTTCTGCATTTAATGTGTTTTTATATGTATCTGGTACTATTCCAAATTGGTGTTTTATGAGATAGGGATGAATCTTATCCTTATGTTGTGTCTCTTCTGCATAGAGTGAGGTAAAAAAATCTTGTACTATTTTTAGCTTTTGTTCCATAGTATTTGTTATTTCCCCTTTGTTATCTTGGAGGGCTTCTATTTTCCTCATTTCAGTTTCTTTTCTTAACCTATATGTCAACCATCTTCCAGGTTTGTTAGCATGTTCGAAATAAGATTGTCTAGCTTTCTTTATTTTATCTGCCAGTTGTTTCTGGTCGAGTAATGAGATTTTGTGTCTTAAGAGGTTAATACTTTCTCTTACCCTTATATTTTGTGGATCTTTCTGGGCTTCCCTTTCCTGTTTTTGTAGTATTGTTACTAGTTCCATTTTTTTCTCTCTCTCCATTTTCCATTGTCTAGCTGTGTATTTTATTACCACCCCCCTTATCACTGCTTTTGCTGTATCCCATATGTTTTGTAGTGAGGTATCCTGTCTTTTATTTTCAGTAAAAAAATATTGGAGCTCTTTTTGAATCGTCTTTACAAAATTATCTTCCTTCATAATATTGGCTCTCATGGACCATCTTGTCTTTACCTGCATTACTGCCCATTTTATTAATAGTGGGTGGTGGTCTGCCCAAATATTTGGCCCAATTTCTAGGGATTCGATTTCCTCAGCCGCTGTTAGCGATGCCCAAATCATATCTAGTCTCGACCATGATCTGTGTCTAGGAGAGTAATATGTAAATTGTCTCTCAGAGGGGTGCAAGTCCCGCCATACATCTTTTAATCCTAGCTGGTCTTTCAAATCCCCCCATATTTTAGGAAGAATTTTTTTCCGTTTTAGTTTATGCTTTGGGGTCTTGACACCTGGTTTGTAGTCTTTTTCTATATCTACACTTGCGTTGAAATCACCAATTACATAAATGTGGTCATAATTTAATTGATTTAATTTACCTAATAATTTTCCATAAAATTGTTTTTGATTAACATTTGGAGCATAAATATTGGCTAAGAGGGCCATTTTTTGTCCAATTTTAATTTCCAATAGTAAGATTCTGCCCTCCTTGTCTGCATATATTTGTTTAGATACTAGATTCTTTTTATCATAGATAACCACACCTCTCTTTTTTTGGTCGGCCAGGGATGCGTACAATTTCCCCAGTTTTGGACAAGTCAAAACTTTGAAATGCCTTTTCTTTATGTGAACTTCTTGGAGACATATTATATCGTAGTTTTCTTTTTGTAGATTTAGCCAAATTTTCTTCTTCTTAGACGGGTTGTTTAATCCATTAATATTTATAGAGCAGAGCCGAATTTCCTCTTTTCCATTTTTATCTATTTGTAACTTTCTGCGTCTTTGATCTTGTTTCGATTTGGCGGTGTGTTGTCTTTCCATTAGTTGTTTTTTCCTCCTCAACTGTCCTCACCTCTCGTCCATTAGAATTCCGTGTCAATAGGTCTTCCTCGCTTCTAATTTCTTCTTCTTCTTCCTCCGTCTCCGGGTCGTTTAAAGATTGTTGGAATTTTAAGAAGTCGTGTGCTTCCTGAAAGGAAGCCAATTTGACATTTTGACCTTGCCATGTGAATGTCAGGCCTTCCGGAAGACGCCATCTATAAAATATTCCCTGCTTCCTTAGACGGGTAGTGAGAAAATCATACTTCCTCCTGCTCTCTCTTACGTTTCTGGGTATTTGTGGTAAGATTGTGAGGTCATTCCCTTTATATGTAAAAAATTGCTCTCTTGCTTTCTTGAGGATTTCTTCTCGTGTAGATTTTTTGGTTAGTCTTACATGTATCTCCCGAGGAAGCTTGTGCCGCCGGGCATAGGATGTGTATATTCGAAATACTTCATCAATAAGTCTATTTGCTTCCAAGCGATCAATTTTAAGAATATCTGCAATGATTTCTTCCATCACCTCTTCCAATTTTTCCTGGTTGTCATCTATCACGTTTTGAAACCTCAAAAAATATCTGGAGCGGTCCATTTCCAGAGATAAAATCTCCTCTTGCATCTTTTTTTCCGCCCTTTGATGTTGATTTTCGTTATGCTCTATTTTGGAATCTGTCTTTGTCACTCTTTCCTCCACTGTTTGTATCCTTTCTTCATGGTTTATTAAATGCGCGTGGATTTCTTCGAATTTACTAGAGATCTGTCTCGTCTCTGTCGTTAATGTGTCCATCTTCTCCGTCAGTTTTTCTAGTACTCTGGCTGTTGTCTCTTGATTTTTGGCCATCGTGTCTTGGATCCCTTGTAGGGTATCCTGCAGAACTTGAGACATTGCTGGTATTTTACTTGCTGCCGGGGATCATCTGTTGTCTTCTTAGTTATCGCTGGAGAGGAAGAGGATGCCCAGGTAGATATTGAAGGTATTGTCCTTTTGGTAGTAGTGGTAGTAGTGGTGGACATTATCACAAATATTAATATAAACTTCATTCCTCTCTTAATTAAATTAAATTAACTTATTTAACTTTCCTAATTTTCTGTAAAATTTCTATACAATTAAATCTTAATTAATTATACTTAGGTCAATCAATCAATTTGACAATCAATCAGCAGGTTAAATTAAATTAATTTATAAAATCTGAACATCCAATTCTATAATATTTAATCTTACTCTAATCCACTCTACCACAATGATTTATAACTTCTTATAGCTAAATAATTAATGACTTATTTCGGCTAAATACCAGTGATACAAAGATATTTTGTAGTTGTAGTTCCTCTTTTGACCACTAGATGGAGGGCCAGATTCAGAGTAGAGGCTATGGAATGAACAAACACCAGCAGAGCTGTTACAATCAAGCCGAGCCGGAAAGGGAAAAGACGCGTGGGGGGAAAATGTTTCAGAACGAAAAAAAGAAGTCCAAAATATCGGATCGCTTCAATAATCCAATCTTTGCTGTTGAAAAAGGGGTCAATATGTCCACAGTAAGTCAATTCTCAAAATCGGATATCCAAAGGTTTAAATTAAGGAAAGTCCAAGGGTTTTCAATCTGAGCGTTGGTTGGAATTAGTACAACTCCTCCGATCCGACCCACCGAATTTCCTGCCACTTATTTAAGAATGGGTTCCAATTTTTTGAATAGTTTGGAAATAGTTTGGAAAATTAGTAATAGTTCTCAAGTTCTTCTGAGATCAATGTCAACAAAGGAGAAGCTTTAGACAGAGCTGGGATCCCGATCTTCCCTTCGGTAGCTGTCAACGACTCTGGGGCGCCATGTTATCGCCCTCTTACCGCGCTGGCACCGGGAGATGTCATCAGCCTCACCTTCAGGTTGCAGAGTCCGAACGGGGCTGGAAATCTCCCCCTCTCTTCACTGGGCTTCCCGCCCAGCGACGGCTCCTTGCTAGCCAAAAATTGGCTTTTATTTTGAATGGGGTCATGCCGGTACTACTATGAACTGAATTGTTATAGGCCACCTCAGCATGAATCAGGAGGTCAGCCCAGTCATCCTGCTGGAAGTTTATAAAACAACATAAATACTGTTCCAGAACCGAGTTGGCCCTTTCACAAGCTCCATTAGTTTGCGGATGGTGGGAGGAGCTTAAGCCTTGGGTGGAGCCAATCAGTCTTAAAAATTCCTTCCAAAATTTCGAAGTAAATTGAACACCCCTATCCGAGATGATGCACTTCGGGACACCATGCAAGCGCTAAATATGAGTCAAAAACAGTTTTGCCAAAGTCTTAGCCGATAGTATTTTTGAGCATGGTACAAAGTGAACTTGCTTGGAGAATAAATCAGTAACAATCCATATCACTGTAAAACCTTGGCTATTTGGAAGGTCAACAATAAAGTCCATAGATATTTCCTTCCAAGGAGCCTCCGGTCGCGCTACAGATTGGAGGAGACCGTGAGGTTTGCCAGGAGAACGTTTCGAAGCGGCACATACTGGGCAACTGGCAATATAGGACTCAATGTCCTTTTTCAGTGAGGGCCACCAGAACTGGCGTTTAACCAAATGCATAGTCTTTACAAATCCAAAATGGCCAACCTCAAATCATGTGCCCTCTGTAAGATAAATGGTCAAAGCGTTGCAGGGACATAGGTTTTCGACCCAATCCAAGGTAGATCATCTCTCAAGGTACAATCCCCAGAGTGTGGGGAATACCATTCATCGGTGAGAAGTTCCGTCTTTATTCTAGAGAACAATTCTGGTGGCGGATCAGTCTGCAGAACGGAATGACTTCCGGTTACAACCGGGGTCGCCATGCTATACAGTGGAATCACAGGTTGAATAACTGAGAGTTTAGAGCTGTCATATTGAGGTAGTCTGGATAAGGCGTCAGCCATAAAGTTCCCCCCCCCCAGGGATGTGTTTCAGAGTAAAGTTGAAACGATTGAAGTATTGAGACCAGCGCACTTGCTTTGGGGAGAGTTTACGAGATGTCGTCAGCGATTCCAAATTTTTGTGATCAGTCCATACCTCAAATGGGTGAGGGGCACCTTCCAGAAAATGGCGCCAAGACAAGAGTGCCCAACGAACTGCAAATGCCTCTTTCTCCCAAATCGCCCATCTTCTCTCAGTGTCGGACAACTTACGAGAGGTGTAAGCACAGGGTTGTAGTTGACCTTGTTGGTTGTATTGTAATAAGACAGCCCCAACTGCTACATCGCTAGCATCTGCTTGAATCACAAAAGGTGCATTGACATCTGGATGCTTTAGCACTGGTTCCGCCACAAATAAGCGTTTCAGCTTTTCAAATGCGGCCTGACACTCCATAGTCCAGTTCAAGGGCGAACCAGGCCATGGTTTGCTCTCTCCGTTTGTTTTGAGCAGGTTCGTGATAGGCAGAGCAATACAAGCAAAAGAAGGGATAAAATGGCAGTAAAAGTTGGCAAAACCTAAGAAACTTTGTAATTGTTTATGGGTGCGAGGAGGCGCCCATTCTGTTACAGTTTTGACTTTTCCAGGATCCATCTCAACTCCTTCTGCCGAGATGCGATACCCAAGATAGTCTATTTTCTCTTGGTTAAATTCACACTTAGAAAGTTTAGCATAAAGTTCAGCTGCTCTCAGTTTACGTAAAACAGAACGGACTAGTTTTACGTGTTCCTCACGTGTTTCCGTGTAGATGACAATATCATCAAGATAAACGATAACGCCCTTGTACAGGTGGTCATGCAATACTTCGTTGATCATTTGCATAAAAACTGATGGCGCCCCCTGGAGGCCGAAGGGTAATACTTTAAATTGAAAGCACCCTAAAGGGCAGTTAAATGCAGTCTTCCACTCATCTCCTTCTTTAATTCTTATCCTGTAATAAGCTTCTCTGAGATCAAGTTTCGTGAAGATCTTGCCTGTAGCCAAATGCGCTAGCATGTCCTTCATGAGAGGCAGGGGGTAGACGTTGTGCGCGCATATCGCGTTCAGGAACCTGCAGTCTTGTACAAGACAGAGAGACCCATCTTTCTTTTCTCTAAACATTACAGGGGCTGCTACTCGTGGTCTAGCAGGTTCAATGAAACCTCTTTCCAAGTTTTTGTCAATAAATTTGCGGAGTTCAACCATTTCGCGCGGTGTCATAAAGTAAATACGTGGTTTCGGAAGTTGCACTCCCGGGAGGAAATCAATGGAACAGTCAGTAGCACGGTGGGGGGGCAGTGTGTCAGAGGACTTCTCGCTAAAAATGTCTTTAAGGTCCCAATATTCTTTTGGAATCTTTTCTTCTCCTGGTATTACTTCTAGTATGGGAACAATCTGGCCTGTGTTTACAGGTTCCTGGATGGGTACAGGTTCAGCCAGAGGCTGCATGGTGGGGCACTGCGAAACAGGTTGGGCGTTTGGAGTAGGAGGCATAGGCAAAGGAATGCGAACCCAACCTTCTTTCCAGTTAATTAGTGGGTTCCATTTTCGTAGCCAATTCAGGCCCAATATGACTGGGTTATCAGCAATGGGGGCTACAATAAAGTTAATGAATTCCTGATGGTGGTCGCCAATAGACACCTGAATTGGTTCTGTTACAAACTGTGCTGGGTTACCACCTGCTACAGTACCATCCATTTGGCAGAAAGCTATAGGAACTTTAAATTTTTTAAGGTGAAAGCCCATTTACTGTACTAATTCTTGGCTGATAAGGCATCGTGAACAACCAGAATCTAAAAGGGCTAGCACTTTACAATTGCGGCCACTAGAGGGAGCCAAAAGATGTAAAGGAATAGTAAGGGGCCCTGAGAGGGGACTCACCCAGTTCTCGTCAGCCGAGTCCGTGTCTTTTTCCCAGTTATCTGGCTCCTCCCCCTGCTGCTGATGGCCGGTAGTGAGATCCAGAGGTTCAGTTCCGCGCATCGCTTGCTTCATACGCATGCTCGGGTTTTTCGCGCGTTTTCTCACTTCAGTGGATGGCTACAGGCAGGCTTTTTCTTTCACTTTGCAGTTATTCGCCCAATGCCCCTCCCTCCCGCAGCGGAAGCAAGCATTAGACCGGGGAGTAGTAGGTTTTCCTCCTTTCCTTTCCTTTTGGTAATCACGCCCAAAAGCGGGAGGGGAGGAAAAATCTTTCTTTCTTTCCTTTTCAATCTCAAACAGGCTGTTGTTTCTAATCAGGTCAATCTCCACATCAGCAGCGAGATCAAACCAATCCTCTAGCGTTTCTGGTGTGCGTCTGTTGATACAGCTTTGATATATAGTGGGGTTTAAGCCTTCAGTATACTCATTGATAAGAGCCTCAATGCTCCAACCCCTCATATAAATGGCCAGTTCACGAAAGCGTTGAGTATAATCTTGCACTGGCCTGGTTCCCTGGCGTAAATTTTTCATTTCAAGCCGTGCCTTTCTATGAAAGAGAGGGTCCTCGAACCGTCTTCTTAGAGCGGTCATAAATCTGTCGAAGTTTCCCATTAATGGGGAATTATCATTATGTAATGAGACTATCCAATCGGCCGCCCTCCCTTCAAGGGCCAGAGAAACAATTCTTATCTTAGACTCATCATTTGGTAATTCGCAAGCAAATTCTTTCACAAAATTGCTGACTTGCAGCAAAAAAAATCCCAGCTCTTTAGAGTTCCCTCCAAACTTAATTCCCGGGGGGGGGAGTCTTGACATTCTACGTGGTGTGGGGCTTGGTTCTCTCTGCTGAACAGCTCCTGGGCCACTTTCCCTTGGTGTTTCAATGCGTGGAGGGTGGTTCTCTCTCTCCCTTGCCAGGGGGGGTGTCTTCTGCCCTTGTTCTTTTTGTTCCCAATCTGAAGGGCTAGGATCCCTCCCCCACTTTCGTTCTCTGGTACTCTTTATGTCATCTGCTTGACGGATTAATGCTCTTGCCATCTCTCTCTTAAGTGGTTCTCTTCCCCAATCTGTTCCCACCGGGGGGGAGTGGGCTTGTCTGTGTCGGGTGGTGGTAACCCCAAGGGCAATCTCTTCAGAGGCGGCTCCCTTCATCCCCACTCCCTCGGACCAGCGATGGTGAACTGGTTTATCTTCAGGTTTCGATTCCAAAGTAACATCAGCCAATAATTCCATTACTGACCTGGTTTCCTCTGTCAGGACCGTCGGGTCGAGCGCTGTCGCTCCCAGCATCTCTTCTTTCCCTGGCTCCGACATTTGGCTTCGGTTTTATTGTTTTATTACCCTTACTACTGAAGTTGTTAGCTCAGAGATAAGCGTGAAATGATTCCTGGCTTTCTGTCATGCTTGCTTCTTCCATTACTGAACAAAGAACACACTTAAGCATATTTCAAATGATTAAGGTTACTTTTACTGAATAAGAAAGGACAGCAGCGAAGGTTAAGCCAGGAATGGCTACTTTGGGCGTGAAGCATACATATCAAAGCATAAGCCAAACCCCAATAACCCATGACCCCCACAGTAGTGTCCAATGCAATATCATCCACGGTGTCAGATGGGTAACACATCCAGAGTGGTCATCAGAATGGAATGTGATACCGTTGAGTCTAACGATATCACCACCTAGCTCCATCTTCCTCCAGCACACATAATAAACACCATCCCCCACCATCCCCATTTCCATGGCAGCCAAGCATGCAGCAAAGCGAAGGCTGACAGCTGTGTTGCCTCAGCTGCGCTCTTGGGCACGGGGGGGGGGGTTTAATCCCCCCACTGTACAGGTGGCTTGTGGAGAGGGCCCCCATCCCAACGGCGGTCGGGGGGGCTGCTCCTGCTTCGCCCTAGGGGCTGGGGAACTTTCGCGGGGGGAGTTTCCCCTTCGCTGAAGACGCTTGAACATGGAGGATGTAAGAAGAAGCTGAAACTCCGGGGCTGTATGGCTGCGCCGAGGCTCTGGATTTAAAAAATAAGGGTATGTGCCTTATTTGGATTTTTTTTACATTCAATCTGATGGAAAGAGAAGATAGGGGGCAGTTGGAAACAACCCCCCTGGAAATGAAGCGGCTTGTATAAAGAGTCCCGCGCTGCGGATAAAGCGAAAGTGACTTCCGTCGGATTTATTGAAAAAGGAAGTTTCTTCTTAACCAAGGGATTTGCTGGAATGTTCCAATGTATCTGGAGCCTTGCTACATTTTAAATTGACTGTTCCTACTTTCTCTTTCCCCACTCTGCCGGTAAGGCGGAAAGATGGCGTTCTCTTTGTTCTCAGGATGGAATTTTTTTTTTTGAAAACAAGCATTCCTCTATTTTAACAAAATTAGACTCATTTTAAAACATATAAGAAAAGGACCTCCTCTGGTGTCTCTCGGTGTTTTCTCCCTTTGTGAAACTTTCTGTTTTGATTGGAATTTTTTTCTTTTTCTTTTTTCTCTCTGGACGTTGTAAACTCAATTTGAATTCCAGCTGCTTTTGTCTCGGACTTCACAGACCGCCCACCCAACAGCGCCATTTTTTCTTCCCTTTCTTCCGCTCTACGCACTAACACCTAAAACTTTAATTATGGCATCGAGGAAACCCCCATCTGGGAAACCAAGCTCTGCTCCAGCATCTACAAGACCCAGCCCATCCTCACAACCAAAGATTTCAGCAATGTTACAGAAGGATACAGAAGTAGAGGATCCTAAGTCACCAAGCCCTCAGCCATTAAATGTAGAGGAGATGTTTCAAAGAATAATGAATGAAATGCAACAAATCCGGAAAGACAATTTAAGCACAAGATTGGAATTATTGGAGGCGCAAAGAGAAATAACAAATAATAAACAAAAAATTGTGGGGCTGGAAGGGGGGGCAGTTGAGATGAAGGAAGAGATAAAAGACTTTAAGAAAGAACTTACAGATATTACTGGTCAAATGTCTAAAATTGATTTTGAACGCATGTCTTTTTTCTTAAGATTTCAGAATGTTCCTGAATTACCCGATGAGAATCTGAGAGAGCTGATGGCTACTATGTTAGCAGATTATATTAAGAAAGATAAGGAATTTATTTGGGGGACATTGATTTGATTTATAGAATTAACTCAGCATTTGCCAGAATAAATGAGGTACCCAGAGAGATACATATTAAATTTATAAGAAGGTCAACGAGAGAGGAGATACTGAGAGCACAAAGGGGGGGCCCTTTGATGTATCAGCAAAACGAGGTGGCCATATTGAAGCAGATCCCAAAGAAAATAAGAGATATAAGAAGGAATTATTCCTTCTTAACTAAAAAATTATTCAAAAAGGGGGTGTGGTTCAAGTGGTTGATGCCTGAAGGGATGCTGGTATTCTGGGAGGGAGGAAGAGTTAGAATCAAAACAGTTGAAGAGGCGCATAATTTTTTTTAAAAACATTCCTCAATCCTGGATGACGATGAGATGGGAATGGGAGGGGCCATGAGTCCGCCTGCTGGTGGGGGGGGGGGGAAGAGACCATAGCAAAGAGGCTCAGATCGCAAAAATAACTTGTTATATTTCTTTAGTAACTCCTGCACGGATGTCAATAGTATAAAGTAATTGAATGTATGAAATAATATGAAAATTTATGATTTTAAAATGTATGTACCCCTTCCCTTTAATGATTTCTTTTTAATTGAATATGTATGAAGACTCGGAGGCGGTCATCAGACCCGTTGTGGAAGCTTCAAATATTATCTATTACCTTATCTATCCCTTTCCCAATATAAATTGTTAAAACCAATAAAACCTTTTCAAAATAGATAGATAGATAGATAGATAGATGGATGGATGGATGGATGGATGGATGGATGGATGGATGGATGGATGGATGGATGGAGATAGAGATAGAGAGAGATAGAGATAGATATATATATATATATCATATATACATACATACATACAATTCCAACAGTGAAAGTTAGCAATTTTGTTTCAGAGTCCACTGGGTGGCAGTGTTAGAATGTGTCAATCCAAGTCTTTTGTGACTCAATCCTTAAGAAAAGGAGGTATTCAAAAGAAGAGAAAATCCAAAATTCAAGGTTTGGATCCGAGGTTTCAAAAGGCAATAAAAAGGTAATAAAAAAGAGGAAAGGGAAAAATAGTTTTAAAAAAAAAAGTTAATAAAAGAGTTATAGGTCTATTTAATTCACTCCAAAAGCTGAGAAACAGGAGGTAAAAGGAAGAAAAAAATCTCCAACAACAAGTCCACCTTAAATTGTAGTGAAAGTCCAGCCTGATTTTCAACCATAAAAGGGAAAGCAAAATGGAAAGTTTCAATCAGCCATGCTTAAATCCACCACTTAAATCAGCCATGCTTAAATCCACCATTAAAATGTGCTCACCAAAAACGCCCTGTTCTTTCTCCTGCGCTTACATTCGGGAGCTGTCTGCAGCTTCAGCAGCCTGGGGGCTGTCACTTAATCACCAGGAAAAGGGGCTTCATCCCAGGTCTCCAGAAACTTTGCAGATGTCTCTGGGACCACCAGAAATTCCCCTGGTCCAGAACCAGACTGTGCAGATGATCAGAAACCATGGCTTATCCAGAGAGACTAGAAAGCCATGTTATCGCAGTGACGGGTAGCTCCTTGTCCTGGCTGGAGATTTTTTTGTAACAACACTGCAGCCACTGCTACATCACTAGCATCTGCCTGGATTATAAAAGACTCAGATGACTGGGGATGTTGCAACACCAGCTCCCTTGTGAACAGTGTTTTTAATTTCTCAAAGGCTTGTTGACACTTAAGTGTCCATTGTAGTGGGCAACTTAGCTGTGGCTGTTTAGTCATGTTTCATCTTTAACAAGTCAGTAAGTGATAATGCCACTTGGACAAACGATGGGATGAACTGATGGTAGAATTTGCAAATCCCAAAAAGGTTTGTAATTGCTTTTATGTTTTGGGTGCCTGCCAGTCCATCATTACCTGGACCTTTGCAGGGTCCATCTTTTTTTTTTTATATTGAAAAAGTTTTATTGGGTTTTTACAATTTTCCAAAAAGGATAGGGTAAGGGATACAGAAACATTTTGAGAACTTTCGCGTCGGAATCATTGGCCCTTCCAGGGCTTCACAATAAAACATTAAAAAAAGACATTCTTCAAAGATACTACGAGATGAAAACAAGTGCATACATACTAAATTCTCAGTTTTATGCTGGCAGTCATATACAAACATCCAGACAACAAGGTTATAGTATATTAATAAAAACAAAACAAAACAAGCAAAGTCATTTTTTTGATCTAAGTCTCTTGGCAATTGGATCTTCTTTTTCTCCTTCCTGGCCTCCAGCTGGCGGGGCCATGGCCCCCCCTGCCCCCCCTAAATCTTCCCCCAGGACTGAGGAGTGTTTCTTAATAAAGGCTTCCGCCTCAACAACTGTTTTAATCCTAACTCTCCCTCCTTCCCAGAACACCAGCATCCCTTCCGGCATCGCCCACTTAAACCAAATCCCGTGGTCAAACAATTTTTTGGATAAGAAGGAATACCTCCTTCTCATCTCTCTAATCTTTTTTGGGATCTGCTTCAAGATGACGACTTCCTTTTGTTGGTAAATTAATGGGCCCCCTCTCTGTGCCTTCAAAATTCCCTCTCTGGTTGACCTTCTAACAAATTTAATGTGTATCTCTCTGGGTACTTCATTTATCCTGGCATATGCTGAGTTTATTCTGTAGACTAGGTCAATGTCCCCCCTGATCTCATCTTTAGGTTTATGTAAATAGTCTGCTAAAATTGTACTCATGAGATCAGGAAGATATTCACCAGATTCTTCAGAAATGTTCTGAAATCTTAAAAAATATGACATCCTTTCAAAATCCATCCTAGACATATGCCCAGTTAGTTCTCCAACCTCACTATTAACATTTTTAAGCTCTCCCTTTGCCCCAGCCAGCCCCCCTTCCAGCTCCTCGGTCTTCTGTGTGTTCTCCAGCACTTGTTTCCGTGTTTCCAAAAGATCCTTTTTGAAGCTGCTGTTATCTTCTCTCAAGGCTTTAATTTCTTGCACCAAAGCTTGCAACACAATCTCCAAAGAGGACATCCTTTGTTCCAGACCTGCCAATTCTGATTTTTGTGCCATGGTAAACTGTTAAAGTCAGTGCCACTAAAATGGCGTTTTTTGGGTGGGGCCGTTGAAGCAAATCAGGAAGAGAAAAGTCCAAATCAGGGTTAAAAAGTTCAAAGTCCAGAAAAAAACACCTTTCACAATCAATAGTTGTAGCAGAGAAGGCACTCCAGAGGTGGAATCAATTAATCCAGAAATTTCTTCATTAATAAAGAGAGGAAGTCCCAATCACAAAGGGGTGTTGGTAATTTTCCATAAATAAAATAGTCATTCAAGAACAGAGAGCAGCCATCTTCTGCCACCCAAACTGCGAGCCAGGAGGAGAAAGTGGTAAAGGAAAAATTGTTTCAAGCCAGCCGGACTTAGATACATTTTTAAATAAACAAGCCGCAAATCACCTTCGCTTGCTTCAAAGCCGTCCAGATAAGAAACGTCCGCTTCCTCACAGCGAGGAGCCATTTCCAAGCGCCGCTTTAATTCCGAGGGGGGGTTAAACAAACAAACACCCCCCTCCACATTCTTTCAGTCCAGGCTGCCAGCAAAAATAGTTTTAAAGTCACTCACTCTCCACCTCGCCGCCAAAGCCCCGGAAAGCCTTCTGACCCAAACACTCAGCTCTCTCCAAATTCATCATGCGTTACCGTCCTCCGTTGGCAAAGGGAACACCCCCCCCCCCCCGCAGCATGCCTCTCCTCACCTGGACCGAAGACAAGGGCCGTTTTCCTGCTGCCGCTGAGAAAAACAAACCCAGGCAAGCCAGCCTGACGGAAGGACCCCAAAAAAGGGGTGCCTCGCCCCCGATGGGGGGCAGAAAAAAGAACAAAACGGCAGACGAGTCCAAGACTCGACTGTTGCCGCTGGAAGGCGGAACCGGAAGTCTGCAGGGTCCATCTTGATCCCACTCTGGGATATACAAAACCCAAGTCTAATTGGGTCTGGTGAAACTTGCATTTAGAGAGCTTCACATACAACTGGGCATCCAACAGTTTTTTGAAGACTTGATGCATTAAGGCGACATGTGCAGTGTTTTAGTGTAGATAAGTGTTGTGGCCCAGCCGGCTCTGGATGAGCTGCTGGTTTGATGTTTGCCTTCTACCACTTAGGGTTTCAGTTGAAGTTTTTACAGTTTTTCATGTAGTACCATGTTTCATAATGGGGATTTGAGCTGCACTTTTTGGACTTGGTGCAGGACACTCTGCAGCCCAATGACCTTGCTTCCTACACCTGAAAAAGGTCATTTTCAGTCTGGTTGGAGTAGCTGGTCCTGAAGTTGTGATAGGCAGGGGTTTTGCTAATGATGTCTGCATCCCAGGGCTCGGTGATGGTTTTGCAAGGGGACTCATAGGTCAAGGAGTAGGCTTCTGGCCTCTGGAGCCCCATAGATGGTCATCTTGAAATTCACTGTCCAATTCAGTAGCAGCCTGATACCAGGCTTGCAAGCAATACCGGACCCTCACACACAAGTAGGCTTGCCAGAACATCTGATCAAGGTCCCCCTTAAATTGATAACCATTGAGGCCATCCTCACACCTTGTGGCTAAACATCTGAAATCTTGAATGTACTCCTTGACTAGCCTGCCTCTCTGCTTGACAACCAACAGGTTCCCCTCCACTTGAAATGACTGAGTCCCATCCTCAAATCATTCCTGCAACACCACTAGGAATAGGCCTATGCCCCTTAGCTCTGCTGCATGGTCACCATAAAGATCACCCACCCACTCCGCTGTCTCATCCTCCATCACATTTATCTAATTATTAAGTTAAACCAGATAATATATGATTACAAATTGCAATAATATTAGTTAATAATAGTAAACAATTAATCAATTATCCCAATAATTAAATTTAAATTATTCAATTAATTTCCCAAATTTCCCAAGTCAAGTTATAAAATCTAGCTCTATAATATAATCACAGTTACTTCAATGGTTATTGGTTTATGACAGCTGAATACAGTTATTTTATATTCGTGGTTCTGCTTTCAACCACTAGATGGCAGCCTAATATCAGGATAGAAAGCTAAAGGGTAAGCAGGAAGCGGAAAGAGCTGTCACAATCAAGCGGAACTCAAAACTATCAAAAAGAAAAAAAAAGGAATAATAAGAAAAAGAAAAAATTGTCAGGAGAAGTGTCTAAAGTATCAAATCACACCTAATTCAGGTATTTGGTCACCGTTAAATGTCAGTTTCAGATATCCAAAGATTTTAAATTAGCAGAATTCCAAGGGTCTTTGGTCTGAGAGTTGATTGTAGTCATACAAATCCTCCAGTCCGCCCCACTGAATTTCCTGCCACTCGTTTGAAAGTTGGCTTCACTTTATCAGTAATTTGGGAATCTTAAGCAGTAAATCTCAGTGTCCTCTCAAATCAACATCAGCAAAAAGAAAGAGTTAGTGAGAACTGGGATCGCGATCTTTCCTTCCACAGCTTTCAATGACTCTGGGGCGCCATGTTATCGCCCTCTTAGCGCGCTGGCACTGGGGGATGTCTTCAGTCTCACCTTCAGCTTGCAGGGTTCGAACGGGGCTGGAAATTTCCCCCTCTGTTCACTTCCCCTCTGTTCACTTCCCGCCCAGCGATGGCTCCTTTTTGGCCGTGAAACGGCTTTCCAGGTAGCCGCCAGATGCGATAAATGGAGCAATCGGCTTCGGACTGAAGTCTCCTGCCTGCTCCGCTTGTCGTGACGTCACCTCCGGTCTCTAGAAATTTAGTAACTTTTAGATTGTTTTAGATTGTTACTGAAGGATTTTTTAGTTAGCAAATATTTAGTCATAATCAGAGTAATGAAATAATCAGAGTTTAGTCATAATCAGAGTAATGGATATAGTTTAATTGTGTGTGTGTGCGTGTTAGGTTTTTGAGCTGATCAATAAATAAATCATGGAGACTAGGATAGATCTATTTCGAGCTTTTTAGCTGTCATCAGCTAGCCATACCCTTACTGGGATTTGAACCGGGGCTGTATTACATGTTACATGGCCTTAGCCACTAAGCCACCAGGTTCTCTTCCTGATCAGGAGATATATACGTACGTACGTACGTAAGTACATACACACACACACACACACACACACACACACACACACACACACACACAGATAACTAGTAAAAGAAGTTGGAAATAAACTGTAAATTGGAATTCAGGAAAAAGACCAAAGCAAATTAATAAACTTTTTATTTAGAATTCATTATAGGCATAATACAATTTAAAGTTTTAATTTAAATGAGGATGGACATAAACAGAAAAAGATTTTTAGTAAACTATTAAGGAACGCTAATGGATATTGTTTAATAAAAAGGGGGGGTTAGAAATAGTATTAATTGACTCTCATGTAGAACACGATTCTAAGGTGCAATGTTATTGGAGGCTTTTGGAAATAGTCAAGGAATGCCACTATGTGGTTATGTTTATAAATGTGACCTATCTGAGGAAAAAGCATGTCTAAAGAATTGTGGCTAAAGAAGAATTTTTGTGTAATGATATTAAGATATATAATGAATTTTTGATTTAAAGTATATAAGTTAATGTGATCTATAAGTAATGATGGTGGAAGAAACGCACGAGAGCTATATGTAACCAATCGACATGCTTTCTATAGGATGTAATAAAGGATTTTTTTTTGTATTTCTGTTTAATTAAAAATTAAAAAAAACTTTTTATTAAAAAAAGAAACTGTAGTAATGCTTCATTCACATTAAAAATTTGAATTTTTAATGTGAAAAAATCTTATTTGTGGAAAGTTTATATAATGACAATCATTTTGAACGGGGAATATAAGAGTTTAGCCAAGTAATAGCTACTGAATTAGCTACTGAATTAGCAGGGAGGAAATCTTATAGACATTTCATTATAACCTCTTGTATATTGGGTGCAAATCTGAATCTTTAAGTCTGCATGCATCATTCAGAATCTTTGCTTTGGTTCTTCAAAGCCCTTCCAAAATTGCCAAAAATTGTAACATTTAAAGAAATAGAAGGGAGATGCTACATGGTAACTAAATGCAGAAACTACATTTAATTACCTTAACTTAAATTAAATTAGTGTTAGTCCCACTCAATTCTGGAGTGCAGTCCTCTGCACACTGTCTAAAAACTGAGTATAGCTCACAAGCCCCGGAAGTCTGTGTACTAATTCAGTATGCTTGAATCTAAACATGACCATTGCAGATTTGACTGAAGAAAATGATTTGAAAGTTTTGAAGTAGTAATGCCTCAAATGCCTGTTTCTCTGTGTGGGGTCTAACCTAGATAAGTTTAATGCCCTCTTACATTGCCAGCAGTATTACTGCTTCCTCTTTTGACCCAGAGCAAATTAGGAGAAGCCTCCTTTTGTGCTCTTTTCCTCCTTGCTAGGCACAGTGCTCTACTACCTCTGTGGCCCATTTCCTCCAGTATCCCCCCCCCCCTCTCACCTACTTTGAGGCCAAGTATTTGAACTGGCAGCAAGCCCATGCAAGAACAAACAAGTCTGGGAGAAGCCTGGTGCCCTCAGAATTTGAGCACAGCTAGAACTACAGCAGGGCTTTTGCTGCTATCCCACTGTTGCCCATGAAAAATTAGCAGCACTCTTTCCATATTAATTAAATGTGGAAGCTAATGAGGTTAACTAGCCAAGATCCTGCAGAATTTGACGCCAGGCAGATTTGTCTATGTCTTAGTGAGAAATGAGATGCTGATATATAATTGTATAAATAGCATATTGGTTAGAATAGGCTTTGAAAGTATATAAAGGTCTCTGATTGACTTTAACTTCTTTTACTCAGCTTGCATTAACATTTTATTGCATTTTATGGCATTTTATGGCTTGTATTAACATGTTATGGCATCTGAAAGCTCATATTAAAAAAAAATAAACAAATAAGCAAGATTGGCTCTATTGCGGGTTTGTGATTGTTATTGAAGGTCTCTTGGCTGTATGAGAATTTTAATTACTTGAAGTCGCCTGAACACTAAATATCGATGGAAATTGCATATGATGGTTACACTGCGCGAGCTGCACTGGCTGCCTGTGGCTTTCTGGGTGCGGTTCAAGGTGTTACTAACCATCTTTAAAGCGCTCCATGGCATGGGTCCTGGTTACTTGTGGGACCGCCTCCTACCACATACCTCCGTTCGACCTGTCCGCTCCCACAGGACAATGCCGGCTGGCGGCCCCCAGGGGAAGAGCCTTCTCTGTGGCAGGCCCCACCCTCTGGAATGACCTGCCCCCCGACCTTCGTACAATCACGGACCTATGCCTCTTCTGCCGGATATTAAAAACACACTTGTTTCATGCGGCTGGCCTGGCATAGTTTTTAGAGTTTTTAGTAAGGGTTTTAAATCTAATTTTAGCACTGGGTGTTAAATTTAATCTATTTTTATTCTATTTTTACTGTATTTATTGTTACTGCTTTTATTACTTCCTGTGCACCACCCTGAGTCCCGTCAGGGAGATAGGGTGGTATACAAATGTAATAAATAATAAATAATAATAATAATAACATGCCATGTGTTCTGAATTCTGCCTTTTGGAAAAAAATGCTATTGTTAATTTTTTTTTTCAGCTCCAGAAATTGAAAAGTTCACTTTCTTTCAAGACCAAAAGTTTGAGGAGTAAAAGTGCAGACAACTTTTTTCAACAAACAAATAGTGGCACAAAGTTGCAAGTAGATTTGCTATCAAAAATCACCTCTAGAACGGGGCAGATCCCTAATTTGGAAAGTCAAAACTCCACTCCAACCAAAACCCATCTCCAACCAGAAGACAAGACTCACATTTTTCAGGAACACATTTTCAAAAAAACCATCTTCTGTGATGTCTGCAATCATATGATTGTTGGTAAGAAAGATTTTACATTTTATTTTATTTTTTAATGTTTTTGTTACTTTCCAAAGTAACCTTTCTACGGGAGAGAGTGAAGTACTTAAACTGATTTTTTGCATTTATTTAATATATTCAAACTGCATGAAAAAAATTGGAATCTTTTTATGTTTTTGTATATAAAAATGATATTTTGGGAACCACTGTTTATGAGAAACTAATCATAACTGCTATACAGGTAATCCCCAATTTATGACCACAATTGAGCACAACATTTATGTTGTTAATCAGACATTTGTTAAGTGAGTTTTGTTCCTTTTTACAACCTTTCTTTCCATAGTTGTTAAGTGAATAACTGCAGTTAAGATAGTAGTATGATGGTTAAGTGAAGCTGACTTCCCCATTGACTTTACTTCTCATAAGATCTCAAAAAGGGGATCACATGAACCCTGGACACTGCAAAGATCATAAATATGAACCAGTTGACAAGTGTCTGAATTTTGATCACATAACAATAATTATGCAATGGTCATAAATATGAAAAATGGTCCTAAGTCACTTTTTCAGTGATGTTGTAACTTTGAATGGTCACTAAATGAACTGTGGTAAATTGAGGATTACCTGTATTTAGAAATTCTAAGAACCAACTTTCTAGAATCTACAGTAGAATCTACACTTTCCAGGTTTCAGTATATCAGCAGCAAAGGAGATATCGTAATGATGAGGAAAACATGCTTAAATACTAGCCAGCAAGAAGCTAAGAAGGAGATAACTGATGAACAGCAACACTACAGTAGAAAGTTTGTGTTCTTTCTCCACTATATTGTACACATACTGTATATCTAATTACCTATGAAAAATGATCCAACTTTATAGAGTTTTAACATGAATTAACTTATTAATTAGCCCTGCTATTCTTGAACTTTATTTCCTATAGTGACTTAGATGGAAAACATTTTAATTTTCTACATATTATTTGCATGCTAGGTCTCTCATCTGCATCAAATGCAGAGAGCCTTAAAAGCATGAATTCAGATGAATTAACAAATTCAGCATGAGCACAAATCTATTCAAAAGTATCCAAAAATGAACAGATAAAAAAGAGAAAAAATGTTGTAAATGAACAGTGTCCTGACCGCACTTGTATTAGTCATTTTATTTTTTGCATGTTACATTTCGGATTTCGTTTTTAAAAATAAAGTTACTCTTTATTTCTCATACTACAATATGGAAAGCAATTGCAGATGTGCAACTAGATATTGTAAATACTGCATCAGCCTTTATTATATGTTGGGAACTCAAATCTTCCTTCAGATCTTATTTTACTTTCTGTCTTTTAAAAGACACTTCCTGTCTTTTATCAACTATTCACTATTCTGAGTTAGACAGCCTTTGCTCTCCTTCATCATGACTCTTTCCTCCTTGGGAACATTCATTGGAGGTTAAGAAGAGGCCCCTCATTCGTGACCTTGTGTCAGAGGGGGACCCGGACCTGGTGGGTATAATGGAAACCTGGCTGGGCCTCGAGGGGGGTTTACCCCTCGTGGAAATGTGCCCGCCAGGCTACCGAGCCTTCCATCAGCCGAGGGCCCTGGGAAGGGGTGGGGGGGTGGCGATTATGATTAGGGAAGGTCTTCAGCCAAAGGAGACCACGGTCCCTCAGACGACCGGGTGCGAGTCCCTCCTTGTGAAGTGGGGCCTAGGGAGGCAGATGGGCATGTTAGTTGTATACCTGGCTCCTCGCTATGCAACAACAGCCCTGCCCGAGCTCCTAGAGGTGATAGCCGAGGCGGGGGTTGAAACCCCCAGACTTTTGGTCATGGGGGACTTTAACCTGCCGTCAGTAGGCGAGACCTCTGGAGCAGCTCGGGAGTTCATGGCTTCCATGACAGCCATGGACCTGACCCAGGTAGTTTCAGGCCCTACTCACGAGGGTGGACACACCCTGGATCTCATCTTCATCTCGGGACATTGGAGTAGTGATCTGGGAATAGGGGATTTAGTCCTTACACCCCTGTCATGGACAGATCACGCTCTCCTTCAGCTGGACTTTCCAATCGCCGCACCCCACCGCGGGGAGGCGGAGCCGAATATCCCTATATGGTTCCGCCCCAGGGTCCTGATGGACCCAGTAAGGTTCCAGAGGGAGCTTGGGCCAATGCCTGTGGACTTGCCCCATGACTCGACTGAGGACCTGGTGGCCGCATGGTTAAGCGCGGCCACTGGGGCCTTGGACTGAGTTGCACCCTTGCGGCCTCTCTTGCGGCGACGAGTCACCCAGGCTCCTTGGTTTACCGAGGAGCTGAGGGAGATGAAACGCCACAAGAGACGCCTAGAGAGCAGATGGAGAGCCTCTCGCCCCGAAGCCGACCGAACACTAGTGAGAATCCATATTAGGACTTACTTAGTGGCGTTAAGAGTGGCCAAACGTGAGTATTGTGCCACTCTTATTGCATCCGCAGATAACCGCCCTGCCGCCCTGTTTGGGGTGACCCGCTCCCTCCTTCACCAGAGGCCGCGGGAAGCCCCTCTGCAGGGACGAGCAGAGGAATTTGGGACTTATCTGCAGGATAAAATCACTCGGATTCGGAATGAGTTACCCTCCATCGAGAGTGGTCCAGTCGGATTGTCCGAGGTTGGTCTTGAGGCTCCATTCTGGGAGGAGTTTGACTTTGTTACTACCGAGGATATGGACAGGTTGTCAAAGAGACTTAAGGCTACCCAGAGGCGTAGCGTGGGGGGTGCAGGGGGGGCTGGCCGCACCGGGCGCAACATCTGGGGGGACGCGCTCGCACTCGCAGCTCTCTGCCCCTGCCTGGCTCACTCACTCTCTCTGCAGTGCTGGCTGTGCGAATCCGATCCGAGCCGCCGGGTCACCGCCCACTGTGGAGGGGGGGGGGGTGCCCTGGCGCAAGGGGTCCCCAAACTTGGCAACTTGAAGACTTGTGGACTTCAACTCCCAGAATTCTCCAGCCGGCTGGAGAATTCTGGGAGTTGAAGTCCACAAGTCTTCAAGTTGCCATGTTTGGGGACCTCTGGCCTGGGGCGTTAACACGGGGCCCGGTGCTGAAGCAAAACACAGCGGCCCCGTTCTTAGTTATATCTGACCTCCGGGGTCCCGAGGCGGAGGGTCCTCCCGCGGCTTTCGCTCAAGCTCCGCGCAGGTGGTAGCCGCAGCTGGAGCTCCCCGCTCGTCCTGCAGAGCCAGCCGCCAACCTTAACGTCACCCTGGGAAGTCTCCAACTCCTTGCCGAGTTTTCTCTCTCTCCCCCCCCTTTTACGGTTGCACACACACGCAACCCCCTCTCCGCCAAAACTCTCGGCGACGCCTGTTCAGAGGCTGAAAGCGCCACGGCGCTGTTCTCCTCTCTCAGTTAGAAAACCCCAAACAATAAGGAGGAGTTTGAGGGGTGGGGGTGGACGAAAGAGCGAGCCGATGTTTTAATTAAGATTCTCAGGGCAGGGGAGGAGAAAAGAGGTTTCTCTGCGAGGAAGGAAGGAAACCAGGAGGGTTGGAGGAACGGAGGCGCTTCCCTCAGAGCCGAGTTTCAGCTTTGCCGCCGCCTCTGCTACGCGCAGAGAAGCTGAGCAAACAGGAAACGGGGTGGCTTGCACACACGGCAGCCGCTGCTCTGATTCTTTGGGGCTTGAAGCTCGCCCGAAGGAGGACAGAGACGAGGCGGAGAAGGAAGGTGTTGGCTGCCTCCAGCCCCAGGGAGGAGAGCGGCTGGCCGTCTGCGTGTCGCCTACAGCCTCCCCTTTGCCAGAGAGCACAGGCCCAGCTCGCCCGAGTGGCGCGAGTCTTGCCCGCCTCACGCGCTTCGGTCCCCCTCTGAGCAGCGCCGCAGAGAGTGCTCTCCCCACCCGCTCGCCGAGTGTCGTTGCTGGAGTTGATAAAAGAAAAGAAAAAAGGCTGGAGCGACTTTTGTTTTTTCGCCATTCCCGCCGGAGACCAGAGCCCACCTTTTCTCCTTCTTGCTCGGGCATAGCAATATGAAGGAGCAGAACTCCTGTGTCGGCACTGGGCATCCCCCCATGGCTGGGTATGGCAGGATGGACCCGCTGGAGCTTGCTGTTAGCCCCGTGAAACGCTTGCGAACTGAGTACTCCTTTCCCTATCTCTTCGCAGATCATACATTTTGTAAATCCCCTGTAATAACAGAATAAAAAAAGAAAGGTCACGTGTCCACTGGAGACACATTAGTATACATTGAACACACATGTGTTTTAGATAGATGACAGATGAAATAAGTTTCTGTAGTTTTTGCACTTGGAAAGGCAACAGTAAATGTGCTGATTATAAACCACTGTTTCTAACTTAAGATGTTAAACCAAAACCATCAATTTACAACTTCTCATGATTTGGACCACCCCAGGGAGACCTTTCTCTGCATGTCCACTCAGTACTCACAGAAAATACCCATCACCACCTCTGTTTAGATTGCAACTTTCTGTTATGTTAAAATTTCAAGCATTTCAAGAGGTAGTGGGTCACCTATTTTGCATTATTCTCCTGCTTGTGTTTTAGTTTATCTCCGTATGCCTCTTTGTCAGATCACATCTAATTAGAGGATCAAGCACTACTCTTTAACACTAAGAACATAATGTAATCTTGATATGATGGTTGTGAGACGACATATAATAGCATGGCCCATGCTAGGTTACTACATTTGTAGATTTGTATTCATAGACCTGCTGAAAATGTGGAGAATGTGTAATGCATGTTCGCACTCAATAAAGTGTTTGAAAATAAACTTGTATTTAGATGCATTTTATTTTAATTACATCAGTATTTTCATAACAAACAATACATGTGCTTAGGGGGTAAGGGTTTCTTTAACTAATCTAGTGGAAGAGACTCGAGTGCTAAAATCCATGGGTTAGGGGGCGCAAATTACTTGCCTTGCCCCGGGTGCTGACAACCCACGCTACGCCACTGAGGCTACCACATGTTTATTGGACCCGTGTCCCTCCTGGCTTGTACTGGCATCCTGGGAGATGACACGAGGCTGGCTCCAGGGCATTGTCAACGCATTTTGAAAGAGGCGGTAGTGAGGCCCCTCCTCAAGAAGCCGTCCCTGGATCCAGCATTATTGGAGAACTTTCGTCCTGTCTCCAACCTTCACTTTCTAGCGAAGGTTGTCGAGAGTGTGGTTGCCCAACAGTTTCCGCAACACCTGGAGGAAATTATTATCTAGACCCACGCCAGTCTGGCTTCCGACCCGGTCACAGCACCGAGACGGCATTGGTCGCGTTGGTTGATGATCTCTGGAGGGCGTGGGATAGAGGATATTCCTCTATCCTAGTCCTGTTAGACCTCTCAGCGGCTTTTGATACCATCGACCATGGTATCCTATTGCACCGACTGGGGGGGTTGGGGCTGGGAGGCACCGTTTTGCGGTGGTTCTCATCCTACCTCTCTGGTCGGTCGCAATATGTGTTGGCAGGGGGGCAGAGGTCGGCCTTGAGGCCTCTCGTTTGCGGGGTTCCTCAGGGGTCGGTCCTCTCGCCCCTCCTATTCAACACATATATGAAGCCGCTGGGTGAGATCATCCGTGGTTTTGGGGTGGGATATCATCTGTACGCTGATGATACTCAGTTGTACATATCCACCCCAGACCACCCCAACGATGCCGTTGAGGTGATGTCCCAGTGCTTGGAAGCCATATGGATCTGGATGGGTAGTAACAAACTCAAGCTCAACCCGTCCAAGACTGAGTGGCTGTGGTTACCGGCACCCCGGTTCAGCCAGATTACTCCATCTCTGGCCATTGGGGGTGAAACACCGGTCCCCGTGGAGAGGGCGCGCAATTTGGGTGTCCTCCTGGATTCCCGGCTATTTATGGAAGACCATGTGGCGGCCGTGGCCAGGGGGGCGTTTCATCAGGTTCACCTGATGCGCCAATTGCGCCCCTTACTGGACCGGGCTGCCCTTTGCACAGTCACTCAGGCCCTCGTGACGTCCTGACTCGACTACTGTAATGCTCTCTACATGGGGCTTCCCTTGAGGTGCACTCGAAAGCTACAGTTAGTGCAGAACGCAGCCGCGCGGGTGATTACGGGAGCCCCTAGATGCTCCCATATAACACCAATCCTGCGCGAGCTGCACTGGCTTTCTGTGGTCTTTCGGGTGCGCTTCAAGGTCCTGACGACCATCTTCAAAGCGCTCCATGGCTCGGGACCTAGTTACATGCGAGACCGTCTCCTGCCCCATACATCCCTATGGCCGATTCGCTCCCACAGAGAGAGCCTTCTCAGGGTGCCGTCGGCCGGACAATGCCGACTGGCGACACCCAGGGGAAGGGCCTTCTCTGTGGCGGGCCCTGCCCTGTGGAACGACCTGCCCCCTGAACTCCATACCATTACTGACCTCCGCCTCTTCCGCCAGTGTTTAAAAACACATTTGTTTCATCAAGCCGGCCTTGCATAGCCTCCGCTGTTGACTAGTTTAGATAGTTTTAAAATGGGGGGGTCTTAATTGGTTTTTAGCACAGGATTTCATATTTAATAAGCTTTTAAAATTTTATATATTTGTATTGTTTTGTATATTATTTTAATTTTCCTGTGCGCCGCCCTGGGTCCGTTTGGAGAAGGGCGGGATATAAATCGAATAAAATAAAAAAATAAAATAAAATAAAATATACCACATACTCTTGGTGATTACTGCTTTAAAATCCTAAAAGATAGCATGGATACCCAGGGCAATTCATGGACTTGAAGATCAAAGGGATGTTTCACACATCACATCACATAACAATCAATCAAACAAACAAACAAGCAAACCTTTATTTAGTTATAGACAGTAAGTAGAATACAGAAAATCAGTTAATTAAAATTTAAGAAAGGAATGTGTTTGTATGTATGTATTTGTATGTATGTGTTTGTATGTATGTATGTATGTATGTATGTATGTATGTATGTATGTATGTATGTATGTCCTTACTTAGAATTTGCTGTGTGTGCTATGTGATGCCAGTTATTGTAGGTTGTACATTATGGTTTGTAGCTTAGCATGTGTTATAAATCCAGCCAGTGGAGTTTTATTCATTACTAGACAACTAAAGTCCCATATGGTCATTCTTTCAGAGCTATTTCTTAATCAGATTTCTCAATGCTTTCAACAATAACAGAACTTCTAATGTATTGACTTCACTGGAAAAGTTGGGATACATTCAAAGATGTAAAATAGCCCATGTTGAACTACATATGTAGCACAAGAAACATTTTATGGCATTTTGTATTATGTCAATTATGTCATAAACTGTTTTATGAATAGTGCGGCCACGGGGGCCCTGGATCGGGTCATGCCCTTGCGGCCTCTCACTCGGCGCCATTCTACCTTGGCTCCTTGGTTTTCTGAGGAGCTGAGGGTTATGAAGCACTGGAAGAGATGCCTAAAGAGCATTTGGAGGTCCACTCGATCTGAATCTGACCGAATATGGGTAAGGTCCCATTTACGGACCTACCTTGTGGCGATAAGAGGGGCGAAACGTACTTATCTCTCCACTCTTATCGCATCCGCAGATAACCGCCCTGCCGCCCTGTTCAGAGTGACCCGCTCCCTCCTTCAACAGAGGTCGCGGGAGAGGAGTTTGGATGTTATCTGCAGGATAAAATCGCTCAGATCCGGGACGAACTGGCCTCCAATGAGGTTAGTCTGGACGGGTGGGCGGAGGCAGGTCTTGAGACCATTTTATGGGAAGAGTTCGACCTTGTGACTCCAGATGACATGGACAGGTTGCTGGGATGACTGAATTCTACCACATGTTTATTGGACCCGTGTTCCTCCTGGCTTGTACTGGCCTCCCGGGAGGTGACATGAGGCTGGCTCCAGGAAATAGTGAACGCTTCTTTGAGTGAGGGGTCTCTACCGGCCATCTTGAAAGAGGCGGTGGTGAGGCCCCTCCTCAAGAAGCCTTCCCTGGACCCAGCAGTGTTAGTAAATTATCGTCCAGTCTCCAACCTTCCCTTCTTGGCGAAGATTGTTGAGAGTGTGGTGGCATGACAATTCCCTCAGCACCTGGAGGAAACTGTCTATCTAGACTCGCGCCAGTCCGGTTTCCGACCAGGGTACAGCACAGAGACGGCATTGGTCGTGTTGGTGGATGATCTCTGGAGGGCTCGGGATAGAGGTCATTCCTCTATCCTGGTCCTATTAGACCTCTCAGCGGCTTTCGATACCATCGACCATGGTATCCTATTGCAGCGGCTAGGAGGTTGGAACTGGGAGGCACCATTCTGTGGTGGTTCTCCTCCTACCTCTCTGGCCGGTCGCAATTCATGTTGGCAGAGGGGCAGAGGTCGACGTCGAGGCCCCTGACGTGCAGGGTGCCTTAGGGGTCGGTCCTCGGGCCCCTCCTGTTCAACACCTATATGAAGCCGCTGGATGAGATCATCCATGGTTTTGGGGTAGAGTTCCATCAGTACGCTGATGATACTCAGCTGTACATCGCTACCCCTGACCACCCCAACGATGCCGTTGAAGTGATGTCCCAGTGTTTGGAGGCCGTGAGGGCCTGGATGGGGAGGAACAAGCTTCGACTCAACCCGTCCAAGACCGAGTGGCTGTGGTTTCCAGTGTCACGATATAGCCAGCTGGTACCATCTCTGGCTATTGGGGGCGAATCATTAGCCCCCATGGAACGGTCTCGCAACTTAGGCATCCTCCTGGTCTCTCGGCTGTCCTTGGATGACCATGTGACAGCCGTGGCCAGGGGGGCCTTCTATCAGGTTTACCTATTACGCCAGTTGCGCCCCTTTCTAGATCGTGACGCCCTATGCATGGTCACTCAAGCCCTCGTCATTTCCCGCCTGGACTACTGTAATGCTCTCTACATGGGGCTCCCCTTGAGGTGCACCCGGAGGCTCCAGCTAGTACAGAATGCGGCCACGTGGGGGATTATAGGAGTCTCTCGACACTCCCATGTAACACCTCTCCTGCGCGAGCTGCACTGGCTGCCTGTGGCTTTTCGGGTGCACTTCAAGGTGCTAGTAGCCATCTTCAAAGCACTCCATGGCTTGGGACCTGGCTATTTGCGGGACCGCCTCCTACCATGTACCTCCCTCCGACCTGTTCGCTCCCACAGAGAGGGCCTCCTCAGGGTGCCGTCTGCTAGACAATGCCGGCTGGCGACCCCCAGGGGGAGAGCTCTCTCTGTGGCAGGCCCTGCCCTCTGGAACGACCTGCCCCCCCGACCTTCGTACCATCACGGACTTACTCCTCTTCCGCTGGACCTTAAAAACATATCTATTTCATGCGGCTGGCCTAGCATAGTTTTTAACGATATAGTCCCAATTTTATAACAATTCTATGATTTTTATTTGCTTTTAACCATGAGTTTTTAGCACAGATTTAGTATTTAATCTATTTTTAATTTTTATATTGTCATTGTGTTTTACTACTTTTCTTTCCTCTGTGCACCGCCCTGAGTCCTTCGGGAGATAGGGCAGTATATAAGTGTAAATAATAAATAAATAAATAAAATGTTTTACATTTGACCAGATTTCCAATTTTACAGGAGTCCTAGAATTGGACACGTTATGTAAAATAGCCCATTATATGTATTTGGTTGAAAAATTGTTGCCCTATTATGCACCATTTCATCCAGTTTAATGGTTATGATGAGAAATGGTTATGATGAGAAATGTAGTAGTATCTACTGTAGGTATCTTCTTGTCAAAGTGAGAAGATTCCATCAGCTTTCTGCATTTACTTTATCCTATCCATAAAAGGTAGCCTGCATGCTAAAAGGTAGCCTTGCAATTTGATTACGGTACCTTGTGTTTAAAGATAATCCCTTTTTTCCAATATCCATAGATTTTTAAGAATATGAACTCTAGTACACTAGACTAGCTATCACTGCTCCATGGCACGGGTCCTAGCTATGTGCGTGATCGTATCCTACCCCACACATCCCTTCGACCGATTCGCTCACACAGAGAGGGACTTCTCCGGGTGCTGTCCACCTGGCAATGCCAACAGGCAGCATCCAGGGGAAGGGCCTTCTCTGTGGCGGGCCCAACCCTCTGAAACGACCTACCCCCCGAACTTAGATCTATCACGGACCTCCGCTCCTTCCGTCAACAATTAAAGACCCATCTTTTCCAGCAGGCCGGCCTGGCCTAACCTATCGTACCAGCCTAGTTTTAGTAAATATTAACAATCGGGTTTTTACGATATAAATTTAAACAAGGTACTTTTTAACACAGGGTAAAACATTTAATTTAGTTTTAATTTATTTATAATTTGTTATATGTATATGTTCTTAAATTCCTGTACACCGCCCCGAGTCTCTTCGGAGAGAGGGGGCGGTCAATAAATCCAAATAAATAAATAAATAAATAAATAAATAAATAAATAGTAGCAAGCCAGGTATAACCAACTGATCTTTTGTTTTTATTAATGGTATTTTCTACTTTAGTTTCACAATTAACTATGCTGCCTAATACTCTTTTCAATGTGTTTTCATTTGTGAGTCTGACTATGTATGTGCTCTTACATTCACACAAAATTGTGACCCTATGTCTTCTTTTATATCTAAATAATAGTAAAGTATATACATACAAATTAAAGTAGGGCTTTTGCTGTAGGCAGGCTGCTACTTAGCCATGCCAAAGTATAGAATACTTTGTATAGCATTGTGGGGAAATATTTGCTCTTGTTATTAATAATATTATTATTTTTAAAAACACAGTCATGAGAAGGACTCTCACTTTAAAAACAATTGTTTCAAAACTATGTCCTTAGGAACTCAGTTCTAATTTTATTCTTGTTTTAAGTGTGTGTGTGCATGTAGTAATATATTCAGCTATTTCCGCTAGGAATTTTAAAAAATATATTTATCAAGACCTCAGAAATACATCTGGATTTTATCTAATAAAAATAGAATTGGGAAAAATGTTTTGCTTAATCTTTTAAAAATAACATCATTAATATTTTAAACAAGAATGATAAAAACTAAAATAAACTAATATTTAAAGGAAAGGAAATATAAAGAAGTAACTTCCAATTTTCTTTTATAGTTGTTATAGGTGTAAATTAAAAATGATGTTTACAGAATAACTTTATTTTTTAAAAAATCTATACTTTTTTCTAATCAATAAAAACATATATCATAAGTTCATTTTTTTCTGTCTCACACAAATGTCTATAAGGGGTTCTTAATTAGCATTAAACATAGCTAATGTCTTTTCTCTTATCAATGATGTGATTGGCTCATCTGAGCAAGTTCCATCCCCTTCACCATCCATTCCTTCCTTGTGATTAATGTTTCATCTTTATTTTTATAATAATCTCACTGTATTTATCATGTACAGGTAGTCCTCAACTTACAACCATTCATTTAGTGACCATTTGAAGTTATGTCATTGAAAAAACTGACATGACTGTTTTTTTACACCTATGACTGTTACAACATCTCCATGGTCACTTTATCAAAATTCAGACTTTCGACAATTGGCTCATACAGTGATGATTGCAGTGTCCAGGATCATATGATTACCTTTTGCAACCTTCTGACAAGCAAAGACAATGGGGAAGCTGGGTTCACTTAACAAACTTGTTAATAACTTAACAACAGCAGTGTTTAACTTAACAACTGTAGCAAGAAAGGTCATAAAATGGGGCAAAATTCTTTTAACTACTATCTTGCTTATCAATGGACATATTGGGCTCAATTATAGTCCAAAGTTGTGGACTATCTGTATAAAAACAAAGGTTATTTCTTAAAGCAATGCTATGTCTATTTATAGGCTACTAAATTTCATCTTTGCAAATTAATTCAGGATTAAGGCAACACTTGATAGAATGATGTCTCTGGACTCCCTATTGTGATTGTTGAAGTTGGAAGGGATTTTGTAGAACATCTAGTAGTCCAGCTCCTGTAGAATCCATTATTACATAATTCTGTGCAAAAGACCATCTAGATGCTCTTTAAGCACCTTCAGCAAACACAAATCAATCTATCATCTTCCAACCACCTACAATTATGAAATATTTTTTGTTTCCAACTGAAATCTGATTCCTTGTAATTTAATACCATTCTTTTGTGTCCAGATGGCTCTCGCTTCTTTTTTTATGTTTTATTGATTTTATCTATTTCATCAAACAGTGTTTGATCTGGGTACAGTAACATTTCATCAGACATAGTATTCATTCTTATTATAACATTCATGATCATAATAGTGCAATAACATAGTCACAATGACACTTAATATCTTCTGCTTTAACAATTCTTCTCTTTAAGATTTCTCATTTTAATATCTCTTCCTTTCTAACTTCTGTCTTTCTTATCTGGCAGTCAAACAGTTTGTCCCATTTCAAAAAATAACAGAAAGTATAAGAAAAAAAAACATTCAGTAAGATAAGCAGGCAAAGGAGAGAGAAGCCGCTCAAAATAACACCAGGAAAAGGGGAATCATCCTTTCCTCATTTCTTGCCTGCTTCAGCCTTATAGTTGCTATGCTTTAAATAAAAAAGAGGGTGTCAGGCATGCCTCCATCAATAACCAAGAAAGAAAACTCCCAACTCCATTGTTTGTGAAATTAAAGATACTTTTACTGGTTAGGAAAAGATAGGAGCAAAAAAAAGCAAGATGTGAGCCAAAAAGGCATGAACAAGTACATATCAAATGATTACCCAGCCCCTCCTTCCAATTACCCCACCCAAGTGTTCAATCTGCAACTCCCTAAAGTGTCATGTGGGCTGCATCATCAATAGGCCTCATCAGGTTGGTATGTGAGATGGTTGGCCTTGACTAAGTCCAAAGAGTGGCCACCAGCATGCACAGATGATGTTGAGAATAAAACTCCCTTCTACATAACTCCTCCAGTACCAGATTCCCTTCCTAAATACCATGCCCCCACCCTCCCCATTTCTATGGCAGCCAATAGGAAGCAAGCGGAGCAGAGGCTGACAGAGGAAGGAAAAGGGCAAAACCAAACAACACTAGAGAATAGAAAAATAACATCCAATCATTGTCTATTGCCTGCTTCAGTATTTTGTTTGCTATGCTTTTTTTTTGGCCTGCCTCCCATATTTCTCCCTTGCACCTCTGTTTCTGTTTATGTCTATTTCCTAAATATTTGATCTAAGTACTCCTCCCATATCCACCCTCTTCAGTTGCCTGGTTTCAAAGCTTCCTGTCCCAGCCCCTTTCTTCCTTTCCAAAATACCATCCAACTCTTTCAGTATATTTTCCTCCAGGTTTCCTTCATCTATTACTATTGTTTTTATTATTTCCTTCTTATTTTTTGTTAGTTTCTCCCTTCTTCCATTGGTTCCTCATTTTTCCATAGCTTCTTTAAATACTTTCTCCATCTTGTCCGTTGTATTTTACGAGAGTAAATCCAGTTCCTTTACTATTCATTTCTTATGAATCTCCAGAGAAAAGATGTTGAAAGTTAAGATATAAAATTCTTCTTTTATCTTTTAGCAGTCTATTATTCCCCAGTTCCAAATACTCAATTGTACATCTTTGTCCAATTAAAGAGTTTACAAGAGTTTGTAATTTTTCCACTCTCTTTCTCTGTGTTTTCTTCAATAAAGAGGTGCCAGGTGCAGCTTATCTAAGTCGTAATAGTCTTACAGCACAGTTTATGCTATCTGAGGTCATTGTAATCCACACTTTAGTTTCTTCACTTTCTCTCACTTTCCCTCTGGGTTTTGCTTTGGCCATAAGATGTCGCTGTTGCACTGTTTTTCTTCTATTCCCTTTACTTGCTTTGCCCTCACCAGTTCCGAAACCACCTTTAAGTCCAAATAAAGTTTATAAAATCCTTAGATGACCAATTCGCTTTTCTTCTTTTAATATTTTTAACGTCCATTTAGTCAAAATAATTAGCACTCCTTGTTTTGGATCTCTTTCTGCTCTGAGCCTATTCAATGCTGTTTCAAAGGGTAGATGTTTGACAGAATCACCCCCATTCTTTTTCAGCCCCACTGTTAGTCAATCTTTATTAGAAAGGGGCATTTCTGACAGAAGTTAAAATATTAAACATTTCTCACGCAGCCAGCACACTGTTTTTCTCTGTTTTCAGTCCTTCTTTGAAGCTGTCCCAGCTTTGGATGGCACCAGTTCCAACAAGGAGTTAGCAATCTCCTTGTGAATGACGAGGCATTCTTCTTCACCATTCCTACAGAATGGCTTAGATCAATTTGGATCCTCTGGCAGAGGGAATTCAGTGAACTTCCATAGAGCTTATGGAAGACTCATTTTTCTGCAGCAACATCAGCTCACCTTTCCTCCATTTTGCTCTCTCTCTTCTATAAAACAGTCCTTGCAATACTTGAAGACAGCTATCATGCCTACTCATTTTCTCCTGTTTTCCAGAAAAACATACTTATTCTCCGCTTGTTTTTCTCAAATTTTGTTGCTCCAAGTTTTCTGTAGTATTTAGAGTTTAAAATAAATGCTGGTCAACATTTTAAACACACAGTACTGTGGAGCAGAAATCCTGATAGGCAACAAAAATGTTGAGCACCAATGAACATTACTTTTTAAAAGTGGTCACCAATTTCTGTCCAAGAATGCTAGCGAGCATTACAGTTACAGTTTATGAGTAAATGCAATACATAGTATCCATGTTGATTTGGCTTTGATGGTTTAGAATTTGAACAGTTAATTTAGGACAATCTTAGTGGCTGTATGTAAAAAGCCATATGTACCACTCATCTCTTCTTTCCTCTGCTTTTCTGTTACCACAAATTCATCTTTTAAAAATGCATACCATAAAAAGTTTATTAGTCCTTTAAAGTGCTATAAACCTTCTGTTTTTGCTATTGCATACTAATAGCTAACTTTTTAGCATTCCTTAACCTGCATTTTACCTAATTAACAGGACTGTTATCTTTCCATAACAGTTTATGGAATTAAAACCATACAAAATATTTCATATCATATCAGTAATTTTAATCAAAAGTCATTTCATTTCAATTCAGTTTTAAAATACCTACCTAGAGAAGACACCATTTCAATTTCAACATGGTTTTAAAATATTCATCAGCATCTAATATTCATTCCATTAAAAGACAATTTTAAAATAACTATCATTAGCAGATACCATTAAAACTTTCAGCTAGGGAGGGCGGAACCATCCGTGCCAACACAATGTGGGGTCTCAGTGCTCTGAGACCTCCGTTGAACTTTTGCCGCCCCTTGGTCCGTAGGTGACCTAAACTGTCCTGGAGGGATGGCAACGAGGAAGCTAAAGCCTTGCTGGTCACAAGGGTATCGTAAACCCCTGTTTTGACCCAAGAGAAGAGCTTCTGCAAGGCGACAAAAGGCAGCCTCCCCCCCCCCCCGGGGAGTAAAGGCAAAGGCAAGCTCCAGCAGGAAGGAAATAAACTGAGAGGGAAGTACTAGATCGGGAAGGTACTTTAACTTTTTTCTTTGAAACATTTTGCTTAAAGAAATCCTTTTGGGGGGGGATAAATTAAAGCTGTTAATTATGGAACAAGCGGCAGAATTAATCTAATATGCTCGTAACTGGGAGGTTTCCCTTTGTTCTCATATTGCTGGAATTGTGGATTGAAGCGAACTAGGTTTTTTTCTTCTTTTTTTCCCCCTTTGAAACTGACTGGACTATTTTTTTCTCTTCATTTCTTTCTTTCTTTTTTATAAAAAGTTTTTTATTTTTTCATTTTCATGACAAAAAACCATGTGTATACTGTTACATAACCAACATTATTTTATAGTATTAAATATTTACATCGATTCATCTTACCATCAACTCCCAAGAACAATTATTAGCTCTCCATAAGCATATTTGTACCTTATCTATCATTTTCTTATCCCTCTCTCCTCCTCCTCCCCCCTCCCTCCTTTCTTCCCTCTGTCATCCTTCTCTTCTCTACTTCCCCTTCCTCTCTCCTTCTCCTCTCTCCCCTTTCCACTCCTCCTTTCTCTCCTCCTCTTCCCCCTCTCTCCTATCCCTCTCTTCTTCCCTTCCCTCTCTCCTCTACCTCCCCTTCCTCTCTCCTTCTCCTCTCTCCCCTTTCCACTCCTCCTTTCTCTCCTCTTCCCTCTCTCTCCTATCCCTCTCTTCTTCCCTTCCCTCTCTCCTCTACTTCCCTTTTCTCTCTCCTTCTGCTCTCTCCCCTTGTTTTAATATCCTTTTATATAAGGCATAATTATATAATGGCATTCTGTTTATAAAGCCAAGCAAAAGAGAAACAGAAACAATATCCACAAAAAAAATAGATTTAGATAAATTTAAAAATGTGAAAATCTAATCAGGTATCCATAAATTCTGTGCCCCTCGGAAGTAGTTATTATTCATAAGTAATCTCATTTTATTAATTTTAAATCTAACAATTTTATCCTGTAATTTAATATCAATATCCACAGGTCTTGTCAAGTATTTTAGCCTCAATCTATTTTTTCTTTAATAATATCTTTAAATCCTGGTTAGCTATTAATATCCCTTATTTAATCCCATCATATCTCTATAGATTCCATATAACTATCTAGAATTTTATGAGTAGCTGTTAATTGATTGATCATTTACCAATCTATAACCATCTAAATAGTATAGTTTCCCATCTATAGATAAGCAAATATATATCATTAACCAAAACATAATCTTATTATAAGCATCTATAATTATTATTAACAATCAGTTAATTAATAACCCTTGATAGTAATTTAAACACAACCTAATTATTACTCATCAAGGGATAGAAATTCCTCTTTTCAGCTGTTATCTCTCCAAGGATGAATTAAATTTGCCTCTTTTATAGTTCGCATTCTCCATCTCTTTTTTCCCCTCTTTCCAAGTTCTTTATAAACTTCCATTGGCACATTGTGATCCAATATAGCTGTCCAATCATAACGCTGACCAACTCTTTTTCTCATATTTTGTTTATTTTTAAATGTCAAGTTTATTCCGGATGTGGTTTCTCCTTTCTTTCCTTTTTCTTTCCCTTCCTCTTGGCAGTCCGGTTGAAATCCAAATTTCTGATAAGGTCTTGATGTTATCCCCTTTCCTGGACTTTCCCCTTCCTCCTCAGTTAAATCCAGTCCATTGTCATGATAGCTTTTCTTTTCTTCTTTAATTTCTTTAATTTCTTTAACTTCTTCACTTGGTATAGTAAATAACTTTCTATCGAATATTGCTTGGCATTTTTAAAATTCTTTTAAGATTTCAGTCAGAAGCTCCTGATTTTCTGCAGTATATATATATCTATGTGCGTAGACATTTTGGCGTATCCACAAAGTCGGAAAAAATAACTCCAATTACCTTGTTAGTGGTTAGTTTGTTTCTCTTAATTTTTTTCTATTCAATGTTTCCAAAAATTCTGTTCATACATGTCCACCCTCCATTTTTCTGAGAGGGACACAATGTAACAAATAGTTTAAATAGCTTAGAAATGTTTCAATCTTTTTTGTTGGAAGGGGAACAGAAACAAAAAAAGATAAAAATATAGTCCTTATTTAAGTTTAAAAATGTGCAATAGAATATCCAAATAATTGTAACATTGTAAAGGTGCTCCAAGTTTCAAAGTTTTGAGTGAAATAAATTAAAAAGACAAAGAAATTAGAAAAATCAGACACAATCCGATCCCTTTCAGTGCGAACGGAAATGACTATTTCTTTCATTACAATTCAACCCGCCATTTCAAAGAATTCTGTAGACCGGAGAAATCTCACAATTCAGCTAAAATTCGCCGCTTATCTTTAGATTCAAAGTTTTAGTGAAAAAAAAGGTTTCTTAGCAGAGTGTTTCAAATGTAGAACAAAATACCTTCCCGATGTTATCCTCTCTTCCAAACAATTCCTTTCATTTCCAGAGATTCTCCCTTTGCCTTGGTCCGCCCTCCAGAAAGGGGGGGGGGATGCGATTCGTCTCCCTTCAGAGATTTTGCTTCGTATCGGGCAGGGATCCTGCGGGATCCCTGCACCCAGCGAAGGCTTATCTCCTATTCACCACCCCTCCAGGGCAGCTTAGATTCCTATGGAATCACGGGGGGGGGGGGACGAAACCCAGCCGAGTCCCTGCAGCTTAGAGAGCCCAGTTGTGTCAGCATGGGAGGCTCCGCCTTCTTCATTTCTTTCATTTTACTCTTTGCTACTTAAAATTTTGAAGTTGGGATTATATTCACAATTACTTTAGAAGGTTTTATTGCTTACTTTTGAATCAAATAAGAACTATACCCTTTACTTTCATTTTAACAACAAAGAAAAAGGGAATTTTGCTGTATTGCCGCTGGAGGTCACTGATTGGTCTGTATGAGACAATTTACCTTTTTTTTCAAAGGTTTTAAAGCATGAACTGTTTACAACAAACTGCTTTTTGATAACTGATTGTTATATTCTCTTCCGGAGAATATAAAAAGGGAGGATAGCCTTGAGACCAGGTTGGCAGTGAGAACCCAACTTTATTATTTTTTCTTGGATTTGTCAACATGGTTCCATGTCTAGAAGAGGATGCTTTGGCAAATCAGAATGCTTTGGTTGAAATCTTAAATATTTTGAAACAAAGTCAAAGAAGGATTGATAAAAAACTGGATAAATTGTTGCATGTCACAGTAAGTTATGAAAAAGAATTGAAGACGGATGAAAGAGAAGAAATCTCCCCAAAAACACCTCAGACCAATGAATTAAATTTTGGAGAGACTGGAAAGAAGAAAATTATTATTATTATTTTTTGTATAAAAATTGTATTGGTTTTTCAAAATATATATGGGAAAAGGGATAGGGTATATAAAAAATTTTGGTAGCTCCCATGTCGGTGTTGGTAGCCCCCCCAACCTCACAAGTTTACAATTTTAAAAAATAGAGGACAAATATAAACAAAATTGTTGCATTGTGTACCATGTGTTCAACCGTCTCTTTCTTTGCCATTTTCTATTATATCAACAATTACAATGACATTTCAAATAAAATCATTTTTGTGATCTGAGCCTTTTTGCTATCGTTTCTTCTTCCCTGTCACCAGGTGGCGCCGTGGCTCCTTTCGTTCCCAAATCTTGTGTAATGCTGTCCTTTTTGCCGCCCCCACTATCTCTGTTCTCTAAGAGGGAAGAATGTTTTTGAAGAAAGGCATCTGCCTCAGTTAATGTTTTAATTTTTATTCTACCCCCCTCCCAGAAGATCAGCATTCCCTCTGGAAATAACCATTTAAACCACATTCCTTTCTTATATAATTTCTTTCGACAAGAAGGAATATTTCCTTCTTATTTCTCTGATTTTTTTCAGAATTTGTTTCAATTTTTTTCAGAATTTGTTTCAATATTTCTTTGTCTTGATATTTTAAAGGTCCCTCCCCTTCGAGTCCCCAGTATCTCATCCCTCATGGACTTCCTGAGAAATTTAACATGAATCTCTCTTGGGACATTGTGAATTCTAGCATAAGTTGAATTAATTCTATAAACCAGGTCCATGTCCCACTAGAGTTGTTCCTTATCTCTTTTAAGGTATTCTGCTAATATTGTACTCATAACATCTTTAAGATCTTCATTTTCTGTCTCTGGTATGTTCTGAAACCTGAGAAAAAAAGACATTCTTTCAAATTCTATTTTAGACATATATGTTTCTAATCCTAAATTTTCTCTTCGAATTTCTTTAACCTCTTTCCCCATCTAGCGGCATAATTTTTTGTTTATTTTCTATTACATTTTGCTGCGTTTCTCTGAGCCCCATTTTGAAGTCTGTCATTTCTTTCTGCAATTCGTTCATATTTATCATAAGTTCCTGGAACATTTGAGTAACCGACAATTCCTGCGAACTCTCTCCAGAAGTTTCTTTCTGTAATAGTGAAGTTGCATGCTTGGGCTAGAAGTTGTCGAAGAGGGGGCAGATGTTGATTTCCCCTGGGTGGTTTTCTGAAAGCCATTGTCTCAGTTCAAAAATGGTAAAAGAAATGGCGTCGAAGAAGCGGATATCCGAGATGGTTCAAGGTACAAGAAAATCCAAGTAAAAAAAAAAACTAGTTCTCCTTCACTGTCTCAGATCTCAAAGATACATCAAAAGAAAACCAAATAAAGCCATATAATCCACATCCAGGAATTCCACATAACAGGAGAGACAAAGAGAGCCTTCGGGGGAGATATCAAAAAAAGACAGAAATCTTTCGGAGGCGGTTACTGAGGGCAAGCTTCATAAATATGAAGAAGCTATACGTAGAGAACAAAGGAGAGCCATCTTGCCCAACCCTTTCACAGGGAGAGGAGAAAAGTAAAAGTAAAAGTTGCAATTTGCTTTTTAGAAAGGGCTCTGCGAAACATTGTTGCCACTGCAATACTCTCTCCCATAGTTAATTCAAATGGCAAATTAATCCCTTTCCTCTCTCCATTTTGGAGAGGGATCATTTGAATGCCGCTTCGTCCGCGGGTGGGGGTTAAAGGAAAAAAACCTCCCCCCTCTAATCTCCGTTTAAATTGATTGAACTGGAACTCACAATGATCTGTTAATTGTCCTCCTTCTGTGATCCAAAAGATTAGGGAGAGCCTTCCAGCACCAGCATTTTCACTACTCTTTCAATCTGGTTTGTTTCTCCCGAGATCCATCTGGCGAAGGGGCAAGCTTGCAAGATTGCCCCCCTTCTGCTTCCCAGCTCCTAGGGCATGGTTCGGAGCATCCCACTGGCTGCCGCTGAGTTGGGGGCTCCCAATGAGCCCCCCCTTACGGCAGGAGGTTCCTCCAGAATCCCCTGTGCCCCCGAGGGAGCCCACCAGGAAAACAAGTGGCAGATGAAAAACATCCGTTGCCTTCGGAAACCGGAAGTTGAGTCTAAAGAAGAAAATTTTTAAAAGAGACTTAGAGGAATGTGAGCTCCACTTTACTGATAAAGGAAAAGGAGAGGGGGGAAAAGAATTGGAGACGGATGAAAGAAAAGAAATCTCTCCAAAAACACATCTTATATTTAAAGACAAACAACGTGTTAAAATAGAAAATGGGCAGCGCTATAATTTGAGAGTTACAATGGACAATATTGTGCAAAAAGATATTTACAAAACACCTGGAAAGAAAAATAAAAAGAGACGAAGGCCACAAATGGCAAAAGAGATAAGTTTAACTCGACTTTGGAAAGACACCGGTTAATAATAGAAATTTGATGATTAATAATTAGTTAGATGGTTTTAGAATATCATTGAAGGATTACTACCTAGTTAATAATGATTCATAAAAATTTAAGATTTAGATTATTATTGAAAAATTCATATAGGTGTATGTATATGTGTGTGTACCCTGGGAACAGACAATGGATGCCATCACGTGGTTGTGTTTTGAGTACATGTCTGAAGAAGAAGATAGACCAAATCTGGAATATTAGATGAGAATCTTGGTGTAATGATATTAAGATATATGATGAAACTTTCTGATTTAAAATTTATAAAATGAGATTATTTATGAATAATAATCATTTTGGAGATGCACAGAAATTATGTGTGACCGGTCGGTACGCTTTTTAAAAGATACAATGTAGAGTGATGACTTTTCCTTATTATTTCTATTCTTAATTTTATTCTTTCTTTCTTTTTGTCTGTCTTATTAATAGAATGCCATTATATACCTTTATTTTATGTTAAAACAATCAGTTAAATTAAAATTGAGATATAAGAATTGTAATAATTGACATGAAAAGCAAGTAGAAGAAATGCATAGAAATTTGTAATTAACTGACACATTTTTTATAATTTGCAATTTGTAATGGAAAATGGCTTTCTATGTTCTTTCTACCATTTTTGTTTTACTTGTGTTTGTTCAAAAATAAATAAAAATTACCTTTAAAAAAAACTTTCAGCTAAGGCCAGGGAGAAGAGGCTGTGTTTCCTATTAAATGCTTCTATTTCTTCTGACAATAGTTGCAACCTTCTTATCAAAATAGCTCAGGTGCACTTTTTAAACTAATTCTATTTTTTTATTGAAAGGATATAAGATTTTTTGATTTTTACCACATAACCACCAGGAGTTATTTTTATAAACATTGCCTTAGTGATACAATAGACCTGTGATGGCGAATCAATGGCATGTGTGTTACAGGTGGCATGCAGAGCCCTCTCTGCAGGCATGTGAGCAATTGTCCCAGCTCAGGTCTACCATGCATGCACATGCCTCCTACCAGCCAGCTGGTTTTTGGGTCTCTGCCATGCATGCAGGAGATGTGCGTGCATGTGTGGGGTAGGGGGAGTGTGAGAGCCCCTCTGCCCCATTTTTTGTCCCATGAGGCTTCAGGAAGACCTGCTAGGTGCAAAAATGGCCACAAGGGGTGAGGTTGCAGTGCATCCTCCATGCCCTGTTTTTTAGTCTCAGAAGGCTTTAGGAAGGCCTGCTAGGCCAAAATGGGCTGGGGTGTGTGTGTCACATGTGCATGCATGGGGAGTGGGGGGGTGTTGCACATGCATTGTATTATGGGTGTGAGCACGCATGCTCACACTTTCAGCATGCAAGGACAAAACGGTTAGCCATCACTGCAGTAGACCTTCATTCCTTATAAATGATTTCTGCTTGGCAGAGAATTGCTGTCATAGCGTGGTGACAGTTTAGAATGCTTTCTATCCAACACTAGATTAACAAAAGAAATACAGAATCTTAAACAGAAAACAATTTGTATGAAACCTGTTACAGCCTTAAGGCTACGCTGATGATCCGGGAGCGTGCTAGTTCAAGGCAACTCCCATTGGCTGAGCTGTGACAGCTGCTTGGTGGAGAATGCAGCTTTGCCATTGGTTGGCCCATCTGACAGCTGCTCTATAAAGAGCTATCACACAGAGAGTTGCATTGCCCCACTTGTTAATGTGTTACTTGTTAGCCAATGAAGGTTGTTTTATTCCACAACCTGCCTTGTCTCAGTTCTTACCCACATGGTTCTCTGAACAGAGCACTGAAGATGAAAGTGGGATTCAGAACTGAGGTGATCGGCTAGCTGAAGTCACTAACAAAGCTGAGGCATGTAGAGCTGAATGCTGCCCTCTATTCTCAGGTGACAGGACATCACACTGAGGCAATCTCCTCAGCCACCCGTCCTTGTAAGGATGGCTGTCCTACCTGCATTCTGACTTTTAATCCAACAATCAAGACCTGGAACGCATACCTGGAAATATTTGAGTGCTTCCTAGAGGTTAATGACTTCACAGAGCTGTCAAGTGGCCACAAGCGAGGCTATTTCTTAAGCTCCTGTGGCCATGAAATGTTTGGGACATTTTGGGCTTTAGCCACTCCCCAGCCCGTACACACCTGGGAGACCCTATTAGAGAAGCTAAATTCACCAAATTCACCACGTGAGCATCTGTTCGCCACTGGCTCCCATGGCTTGGTGCCTTCAAAATGCCAGTGAATGGCACTCTGCAAGGCTAGAGAGGAGGATTGCGCGAGCGGCTGTTTCTCTCCCGCTCACGTGCCTCCCAGTTCTCCCTGCAGAGCCAGGGCACCTCCACAGCCACTGCCACTGCCATCCAATGTGGCTTTTTCTGCGGTTTCCAATCCATGGAAGTAGGCTGCCGAGTCTTCCGGCAGTGGCCGCTCTGGGTGTATGCTTTATAGTTGTATGCTTTGGGAGTATGCTCTGCCGGCAGCTGGCCCACAACCATAGAGCATACGCCCAGAGTAGCCACTGCTGGAAGACTTGGCAGCCTACTTCCATGGATTGGAAACCAGAGAAAAAGCCATGCTGGGATGGTGGTGGTGGTGGCAGCAGCCAAGGTGGGGAAAGCTGGGCCAGGGTATTGTGAGGCTGGGAGGTGCATGAGCAGGAGTAGAACAGCCATTCGTGCAACCTCCCTCTCTAGCCATGCAGAGCGCCATTCACTGGCATTTCAAAGGCACCAAGCTGTGGGAACTGGGCTTGGCAATACCCCTAGGTCAGTGAATGGTGCTGTGCCCAGATGGAAAGGGGGTTTGCCGGATGGCTGCTTGTGAGCTTGGTCGCTTCATGGCTGCTGTGTTGTGCTGCTGCAACAGCGCAACACAGCCGTTCATCCCTGAGGCTGCGCCTGGCTCTTCGGGAGCCCACTCACAAGAGAGTGGCCATCTGTCAACCCCCCTCTCCAGCTGGGCACAGCACTGCTCACCAACCTAGTGGTATCATGAAGGCACCAAGCAACATGAGCACCTTTGCCCCCCAGTTCCTGCAGTTTGGCAATTTCAGGATACCACTAGGTTGGTGAGTGGCACTCTGCCTGGCCGGAGGAGGGGTTGTCTAGGGGGCTTATTTTTGCCCACCTGAAAAATGTAGAATGGCCTTATTTTCAAGGTCATGTCATATTTTCAGGGGAACACAGTACATATTCAGATTTGTCAGGAACTGGAGAACATTTTGGGACAAGCCAAACCTGTTCAGGGGGGATGGGTTGCACTTGAACCATGATGGGACAAGATTGCTGGCACTCAACATCAAAAAGGCTGCAGAACAACTTTTAAACTGATAACTGGGGGAAAGCCGACAGGAGCTGGGCAGCATCCGGTTCGGGGAAGTGTTTACTTGAGTAGTGAGGAGGATGCAATAATTACTGAGCAGAGCGAGGAGCCAGTCACCAGCACTCCAGCAGAAGGATGCAAGAAGCAATCTAAGGATGCAACTGGACTCAAAAGACTGCATCAGAAAAGTATATATAAATGCCTGTATGCAAATGCCAGAAGCCTCCGGAACAAAATAGGGGAGCTGGAATACTTAGCAATAGACAAAAATATTGATATTATTGGTATCACTGAAACCTGGTGGATGGAGGATAACCAATGGGATACAGTCATCCCAGGCTACAAACTGTACAGGAAGGACAGGAAGGGGCAAACAGGAGGTGGTGTAGCCTTGTATACCTAAAAGGAAAAGGGGCACCGCCAAGTTCAAGAGGACTCCAATGTGGCTTACAGGAGCTGTTCGGGAAGTGATCAAAAGCAAGAAAAGCTCATTTAAAAGATGGAAGGCTTCTCCAAACGAGGATAACAGGCAGAAACATAAATTCTGGCAGAACAAATGCAAGGCAACAATCAGGAAAGCAAAGCAAGACTTTGAGGAGCGTTTAGCTAAAAACACTCAAAGAAATAACAAGGACTTCTTTAAGTACATTAGAAGTAAGAACCCAACTGGGAAGACCATTAGATGACAATGGAAGGCAAGGGATTATTAAGGAGGAAACAGAGATTGCAGAGAGACTCAATGAATTCTTTGCTTCAGTATTCACTGAAGAAGACAGAGATCACATGCCCAAAACAGAGCCTATCTTTGTAGAGAGGGAAACTGAGGAATTAACCCAGATAGAAATAACCAGGAAGGAGGTCCTTGCATGTCTTGTTAAACTAAACACTAACAAATCATCAGGACCAGATGGCATCCATCCACGAGTTCTCAAGGAACTTAAAGATGAAATTGCTGATCTCCTTGCCAAAATATATAATCTTTCCCTCAAATCAGGCTTTGTGCCGGATGACTGGAAGGTAGCGAATATAACACCTATCTTCAAAAAAGGATCCAGAGGTGATCCAGGAAATTACCGACTGGTCAGCTTAACAAGTGTCCCAGGTAAAGTGATGGAAACCATCTTAAAGTATAAAATTAATAGGCACGTAGAAGAGAAGGCACTGCTGAAGTAGAGCCAACATGGCTTTTGCAAGGCAAATCATGCCTCACTAATCTGCTGGAATTTTTTGAGAGTGTCAACAAGCACGTGGACAAGGAGATCCAGTTGACATTGTTTATCTGGACTTTCAGAAGGCCTTTGACAAGGTCCCACACCAAAGACTCTTAAATAAACTTGCCAGTCATGGAATAAAGGGACAGGCCTTGTCCTGGATTAGCAACTAGCTAAGGGACAGGAAACAGAGAGCAGCATTAAATGGACACTTCTCCAAGTGGAGGGAGGTAAAGAGTAGAGTCCCTCAAGGTTCAGTACTGGGACCCCTGCTCTTCAACCTTTTCATAAATGATCTAGAAGTAGGAGTAAACAGCAAGGTAGCCAAATTCGCCGACAACACTAAATTATACAAGGTAGTAAAAACTGAGAGAGAGTGTGAGGAGCCCCAGAGGGATCTATTGACACTGGGGGAGTGGGCAACCCAGTGGCAAATGAGCTTCAACATTAGTAAGTGCAGAATGATGCATGTTGGGGCAAAAAACCCCAACTACATCTATAAACTGATGGGGTCTGAACTCCTTGCAACTAACCAGGAAAGGGACCTTGGTGTCCTGGTGGACAGCTCAATGAAGGTGTCAACCCAGTGTGCCGCAGCAGTGAAAAAAGCAAACTCATTGCTGGGGATCATTAGGAAGGGTATAGAAAATAAGTCAGCAAGTGTCATTCTGCCTCTTTATAAATCTATGGTGAGGTCCCATCTGGAGTATTGTGTACAGTTCTGGTCACCATACCTTCAGAAGGATATTATGGAAATGGAAAAGATGCAGAGGAGGGCAACCAGAATGATTAGGGGGCTGGAACACCTTCCTTACCATCTGAGGCTGCAATGGCTGGTCCTCTTCACTCTAGAACGATGGCGCCTGAGAGGTGACCTGATTGAAGTCTATAAAATCATGCACGGTGTGGACAAAGTAGAAAAGGAAAAACTGTTTTCCCTATCGCACAACACTAAAACTAGGGGGCACTCCATGAAACTTTTGATAACTAGACCTCAAACAAATAAGAGGAAGCACTTTTTCACCCAGATGATCACTGGTCTGTGGAACTCCCTGCCAGAAGAAGTGGTGACAGCTGTCAGCCTCGACACCTTTAAGAAAGGATTAGACGAGTTCATGGAGAACAAGGGTATCAATGGCTATCATGATGGATGCCTAAGGACACCCTCCGGGTTGGAGAGATAGGCAGGATATCTCTCAATGCCATTTGCAGGGAATCATAAGCAGGTGAAGACATCTGCTTGGGAAGACCCTGAAGCAAATGGGGAGCCACTGTATGAGACAGAATGCTGGACTGGATGGGCTGTGGCCTGTTCCAGCAAGGCTATTCTTATGTTCTTATATATTGAAGACAGCAAGAATCATATATGCTAAATATTGGAAAAATGTGAACACCCCATCAGATGATGACATAATTAGGAAAATTTGGGAATTTTCAAATGAAATTTGGTGAAATAGATAGATTAATCTTAAAAATTAAAGATAAAGAAGACTCAAAATATTATAGGACATGCAATAAATTTTATGAATGGATAGAGACAAGAGATAGAAATGAGGGGGAAGTTGATGAATGTCAATAACTCTTAGTATGGAAAATAGAATTATGGTTATAATATGGAAAAATTGTAAATGGGCTAATGTAGGTAGAAATTTAGTTAAAATTCATTTTCTCTTCTCCCCGTCCCACCTCCTTTGGTTGTATTATTATACTTACTGTAAATATATTACAGATAGTTATTAGTTTGTTAAGTATGTTAAGATTTGCTATTGATTTTTCTTTGGCTTTCCTTTATTTCTAATTGTTACCCTGACACAGCGCTGTCTTTTCAATAAAGTGTGTATGTATAGAAATGTATGATGTATGTGTGTGTGTGTGTGTGTGTGATGTATGTATGTATGTATGTATGTATGTATGTATGTATGTATGTATGTATGTATGTATGTATGTATATTAGGGGTGGGTTTCAAAAAAATTTACTACCTATTCTATATTGAAAAAGTTTTATTGGTTTTACATTTTTCCATAGGATGGGGTAAGGGATACAAAGAAATTTTGAGAGCGTTCACGTCAAAGTCGTCGGCCCTTCCGGGACTTCAAAATACATTGATAACAATAAAAAACATTTTCCGTAACACTACAAAGTGAAAGCAAGTACATATACCTAAGTTCTCAGTTCTATGCTGTCAGTCATTTACAAAAATCCAAATACAGATATTATGCAATATTATTCAGAAAAATCAAGGCAAAGTTATTTTTTAGATCTAAGTCTCTTGGCAATTGTGTCTTCAACCTCTTCCTCCAGGCCCCCAGCGGGCGGGGCCATGGCCCCCCCTGCCCCCCCTGAATCTTCCCCCAGGACAGAGGAGTGTTTTTTGAAAAAGGCTTCTGCCTCGGCAACTGTTTTAATCCTCACTCTTCCTCCTTCCCAGAACACCAGCATCCCTTCGGGTGTCACCCACTTGAACCAAATCCCGTGATCAAACAATGTTTTAGACAAGAAGGAAAATTTCCTTCTTGCATCTCTAATCTTTCTTGGGATCTGCTTCAAGATAGCAACCTCTTTTTGTTGGTAAATTAACGGACTTCCTCTCTGCACTTTCAGGATTGCCTCTCTGGTTGACCTTCTAACAAATTTCACATGTATCTCTCTAGGTACTTCATTTATCCTGGCATATGCTGAGTTTATTCTGTAGGCTAGGTCAATGTCCCCCCTGATCTCATCCTTAGGTTTATGTAAATAGTCTGCTATAATTGTGCTCATGAGATCAGGGAGGCATTCACCAGGTTCCTCAAGAACATTCTGAAATCTCAAAAAATATATCATTCTTTCCATATCCATCCTAGACACATGCCCGTTTATTTCCACAACCTCATTAGTAACATTTTTAATCTCTCCCTTAGCCCCCACCAGCCCCCCTTCCAATTCTTCATTATTCTGTGTGTTTTCCAGCACTTGTTTCCGTGTGTCCAATAACTCCTTCTTAAAGTTAATATTTTCTGCCCTCTGGGCCTTAATTTCTTGTACCAAAGTTTGTATAACAGATTCAAGAGAAGCCATCCTTTGTTCTAAGCTTGCCAGTGCTGTTTCTTGTGCCATGATTAGCTGTTAAAATCAATGCCACTAAAATGGCGTTTTCTGGGTGAGGCTGATGAGGCAGATCAGGAGCCAAAAGTTCCGTTCAGGGTTGTAAAGTTGCAAAGTTCAGGAACCAAGAGAGAAACAATTTTCCAACTCAATAAGTATAATAGCGAAGGTACTCCAGAAAAGAAATCACAAATCCAAAAAGAAAAAATTCTTCATTAATAACCAGAGGAAGTCCAAATTGCAAAGAGACGCTGGGAATTTTCCATAAGTGAAATAGTCAGTCAGGAACAAAGAGAAGCCATCTTCCACGCCCAAGCTCAAAGCCCAAAGGAGAGAGTGGTAGAATAAATTGTTTCAGCCAGACCTAGAGACATTGTTGCAAGCAAACCGCAGATCACTTTCCCTTGCTGCAAACAGTCAGGATTAAAGATTTCCGCTTCCTCGCCGCGAGGAGCTATTTCCAAGTGCCGCTTGAGTCCGAGGTTTTTTTTTTACAAACAAACACCCCCCTCCAAGTCCTTTCAGCCCGGCTGACAGCAGAAAAAAAAAGTTTTAAATCACTCACTCTCCCCCTCGCAGCTGAAGCCCCGAGAAGCCTTCCGACTCATTAGATCAGCTCTCTTCATGATCGCGAATGGCACCGTCTGCCTTTGGCGAAGGGAAACCCCCCCGCAGCATGTTCTCCTTCACCTAAGCCGAGGACAAGGGTCGCTTCCCCCACTGCCATGGGGGGGAGCGTCCCAGGCGAGCCGGCTTTACGGGAGACTCCCAAAAAAGGGGCGTCTCGCCCCCGTGGGGGGGCAGAAAAAGCAACAAAACGGCGAGCGAGCGCTAGGCTCGCCCGTCGCCGCTGGAGCCGGAACCGGAAGTCAAAAAAAAATTTACTACCTATTCTGTGGCCCATTTGGTGCGCATGGCTTGGCGGTCATGTGACTGACTGAGCGTGACTAGGTGGGTAGGGTCTTGTGATTGGGTGGGCATGGCCAACTCAATGTCACTCACATGGAGGGGCACCTCGCCTTTCTTGCCCTTCCCCTCCCAGCCAGTACTCGCCTCGTCTTGCATGTTATGGTGGGAGAGGAAGCATTTTCAAAGTCATTTTCCCCTTGATATTAGCCAATAAGATAAGATTTTGCTGTCAGAAGACCACCTGATATATATTTCCAAATATCGTTTATCACCATTCTCATGGTTAGACTGAGTGGAGAGATTATAAAGAATAACAGAGTTGGAAGGGACCTTGGAGGTTTTCTAGTCCAACCCCTGCGGAAGCATGAGATGATATGCTATACTATTCTGGACAAATTTCTTCTTAAAAACCTCCAGTGATGGTATAACCACAATTTCTGAAGGCATCCCATTTCTCTAATTCAGTGGTTCCAAAGTGGGCAGTACCACCCCCTGGGGTGTGTGGAATGGCTTAGGGGAGCAGTAAGACGCAAGGGGGCTGTCAGTTTGTGAAGCATCTCTATGACTACTATCAAACTGCCATACAGAGGAGCATTCCAAACATACCTGTGGTCAAGATGGAATTTCAAGCTGGGCCGTGAATGCGCATGTCTAAACTACCATCTCTCACTGGCTATGCGATTTATGAGGACGGGAGGGCAGTAATGCAGGCAAAGTTCAGAAGCAGATAAAGAAAGCAAAAAAGATAGCTGCAAACAAGAAATGCCTAATGAGGAATGCCTAATGAAGCTGTTAATAAATCACTGCTTTTTGTATTATAATATTGTGTTGCTTTTTATGAAGCAGGCATTATTAGGGTACTTGACAGGGGCTGGCAGGGGGTGGTAAGAGGCAAGGGGGGGCAGCGGCAGAGGACTGCTGGAGGTGCCCCCCCTCTAGTGAGCTGTTTAGATTAGAACCAGTTCACTCGCTCTCCCCCGCCCATCCGGAAGCCGCTTGATCGCTTGCTCCCCCCGCCCGTCCGCACTATGCTAGACCTGCCCACCGCTCAGTGGATTGACTGGCTCACCAATCGCCCTGCCAGCCTCTCACTGTTCCCTCTAAGGTGCACGGCTGCGCTGGCATGCACATGACAAGTAAACACAGCGCAGCAGTTTCCCACTGCCATGCAGTGTTGTTTGCCGGACATGGACTGCAGTCTCTGCACTCTGCAGAAAAGCCACAAAATCACGAATGAAACCCCCTCCAACTAAACAGAAGTCATCCTCCTCCTTCCCCACTCCCCTCTCAAAGAAATGGGTGCCTGGGGGAACTGGAAGAGGGTAGGGGAAAAGGTGAAGAGGAAACAGGAGAAGAAAAAGTGAGACTCTGACAATCAGACGGTGACTCAACACCCAAGCACGCCTCCCTTGTGAAAATCTAGCGATATTTCAAATGGGCTTAGGAGTCATGAACACGAGGTTTAATTGATTGTCAAAGCATGGTGTTTTCCCTCCTCCCAGCTCACCCCACCCCACCCCCATCCACCCCCCTTTTTTTACAGTGAAACTTTATAACCATTCACCTCTTTCGTGTCATGTCAAATTAAAGTTAAATCAAAGCATCTTCTCTCTTCCCCCCTCCACCCCACCCCCGAGAAACACCAGGGCTTTGGTTTGAAAAGTAGCCCCAGTGGTAGTGCTGGCCCGCCGGTTTCTTTGGCCCCTTTTGCTTTCACTTGTCCACTTTCTCCTTTCTTTCTTTCTTGCTTCGACAGATGAGGTAGGAACACAACACTTTATTGCAAACCAGACGAGGAGGGGGTCTTTTGATTGGGAGAAGGGAGGAGACCTGAAGCATGTGGAGGAAGGAAGCTGGAGCGGGGTGTGGGGGTGTGGGTTGAAATCACGGAGATCCTTAGTTGCTGCGTGCTTAGCTGCATGCATATCTCCTCCTCTTTTTTCGCCTCCCTCTTACGTACTCCCTTGCTGCAGCGTGCTAACGCCAGCGAAAGGAGTGGGGCGGATGGCATGGCACAACTGGGTAAATTATAAACCACAGATTTAAATCCTACTTAATTTTTAATGGTATCAAATTTAGCTATAAAGTGGCATTTTTCCTCCTTTCCTATTGACTGCTTGTCAGAAGATCACAAAAGTGACCAACATGACCCCGGGACAATACAACCATCATAAATATAAGTTGCCAAGTGTCTGAATTTTCATCACATGGGAATGGTTGCAATGGTTATAAGTGTGAAAAACAGTCATAACTCATTTCTTTCAGTGTCATTGTAACTTCATACTGTCACTAAACTAATTGTTGTAAGATAAGGATCACCTCTATTTTACAAATTGCTAGGGAAGATTCAAACTTGCTCTGCCTACATTCCAAACTCTGCTATCTCTTTGCCCTCTAAAAAGCCTTTTTCCTCCTGCTGCAAACTACAGGTAGTCCTCAGATTATGACTATAATTGATCCCAATATTTCTGTTGTTAAGAGAAAAGTTGTTAAGTGAATTTTGCCCTATTGTATTATCTTTCTTGCCACTTGTTAAATGAATCACTGCACTTGTTACTAACATTGTTAAGTGAATCTGGCTTCTCTATTGACTTTGCCTTGTCAGAAGGTTGCAACAGATGATCATAAGACCTTGGGACACTTCAACGATTGTAAATACAGTATGAGTCAGTTGCCAAACATCTAAATTTTGATCTTACGACCATGGGGATGCTGCAACTGTCAAAAATGGTCATAAGTCACTTTTTAAATACCTTTTCAATGGTGAAGATTTTGATCATTTGCTTCTTCATACAGAAGTTTGTTGGCTATCAAAAGGCAACTGTGTGAGACGCTTTTACAATCTTTTTTACACTGTTGTGGAGTTTTTTGAAGACAAGAATGCTTTGCTGAGTGGTGAACTCAAAGAGATCAAGCATGACATTGCTTATTTATCAAAACTATTTGCAAAGTTCAATGAAGTGAATTTGCAGTTGCAATGAAATGAGGTCAATTTTATTAAGGCCAAATCTGTCATCTCTACGTTTATTTCAAAGTTAATTCTATTCAAGCGCAATATAGGCCCCCATCTTTCTCCCTCCATCTCTCCTATCTCTCTTTCTCTCTCCCTCTTTCTCTCTCTCTTTCTCTCTTTCTTCGTTGCTCTCTCTGTTTCTCATTTCTCTCTTTCTCCCCCCTCTCTCTCATGTGTGTGCCAAGATCACAACTGCCCCTTCATCTTCATCCCCTCTTGTTGTGCTCACACTCTCTTCTTCTTTACTACTCCTTCTCCATGAATTTGCTATTCCCCTCACAGCACCTGCAGGGACTTTCCCCTCTTCTCTTTCCCGAGGCATGAGGTTTAACAGAAGAGAAGCAAAAGTGACCAAACAGTGCATGTCCTCCCAGAGCAGCAGCTGGTTGGCTTGCCCTCCCACCCGCCCCGCGGGGCCCTCTTTAAAGGCAGCGGTGGCGGCCCGGCCCGGCGGTGCTGAGAGCCACTGGCTCGGGCGGGAAGGGGGAAGGCAGCCCAAGGCGGCTGCTTCCAGCTCGGCCCATCAGGCTGGCATGATGGGCTGACAGCAGCCGGCTCGGGCCGCCTTCCCCCTCCCCACCCTAGCTGGCGGCTCTCAGTGCCGCCGGGCTGGGGCGCCGCCACTGCCTTTAAAGAGGGCCTTGCAGGGGCGGGTGGGAGCGCACACCTGCCCTGATGCCCTCTGCGCAGGCGCGTGCCGTGCCAGAACGTGCGCTTGCCCACCCCCCCTCCCCATCAACGATGTCCCGCTTTGGGAGTTTTGAAAATCTGGTCACCTTAACAATAGTGTTTTAGCAAAACAGCTTCAAGTAAAAAAAAAAAAAACTAAATTCATAGCAGTTTATCCTACACACCACATTTCAACAATGCAAACCTGGTCATAGCCCAGACATATCATATTCCTGAGTCCAAATGATAAGCCATCTCCCCCACTAGGCACTCAGTGTATTTAGGTCGCTCAGCATAGCATACTATTTGGTTTGTCCCAAACCCTCTTCAATCAATAAGCTAGGTTTGTTGTCATTCTCATATTGCAGACCACAAATACTGTCCAGGTTATAATTTGTCTGAGGGTAGTATATGTTCTTCTTGCGGAAATGACCTTTGAATTGAGGCCTCTCATTCCTGGCCTTCATGTAATGCCATACTAGCAACAACTTACAGTCTTAAAATGCATTGAAAGGCACATAGGAAATGTCATCTTTGATTTTAGTCAGAATACCTGGTAAGAAACAAAACTATATATAGTTTATATTCTTTGGTGTTCTGTATTTCCTCAATGAAACTACACTAAAATGTGGCAGCATTTAGAACACTCAAAAGTCAGTATGACTAAGATTAACTAGGGTAAATTGCTATTTTTTATGTGCTTTAACACATTTAGTGTTCATGTTTTTCTGGTGACTAAAATGCTATAAAATATCTTGAATTAATACTTGAATATTGGTTCATACAAAGAAAAAAATAATTTCCTCTACTCCAGGGGTCCCCAACCCCCGGGCCGCGGACCGGTGCCGGTCCGTGGCTGGGTGGGAGGCGGGCCGCAGGGCCGTAGAGGAGGAGGAGGGAGGAGGGGGCAGCCCCCTGGGCAAAGTGCGCGGGAGAACGCAGGCGGGGCTGTTCGCGCGCTTGAAGTACACCTCTTCTTCCACCCTTGTCGACGGTGGGACTCCTGGGGGGGCAGGGAGAAAGGGACTCCGCAGCAGTCCTCCCTACCGGCCGCGGATTCCCTTCCTCCCTGCCTCCACAGAGCTTCCCCAACCGGCATGCCAGCTACTCGTCTTCTTCCATGGGCTGCGGAGGTTCCTCCATCCCCTCCCCACGGAGCCTTCTCAGCTCCTGGAAGGAGCCTGACCGAGTGCACGAGCGACCAAGCGCAGCGGTGGCCGCCCGGGTGGGGCAGGCTAAGGCAAGTGAACGAGTCGAGCCGGGCTGAGGAGACTCCGCGGTGGGGGGGGGGGAATGGGACGGGACGACGACAGACCAACAGAGAGAGGCATAGACACAGAGAGAGACGGCGAGGGAGGGAATCAGAGAGAGTGACACACACACATACACACACACACACACAGACAGCGGGAGGGAGAGAAAGATAGAGTGATTAAGTGCCTGAATGCGAGACAGACAGACACACACACACACAGAGTGACAGAGATGGGCGGACGAAGGAGAGAGAGACAGAAAGAAAAAGAGAGAAAGGGAAAGAAAGAAAAACAAAGTGGGAGAGAAAGAAAGACAGACAGAGAAAAAGAGAAAGAAAGAGAAAAAAAGAAAGAGAGAAAGAGGGAAAGAAAGAGACAGAAAGAGAGAAAGAAAGAAAGAAAGAGAGGGAGAGAGAAAGAGGGAAAGAGAAAAAATGAGAAAGAAAGAAATAGGGAAAGAAAGAGAAAGAGAGAAAGAGAAAGAAAGAGAGAAAGAGAAAGAAATAGAGAGAGAAAGAGAAAGAAAGAGGGAAGGAAAGAAAGAGACAGAGAAAGAGAGAGAAAGAGAGAAAGACAGAAGGAAAGAAAGAAAAAGAAAGAGAGAGAGAGAACTTATGATCACAATTGAGCCCAAAAGTTTGGTTGCTAACCAAGACCGTTGTTAAGTGAGTTTCACATTTTCCAAATTGGCCACGCCCACCCAGTCACATGACTGCTGAGCCACTCAGCCGGTCCACAGAGTTTTCTTTAAAATGAAACCGGTCCCTGGTGCAAAAAAGGTTGGGGACCCCTGCTCTACTCCTCTTGGCAATATCATGTTAGCAATTGAATTTCCTGAATTACCTCCACATTGTATAATTTTCCTTCTAGATTTAATAATCCTGTAGTGTTAATTAATATGACTTCTATTCCAGTTGATGACACTGCTTGTATCATTCATTGTACTGGACTATTCAGCTTTACTGCAACTTTCATTTACAGTTTCACAAAAACAGCTTAAACAACAGGTTACAAACTTATGTCTGTTTCTTCAAAGTTGAGAAAGGTAGGATCTACACAAGAGATACAACAGAGATTTAACTGCATTAAGTGCAGGTTTACAGAAAAAAAAAGTAGCTTGTCATCTTGTCTTATTCCAAAAACAGGGAAAAGAAATTTAGGAGCATTCTAGCATGTTTTCCTGAAAATAAAACCAGATCTTATTTTATTTTTATTTTTTACTAGCTGTACCCGGCCACGCGTTGCTGTGGCCCAGTCTGGTTAAATGGCCAACCAATCTGTGTGTAGATCTACACCTGCACACATAAACCCAACCACCATATAAACCCCAACCTACCTACCTACTGTATTTTTATCTATTTATCTATCTATCTATCTATCTATCTATCTATCTATCTATCTATCTATCTATCTATCTATCTATCTATCTATCTATCTATCTATCCCTCTACCTACCTACCTACTGTATTTCTTTCTTTCTCCCTCTACCTACCAACCTACCTATTGTATTTCCCCCTCTCTATCCCTCTACCTACCTACCTACTGTATTTCTCCCTCTTTCTCTATTCCTCTACCTACCTACCTACCTACGGTATTTCTCCCTCTCTGTCTATCCCTCTACCTACCTACCTACTGTATTTCTTTCTTTTTCCCTCTATCTACCTACCAACCTACTGTATTTCCCCCCCTCTATCCCTCTACCTACCTACCGTATTTCTCGCTATCTATCTATACACCTACCTACCTACCTACGGTATTTCTCCCTCTCTATCCCTCTACCTACCTATCTACTGTATTTCTCCCTATCTATCTATCTATCTATCTATCTATCTATCTATCTATCTATCTATCTATCTATCTATCTATCTATCAATCTATCTATCTATCTATCTATCATCTATCTATCTATCTATCTATCTATCTATCTATCTATCTATCTATCTATCTATCTATCTATCTATCTATCTATCCATCCCCCTACCTATGTACCTACCTACCTACCTACCTACCTACCTACTATATTTCTTCCTTTCTCCCTCTACCTACCTACCTACCTACCTACCTACCTACCTACCTACTTTCTTTCTTTCTTTCTTTCTTTCTTTCTTTCTTTCTTTCTTTCTTTCTTTCTTTCTTTCTTTCTTTCTTTCTTTCTTTCTCTCTTTCTTTCTTTGTATCTATCTATACATCCACCTACCTACCTACCTACCTACCTACCTACCTACCTACCTTATTTCTCCCTCTCTATCTATCCCTTGGGGGTCATCTAGTCAAACTCCCTGCCTAGGCAGGAAGCCCTATAACCATGATGGCGAACCTGTGGCACAGGTGCCACAGGTGGCACACGGAAAGATTTCTTAGGCTACGCGAGGCATTGCCCTGTCAGCTTCAGTGTGTATGTGTGCCCTGGCCAGCTGATTTAGGCCTTCTTTTGAGGCTGTTTTTTGCCCTCTGGAGGTGGGGGAAGGCTCTTTTCACCCTCCCCAGGCTCCTATAAACCCTCTGGAGCCTGGGGATGATGTAAAAAGCATGCCAAATGCAGGGGGTCATGCACATAGCATTATGGATGTGGCACACCTGTGCACATCACCTCTGCACTCCCCCTGCTTTTGGCACGCGAGCCAAAAAAGGTTAGCCATCACTGCCCTATACCATTTCAGACAAATGGCTATCCAACATCTTCTTGAAGACTTCCAGTGTTGGGGCATTCACAACTTCTAGAGGCAAGCTGTTCCACTGATTAATTGTTCTAACTGTCAGGAAATTTTTCCTCAGTTCTAAGTTGCTTCTCTCCTTGATTAGTTTCCACCCATTGCTTCTTGTTCTGCCCTTAGGTGCTTTGGAGAATAGCTTGACTCCCTGTTCTTTGTGGCAACCTCTGAGATATTGGAAGGCTGCTATCCTGTCTTCCCGTCCCTCTTTTATTAAACTGTATTTCTCCCTGTCTCTCTATTCCCCTATCTACCTACCTACTGTAATACAATAATACAATAGCAGAGTTGGAAGGGACCTTGGAGGTCATCTAGTCCAACCCCGCTGCTCAAGCAGGAGACCCTATACGGTGTCAGACAAATGGTTTTCCAGTCTCTTCTGAAAAACACATCCAGTGTTGGGGCATCCATAACTTCTGGTGGCAAGCTGTTCCACTGGTTAATAGTTCTCACTGCCAGGAAATTTCCCCTCAGTTCTAAGTTGCTTCTCTCCTGGATTAGTTTCCACCCATTGCTTCTTGTTCTGCCATCAGGTGCTTTGGAGAGTTGGAAGGGACCTTGGAGGTCATCTAGTCCAACCCCGCTGCTCAAGCAGGAGACCCTATACCGTGTCAGACAAATGGTTTTCCAGTCTCTTCTGAAAAACACATCCAGTGTTGGGGCATCCATAACTTCTGGTGGCAAGCTGTTCCACTGGTTAATAGTTCTCACTGCCAGGAAATTTCCCCTCAGTTTTACGTTGCTCCTCTCCTGGATTAGTTTCCACCCATTGCTTCTTGTTCTGCCATCAGGTGCTTTGGAGAGTTGGAAGGGATCTTGGACGTCATCTAGTCCAACCCCGCTGCTCAAGCAGGAGACCCTATACCGTGTCAGACAAATGGTTTTCCAGTCTATTCTTAAAAACACATCCAGTGTTGGGGCATCCATAACTTCTGGTGGCAAGCTGTTCCACTGGTTAAAAGTTCTCACTGCCAGGAAATTTCCCCTCAGTTCTAGGTTGCTTCTCTCCTGGATTAGTTTCCACCCATTGCTTCTTGTTCTGCCCTCAGGTGCTTTGGAGAATAGCTGGACTCCCTCTTCTTTGGGGCAACCCCTGAGATATTGGAAGACTGCTATCCTGTCTCCCCTAGTCCCTCTTTTATTAAACTGTATTTACTGTCAGATGGGTGATTCTTTGTTACAGTTTGGTTCAGTTCGTATTCTTCCTTTCTCCCTCTACCTACCTACCTACCTACCTACCTACCTACTTTCTTTCTTTCTTTCTCTCTTTCTTTCTTTGTATCTATCTATACATAATTTTTACAATGACAATAAAGATTATTATTATTATTATTAAACAGTTTAAAGCAGCTGCCTGCCTCCGTTTTTTTACCTCAGAGAACAGTCCTGAGCAGTATTTCTCCCCCCCCTGTCTATGGGGGGGGGAGTTTGCTATCCCAGTGCCTTTTTGGCCCCAAGAGGCCGCCATATAAGGCCTCTTCCAACACTGACAGTTGAAAAGCAGCCTGATGGGCGTGGCTACAGGGAATTCTCACATTTTCAGTGAGTACATTTTATTTGTGTTTAGCTTGCAGACAACACACGTGTGATAGGCACAAAATGAGTAGCTATTCTATTATTGGAAGTCCTTGGCTACATTGTGTCAAAATTTGAGGCAGATCGGTTCAGTAGTTTTTGAGATTAGTGGATTTGTACAAACTATTTTACGTTTTTATTTATATAGATTTATACATATACATATACATACACATACACATACACATACACATATACACACATACATATATAGTTTTTTATTTTTTCATTTCCATAACATATAATCACATGTATACTATTACATAGCCAACATCGTATTGTATTATTAAATGTTTACAAAAAATCATCTTACCATCAACTCCCAAAAACAATTATTGGCTCTTCTGCTCTCCATACACCATATTTATACCTTATCCATCACTTTCTTTTTCCTCTCTCCTCCTCCTCCTCTCTATCTCCTTTCTTCCCTCTATCAACCTTCTATTCTCTACTGCCCCTTCCTCTCTCCTTCTCCTCTCTCCTCTTTCCACTACTCCTTTCCTTCTCTTCCTCTCCCTTCCCTCTCTCCTGTCTCTCTCTTTCACTTGCCTCTCTCCTCTACTGCACACTTGGTGTATCTCAGCTACTGAACAAGCTCCATTTTATGTTGATGGTATTTATAATTCCTTTTCAATATACTTATTTATTTTTAACATATATCTTCCTCCTTTAAAAAAAATAGAACAAAAATGTATACATATATAGTGATTGAGCTTTTAAACCCCACCCCCAGCCTAATTTTGTCCAAGATGTAGACCTGGTTACAATTCCTAGCTATTCTCATCATTATATTTATATAACTATGCATCCTTACACATCTCCAATTTGTGCTTCTGTCTTTAAATCTCAATAGTTTCCCATTGTAAGTATATTTTCTTTTTCTTTTCTTTTTCTTTTTTTGGCTTTCCTTCCTCTTGCTGGCGTCCTGGCTGGACCACGTGGACCACGACCAGGCCTTCCACCCCCAGAGAAAGAGGGAGGCTCCCTTTTAATCCAGATGGCCTCACCACCGGGATGGTGGTTGCGGCCATCACTCTAACATCGTTAGAGTGACCGGGAGCTGCCTAGGAAGCCTCGCTGGAGGAGAACTGAACGGAAAGAACTGAACTGAACCGAAAGATCTAGGAAAGCAAATCTACCAGCCTGCTTGTGGAGGAGTGAGGCCTGTTTAACATCAGGAGTTTCCCTGGGGATTGTGGAGGATTTAACATTGTGGAGGATTTAACATCGTCAGAGTGACCGGGAGCTGCCTAGGAAGCCTCGCTGGAGGAGAACTGAACTGAAGGATCTAAGAAAGCAAATCTACCAGCCTGCTTGTGGAGGAGTGAGGCCTGGTTAACATTAGGAGTTAACATCAACTTCTTGAAGGCTGCTGGGGGCTGCTGAAAATTCAAACAGGCAGCGTCCCGGCTTCTTCAGGCCTGGATTCATGGCCTTTGATTCAGGTGTAGCTGTTTCTCCCCTCCTGCCTGCTCTGCCGACCTGTTCCGGCAAACACTCCTTGCTGGCTCTTTGCAGGCTGCAGCAAGCCTGGATTCATGGCCTCGGCCTCGACAGATCCTCGCCCTCTGCCCCCACCATGACCTTGGGACCACTGGATGTGGAGGATGGGCCGAGAGCTTCCCCGTGTGGACGAGACACGTGGCCTACCAGCTCAGTGTTCTGCAGGCCTCACTGGAGTGGACATGGTTTATTGGTAATCTTCAATTATGGCTTTTATAGACAGTTCATACCAAGGCGGTGTCTTTCCTACTGAAAATTCATCTCCTCACAGACTATTACTAATATATTCAGCGGCTGATCTCCGTGCTCTGTGGGAGTCCCCCCTCTCGCAGGTTTGGCCCTCAGCTCTAACGAGGGCCCACCTTGATGAGGGGTTTGTTAACCAGGAGAGGAGGTAAAAACGGAGATTAAGGGGGGTTTTAGTTAGATTTTTAATCCATGTTTTAAGGGGCTCCAGGGAGGGGGGAGGGCAAATTAAGACTAGGGAAAACCCACCGGGGATTGTCTCCTGGCCGGATAGCGGTCCCGATGGGGAGAGCGCAGTGTCTAGAATTGGGGAGGGGGGAAGGGTCTGTCCAACAGAGGGCTATTCTATTGGGACTGTGTGTGGGAGGGGCAGGTATGGCGGGAGCCGAGGGCCATATCATTTAAAGGGAGGGCGCACCCGCTGTTTGTGAGTGGTGGCGTGCTCCGGCACTCATGGTTCCTCTTGCCATGAGGGCTGGAGCGTTCAGGATCTCAGGGCCTGGAACTTCGGCTGATGTTGTGTAATGCCAGGTCAGTGGTTAATAAAGCCCCCCTCATTTACGATCTGGTTTTGGAGGGGGGCGGACCTGGCGGGTATTACGGAGACCTGGTTGGGCCAATTAGGTGGGGGTGCCCGTCGTTGAAATGTGCCCACCAGGTTACCATGCATTTCACCAGCCGAGAGCCCAGGGTCGGGGTGGGGGGGGTGGCGGTTGTCATAAAGGAGGGTCTGGACCCAAGTGAGACCACTGTGCCGCAGACAGCCAACTGTGAGTCTCTATGTGTGAAGTGTGGTCATGGGAGGCAGTTGGGCTTGCTGATTGTGTACATGACTCCCCGCTATGTATCAGCAGCCCTGCCCGAGCTTCTCAATGTGATAGCCGAGATGGCGGTTGACACCACTAGGCTGATAGTCATGGGGGATTTCAACCTGCCGGCGATAGGCGAAGCATCTGAGACGGCCATGGACCTGACCCAATTAGTTCATGACCCCACCCACACTGGAAGACACACACTGGATTTCGTTTTTGTCTCTGGCCAGTGGGTGAGTGATCTTGGTTTAGGGGACATAGTCGTTGAACCCCTGTCATGGTCAGATCATTCTCTCCTTCGGCTGGGCTTTCCTACCGCTGCACCCCACCGCGGGGAGGCGGAACCAGAAGTGGCAAGATGGTTCCACCCCTGATGGATCTTGAGAGGTTCCAGAGGGAGGTTGGGCCAATACCCGAGACCCTGACCCGCGACTTGACTGAGGACCTAGTGGCCATTTGGAATAGTGCAGCCACTGGGGCCCTGGACCGGGTCATGCCTTTGCGACCTCTCACCCGGCGCCGAACCACCTTGGCCCCCTGGTTTTCCGAGTAGCTGAGGGTGATGAAGCGCCGAAAGAGATGCCTAGAGAGTGATTGGAGGGCCACCCACTCCGAATCTGACCGGACACTGGTAAGGTGAGCCGCCGTGAAGATCAGCGGCTTGAGGGCGGAGAGGGCTGTGAGAGAGCCTGGAAAAAGCCCTGATGTCGGAGAGCCAGAGGGCCTGGAGGGCCTGGAGGGCCAGGAGGATGGGCTTAGGTGCGGAGGCGGCGGTGAGAGGGCCGCCATGAAGACCAGCGGAGACCAGTGGCACGTCAGAGGTGGAGATGGCTGTGAGAGAGCCAAAACGGAGGTTGGTGCCCTGGGGATGGTTGCTCAATTGAAAGCAACCACTAAGATCTTCCGACCATGGACATCTTTCTAAGATCTTTTTAACCCTCCCAAGGGAAAGAAGACTCTGAACGCTTTAGCTGAACTGAACCCCTACCGATGCACTTTAACCTACTAATGAACTGATATTTTAACATCTATTTATCATTCTTAACATCATCTATCTTCATCTAAATGCGGCTAACGATGCACTTTTAAAACCCTCATGACCCATGCTTTCATGCTTTTATGCTTTTATGTATTTGAACTGCTCTACATTACATTCATTTATAATTATTTATGTATTTATTTAATTATCTATTTATGTCATGTATGATAGGCTAGACTTGTTATGACTGCGGGAGTCCCCGCTCTCGCAGGTTTGGCCCTCCGTTCTAACGAGGGCCCACCTTGATGAAGGATTTATTAATCTGGAGAGGTGGAAAAAGCGTAGGCTTAGGGGTTTTTTAATTTTTAAATTAATGACTATTTTAGGGGGTACCAGGGAGGAGGGAGGGTGTAGTCAGGTTGAGGCGGGTGAGGGAAGAGAGGGCCAGGCCAGCGGGCGACGGAGGGAAGCGGAAGGTTCCGTTAGGAGGGGGGAGATTCAAGTCGTCCCGACAGAGGGCATTTCCATCCAGAAGGTCGTGGGGAGAGGCAGGTCCGAGGGGAGACAAGTGTCATCCTCCCGGTTGGGGACACGAGGCCGTTGGCTACAGACGGTCAAGTGCCTCAACCCCTGCAGGCTAGGTGGCCAGGGTGTACAGAGCCAGGGCCTGCGGCTGATGTTCTGCAACGCCAGGTCCGTTGCCTCATTCACGACCTCGTGTCGGAGGGGGAGCCGGACCTGGTGGGAATTGCAGAGACCTGGTTGGGCCACGAGGGTGGACTCCCCCTCGTTGAAATGTGCCCGCCAGGTTACCACGCTTTTCATCAGCCTCGGGCCCTGGGTAGGGGTGGTGGGGTAGCGGTCATTGTAAAGGAAGGTCTTGAGCCGAGAGAGACCATTGTGCAACAGACTACCGGTTGTGAGTCCCTTTGTGTGAAGTGGGGCCTAGGGAGGCAGTTGGGCTTGCTGGTTGTATACCTGGCTCCCCGCTATGTAGCAGCAGCCCTGCCCGAGCTCCTCGAGGTGATCGCTACGGTGGCAGTGGAGACCCCCAGACTTTTAGTCATGGGGGACTTTAATCTGCCATCGTTGGGCGAATCATCCGAGGTAGCTCGGGAGTTCATGGCTTCCATGACGGCCATGGACCTGACCCAACTAATTCAAGGCCCCACTCACGAGGGTGGACATACACCGGATCTCATCTTCGTCTCAGGCCAATGGACGAGTGATCTGGGTATAGGGGACATAGTCATTACACCCTTGTCATGGACAGACCACTCACTTCTCCGGCTCGACTTTCCGACCGCTGCTCCCCTCCGCGGGGAGGCGGGACCTGAGTTACCAATCTGGTTCCGCCCCAGGCGCCTGATGGACCCGGATGGGTTCCAAACGGCGCTTGGGCCAGTTCCTGTACCCCTGACCCACGCCCCGATGGAGGACCTCGTGGCCGCATGGAATAGTGCGACCACGGGAGCCTTGGATCGGGTCGCGCCCTTGCGGCCTCTCTTGCGGCGGCGGAACACCCTGGCTCCTTGGTTTACCGAGGAGCTGGGGGTGATGAAACGCCGCAAGAGATGCCTAGAGAGTAGATGGAGGTCTTCTCGTTCTGAATCTGACCGGACACAGGTAAGAGCCCATTTACGGACTTACATTGTGGCGCTGAGAGTAGCCAAACGTCATCATTGCGCTACTCTCATAGCATCCGCAGAAAACCGCCCTGCCGCCCTGTTTAGGGTGACCCGCTCCCTCCTTCAACAGAGGGTGCGGGAAGCCCCGCTACAGGGTAGAGCAGAGGAATTTGTGATTTTTCTGCAGGAGAAAATCGCTCAGATACAGAACGAGTTAGCCCCCATTCATGGCCCAGTGGGATGCCACGAGAGAGATCTTGTTTGGGAGGAATTTGACTCCGTTACTTCCGAGGATATGGACAGGTTACGTGGGCCACTGCGAGCCACCACATGTTTATTGGACCCGTGTCCCTCCTGGCTTGTACTGGCATCCTGGGAGGTGACACGAGGCTGGCTCCAGGAGGTGGTCAACGCTTCCTTGAGTGAGGGTGCCTTGCCTGCTTCCCTAAAAGAAGCGATGGTGAGGCCCCTCCTTAAGAAGCCCTCCTTGGATCCAGCTTCTTTGAACAACTATCGTCCCGTCTCCAACCTTCCCTTTTTGGCGAAGGTTGTCGAGAGTGTGGTGGCACAACAGTTTCCCCGTCACCTGGAGGAAGTAGACTATCTAGATCCGCGCCAGTCCGGCTTCCGGCCCGGGCATAGCACCGAGACGGCATTGGTCGCGTTGGTTGATGATCTCTGGAGGGCCAGAGATGGGGGTTGTTCCTCCATCCTGGTCCTATTAGACCTCTCGGCGGCTTTCGATACCATCGACCATGGTATCCTATTGCATCGGCTGGGGGGGTTGGGGGTGGGAGGCACCGTTTTACGGTGGTTCTCCTCCTACCTCTCTGGCCGATCGCAATTTGTGTTGACAGGGGGGCAGAGGTCGACCGCGAGACCCCTCACATGTGGGGTGCCTCAGGGGTCGGTCCTCTCGCCCCTCCTGTTCAACACATACATGAAGCCGCTGGGTGAGATCATCCGTGGTTTTGGGGTAGAATACCATCTGTACGCTGATGACATCCAGCTGTACATTTCTACCCCAAACCACCCCAACGATGCCGTAGCGGTGATGTGCCAGTGCCTGGAAGCTGTACGGATCTGGATGGGAAGTAACGGACTCAGGCTCAACCCGACCAAGACCGAGTGGCTGTGGTTTCCGGCTGCCCGATTCAACCAGCTTACTCCATCGCTGGCCATAGGGGGCGAACACCTTGCCCCTGTGGATGGGGTGCGCAATTTGGGTGTCCTCCTGGATGCCCGGCTGTCCATGGAAGATCAGGTGACAGCCGTGGCCAGGAGGGCGTTTTACCAGGTTCGCCTGGTTCGCCAATTGCGCCCCCTATTGGATCGGGACGCCCTTCGCACAGTCACTCATGCTCTCGTGACATCCCGACTGGACTATTGTAACTCTCTCTACATGGGGCTGCCCCTGAGGTGCACCCGGAGGCTTCAGCTAGTCCAGAATGCAGCCGCGCGAGCAATTATGGGGACCGCAAGGTCTACCCATGTAACACCGCTCTTGCGCGAGCTGCACTGGCTGCCTGTCGTCTTCCGGGTGCGCTTCAAGGTGCTAATCATCATCTTTAAAGCGCTCCATGGCTCGGGACCTAGCTATCTGCAGGATCGGATCCTGCCTCATACGTCCTCACGGCCGATCCGCTCCCACAGAGAGGGGCTTCTCCGGGTGCCGTCCACTAGACTGTGTCAGCGGGCGACACCCAGGGGAAGGGCGCTCTCTGTGGCGGGCCCGGCCCTCTGGAACGACCTTCCCCCCGACATTAGGACAACTACGGACCTCCGCTCCTTCCGTCTTAAATTAAAAACTTACTTTTTCCGTCTGGCCGGCCTGGGATAGCCTCCTTGACTTGGGATTTTATAGAATAGGTTTTAGTGTAATTGGGATTTTAGCACAGGGTTTATTTAATTGGTTTTTAAATTTTGTTGTTATATTTATTGTTGTTGTTTATATATTGCTTTTATGCTACCTGTGCACCGCCCCGAGTCCCCATGGGGAGAGGGGGCGGTCTAGAAATAATAAATTATTATTATTATTATTATTATAAGGTCACATTTGAAGACCTACCTAGTGGCTATAGAAACGGCGAAGCGTAATTACTTCTCCACTCTTATCGCGTCTGCAGATAACTGGCCTGCCGTCCTGTTTAGGGTGATCCGCTCTCTCCTTCATCAGAGGGCACGGGATGCCCCTTTGCAGGGTCGTGCGGAGGAATTTGGGTGTTATCTGCATGATAAAATCGATCAGATCCGGGCCGGGTTGGCCTCTGACTGGACTAGTTCAGAGGGGCTGATGGCGGCAGGTCTTGAGTCAGTCATCTGGGAAGAGTTCGATCCTATGACTCCCGAGGACATGGACAGGATGCTGGGGCGGCTGAATGCCACCACATGTTTATTGGACCTGTGTCCCTCCTGGATGGTACTGGCCTCCCGGGAGGTTACACGAGGCTGGCTCCAGGGAATTGTCAATGCTTCTCTGAGTGAGGGGTTCCTATCGGCCACCTTGAAAGAGGCGGTGGTGAGGCCCCTCCTCAAGAAGCCCTCCCTGGATCCGGCTGTGTTGGCCAACTACCATCCTGTCTCCAACCTTCACTTTCTTGCGAAGGTTGTTGAGAGTGTGGTGGTGTGGCAGCTCCCTCAGCACCTGAAGGAAACTGTCTATCTGGACTTGCGCCAGTCTGGCTTCCGGCCCGGGCACAGCACAGAGATGGCATTGGTCACGTTGGTAGATGATCTCTGGAGAGCTCGGGATAGGGGTTGTTCCTCTATCCTGGTCCTGTTAGACCTCTCAGCGGCTTTCAATACCATCGACCATGATATCTTGTTGCACCGGCTGGAGGGGCTGGGGGTGGGGGGCACCATTCTACGGTGGTTCTTCTTCTACCTCTCCGGCCGGTCGCAATTTGTGTTAGCAGGAGGGCAGAGGTCGACGTCGAGGTGCCTCTCATGTGGGGTACCACAGGGGTCAGTCCTCTCGCCTCTCCTGTTTAACATCTACATGAAGCCACTGGGCGAGATTATCCGTGGTTTCGGGGTAGAGTTCCATCAGTATGCTGATGATACTCAGCTGTACATCTCTACCCCGGACCACCCCAACAATGCCGTGGAAGTGATGTCCCAGTGTCTGTAGGCCGTGCGAGTCTGGATGGGGAGAAACAGGCTCCGACTCAATCCATCCAAGACCGAGTGGCTGTGGCTTCCGGCGTCACAATATAGCAAGTTGGTACCATCTCTGGCTATTGGGGGCGAGTCATTGGCCCCTGCAGAGAGGGCTCACAACTTGGGTGTCCTCCTGGATTCTCGGCTGTCTCTAGAAGACCACATGACGGCCTTGGCCAGGGGGGCTTTTTATCAGGTCTGCCTGATACGCCAGTTGCGTCCCTTTCTGGATTGTGACGCTCTCTACATGTGGCTTCCCTTGAGGTCCAGCTAGAGGCTCCAGCTAGTTCAGAATGCGGCCCCGTGGTGGATTCTGGGAGCGTCTAGATGCTCCCACGTGACACCTCTCCTGTGCGAGCTGCACTGGCTGCTTGTGGCTTTCCGGGTGCGCTTCAAGGTGTAAGTAACCACCTTTAAAGCGCTCCATGGCAGGGGCCTGGCTATCTGCAAGACTGCCTCCTGCTACCAAATACCTCCCACCGTCCAGTTCGCTCCCACAGAGAGGACCTCCTCAGGGTGCCGTCGGCCAGGCAATGTCAGCTGGTGACCCCCAGGGGGAGAGCCTTCTCTGTGGCAGCCCCCACCCTCTGGAATGACCTACCCCCTGACCTACAGACAATCACAGACCTACGCCTCTTCTGTCGAGCTTTGAAGACCCACTTATTTCGAGCAGCCGGCCTGGCATAGTTTTTAATCTGGCATACTTTTAAACGTTTTAGTTTTATATGGTTTTAGTAGGGATTTTAATAGGTTTTAGAAAGGCTACTCATTATCTAATGTATTTTAATAGGTTTTTAATTATTTTCTATGGTTTTTTTGTGATTTTACTGCTGCCTGTACACCGCCCTGAGTCCCGGAAGGGAGAAGGGCGGTATAGAAATTTAAAAATTAAATTAAATAATTAAATTAAATTAATTAAATTAAATTAATTAAATTAAATTAAATTAAATTAAATTAAATTAAATTAAATTAAATTAAATTAAATTAAATTAAATTAAATTAAATTAAATTAAATTAAATTAAATTAAATTAAATTAAATTAAATTATTAGGAAAAAAACCACAAATAAGGCAGATATATTCAAAAAAGAAAAACATAAGAAGCCATCTTCCATTACAAATTACGAATCATAAAAATTATATCAGTTAATCACAAAGTTCCATACATTTCTTCCAGGTTAATTTTGCAATTATTATATCTCAATCTCAATTTAATTAATTGTCATTACATCATTTTATATATAAAACCAGAAATATAGAATGGCATTCCCCCAGCAAGAAACCATCTTCCTTTACAAATTACAAATCATGAAAGTTGTATCAGTTAATCACAAAATTCCATATATTTCTTCCATATCCATTTTTGCAATTATTATATCTCGACCTCAATTTAATTGATTGTCTTTACATCCTTTTATATGTAAAACAAAAGTATAGAATGGCATTGCACCAGTAAGACAGAAAAATAAAGATAAAAAGGAAAAATCATCACTTTACAACGTATCCTTTAGAAAGCATACCGACCAGTCTCACATAGCTTCTGTGCATCTCTAGAATAATTGTCATATAATAAGTAATCTCATTTTATAAATTTATAAATCAGAAGTTTCATCATGTGTCTTAATATCATTACTGCGAAATTCTCATCTAATGTTCCAAATTTAATCTATCTTCTTCTTCAAACCTATCTTTAAAACAGTACCACCTAATAGCATCCATTTTCTATTCTCAACAAACATACACATATACATACAATAATATTTTAAAACCATCTAACTAATTATTAAACATCCATATATCAATTTCCGTTATCAGCCAGTATCAATTTTAATTATTCCTCTACCCTAGAATAGCTCCTAATTTCTGTGTTAAAAGCTCTTCAATAATATCAAATACAGTCTTAAATTTATTTGTATCTAATCTCATAAATTTCTACAAATACATAGAAAGATAAATATATATCATTGAACTATAACATTATTGTTAATTAATCTTGTTATAAATGACTATTGATTAACTAATAATCCTTCAATGATATTCTAAACACAATCTAACTAGTTATTAATCATCAAAGGATAACAGCTTTCCTTCTCCGGGTGCCGTCCACTAGACTTTGTCAGCGGGCGACACCCAGGGGAAGGGCTCTCTCTGTGGCGGGCCCAGCCCTCTGGAACGACCTCCCCCCCGATATTAGGACCACCACGGACCTCCGCTCCTTCCGTCTTAAATTGAAAACACACTTTTTCTGTCTTGCCGGCCTGGGATAGCTACTCCTCTGTTTTTAGGGTCTTTGGGGGATTTTAGTTAGATAGTTTTAATGGGTATTTTAGCACAGGTTAATTAATTTAATTTATTTTTAATGAAATATGTATATAGTCATTGTTCTTATTTCTCCTGTGCACCGCCCCGAGTCCCTGTGGGGAGAGGGTGCGGTTTATAAGAAATAAATTATTATTATTATTATTATTATTATTATTGTTAGCCATTGTCTTTCCAGTTGCAGGTTGGAATTATCTCTTTTGCCATTTGAACCCCCCATTTCTTTTTAGTCTTCTTCTTTCCAAATTTTTTATAAACTTTTTTCCGCATTCTATTGACCAATATAACTCTCCAATAATACCGCCGTCTAGTTCCTATCTTTAAATGTTGGTTGTTTTTAAGTATCAGATGTACTTCTGGAGAGGTTTCTCCTCTTTGGGTTATCTTCAAATCTCCCCCCCCCCTCTTTTCCTTGGTAACCACGCTGAGGTTCAAGTTCCTCAAATTTTCTTTTAAAAATTCCTTCCTCTTCTTTATTTTCATCTGAAGTACATATCTGTTTATCTTCCTGCTTTTGTTCTCTGTTTAATTTCTAGAATTTCCAGTTGGTCATGATCTGGTATATTAGATAAAAATCTATCCAATGTGGACTTCCGGTTCCGGCTCCTGCGGCGACGAGCGAGCCTAGCGCTCGCTTGCCGTTTTGTTGCTTTTTCTGCCCCCCCACGGGGGCGAGACGCCCCTTTTTGGGGGGTCTCCCGTAGGGCCGGCTCGGCAGGGACGCCCCCCCTCACGGCGGTGGGGGAGGCGACCCTTTTGCCACGGCTTAGGCGAAGGAGAACATGCTGCGGGGGGTTCTCCCTTCGCCAACGGCTGTCGGCGCCATTCACTTTAATGAAGAGGGCTGAGCAGAAGAGATCGGAAGGCTTGCCGAGGCTTCAGCTGCGAGGGAGAGTGAGTTTTAAAAAGACTTTTTTTCCTTGCTGCCAGCCGGGCTGAACCTGGGAGGGGGGTGTTTGTTTTCAAAAAAAAACCCTCGGACTTAAGCGGCACTTTAAAATGGCTTCTCGGGAAGAGAAAGCGGAAATCTTAAATCCGGACTGTCTCTAACAAGGGAAAGTGGTATGCGGCTACTTGCAACATTGTGTCTAGGTCTGGCTGGTTAAAAAATTTTTATTTTTCTACTCTCTCCTCTGGGCTCTGAGATGGGCGGTGGAAAGTGGCTTTTCTTTGTCCCTGCCTGACTATTTTAATTATGGAAAATTTCCAGCGTCTTTTTACAATTGGGACTCTCTCTGGATATTAATGAAGAATTTTTTTCTTGTTGGATTTGTGGTTCCTTTCTGGATTACCTTCGTTATTATAACTATTGAGTTGGAAAATTGTCTCTCTCTTGGTTCCTGAATTTTACAACGTTCCAACCTTGATCTGAACTTTTGGCTCCCGGTTAGTCTCACCAGCCCCACCCTGAAAACGCCATTTTGGTGGCACTAACTCTAACAGTTAAGATGGCTCAAGAAACAGCACTGACAAGTTTAGAACAACGGATGGCTTCTCTTGAAACTGTTATACAAACTTTGGTTCAAGAAATTCAGGCCCAGCGGGCAGAAAACATCATTTTCAAGAAGGAGCTATTGGACACACGGAAGCAAACGCTGGAAATCACACAGAAGACTGAAGAATTGGAAGGGGGGCTGGTGGGGGTTAAGGGAGAGATTAAAAATGTTACTAAAGAGGTTGAGGAAACAAGTGGGCATGTGTCTAGGATTGATATGGAAAGAATGACATATTTTTGAGATTTCAGAATGTTTTTGAGCAACCTGGTGAATGCCTCCCTGATCTTATGAGCACAATTTTAGCAGACTATTTACAAAAACCTAAGGATGAGATCAGGGGGGACATTGACCTAGCCTATAGAATTAACTCAGCATATGCCAGGATAAATGAAGTGCCTAGAGAGATACATGTGAAATTTGTTAGAAGGTCAACCAGAGAGGAAATCTTGAAGGCGCAGAGAGGGAACCCTTTAATTTACCAACAAAAAACTGTCACTATCTTGAAGCAGATTCCTAGAAAGATTCGAGAAGCAAGGAGGAAATTTTCCTTCTTGTCTAAAATTTTATTTGATCATGGGATTTGGTTCAAGTGGGTGACACCCGAAGGGATGCTGGTGTCCTGGGAAGGAGGAAGAGTGAGGATTAAAACAGTTGCTGAGGCGGAAGCCTTTCTTAAAAAACATTCCTCTGCCCTGGGGGAAGATCCAGGGGGAACGGAGGGGGCCACGGCCCCGCCCGCTGGGGGCCAGGGAGGAGAAAAAGAAGATACAATAGCCAAGAGACTTAGATCGAAAAAATAACTTTGCCTTGATTTTCCTGAACAATTTTGCATAATATTTTCTGGATTTTTTGTAAATGTCTGACAGCATGGAATTGAGAATTTAGGTATATGTACTTGCTTTTACCTTGTAGTGTTATGAAAAATGCTTTTTTTTGTTATTTTTTTATTGTGTATTTTGAGGTCTCGGAAGGGCCGACGACTCTGACGTGAATGCTCTCAAAATTTCTTTGTATCCCTTACCCTACCCTATAGAAAAAATGTAAAACCAATAAAACTTTTTCAATATAAAAAAAAAAAATCTATCCAATGTGTTGTTTATTCTTGTAGTGTTTTCTTTCACTAAGTTTAAATTTTCAGCCAGGACCTTCTGATTCTCTGGAGTGTTCTAATCAAAAAATAATGCCATGTTGACATTAATAAAAGTTAGTCTTTCACTGCCACCTGGACTATGGCTTGTTTTATTTAATGTTTCCAATTATCAAAAAGCAAATACTGTGACCTTGAGATTCATAAGAACCAGACAACGACCTCTAGTGGCAAGAAATTTTAATTTTTCAATAGGCAGTTTTCTTTGTTGTTAAGGAAAAAAAATAGAAAATGTAATTCTTGTTCAGTTCTAAAAATACGCAGTAAATCTTCAAGATTAGTTATAGAAATAGTCCCAGCTTCAAGGTTTTAGGTAGCAAAAAATAAAAAGAGTAGAAATGAAACCAGGAAGTCCAATCACTTCTAAAGGGTGAAAAAAGCCTGTTCCAACGCTTCAATACACAAGTTCGGAATATATATGTATGTATGCGTGTATGTATGTATGTATATAAATGGAAACCTCTCAATTAAGAGCCTATTAAATTAATTCCACCACTTACTTTATAGTTAAGGGCTTTAGTTACTAAAGAAAAAAAAGAAGTTTTTTTGAGCAAAATGTTTCAAAAAAAAAAGTTAGAATACCTTCCCGGACAGCACTTTCACTTCATCTTTCTTCCTTCATTCTACCGGAGCTCGCCAACGCCTATGTTCCCCAGGGGGGGGCTGCCTTTTTGTCACCTTGCAGGAGCTCTTCCCTTGGGTCAAAACAGGGGTTTGCGGTACCCCTGTGACCAGCAAGGCTTTGTCTCCCTCGTCACTGTCCCTCCAGGACGGTTTAGGTCACCCACAGACCGAGGGGCGGCAAAAGTTCAACGTGGGTCTCAGAGAGCTGAGAACCTGCGTTGTGTCGGCGTGGCTATGCTCCGCCCTCCCTGTAAGTATATTTTCTATTTCCATGTTTCCATATCTTGGAATAGATTACCCTTAATTGTCTATAAATGGCAATCCTTACAATTCCCTTGATCTACTATATAGAATAACAAGCGGTAAGCATCTCACTTTATTCATCATCTTAAAAGTTCTATATATGTCAATGTTTCATATATTTTAACCCATGCTTAATTGTCCTTCTATTGTCATATTCAATCAATTAGCAACTCAGTTTTATTATCATGTATAAAAGTGAATCACAAACCTCTGCTTTACAATCTCCCCATATCAGTTTCATATTTGTCCATATTCCATATATTATAACCTTTATTTAATTGTCTTTCCATTGTCATATTCACCCAGTTAGCAACTCCAATTTTTTTCTATTTTTTTATTAATAAATTTTATTTACAATCATATAAAATACACTCACACAAAACTTAGACATACACTACATTTACACCATACAATATGAACAGGAACTTCCTGTTCTTTCTAATAGCAATTGTTAATCAAAGCTGCTCATCTTATATTATTTCCCCTTCTGTTATATTTCATTTGGATTTCACAATTCTAAACCCTCTTTTACTCACAACTACTGTTTTTAAGTATTGCGGTATTCCTTCATTAGTTCTTGTTTCTTTCCTCAATCCACCTATACCAGTGGTCAGCAAACCGCGGCTCGCGAGCCGCATGTGGCTCTTTGGCCCCTTGAATGTGGCTCTTCAGTCTCTCTCTGATTCCCTCCCTCCCTCCGTCTCTCTCTCTCTCTCTCTGTGCCTCTCTCTGTCTGCCTGTCACTGTCTCTGTCCACAGAATAACGCGTGAAGCAGCGGTGAGTATGTGCGCTGCCGGAGGGCCATCTGCGAGGTCCCCCTCGTGTTCCTCCTCTTCCCCGATGACATCTGGAGTGATCAGGGGCCGTGCAGGAACTCGGCGCTTTTCCATGGTGTGGAAAGCATGCAGGTCCTACGGAATTACAGTGCAAATTCCAACCATTACGAAGTCTCCGAGACTGTAATCGGGCAGGGCATGCGCGCGGAAAAGATAGGCGCGTGCATGCCCTGCCCGATTACAGTCTCGGAGACTTCATAGTGGTTGGAATTTGCGCTGTAATTCCACAGGACCTGCATGCGCTTATCTTTTCCACACCGTGGAAAAGCGCTGAGTTCCTGCATGGTTCCGAGCCTTGCGACGCGCAGCTCCCATTGCCCAAGGTCGCTCGGCAGGTCGCCCGGCAGGGGCGTCGGGCAGGGAAGCTGGGCGCATCTCCACTGGCTCCCTCCGACAGCCACCACCGCACACGTTCTGGGGCTGCATGGCTGGGAGGGAGATGGACGCGCGGCCCCAGAACGTGCGCCGTGGTGCCTGCCGGAGGGAGCTGCGATGGAGCCGCGACCGGCTTCCCTGCCTGACGCCCCTGCCAGGCGACCTGCCGGGCGACAGCCTCGGTGGTGCTTAAGATGATGGTAGCCTTGGGTGCTCGCCCCGCCTGCTCCCTCGCCCACTGCGGGAGGAGGCATCCGTAACCTCTGGCATGCCGGCCCTTCTGCTGCTTCCCGGGGTGGGGGGGAGGAGAGGGGAGAGAGGGAGTGACTGACAGACACAGAGAGAGACAGAGGGGGGGGGAGGGAAAGACAGAGAGACAGACAGAGACAGAGAGAAAGAGAGGGAGGGAGGGAGACGGAGAGAGACACAGATAGAGAATGACACAGGGAGGGATTGAATTGGAGACAGACGGGGGAAAGAGGGAGAGACAGATATACAGAGACAGAGAGATGGAGGGAGGGAGAGAATCAGAGAGAGTGACACACACAGAGACAGGGAGAGACAGAGAGAGGGAGGGAGAGACATAGATAGAGATTGATTAAGTGAGTGAGAGACAGACAGACAGACACACACACAGAGTGACAGAGATGGGCGGACAAAGGAGAGAGAGACAGAGATAGAGAAAGAAAGAAAGAAATAAAGAAAGAGAGGGAGAAAGAGAGAGAAAGAAAGAAAGGGAGAAAGAGAGAAAGAGAGAGAAAGAGGGAAAGAAAGAAAGAGAGAGAGAAAGAGAGAAAGAGAGACCAAAAGAGAGACAGAAAAAAGAGAAAGAAAGAGAGAGAGACAGAAAGAAAGAGAGAAAGAAAGAGAAAAAGAGAGAAAGAAAGAGAAAGAAAGAGAGAGAAAGAAACAGAGAAAGAAAGAAAGAGAGAAAGAGGGAAGGAAAGAAAAAAAGAAAGAGAGAAAGAAAGAGAGAGAGAGAGAGAAAGAGAGACAGAAAGAAAGAGAAAAAGAGAAAGAGAGAGAGAGAAAGAAAGAAAGAAAGAGAGAAAGAGAGAGAAATGGAGGGGGAGAGAGAAAGAGAGGAAGAAAGAGAAAGAGAGAGAGAGAGAGAGAGAGAGAGAGAGAGAGAGAGAGAGAGAGAGAGAACTTATGACCACAATTGAACCTAAAAGTTTGGTTGCTAACCAAGACCGTTGTTAAGTGAGTTTCACCACATTTTCCAAGTTGGCCACCCAGTCACATGACCACTGAGCCACTCCCACAAAACAGGCCACACCTTCCGGCTTTCAAAAGAAATTTCAATCGTGGTATTGTTGATATTTGGCTCTGTTGACTAATGAGTTTGCCCACCACTGACCTATACCATATCTGATAGAATTCTGATTCTTCTTTTCCCTGGATTTCTTTAGTTAATTTGTCCATTTCAGCACAGTCCATAACCTTTCTTATTATTTCATCTTCGCTTGGAATTAATTTATTTTTCCATTTCTGGGCAAAAGCAATCCTTGCTGCCGTAATTATATGTATTATTAAATACTGGATTTCTTTTTTATATTTCACAGACACTATTCCTAATAGGAAGACTTCAGATTTCCATTCTATTTTAACTCCTGTTATTGCCTCCAGCCAATTTTTGATCCTTTTCCAAAAAGATTTAATCTCCTTACAGGTCCACCATAGGTGGTAATATGTTCCATGTATTGATTAACATTTCCAGCATTTTGGGGAGGTATTTGTTGAAATTTTTACTAACCTTGTTGGAGCCAGGTGCCATCTGTAAACATTTTGTACTGATTTTCCTTGTATGCAACTGATAATGTCATTTTAAGTTCGTTCCCCAAAATGTTTCCCATTTTTCTAATTCAATATTATAGCCAAAGTTCTGCCCCCATTTTATCATTTGTTCTTTCACAATTTCCTCTTCCATTTTATACTTCAGGAGAAATTCATATATTCTCCTTATCATCTTTTTTTGGGGCTTTGAATAATTTTGCCCAATTCATGTGATTTTGTTTCAATGTCATGTAGTTTAGTATCATTATTGTATTTAGTTTTGATTTGGAAGTACGTTAGCCAATCAACTTTCATGTTTTGTTCTGCCAATTCTTCAACTGTTTTCAAATTTCCCTGTCTGTCAATTAGGTCTCTGTATCTTAGCATTTTGTTCATATCTATAAAATTTGGATGGATTGTCCTTTCTATCGGCGATAGCCAATTTGGGATTTTCACATAGTGGTTTTTTTTTATTTTGAGCCAATTTTGCAATAACGCTCTTCTAATTAAATGTTTTTGGAAATATTTGTGTGTTCTGTTTTTATCATCAAATAGGAATGTGTGCCAGCCTGCTTGCACGTCATGGCCTTCTAAAGTCAAAATTCTTTTATTCTTTAGCTCTATCCAATCCTTCACCCATGTTATTGTTACTGCTAATGCATATAATTCCCAATTTGGTAGTGCTAAACCTCCACTCTCCTTGCTGTCTTGCATTGACTTTAAGCTTAATCCTCGGTTTTCGTCCCTGCCAAATGAACCTAGTGGTTATTTTGTTTAGTTCTTGAAAGAAAATTTTCCCTGGGTTAATGGGTGCTTCTTGCAGCAAGAATAGGATTCTTGGTAAGATATTCATTTTAATTGTGGCTTTACATCCCATTAGTGATAACCGAATATTTTTCCACTTTTCTAAGTCTTTCTTTATTTGTGTCACTAATTTATTATAATTATCATCTTTAATTGTGGAACAGTTTGCCGACACCCAGATCCCCAAGTATTTCACTTTCTTAGATTTTTGCATTCTAGTCGCGATTTCCAGTTCCTCCTCTTGCTTTTTTGTCATGTTTTGGGTTATCATTTTTGTTTTGTTTTTGTTGATCTTTAGTCCTACCACTTCGCCATATTCTTCTAATTTTTGAATTAATTTCAAACTGGATTCTGATGGGTCCTCTAGAACAAATACTAAGTCATCAGCATAAGCTTGGACCTTAAATTCTTCATTTTTAAGTCTTAGACCTTTTATTCCCTGATCCTTCCGAATTTCATTTAATAAAATTTCTAAAGTCAATATAAACAGCAAAGGAGAGAGAGGGCATCCTTGTCTGACTCCCTTTTTTATTTTGATCTTCTCTGTTAATTCTCCATTCATCAGAACTTTGGCTGTCTGACTGTTATAAAGTCCTTCTATTATTTTTGTAAATTTTTCTCTGAATTTCATCTTGTCCAATAGTGTAATAATAAATTTCCAGATTATATTGTCAAATGCCTTTTCTCCGTCAAGGAAAACCAGTACCATTTGTTTTTCTGGATGCGCCTTGTAATATTCTATTATGTCCAGGATGACTCTCATATTATTTTTAATGTGTCTGTGAGGTAAAAATTCATTTTGGTCTGGGTGTATTCGTTCATTTAAAACCGGTTTGATTCTTTCTGCCATAATTGCTGCAAATATTTTATAATCGGAATTTAATAATGAAATTGGCCTGTAATTTTGAATTTCTTGTAAATTGGTTTGTTCTTTCAGGATTAGCAATATCATTGCTTCCATCCATGATTCAGGCATCTTAGCTTTTCCTAAGACTTCATTGAACATTTCCACTCCTAGCTCTTCCTATATTATTTTATTGTATTTATATAGCTCCACCGGTATTCCATCTGGTCCCGGGACTTTATTATTTTTCTGATTTTTCAGGGCTAGTTCCACTTCAGCTAACGTTATTGCCCTGTTTATCGCCTCCCTTTGTTCTTTGGAAATTGGTGTTATCTTTTCTGTGTTTAAATATTGTTTTGTCTTGGTTTCCTCCATGCTATCTTGTGTGTATAGCTTTGCGAAATATTTATGAATTATCTGTTTCTTTTCTTCTATTTTATATTGGATTCTTCCCTCCTCATCTTTTAATTGGTATATCATCCTTTTCTCTCTTTCGTTCTTCAATCTGTATGCCAGCCAACGTCCAGGTTTGTTGGCTTGTGCGAAATAATTTTGTTTTGCCGCTTTAATTTTCTGTGCTAAATCTTTTTGCGTTATTAAATTAATCTTATGTTTTATTATCTCTTTTTTTCCTTTTTAAATTTTATTCTCTGGGTCTCTCTGTAATTCAGCTTCGGCTTCCATAAGTTCTTTTTGCATAGCTTCTTGTTGCTCTTTTTGTTTTTTATTTTTCCTCATGATAAAGACGATCGTGAGACCTCTTGTGTATGCTTTCATAGTATCCCAGAGATTTTGAATTGAGGTGTCTTCTTTTTTATTTATTCTAAAAAATAGTTTTAGTTCCTTCTCCAGCATTTGGGTATATTCTGTTTCTTTTACAATATTTGAGTTCATCATCCATCTTTTCCTTCTTCCTTGGCCTTTCCATCTTAATTTTATTGGGTTATGATATGCCCACTCATTTGGTTCAATTTCAATTGCCTCTACTTGATTGCATAAATCTGATGATATCCAGGCCATGTCTATTCTTGATAGAGAGTGATATGGGCTCGAATAGAAAGTATGTTGCTTTCTTGTTTTGTTCCTTTCTCTCCAAATATCCTGTAATTTGTATTCCATCGCCATTACAAAAAAGGATTTGGATACCATATTCTTTTTCGTTTTATTTTTCCTTTGGCTTTTGTTGTCCATTTTTTTATCCACTATTGCATTGTGGTCCCCAATTAAGCAAATATTTTCATATTCTAATTCGTTTATTTTGTTGTGTAATTCTCTATAAAATTCCTCTTGTTTCTGATTTGGTGCATATATGACTATTAGTAATATCGGTTTTTCTATTGTCTCTATTTCAATCATTAGAGTCCTGCCTTCTTCATCAGAATAAACTGCTTTAGAATTTCGTGTTTCCTTTATGTAGGTTGCTATCCCTCTTTTTTTTAAATCTGCCAGTGCTGTATATAATTTCTCTAATTTTTTATTTTCCAATAAATTCATATGTTCCCTTTTGATGTGCACTTCTTGTATACAGATTATATCTGCCTTTAGTTTCCTAAGATTGTTAAACATCTGGGCTCTTTTTTTCGGTGCATTCAGTCCATTCAAATTTACTGCGATAATCGTTATTTCCTGGACCATCTTTAGATGAGGTGTTTTTTATTGCTTCTGGTTTGTATCTGACTTTTCCCTCTTGCGCCTTCTTTCTCCGCTCTCTCTCTCTTTTGCCTCTGTTCTTCTTTACTGTTTCTTTCCTTGTCCTTTGGTGTTTCTTCTTCTTAACTTCTACTTTCTAGGTCCTCTTTACTCCCTTGTTCTCCTTCCCCAGTGCAGTATTTTTTATAGAATTCCTGCGCTTCTTCTGTATTCTCTATCTTATATCTTTTTCCTTCCCAGGATATCAGTACCCCTTCTGGTACCAACCATCTGTACATAATACTATTCTTATTTAACTGATTTGTTAATAATTGGCATTGTCTACATTGTTCACGGATTCTCGGTGGAATCTGTTTAAGCGTAACCAACTCTTTTCCCTTGACTGTAATCAACCCTTCTCTGATTTTTTTGTACACTTCGTCTCTAGTTGTTTTTTTAACAAATCTTACATGCACTTTCCCGGGAGCCTATGTCTTCTGGCATTATTAGTGTGTACACGGTAAGCCTAATCAATGTCTCCTCTCAGTTCCTGTTCTTTTCTCTGTAAAATTTCGGCAAGGATTTCAATAATTTTTTCTTTCAGATCTTCCTCTTTTTCTTCCAGTATATTCTGAAATCTTAAATAAAATGAGGCTCTTTCAGTTTCTAATCGGATTATTGATAACTCTGCCTCTTTATTGGCTTGCGTATATTTAAGCTGCATTTTTTCCATCTTCTGCTGTGTCTGTTCTATTTTTGTTTCGATGTTCTGGATTTTCTGTTCGCTGATTGCTGAGGCATTCTGTATCTTTTCAATTTTGTCATCCACATTTTTGATCTTTTCTTTCACTTCTCCCATTTAGTTTTTCATTTCTTCATGATTCCTCTTTGTCTCCTCAAGATTTTTAGCCATCACTTCTTGGTTTCTCATCAATATCTCTTATATCATCTGGAGCATCGCTTGCATACTCTGCATTGTAGGGGCTGGACCCGATGTTCCTGCTGTCGTTCCACCTTTCTCCAGCCCCAGTGAGCTCTCAATTGTTTTTTGATTGCAGGGGGAGGATATTGCAGCGGGAGGGTTGAGTGTTATTTTTTTCCCCCGATTTCACTGAAAGCAACTCCATTTTATTGTCATATTTAGGAATAAACCCCTTATCTTAGCTTTATATTTTCCCATATAACAATTTCTAGTTGTCTGATTTTTTCCTAGTACGTCTTTTGTCCCCCTTCTCTGTTCCTGCCTTCTCCTTTGTCTTTGTTTTGACACATCCATTCTCTTCAATTTTCCGCAAGCCACCGTCAAAAAGATCTTTTATATTTCTCTTTGTTGGGGCATAATCTCCTACTTCAATTTTCCTTATGCCACTGACAATCTCCAAATAATCTTTTGTTTTCTTTTTATTCCCTTTTGTTGGGACACATCCCCTTTTAGAATTTTCCCTATACCACTGCCAAGCCCAATGGAATTTTTTGTCTGCTTTTTATTTCCCTCCATTTCTACCCCTTCATTATCTTGCCCCCCTTCATCTTTGATTTCTTCTTTAGGTCCCTGCTTCCCTGGGTTCAGAATTCTGTTTAGGCTTGATTTTAATGATTTATGCATATTTTTCATAATTTCACGTAGTTCTTCAAATTCCCAGCTTTCCATGATGTCCAGTTCCAAAGTTACAGTCAGTTATACAGTTCTTCTTTCAGAGTTCTGATCCACCTTAAATCTACTTCAACTGCTGCGGGTAAGAGCGACAGGAGCCATCTTGGTGTTTTGTTCTTCCTTAATGTCCAGTTCCAAAATTACAGTTAGTTATACAAGGTTCTGGTCCACCTTAAATTTAGTTAATTCAACTGCTGTGAACCGGAAGAGAAGCTGGAGCCATCTTAATCTTTTGCCAAAAAAAAGGAAGGAAATAACCCCCCTTCTTTCGCCTCCTGCTTTTCCAAGTTCTGATTTATAGCAGTTGGTTAATTAAAACTTCCCACACAGGCAAGATTAGGTTATCAGTTGTCAGTGAGAAAATAGTGCTTTTTCCTTTATCTTTCCTTTATCTTTCTCTATTGTTACATTCCACCTTTAATTGGAGTTGCTTGAGATATATTAGTTGGCAGACATTCAGACTGAGTAATTCCTTCAGAATGTTTGGTTTCTATTTCAAATCTGAAGCCAAGTTTAGAGTTTGTATTTGAGTGGTTTGTCACTTTCTCTCTGAATTATTTCAAACAAATGTCTTATTTAGGGGGTTTTCAACCCTCCATTTTTCTTTCTTTCTTTTCTTTTCTTTTCTTTTGCCAAAATCCAGATCTGTCAATTAATATTATTTGTACTCTCAGGATTCTTTGCCTGTTCCAAATTTTGATTTATGACTGTGGGTTAAATGAATTTTCTTACCAGTCTTTTATCTCAACCTCACTCTCCTGTTCAGTGCTTTGGTGGGAAGCCAGCTTCTTGTGCAGCTAGGTTGCTGCTGCTCCCACTCCGATTCAGAGGGAAAATCTCTGACCTGCAGGGGACCTGTTGCCTCCCCTGGGTCTGATGAGATGCTGCTCCTTCTTCGCCCCCCTACAGGGTTCTGATCCAAAAAAAGGATCCCTGGAATTGGTTTGTCAGACAGGGTTCATGTGAAGCTCTTCAGAGCTCACACACCCCACATCTGTCCAGCTGGAGAACTTCCTGTCCAGGTCTTATTTTCTTTTGACCCCTGAAAAATTACATATTGGGGGGGAAGGGTGACCGGCCACTCACACCTCCTTGTCTAACAGTGTTACCAGCAGCTTGGTTTGTCTCTAAAAAGTGCAGTGATTGTTGCTGCAAAAACAGCAGAAGCCACTACGTTCCTCTGCAAAACAGCTGATCTGCTGTCTGCTCCTGCAGCCAGATCCAAGGAGAGTGGCCCTTTTGCAGCTTCAACCTGCAGATGCCCTCCTTCCCTTGAATCCTGTCCTTTATCTATTGTAACTCAACGTAGCAACACACACACACACACATCCCTAACCCTGCCCCCAGGCAATCACCCTCCACTAACCTGCTTTCTATCTCCATTCTTTTTTTAAATTAAAGTTGTTATTTTTTAAAACAAATATAAACAAACACAACACGTAACATAAAAACATCTTCCATTCCATACAGTGTGTTGATTGGTTAAAAGGTTTTTGTGTATCCTTTCCATAGTCATCCCTTAAATTTTATATAAAGTCACATATTGTCAATCAAGTATATTTGTATATATTATTATTATAGTACTTTGTTTATTTGACTGTCACTATTATTTCTTCATTTTAAACACAGTATTCTAAATATGTTCATTTATATTATAATAGTTTCTCTAATATCATGTCAGCTTACGCATTTCAGCACATTCCATTGCTCATTTTATCAATCTAATATATATGTATACAATTATTATGATTATTAAACATTTATTGAATATAGCTATTATTACATATGAAGTTTAAAGTAAGTTTATATTATGGCATTTCATTACATCATCCTGGACTCATCCAATGGAATTACATCTTTATATTCTATTCTATATAGAATTGTTTATCTTTATAAAAAAGGCTTTTCCACATCATCTCCATGGTCTTTTTATAAACTGATGTGTTTATAAAAAATTCCATATTGTCAATCTAGTATATATAAATGCATTATTATCATTATTAATCATTTGTTTAACTATAACTATTATTACTTTGTCTTATACATAATACTTAAAGTTTAACTAAGTTTAGCTTAATTTATATTGTAACATTTCATTTCATCATCTTGTATCCTTCCAGTAATAGTGCAATCCAATATCTCTTGCCATTTGTAGAATCTGCATTCTAAGTGTTTTCTTGATAAGTCTTATGTGAACTTCTCTTGGTAACTTGTTCATTGCATATTTTGTAAATACTCGAGACCCTCTATCTGTTCCTTTCATCAGCTGGCCTTTGGTTATCATTGCTGCTTCTGCCAAAAATACTGTCATTGTTTATGCCAAATTTTCTCCCCTTTCTTCTTCTATGTTTTTTTAAAGGTTTTTTTAATTTTTACATATATAAAAACAAACAAAACATATAAACTTATAACATACTCATCAATTACGTATAGCATGTTGTTTGGTTACAAGATTTTTGTGCTTCCATATTTCAATTACATATACAGTCACTAAATATCCATCCAATATAGATAAATACATCACTATCCTTATGCATCATATATTCAGTTACAATTAATATTCCTTCATTTTAAACAGAGATTATTCCCTTACATCCATAATTATCCATATAGTAACAATATAACTTTACGTGATCACCTATCTCATTCTATTACTTTTACAATACAAATACGCAGGAGGTTCCCATCAGTTTATAATTATACATCATGACTTTCTAATATACATACTATCACAAATCATCCATCAGATACACATGTTTTCATTATTATCCTTATATTTCATATATTGAACCACCAACATCAATCCTTCATTTTTGAACAAAGTATTCAAAATATTCAATTTGTGTATATACCAAACTTTCCTCACATCAATCTATTTAACATCGAGATGTCTTTATAACATCACCTTTCTCCTACAATTGCTATTACAATGCTAAGAAATTTTCTCCTACACTTTTCATTTCCATCTTATCTAGCCAGTTATAAAACAAGTTCCATACTTTGTAAAATTGCTTATCTTCTTGCTCTCTAAGTCAATTTACTCATTTCAGCACATTCCATTATTTTTTGAATAACTTCCTCCTGTGTTGCTATTTTCTGATTTTTCCAGTTTTTTGCAAATAAAATTCTAGCTGCTGTTAAAATGTTTACAATCAGATATTTTAAGTCTTTATTTATGTATCTGGTATAATTCCCAATAAAAAAGCTCTGGTTTAAAGTCTATGTGTTTTTGTATCATTTTCTCCAACCACCTGTGGATTTTAGTCCAATATCTTTTAGCTTCAGTACACATCCACCACATGTGGTAATATGAGCTTGGTGTCTGATGACATTTCCAACACTTTTCTGACTTGTTCTTGGACATTCTTGCTATTCTCATAAAACATCTTATACAAATTTACATTGTAATTTTGTAATTTTGAGACCACAGTTTCTGCCACTTCTCTAAATCAATCCCATGTCCAAAGTTTTTCTCCCAAGTTATCATAGTTTCTTGAACTTGTTCTTCCTGTAGCTCAACCTCTAATAAGTAGCTATAAAGTTTTTAAATTACTTTTTCATCAGTGCCAGTTAAGATTTTATCTAATTCCGTCATTTTGACATAAAAGCCCTCCATTTTTTGATCTCCTTTATATATAGAATGTATTTGCATATATGTGTACCAATTCATTTCTATTCCTTCTTGTTTCAGCTCTTGGATAGACTTGAGTTCACCCTCTGTATTTAATAACTCAGCATATCTAACTGTGCCTTTTTATATGTTATTGCATATGAGAACGCTTCAATGGTTGATATCCAGGCTGGAATTTTTTTTTTTTATATATTGAAAAAGTTTTATTGGTTTTTACAATTTTCCAAAGGGGTAGGGAATACAGAAACATTTTAAGAACTTTCGCGTCGGGATCATTGGCCCTTCCAGGGCTTCATAATAAAATATTGAAAAAACATTTTTCCAAAAATACTACAAGGTGAAAATAAGTACATGTTTCCTAAATTCTCAATTCTATGCTAGCAGTCGTGTGCAAACATCCAGATATAAAGGTTATACAATATTAATAATAAAAAAAAGCAAAGTTATTTTTTCGATCTAAGTCTCTTGGCAATTGTATCTTCTTTTTCTCCTCCCTGGCCCCCAGCGGGCGGGGCCGTGGCCCCCCCTGCCCCCCTGAATCGTCCCCCAGGACAGAGGAATGTTTTTTAAGAAAGGCTTCCGCCTCAACAACTGTTTTAATCCTTACTCTTCCTTCATCCCAGAACACCAACATCCCTTCCGGCATCGCCCACTTAAACCAGATCCCGTGGTCAAACAATTTTTTAGATAAGAAGGAATACCTCCTTCTCATCTCTCTAATCTTTTTTGGGATCTGCTTCAAGATGGCGACTTCCGTTTGTTGGTAAATTAACGCCCCCCCTCTCTGCGCCTTCAAAATTCCCTCTCTGGTTGACCTTCTGACAAATTTAATATGTATCTCTCTGGGTACTTCATTTATCCTGGCATATGTCGAATTTATTCTGTAGACTAGGTCAATGTCCCCCCTGATCTCATCTTTAGGTTTATGTAAATAGTCTGCTAAAATTGTACTCATGAGTTCAGGAAGACATTCACCAGATTCTTCAGAAATATTCTGAAATCTTAAAAAATATGACATCCTTTCAAAATCCATCCTAGACATATGACCAGACAAATCTGCAATTTCAGTGTTGACATTTTTAAGTTCTCCCTTTGCCCCAACCAGCCCCCCTTCCAGCTCCTCGGTCTTCTGTGTGTTCTCCAGCACTTGCTTCCGTGTTTCCAGAAGATCCTTCTTGAAGCTACTATTATCGTCTCTCAAAGCTTTAATTTCCTGCACCAGAGCTTGTAACACTGATTCCATAGATGACATTCTTTGTTCCAATCCTGCCCATTCTGATTTTGATGCCATGGTAAGCTGTTAAAGTCAGTGCCACTAAGATGGCGTTTTTTGGGTGAGGCCGTTGAAGCAGGTCAGGAGAAAAACAGTTCAAATGAAAGTTGTAAAAAGTTCAAGACCCAGAAGAGAAACACTTTTCACAGTCAATAATTATAGCAGAGAAGGCACTCCAGGGAAGGAATCAATTAATCCAGAAATTTCTTCATTAGTAGAGAGAGAGAGTCCAAATCACAAAGAGATGTTGGTAATTTTCCAAAAATAAAAATAATCATTCAGGAACAAAGGGAGCCATCCTCCACCGCCCAGTCTGAGAGCCAGCAGGAGAAAGTAACAAAAGAAAAATTGTTTCAAGCCAGCCGGACTTAGATACATTGTAAAGAAACAAGCCGCAAATCACTTTCACTTAGTTCAAAGCAGTCCGGATGCAAAATATCCACTTCCTCGCAACGAGGAGCCATTTCTAAACGCCGCTTTAAATCCGAGGGGGGGTTTAACAAACAAACACCCCCCTCTATGTTCTTTCAGTCCAGGCTGCCAGCACAAATAATCACCTCGCTGCCAAAGCCCCGGGGAGCCTTCCGACCCAAACACTCAGCTCTTTTCAAATTCGTCGTTCGTTGCCGTCCTCCATTGGCGAAGGGAAAACCCCCCGCAGCATGTCTCCTCTCGCCTAGGCCGAAGACAAGGGCCGTTTTCCCGCTGCTGCTGGGATAAACAAACCCAAGCAAGCCAGCCCTATGGAAGGCCCCCCAAAAAGGGGGTGCCTCGCCCCCGTTGGGGGGCAGAAAAAAGAACAAAGCGGCGGACGAGCCTAGGACTCGTCCGTCGCCGCTGGAAGGCGGAACCGGAAGTCCCAGGCTGGAATTTTTAAATAATGTGACCTCTTAACCTTTTCCCAGAGCCTCTCTTATATAATGTCTTCTGAAATAACCATGTGCTTTAGTTCCTTTATACCATAGAAATGCATGCCATCCCAACAGCAGATCATAGATCATAGCCCCTCTAGATTCAAAAGCTTAGTATTTCTTAATGTTATTCACTCCTTAATCCACATCATATTTGTTGCCTGATAATATAGCTCCCAGTCAGGTAGGCCCAACCATCCTCTTATTTTAGCATCTTGTAACACTTTAAGCTTTATTCTTGCCTTTTCTCTCTGCCATATAAATGTTAAGACCATTTTATTCAAGTCTTCAAAACAGTCCTTCCCCAATCAAATTGGGATAGTCTGGAAAAAATATTCATTTTTATGGTAGATATTCTCCCAGTCAATGATAATTGTAGATTCTCCCATTTCATCAAGTCTGTTGCTTCAATCTGAAATAGTTGTCCTCTTTAAGGGTGCTGCATCTAGCTGTCAGGTGGATCCCCAAATATTTAATCTTATTTGTAACTTGAATCTCCAAGGATTCTGCCAGTTCTTCTTTTTGTCTGGAGGGTATGTTCTTTGTCAATATCTTTGTTTTGCCTTTATTTATTTTCAAGCCTGTTATTTTTCCATACTCTTCCATTTTTTTCTATCAATTTAGGTGCGGTTCCAAACAGTTCTTCCAGAATAAAAACTAGATCATCTGCAAACACTTGTAATTTATATTCTTCTGATTTAATTGTCATTCCTTTTATTTCTTCATCTTCTCTAATATTTCTGTTTAGAACGTCTAATGTTAAAACAAAAAGTAAGGGTGATAATGGGCAGCCTTGTCTTGTATCTCTTTTTATTTCAATAGGATCAGTAAGTTCTCCATTCATCATTATTTTGGCAGTTTGTTTATGGTATATAGTATGTATAGCATGTATAAAGTTCTTGCCAAAGTTCATTTGTTCCAATTGTTGAAACATAAATTGCCAATTCACATTATCAAAAGCTTTCTGTACATCACGAAACAACAACGCCATTTGTTTTCAGAGTGGGCTTCACAGTATTCCAAATATTCAAAATTATTCTTATATTATCTTTAATTTGTCTCTTTGCTAAGAAACCATTTTGATCCAAATGTATAAACCCATTTAGGTATTTTTTTAAGTCTTTCTGCAAATATTGATGCAAATAACTTATAGTCTGAATTTTCCAGTAGATCCATTTTGTGTTTAATTGTATCCATTTTAATTTTATTATCTTTTCTTTGTGGAAATTTCTGTAGCTCCTTTTCCAGTATCTTACACTCATTCTCTAAACCTTTACATATTTGTCTTTTCTTTGTGCTTCTCCTTCTTGTATAGTCTATTATCAGACCTCTAGCCACTGCCTTCATTGCATCCCAAGGATTCTGCATAGATGTATCTTTTTTTCTTTTCTTTAAAAAAGTAAGCCAATTCTTTTTTTATTTTCAGTACAAAGTCTTTCTTTTTCAATATTGTTTAATGTCCATCTAGATCTTATTCTTTGACCTCTCCATTTAATCATGACTGGATTGTGATCCGCCTAAGTACTTATTTCAATTTCTACTTCTTGTATGTTATCGATTAAATCAGTTGATATCCAAATCATATCAATTCTTGAAAATGATAAGTGTCTCAGTTATAGGTGCGTCCAATAGTTGTATCAATAGTTCTTCTGTTCCATTCTTCTGAGCCATCCCTCTGAAGTGCTCTGCATAAAAGGCTTCTGCCTTTTCAGTTGTACCTATTCTATATCTTTGTCCTTGCCATGTAAATGTTAAACCTTCCTGCATGAGCCATCTGCAATTAACACCTTTTTTGAGCAGAATCTTAGTCAGGGATTGATAATCTCTTCTCTTCTCTCTCACTCTTTTTGGGATTTGTTTCAGAACTACAATCTCCTTGCCTTCATATTCAAGTTTTATATCTTTTATTTTCAGTAATATTTGTGACTTGATTGCTTTCTTGGTGAATCTTACATACTGTAGACTTCCTTGGGAGGGCATTCCTTGCAGCATATCTTGTATACATTCATAACGCCTCATCTATGCCATCCATCATCTTCTCTTGGGATATCTCTAATATGTCTATCAAAATTTCAGATATGATTTGTACCAGGCTCTCTCCTTTTTCTTCTTCTATGTTTTGAAATCTTAAAAATAATTAAGACCGCTCCATCTCCCATCCTAGAATTCAACTTTTCTTTTTCCACATTGCTCAATCTGTTGTCAATAACCTCATCCTTCTCTCTTTGTTTCTCTCTTTCTTCAATTTTATGGAGTTTGTGCTCATATTTCATCATCCATTGTTGAATATTTTCTATTTTTTCTTCTGTTTTAGCTGTCTTTTGTTCTATATTTTCTGTTTATTGCTCTATTGTCTTGATTCTCTTTTCCATATTCTTGGTACTCTTTGCGATAGAATCTAACTTCTCCAATTTCAGTAATTTCTCATCACTACTGTCAGCTCTTGCTTGTAATTTTTGTATTCCTTACATAATTGCCTCTAAAGTTATTCCTTTTTTCTTTTCCTGTTAGATCATTGCTTGTATAGATCTTTGTCCTCCTGCAGGTGAGGAAGATGGGGTTGTTGTGGTGAGGTGTTATCTTTCTCCTCAACTTCCAAGTTTTTTCTTCTTTAAAAAAAAACAGAAAAAAGATAGGAATGGGAAACAAACAGTTCCCCTTTAAAAATATAAAAATCAAATATAAAAAAGCTGGGCTATGAATAAAAAGGGAAAAGAAAAGGGAAAAAATAAAAAAATAAAAAAATAACACAATTCGCTTAAAATTTAAAACAAATCAGCCATAAATCTCCAATATCTCAAAAAAAAAGTGAAAAAAGGAAACAGAGCTTCAAAACTTCAAGTAAAAAAAAAAGGAGGGAGGACTAAGATGAGGTCTTCACTTTTGTATCAAAATAATATAAACACTGCCACCAAGAGAAAAGGAGAAAAAATGCAAAGTTTTTTTTCTTTTTTTATAAGATGAAAGTCTCTTCAAGGTCACTCTGAGCTTTCCCTCAGATGCTTTTGTTTGGTTCTTTAGGTTTCCAGACACATAAATTTATTATTTATTTTATTTTATTAGATTTCTAGACCGCCCCCTCTCCCCGAAGGGACTCGGGGTGGTGTACAGGTAAAATTAAAACTACTAAAACCATAACAATACATGCAAAGTTAAAGTCAAATTAAATAGTCTTCTGTACAAATTTATAAAAGTTAAAACTAGACCCATAAAACCAAATAAAATAATTTAAAATTACAGACTGGGGCGAGAAGCATGAAGTTAGGCCAAGCGGGCTAGATGGAACAGGTGAGTTTTGAGTTTCTGTCGGAAGGAGCGGAGGTTCGTGGTCGTTCTGATATCAGGGGGAAGGTCATTCCAAAGTGTCGGGCCCATCACAGAGAAGGCCCTTCCCCTGGGCATCGCCCACTGGCATTCACACAGGACACCTGTATAAACAACCGTGTTCCTGCCACTATCAGGTTTTAACCATGTAACCTTGAAGAAATCAACTTCTCCCTAAACATTTCCAGCAGTAAAAATTTGAAACATTATTTCAAGTCCACTGGGTGGCAGTGATACTTGTATCCACTCACACTCCTTGTCCCTTTCCACTCTGACTTTTAGTCAAATGAAAACAAGAAAAATATAAAATAAAAAGTAGGATAAAAAATAAAAAAATAGAAGGTGAACAGCCAGGCAGAGAAAAAGGAAAAGGAGAATTTTTGAAGAATTAAGGCTTAAATATATTCAATAATCCCAAAGAAGAAAGGAAAAGCCACTAAGAGCCAATCCACATTGAACTGTGCTGAAAGTCCAGCCTGTCTTCTGACACCAAAAAGGGGGGAAAGGAAGTCTTCAATTGGCCATGCCTTAGCTTCACCGCTTACTGGCTAGTCAGCCTTTTATTTTGAAATAGGTTTTCCAAGTTTAGGGTGTTCTCTTTCCACTAAAAAAAAGTTGAAAACTCTCACCAACATGACATGCTTCTCTCCTGCCTTTGCATTGTAGGAGCTGTCTGCAGCTTCAGCAGCCCAAGGGCTGACTCATGATCAGAGAGGCTTTTTCCAGGTCATCAGAGACTTTGCAGGTGTCTCTGAGACCACAGGATTTGCCCCTGCCTTTCACGGTCTCTATGGGATGGTTTAGGTCCGGATTGGACCAACCAAGTGACCCGAGTTTGGCAGCGATCCCAGAGATACTGGGAAGGTCATCCTGTTGCAATGACGCTTAGCTCTGCCCCTCTTCATCTATGTTTTGAAGCATGAGGTAGAGTCCAGTTCGTCTACCTCTCCTTTTAGTATTCCACATGTATCATTTCCCTCCACTCTCGGTTTGCTGTAAGACTTTTTGAATTTCTAACATAATTCTTTGCAATATTAATTCCTTTTTTTTCTTCATGTCACACCATTTTTCCAAGTTGTAAACACTGCCACTAGGACATCAGATTACTTTTCTTGTCCTGCACATGGCAGTGGAGAATGGAGCAGGAAAGCAGGTTAGTGGAGGGATGTGGCTGCCTTGGGAAGGTGGGTAGGAATCTATCTATCTCTCTCTCTTCCCCCCCCCTCTTTCTCTCTCTCTCTCTCTCACACACACACACACACACAAACACACACACACACACACACACCATCCTTTCCTTGGGAGATCTGCACAGATGCATGGATTCCAAAGCTGAAAGCTTCAGATATAGCGTTTTGGGGATGTGTGTCTACACTGTGATCCTAAGTAAAGAACGATTGCCAGGAAAAGGGGGGAATTTTTCCTCTTATCCTGTTCTCAGTCTGTGCTGAGTTTCAGAACAGGGTGAAAGGCAGGAAAATTCCCATTCCCCATTTTCAAGCCATTCACAAAAACGCCCCATTCTGAGCCTTCAAGATATTCCAGGATTGCAACATTGGAGGCTTGGAATAGGACATTTTTGCAAATGGCTTGAAAATGGGGAGGGGAAATTTTCCTGCCCCTCACCCTATTCTGAAGCTCAGCACAGATTGAACAGAATGAAAATTCCCCCTCTCCAATAGTTTGCTTTAAATTTTAAGCGAATTGGATTAATTTTTTTCTCTTTTTTCTTTTTTCTTCCTTTCTTTTTCCTTTTTATTCATAGCCTGACTTTTTTGTATTTTGATTTTTTATATTTGTAAAGGGGAACTATCTGTACCCACTTTTTTCAGTTTTTCCCTTCAAAAAAAAAAGATAAAAAGAAGAAGAAACTTCTTCTTCTTCAGCAGCCCTACCCGAGCTCTTCGATGTGATCACTGAGGTGGCGGTTGATACCCCCAGACTTTTAGTCATGGGGGATTTCAACCTGCCATCAGTAGGCGGGACATCTGAGGTGGCCCGGGATTTCATGGCCTCCATGATGGCCATGGACCTGACCCAAGTAATTCATGGCCCCACGCATACCGGGGGACACACACTGGATCTTATTTTTGCCTCCGGCCAGTGGATGACTGATCTAGGATTAGGGGAATTAGTCATCGAACTCCTGTCATGGTCAGATCACTCTCTCCTCTGGCTCGACTTTCTAACCGCTACACCCCACCATGGGGAGGCAGAACCAGAAGTGCCAAGATGGTTCCGCCCCAGGCGCCTGATGGACCCTGAGAGGTTCCAGATGGAGCTTGGGCCAATACCTGTGACCCTGACCCACGACTTGACTGAGGACCTAGTGGCTGCATGGAATAGTGTGGCCACTGGGGCCCTGGACCGGGTTGTGCCCTTGCATCCTCTCACTCGACGCCGATCCACCCTGGCCCCCTGGTTCTCCGAGGAGCTAAGGGTGATGAAGCGCTGTAAGAGATGCCTAGAGAGCATTTGGAGATCCACTCGCTCCGAATCTGACCGAACACGGGTAAGGTCCCATTTGAGGACCTACCTCGTGGTGATAAGAGCGGCAAAACGCAATTATCTCGCCACCCTTATCGCATCCACAGATAACCACCCTGCCGCCCTGTTTAGAGTGACCTGCTCCCTCCTTCAACAGAGGCCATGGGAAGCTCCTTTGCAGGGCCGAGCAGAGGAATTTGGGCATTATCTGCAGGATAAAATTGCTCAGATCCGGGATGAATTGGCCTTCAATGAGGTTAGCCTAGGTGGACAGACGGAGGCAGGCCTTGAGACCGTTTTATGGGAAGAGTTCGACCTTGTGACTTCAGATGACATGGACAGGCTGCTGGGGCGACTGAATGCTACCACATGTTTATTGGACCCGTGTCCCTCCTGGCTTGTACTGGCCTCCCGGGAGGTTACACGAGGCTGGCTCCAGGAAATAGTGAACACTTCTTTGAGTGAGGGGTTCTTGCCGACCGCCTTGAAAGAGGCAGTGGTGAGACCCCTCCTCAAGAAGCCTTCCCTGACTCGGCGAGTTAAGAAAGACAAAAGGATTAAAGGACGAAGCAATTAATCAATCTAGATAAAAATATACAGATCTCTGCAATGCTGGTTCTCTTGGATGTGGAAACTTTTTCAGGGTTGAAAATTGGAACCGGAGCATTTGCAGTGGATCTGGTTGTTACCCTATCACGATCTTGGAACTTTATAATCCTGATGAAAAGTCACTCGGGGGTTACCTATGTAAAGGGTTGTTTTTTTTTTGTTATTTATGGGGGCAGCTGCTTAAACTGGTATTACAAACAGCTATGGATGGAATGGAAGGAGACCTGAAGAGTTGGACTTATGAACATTGACGCGGAAAGGACTAATATTATGTTAGTGTTCTGGGAAAAAACTTGGGTCAAACTTTGAAATTTTCTTGCAATTTACTGTATCCTTCATGTGATAGGATCTGAAATTTTCCTATATTATTTCTGTTTCCTTTGTGAAGAGAGAAGTAACTTTGCTTTTTTCAAATATTAGAGTAATCTTTACATTTTTTTGTGTTGTTAAGTGGGCAATTAAGCAAATGGAGAGGGGAAAAATAGTAAACCTTTTGAATCAGGAAGGATGTAAACTTAAGCTAGGATATATGGTTTAAGTTTTATAAGTGTTAGGTTATATGATATGGTATTTAGATCTTAAGAATTATCTTCTATGTATTTTAATGTTCAACTAAAAGGGGGTGTTTATGTTGAGTTTGTTATAAGGTTTCTAATGGATTGATTATATACAGAATAAATATCAGATTAGGAAGTATTATGTAGCTTTTAGGTAAGAATGCTTTGATTGATAGGTGAATAGAGTAAATAATATTTGGGATGCTTGGAATTATTAGAGTGGTGTATAGCGGAAGTCAGGGGGGTGGGTTTGAATGGGAGGTGGGGGAGGGCTAGGGTGGAGGGCGGGGTAATATATATGTATGATTAATCTAGAGAGGGGAATAATGGGATATGCCTTTTTTTTTTTCTTAAAGAGAAATTTATATTATGTTTTTTATATCTTTAATTAACTTAGAAGATGGTGTTAATGGGATATTAATATACTAAGAGAAACTTATATTGTGTCTGCTGGGAGGCGAGGGGGTATAATATCTGAATGAGAAACTTATTTTAAGATGGGGTGAGGAGGGGTATAGTATTTGTATGTGATTTATATTACATGTCGGGGGGGGGTAAAAAGGGGGAAAATTTGTGTGAATAAAACTTTTTCAATAAAAAAAAAAAAAAAAAAAAGAAGCCTTCCCTGGACCCAGCAGTGTTGGCTAATTATCGTCCGGTCTCCAACCTTGGCTTTCTTGCGAAGGTTGTTGAGAGTGTGGTGGCACAACAGTTCCCCCGGCACCTGGAGGAAACTGTCTATCTAGACCCGTGCCAGTCCAGCTTCCGACCTGGACACAGCACAGAGACGGCATTGGTCGCGTTGGTAGATGATCTCTGGAGGGCCCGAGATAGAGGTTGCTCCTCTATCCTGGTCCTATTAGATCTCTCAGCGGCTTTCGATACCATCGACCATGGTATCTTATTGCACCGACTGGAGGGGTTGGGATTGGGAGGCACTGTTTTGCAGTGGTTCTCCTCCTACCTCTCCGCCCGGTTGCAATTTGTGTTGACAGGAGGGCAGAGGTCGACGTCGAGGTGCCTCTCATGTGGGGTACCACTGGGGTCGGTCCTCTCGCCTCTCCTGTTTAACATCTACATGAAGCCGCTGGGCGAGATTATCCGTGGTTTCGGGGTAGAGTTCCATCAGTACACTGATGATACTCAGCTGTATATCTCTACCCCGGACCACCCCAACGATGCCGTGGAAGTGATGTTCCAGTGTCTGTAGGCCGTGCGAGTCTGGATGGGGAGAAACAGGCTCCGACTCAACCCATCCAAGACCGAGTGGCTGTGGCTTCCGGCGTCACAATATAGCCAGTTGGTACCATCTCTGGCTATTGGGGGCGAGTCATTGGCCCCTGCAGAGAGGGCTCGCAACTTGGGTGTCCTCCTGGATTCTCAGCTGTCTCTAGAAGACCACATGATGGCCTTGGCCAGGGGGGCTTTTTATCAGGTCCGCCTAATACGCCAGTTGCGTCCCTTTCTGGATCATGACGCTTTACGCACGGTCACTCAAGCCCTCGTCATCTCCTGCCTGGACTATTATAATGCTCTCTACATGGGGCTTCCCTTGAGGTCCAGCCGGAGGCTCCAGCTAGTTCAGAATGCGGCCGCACGGTGGATTCTGGGAGCGTCTAGATGCTCCCACGTGACACCTCTACTGCGCAAACTGTACTGGCTGCCTGTGGCAGAGGTCGACGTCGAGGTGCCTCTCATGTGGGGTACCACAGGGGTCGGTCCTCTCACCTCTCCTGTTTAACATCTACATGAAGCCGCTGGGCGAGATCATCCGTGGTTTTGGGGTAGATTACCATCTGTATGCTGATGATACTCAGCTATACATTTCTACCCCAAACCACCCCAACGATGCCGTTGGAGTGATGTCCCAGTGTCTGGAGGCCGTGCGGGTCTGGATGGGGAGTAACAAGCTTTGACTTAACCCGTCCAAGACCGAGTGGCTGTGGTTTCCGGCGTCTCGATAAAGCCAGTTGGTTCCATCTCTGGCTATCAGGGGCGAGTCATTAGCCCCCACGGAAAGGGCCCGCAACTTAGGCATCCTCCTGGACTCACGGCTGTCCTTGGATGACCATGTACGAGACCGCCTTCTGCCCCATACATCCCTTCGTCCGCTCCGCTCCCACAGAGAGGGCCTTCTCAGGGTGCCGTCGGCCGGGCAATGCCGGTTGGCGACACCCAGGGGAAGGGCCTTCTCTGTGGCGGGCCCGGCCCTCTGGAACGACCTACCCCCCCGACCTTCGTACCATCTCGGACCTCCGCCTCTTCCGCCAACGCTTGAAGACGTACTTATTCCAACAAGCCGGCCTAGCGTAGCTCCCCGTTTCTGACTATATTTATAAATTTTAAATTTTTAGGGTTTTAAAGGGTTTTAGCATGGGTTTTAGGTTAATTTAATATGCTTTTAAGAGTTTATATTGTTTTTGTAATGGTTTTTTAATGATGCCTGTGCGCCGCCCTGGGTCCTAACAAGGAGAAGGGCGGGGTATAAATTTGATAAAATAAATAAAAATAAATGTGACAGTCATGGCCAGGGGGACCTTTTATCAGGTTTACCTGATATGCCAGTTGCGCCCCTTTCTAGATTGGGACGCCCTTTGCACCGTCACTCAAGCCCTCGTTATGTCCCACCTAGACTACTGTAATGCTCTCTACATGGGGCTCCCCTTTAGATGCACCCGGAGACTCCAGTTAGTACAGAATGCGACCGCGCGGGGGATCCTGGGAGCCTCACGGTACTCCCATGTAACACCTCTCCTGTGTGAGCTGCACTGGCTGCCTGTGGCCTTCCGGGTGCGCTTCAAGGTGTTAGTAACCATCTTTAAAACGCTCCATGGTACGGGGCCTGGTTACTTGCGAGACCGCTTCCTACCACATACCTCCCTTCGGCCTGTTTCCTCCCACAGAGAGGGCCTCCTCAGGGTGCTGTCTGCCGGTCAATGCCGCCTGGCGACCCCCAGGGGGAGGGCCTTCTCTGTGGTGGGTCCAGACCTCTGGAACGACCTGCTCCCCAAACTCCGCACCATCACGGAACTTCGCCTCTTCCGCCGGCTGCTTACAATGCACCTTTTTCTAGCGGGCCTGGCTTAGATCTAATTGTCTCAAATTTAGTGACTGAATTTTAATATACGTTTTAATAGTTTTAATCATATTTTAGCACAGACACACCAAATTTAATTCTATTTTAAAATGTGACTGTATTTATATTTTGATTGTTTGTTGTGTTTTTATTTCTTCTGGGCACCGCCCTGAGTCCCATTTGGGGAGATAGGGCAGTATAGAAATGGGATTAAAAAAATAAGATTCATAGTAGCCCCCAAAATGACGCAGTTATTCTGGGACTTTCCTGGCTAGACAAGTGGGGACCGACCATCTGGTGGCAAGGGGGTACCCACAGATTTAGGATATCAAGGGGCCCTCAACCCCATCCCCAGCAGCAAGCAGAAATGCCACCCATGCTGGGAAACCCCCAAGGCAGCCCACAAGAACAACTGGCAACCATATCTCTACAAAACCCCAGAAGGTGAACTGATTCTGATGGAATATCAGGACCTCGCAGGTCCTGATATTCAAAGAGGCCAAGTGCAATGTTCTGCCTCCACATGGGGAGGGAGACTGTGCCATTGAAATCATCCCTGGGGCAAAATTAACCAAGGCCAAACTGTATGCCATGATGCCCCGGGAAATGCAAGAGATGTGGGAAAGATAGACAAAACCTAGCAAGGGGGTTCATTGAGCCAGCGAAGCCACAGGTCGCTGCACCAGTCCTCTTCAAGGAGAAAAAAGTTGGAACTATGAGATTGTATGTGGACTTTTGAGGGATAAACAGGGTGTTTATCTTTTACTCTAGGTCTTTCCCTCATCACTGTCCCTTCTCCAATCCCTCTTTTTTATCTGATAATTAACAATAGTAATATAATATAATGTAATATAATTCACTGATTAAATCCAACCATTAATATCAATTTTCTACAGACAGATATAGGCAGTTATACTGTATTTGTAACCCACAGTTATAAATTATTATATTTGTAGATAATTATAAATTGTCCTAACTTAACTGTATTAAAGGGAGAGACAGAGAGAAAGGGAAAAATAAATAAATATTTATAATATCTATAAGTTGTTAAATAGTCTCTTACACTTTTTTACTATATAGTAAATCTATAAAAACTATAAACACATAAATAAATAATTATGCACAATCAATTAATTAATTAGAGGTTACTATTAATCAACAATTTCTGTTTTAAAGTTAAATAGATTTTCTAATATGTAGTAATAAAAGAAGTGGCTATAAATTCTATCGTTTAAATATGCATATATGTGTGTGTGTGTGTGTGTTAGTTTTATGAGCTGATCAATAAATAAATCAGAGAGACTAGTATAGATCTATTTCGAGCTTTTTAGCTCTCATCAGTTACCCATACCCTTACTGTGATTCGAACCTGGACTGTATTGCATGTCAGGCAAGAGTCTTTAGCCATTCAGCCAGCCAGGCTCTCCCATTGCATCAGCTGAGACAAGAGGATTAGTATCTATAATTGTTCCACAACACCCTGTTAGGGCCTCAATTAAGAGAGGAGACATACTGTTTCCTTTTTTGCCTTTCGGCTCACCACCAGAGACCATCTAGACAGAAAGCCATGAGTTCCGTTGTGTGATTTTTGTGTGATTTTGTGTGATTCGAATCCCAGTAAGGGTATGGCTAGTTGATGGTCTCTGGTGGTGAGCCGAAAGGCAGAAAAGGAAACAGTATGCTTCCTCCCTTAATTGGGGCCCTAACAGGGTATTGTGGAACAATTATAGATACTAATCCTCCTGTCTCAGCTGATGCAATAAGAGAACCTGGCTGGCTGAATGGCTAAAGGCTCTTGCCTGACATGCAATACAGCCCTGGTTCGAATCCCAGTAAGGGCATGGCTAGCTGATGAGAGCTAAAAAGCTTGAAATAGATCTATACTAGTCTCCCTGATTTATTTATTGATCAGCTCATAAAACTAACACACATTAAAAAAATCACACAACGGAACTCATGGCTTTCTGTCTAGATGGTCTCTGGTGATGAGCCAAAAGGCAGAAAAGAAAACAGTACACACCATATACCGGAAAAACACACACACCAACCGCTACCTAAATGCACAATCCCATCACCACCCTGCACAGATAAACTGTAGCCAAAACCCTCATACACAGAACCAAACGCCTAGCTGACAAAGACCACCTGAAAACCAAATTACACTTCCTCACAAATACATTAATATCCAACGGATTCTGAAGAAAAACTATCACCAAACTAATCCAAAAAGAGACATCCCCCCAAGAGCCGAGACAAAGAACAGGAAAATGGCATTGCCCTCCTCCCATACATTAAAGGTACCACAGATAAAATCAGCAAAATTCTCCACAATCACAACATAAAGACCAACACCCACCAAAAAAATAACCAATATCCTAAGGAATCCCAAAGACAAGATCCAGCTAGAAAGCCAAGGGGTCTACAAAATTCCATGTAAAATCTGCCCTGCCACTTACATAGGACCAACCAACAAAAGGATAAGTGCACTTATCGCAGAACATAAAAATGCATTAAAAAATCACCTTAATACCTCATCTCTTTATCAACATTTCAAAACTACAGGACATGGCATTGACTTTCAAGGAACTAAAATGATCTCCAAGGCTGAACAGCTGAACAGAAGAATAATCAGAGAAGCCATTGAAATAGAGAAGCAACCTAACAATATGAACAAACGTGACGACACCTCCCGCCTACCAGACATCTGGAAACCAGCACTGACCAACAGACGAGCCCCCCCTCCACCCAGGCCGTTGAAATTCAAAATAAGGAGAAACATACAAATAAGACCAATCAGCATCAATCTACCAATCATGATACAGCTGCACAGCCAATCAACCCACTCACAACAATAGTCAGCACTCCACCACCCCCCACCAAGATTTAAGGAAGGGCGATGCCTTCACAATCACAGACCGAAGCCTGAGGATGGCAAGTGAGATCTGCCTCTCCCATCAGTGAAGAGATCCAGCAAAGAATCATCCCCAAAGAGAAATCTTCCAGATGCCCCAAACTCTATGGCCTCCCCAAGATACACAAAGAAGGAACACCACTCAGACCCATAGTCAGCTCCATAGGCTCACCTCTACAGAATCTTGCCAAGTTCCTCGCAAAGGAATTACAACCCTATGCAGAATCCATCAACTCACATGTACAAAACTCATTCCACTTCATAGAAACAATAAAGAAACAAAATCTACAGCCCAGCGATCTACTCATGAGTTTTGATGTCATATCCCTCTTCACCCAAGTGCCTATAAAAGAAGCCTTAACAGCCATCCAGAACAAATACAACCCCCCCAAGCACATCCTGAATCTGACCAACCACTGTCTAACCAACACATACTGCATTCATAATGGACAAAGATACAAACAGATAGAAGGAGCACCCATGGGATCACCCCTCTCACCCGTCATCGCAAACCTATACATGGAACATTTTGAAACCAACGCCTTAGACAAATCTGATCACAAACCCAAACTCTGGCTCAGATATGTAGATGACACTTTTGTAATTTGGCCACACGGGAAAGAAAAACTGGACAACTTCCTCACACACCGCAACTCCCTACACCCCAAAATACAATTCACCATGGAAATAGAAGTAGAACATATATAGCATAATCGCAGACCAAAGCCTGAGGATGGCAAGTGAGATCTTGCCGAAATGTTGCAATAACAATTTCATGCTATATACACGGGAAAATACCCGAAGACAGCAATACCAGCATACCTACAGCCGTGAAAATCTACGATTAAGAGACCAGGATAGATCTATTTCAGGCTTTTTAGCTTTCTTCAGCTGGCCATACTTCATCTACTGGGATTTAAACCGGCACTTTCCAGCATTTCAGGCAAGCCTTTCTATGCCTTGAGCTAACCGGCTTTCCCTGATTACATCAGCCTTTTACAGGACTCTTATTGATGAGAGAATATTTTTACAGCTCCTGTTTTTAGGCCCGTTTAAGGGAGGAGACAAACTGTCATCCTTCTCTGCCCTTCGACTCAACCTAGAGATCATATATATGTGTGTGTGTGTATATATACATACATACATACATACATACATACATATATATATATATATATATATATATGAAGAATAATTATCACAGCTCCTGTTCAGAGGTCCCTTTAAGGGGAGGAGACTTAACGTCATCCCTCTCTGCCCTTCGACTCAACCCAGATATGTGTTAGATTTTTAAATCAGCCCTTAAAAATCTAACACACACATGTATGTATGTATGTATGTATGTATGTATATATATATTCACAGGTGTAGGTATGGTGATCTTGTTGCATTCAGGTCTTTTCCATTGTAAGATTGAGATTGTCTTGGCAATTGTCCTTTCTCTTAATATTGTTTGCCTCTGTGTCTTTTATTGCAAAACGAGTCTGTTCTTAGCTTCTTTCCAAATCTGTTCACTACCCACACAAAACTCTCCATCTATATCACTGCAGATCCAGTCTCAGAAATCAGTAGAAATTCTCAATTCAGCAACCACAATTACTTTCACTCTCTATTGATTCTATGATTCTGTGCTGGGTTGGTCTTCTTTTTCCTTCTGCTCCCCGCTGCTCAGGTGCCACTCTTTCCTGTCTGGAGACTCATTTGCTATATCGTAAATTTCATCAACTTGGAGAAGTGTCTCGGAGTTTCACTTTGTTTTAGCACTGTACACCAATACTTCTTTCTGCTTCTCACTTTTTGCTTCCTCCCCCATTAATCAGGCTGTCACACCTCTGGACCAAGCCTAACAACAGGAGATCGCTGTTCTCTCTATCACCCCTGGATTTTCCTCTCTCTCTCGCTGTCCTATCCAAGGCCCAGCTTTGCTGTTGCTGGCCTCCAGGCATAAAAATTCAGACAGGAAAAATGGGGTCTCATTCTCCTGTAACTGCACTAACATGATTTCACCCTATAAGTTCTTCTTCCAACATATAAATAATTAAAAAATCACTAAGGAGAGAAGACAACAAGGAAGTAACAGGCAACAGAGAGAAAGCAGAGCTGCTTAACTCATTCTTTGCATTGGTCTTCATGCAAAACGAAATTATAGCCCAACCTACCAGAAACATAACTGTAAAAAACAGACTGGAAATTAAAATTAAAATAAGCAACAACAACAAAAAACACAGTGAGAGAACACTTGTCTGATTTTGATGAATAAAAATCACCAGAACCTGACAGATTATCCCAGAGTTCTAAAGGAGATGACCAATGTCATTTCAGAACCACTGCACCACATCTTTCAAAAATTCTGGAACACTAGGGAACTACAAGAGGACTGGAAAAGAGCTGATGTGGTTCCCATCTTCAAAAAAAGGAAAAAAAACTAGGAAACCTCAGACCAATCACCCTCATATCAATACCTGGGAAGATCCTGAAAAAGATAATAAAAAACCCTAGAAACGAGTAAAGGGATAACTACCAGCCAGCACGGGTTTGTTAAAAACAGATCATGTCAAACCAATCTTATTTCATTCTTCAACATAGTGACTAAATTAGTAGACCAGTGAAATACTGTGGACATAATATACTTAGACTTCAGCAAGGCATTCAACAAAGTAGACAACAACCTACTTCTTCGTAAGCTAGAAAAAAGTGGGATAGACAGCTTCACCACTAGACGGATTTGCAACTGGCTGACAAATCATACTAAATGGGTAGTCCTTAATGGTTCTAAATCTACATGGAGAGAAGTAAGGAGTGAGATACCAGTACTCTTCAAAATCTTAGGCCCAGTACTCTTTAAAATCTTCATAAACAACTTAGATGAGGGAATAGAAGGGGAACTTATCCCTTCTATTTGCAGATGATACTAAGCTGGCAGGAATAGCAAATACCATAGAAGACAAACTCAGGATCTTGACAGACTTAAATACTAGGCCCTATCTAACAAAATGAAGTTCAATATAGAGTAAAGTAAAGTCGTATACTTAGGTAAGAAAAACCAAAAGTACCCATCTAAACTGGATGAAACCAGGCTTAATACCAGTGACTGTGAGAGGGATCTTGGAGTCTTAGTGGACAACCAGCTAAATATAAGCCAGCGGTGTTCAGCAGCCAAGACAGTCAATGCAATCCTAAATTGCACTAACAGAGGGATACAATTAAAATCAAGAGATTAATACCACTCTATAAAACACTAGTAAGTCCACACCTAGAGTACTACATCCAGTTTTGGTCACCACACTATAAAAAAAAGATGTTGAGATTATAGAAAAAGTGCAGAGGAGAACAACCAGAATGATTAGGGGACTGCAGACTAAAACATATGAAGAATGGTTACAAAGACTGGGCATGGCTAGTCTAATGAAGAGAAGTACCAGGGAACACTGATAGCAGTGTTCCTATATTTGAGGGGCTGCCACAGAGGAGGGGGGTCAAACTATTTTTCCAAAGCACTGAAGGCCAGACAAAGAATAATGGATGGAAACTGACCAAGGAGAGATTCAGTCTAGAAATAAGGAGGAACTTTCTGACAATGAGAACAATTAAACAACAGTTTGCCCTCAGAAGTTGTGGGAGCTTCATCACTTGAGATTTTCAAGAAGAAATTGGACTGCCATTTGTCAGAAATGTTGTAGGGTCTCCTGCTTGAGGGGGGACAGGGGTTGGACCTATAAGGTCCCTTCCAACTCTGTTAATCTGTCAGAATAGGCAATACTTGGGCAGAAAGACAGTACCCTAATCTGATCAGAGTTATATATGCAGGATGTTTATTGTGTTAAGTTTGTAGGAAAGGATTCTGACTCAGGCTTAGTCATAACAGGTTCTTTATTCCAACTATATACAATTCAAAGTGCATGTGAAAAAGCCAGGGTTTTCCCGCCTGACAGCGATTTATATAGAGCTGTCAGGTGGGAAAAGCCTCAGCGAGGCGGCAATAATTCCGGCCAGTCGCGTCTCAACCAATCAGACGCGACTGCCTTGCAACAATTGTATCATCGTTAAAGCTGAATCCGGCCAGTCACGTCTTAACCAATCAGACGCAACTGGCTTTTAACAGGGAAATGAGTCATTCAGAGTTCACCAGACTTACTGGCATGGTCGTAAGTCCGAGGATTCAACACCCCTTCCCCCGTAGTCTGTGCGCATGCGTTCGTTCGACTGTCAATCCAAATGGATGCGCATGCGTACTCGTCCCAATAGGCGGGGCGTTGCCGGACCCACCCAGATCTCCTCAGTTGCGCCGGAGAGCTCGACGAGGCAAAGTTGTTCCTGGGGAAGCTCCTCCCTTTGGGGAGTGGAGCTCCGGGCTGCGTCACTGCGGCCTGCCCCCGGAGGAGGAGTCGGTGGCGCGGAGTCATCAAAAATGGTAAGTCCAAGCGGGGGGGCGTGGCGACCGGGCTTGAGGCATGTGTTGGCTGCTGGTAGGCAGCGGCTTAGTAGGGCGGGCCTCCGATCGGCGAGGCCCACTGGTCCGTGTCGGTTTGAGCTGGTGTGCCTTGTACAGGGCTGAACGGTGTGTTTGATGAGGAAAGGCCTGGAACTGGGAAGGCCTCTGGAGGCAGTTGTTGCGGTTTGGGTTGAGAGGGTAACAGCGCCCAACGGTGGCCAATGGGTAGGACCGGCCTGGTGTGGCGAAGGCCGGCTCGGGCAGGCGGCGCCTCAGTTGATCCAGGTGGCGCCGCCACTCAGATCCATCGAGTAGGCCGACCCTGCAGGAACAGGGGCCGGTTAGGTCCAGGATAGACGCAGGAACCCAATGCGGATTCCCAGAAAAATTTCTTGCCCAGACCAGGTCCCCTACATTAAAGAGACATGGGGAGGGAACCTGCAGGTTGCTCCGCTGCACCCTGTCATAGTTGGGGTGCAGTCTGTCCAGTGTGGTCTGCAAGCGTCGACCCATCAAGAGCTCCGCAGGGCTCTTCCCTGTGGCCGGGCAAGGGGTGACATGCTGGCCCATAAGGTAAGCTGCCACCCTTGCAGGCCAGTCCCCTTTATCCAAACGGGCCAGAGCCTCCTTGGCCGAGCGGACAGCCCATTCCGCGCAGCCATTGGACGCTGGGTGATAAGGGGCTACTGGCGCATGGCAGATCCCTTGTGAGGCCAGGAATTCCTGAAAGGTGGAGGACTGGAATTGTGGCCCGTTGTCAGACACAATGGTGTCCGGCAACCCGTGCATACCGAAAAGGTGGCACAAGGCGCGGACAGTGCTCTACGCTGTGGTGGATGTCATGATGACCACCTCCACCCAGCGGGAGTACGCGTCCACCACCACTAGGAAGGACTGGCCAAGGAAGGGACCCGCAAAATCAATGTGCACCCTGGACCACGGGCTCCTGGGAACGTCCCATTGTCTCGGACATTGGAGGGGCAGGGCGGGAGGACTGGCATGTGGAACAGGCAGCTACCCAAGCCGCCACTTCAGCGTCCATGCATGGCCACCAGACATAGCTCCTGGCCAACGCCTTCATGCGAGCTATGCCCGGGTGGTTGGCATGGAGCGACTGCAGAACCATGTGTCTCAAGGGTTTTGGGACAATGACCCGGTCTCCCCAACACAAGCACCCACAATGGAGCGATAGCTCCATCTGGCGTGTCTTGTATGGCCGAAATTCTTCAGCCAAGCTGCCTGAAGGCCACCCCCTCAGTACCCATCTGCAAACTTGGGTGAGGACGGGGTCCGCCTGGGTTTGCGCGGCCACGTCCGAAGATGACAAGGGTAAGTCTGAATCTGCCACTGCCATGACAGATAGGGCTGGCACTGGTGCTGGGTCCACCCCGGGGAGAGGGCAGCGGCTTAGGGCATCAGCATGACCTATTTGCTTGCCCGGACGGTAACGCAGCGTATAATCATACGCTGCTAAGAATTCCGTCCAATGGGTCATCCTGGGAGAGAGGATTGGGGGGGTCGGATGATCACCGGCCAACAGCCCAAGGAGCGGCTTGTGGTCCGTGACAATGGAAAAGGTCCGCCCATAGAGATAGGTGTAGAACTTTTTAATCCCGGACACTACAGCCAGAGCTTCCTTGTCTATCTGGCTGTAGTTTCGCTCCATTGGAGACATCGTCCAGGAATAAAAAGCAATGGGGGCTTCCGAGCCATTGGGAAAGATGTGACTCAGGACAGTCCCCAGGCCATAGGGGGAGGCATCGCATGCTAGCGTCAGGGGAAGCCTGTCATTATACTGGACTAGGACAGCCTCTGATGTCAGCATAGCTTTGACAGCCGCGAACACATGCGTGGATTGGTCGAGCAATCGATGCAGTGGCTCGGCTAACGATGCCTTGTGTGGAATAAAAGGCGCGTAAAAATTCAAAAGGCCGAGGAAAGCCTGCAGCTCCGGTTTAGAGGCAGGTGTGGGGGCGTTTCTGATTGCCTCGACCTTTGATGGGATGGGGTGAATACCCTGGGCATCAATCATGAAGCCCAGGAATTCGACCCTCGGTGCAGCAAATGTGCATTTACTGCGCTTCAATTTTAAGCCAGCGGCCCTGAAAATTCTTAGGACCTTCCGTTATGTTTTGGCGAGTTCTGATAGGCTGGATGCAGCTATCAAAGTCGTCAAAATAAGGAACAACGCCAGGGAGCCCATGGAGCAAGCGCTCCATGAGGCTCTGGAAGATCCCCAGGGCCACGGCAACACCGAATTAATAATAATAATAATAATAATAATAATAATAATAATAATAATAATAATAATAATAATAATAATAATAATAATAATAATAATAATAATAATAATAATAATATTTAATTTTGTATACCGCGTCCTCTCCCCAAGGGGACTCGGAGCGGTGCACAGGGAAATTAAAACATATAAAATATATACAAACAATAAATACAATAGATAAAAGCAGATTAAATTGATCGTCCCTGCGCTAAAAAACCCCATTAGAACTAAATTCCCTAAACACCCCAGAGGTAGAGACTAACCAAGGCCGGCCAAGCAGAAAAAGTGTGTTTTCAGTTTTTGACGGAAGTAGCGGAGGTCCGTAGTTGTTCTAATGTCGGGGGGGAAGTCGTTCCAGAGGGCTGGGCCCGCCACAGAGAAGGCCCTTCCCCTGGGCGTCGCCCGCTGACACAGTCTAGTGGACGGCACCCGGAGAAGTCCCTCTCTGTGGGAGCGGATCGGCCGTGAGGATGTATGGGGCAGGATCCGATCCCGCAGATAGCTAGGTCCCGAGCCATGGAGCGTTTTGAAGATGATAACCAACACCTTGAAGCGCACCCAAAAGACGACAGGCAGCCAGTGCAGCTCGCGCAAGAGCGGTATTATATGGGCATACCTTGCGGTCCCCATTATTGCTCGCGCGGCTGCATTCTGGACCAGCTGAAGTCTTCGGGTGCACCTCAAGGGGAGCCCCATGTAGAGAGAGTTACAATAGTCCAGTCGGGATGTCACGAGAGCATGAGTGACTGTGCAAAGGGCACCCCGATCCAATAGGGGGCGCAACTGGCGTACCAGGCGAACCTGGTAAAACGCCCTCCTGGCCACGGCTGTCACTTGATCTTCCATGGACAGCCGGGTATCCAGGAGGGCACCCAAGTTGCGCGCCCCATCCACAGGGGCAAGATGTTCGCCCCCTATGCCCAGTGATGGAGTCAACTGGTTGAATCGGGCGGCCGGAGACCACAGCCACTCGGTCTTGGCCGGGTTGAGCCTAAGTCTGTTACTTCCCATCCAGATCCGCACGGCTTCCAGGCACTGGCACATCACCGCTACGGCATCGTTGGGGTGGTTTGGGGTAGATATATACAGCTGAGTATCATCAGCGTAGAAATGATACTCTACCCCAAAACCACGGATGATCTCACCCAGCGGCTTCATATATGTGTTGAACAGGAGAGGCGAGAGGACCGACCCCTGAGGCACCCCACATGTGAGGGGTCTCGGCGGTCGACCTCTGCTCTCCTGTCAACACAAATTGCGATCGGCCGGAGAGGTAGGAGGAGAACCACCGTAAAACGGTGCCTCCCACCCCCAACCCCCCCAGCCGACGCAATAGGATACCATGGTCGATGGTATCGAAAGCCGCTGAGAGGTCTAATAGGACCAGGATGGAGGAGCAACCCCCATCCCTAGCCCTCCAGAGATCATCAACCAACGCGACCAATGCCGTCTCGGTGCTATGCCCGGGCCGAAAGCCGGACTGGCACGGGTCTAGATAGTCAACTTCCTCCAGGTGACGGGGAAACTGTTGTGCCACCACACTCTCTACAACCTTCGCCAGAAAGGGAAGGTTGGAGACGGGACGATAGTTGGCTAATAAAGCTGGGTCCAAAGAGGGCTTTTTCAGGAGGGGCCTCACCATGGCCTCTTTAAGGGAGGCAGGCAAGAAACCCTCACTTAAAGAAGCGTTGACAACCTCTTGGAGCCAGCCTCGTGTCACCTCCCAGGATGCCAGTACAAGCCAGGAAGGACACAGGTCCAGTAAACATGTGGTGGCTCGCAGTCGCCCACGTAACCTGTCCATATCATCGGAAGTAACAGAGTCAAACTCCTCCCAACCAAGATCTGTCTCGTGGCATTCCACTGGGCCATCAATGGAGAATTGTAAGCGGCGACAGCGAAAAGCCCCTCGGTGGGTGACGATGGTCTGTGCCTCCGCAGCCTCGTTGTCCACTGGGAGCTGTTGGTAGGCCTGTGCCATATTCAATTTCGTGAATATGCAGCCCTGCCCCAAAGAGTGGAGCAGGTCCTGCATGACCGGAACCGGGTATGGGTTTGCCTGAAGCCCACGGTTGATCGTCGATTTGTAGTCGGCGCAGATGCGAACGGACCCGTCGGGCTTGATGGGGACCACTATTGGGGTCTCCCATTTCGCCTGATCAATGGGTTGGAGCACGCCCTGCGCCACTAATCGATCTAATTCCGCTTCAACCTTGGGCTTCAGTGCGAACGGCAGCCTGCGGGCCTTCAGACGGATGGGAGCAACCTGAGGGTCTAGGTTTAGGGATACTGGGGTGCCCCTATATGTGCCAAGGCGGCCATCAAATACGTCGCTGAATCCCTTCAGCACGATGTCTACCGGGGAGCAGGTTGGCACATTGTTCACTCCCTGGACTGATAGCCCCAGAGCCGCGAACCAGTCCAGGCCGATGATCGTGGCAAGGGGGTTGGCCACCACCAAGACGGGTAGAGACCCGTGGAAGGGGCCATAGTCTACCCGCACCAACCGTTGTCCCAGAGTTGGAATAGATGAGCCTTGGTAGTCCTTAAGGACCGTTGAGGCTGGGGCGAGATCCCTTTTACTTAGAGTGGGGCACAATTTTGAGAGCTGAGCCCATGAGACGAGGGATCTGGACGACCCCGAGTCCACTTCCATCTTAACTCCCACCCCCTCCAGACAAACCACCGTCGTGAGTCTCGTACTGTCTGCTAGGTCGTAGCTCACTGCCGGAGGTGCTTCGGAGAGGGTGAAGCAGTCGGTCGGGTGGGGCGGCCGGCGTCTTGCGCGCTTCTGCGGTGTTGGTTGGTGCGGTTGCGGTGGCCGGTTGGCGGAAGATGCTGTAGCAGACGGTGCGGGTGCAGGTGCCGCGGCTTGGCAAACGGCTGCCAGGTGTCCTTTTCGGCCGCAACGGTGGCATACAGACGCCTTGAAGGGGCATTCTGGTCTCAGATGGGTGCCTCCGCAACCCAGGCATTGGTTGGAATTCGGATGGGAAGCAGAGGAACGGTTGGGCGTGCGGCCGGTCACTCTCAGGCATGCTCCTTGTTCCTCGTCTTCCATATCGTCCGGTGGGGCTATTTCGTCCACTAGGCAAGCTCTTGGTGAGGGAAAGAGAGGAGGGCGACCCATGTCGGTGGTTGAGATTTCCGACAACTCCGCCGCGCGAGCCTCCTCTACGGCCTGCTCTAGTGTTAGTACAGTCTTTGCGAGGAGGTGGCGTTTGAGGCGGACATCTCGGATGCCGCAGACAAACTGTTCTAGGAGGGATTCCTCCAAGAAGGAGGCCGGGAACTCGCATGGGATTGCTGTGGCCCGTAGCCTCTGGAGGAATTCAGCTATTGATTGCGTTTGTTGTTGCACACACTGCCGGAAGGCATATCGATGTGCTATGCTGGATGGGACAGGTGCGTAGTGCGCTCGCAGGCGGCCGAGAAGATCGTCCCATGGCACTTCGTGCACCGCGGCAGGTGCTGCGATTGTTCGCGCCGTGACGAACAGCTCTGGGCCTCCGCACCCGAGGAATAGACTTAGCTTCCTCGCGGGAGCTAGTACGCCAAAGTCATTGGCGATTAAGAAGCATTCGAAACGTGCTAGGAAGGACGCCCATTGTTCTTTGGAGGGGTCAAACGGCGCGAATGGTGGCATCGTCGTCATGGTTAGGCCGTAATGGTCACTAGGCGAGCGGAATTGAGCAGTCGCGCCGTTCCCTGAGTTGGAGAACTCACGGACTATGCCTGAATCCCATCCTCGTCGCCAGTGTTAAGTTTGTAGGAAAGGATTCCAACTCAGGCTTAGTCATAACAGGTTCTTTATTCCAACTATATACAATTCAAAGTGCATGTGAAAAAGCCAGGGTTTTCCCGCCTGACAGCGATTTATATAGAGCTGTCAGGCGGGAAAAGCCTCAGCGAGGCGGCAAGACTAATTCCAGCCAGTCGCGTCTCAACCAATCAGATGCGACTGCCTTGCAACAATTGTATCATCGTTAAAGCTGAATCCGGCCAGTTGCGTCTTAATCAATCAAACGCGACTGGCTTTTAACAGGGAAATGAGTCATTCAGAGTTCACCAGACTTACTGGCATGGTCGTAAGTCCAAGGATTCAACATGTTGCATACAAACCCATAGGAAATGCAGGTGGGATTACAGGAAAATGTATGCCAGGAAATTGAGAAATCCTTCATCTTCCTATTGGAATGAGTGAGAAAATAGTGATGCACAAGAGTTACTGTTCTGGAACAAATTTTATTTATTTCAGTGGGTTTGTCTATTTAAATGATGAGGGTTTGGACCTGGTATTCTCCCCTTTACTAACCAGATCTTATTGCGAGATCTTAACCAATGATGCAAGATAAATGGCAAAAATATTTCAGGGGAGCATTTCTGTAAATATCTTTATTGTAGGAAAGAGTGGAGAGTACATCTGCATTTTTGTATTCTATTTTGTTCTATTCATTCAAAGTCCTTGCTTAATATGCATTTGTTTAGTAACCATTCTGCATTATGATAGGTAAAACAAACAGATTTATAACCAAAAGTATTGGCTGTTGCAGTACTCCACGGTCATATGAACAAACTTTGGGCTGAGGAGGGAGCTGACGTCACGACAACACAACCTGTGATATCAAAGTCCCGAGATCGCAGTTGATACTTTTGCCGCTGGACTTAAACCATCCTGCAGAGATGGTGATCGGGAAGAATACATCTTGCTGATCTCAGGGACCCTGCAGAGTCCCTGATCGATCCAAGAGAAGTTTTTCTAGGCGGCAACAAAAGCTCAGCCCAGATGATGAAGTTGGGACAACTCTGGAACAGAAGGAAATGGAAAGAGAAAGAGTGTCCATCTGGTGAGGAAATTTTATTGTTTAAAAAAAAAGACAGCCCAATTTTTTTTAAACTAAATTAAATTCAAAAGCAGAAGAAAATAAATGGTGAAATTAAACTACATTGGATTATTTTGGACAGTGTGTTATCTTTCTTTTCAATTCTACTTCGTGGATTGAATTTTTCGCAATTTTTAAAAAAGTTTTTCTTCTTTTTTTATTTTTTTAACCTATGGATTAAAACCTTCTTTATTTCAACAAGGTTTTTTAATTTCTTTTTATTAAGTTTCATTTAAGAACTTTGTATCTTTTAAGCCTGGAATATAAAGAAAATATAAAAGGAGTAGAAAGAGGGTTGTAACATCAGAGTGAAAGGAAGCAACACTGCCACTTGAAGGCTAGAGGCTTGAATTTTTGAAACATTGTACTTTCCCTTTTTCTTTTGATCTCATTGACTTTGCATATTATTATTTATTTATTATTTATTTAATTAGATTTCTAGACTGCCCCCTCTCCCCGAAGGGACTCGGGGCGGTGTACAGGTAAAATTATCAAAATCATAACAATACATAATAAACTAAAATCAAATTAAATAGTCCTCTGTACAAATTTATAAAAATTAAAACTTAATCCATAAAACCGAATAAAATAATTTAAAATTACAGACTGAGGTGGGAAGCATGGAGTTAGGCCAGGCCAGCTAGATGAAACAAGTGGGTTTTGAGTTTCTGGCAGAAGGAGCGAAGGTCCGTGGTCGTTCTAATATCAGGGGGAAGGTCATTCCAAAGGGTCAGGCCCATCACAGAGCAGGCCCTTCCCCTGGGCATCGCCCGCTGTCATTGCCTAGTGGACGGCACCCGGAAAAGTCCCTCTCTGTGAGAGCGAATCGGCCGAAGGGATGTATGGGGCAGGATACGATCCCGCAAATAACTATGTCCTGCGCCATGGAGCGCTTTAAAGATGATAACCAACACCTTGAAATGCACCCGAAAGGCCACAGGCAGCGAGTGCAGCCCACGCAGGAGCGGTGTAACGTGGGAATATCTAGTAACTCCCAGGACTGCTCGCGTGGCCGCATTTTGGACCAGCTGCAGCCTTCGGGTGCATCTCAAGGGGAGCCCCATGTAGAGAGCATTACAGTAGTCTAGACGGGACATCACAAGTGCACGAGTGACTGTGCGAAGGGCGTCCCGGTCCAATAGGGGACGCAACTGGTGCACCAGGCGAACCTGGTGAAACGCCCCCCTAGCCACGGCTGTCACATGGTCATCCATTGACAGCCGGGCATCTAGGAGGACGCCCAAGTTGTGTGCCTGATCCACGAGGGCCAGATGTTCGCCCCAATGGCCAGTGATGGAGTCAACTGGTTGAACCGGGGTGCCGGTAGCCACAGCCACTCAGTCTTTGATGGGTTGAGCTTGAGTCTATTACTTCCCATCCAGATCCGTACGGCTTCCAGACAACGGGACATCACTTCGATGGCATCGTTGGGGTGGTTTGGGGTAGAAATGTATAGCTGAGTATCATCAGCATACAGATGGTAATCTACCCCAAAACCACGGATGATCTCGCCCAACGGCTTCATATATGCATTGAACAGGAGAGGTGAGAGGACCGACCCCTGAGGCACCCAACAAGTGAGAGGCCTCGAGATCGACCTCTGCCCCCCTGCTAATACAAATTGCGCTCGACCGGATAGGTAGGAGGAGAACAAGCATAAGACGGTGCCCGTCACCCCCAACCCCTCCAGTCGATGCAATAGGATACCATGGTCGATGGTATCAAAAGCCGCCGAGAGGTCTAATAGGACCAGGATGGAGGAGCAGCCCCCATCTCTGACCCTCCAGAGATCATCCACCAATGCGACCAATGCCGTCTCCATACTGTGGCCGGGCCGGAAGCCGGACTGGCGCGTGTCCAGATAATCAATTTCCTCCAAGTGACGTGGAAACTGTTGTGCCACCACACTCTCTACAACCTTCACCAAAAAGTGAAGGTTGGAGACAGGATGGTAATTTAGTAACAATGCTGGGTCCAGGGAAGGCTTCTTGAGGAGGGGCCTCACCACTGCCTCTTTCAAGATGGTAGGCAAGAACCCCTCACTCAAAGAAGCATTCACTATTTCCTGGAGCCAGCCTCGTGAAACCTCCCAGGATGCCAGTACAAGCCAGGAGGGACACGGGTCCAATAAACAGGTGATAGCTCTCAGTCGCCTACGCAACTGTCCATATCATCGGAAGTAACAGAGTCAAACTCCTCCCAGAATGGTGCCTCAAGACCCGCCTTCGACGTCCCCTCCAGACCACTTCCAGTGGAGACCAACTCGCTCCAAATCTGAGCGATTTTGTCCTGCAGATACTCCCCAAATTCCTCTGCTCTGTCCTGCAGAGGGGCTTCCCGCGGCCTCTGTTGAAGGAGGGAGAGGGTTACCCCAAACAGGGCGGCAGGGCGGTTATCAATACTGACGTTTGGCCACTCTTAACGCCACAAGGTAAGTCCTCAAATGGGCTCTCACCTGTGTTCGGTCCGATTCAGAGCGTGTGGATCTCCACCTCCCCTCTAGGCATCTCTTGTGGCACTTCATCACCCTCAACTCCTCGGAAAACCAAGGAGCCTGGGTGGTTCGCTGCCGCAAGAGAGGCCGCAAAGGCGCAACCCGGTCCAAGGCCCCAGTGGCCGCACTATTCCATGCAGCCACTAGGTCCTCCATCCGGGCGTGGGTCAGGGCTAAAGGTAGTGGCCCAAGCTCCGTCTGGAACCTTTCAGGTCCATCAGGTGCCTGGGGTGGAACCATCTTGGAAATTCCGGTTCCGCCTCCCCGCAGTGGGGAGTAGCGGTTGGAAAGTCGAGCCGGAGAAGTGAGTGATCTGACAATGACAGGGGAATGATGGCTAAATCCCCTACTCCCAGATCACTCCTCCACTGGCCAGAGACAAAAATGAGATCCACTGTGTGTGCTCCCTCGTGTGTGGGGCCCTGAATTACTTGGGTCAGGTCCATGGCCGTCATGGAGGCCATGAACTCCCGAGCTACCTCGGATGTCTCACCTACCGATGGCAAGTTAAAGTCCCCCATGACCAACAGTCTGGGGGTCTCAACCGCCATCTCGGCGATCACCTCGAGGAGCTCGGGCAGGGCTGCTGATACATAGCGGGGAGCCAGGTATACAATCAGCACGCCCAACTGCCTCCCTGGGCCCCACTTCACGCAAAGGGACTCACAACCAGTTATCTGTGGCACAGTGGTCTCTCTCGGCTCAAGACCTTCCCTCACGATGACCGCTACCCCTCCACCCCTACCTAGGGCCCGTGACTGATGAAATGCACGGTAACCTGGCGGGCACATTTCCACGAGAGGAAGTCCTCCCTCGTGGCCCAACCAGGTCTCCGTAATTCCTGCCAGGTCTGGCTCCCCCTCCTACACCAGGTCGTTAATGAGGGGGGCTTTGTTGACAACATACCTGGCATTGCATAACATCAGTCTCAAGCCCTGGCTCTGTGAACCCTGACCACCTAGATTGCGTGGGTTGGGACATATGACCGCCCGTACCCATCAGCCACAGTCTCCCAACCGGTGATGAGATCTCTGTCTACCCTCGCACCTATCCCTCCCCACGACCGTTTGAATGGAAAGACCCTCTTCTGGAGCATCCCTACTCCCCTCCCCTTAACGGACCCGCTCACTTCCTTATTGACTCCGCCCGCCAGCTTGGCACTGGTCCCTCCCTCAGCCTGATTAACCCCTCCCCCCTCCCTGGGACCCCCTAAAATACGAATCAGAAATTTATATAAAAAACCCCTAAGACTGCGCCTCGCCCAACTCTCTGGATTAATAAATCCCTCATCAAGGTGGGCCCTCGTAAGAGCGGAGGGCCAAATCTGCGAGAGGGGGGACTCCCGCAGTAGGATTAAGTCTGCCCTTGAGTACATAACGGGTCAAATTAATAGCAGGGCATCAATTGGTTTTAGGGATGATTAAAAGATGTTAAAATAAATGTTAAAATAGATGTTAAAATTAATTCCCAGTAAGCATATAATCCAGCACAGAAAAGTTAAAATCTTGGGTAATAAAATAGTCAATAAATAGTCAAATAAGGTGCAATGTCTCAGGCTTGGCCTTAGAAAGTCCAGTCCCACATTTCTTAAGCCTCAGGCCTTGGCCAAAGGTGGTAAATGGTCGGGCCCCTTTCTTTGATCTATCAAGGTTCTGCAACTTGTTTACAGAGAGTGATAAGAGAAAAGAGCACGAATTGTTTATACAGGTGCTCTTTGAGAGCCTTACTGGCAGTGGGAGAGAAATAAAAACAGAACCTTGTTTTTGAAGATCATAAATGAACTTGTGTTCAATCTAACCTAAAATAAAAAGCTTTGAAAGCCAGAGTGGCAGTGTCTACCAGTTAGAAGAATGGCACAACATCAAAAAGAAACCTTAACATTGCAAAAGATTATGCTTGGAATTCAAAATTTATTAGAAGTAACAGAGAATTGAGAAGAGAATAGAAAACATAGAGTTTATAACAGCAAAATATGATGGAAAATTTGAAGTTGCCTATCAAATAGAAAAAGTGGAGGTTAGAGTCCCAAAAACCAAAGGGAATAATGAATACAAAGACAAGACAACTGATGATTTTAACAGTGGAGTGAGCGTGGTTGAAAGTGGAAAGTGTGGAGTATGGAAAAGGGAATTAGATGGACAGGAACTCTACCTCAGATTTCAAGGTACAGAAGAAGAAGAAAGAGAAGAAAGATGGATTTAAGAAGAGAAACCTTGTCAGAAGCACTATTGATAATCAAAGATAAGCTGATTAAATAAGCAGATGGAGGGTATCGAGATTATATAAGAGATGCAACAAGCAATAAGGTGCAAAGATAAGTCCACAAAAATTTTATTAAGGAAATAAACAGATTAATTCCACAAATGGCAAAAGAAATAAGACTATATTATTACTGGAAAGATAAAGGTTAATGTATGAAAGCTGATAACAAAAAATTAGTTAAATTTAGTAAATTTTTGAGTGCTAATGACAAAATGAAGTGACAAAGGATATGGTTAAATAAATAATTGATAATGATAATAATGTATACACATGTGCTGGTTTGATGAGACGAAATTTGATAGAAATAGCAAATGGTTTTTTGTTAATTCATAACAACAACAATAACAACAACAACAACAACAACAATGAAATGACAATGGATATAGTTAACAATATAGACATGTACTGGTTTAACAAAAGGAAATTGGATACAAATTGTCAACAGTGATTTGGAAAAGAGGTCTAGAAATTTTGTTATCGAATATAATTAATTCTTATTTAGAACATGTCATAAATATATAATGTGACATGCATTGTAAGTAATGACTGTGGAAGAGATGGATGAAAGCTTTTTCTAACCAATTGACACACTTTCTACAATATGTAACAAAAGATGATTCTGTGGTGGGTTTTGTTGTGTTTGTCAGTTTAATCAAAAATTTAAAAAAATTATTTTAAAAACCCTTTGGGCCAAGTTGGGCTCCCTTATATTTACAGTGAGCTCTGTGACCTGGCCCTACCCATCTGATGCTGCTTGCCATCATGCCCACTGCACCATATGCCATTTGGAACCTTATTTCTCACTGCATTCTTTTGCACCAGTAAAGCCATCTTACAGGCCTGCCAGACCCTTGCAATATTTCATATATTTCTGTTTTTAAAGGGGAAAAATGACACATGAGACTGTGCTCTCTAGTCCTGCTTATGCATGAAAAGCCAGAGGATAGACTTTGGATCAGTCATTCTTTTTCATTCCAGCTTCTCACAGAGTTTTTGTGGTGGGGAAAAATAGGAGGGGGAAGGAGTATTAGATATGTTTACCATCTTGAATTATTCATAAAAATAATAAAGGTTGGGTTAAAATCTTTTTTTTAAATTAAGTAATCATTTACATATGTGCAATTTTGCTTTCTCATATACTTGAGATGCAATTATTTGCAGATAAAATACATTTTTCCAGACTCGCTTCATCATATGAAAAAATGAAACAGATTCCACTCACTTAAAATAACACTGGAAGTTTTGCAGTACAGGGACGTTGAATCTCATTTGAATTTGTATGCCATGTCACTTGGTGAGCATATGGAAACTATTGATTGTATCTGTGCCTTTGACAGGGACAAATGCTAAACATGGATTACGCTGTAAGGCATGCAAACTGAGCATTCACCACAAATGTGCAGAAAACACTGGACAGCAACGATGCATGGGCAAATTGGTAAGCCAATATAACTATTGAATAAACTTGCAAATAAGGCTCAGTAAGAGATGTTGGTCTAACAGATCCCTCCAATCTTCTTGATTTAGCTGAGTTAAAGAAATATACTTGCACTACTAAAAGGTTATAGAAATCATTCCATCTATTTATGTTTACGTAGCATAGGTCACTATTGGCAAAGATAATACTGAATGTTTTCATTTTGTACATTCTTCTTTCTGCAAGGACTGTATTCCTGATTTCTACAATCTTCTGGGTCCTCCTTACTATGCTTTTGGTTATTTCGATCCTTTCCTTAGTTTGCAAGCAAAGGCAAGACTGAAGAAATGAAGCAGTCTGCTGTTCTTGTCTTATACTTTGCTTTTTGACAGTTTGCAGATCTACTCCACAAATTTGTCAAAAGACAAATAAGTGGGCAGTAATACTGAAGAGGATCAGTTGAAGCTACTACCTTGACCAAAGGCTCCCTAAATTCTGGACTGTGCCCTAAATTTAGCAGAAAAGCAAATTTGGTTTCCTGGTTTCCTTCTGAATCAGAAAAAAGTGCTATTAGTCCCTGAATGCTCCATCTCAGACTTTTCTTACAACACCTTAATGTGCAAATGCCATCTGTATTATTGTAATGTCCTACTTAAATATTCATTTTGCAATGTAAACCTGTAGTTATATACATTTTGATTACTAAGAATTTCTTAATCTTTCTGAATTTCTAAAAAAAAATCTGAATTAATTTTTTCTCAGTATTGCTCTATAATTGCAGAGAGCATTTTCATGATTGTGGGGAAAAGTGCAGCTGCTGTAAGAGTTACAGCAGATGCTAAGTGAATGAATGGACTCTGAAATACCTTTTTGTCTTCATATTTAAATGTGTGCACCTAGTGCCTTTAATTCTGCTAGTCTCATATCTTCATTTTCTTTCTCTTTCTTTCTAGCCCAAAGGTTTCCGCCGTTACTACAGCAGTCCCCTTCTCATTCAGGAGCAGTTTGGCTGCATCAAAGAAGTCATGCCAATTGGTAAACTCAGATTAATTTTCTGGTTTTTTTTATTGTTTCTCTTTTCTGTTCTATGAACTTGATGTTCAGTGTCCTGTATAAAATTTTATATGTTTTCATTCATGACACTCATTTTCCTTCCTGGAATACTCCAAATCTTGTTGACGAGGGAAATTTCAAGAAAGAATAAAACACACAAATGTTACATAAAGTTCATAAACCTGAAAATCCCCATGCCATGGCATGTTTGAGGACTGTTAACAACATAAACAGAATGATTTCAAGGATTTTTTTCCTCTAAAAGTCACAGAGATAAGAGATTCTAATGGGGAATCAAGGTTTATTATTTATTTATTTTATTTTATTATTTGGATTTATAAACTGCCCTATCTCCCCGAAGGGACTCAGGGCGGTGCACAGGAGAGAATAAAACAAAATACAATAAATACAATAAAATAGTTAAAATGAATTAAATATATGGGCCTGTGCTAAAATAAATTTAAAACCCTACAAAAACCATCTTAAAATTATGCCAGGCCGGCCATCTGAAACAAGTAGGTTTTTAATGTCCGGCGGAAGAGGCGAAGGTCCGTGATTGTATGAAGGTCAGGGGGCAGGTTGTTCCAGAGGGCAGGACCTGCCACATAGAAGGCCCTTCCCCTGGGCGTTGCCAGCTGGCATTGCGCAAGCCAACGGCACCCTGAGGAGACCCGCCCTGTGGGAGCGGACAGGTCGAAGGGAGGTATGTGGTAGGAGGCGGTCCCGCAGGTAACCAGGTCTCGTGCCATGGAGCACTTTAAAGATGGTTACTAGCACCTTGAAACGCACCCAGAAGGCCACAGGGAGCCAGTGCAGCTCGCGCAGGAGATGTGTTACATGGGAGTATCTAGAAACTCCCAAAATCCCCCACGCAGCTGCATTCTGGACTAGCTGGAGCCTCCGAGTGCACCTCAAGGGAAGCCCCATGTAGAGAGCATTACAGTAGTCCAGGCGGGAGATGACGAGGGCTTGAGTGACCATGCGTAGGGCGTCACGATCTAGAAAGGGGCGCAACTGGACTGGGGCAAGTCTAGATAGACAGTTTCCTCCAGGTGCTGGGGGAATTGTCGTGCCACCACACTCTCAACAACCTTCGCCAAGAAGGGAAGCTTGGAGACCGGACGATAATTAGCTAACACCGCTGGGTCCAGGGAAGGCTTCTTGAGGAGGGGTCTCACCACTGCCTCTTTCAAGGCGGCCGGCAAGAACCCCTCACTCAAAGAAGCATTCACTATTTCCTGGAGCCAGCCTCGTGTCACCTCCTGGGAGCCAGTACAAGCCAGGAGGGACACGGGTCCAATAAACATGTGGTAGCATTCAGTCGCCCCAGCATCCTGTCCATGTCATCTGGAGTTACAGGGTCGAACTTTTCCCACAAAACGGTCTCAAGACCTGCCTCCGCCCACCCGCCCGGACTAACCTCATTGGAGGCCAGTTCATCCCGGATCTGGGTGATTTTATCCTGCAGATAACATCCAAATTCCTCTGCCCGACCCTGCAGCGGAGCAGTCAGACTATAATAAAATGTAGTTGCTTTTGATTAGTTAGACAAATGAAAGTAAATGTATAAGTAGCAGGAGATCAATCGCCCATATCTAACAAAAATAAAAGTATTTAGCCAACTACAATTCACCCAAGTAGCTTCCTAACTGAATTATAATGTAAATTAGATCTCCTAAATTCTAGCCTTAACCTCTTAACTATCCTATTACACTATCTTGTCATGAAGCATTTCTCCACATCTTCTGCGTGTCATTTTCTCCTCTCCTCAGTTTCTGTGTTACTGTTGGGGGACCAAGGAGCAGGGAAGATTATTCTGCCTACCAGAATTTCCCACTTATCCCCCAAAAGAGTACAGACTACTTGCCTTCCTACTTACCTCCCCTTCGCTGATTGAGTTTACATACCATCAATGGACCAACAATGGCATGAAGCAACAATGGCAGGAGCATGCAGCAGATTAGCTGGCTGGCTGACCATTTGCTATGTCATTGCTGTCATGGATTCAAAAGGCCAGGAATGGTAGGCCAAAAAATATTAAGCTGTTGAAAGTGGTAGAAATTACCAGCAGAAATAAGAATCTTTCGAAATACTTTCTGCAATTTCTCTATTCAGGAAGGGGTGGTGGAGGAGAATGTTGGTTACTTAGATGAACCTTTGTTTTCTTCAACGATCAAACAAGAAATGGCTATGGTGTCACAGAATCTTGCAGTGGGATGGAAAGAGTTCTACTATAGTATTCCAAGAGTAGCCCTAATACTGTGTCAGATTCCTCTCCTTTCAGCATAGAATCTTTGCACAAGTGAACTTGTTCCATTTTCTTCTAGAATCTTTTACATCTAGTTATAAAACAGCATAGCTCTGGTGTGACAACATATCTTTCATAAATAATAAGCAGTTGATAAAGCATGGGGGATGATATCTGGAGGCTTTGTTCTAAGACAGGGTATCAAATTGAAGGCCCTTAGTCATATACAGCCTGTGTGGTGGTCCTGGAAACTGCTTTGGCCAAACCCATGCCATCCTGGCAGGTGTGTGTGTGCACAGGAGGTGGGCACATGCATGCACAGACCTGGACCACCCTAACCTGGCATGTGCACATACGCACAGGAGACATCAAGCCAGCATCACTTTGGCCCAGTCCACCCCATCCTGGCATGGATGCCACCAGATTGCAGATAAGCGCCATGCCTGCACCAGCATCTCTGGCCTTTCAGATGTGTGTGTTTGCACATGAATGTATGCACTCATGCGGTGGGAAGTGTCTGTCAGCAGGGACTCTGCAGCTGGCGCTCCAAGAAGCAGGCATGGTGGTGGCAGCACTGGCAGCAGACATAATCGGGGGAGGTATGTGATGCAGACCATCGGACATGCCTACTCCATTCCATGTGGCTGGGATAGGGCAGGCAGCTCCCTAGCACATCCAGCAGGCCAGACCATGAGCCTCACCTCCCCCCCACCCATGCCTCTGTCCCCTGCTGCCATGGTGCTGCTGCCATGGTGCCATCACAGGTCAAGACAAGGTGAAGCAGGCAGTTGGGCGGCTGCCAGACACCTACTCCATCCTGTCTGTATTTGCTTGTGGTTGGAGAGCAGGTTGCTGGAGGTCATCTCCTTGGCCAGTTCAGTCCCCTTGTATGTCTTGCCCTTGGCCTGCACATGGAGAACATTCTCCTCATGTGCCCAGTGCACCTGAGCACTGCGGTGGGCTTCTGCCACCACTGAGGCTGTCAGCAGCTCAAACAGGTCTATTAGGTCCCTGCTGTCACCACCCAGAGCACCAGACCTGCCCTGCCCAAAGGAGGCACAGCGGCCATGCCCCCGGACCATGCCCAGTCAGCCGCAACCACCCTGGCCATGCCCCTCCTACCCACGGCCCCTGCAGGATAACCACAATGAAATCAAGTTTGACATATCTGTTCTAAGATGTTCTCTTTGCCAAACATTGTTGCTGTTTTATTTTTACTGTTGATATAATCTTTACACAGGATTTGGCATTTTCATCCAACTTACCAAGTCCTTCCCAAGGACTTGGGATAGAAAGATGTGGATGTTTGATGATATTGAAGGTATTGTCACAGGATGTTTTACTATTCCAAATAAAACTGCCTTTTGCAATAGACTGATGGTGATTTTGTCAAAGCTGATGGTGTTCAAGTAGTGTTCCAGTTGATTTGGGATTGCACCATGATGTGCCAATTATTGTTGTTACTATCTTTGTTTCTCCCCCCACAGTTGCTCTATTTCTATTTATCGGTTTTGTGTTTTATTCTCTTCTCCAATTGTTTCTGTTTTATTCTACTCTCTACAGGTACTGCCAAAACCACTAGCCAGACATTTTTGTCTTTCTTATTGACAATTAAGAAAATCTATAGAGTTATGTAGCAGGTGCTTATCTGGTTGAATTCTAAAGTTTCAGAGCAACATCTTCACTTTCTATTACTTTGTCTAATATATGCTTCCACAAATTCTCCCTTGCAGGCAGGTGTTTTTCTTGCAGATATTCCAATGCACCATTGTTGCTACCTTGTCATGCTGTCATAGCAGTTGGAGTGTATTATCATGATGCCTGATGCATGATATTTGTTACTGTTTATGGAAATCACTTGTCCTGCCTTATCTCTCAAATGTACCAATGTTCTGTTTTTCTCCCCTCAGCCTGTGGCAATAAAGTTGACCCTGTGTATGAAACACTTCGCTTTGGAACTTCGTTGGCCTTGAAAACCAAGAAAGGCAGTATTGGAAATAGCTCGGACTCTCCCAAAAGAAATTCTGTAATTATGTCATTTTTTTCTCTCTCCTTTAAAACCTTTCCTAATGAGATGCATGATATTTGTTACTGTTTATGGAAATCACTTGTCCTGCCTTATCTCTCAAATGTACCAATGTTCTGTTTTTCTCCCCTCAGCCTGTGGCAATAAAGTTGACCCTGTGTATGAAACACTTCGCTTTGGAACTTCGTTGGCCTTGAAAACCAAGAAAGGCAGTATTGGAAATAGCTCGGACTCTCCCAAAAGAAATTCTGTAATTATGTCATTTTTTTCTCTCTCCTTTAAAACCTTTCCTAATGAGATTTGGGCTTTTTATGTCCCTGCCTCAATTTTATAATCAACATTTCTATTTTAATACAACATATTGGAAGGGAAAGAACAGCAGATCAAAGAGAAAATATAAGACATGGGAATGAAAAAATAATAATAAGTTTTATAGAAATATGGGGAAAATTGAACAAGATAAAGAGTAAAAAGAAACTCTTTTGAAAAGAGTTTAGTATACAAGACAAGTAAAACAAAAAATGACAACTTGTTTAAAATTCAAGTTTAAAATTCTGAGCTGTCTAGGATTGACAGAGTGGGAAAAACATTCCCCCCCAAAACCCAAAATATAGATTTTTCTGAAGCAAATTCCTTCCTATCCTGAGCCAATTCTGTCTGGCATGTCAAACTAAGCAAACAAAAATATTTTCAATTCTTGTAAGAGAGACAAAAAAAAAATAGAACTGTTGAGAAATCCTGATTTATTCTTTGAGTTACAATACTAATAATTGCACTAGAAAAACAAGGTCATAATTGTTTCTGATAATTATGGAGCAGGCAAAAATTATACAAATGCCTACTTCTACAAATACACAAAATACCATACATATAGAATTGCAAATATTTTAAAAGCATAGTGAGAGAGACTTACAGTATGGTGCTGCCAGCGTACTATTGTCATGCAAAGAGGTTGTTTTTCCAATGATCTTTGAAGAGGTCATCTTCTCTTCTGTTCTTTATTCTGTTCTGTATTAGTACCCATTAACACTTTAGTGAAAAAATTTGACACCTTGTTTACAATTACAATTTCAGGAGAAAAGCAATAATAAGATTAGAATATTTAGATACTTATTCTGATTGCCATAATTAGAATTTCTACTGTGCAATAATAACTTCAATTTATATTTTTGTAATGTAATCCTGCATACTATATTGGGATTCTTTAGGATTCTCAACAATTCTTTGCATAAGGGAATATTTATAGTATAATCAGGTCAGAGGAAAACTGGAGTAATTCTTTGGGCTCTGTTTTCCAACTATATCATACTTTCAATTTCTTTTAGCCAAATGAAAGTATTATTGCCAAACACTAAAAAAAATAGCTCAATGTAAAATTATGCAACCTAACATCCTATAGATGCCACAAACTCTCATCCTCTTTGTTCTCATCTAACTACAATATAGCTGCTGAAATTCACAGCATGCTTTTTGCATCTAATCTGATAACATAAGGCAAAAAAGGAGGAGGAGGAAGAGGAAGGGGAATTATACAGTACATGATTTGCATGCAGAAACCTTCCATTTCCTGCATCCCTAATTATATAAGATTCCTGCTTTATGCTTTTTATGCATTGGGGAGCAGTTGCCAGTTAATCCTGCCAATATTGACTGAAGATATACTATTATAATGTTCCTAAGCAAGAGTTGACTAGCACTATTTGTTTGTTTGTTTGTCAAATATGTACAACAAATATAGGTATTAAGATAAACATGAACAAAGGAAGTAAATACAGATAAATGGGGACAGTAAGACAGGGACAGTAGGCACACCTAGAGAGCATTTTGAGGTCGACTCGCACCGAATCTGACCGGACACGAGTGAGGTCGCATTTGCGGACCTACCTTGTGGTGCTGAGAGTGGCGAAACAGGATCATCTCGCCACTCTCATCGCATCCGCAGATAACCGCCCTGTTTAGGGTGACCCGCTCCCTCCTTCAACAGAGGCCGCGTGAAGATCCCTTGCAGGGTAGGGCAGAGGAATTTGGATGTTATCTACAGGATAAAATCGCTCAGATCTGGGGCGAATTAGCCTCCAATTGGGTTGGTCCGGACGAGATGACAGGGACAGGTCTTGAGACCGTTATCTGGGCTGAGTTTGATCCCGTGACTCCCAATGGCACGGACAGGATGCTGCGGCAGCTGAATGCCACCACATGTTTATTGGGCCCGTGTCCATCCTGGCTTGTACTGGCCTCCCAGGAGGTGACACGAGGCTGGCTCCAGGGAATTGTTAACGCTTCCTTGAGTGAGGGGTTTGTGCCACCCATCTTGAAAGAGGCGGTGGTGAGACCCCTCCTCAAGAAGCCCTCCCTGGACCCAGATGTTTTATCTAATTATCGTCCGGTCTCCAATGCTGGCGAAGGTTGTTGAGAGTGTGGTGGCACGACAGTTCCCCCAGCACCTGGAGGAAACTGCCTATCTAGACTCGCGCCAGTCCGGCTTCCGGCCTGGGTACAGCATGGAGACAGCATTGGTCGCGTTGGTGGATGATCTCTGGAGGGCCCGGGATAGGGGTCACTCCTCTATCCTGGTCCTATTAGACCTCTCAGCGGCTTTTGATACCATCGACCATGGTATCCTGCTGCATCGGCTGGAGGGGTTGGGGTTGGGAGGCACCGTATTGTGGTGGTTCTCCTCCTACCTCTCCGACCAGTCGCAGTTTGTGTTGGCTGGGGGCCATAGGTCGACGTCAAGGCCCCTTGCTTATGGGGTGCCTCAGGGGTCGGTCCTCTCGCCCCTCCTGTTTAACATCTACATGAAGCCGCTGGGCGAGATCATCTGTGGTTTTGGAGTAGAATTCCACCTGTACGCTGATGACACCCAGCTGTACATTTCTACCCCAAACCACCCCAACGATGTCCAGCCAATGTGATGTCCAGGTGTTTGGAGGCTGTGCGGGCCTGGATGTGGAGGAACGGGCTCCGACTCAACCCGTCCAAGACAGAATGGCTGTGGTTTCTGGCACTGCGACATAGCCCATCTCTGGCTATCGGGGGGGGGGACAGCTAGCCCCCGCAGAAAGGGCCCGAACTTGGGTGTCTTCCTGGATTCCTGGCTGTCCTTAGATGAACATCTGATGGCCGTGGCCAGGGGGGCCTTCTATCAGGTGCACCTGATACACCAGTTGCGCCCTTTTCTGGATTGTGGCGCCTTACAGACAGTCACTTAAGCTCTTGTCATTTCTCGCCTGGACTACTGTAATGCTCTCTACATGGGGCTCCCCTTGAGATGCACCCGGAGGCTCCAGTTGGTGCAGAATGCGGCCGCGCGGGGGATTTTGGGAGTTTCAAAATACTCCCATATAACACCTCTCCTGCGCGAGCTGCACTGGCTGCCGGTGGCCTTCCGGGTGCGTTTCAAGGTTTTAGTGACCATCTTTAAAGCGCTCCATGGCAGTGGGCCTGGTTACTTGCAGAACCGCTTTCTACCGCATACCTCCACTCAACCTGTCCGCTCCCACAGGGAGGGCCTCCTTAGGGTGCTGTCCGCTGGACAATGCCGGCTGGCGACGCCCAGAGGAAAAGCCTTCTCTGTGGCAGGTCCTGCCCTTTGGAATGACCTCCCCCCAGACCTCCAGATATCACCGACCTTCGCCTCTTCCGCCGGACTTTAAAAACCTATTTCTTCCATATGGCCAGCCTGGCATAGCTGCTTCAACCATGTTTTATTAGATCTGGGTTTTAAATTAACTGTCTCCTTTTTAGCACGGGTTAAATTGTTTAATAGTAGTCTTAAATTTTGTAGAATTTGTACTATTTGTATTGTTGGATTTTAAGTTCCTGTGCGCCGCCCTGAGTCCCTTTTTGGGAGATAGGGTGGGAAAGAAATTTAATAAATATAAATATAATACATCTTCAATGTCCCAGTAATCCAGCTCCAAATATGTGAGAAATTGTAATTTGTTTGCATCTGACAATTGGCTCCCTGTTTTTAGATGTTCGCAATCCATCAGCCTTTTCTTCAAATTAGTGATGATGCTTGCCAAACGTTTTTCATGAGGAAGGGCAACAAATTATTGATTTTTAATTAATTTTATGTTTCTGAAGGTTTCTGAAGCTATCCTATCAACCATTTTTTCCACATGGGCCCTTTCCCTGTCTAAGCATTTAAAATGCTTTAATTGATCGCAATACCAATTTTTTGGCCTTGATGATATCTGTGTTTCTCCCCTGCAGGGCATTTGGCAGAAGAGAAATCTCATTTAGAATATCAATCATGAGGGCCAAATCATTCAAAAAGTTTAAAATTTCAAAACGGGAAGCCATGCCTGGGAATTTTTCATTGCCCAGAAAAAACTGATGCAGCACTGGATAAGCACACCACACAGCTATGGTAGACCTTAAACTACAGGCAGCCCATCTTAGTCCCAAAACTCAGCCAATCTTCACAATTTCAATGCTCAGTTGTTCAGAGGTTTGGAAAAGTTCCATCTGGCTCTTGCAGGATTTCTGGAAAGCGGTGTGTATCGTGTCAAGGAATATCTTGGTTGACTTGTTTGATTTTTTTTATCACATCATCCAGCACAAGTTGGAGGCAATGGTTCAAGCAGTGCCAGATTACAATGTTTGGGAAGTCTTGAGCTATTCTGGTGCTGACTCCAGATTTTCTTCCAAGCATAACACTGGTACCATCGGCACAGAATGCTATTAAATTCTTCTGCAGATATTTGATGGTAAACCCAACTTTATGTAAGCTTCCCATAGCTGTAGAACATATGGTGTTCACATCTTGTTTCTCCAATTCCATCAGCTCAACGAAAATGGCTGCTGGGCATTCTGAATCCTCAACTTTAACAAAAATTATCAGAACTGTTTTCATTGATAGTGTTGAGGCTTCATTGATTATCAAACACACTTTTAGATTCTTTGCAATAATATGGCAAACACAGTGGTTTTAATTTCATTTGCAATGAATCCAACTATTTTCACTGCGGATCTCTGTGAATGCAAGCCTACTCCCAGATCTACTCCTATTGCACTTAGCAAATCTACCTGTCCTTCAATGTCTGAGAATGGTTTGCATCTTTGTGCCAGATTGTAAACAGTAAAAAATATTGTGGGACTTTCTGGTTGACACTGCAGCAATAAGGAGCAGGGTAAGGAGAGCTCCTGGTTATCCTCTCCTTTTTCAGCATTTGGCGGTTTGATTTGGCCGTTGCAGATCGCGTTTAGATAAGCAAAAGAAGAGGGGTCCGTGGGGCAGTTGCGGGGATGGTGCAGACCCCCTAAAAATCCCCAACTTCTCCCCGATGTGCCAGCATTGGAAGAAGGCACCAAATACAGGTGTCCCTAAGCTGTAAGCTCACCACCATCTGAGGCTGACTATCATCTTATTACAACCATAAGAGGCTTGCAATAAACACTGAAGATCAGACTCTATTTTATTACCTCTATCCTCATTGGGCTGATGTTTGAATAACAAACCAGAGATCAGAAAGCAGCAGAAAAAAGGAGGCTGTCAATAACGAAGGAACCGAGGATCGCCGAGGGCTGTTGGATCGGGTGAGATTCTTGCAGAGTGGGAGAGAGAGAGTCTGGGCGATCGGAAAGGTGCTGTTGTGGTTGAATTGCTTCTGAGGAACTGGACTGAGCCGAGGGAGGGTTGAGCATGACTCAGCAAAATTTACATCTCCATTGAAGCCAGGAGACAGAAAGAAGAAGCCAGAAGAAGGTCACAGGAAGCAAGTCAAAGGCCGGACTCTGTCTGTAAAGCTGTGACACATAAGAACTGGACTACCACCTAGTGGCTGATACTTGAAATATACTTTTTTTTAAAAGGGAAACTTTCTTTCTCCTCTAGGTTCAAAGACTGAAACTGAATGAACTTGATGATATTTCATTATTCCTGCTAGTGATCAGTGATTAGTGATCTGATTGAGGTAATCACCAATCAATTAAGTAGTCTTGTATTATTACACTTTAAAAAAAGCATAAAAATTAATTAATTGGATGGACTAAGATTTTTGGATTGATTAGGTGTCCTAAGTCAACTAACCGACAGATTGATAACTATAAGTATTGTAATTGTTAAATTGTTACTTGCTATTTAGGCTAACTATTACAATAGATTATAAAGTGTTTATAAATTGAACATAGATTGTTTATAAATTATAGACTAATTATAAATAGACTAAAAGGACTACAAACTATACATTGTTTATAGACTGAGCATATTGGATAGACTGCATGAGAAGTAAAATTATAAGATTGCCATAAGTAGCTAACCTAGAGCAGTGCAAATAAGTACTTGCACTGGATAGTGAGCAGTGCAAATAAGTACTTGCACTGGATAGTGAGAACAAAGAGTAGGGGGGGAAGTATATGGCATATGTTGGAGTGGAGTAACCTCTTTTGTCTGACAAAGATGGCAAGAAATACAATTAATGCTAAGAGGATGACACTGACAGCTCCATTATTATTAATATTATTTATTGGACTTCTAGACCGCCCCCTCTCCCCGAAGGGACTCGGAGCGGTGTACAGGTACAAATTAAAACCATGACAATCAACAGTACATATAACTAAAATCGAATTAAATAAACCCCTGTACAAATTTATAAAAATTAAAACTTAGCCTTAAAACCAAATCACAGAATTTAAAATACAAACTAAGGTGGGAAAGATGGAATTAGGCCAGGCCGGCCAGATGAAACAGGTGGGTTTTGAGTTTCTGGCGGAAGGAGCGGAGGTCCGTAGTCGTTCTAATGTCAGGGGGAAGGTCATTCCAGAGGGTCGGGCCCGCCACAGAGAAGGCCCTTCCCCTGGGCATCGCCCGCTGGCACAGCCTAGTGGACGGCACCCAGAGAAGTCCCTCTCTGTGTGAGCGAATCGGCCGAAGGGATGTATGGGGCAGGATACGATCCCGCAAATAACTAGGTCCTGTGCCATGGAGCGCTTTAAAGATAATAACCAACACCTTGAAATGCACCCGAAAAGCCACAGGCAGCCAGTGCAGCCCGCGCAGGAGAGGTGTAATGTGGGAGTATCTAGGGACTCCCGAAACTGCCCGCGCGGCCACATTCTGAACCAACTGTAGCCTTCGGGTGCATCTCAAGGGGAGCCCCATGTAGAGAGCGTTACAGTAGTCTAGACGGGACATCACAAGCACATGAGTGACTGTGCGAAGGGCGTCCCGGTCCAATAGGGGACGCAACTGGAGCACCAGGCAAACATGGTCGTCCATTGCCAGCCGGGCATCTAGGAGGACACCCAAGTTGCGTACCTGATCCACGGGGGCCAGATGTTCGCCCCCAATGGCCAGTGATGGAATCAACTGGTTGAACCGGGGTGCCGTTAGCCACAGCCACTCAGTCTTGGATGGGTTGAGCTTGAGTCTGTTACTTCCCATCCAGATCCGTACGGCTTCCAGACACCGGGACATCACTTCGACGGCATCGTTGGGGTGGTTTGGGGTAGAGATGTATAACTGAGTATCATCAGCATACAGATGGTAATCTACCCCAAACCCTCGTATGATCTCGCCCAGTGGCTTCATATATGCATTGAACAGGAGAGGCGAGAGGACCGATCCCTGGGGCACCCCACATGTGAGCGGCCTCGAGGTCGACCTCTGCCCCCCTGCCAATACAAATTGCGCTCGACCAGAGAGGTAGGAGGAGAACCACCGCTAAACAGTGCCCCTCACCCCCAACCCCTCCAGTCGATGCAATAGGATACCATGGTCGATGGTATCGAAAGCCGCTGAGAGGTCTAATAGGACCAGGATGGAGGAACAACCCCCATCTCTGGCCCTCCAGAGATCATCCACCAACGCGACCAATGCCATCTCCGTGCTGTGGCCGGGCCAGAAGCCGGACTGGCGCGGGTCCAGATAATCAATTTCCTCCAAGTGGCGTGGAAACTGTTGTGCCACCACACTCTCTACAACCTTCGCTAGAAAGCAAAGGTTGGAGACGGGACGATAGTTAGCTAACAGAGCTGGGTCCAGGGAAGGCTTCTTGAGGAGGGGCCTCACCACCGCCTCTTTTAAGACGGCCGGCAAGAACCCCTCATTCAAAGAAGCATTGACTAACTCCTGGAGCCAGCCTCGTGTGACCTCCCAGGATGCCAGTACAACCCAGGAGGGACACGGGTCCAGTAAACATGTGGTAGCTCGCAGTCGCCTATGCAACCTGTCCATATCATCGGAAGTAACAGAGTCAAACTCTGTTACTTCCGATGATATGGACTACGCATTGCAGGTAGACCCAGGTAATGAGAGTATAAGAGAGAGAAAAGAGCTCCTTAAGCATAAACTAACGTTATTAGATCAGGAAGAACTGGCGAATAAACTCAAACGGGGGAGGCAACACTTCTTTGAGCATGCCAATAAAGCAGGTAAGTGGCTTTCCTATAGATTAAGAAAAGAGGCAGAAGCAAGAAAAATAGATGTACTGCAAGATGAAGAGGGAACTCTTGTGGGGAACATGGAAGGGAAAAAGAGGGTGATTCAAAACTTTTTTGAAAAACTATACCAAAAGGAGAGAATACATGAAGAGCAATTAAGGATATATTGTGAAAGTTTGAAATTACCTAAGGTACCAGAAAAGATGAAAAATATTCTCAACGCAGAGATTAAAGAAGGAGAAATAGAAATTGAGATTAAAAAGCAGAAATGTGGCAAATCACCGGGACCGGATGGACTGCCAGCTGAATTATACAAAGAAATATACGATATATTATTGTTAAATATGAAAGACTTATTCAATGAGGTGTTAACTAAGAGCGCAGTCCCCCGGTCATGGATGGAGGCCTACATTACGCTGTTCCCCAAACCAGATTCTGATTGAACATTGATCAAAAACTATAGACCCATCTCCTTGCTCAATACAGATTACAAAATATTTAATACTAGCAGAAAGATTAAAGATTTTTCTAAATGAATACATCCACCAAGATCAAAATGGATTTTTGCCAAATAGATACCTTAGAGATAACATTAGAATTATTATGGATACAATGGAATACTATGAAACACATTCAGATAAAGAAATGGTTTTGATGTTTCTGGATGCGCAAAAAGCATTTGATAGAGTCAATTGGGACTTTATTCTGTGGCAAATTGAGGAGATGGACCTTGGACCTATGTTTTTACCAGCTATTCGAGCACTTTATAAGTCACAATATGCAAGAGTGTTAATTGAAGGTGAAATAACAGAAGAGATACAAATAGGTAGGGGGATGAGACAAGGGTTTCCGATGACTCCACTGCTGTTTATCCTGACATTGGAACCCCTATTAAATAAAATCAGGCAAGATGAAGGAGTAAAAGGAACTAAATCAGAAAAGAAGAATTCAAATTACAAGCATTTGAGGACAATCTTGTTTTTATATTAGAAGACCCAATGATATTGGGGCCAAATTTGCTAACAAATATTGAGGAATTCGGTGCTGTAGCAGGTTTGCAAATTAATAGAGATAAAACTAAATTGCTAGCAAAAAATATTAAGGGGACACAGAAAATGGAGTTAGAGAATACACTGGGAATACAAATTGTTAAAAAAATAAAATACTTGGGTATATGGTTGACGTCAAAATGTTCTGCAATAAGGAAAAACAATTATGACAAACTCCTCTTACAAATGGAACAGGACTTAGACAGGTGGAGGAATGTACAACTATCCCTGCTAGGAAGAGTGGCAGTGATAAAGACACATGTGCTGCCAAAATGGATATACCTTTTCCAAATGGCTCCTGCAAGATTAGAGAGGAAATTTTTTAATAAAATGGACAAGATAACTGGCAAATTCATTTGGCAAGGAAAAAAAATCATGTATTAAAAGAAAAATGATGCAGGAGCATAAAACAAGAGGAGGCTTAGGGCTTCCAAATTGGGAGTGGTATTATCAAGCTTCATGCCTGGTTTGAATAAAGGACTGGATAACATTAGAGAGGAAACCTATACTAACAATCGAAGGATACAATTTACAGCAGGGATGGCACTACTTTCTTTGGCCAACAAAAGAATGTCAATGAAAATATTTCATGAACCATTATGTAAGAGGATGTTTGATTAAGATATGGGATAAGACTAAAGGATTGATGTATAGTAAGACTCCATACTGGATCACGACTCTTGAAGCAACAATGTACCCAACGTTATATAATTTGGATAAACTTGTGACTTATAGGAAACTGCTGGATGGCAGAGGTAATCTTAGGTCCAAAACAGATTTAACATTATGGGGTAACTGTGTACATATAGGGGGTGGGTTACTCCCAGTTGTATCTGTGTAGTTTTGCTTTGTCTTGTCAATGTCTTATTTGTGTTCTTTTTTCTGTTATTAATTTATAATAAAAAATTTTTTTTTTAAAAAGTAAAAAATATTGTGCTAGTACTGGATAAATGTTTGCCAATTGAGTTATCTGTGGATTTAGTTAAAGTATCTTGCTCCCATTGTTTACTATTCTCTCTACAAATAATGTGTGATTTTGATTGAAAATGTTCTTTCACTTTTTTTTCTGAGAGATGATTGCTGATTCTCCTTAGTTGTCCTTGCTGCCTCAACCTGGAAATTTTTCCACTCTTTTGAAATGTGAACACTTTCTCTAATGAGAACCTGTGTTTCGCACAGTACTCACAACCTCACTTTTTGTCAGATACTGCCAGTCCATCATACTTGTTCTTGAAGTTTCTGTATTGCTGCAAACTCCAGCAGTCAGGAAGTTTTGGAAGATATTCAGTGGAGGAGATGGACTTGCTCTTTTCTCTGACTTCAAGTGGTGGAAGTGGTCGTGCTGGTGGTGCTGGTGGTGCTGGCAGTAGTGGTGCTGGTGCTGGCAGTGCTGGTGCTGGTGCTGGCATTGGTGGTGCTGAAAGTGCTGGCGCTGGTGGTCCTGGTGACTGTTGTGGATCAGAGGATTGCTCCTGTCTTGGTTTTATAGAGAAGAAAGTGGTCATACTCTGTTGACTCTTCTTCATCCTGCTAAAAATTCTAAATGCAAAAGAAATAAAGCAATATTGTGCTTTGGACTCGATTGTGGTTGTAAGCTGAGGACTACAAGTAACAGAAGGAACCTCTGTTTTTACCCAACAATGTACAGTCTTTTCAGGAAGGATGTCCCCCAACAAACAGGAAAGATATAGTTTTTCATCTAAGAAGTTAGATCAAAAAGAATGAATGCCATAGACAGATTCACAGAACAATACAAATTTCTTTTCTGAATTTATTCCTCAGTTCAAAAAACAGGAATATATGAATTAGGTTCAGTACTTAGGTCAGTCCAAGTAGCTATTCAAGAGTTAGTGGTGTCATGGTTAGAAGCAATGATAAAGCAAGAAATGGATTTAAAACAGAAATATTTTGTTGGGTATTTCAAAAGGAATACAATACATATTTAATTTTACACATGTTAACAACTGCTGGAATTGTGTTTGCACAACAGTGGGAAAAATATGAAAATGAATAAAGTAAATATTAGAATGTGCAGGAATGAATAAACTGACAATTAAAATGAAGGAGAAGGCTTTGAATACTTTTTCATGTGGGATTTGTTTTATCAATGGTTAACTAACAGAAACAGAAGTTAGAAATCTAAAAGTATGAAACACCAATTATGTAAGGAAAGGTCACTAAATTGTATAAGCAAATATTATTATACTTAATCATTATTAATGTGTAGATAACTGCAGGACATTACACACAAACACACACACAAACTATGATAGTGCTAGGAAAACACCAAAAGAATAACAGTTTCCCCCTAAAAGACTGCAGATGAAACCAGTTTTCCCCCTAACCTTAAAGACAGGAAAGACAAAGCCACTGAAATAAAAATCATTAAGGCCTTGTGGGAAGTATAAAGGACAGTGCCAGAAAGCTCACAGAACCAGAACCTTTAAGAAAACACCAGACAAAAGTACCAGCTGAAAGAAAGAGGTAAATTCTTAAGTACACCCATTAAGGCAAAGGCTAAAAATAGCTCACCTGGAGCTCCCCTTTTTCTGTTTTCTAGCAGAACTAACCCCCAGGATAGGAAAGACAAAAGACCTGGAACCAAGATTAACCCAGGAAAACAAAAACAGGGCAATCAGAAAACATCAAAACCATCAAGCTGCAGGAGGTCCCAAAGCAGTACACAACTCAACATATGAAAGCAGCCATGGAGTCACATAAAAGGTGATTGCTGCAAGAAGCAACCACCTCACAATTTCCTCAAAAACCACATAGGTATCACACAGAAGCACACAAAAATCACGCAAAGCTGCCTTGCACCAACCTGCCCTATAAAAGGAGCCATTTTGAGGCACATTTTGTGGCTGCTTTTATATGGGCAGGTTGGTGCAAGGCAGCTTTGCAAGATTTTATGTGTTTATTTCTGTAATGAATTCACTACAGAAACACACAAAATCTTGCACATTTAAAAGCAACATATTGCAACACAAATAAAATATTTCCCAAAAGCAATAACATTTCTTGTAATAAACATTTCCTGAAAACAATAAATTAAAAAACATTTCCTAAAAACTATTTTATTTTTTCCCTGAAAACAATAAATAAAAAACATTTTCTAAAAACAATTAAAAAACATTTCCTGAAAAAGAATCAACAATAAAATAGGTTTAAAAAACATTAAAAGCATAAAGAAAAAAATCCAGTCATTTACAAGCAGGCAAAATCAGCTGCTCTTTGATGTGATGGATGCAGGCAGGCAGGTAAGCTGGACTGGAGGAACAAAGGGACAACCCAGTCAGCTAGACCTGCCTGGCATGGAGCCAAGGTGGCTTAGCCAGCCAGGCAAGGCTGAGGATTGGGGAGGGGCAGTAAGTAAGGCCTCAGCTGAGCACCGTCTGTCTTCCTAGACTACACAAGGCCGGGGAGTCTCTGAGGCCTTTCTTGCAGACACTCCCCAGACTCATGTCGCTAATCCCGAAAGAAGAAGCCAACCTGCAAGAAATCTAAAACTACAGACCAATTTCACTATTGAATTCCTATTATAAAATATTTGCAGCAATTATGGCAGGAAAAATTAAACAAGTTTTAAATGAACAAATACATCCAGACCAAAATGGATTTTTACCCCACAGACATATTAAAAATAATATGAGAGTCATTCTAGACATAATAGAATATTATGAGGCACATCCAAAAAAGCAATTGGTACTGGTTTTCCTTGATGCACAAAAAGCATTCAACAATGTAATTTGGAAATTTATAACAACACAACTAGATATGGTGAAATTCGGAGAAAAATTTACAAAAATGATAGAAAAACTTTATAACATCCAGACAGCCAAAGTTCTGATGAACAGAGAACCTTCAGAGAAGATCAAAATAGAAATGGGAGTTAGACAGGGATGCCCCCTCTCTCCTTTGCTGTTTATACTAACTCTGGAAATATTATTAAATGAAAGGAAGGACCAGGGAATAAAAGGTTTAAGACTCAAAAATGAAGAATATAAGACCCAAGCCTATGCCAATGACTTAGTATTTGTTTTAAAGGATCCACTAGAATCCAGTCCGAAATTAATTCGAAAATTAGAAGAATATGGCAAAGTGGCAGGATTAAAAATTAATAAAAGCAAAACAAAATGATAACCAACAATATGACAAAAAAGCAAGAAGAGAAATTGAAATTAGTAACTAAAATGCAAATAACTAAGAAAGTAAAATACCTGGGGATCTGGGTGTCGGCAAAATGTTCTACTGTCAGGTCTGCCTCTAACGATAACCAAGAAAGAAACCACTCAACTCCATTTGAAGGAATTATGAGTACTTTTACTGGTTATGAAAAGATAGCAGCAAAGTAAAGCAAGGTCTGAGATCCTAGCGTGTGAAATCAAACATATCAATATATGTCCAGGCCCCTCCCCACCAACAACCCCCACCCTATTGTCCATTGCACAATTGCCTTAGGTGTCATGTGGCTTGCATCTCCAGGAGCATCATCAGGATGGTATGCAAGACCATTGGCCCTGACCATTGCAAGGCACCAGCCAGTGGTAGGTTAAGTAGATGGTGACAACATACTCCATGCTCCAAATAGCCCTCCTGGACCAAATAGTCCCATTCCCAAATACCATAGCCCCTCCCTCCCTGTTTCAATGGCAGCCGAAGCAAGCAGCAAAGCAGAGGCTGACATCTACAATTAAAGATGACAATTATAATAAACTAGTGACAAATAAAGAAAGATTTATAAAACTGGAAAAATATTCAGCTATCACTAATGGGACATATAACCACAATTAAAATGAATATTTTACCAAGAATTTTATTTTTGTTGCAAGCCACACCTATTAATCTGGGTAAAACTTTCTTTCAAGAATTAAACAAATTAACCGCTAGGTTCATCTGGCAAGGATGAAAAGCAAGGATTAAACTAATGTCAATGCAAGTTAGCAAAGAGAGAGTAGGCTTAGCACTACCAAATTGGAAGTTATATGCATTAGCAGTAACAACATGGATGAAGGATTGGATAGAGTTAAAGAATAAAAGAATCTTGACTTTAGAAGGCCATGATATGCAAGCAAGTTGGCATACATTCCTATGGGATGATAAAAATAAAATGCACAAATACTTTCAAAAACATCTAATTAGAAATGTGTTATTGCAAAACTGGCTCAAAAATTTTAAAAATCACTATGTGAACATCCCGAATTGGCTATCCCTGACAGAAAGGACAATGCATCCAAATTTTACAGATATGAATAAAATGTTAAGATACAGAGACTTAATTAACGGACAGGGAAATTTAAAAACAATTGAAGAATTGGCAGAACAAAAGATAAAAGTTGACTGGCTAACCTACTTGCAAATCAAAACTAAACACAATAATGATACTAAATTATATGGCATTGAAATAGAAACCACACGAATTAGATAAAATAATGCAAAGATCAGAAAGAAAGATGATAGGGAGAATATATACATTTCTCCTGAAGTATAAAATGGAAGAAGAAATTGTGAAAGAACAAATGGTAAAATGGGCACAGAACTTTGGCTACAATATTGAATTAGATAAATGGGAAAAATTTGGGGGGACAATTTAAAAATGACACTAGCGGTTGCATACAAGGAAAACCAGTACAAAATTTTACAGATGGCTCCTGGCACCAGTAAGGTTAGCAAAAACCTCAGCAAATACCTCCCCAAAATGTTGGAAATGTGAATCAATACATGGAACATATTATCACAGCAATGGCGAACCTTTTGTGGCTCGCGTGCCATAAGTGGGGGGAGCGCAGGGGGGTTGTACATGGGCATGCTGCACCCATAATGCAATGCACGCCACCCTCCCAGTGCACATACGTGCACTACAGGCACAACCCTCCATTTTTTGCATGCTCTTTTTGCTCTCCCCAGGCTCCAGAGGCTTTATAGGAGCCTGGGGAGGGCAAAAACAGCCTCCCCGCCCCCCAGAGGCCCCCCAGAGGCTTCAGCGACCTTCAGGAGGCTTCCCTGAAGCCTCCGAGCACTCAAAATGACATGCTGACGAAACTGGAAGTGACGGTTTTGAGTGGTCCAGACGCTTCAGAGACCTTCAGGAGGCTTCCCTGAAGCTCCTGGACTGCTCAAAATGACACTCCAAGCAAATCAGATATCACTTCCGGTTTTGTCGGCGCATCATTTTGTGTGCTCGGAGGCTTCAGGGAAGTTCATGAAGCCTCCGGAGGGCCTCCGGGGGGGGAGGCTCTTTTTGCCCTCCCCAGGCTCCTATAAAGACTCTGGAGCCTGGGGAGGGTGAAAAGAGCATGTAAAAAAGGGCGAATTTAGCTGGCCAGCGCACGCATGTGCGCTGGCCAGCTGACAGGGCATTGCCTCGCGTGCCCTGACAAATAGCTCTGCGTGCCACCTGTGGCACGCGTGCCATAGGTTCACAATCACAGTATTACCACTTATAGTGGACTTGTGAGGAGGCTAAACAGTATTGGAAAAGGATTAAAAATTGGCTAGAGTCAATAACAGGAGTCAAAATAGGTTGGAAACCAGAAGTTTTTTTATTAGGAATAATGACTGCGAAATATTAAAAAAAAATCCAGTATTTAATTTTATATTTATATTTATTAAATTTGTATAACTGTGCCTCTCTACACATAATTATGGCAGCGAGGATTGCCTTCACTCAGAAATGGAAAAATAAATTAATACCAAGCGAAGCTGAAATAATAAGAAAGGTTATGGACTGTGCCAAAATGGACAAATTAACAAAAGAAATCCAGGGAAAAGAAGAAACAGAATATTACTAGATATAGGATAAATGGTGGATGGAGGAAAGAAAAACCCAAAAATAGTAGTTAAGGAGAATTAACACACACACACACACACACACACACACTCAAGAGAGTCTAAATTTACTAGAGGTAATCACCCAATATAGCAGATAGATGAGTAAAATAAGAGAGTTAAAAATGGTGAAATGCAAATGAAATACACTAGAAGGGGAAATAACATAAGGAGAATTGTATCAATTTGTAATTGCTATTAGAAAGAACAGGAAGTTCCTGTTCATACTGAATTGTGTAAATGTAGTGTGCGTCTAAGTTTTGTGTGTGTGTATTTTGTATGTTTGTAAATAAATAAAAATACATATTTAAAAAATTAAATTCATACTCTTTTGCAGTTCTGGTTTTTGGCAGGTTGAACTGTATTTTTTCTTTTTGTTTGAAGACAGAGACAAAGAAAAATTAAGAAATTCTGCTTTCTCCCTGCTGCCAATCACTTTCTTGCCATCTTACTGATCGTTTCCTTGACTTTTTTCTTATTTTTATTTGCAAAAATGTTTTTTTTTTAATTTCTGACATTTGTTGCAAGTCTTATTTCATTCTGAGCCTTAGCATTTTTGTAGATTCAGGCTATATGCTTCTATTCTACCTTAATTATATGTCCCTCTTTCCATTTTTTAATAGTTCTTTTCTTATTTATCGGAGAGTTCTGATACTGACTTCTTCATGGATTTCTTATTTTTCTTTTTCAATGATATTATGCCAGACTTGACTTTCATACTGATATTTTTCAGAGTTTCCAAACAAAATTGATTAACAGAGTTGGAAGGGACATGGCAGATCATCTAGTCCAAACCCCAACCAAGCAAGAGATCCAACACCAGTGGTGGGATTCAAAACATTTACTACTGGTTCTGTGGGCATGGCAGGGAAAGGATACTGTAAAAATTTCCATTCCCTCCCCACTCCAGGGGAAGGTTACTGCAAAATCCCCATTCCCTCCCAATCAGCTGGGACTCAGGAGGCAGAGAATAGATGGAAGTGGGGCCAGTCAGAGGTGGTATTTACCGATTCTTGAATTACTCAAAATTTCTGCTACCGGTTCTCCAGAACTGGTCAAACCCTGCTGAATACCACCTCTGTCCTACACCATTTCTGACAGATGACAGTCCAGTCTCTTCTTGAAAGCTTCCATTGAAACTCCCACAACTTCTGAAGGCAAGCTGTTCCATTGGTTGATTGCTCTCACTGTCAGAAAATTTCTCCTTATTTCTAGGTTGATTCTCTCTTTGCTCAGTTTCCATCCATTATTCCTTGTCTGGCCTTCAGGTACTTTGGAAATAGCTTGACTCCTCTCTATGGCAGCCCCTCCAATATTGGGACACTGCTTTCATGTGCCCCTGGTCCTTCTCTTCATTAGACTAGCCATGCCCAGTTTCCTGCAACCCTTCATCATATGTTTTAGCCTCCAGTCCCCTAATCATCTTGGTTGCTTTTCTCTGCCCTCTTTCTAGAGTCTCAACGTCTTTTTTATAATGTGGTGACCAAAACTGGATGTAGTATTCTAGGTGTGGTATTTCTAAGGCTTTATAGAGTGGTACTAATACCTCACTTTATCTTGATTGTATCCCTCTGTTAATGTAATTTAGGATTGCATTGGGTTTTTTTGACTGCTGCCACACACTGCTGACTCATATTTAATTGGTTGTCCACTAAGACTATAAGATCCCTTCACAGTTACTGTTATTAAAATTAGTTGCACCCAGTTTCTATGTGTACTTTTGGGGGGGGGGGGGTTGTGTAAGTGTAAGACTTTAATTTCTCTACCTTGAATTTCATTTTGTTAGAAAGGGCCCAGTGTTCAAATCTGTCAAGGTCCATCTGGATCTTGAGCCTATCATCTAGGGTGTTGGCTATTCATGCCAGGATTATCTGCAAATTTGGTAAATTCCCCTTCTATTCCTTCATCTAAGTCATTTATGGAGATACTGAAAAGTATTGGGCCTAAAATGGAACATTGTGGTATCTCACTGCTTACATCTCTCCATGTAGACATAGACCCATTAAAGACTACTCATTGATTATGGTTTGTCAGGCAATTATGAATCCATCTGGTGGTGATGCTATCTATCCCACTTTTATCTAGCTTATCAAGAAGCAGGTTGTAGTCTATCCACGGTATTTCACTGGTCGACAGTGTTTCCTTGAAATTATGACATGTCCTGAAAATAAGGCCATGCCATATTTTTCAGGTGGGCAAAAATATAAGCCCTCTCTGAAAAATAAGCCCCTTGGAAACCCCCACCTCCAGCAAGCAGAGTGCCACTAAGCAACCTAGCAGTATCCTAAAGGCACCAAGCTGAGGAAGTTGTGGGGGGGGGGGCAAAGGCACTCGCATTGCTTAGTGCCTTCGGGATACTGCTAGGTCAATGGTGGTGCTGTGCCCAGCTGGAGAGGGGGGGTTGCCGGGCGGCTGTTTTCTTGTGAACAGGCTGCCAAAGAGCCAGGCAGAGCCTCAGGGGCAAACAGCTGTGTCGCAGCAGTACAACACAGCAGCCATGAGGTGATCATGCTCATGAGCAGCTGCCCAGCAACCTCCCTTTCCAGACAGGCAGAGTGCCATTCACTGACCTAAGGGGATCCTGAAAGTGCTAAGCCGCATGGTGCTTTGCCTACCCCACAGCTCCCATGGCTTGGCACCTTCGGGATACCCCTAGGTCAGTGAATGGCACTCTGTCCAGCTGGAGAGGCAGGTTGTGCGAGGCCTGTTCCACCCTTCCACCCCCAGCTTGCATGCCTCCCAGACTTACCATGCCCTGGCCCAGCTCTCCCTGCAGGGCCAGGGCACCGCCACCACCACCATCCCAGCATGGCTTCTTCTCCAGCTTCTAAAATCTGGAGATTGGCTGCCAAGTCTTCCAGCTGTGGCCGTTCTGGGAGTGCGCTTGGAGCTGTTGCATGTGAGAGAGGTGGCACTGCTGTGAGTTCAACATACCAGTGCAGCCTCTTGGAGCAGGATGTTGCATGGCTAGTTGTGGTATTACATGCGTGACTGCCAGCACCACTGCAAACTTTATCACACTAACACAGCCGGTGTCCTGCAGAGATCCTGGCTTATTTCTTTCCCTCAAACTCCACCAGAAATGAGTCTTTGTGATGTTTGTCATATTGACACAGCCTATTGCAGCAGGAAAAGCCTCTGTTCATGCCTGTGTAGACATAACACTTCTTCCCATCCATGGGATGTTCCATTAATTTTGTACTACACAAACATAATTGTCCAGATACATTGGGCTTTGACGGCTTTGTGTTGACCTACGGTTCTCTTGTATTTCTGTCGGGGCACCATCTGCTGCATCCCCAGCACTTTTTCAACTACATCAGATGGATTAATAGTGCTCTCTGGGGCCTCCATCTGGTTATATCCTTCAGCTGGAGATGAAGAAGAGCAAGGTGGACTCCATGGCAATGGACCCTCAATAACAGGTGCTTCATTCTGCACTGGACTTGGCCCTTCTGATACCTTTTTCCTGCATTGTCGCCTCTCTTATTCTTCTGGATCCCCACCCAGTTTTGCTTTTTCCAGCTCCCTAGCAGGTGTCCCCACTGCACAGCTCCAAATCTGGTCAATATGTCAGTGCCACTGTCATCCATCCTACAGGTCCATCCGATATGAATGGGGACCTGTGACTTCTGTGATATGTGCCAGCATCCATAGAGGTTGACCGGTATAATTTCAGGCATATACTCGGTCACCTTGCTCAAATATTCTGACCATATTTTCCCAGTCTGAAAGGGTTTCTATCGAATAATCTGGATGTATTCTTTCTAAGTTTGTTCTCAGGTGGCGACCCATAAGTAATTCAGCTGGGCGTCTACTGGTGGCTACACAGGGGGTGATGTGTTGGTTGAACAAATACTTATTAAGTTTCTCCTTATTGTCCCCAGGGCCCATCTGAGTCAATGCCTCTTTCGTTGTTCGCACCGTTCATTCCACCTGTCCATTACTTGCAGGGTGAAAAGGCGCAACAAGGGTGTGATGTATTCCTTGATTTGCTAGAAATACCTCGAATGCAGTTTCCATAAATTGAGGCCCATTGTCTGATACCAACACGTTCAGCAAACCATGTATTGCAAACATTTTGTTTAATACTCTCATAACAGTGTCTGTTGTAATTGACCTCATCATGGCCACCTCCAGCCATTTGGAATATGCATCGACAACAATTAGAAAAGACATTCCACTTATTAGCCCCGCAAAATCAATGTGAAGTCTAGACCAGGGGCCTTTCGGTGTTTCCCAGTCCTGTAGTGGTGCTGAAGGAGGTGCCGGTCTTGATTCCTAGCATACTTGGCACAATGCTACCCACTCCATGATATCTCTATATTTGGCCACTGACAGATAGCTATGAACCAACACTTTCATCCTTACAATCCTGAGGTGGCCTTCATGTAGAGTTTCTAGCAGTGATTTCCTTAACTTTGAGGATATCACTACCCAGTTTCCCCACAATAGGCAACCCTTTTGCACAGAAACTTCATACTGCCTTGCATGGAATGTCTTAAACTCTACACTTCCTGTCTCTTTAGGCCATTCCCTCCACACCCAGTTTAACGCACGATCGTTAGAACTTTTCTTGACTGGTTTGCCACTTCCACAGCTGTAACCAGTTTGGATGGCATAATCTCTATCAGCAATACCGATGCTTCTGGAGCTAGATCCTCCACTAGATTTGATAGCGGAAAGTGGCTAAGGCCATCAGCATGGCCCAGTTCCATGCCAGGTTGATGTATAAGTCTATAGTTATATGCTGCTAAAAACTCTGTCCAGCACGTCATCCATGAGAACAGGACCTGCGGTGTTTGCCAGTCCCCTGCAATTAGTCCCAGGAGAGGCTTACGATCTACTAAATCAAATTTTCTTCCATAAACATATTCATGGAATCTCTTAATACTGGCAACCACAGCCAACGCCTCTTTATTAAGTTGGCTATAGTTCCTCTCAGCTGATGATAGTGTCCTGGAAAAGAATGCTATTGGAGTTTTACGATTGTCTGGGAGGTGATGACTTAAAATTCCCCCAACTGCAAATGGGGATGCGTCACATGTCAGGACTGATGGCAGCCATTCATTATATTGGACTATTTATTTATTTATTTATTTAATTACATTTGTATACCGCCCTTTCTCCCTTGCAAGCCTCAGGGCGGTGAACAGGCAATTATAAAAACTACAATAAAACATCCAATAATTCAATAAATATATCGGATTTGTTTGGGTGATAGTTTCCGTGGGGTCCTAAGAGCTTCCAGATTTTTCTGGTCGGTCCAGACTTCAAACTGTTTCTGGCTCCCTTCTAACAGGTGTCTCCAGGTTAACAGTGCCCATTTCACTGCAAAAGCCTCCTTTTCCCATGTGTCCCATCGTCTCTCCATGTCTGTGAGCTTGCAGGAGGTATAGGCACAGGGTTGTAAATTTCCTTGGTTGTTTCTTTGGCATTGCACTGCTCCTACTGCCATGTTGCTGGCGTCTGCCTGGATCATGAAAGGTTGTTCGAGGTCAGAATGCTTCTCCTTTGAAAACATTTCTTTCCATGTTTCAAATGCCTCTTGGCAGGTTAGGCTCCACTGTAGGGGTTGTCCCAGATGAGGTTTCATTCCTGAGCTCCCTGTCTTCAGGAGGTCTGTCAGGGGTTTAGCAATCTTCACAAAGGAGGGGATGAATTGCCTGTAGAGGTTTGTGAAGCCTAGGAAGCTTTGTAGTTGTCTGCAGGTGTGAGGGGGATGCCAGCTTAGGACGGCTTGCACTTTGGCTGGGTCCATCTCTATTCCTTCATTGGACACTCGGTAGCCTAGGTAGTCTATTCACTCATGGTGTAATTCACATTTTGATAGCTTGACATACAGGTTGGCTGCCAGAAGTTTTTCCGGTACTTGGCGGACCAGGGGTATGTGGTCATCGATGGTCTCTGTGTAAATAAGGATGTCATCTAGGTAGACGAAGACCCCCTTGTAGAGGTGTTCATGCAGCACCTCGTTTATTAACTGCATGAATACTGCTGGGGCTCCCTGTAGTCCAAAAGGCATCACTTTGAACTGCTCCCTAAAGGGCAGTTGAATGCTGTTTTCCACTCATCTCCTTCCGTCATCCATATTTGGTAGTATGCCTCTCTGAGGTCTAATTTGGTGAAGACTTTTCCCTTCGCCAAGTGAGATAGCATATCCTTCATGAGGGGGAGCGGGTATAGGTTGTGTATGCACACAGCATTTATCCCTTGAAAATCCACAACCAGACGCATAGTTCCATCTTTTTTCTCTTTGAAGAGGACTGGCGCCGCAACCCGTGGCTTGGCTGGCTCTATGAACCCTTGTGCTAGGTTTTTGTCTATGTATTTGCGCATTTCTTGCATTTCTCGAGGCATCATGGCATACAGCCTGGGTTTGGGTAGTTTTGCCCCAGGGATGATTTCAACGGCACAATCTGTCTCATGGTGGGGGGGGGGCAGAATGCTGCATTCTGTCTCACTGAACACTTCTGTGAGGTCCTGGTATTCCATTGGAATCAGTTCAGCCTCTGGGGCTTTGTCAGATGTGGTTGCCAGTTGTTATCGTGGGCTCTCTTGGGGGGTTCCCAATGTGGGTGGCTAAGTCTGTGGGTACCCCCTTGCCACCAGATGGTTGGTCTCCACTTGTCTAGCCAGGAAAGTCCCAGTATGACTGTGTCTGTCATCTTGGGGGTTATTAAGAATCAAATTACTTCCCAGTGATCCGCTAATTCTAGTCTCACTGGTTCAGTTAGGTGGGTGACATAGGCTCCTCCCATTAGGGGCCCATCGACCTGTTCAAACCGGATCGGTTGGGCCAGTCTTTTTACTCTGATTCCCAGTTTCAGGACTGTGGTTACGTTGATCAAGCATCTTGTGCAGCCTGAGTCTACTAGCGCTTGAAAATCCCCCTGGTTTCCTGTTTTTGGGGCTGTGAGGCATATTGGAAAAAGGAAAGGGTGAATTGATTCACTCACCATTGGGTCATTTTCTCCCTCACCTTCACTGTCATATAATTCGGGTGACTGGTTGTTGTTGCTTGAGATTCCACCACTTTTGCTTGAGGAGGAAAGGGCCTCTGCAGCTTGGAGGGCTTTCCCAGACGTGTTGGTGGTTCGTTTAGGGCCTCGTTCTGATTGTGTCCTGGGTGGTGGGTCTGACCTTGGTTTTGGGGCTGGGGTTGGGTATGCAGATGCCCTATGGCCCATTCCCCCGCATCTGTAGCATTTCAGGGGACCTTGAGGAAGGGCTGGTCTCAGGGCCCAGGGTGGTGCTGTGGTTCCCTGCCAGCGGGGCGGTCTCAGGTCAGGTTGACCTCTCTCTTTTTTCCCTGGTTGCTTTCTCATGTAATTGGTGCGCAGCCCGTTGTCGACTCCTGTTGCTACTTGGAACTACTCAGGAGTTGATTTGGGATGTCGCAGTATGCAGTTACCTGGGCAATCTGCTGGTCCAGACTTGTTCTGAAAAAATACACTAACAGATGCTCTGGTAAAGGGGGTAGCCTTCCAATGAATTCTTCTAAATTCGCAGATGTGCTCTTTAATGGGGCGGCCTCTCTGCTTTAGGTTGCTGAGCTCATCTTCTGCAAAGAAGTCCTCCTCCACCCCATCAAATCTGGCCTCTAGCAGTCATAGGATATCCTCTACATCTTGCAGTTGGGGGGCTCTCCTCTTGTGAAGGGCTGCTAGCCATTCCCTTGCTTCTCCCTCCAGTCCCTCTGCGATATCATTCACTATGGCTCTGGGGGATGAGTAGAGGTGTCCAAAGCATTCCAGGTGGGCCTCAGCTGAGTCAAGGAATAGGGCTAACTGGTCTGAGTCCCCATCAGATTTCCCTCTGAACTGGGGCGGTTCAACCAGCCGTGCCCTTCCCTCCTCCTGTCAGCCTCTGTGTGCTTGTGCCTGATATGGCTGGCCCTCTTCCTCTCCTCTAGTTTCGGGGGAGGGAGGGGTTTTTCTTCTCTGGGCTGCTTGCCTGTTGTGTGAGAGGGGCCTTGGTTTCCATCTCGGACTCCTTCTCCTTTTGTTGGATGAAGGGGGGTGGCTGTGCTCCCGTCTGCATCTCCTCCCTCAACAGGATCAGATATCTCTGCCCTCTCTGTTTGGCAGTATGATGGATCCTCATCAGCCAGGGTGGTCCATTTAAAAACCTCCCTCTGTTGGTCTATTGCACTCTCCAGGGGTTCCATCTGGGGTTTGGGGAGCCTGGCTTGTGTCCAGTCCTACCTCCATCCATACTTGCTAGCTTGCTTGAGACCCTTTCCTGTGTCTGGGGGCTAGGGCAAGGGATTTTCCAGCAGTACTTATCTTCTCTTGCATCTGCTTCTGAGAAAGGCATACCTTCAGCTACAATCAATCTCTTGTTGCCTGATTTTTCTCTCCATGCAGCTCAAAGATTGAGGGGGGAGTGCTCGGAGAGCCGGACTTCAGGAAACCCGGGGGGGGGGGGGGGGAGATTCATTCTTGGCTATCTGTGAAGCTCCCAAGGGAAAACCCCAATTAATTCACGGCCTTAAGATAAAGTTCAAGAAACATCCATTTATTAGGGTTAGCTCCTTGACTGAACTTCTGTGTAACCAAGAATGAAAGTTATTTTATGACTTCTGAACTTTATCCCCCTATGTCCCCTCCCCTCTGCCTGTCATAAATCATGTTCCCCAATTAGCATTAAAAGTAAATCTATGCATGCACAGTCACAGGTCATCCTGAGATTCCTTTTCCGACCACAGGAATGTCAAGAATTTTCACTTCGTTAGGGCAGTCTGATAATCATCATGGCAATGCTGGAACATTGACACATACATTTATAATCAGCACAAATCCAGACTGACCCATCTGATTTCACTGGCCTCACAATGGGGGTTTCTGGCTTGGCATGGTCCAACGGTTCCAGTATACCTTGTTGAATCAATTGATCCAGTTGTTCGTCAGCCTTGTGCTTAAATGTAAATGGCACCCTTGTTGGTTTCATTCTTATTGGTTCCACTTTAGGGCCAAACTGAAAGATATTGGGGTAACCCTATATTTTCCCAATTTCCCATCGAACACATCAGCAAACTCTTTATTCAACTCTCTGATGGTCTCTCTCAGGATTTTGTGAACCCCAGTAATGCCTAACCCCAAGGCCGCAAACCTTTTTAAAAAAAATAATTTTATTTATTCTTATACAAAAAATCATACAAACATAATTTTAAACATATTGCCGTCACAGCGCGAAAAAGCAACAACATATAAATAACCAAACTTAACATTAAAGTCCTAATAGTAGGCCTAATATTTAACACCAGCATTTACACTATATACAGCCCATCTAGTTAACCCACCTACTTCATCAATTCTTATTCGACATTTAATTTCTTATTGATATTATTTACCAATATCCGATTTAAACATATATTATTGCTTCAGTTATTATTCAGTCGTTCCCGTATCCAATTATACCACCTCTTCCACGAGTTATAGAATTCTGAGTCCTTTTTTCCTTTAATTAATTTTGTTAATCTATCCGACTCTGCGCACTCATTAATTTTATTTATTACTGCCCTATCCATCGGTATTTGATCACTCTTCCATTCCTGGGCAAATGCCAATCTTGCCGCAATAATTATGTGCAACACCAAAAACCATATCTCCATGTTGATATCTGGGGGTTTAAGTCCTAACAGGAAGGTTTCCGGTTTCAACTCTAATCGATGTTGGGTAATTTCTATTAACCACTGCCTGATCTTTTTCCAGTATTTAATCGCCATTGGGCAGGTCCACCACTGATGGAAATAGGTCCCCTCTCTGTGGCCACATTTCCAGCAATTAGGCATGGTCCCAGGGAACATTCTGGCAAGTCTTGCCGGGGGTAAATGCCACCGATATATCATTTTATTTGTATTTTCCTTATACGAAGCTGCCATTGTCAATTTCATATTTTTGAACCAGATTTCTTCCCAACTTTGAAAGTCCAGTGTGCGTCCTATGTTCCGTCCCCAAGCAATCATGCAGTCTTTGACCACTTCCTCCCCTACGTCTAATAACGATAGATATGCATAACACTTGGAGAGCATCCCTTTCTCTTTCCCAAAAGAACCATGTCCAGTTCTTGTTTATAGGGATATATCCCTTCAGCCTTCTGATCTTTTTTGTATCTTGAGAATATCTGGGAGTATGGCCACCAGTCCATATGGTATCCTTGCGAGGCTAATATTTCCCTGGTCTTCAAATTCCCCTGTGCATCTAAGATCTCCTCATATGTCAAGATTTTCTCCCCTCTATATCATGTTGGATAGACAAGGGCTTTCTGAGTAGAACTCCAACACAGCACGTTCAAATATATCTTCCTCCTCAACTTCTCCCAAGTATAACTCAAGGTCCTACAAACAAGATGGTCATAGAAGTGTTTGGGTCACTCAGAACCAGGCCAAATATAATAGTGCCAACCATACTGTAGGCCCCAGCCTTCAATAGTCAGGAGCCGTGTTCTTCTCAGGGTCATCCATTCTTTAATCCAAATTAATAAAGCCGCCTGATAACAAAGCTGCCAATTGGGGAGGCCAAATCCTCCTCTGATTCTAGGTTCCTGCATCATTTTCAGTTTAATTCTGGGCTTTTTACCTTGCCAGATGAATTTTGAGATGGCTCTATTCATTTCATTAAAAAAAAAAATTTCAAATCTTACAGGGGCTGATTGAAATAGAAATAGCCATTTGGGGAGGATACACATTTTAATAACTGCTATTCTCCCCATGAGGGAAAGTCGCAGGTTCTTCCATCTGCCAAAATCTTGGACCATCTGTTTGTAAAGATGAACATAGTTATCTTCCTTTATGAAGCTACATCTCTCTGTCAGCCATATTCCAAAATATTTGATCTTATTTACGATCTTCAGACCCACTACCGTATTTTTCGGAGTATAAGACGCACCTTTTTCCCTCTAAAAACAGGCTGAAAATCTGGGTGCGTCTTATACATCGAATACAGTATTTTTTGCCTCCTGGAACCCCACCCCCTTCACCAAACTGGCTGTGCCTAGTCTTGTGGAGGCTTCCAGAGAAACCCCGGGGGCTGGGGAGGGCAGAAATTAGCCTCAAAAGGGCCGTTTCCCCCTCCCCCAGCCCCCAGCAGCACTCTATAAGCCTCCATAGGGATATGCATGCAATTTATTTGACATAAAAATGGTCCGTTTTCGCGATAAATGGGACGGTTTTTTTGCTCCTTTTTTATCCCCCCCCCCCAGGAGAACTCTGCAAGACCCCCCAAGGCTAGTTATGCTTTTTATTTGAAGAAAATCGGCCCCGTTTTTGCGGAGAAAGAGCAGTTTGGGGAAGTATGCAAAGCGCAAAAAAACCCTTTTTGCCTCCTGGAACCCCGCCCCCTTCACCAAACTGGCTGTGCCGAGGCTTCCAGACAGCTCCTGGGGGCTGGGGAGGGCAGGAATTAGCCTCAAACAGGCGATAAATGGGGCGGGTTTTTTGCTCATTTTTCACACACCCCCAGGAGCATTCTGCAAGCCCCCCCCCCAAGGCTAGTTATGCTTTTTATTTCGGAAAAAAACCGGCCTCATTTTCATGGAGAAATGGGCCGTTTTGGAAGTTTGTCCCATGCAAAGGCTCCCCCTCCCCTTTCGGAAGGCTCTTTAACTGTTTCTGAGCAAGCAGAAACGAAGTTTTAAGGTTTGTCAGCGATTTCCTTCTGCAGGACATAGATAAATACACCTGAGAACATCAACCTCCCTACCTAATCTCTCTCTTTTTACCTACCTACACACACAAACACACACACACTCCCTCCCTACTTTCTCTCTCTCTCTCTCTCTCTCTCTCTCTCTCTCTCTCTGTATATATATATAAAGGGAGAGAGAGGGAGAGAGAAATACAGTAGGTAGGGAGAGAGAGTGTCTGTGTAGGTAGGTAAGTAGGTAGGTAGGTAGATAAAGGGGAAGAGAGAAATACAGTAGATATGTAGGGGGAGAGGGAGAATGTGTGTGGGTAGGTAGATAGAAGGATAGAGAGAGAAATAGAAAGAGAGAGAAATACAGTAGATATGTAGGGAGAGAGGGAGAATGTGTGTGTGTAGGTAGGTAGAAGGATGAGAGAGAAATAGAGAAAAATACAGTAGGTAGGATGGAAGAGAGAGAGAGTGTGTGTGTAGGTAGGTAGGTAGAAGTATATATATATATATATATATATATATATATATATATATATATATATATATATATATATATATATATATATATATATATATATATATATATATATATATATATATATATACCTACCTACACACACACTCTCTCTCTCTTCCATCCTACCTACTGTATTTTTCTCTATTTCTCTCTCATCCTTCTACCTACCTACACACACACATTCTCCCTCTCTCCCTACATATCTACTGTATTTCTCTCTTCCCCTTTATCTACCTACCTACCTACTTACCTACCTACACAGACACTCTCTCTCCCTACCTACTGTATTTCTCTCTCCCTCTCTATTTCTCGCTCTCTCTATCCCTTTACCTACCTATCTACTCTCTCTCTCCCTACCTACTGTATTTCTCTCTATTTCTCTCTCTCTCTCTATCCCTTTATCTACTTACCTTACGTATTTCTCTTTCTTTCTCTCCCTCTCTCTCCCTCTATCTACCTACCTACCTACCTACCTACTTTTTTTGTAATTTGCCTCTTCAAAACCTTGGTACGTCTTATACTCCGGTGCATCTTATACTCCAAAAAATACGGTAGTTCTTCAAGTTAGTGTTTCTGTCTTAGGGTCATATTTGACAAGCATTTTGGTCTTATTTTCATTTAGAAGTAGACCTGCAATGCTCCCAAATTAATTCTAACAAATGCGGTCCTGATTCCCTTGGTTCCTCTAGAATGAAGGCCAGCATAGGCTTGCACCTTAACTTCCTCCCGTCTAATCCTCAGTCCCTTTATCTCATTTTTCCATCTTACTTCTCTCAGCAGAGGTTCCAAAGTCAAGACAAATAAGAACGGGGATAAGGGGCAATCCTGTCTTGTACCTCTATGTATCTCAATCTTCTCTGTTTGGTCTCCCTCAATCAATACTCTTGCTGTTTGCTTCTGATATATGGCCTGAATTGCACCTATAAATTTTGTGCCAAAATCCATATAATACATCTGGGATATCATAAAGTCCCAGGAAACCTGATCAAATGCCTTTTGGGAGTCAACAAAAACTACGGTCATCTGTTTATCCGGGCATGCCTCAAAATATTCCAGGGTATTCATAATCATCCTCAAATTATCCCGTAGCTGTTGGTTGGGGAGGAAGTCATTCTGATCTGAGTGTATAAAGGTATTGAGAAAGCAGGTAAGTCTTGCTGCTAACACTGCCGCAAAAAATTTATAATCAGAGTTTAGCAGTGAAATTGGCCTATAATTTCTAATAAGTGACAAATCAGCCCCTTCCTTAGGAATAATGGAAATAAACGCTTCAGACCACGATGCTGGAATCTGGGTGTCCCTCATCACTCTGTTATACAACTCTGTCATATATTAACCCAGTACCCCAAACATCGCCTTATATAGTTCAACCGGTAGCCCATCTGTACCTGGGGTCTTCCCATTGGCTTGTTTCATCATGGCTGCTTCTACTTCCCCTTCCGTTATATCAGCATTAAGAAGCTGCTTCATAGATTCAGGGACTTGTGGTAGGTCAGATTTCATCAAAAACTGTCTGATTCCTTGTGTCTCTTCTCCCCCTTTCTCATACAATTTGGTAAAAAATTCTTGTGCCACTTTCTTTTTCCCTTCCTTAGTAGTATGGAAGTTTCCATCCAAATCCTTCAACCCCTCTATCCTACGTTGTTCGCCTTTCTTCCTTAGGCGGTATGAGAGCCATCTGCCTGGCTTATTGGCATTCTCAAAATAATGTTGTTTAGACCATTTAATCTTAGAGGCTAACTCTTCTTTATCTAGCAAGCTAATCTGGTGTTGCCAGAACGTCCTTTCCTCGACCAGGTGTTCCTGCTCTTGCCCTTCCTGCATTCTCTGCTCAACTCTACTCAGATTATTCAGGAGTTCTTTCCGTTGTGTTCTTTTAATTTTGCGACAATTAGCCCCGTATTCAATCAATAAACCCCTCATCACTGCCTTAGCTGTGTCCAAAATTGATGTGTCTTCAGTTTTATTCTCTTGGATAAAAAAACTCATCTCTTTTTTAAATGACCCCATAAAGTCTTCATCTTGCAGAGCGCCCACCCACATTCTCCATCTAGTTTGCCTGTATCCAGGGATCTTCCATGTCAACCTTATAGGACCAAGGCCGCAAACCAATCCAGTCCCAGGAGGTTAGGCAGTGAGCCTTCTATGGCAACCAATTTAAGTGGCCCAGAAAAAACTTTATATTCTACGTGGAACATTCCAATTCCTTTGATGGGGATGTTATTTTCCTGATAATCTCTTAAACAGATACGGCTTTGTGTTCAGCTCTGTGTGGCAGCAATCTTTGTAAAGTCTGCCAGGATACAATTGTTGTTGCCGACTCTGTATCCACTTCCATCTGGCAGGGCAATCCTGCAATACAGAGGGTAATGTAAATTTTACTACTTCATGGAATCCTGATTTGAATGCTCACCCTCTCTAAATGATGGGTGACCATATTAATAGTAAAACATTCATCCTCTGGGATTCTCAGTCTTGATGGGCCTTGCTTTTACCCAACATTACGACTTGGAGTCTGTCCTACTGGGGTGCGAGGCAATGCGGAATGGCAAACTTGTGCTAGATGACCCTTCTTCCCACACCATCTGCAAATGGTATTTTTATGGCGGCACATAGCTCTCAGGTAGTTTCTGCCTCAACCTATGCATGAGGAGGACAGCAACGGTGGTCAGTGGGGTGTTGTTCCCGCTTCGCCCCAGGAGCTGGAGGGCTGAGAGTGGGGGGAACTCCTCTCGCCAAAGAAATGCCAGAACAAATGGAAAACTGAAGATCGGGCTGAAATGCCGGAGTTGGAGGAACGCTCCGGGACTCCAGTATAGGCAGAGTGGACTGTGAGTTTTATTTTACCATTTACATTCTATCTTTTTTGGAAAAGAAGAATAGAGGGGGGAGTTTGTCTGTAAAAAACCCCCTCGCAAAAGCGGCATTTTAAAATGCTCCCCAGACCGGGGAGAGAGAGGATTGCCAACATCTGAACTATTACTACCTAAAAGGGAATGTTTTTTCCATATAAGGAATTGCAGTAGCAACTTTGTATCTGAGACTTGTTATAACTAAAATGAAACTTTCACTACTTCTTCTCTTCCGGCGTTGAGGCGGGAAAATGGCATTTCTTTGTTCCCAGCTGAAAACTTTTTTTTGACCAATGAACATTCCTTCAACTTTATAAGATCACAAAGTTAAAAGCCTATAATTAAAGCCTCCTCAAGAAGTCCTTGGTGTTTCTCCCAATTTGTGGATTCTTTTTTTGGGGGGGGGGTGATTTGATATTACAATTATCTCTCTGGATTTTATACAACATATGGTTTGAACTCTGATGCAGACTGTTCCTGATATCTTGGATTTCACTGACTTGGATTTCACTGACTGCTTGCTCACCGACACCATCTTTTTGTCATAAAAACTTAAAACTACAGCAATGGCTTCAAGAAAGCCTCTGACCGGAAAATCTCTTTCCACTCCAGTTTCAACTAAAGCCAGTCCAACTCTGCAACAGACAAAGATCTCTACAATGCTACAAAAAGAAGCTACAGGAGAGGACACTCAAGGATCAACAACAGATGAAATGCTTCAAAGTATAATGAAAGAAATAAAAGAAATGCGGAAAGACTTGATAAGTTCAAGACTGGAATTGTTGGAGACACAAAGAACAATAGCAGATAATAAACAAAAGATTGAGGTGTTGGAGGGGGAGCAGTTGAGATGAAAGAAGAGATAAGGGAAATACGAAAAGAAAATATAGATATTTCTGGGCATATGTCAAGGATGGAATTTGAAAGAATGTCTTTTTTTTAAGGTTTCAAAACATTCCAGAGTCAGAAGCAGAGGATCTGAAGGATTTAATGAGCACAATTTTAGCAGAATATACTAAAAAGAATAAAGAATATATCTGGGGGGATATAGACCTGATTTACAGAATTAATTCAGCATATGCTAGAATAAATAATGTACCTAGAGAGATTCACATTAAATTCTTAAGAAGGTCCACAAGGGATGAGATTCTGAGGGCACAACGAGGAGGGTTTTTGACATATCAGCAAAAAGAAGTGGCCATATTGAAGCAGATCCCCCCAAAAATTCGAGAGATAAGAAGGAAGTATTCCTTCTTATTCAAAAAATTATATTAAAAAGGGGTATGGTTCAAATGGTTGATGCCTGAAGGAATGTTGGTATTCTGGGATGGAGGTAGAGTTAGAGTTAAAACAGTAGGAGAGGCGGAGGCCTTTCTAAAAAAACATTCCTCAATCCTGGGAGATGAAGAAGAGGGAACGGGAGGGGCCATGGCCTCGCCCATTGGCAGGAAGGAGGAAGAAGAAACAATAGCAAAGAGACTCAGATCACAAAAATGAGTTTATATAGAAACTATTATTGTAATTCCTGAAAACAGATGTTGATACGAAACAAATGACTGAATGTATGAAGATTATGATATGATATATATGTATCTCTTGCCAACATTTAATTAATTATATTTTGTATGAAGCCTTGGGGGCAGTCACCGCCTCTGGCATGGAAGTCCTAAAATGTTAAAAATTACCCTACATACCCCCTTTCCTTTTTATATATATAAAACCAATAAAAATTGTTTTTAAAAAAAAGAACCTTCAGCACCCTGGAGAGAGATTTCTATGGATTGTATAGTGGAGCTGCCTGAAAGCATGGAAAGGGCGTTGGTACTTACCTGATACGCCTCTTCTAATAAGGGGGGAGATAGCATCCATGTATGGGTTATGACCTATCCGCACTCTGATTGGACTGAGTCAGATTAATAATTAATTAAGGGTGCTATATAACCCCCTCAGGAGTAGACTCCACCCAGTTTTCGACGAAGGAAAGTATAATCAGACTCACCGGTATCACCTCGTAACAAAAAAAAAAACCAAGCATAAAACAACCAAATTCACCAAGCTGGTCAGGACGAGATAAGGGACGGGCCGGATGCTATCTCCCCCCTTATTAGAAGAGGCGTATCAGGTAAGTACCAACGCCCTTTCTCAATAAGGGTGGAGATAGCATCCATGTATGGGACATACCAAAGCCCTAACGCCTCCCAGGGAGGGATCGAGTACGGACCAGCCGACTCGGGCGCAGAGTGGACCGCACGCCGGACGCATCCACTCAATCCAGCCGCCAGACAAGCCTGGAACGCCGAGTACGCCAATGGGAATGGCAGAGGTGAGGACCATGCCACCTCCATACCGAGCCCCGAACGGGAACCCACCTTAATACGGGTCGAAACAGCAGCCGTATGCGCGAGTGCAGAACCGGCGTGGACAGCATCAGTCCGACTGACTGCCTAGGGTCTCCTGACGCCCTCACCGGAACCAAGAACTCGCGCCGCCGCGGAGAACCCTCAGAGCAAGGGAAAGCGGTTGAAGAGAGGCCAAGGCCCTAACAGAACGGAGGAAAGGAGCCGAACGTCCAAGAAGGCGCTCAAGAAGGCGATGCCAGACCCACAAGAGTCAGGGCTCCCCGAGGGTCCCGTAAGGCCCCGCAAGAAACCAGGGGAAAATCCCAACCGTGCCAGACCACCCATGTGGCTGACCCCCTTACCGAGACCGAGGCCCCGAGAGAGGTGTGTTGTCCCATCGCCCCGAAGGGCACCACTGGCCAGGTGGGGACTAGCCAGAGGACTGGCGCCAAAACGAACAGAGACGGCCTAGCAAAGGCCACAAAGGGCAAATACAGGCCTGAATCAGGGAACCTTATGCCCAGTCCGGAAACTAAGGGCGATATCCCGTAGGTTGGGACCGCGGAGACGACCATCCCTTAGCGCAATCGGCAAATGCCGAAAGGACCACAGAAATCACCGTGTCTCCAATCTCCCCAACAACCCCCGAAGGAGCACTCAGAGCGCCCGAAGGCGGCACCTAAGGCGAAGCACCACACGACCCCTGCACCATTCCTGCCGAAAGGTACCCAAAAGGGGGGACAGAACGGGGGGAGACCAAGGAGGAGGGGAGGGAAATGATGCAGGACTCCGGTACTCGCAAACAGCCGGGTCCCCACAGGTGAGGCAAAACGACCGAAAGGTCAAGAAATAGAGAGAGAGAGGAAGGGGGAGTCCTGGAACCCACGAGGAAAGAAATCCTCTAGCAGTCGAATCCACCCCAGCCTAGCCGAGCGTAACCGCCCGTGCGAAGTCAGCCACTGAGCAGCGGTCAGTCTAGAGGGACAAAGGCTAGGACCTGGGTCCTACCCCCAGAGCACGAGCTGGGACCTCCGGCGCGGGGCCCCATGTCCCGGCAATGCCGAACCAATACCATACAAGCTGAACAGCCAGAAGCCGTTAGCGCACCAACGAAGCCAGCTGTGGTGCCAGAGGGTCAACTCCCGAATGCTCCTGCCTGCGAGAGGATAGATAGCTGACCCCAAAAACAGACATGTGCTTGCGCCCTTGGAACAATACAGATCATCGAGACCTCCTGGCGCCCGAGCTGTGGAGGAAACGTCCGAGCGGGTCAAGCCTCCAAAGCCACCTCCTGCGACTGCCTAGTCGAGTCGGGGATCCGACTCAATGTGAAGGCCGCCGGGTGCGGCAAGATGGCGATGGTGGCCCCTGAGAGCGGGCCACGTTGCGAGCGGAAAGTGTCCTAGGGTAGTCGTATCCTAATAACGCCGCGCCTACTGAGCAGAAAGGAACGCAAGTCCCGTGTCCCGAGGCTTGTCAATCAACACCTGGACAATGACGACAGATCAAACCAACCCTGCCGGAGATAATGCTCTGATCTCGATGGAAACTAGCCCCCGGCGGAGAGCCGGGATAGCAGGGATCTGCAAACCCGAAGTCCGTAAGGAAAGTAGGGGACAGGTAGTCCGCCCCCGAAGACCGCCTGATAAGACCAGGGAAAACAGGAGATCGGGTACCTACGGAAGACGTGAAAGTGGAACAGACCCCCCCCCGATGGAGGAGACCGAACCACGGTTCCCATCCGGGAAAACCCCGTCAAGTCCCTGGGCCCGGGGCCATGGACAAAGGAGCCAGGGCCTGAGCAATGGTAGCACGGACAAGACTCACCCCGTGAACGAGGAGAGGCCCTAGGCAGCGGTGGCCAGAGCCCCCCAGTGGAGTGAGAACACCCCCAACGAATGGCCCTGGGGACACGGTCTCCCGGTCGGGGAACAAAAGGGTAACGGCATAGCCTTGCCGGCCGAACCCCGTACCAACGGTGCCCCCAACAGGAGAAGGCCCGTATGAGGGGAGGCCCCCGAACCCGAGCCCTGAAGTGACAATCGGGTGTGGGCGCAGGCGGCCAGACCCCGTCTCGGGGTCGGAAGGGCGGAAGCTGGAATCTCTCGTGCCCGTCAGTAAATCCCGGGACGAGGGCCCCCTGAGAGACGCGTCGCAGTATGCCGCGCGGGCCCCACTCCAGCCTGAGTCCTCACCCAGCCCGCCAATGCGGGGGACATAGCCGACGGCCGAAAGACATAGCCGGAGATATAGCCCAGGAGGGCCCCGGAGGGCCGACAGGCGGAACCTGGTATAGGGCCTGCTGCGAAGTGGGCGCTAGTCCGAGAGAACCCGGAGGTGCAAGAGCCGGAGCTGGGACACCCCCAGACATAGTCGCGGAAAAACAGGGGGGAAGTTGGAGGGGCCGTGGCGGTGCAGTCCACCAGCGGCTAGTCAAAGACGCCCCAGGAGGCCCTGCCTGTGAAGCCAGTCGACCATCTGCCGGGGGCGCCGCCGTGAGAACGGGGCGCCCCATACCTAAGGTTGCTGAGGCTAGGACGTGGCCCCGAGGTCCACCCTCGTGTCTACAGAACCAGGGGCGCCTTCACCTGGGCCAGGCATGGACAGCGTCCCAGCCAAACGATCTGCAGTGGAGGCGATCATGGCCATGGCAACAAGGGTCGTACCAGGGCAAACGAGCGAGGCTGGAGGCCAAAGCCCCCGCGGCCAGCCACTCGGCCCTCAAGACTTACTGTATTTGCCTGTCGTTGCCTGTGCCCGGGAGTTTCACCCCCCCCAGCACCAGAGGAGGGCAGCGGAACCAACAGGAGGCTGTCAAGGCCCCTAAATGCAAAGGGCCCGCCTGTGCCCCTTGGGAACCAGACGGTAGAGTCGCAGACCTGTCACCCTATGTGACTGCGGCAAACCCCCCTGCAAGGTAAAGCTCCCCGGGGGAACGAGCCAGTATGGTGGGCGCAGGTTGGATGACGGCCAGAGCCTCGGGTCGTGGAGAACGCCGGTGCCCTGGCCCCTAGCCACAAGCTGCACGGACTGAACCAGACGTTAGCCTGGTCACCCGGGAGCCAGGCCTGTGGGATGGAAGAGGGGTCAAACAGGGGCCTGCAGCCGCTGGAGGTAGGACCAACCCGGACCCTGCCCCTGATGGCTCCTGGGACAGAACCCAGCCAACGCAGATGGAAGGACCAGTAGGTCAAGCGGCCAACATCCTGGCCACCTTCCCGAGGGTCTCCGGAGGTTGCGGCCGTAGCGTCGCAAAGTGGGACCTCCGTCAGTAAGCGAGGCCAATACAGCCAAAGGCCCAAATTGGTGCTATACAAAGGGCCCGGCCCCAGGTCATGGAGGGGCGACACCGTGGGTCGCGCAGGGGAAGCCTCGCACCCATTTTTTTTTAATTTTTTTTTTTTAAATATTACTATTATTATTTTGCAAACTCCATTCTTTGCCTGCCTGCCTGCCGAGCTCCTAAACCGGCCGACAGAAGGAGGGGCCTTCGCCGAAGGCGCACGCCCCCGCCTGGCACCCAAAGTTGGTGGGGTCAGATCGCAAGTCCCAGGGCCTGAAAGGGCGACAGGGCGGTGCCCGGGATAGCCTTAGACGTGACTGTGAAAGGAGGCTGTGAAAGGAGCAGCTGGGCGCCCAGCCCCACCGACGGAAGCCATCCGGGCCAGCTGTCCCGCTGTCAGCGAAAAAGCCCCCACACCACCGGCCCTGATTGTGTGGCGTGTGTGCGCACGCGCACCGCGCCTGCGCGGCTCCCGCGGCCCCGACAGGCCGGCCGCATTAACATTTGCTCGGGGAGCGCTCGGGAGGCTCTAGGCCGCTTGCGCGTCCCCGTTCAGCTCCTGTGCCCGCTTCCTTATCGGCCAGGGAGGGAGCGGGACGCTCCAGGCTGTCCTGTGCCTCTGCGCGGCGCCTGCCGACCTGAACGGCTGGCGTTTCCTTACCAGAGCGGGGGGGGGCGCCGGGTTCTCCAGGCCGCTCGCGCGCCTCCCGTGGCCCCGACAGGCCGGCCGCCTTAACACACGCACGGGGAGGGCTCGGGAGGCTCTAGGCCGCTTGCGCGTCCCCGTGCAGCTCCTGCGGCCCGACAAGCCGGCCGCTTCCTTATTGGCCGGGGAGGGAACGGGACGCTCCAGGCCGTCCTGTGCCTCTGCGCAGCGCCTGCCGACCTGACCGGCCGGCGCTTCCTTACCAGAGTGGGGGGGTGGGTGCCGGGAGCTCCAGGCCGTTCGAGCACCTTCGCGCGGCTCCGGCGGCCCTGACAGGCCCGCCGTGTCATTACCCACCTGGGAGGGCGCGGGGGTTTCTAGGCCGCTTGCGCATCTCCGTGCGGCCCTGACGGCGCGAAAAACCGGCCCTCTGCGCGCGAGGTAAGCCCCGGTGAGAAGAGCGGCCCCCGAAAGCGCCAGACGGCTCCTTCAGCTACCCGTGGTGCCACCAGCCTCATCGCGCGTGCGCGAGCAGCCAAAGGCCGCAGCTGCCTTATGTGGGCCTCGAAGCCCGGCAGTCCCGTAGGCAACCCAGTCAGGGGGATAAGGCCCAATAGGCCGTTGCACTCACCTGTCCTACAGCCCCCTGGGGGGGAGGGGCGTTGGGCGCCTCTGAGGCCGCAGCCCCAAGCGCAGTCACCACTTAGGTCCCCCAAGGGGACAAAAGTTTCGGTAGCCCTGGAAGGCCCCGTATTAGGCGCGGGTTCCGTCAGTCGCCATCTTGTCCGGGCGACGAGCGCGCGGGAGGCCCTCGGTGACAGGAGAGGCCTCCCCCAAAGGCCCAAAGGGCCCGAAAGCCACTGATAGGTGCGGCCACTTACCAAGACCATGAAAAGCACCTGAGGCAGCGCGCTTAGCTCCCCGGGGGCACTCACAAGGGCCTCACAGCAGAACTGCGATTCTGGCCGCCCCCTGCAAGGCCTCTTCATGAGCCACCCCTGGAAATCTCTGTGAGGATCCGTCAGATCTTGATCTCGTCGGGGGAGCGGACCTAGCATTGTGGGACAAGTCCCTAGCTGGTCAAGTCACCACCTCGCGGGTGGGCATATAAATAGGGGTGGCTGGCCTAGATATCTTTTCTTCAGAAATTCTCCTCAGAGGACGATGATACCGGACCAGTCCCAGAGCTGGACTGAGTCGGAAACTGGGTGGAGTCTACTCCTGAGGGGGTTATATAGCACCCTTAATTAATTATTAATCTGACTCAGTCCAATCAGAGTGCGGATAGGTCATAACCCATACATGGATGCTATCTCCACCCTTATTGAGAAAATACAGTTATTTGGGTCCATTTCACATCCACCAGAAGATCCCAACAGCCAAGGTACTAGTAAAATGTCCACATATGTCCTCCATTTATCACCTCCATAGAGCTTCCCAATGGATTATCTCAGACAGGGGTGTCCAAATCATCTCCAAATTTTGACAGACTTTCTTAAACCTGTTAGGCTCTGCCCAGGGTCTGTCCTCTTTACATCATCCCCAGATGAACTGTGGGGCAGAGAAAATGAATGGTGTATTGGAACAATATTTAAGATGTTTTATTAACTACTAACAGGACAACTGGACTGACCTGTTACCTTAGCTTTCAACAACTCTGTACATGGTAATACTGGCTTCACTCCATTTCAGGTTGCCACAGGATAAGAATTCAACCCCATGTTATAATTTGTAAGGAAAGATAATTTCCTGCTGGTGGAATGTCATTTTATATTTTTGATTTTACATATATAAGGATGTTGTTGTTTTTTTTTAAACAATAATCCACCCAGTGCTATACAAAACGAAAGGAAGAGTTGGTTCTTTGGATATCTTCAATTGTCTTTAAGATCTCCAAAATCCGCGTTCTCTGGGTACAGGTGTCAAGGCATCAAAGTTCCAAGTGCATAGTCCACAAATGGTTTCCAAATCTTCCAAAAAATGTCTTTTTTATAGACCCCCTCTCTAAATTTAATATCACATGCCATTTTATCATTTAAAGCTAATTTCCACATTTCACAATACCACTCTTCTATTTTGATATTTACCTCAATTTTCCAGTATCTTGCTATTATAATTCTACCTATTATAATCATAATTCTAATCAATTCTTTCTCATATTTTGTTAATTCTAAATCCTTAATTATCAGTAGTAATATAGATTCTGATCTCAAAGTTATTCTTTTCTTCATCATTTCAAACATCATTTCCTCCAATTGTTGCCAAAACTTTTTAATTTTTCCACATTTATACCACATGTGTTCATAGGTTCCCACTTCCTTATTACATCTCCAACATTTATTACTGATTTTTTTATCCATCAATGATAACCTTAATGGAGTCCAATACCATTTCCAAACTACCTTAAAGTTATGCTCTTTAATCCTTATAGACATAATCCTCATAATTCGACTTTTCCAATTCACATTCCAATCCAAGTCTAATATTTTAATCTTAAACTCTTCCTCCCAATTCGTCTTCATTACCATTTGTGGATTTCCATCAAAGTTTATAATCTTATATATCTTACTAACGAGTCCCTTTAACCCAATTTCATCCTTAATAATTTGAGATACTAAACTTTCAAATTCAGTCTTATTTCTATCTATTTTACATGTTCCCCTTACTTCCGTAGACCATTTTTCTATCTGTATTTTCTCAAACCAATTCAGTTCCAATTTTTCAATTATTTCTTTTTTTCTGCTCTCAATTTCTAATGCTCTTAACCAATTTACTATACTTCCTATATTGTCATCTTCAATTACTTTCTCTCGACTTATATTTGTTTTAATCGGCCAACTTCCAAGTGTCTTCCCCAAGAAGGATATATCCGGAATCAATATTTTAACGAATTTATTCCAAATTTTGCTCAATCCCTTTAACCAATAACTGTTAATTACCTTTTTTGTTTTTATTTTATCTAAAAACCATGTAGGGCCAAATCTCTTTATATCCTTTAACTCTAAATCTCCCCAATGACCATCTCCTCCTTTAAGTATTTTTATTACAGTTCGAATATTATAGGCCCAATAATAATTAAGTAGATTGGGAATTCCCAATCCACCTTCCTTTTGATTTTGATACCACATTTTCTTCATTAATCTAGGTCTTTTCCCACCATTGCAAAATTTATCTAATTTCTTCTGATATCCTTCCATATCCTTCTCTGTCAAATTTAATGGTAGCATCTCAAATAAAAAATTAAACTTTGGTAACAACATCATCTTACACATTGCAATTCTGCCAAACCAAGACAACTTTATCTCCTTATATTTATTTATCTTCTTCTCTACTTCATCCAACATCACATCATAATTAATTTTTTTCAATTCTCTAACTTTAAGTGAAAGTGTTATTCCCAAATATTTCAGTGTATTTTTAATTCTTATCCCAAATTGTTAAAAAAATTATTGTTAAAAAAAAAAGTAAATTTTATGTTTATATGTATAACTTGTGGAAAATTATAATAAAAAAGTAAAAAAAATAAAAAAAATAAAAAAAATAAAAAGGATGTATTGACAATTAATTAAATTGAGGCTGAGAATTAATCATTGTAAAATTAATATGGAAAAAATGTATGGAATTTTGTGATTAATTGACATAATTTTTATGATTTGTAATTTGTAACAAAATATGGCTTCTTATGTTTTTCTTTTTTGAATATGTCTGCCCTATTTGTGTGTTTCCCCCCCCCAAAATAAATTAAAAAAATGACTGGGGAAAAAAAAAGAATTTAACCCCATGCTAGAGCTACCAGCTAAGGAGCCTGACATTCCTTCCCTTAAGGAGTGGATAAACAATCTAAAATCCACTTTACAAGTGATCAGGTTAGCTCTACAAAAAGAACAGCTTTTAAGTTCAAGATGACAGGAAGCACTGTGAACCCAAACCATTCAAAGTAGGGGACAACGTATAATTATCCACAAAGTTTCTACAATCCTTACAACCATCTAAGAAACTAGGACCAAAATTCATTGTCCCATTCCCCATCACCAGAATCATTAATCCCATCACAATAGAACTCCTCCTTCCACAAACACTTAGGCAGGTTCATCCAGTGTTTCACTGCAGCCTACTCAAGCCAGAAATCACTTCAAAGATCAGACCCCCTTTGCCCACAGTCCCAAACCCCATTATGGTGGAAGGAGAAAAACATTTTGAAATTAAAGATATCCTGGACTCCCACACTCACTATGGCTCCACATAATATTTAGTGGCATGGAAACACCTACTATCCTTTCAGAACGAGTGGGTAGCCAAAAAACATGTAAAAGACCCCACACTTAAGGAAATTCCACCTGAAATACCCTCAAAAACCATCCTAAATTGTAATGCATTCTGTTTTATGTCTTTCCAGGTGGACTTTCGGTGGACAAAGAGGGAGGGCATTGGATTTGATGCATTTTGTTCTTTCTCCTTTTTATGTCTTGCCTTGCATGTTTATATAACCTTTTGCCCAATTTATAATCATTGCCTGGTGCCTCAGAGGTCCAGAAAACCTTCACCTCTTGCAGGATTTCAAAGTTTGAAAATCCAGAACATGATCCCTAAGAATTCCTGCTTATCTGTGTCTCAGATTACTTCCCACAAGTAAAATAAATGGAAAAACCAGTGGAAATTAGAGGGAAAGGGAGGGGAGGGAGAGAGGAAGGAAGGAAGGAAGGAAGGAAGGTTTATGATACTCTTTGCTAGCCTCCCACAAAGAAACTTACTGGAGAAACTAGCAAGATGTCAGAAGCCTCTCCCACTGCTTGTTATTCTGTAGTTCTAGCCAGCCTGTGGTCATTCTGTTTCTCTGTTTTGATAAGAAACATCTATGAAAGGATGACCTAACATGTTACAAGTTGTCTAGTCATTCATCATATTTTCAAAGCCAGTTGTTTAAAAAAAAATTCTCAAAGGAATGTCAGGCATGACTATGAAATAAAACCTGGGATAGGAAAGAACCATATTGTGCAAATGAAGAGATGGATTATGTTACTTCATAGTCAATTGTATCCATACTTACTTGGAGCAGAACAGACTAAATTCTTTATTAAGCTACTTGATTCCAAATAGTTTTAGTAAATATGATTATAACAGCATCTATATTCAACCATCATCAGGATTCAGTATAGCAACCGAAAAGATATTGAATTCTAACAGTTAGATCAGACAAAGGATTCCGACTCAGGCATGGTCAAAACAACAGGAACGTTTATTCACACTATTTACAATGCACAAGATTTCAACTGGCAAGGTTTCTTCTCTGGCAACCTCTTATATAGAGTTACCAGGCGGGAAAACTACTAGCAAGCAATTGCAACATTGTAACTGTTTCCCAGACAGATTCCGGTCAGCTCGTCTCAGTCAATCAATGCAGCTGCCAGATCTGTCTGGGTCGTAGACCTGAGGACTTAACACTCCTTCCCCCATAGTCAGTGCGCATGTGTCCAGGCTCTATGTCCATCACAGTACATGCGCACGCGTATTCGTTCAGATAGGCGGGGCGTTGTCGGGTCCGCCCCGAACGCCTTAGTTCCTGCGGAGAGTTCGGCGTGGACAGCAGTTCCTGTGGAAGCTCCTCCCTGTGGGGAGTGGAGCTTTCGCCTACTTCACCATGGCCTGCCCTTGGAGGTGGAGTCGCCGCAGGCGGGATTGGCGACAATAGTAAGTCCGGGCTTGAGGTAGTTGACGGTTGCTGGCGAGCAGCGTTCTGGTAGGGTGGGCCTCCGATGGGCGAGGCCCACAGCTCAGTGTCAGGTTGAGTGGCATGGTCCTGACGGCCTCCCCAGGTGGTGCCTGACGAGGAGAAGTCTGGACAGGCAAGGGTCTCAGGATTTCCAAACTGCGGCTCGGCTTGAGCAGAGAACAACGGCCCAACGGGGGCCAACGGGCAGGCATGGCCTGGTGTGGTAAAGGCTGTCTCGGGCAGGCGGCGCCTCAGTTGATCCAGGTGGCGCCGCCACTCAGATCTATCTTGAAGGCCGACCCTGTAAGAACAGGGGCCGGTTAAGTCCAAAATGGTTGCGGCAATCCATCGCGGCTCCCCTGAGAAGTTCCTTGCCCAAACTAGCTCCCCAATTTTAAATAAGCGAGGAGCGGAAATCTGCAGGTTGCTCCTCTGCAACCCGTCGTAATTGGGGTGCAGTCTGTCCAGGGTGGTCCGCAAGCGTCGGCCCATCAAGAGCTCCGTGGGGCTTTTCCCTGTGGCCGGGCAAGGTGTGACATGCTGTCCCAAAAGGTACGCAGCCACCCTTGCCTGCCAGTCCCCTTTATCCAAACGGGCCAAGGCTTCCTTGGCCGAGCGGGCTGCTCGTTCCGCGCGTCCATTAGACGCCGGGTAATAAGGGGCAACCGGCGCATGGCGGATCCCTTGGGTGGCCAGGAAGTCCAAGAAGGTGGAGGATTGAAATTGGGGTCCGTTGTCGGACACAATGACATCCGGCAACCCGTGGGTCGCGAACAGGCGGCGGAAGGCGTGCACCGTGCTCTCCGCTGTGGTGGAAGCCATGATAATCACCTCCACCCAGCGGGAGAACGCATCCACCACCACGAGGAAATTCTGGCCATGGAAGGGACCCGCGAAATCCAAGTGGAGCCTGGACCATGGGCTCCTGGGGACATCCCACTCCCTCGGCGAGGTGACCGGCGGGGCCGGCCTGGACGATTGGCAGGAGGAGCAGGCGGCCACCCATTCCGCCACTTCAGCATCCATGCCAGGCCACCAGAAATAGCTCCGGGCTAAAGCCTTCATATGGACGATGCCTGGGTGGTTGGCATGGAGCGACTGAAGAACCATGTGTCTGAGAGGGGAAGGGACGATGACCCGATCTCCCCAACACAAGCACCCGCAATGGAGCGAGAGCTCCAGCTGGCGTGACTTGTAAGGCCGAAAGTCTTCGGCCACGCTGCCCGAAGGCCAGCCCCTCAGCACCCATCGGCAGACCTGGGCGAGGACGGGGTCTGCGCGGGTGTGAGCGGCGATGGCGGAAGAGGACAGGGGCAAGTCCGACTCCGCGACCATCAGGACAGAGAGGGCAGGCACAGGGGTCGGATCCGGCCCCGGGAGAGGGCAGCGGCTCAGGGCATCAGCATGCCCTATCTGCTTGCCAGGACGGTATAGCAGCGTATAGTCATACGCTGCCAGGAATTCTGTCCAGCGGGTCATCCTGGGCGACAGGATGGGGGGGTCGGAAGGTCACCGGTCAACAGCCCAAGGAGTGGCTTGTGGTCCGTGACAACAGAAAAAGTCCGCCCATAGAGGTAATTGTGGAACTTCTTAATCCCAGACACTACAGCCAAAGCCTCCTTGTCGATTTGGCTGTAGTTTGTCTCCATTTGAGACATTGTCCGGGAGTAAAAAGCAATGGGGGCTTCCGAGCCGTCTGGAAAGACGTGGCTAAGGACAGCCCCCAGGCCAAAAGGGGAGGCATCGCATGCAAGCGTCAGAGGAAGCCTGTCATGGTACTGGACTAGTACCGCATCTGACGTGAGCATGGCTTTGACAGCCGCGAACGCATGTGCTTTGCGGCTGCCCCAGCGCCAGGCCGCGGATCGGTCGAGCAACCGATGCAGCGGCTCGGCTAGCGATGCCTTGTGGGGAATAAATGACGCGTAAAAATTCAAAAGGCCGAGGAATGCCTGCAGCTCCGTTTTGGAGGCAGGAGTGGGGGCCTTTTGGATGGCCTCGACCTTGGAGGGGGTTGGGTGAATTCCTTGGGCATCTATCATGAAGCCCAGGAATTCCACCCTTGGCGCAGCAAACGTACATTTGCTGCGCTTCAACTTTAAACCCGCGCTCCTGAAAACTCTGAGGACCTTCCGCAACGTCTTGGCGAGTTCTGATATGCTGGAAGCAGCAATCAGGACATCGTCAAAGTACAGTACGCCAGGGAGCCCATGGAGCAGTCGCTCCATGAGGCTCTGGAAGATCCCCGGGGCCACGGACACGCCGAATTGGAGGCGGCGACAGCGGAAAGCCCCACGGTGGGTTACGATGGTCTGCGCCTCTGCAGCCTCGTCGTCCACCGGGAGCTGTTGGTAGGCCTGCGCCATATCCAGTTTCGCGAACACTCGACCCCGTCCCAAAGAGTGGAGCAGGTCTTGCACTACCGGAACCGGGTATGGGTTCACCTGAAGCCCGAGGTTGATCGTCGACTTATAGTCGGCGCAGATCCTCACGGACCCGTCGGGCTTAATGGGAACCACAATTGGGGTCTCCCATTTCGCCTGATCGACGGGTTCGAGCACGCCCTGCGCCACTAATCGATCTAATTCCGCTTCAACCTTGGGCTTCAGCGCGAACAGCAGCCTGCGGGCCTTCAAGCAGACCGGAGCAACCTGGGGGTCCAGATTTAGGGAAACTGGAGTGCCTTTGTACGTTCCTAGGCTGCCATCAAAGACGTCATTGAACTCTCTGATCACTACGTCTACCGGAGAACTGGCTGGCACGCTATGTACTCCTTGGACTGACAGTCCCAAGGCTGGAAACCAGTCCAATCCAATCAAGGCAGCTAGGGATTTGGCCACTACCAGGATGCGAAGGGATCCGTGGAAGGAGCCATAGTCTACTCTCACTCTATGCAATCCTAGAATGGGAATTTGTGAGCCCTGGTAGTCTTTTAGGATCGTCGCCGTAGGGCCGAGATCTGGCTTCCTGAGCTGGGGGCACAGCTTAACTAATTGTGCCCAGGACATAAGCGATCTAGAGGACCCGGAATCTATTTCCATTTTTACCCCCACCCCCTCTAAGCAAACCACTGTTGACAGTCTCATACTCTCTGCCTGGTCGTAGTTTGGAGCTGGGAGCATCTCCGCCAGCGCGAAGCAGTCAGTCGGCTGTGGCTGGTAGCATCTCGAATGCTTCTGCGTCACTTGTTGTCCTGGTGGAGTGGCTCTGGAGGCAGCAGCTGGAGTTGTCGTTGGTGCGGCAGCACGGCACACGGCTGCTAGGTGTCCTTTCCTGCCACATCTGCGGCACACCGGTGCCTTGAATGGGCACTCGGGTCTCTGGTGGGCACCTCCGCAGCCTAGGCAGCTCCCAGACTTCCGCTGTGGTGTGAATGCGCGATTTGGCACACGCCCGGTCACCCTCATGCATTCCCCTTGGTCTTCCTCCATCTCGTCTAGCGGGGCTATTTCGTCCACTAGACATGCTCGCGGAGTGGGGAAGAGAGGAGGGCGTGCGCGGCCCATGTCAGATGTGGAAATCTCTGACAATTCTGCCGCGCGGGCTTCTTCCACCGCTTGCTCGAGAGTCAGGACAGTTTTTGAGAGCAAGCGGCGCTTTAGGCGGATGTCTTTTACGGCGCATACAAACTGCTCCAGTAGGGATTCCTCCAGGAAGCCTGCGGGGAACTCGCAGGGAATTGCGGTGGCTCTCAATTTCTGAAGGAACTCGGCTACTGATTGTTGCGGTTGTTGCACACATTGCCTGAATGCGTAGCGATGTGCTATGCGGGAAGGTACAGGTGCGTAGTGTGCTCTCAGGCGGCCCAGGAGATCGTCCCAAGGCACTTCATGTACCGCTGCGGGGGCTGCTATGGTTCGAGCGGTGGCGAATAATTCTGGACCGCCACACTGGAGGAAGAGGCTCAGCTTCCTTGCTGGTGTATTGCTACGGGCGCTGCTATGGTTCGGGCGGTAGCGAACAATTCTGGGTTGCCGCACTGGAGGAAAAGGCTCAGCTTCCTTGCAGGCGCAAGTTCGCCATAGTCACTTGCTATCAGGAAGCACTCGAACCGGGCTAAGAAGGAAGCCCATTGTTCCTTCATCGGGTCGAACGGTGCAAACGGAGGCATTGTCGCCATAGCCATGGTGAGGCTGTGCGTCGCTCTGCGCTCTGTGGTTGAGGCTTCGTTCCCCGTTGCATTCTAAGGCCACGGCCTGGATCCCACCTTCGTCGCCAGTGTTAAATCAGACAAAGGATTCCGACTCAGGCATGGTCAAAACAACAGGAACGTTTATTCACACTATTTACAATGCACAAGATTTCAACTGGCAAGGTTTCTTCTCTGGCAATCTCTTATATAGAGTTACCAGGCGGGAAAACTACTAGCAAGCAATTGCAACATTGTAACTGTTTCCCAGACAGATTCCGGTCAGCTCGTCTCAGTTAATCAATGCAGCTGCCGGATCTGTTCTGGAATGCGGTGACTCACAGGTTACCAGACTTGCTGTCTGGGTCGTAGACCTGAGGACTTAACACTAACAATGCATCTTTTCATCTTCATCCTATGTAATTGTAGAGAGATAAGCTTTGCATACAAGGAAATACAGTATCTTCCTCTTACAGTATATTGAATAGTTATGCCTATTAGTATAATTAGTATAGTTATGCCTATTAGGGGAGGGGGGGATGGTGTTGAGCTTCTGCTTTCTTTGGCAGCTGCAGAAGGCGTTTCTTTTAGCTGTCTGCGTTCCTGCTGAAGCTCCCTCCCCCAGAGTTTATCCAAGGCCTCCCGCTTCTCGTCTGCCTGGCGAAGCAATTCTTGGGCCATCTCTTTTAATTCCCTTTCTTCTCTTAAAAGCTCCGGAATGAATGTCTTGGGGGAAGGGCGACGCCTGGTGACGTTAGTTCCTGGGCCTAGGCCTCCAGTCATTCCCACCCCTTCAGACCAGCGTTTAGGTTTGGCTGAATCTTCGGCTGGCAGATTTAGATCTAGGCCGGCTAAACAATCCAACACTGACCTCGTATCTTCAGTTGGAACAGGAAGGTTTGATGCCTCTGTTCCCATTTCAGTTTCAGGCAGAACCTCCACCAGCGGAAGCTCCTCTTTTGTGGGGTCCGACATCAGGTGTGGTTTATTAAAGACTTCCTGCTTTTTGTCAGGGCCTGTTTCTTCGAGTACTCAAGAAAGAACACACTTAAACATTGTTTGAAATGAATAAGGCTACTTTTACTAAGTAACGAAAGTGAACAGACCAAGTGAAGCAGGAAGTGAATAGTTTAGCCGCGAACATTGAGTATTAAAGCTTAAGCCCATCCCCAACCCTAACCCCCCCTGTAGCATTGTCCAATATACTTTCTTCTCCGACATCAGGTGGGTAGGTCAGCACCAGGATGGAATGTGAGACCGTTAGTTGAGAGATAACACCAACCACCAACATCGTCCACCAATCATCCTCCAGCACAACAATTGAATCCCAGCACCCCACCCTCCCCCGTTTCCATGGCAGCTAAGCAGTGCAAGCGAAGGCTGACATCTAGGAAATTATATGAGCTGACCCTTAGTATATTAAGTGTATTTTGGGGAAGGGCTGATCTAATCTACTTCTCATGGAAGCTCTAAAAAAAACCCAGTAGTCTTTTTCTTCTCCGGTCTAAATAAGAAAATATGTTTGCACTCCATTTAACATCTAGGACACCAAATTATTCTATATCTTTTGCTTCCATCAAGTATTTAAACTGCTTCTGGATAATATAGTACAGTGTTGGTGAACATTTTCACACTGAGTGCTGAAACAGGAGTACGCACATGTGTGTGGGAGCATCAGAAACTGGAAGAGCGGCTCCCTGGTGCGCATGTGCAGGAGCACCAGAAACCAGAAGAGAAGTTACCTGGCACACAGGAAGTTTTTAGTTTCTGGTTTCTAGTGTGTATGCGCATATGAAGACCAGCTGGCCAACACATGTTGTGGCCAGCAGAACTGGCAGCAGATTCAGTGAGGAGGTTGGGGAGGAACATAGGCCAGTCCTGGAGTCTGGGGAGGGCTCTGATGAGGGCTCTCTGTTGGAGGCAGAAAGGGGGGCAGGGCCATATGCCAGTTATCATCTGTCATCAGAGTCAGACATAAGTGAGGCAGATGGACAGCTGGAGCCTGTTCCCAGTGTGCACGAGCACAGAGTTGCCAGATGAAGGGAACAGATTAAAAACAGGGGTCGACTTAGGAGTAGGGCCACATGTGGATGATGAATGGCCCTTCCAAGAGGAAATAAAAGAGGAGCAAAAGGGGAGAGGAGTTTCCAGAAGAAAATTAGTTCGCTTAATTGGTTCATGACACTCTGAGACTCCTTGCCAAGTTTTGATCTGTCAGCTCTCCAAGCCAGATAAGGTCTGTGGCTGTAAATCCTCCCTCAAAAGACTTTGCTGGATGTGAATGAGCAGAATCCATAGTAAATTAATAAAAGGGTTTTTTGTCGAGACAAGGAGATTGTTTCATGCTCTAGGTCAAAACAGCATGCATCAGAAACCAGAAACTTACTTTCCAGGTGCATACATGCATGCCAGGGAGCTGCTCTTCCAGTTTCTGTCAGCCGCCACTTTGTTGCTTGCTTCGGCTGCCATTGAAACAGGGAGGGAGGGGCTATGGTATTTGGGAGTAGGACTGTATTAGTGCAGGAGGTGATTTGAAGACAGTAGATGGTCTCACCGTCTACCTCGCATTCCAGGAGCTGGTACCGCGCGGTGGTCAAGGTCAACGGTCTTGCATTCCATTCTGATGATGCTCCTGAAGATGCAACCCACATGACAACAAAGGGTTTTTTGCATTGGACAGTGGCTTGGGGGGTTGTGGGGGGAAGGGGTTGGACATTTATTGATATGTATGCTTTCACATGTGAATATCTCAGACCGTGCTTTACCTTGGCTGCAATCTTTTCGTAGCCAGTAAAAGTACTCTTAAATCTCTAAAATGGATTTGAGTGGATTCTTTCTTGGTCATCATTAGAGGCAGTCCTGACAATAAGCAAGATCTCACTTTGCACTCATCTTTGAGCTAACACCTTTAGAAGGGAGTGCAAATAAAACATAAACTTCAAAGAGATGTCTGGTCCCGGCAGCGATCAGGGGGAAGACATGGGAATGGCTGCATCATCATGCACCCCAGAGCCAGAACCTTTGGAAGAAAGGTCAGTAATGGAATGAATTGAATTTGGAAGAAAAATCATTTCATCCCTGCTGGTCGGTGGGAGTGGGACAAAGGTGCGAATTTGGAGAGGTTCCCCCTGGAGTCACAACCAGCAGACGTAGATGCCCCCCCTTGCATGGCAAGAGGCCGAGGAGGAAAACTTCCTGATGAACCAAGCTATGGAACTATTCCAAGAGGCATGTGAAAGGTGGCATTCCAGAGAGAGCAGAGATGGGAGGGAACTTGAATTTCGTGAACCAGAGGTGAGAAGGGCTGAGGAAGAAGCCCTCCCAGAGGAAGTCCCCGGGGCAGATGGTGGAGTTGTCCAAGATGATGGGGCCCAGCCAGCTGCAGCAGCAGCAGGGGCAGCGCCGGTGAGAGTCATTCTAAGGGGAGATGGGGCACCCCACAGATGGAGAATGGCAAAAGTCCCCCCCCAGGGGTGAAATTCAGAGAGGACTCCAAAGATCTCGTCTTCTTTTTACTCCAAGTCTGCAATTTTGTAAGACAATTTGAATACGACCGCCATAATGACGAGGCAAAAAAAATTTTTTTTTTCAAATTTATACCCCGCCCTTCTCCTTGTAAGGACCCAGAGCAGGGCACAGGCAATATTAAAAACCATACAAAATTACAAAATAAATTATTTAAAAACTATTAAGTTAAATCCCGTGCTAAAAAACCCTTTTAAAACCCTGAGAATTAAAATTTAAACAGATAAAAGTCAGAAACGGGGGGTTATGCTAGGCCGGCTTGTTGGAATAAATATGTCTTGAGACGCTGGTGGAAGAGGCGGAGGTCCGAGGTGGTGCGTAGGTTGGGGGGTAGGTCATTCCAGAGGGCTGGGCCCGCCACAGAGAAGGCCCTTCCCCTGGGCGTCGCCAACCAGCATTGCCCAGCCGACGGTACCCGGAGAAGACCCTCTCTGTGGGAGCGGATCGGACGAAGGGATCTATGGGGCAGGAGGCAGTCTCGTATATAGCTAGGCCCAGAGCCATGGAGCAATTTAAAGATGGTCGTCAACACCGTGAAGCGCACCCAAAAGGCCACAGGTAGCCAGTGCAGCTCGCGCAGGAGAGGTGTTATGTGGGCTTGCCTTGAGGCACCCATAATCACCCACGCGGCCGCATTCTGGACTAACTGTAGCCTTCGAGTGCACCTCAAGGGGAGCCCTATGTAGTCCACCCGGGATGTCACGAGTGCTTGAGTGACTGTGCGAAGGGCCACCCGGTCCAGTAAGGGGCACAACTGGCATATCAGGCGTACCTGAAAAAACACCCTCCTGGCCACGGCCATCACATGGTCATCCATGGACAGCCGGGAATCCAGGAGGACACCCAAGTTGTGCACCCTCTCCACGGGGGCCAGTTGTTCACCCCCAATGGCCAGTGTTGGACTTACCTGGCTGAACCAGGGTGCCGGAAACCACAGCCACTCGGTCTTGGACGTGTTGAGCTTGAGTTTGTTACTACCCATCCAAACCCGTACGGCCTCCAGACACCGGGACAGCACCTCGACGGCATCGTTGGGGTGGTTTGGGGTGGATATGTACAACTGAGTGTCGTCAGCGTACAGATGGTATTCCACCCCAAAATCACGGATGATCTCGCCCAGAAGCTTCATATAGGTGTTGAACAGAAGTGGCGAGAGGACCGACCCCTGAGGAACCCCACATGTGAGGAACCTCAGGGCCGACCTCTGCCCTCCTGCCAACACCCATTGCGACTGACTAGATAGGTAGGATGAGAACCACCGGAGAACGGTGCCTCTCAGCCCCAACCCCCCCAATCGGTGCAATAGCATACCATGGTCGATGGTATCAAAAGCTGCTGAGAGGTCTAATAGGACTAGGATAGAGGAGCAACCTCTATCCTGTGCCCTCCAGAGATCATCCACCAACGTGACCAATGCCGTCTCGGTGCTGTGACCGGGCCGGAAGCCGGACTGGCGCGGGTCTAAATAATCAACTTCTTCCGGGTGTCGAGGAAACTGTTGAGCCACCACACTCTCTACAACCTTTGCAAGAAGGTGAAAGTTGGAGACCAGACAGTAATTTTCCAACAATGCTGGGTCCAGGGAAGGCTTTTTGAGGAGAGGTCTCACCACCGCCTCTTTCAAGGTGGTAGGTAAGAACCCCTCTCTCAAAGACGTGTTCACAATGTCCTGGAGCCAGCCTCGTGTAACCTCCCAGGATGCCAGTACAAGCCAGGAGGGACACGGGTCCAATAAACATGTGGTGGCCCTAAGGCTCCTCAACAACCTGTCCATATCCTCGGTAGTGACAAAGTCAAACTCCTCCCAAGATGTTATCTCAAGACCAGCATCGGATAAACTGACTGGATCACTTTCAGCGGAGGGCAACTCATTCCGAAACTGAGTGATTTTATCCTGCAGATAAACTCCAAATTCCTCTGCCTGACCCTGCAAAGGGGCTTCCCGCGGCCTCTGGTGAAGGAGGGAGCGGGTCACCCCAAACAGGGCTACAGGGCGGTTATCAGCGGATGCGCTAAGGGTGGCACAATACTCACGTTTGGCCACTCAACGCCACTAAGTAAGTCCTAATATGGTCTCTTACTAGTGTTCAGTCAGCTTCGGATCGAGAGGATCTCCACCTACTCTCTAGCGGCGTTTCATCTCCCACAGCTCCTCGGTAAACCAGGGGGCCTGGGTGATTCGACGCCGCGTGAGAGGCTGCAAGGGCGCGACTCGGTCCAAGGCCCCCATGGCCACACTATATCATGCTGCCACTAGATCCTCAGTCGAGTTGCGAGGCAAGGACACAGGTATTGGCCCAAGCTCCCTCTGGAACCTTTCAGGGTCCATCAGGCGCCTGGGGCAGAACCATCTCGATATCTCCGGTTCCGCCTCCCTGCGGTGCAATGTGACGGTTGGAAAGTCCATCCGAAGGAGAGAGTGATCTGTCCATGACAAGGGTAAGATGGCTAAATCCCCTGTTCCGAGATCACTTCTCCACTGCCCAGAGACAAAAACCAGATCCAGCGTGTGTCCTCCCTCGTAAGTGGGGCCCTGAACTCTTTGGGTCAGGTCCATGGCCGTCATGGAAGCCATGAACTCCCGAGCTGCCTCGGATGTTTCGCCCGCCGATGGCAGGTTAAAGTCCCCCATGACTACCAGTCTGGGGGTCTCCACCGCTATCTCGGCGATCACCTCGAGCAGCTCGGGCAGGGCTGCTGTTACATAGCGGGGAGCCAGGTATACAATCAGCAAGCCCGAGGCTGATGAAATGCACGGTAGCCTGGTGGGCACATTTCCATGAGGGGTAAACCCCCCTCAGCCCCCAACCAGGTCTCCGTAATTCCCACCAGGTCCGGGTCCCCCTCTGACACAAGGTCATTTATGAGGAGGGCTTTGTTCACCATGGACCTGGCATTGCAGAACATCAGCCTGGGGCCCCGGCTATGTGGTCCCTGACCGCCTAGCCCATGAGCGGAGCACAGGGGGTTGGGACAAGTGACCGCTCCTAACCAGCGGCCACAGTCCCCCGACCCACAGTGGACATCCTGTCTCCCACCGCCCCTGCCCCTCTCCAAGACTGATCGAATGGGAAAGCCCTCAGCAGAGACGAACCCCAATCCCCCCTCCTTAATGGACCCATCCTTTATCCTACTTCCACCGGCCGGCCCTGTATCTTGACCCCCCTCTGACTGAATAAACCATCCTCCCACCCTGGGACCCCCTAAAAGCCGAATTAAAAAATTTAAAAAACCCCTAAGTCCACGCTTCGCTCACCTCTCTGGATTAATCCATCCCTCATTGAGGTGGGCCCTTGATAAACCCGGGGGCCAGACCTGCAAGAGGGGGGACTCCCGCAGGGAGAGGAGATCAGTCCTTGAGTACAGATTGGGTGATTGGTAATTGCAAGAAGCCCATAATGGCCATAGCGGGGGGAGTCGCCTGGATATTTACAGCAAGATATAGTTAGATTTCAGAGAGGTGATGCTTTAAATAAAATAAGGTAGGGGACGTCTGTAAGTTAGAGGGGGGAGTGGGAGGAGGGGTAGAATGAAGAGTCAAGTCACCATGTGGTGGAGATTGTCCAGACAGTTCAGAGTCAATTCAGCCGGCTGGGTTCACCGCACAATTAGATGGTATGTTGCGCGGCCCAAAAGGATCACTACCTCGGCCCATCTTCACCTCATCTCCTTCGTATGGTCCGGGTGGGTGCCGTGTGACCGGATGGTATGGCGCGTGGGTGGACGGTACTTCACTTGACCCGGTCCGGCCTTGCCTCTTCGCTGTCCGGGCAACCCCTCCACCGCTTGGCTCAACCTCCTCCGAGTAGGTGCCGCGTGGTCGGTCGAATCATCCACGGCTTGCAGGTGTTGTTCACCCCCGCACAACTTCCTCCTACCTCGGCTTGGTTTCTCTCAGGCCTCACCAGCCTCTCTCTGAAACTCCGTGTGGGCCTTCAAGTCACCCACAACGCCCGCTGAGACCACGGGGCCGGGGTGGTCTTGGTGTGGTGGCAGGGCAAGTCGCATGCTGGGCCAGCCCCCGAGGCTCCACGGTCGCCTGCTGGGCCAGCCCCGCAGATGGACACTGGGGCTGGCAGTATCTTCCGAGGCCGGACAGGCTGCACTGGCCGCGACGGCCTCACTCCGCAACTCCGTGGTTGCCTGCTGCGCCAGCCCCACAGATGGACACTAGGGCTGGCAGTGTCTCCCGAGGCTCCGTGGTCATCTGCTGGGCCAGCCCCACAGATGGACACTGGGACTGGCAGTATCTTCCGAGGCGAGGCAGGCCGAGGCAGTCGCGCCGGCCTCACTCCGCAGCTCCGCGGTTCGTCTGCTGCGCCAGCCCGCAGATGGAACACTGGGGCTGGCGGTATCTTCCGGGGCCGAGCAGGCCGCGCCGGTCGCGTTGATCTCATTCCGCCGCTCCGCGGGTCTTCACCTCACCCCGCTGCCCCCACGGCACCTCGTGGGGCCAGAATAGTCTTATCACGGCGGCGGGGTGAATTACTTGCTGGACCAGCCCCCTTAGATGGAAAAGAGGGGCTGGTGGCATCCTCCGAAGGCCAGAAAGGCCCTCGAACCCGTACTGCGCTCAAGGAGTCGCCATCTTCCTTCGCGCGTGCGAAGGGTCATGTCCTTATCCTTGGAAGGGAAGGCTGCAGACTGGATGGTGTCTTTGCATAACGATGACTCCCCCCTACTGAGAAGTTTTGATAGATTTATGGCTGCCCTGAGGAGACACTTTGAAGACCCCATCATCGACAGAAAAGCCAGGCTAGAAATGAAAACCCTTCAACAAGAGAAAAATTGAATTCAGGAATATACCCAAAGATTCCGTGAATTGTCAATTTACATGAGGGGGTGGTCTGAAGAAGCCCTAATTGACAGTTATAAGGAGGGTCTGAGCCGGGAAGTATTTCAGAGTTGTGTGAATAGGCTCCCCACACCCCACACAGGCAGGGGTGGTGGGGTAGCGGTTATCATTAGGGAAGGTTTGGAGCCGAGAGAGACCATTGTGCCACAGACCACCGGTTGTGAGTCCCTCTGTGTGAAGTGGGGCCTAGGGAGGCAGTTGGGCTTGCTAGTTGTATACCTGGCTCCCCGCTATGTAACAGCAGCCCTGCCCTGAGGTGCACCCGAAGACTTCAGCTGGTCCAGAATGCAGCCGCGCGAGCAATAATGGGTACCGCAAGGTATACCCATGTAACACCGCTCTCGTGCGAGCTGCACTGGCTACCTGTCGTCTTTCGGGTGCGCTTCAAGGTGTTAGTTCTCATCTTTAAAGCGCTCCATGGCTCGGGACCTAGCTATCTGCGGGATCGGATTCTGCCCCATACATCCTCCCGGCCGATTCGCTCCCACAGAGAGGGACTGCTCCGGGTGCCGTCCACTAGACTTTGTCAGCGGGCGACGCCCAGGGGAAGGGCCTTCTCTGTGGCGGGCCCAGCCCTCTGGAACGACCTTCCCCCCGACATTAGAACAACTATGGACCTCCGCTCCTTCCGTCAGAAATTAAAAACTCACTTTTTCTGCTTGGCCGGCCTAGGTTAGTCTCTGCCCAGGGATTAGGGATTGTTAATTTTAAATGGGAATTTTAGTGCAGGGATAGTTAAATTTAATTTGTTTTTATTGTATTTATTGTATTCATGTATATATTTTATGCTGTTTTATTCCTCCCTGTACACCGCTCCGAGTCCCCTAGGGGAGAGGACGCGGTTATACAAATAAATATTCGATATTCGATATTCGACCCTCCAGGGCTGATATGAGCTAGTGGTGGATGTCGAGATTGACCTAGCCAGAAATAAATGCCTTGAAGAAACTGAAAGGGAGAAAAAACTCCCCCCACCCTTCTGTAGAGATACCCCAAGACAAGGAAAAGGATGGTCTACCAGCAAACCCCACTCTACTGCATGTTTCCATTGTGGGAAGGAGGGGCACTGGGCTGCAAACTGCCGAATGAAACCAAGCCCCCAACTCCAAGCACCATCAGAGAAGAAGAAGATTGATAAACATCTGGGGTCATGGAATAAGCCAGCCATGAGGGGAGTGGAACCAATAGATCTCCACACCTCAGGATGGAAGAAGGAGGAAGCTGATGACTCGGTGGAGGAAAGTGAAACCGACACCGATGACGACGACCATTGGGTGAGTTCCCGGTTGGGCCCCATGACCATTCCAGTAGAACTTAAAGTGCCCTCTACTGGTGCTCAGTCCAAACTGCTAGCCCTCTTGGATTCAGGATGCACATGTTGCGTTATTAGCCCCAACGTAGTGGAGCAGATGGGTTTAAGGCTAAAGACTTTAAAAGTACCCATCGCCTTTTGCCAACTGAATGAGTCCATTGCAGGGGGGGCTCCTGCTCAGTTTGTTACTGAACCTATTGATATGTGGATAGGCAGTCACCAAGAGACCCTGAGTTTCATTGTTGTACCTGAAGTGGATAACCCCCTCATTTTAGGCTTGCCCTGGTTGCAGAAGTAGAACCCAAACATTAATTGGACTGAGGGTTGGTTACGCATATGCTCCACTACGCCCCCAGAAGGCAACAAGAAAATTTCAAAATCCATGCCTCCAAGGGAGACTTCTAAACTGGTGGTGGCAGCGGCTGTTTCTGAAAAAATTGAAGGGGAAGAGAATATCCCAAAGGAATACTGGGATTTAAAAGATGTTTTCAGTGAAAAGTCCTCCGATAATTTACCACCCTACTGTAAAACAGACTGTACCATTGATTTCCTCCCTGGCGTACAACTTCCAAAGCCCCACATTTACTCTATGACGCCCCAGGAGATGGTTGAAATTCGCAAATTCATCGATAAAAACCTGGCTAGGGGTTTCATTGAGCCAGCTAGACCACATGCTAGACCCTGTAATGTTTAGAGAAAAGAAAGATAATAATAATAATAACAATAATAATAATAATAATAATAATAATGATAATGATAATATTGATAAAAAATTGAATTTATAGACCGCTCCCTCTCCCCGAAGGGACTCGGAGCGGTGCACAGGGGAATTAAAAACATACAAACATAAATACATAATAAATATATATAAAATCAGATTAAACAATTTATCCCTGCGCTAAAAACCCAAAATACTAAAAACTAAACCCCTTAAGAACCCAATTAAAACAATAAACAGATGATTAACCTAGGCCTGCCAAGCAGAAAAAGTGCATTTTTAATTTTTGACGAAAGGAGCGGAGGTCCGTAGTTGTTCTAATTTCGGGGGGCAGGTTGTTCCAGAGGGTCGGGCCCACCACAGAGAAGGCCCTTCCCCTGGGCGCTGCCCGCTGGCACAGCCTAGTGGACGGCACCCGGAGAAGTCCCTCTCTGTGGGAGCGAATCGGCCGCAGGGATGGTGAGCTGTGTTTAGTTGTAGACTACAGGAACTTGAATACAATTTGCGCTGAAAATGTTTACCCCCTCCCCCTCATGAAGGACATGTTGGCACATTTGGCTAAAGGGTAGATTTTTACGAAATTGGACCTCAGAGAGGCCTACCATAGGATCAGAATCAAGGAGGGGGATGAATAGAAAACTGCTTTCAATTGCCCCTTAGGGTGCTTTCAATTCAACATCTTGCCTTTTGGCCTGCAGGGGGCGCCAGCCTCCTCATTTATTATGCAATTAATAAATGAGGTTTTGCATCAATACCTGTACAAGGGTGTGATCGTCCATCTCGATGACATCCTTATTTACTCGGAAACACGTGAAGAACATGTAAAGCTTGTATGATCCATTCTGAAAAAACTGAAGTCTGCTGAACTTTATGCTAAACTCTCGAAGTATGAATTTCATCAAGAGAAAATTGATTATCTTGGTTACCGCATATCCAGGGAGAATATTGAGATGGACCCAGCTAAGGTCCGAGCTGTTACTGAGCGGGCACCTCCTCACACCCGCAAACAATTGCAAAGTTTCTTGGGTTTTGCTAACTTTTATTGCCAATTTATCCCCTCTTTCACCAGTATTGCCTTGCCTAATATGAACCTTTTGAAGACTAAAGGCGATGCCAAACCGCGGCTGGGTAAGCCTCTCAACTGGACTATGGAATGTCAAGCTGCTTTTGAGAAACTATAATGTCTGTTTGCAGCTGAGCCTGTATTGAAACACCCTGACATAGAGGCACCTTTTATCATTCAAGCTGATGCTAGCGATGTGGCGGTAGGGGCAGTATTGCTGCAATACAACGCAGATGGAAAATTGCAACCATGCGCTTATACTTCTCGTACACTCTCTGACACCGAGAGAAGATGGGAGAAGGAAGCATTTGCTGTACGTTGGGCTCTTATGACTTGGCGCCATTTTTGGGAAGGCGCTACTCACCCGTTTGAAGTGTGGATGGATCATAAGAACTTAGAGGCCTTACCCCAAAAGCTCTTGCCGAAACAAGTTTGTTGGTCTCAGCATTTCAATCATTTTAATTTCACCCTCAAGTATATTCCAGGGGGAAAGAATTTTATGGCTGATGCTTTATCAAGACTTCCCCAATATAATAGTTCAAAATTGACTGTAGTACATCCTGTTATTCCCACATAAAATCTTGCTGCTCCCTTCGTTACTAGAAGCCAAGGTTCAGTAGACCTGGATGTCCCCAGTGACCTGGTAATGAGGATTAAGAAGGAACTTCAGTCTCATGGCTGGTTTAAATTGCATTCAGGTGACTGTACTTTGAAAGATGCTTTACCTTGGGTTGGTTCTAAATTGTATGTTCCAGCTAGTCTGAAACCACTAGTTCTTCAACGAGCCCACGATTCCAGGATGGCGGAACATTTTGGATTTGTAAAAACCCTACATTTGGTTAAAAGACAATTTTGGTGGCCGTCATTGAAGAAGGACATTGAGTCTTATATTGCAAGTTGCCCCGTTTGTGCTGCGGCGAAACGTCCTCTGGGTAAACCTCAAGGGCTCCTCCAAACTGTGGTGCGTCTGGAGGCTCCATGGAAGGAAATGTCTATGGATTTCATTGTGGACCTGCCGAACAGCCTCGGTTATACCGTCATCTGGGTTGTTACTGATTTATTCTCAAAACAGGTTCATTTTATACCTTGTTCCAAGATCCCGTCAGCCAGAACATTAGCAAAGTTGTTTGTTTCACATATTTATCGACTACATGGGGTTCCGAAACATATAATTTCTGATAGTGGTGCTCAGTTCACCTCCCATTTCTGGAAGGAATTCCTAAAAGTTAATTGGCTCCACCCAGGGGTTAAGCTCCACCCACCACCCTCAAACTAATGGGGCTTGTGAGAGGGCCAATTCTGTTTTGGAGCAGTATCTTCGTTGTTTCTTAAACTACCAGCAAGATAATTGGGCTGAACTCTTACCTCATGCAAAGGTGGCTTACAATAATTCTGTGCATAGTAGTACTGGAATGACCCTGTTCAAAGTGGTTTATGGGCAAGATTTCGTTCCAATTCCTGAACTGCCTCAGGAGGTACCCAAAATTTTGTCCCTCTCTGATTGGAGTGCTCAACTTTCGAAATTTTGGCCCATAGCACAAAAGACTTTGGATGATGCCCACCAGTCTCATAAGAAACACACCGATAAAAAGAGGGTTCAGCCTCGGCAGTACAAAGTTGGCGATCGTGTTTTTCTCTCTACTAGGTTTGTGGAGAGTCCTCAAAAATCCAAGAAACTGGGGCCTAAGTATGTGGAACCTTTCCTAATTGTTAAGGTTATTAGTTCTGTCTGACTTAAACTGGACTTGCCAAAAACTCTCTGATGTCTTTACCCAATTTTCCATGTGCATCTTTTGAAACCTGAACGTTCATCCCCACTTCAACCATCTCAACCTACACCTCCTGCTCCTATTTTAATTAAGGGGGAACAACACTTTGAAGTCAAAGACATTTTGGACTCTAGGAGGCACTGGAACAAGGTTCAATATCTCGTTGCTTGGAAGCATTTCCCCCCCTCCCATAGCGAATGGGTTGACATGTTAGGACCCCTAAACTGTTGAAGAAGTTTTATGCTAAGTATCCTGACAAGCCTTGACCATTACTGATTGTCCTTTTCTTGTTGTCTTTCTCTCTCTGTTTGTGGTTGTGTTTTCTTTACAGGACTAGCTCCACTGTTTTGGAGGAGGGCCGGATGTCAGTCTCTGCTTTGTTGCTTGCTTCGGCTGCCATTGAAACGGGGAGGGAGGGGCTATGATATTTGGGAGTGGGACTGTATTAGTACAGGAGGTGATTTGGAGACGGTAGATGGTCTCGCCGTCTACCTCGCATTCCAGGAGCTGGTACCACGTGGTGGTCAAGGTCAACAGTCTTGCATTCCATTCTGATGATGCTCCTGAAGATGCAACCCACATAACAACAAAGGGGTTTTTGCATTGGACAGTGGCTTGGGGGGTTGTGGGGGGAAGGGGTTGGACATGTATTGATATGTATTTATTATTTTATTTTTATTTTATTGGATTTCTAGATCACCCCCTCTCCCCGAGGGTGAGGGGGCGAATATCTCAGACCTTGCTTTACTTTGGCTGCAATCTTTTCGTAACCAGTAAAAGTACTCTTAAATCTCTAAAATGGATTTGAGTGGATTCTTTCTTGGTCATCGTTAGAGGCAGTCCTGACAGTTTCTGTTGCTCTTGTGCATGCAAAGACCAGCTGGCCAATGCACACGTGGTGCCGGAACTCGGAAAAGCAATGGGCGATGGCTGGCGTGCCTCAAGAGATGTTTCTGTGTGCCACTTCCAGCATGTGTGTCATAAGTTCACCATCACAGATATAGTAGACGCAGCACAGAAGCTCCATTCTAATTCCCATATTCTCACTACCATCATCAACTTGTTCGCACATGTTTAATCTCAATTTTCTTCATCTTGTCATTAATTTTCACTGTGTTGCCTTTTTGCCTATTACAGACATTAGATTTGGCAGAGGTTCCCGAAGAAGGAGGCAGCCTAGGAAATATGTTTGTCCAAAATAGGCAACGCAGCAATAGTGGTGAGTGCAAGCTATCATTTATAGCTAGAACACAGATTATCTCATAGGCTTGAAGCACAATTTCTCTTCTGGGATTATTGTCAGAAGCTGCAAATAAATATCGAGGAGACAGTTACTATTTACTTTATACCACTTCTCAGGGTTTTTTTTTTTTTTTTTGCAAAATAATTTTATTGGTTTTACAATTTTATAAGGATAAGGGTATATAGGGTTAAAATAGAAATTTTTTAGAGCTTTCATGTCAAAGATGGTCATTTCCGATGTTACATATAAAAAGAATTTCAATAAAAAGTAAAAAGAAATACATACATATTGTATCTTAAATCCATGCATTCAATCATTTGTTTTGTTAACATCTGATACGGAATTACAGTTACATAAAAAAGAAAAAATCACTTTAATGATCAGAGTCTCTTACTTTAATTCTTTTCTTCCCTCCCGCCAGTGGGCAGAGCCACAGCGCCTCCCGCTCCGTCATCTTAGTCTACCAGGATTGGGGGTTATATTTTAAGAGAAGTTTCCGCCTCTGCCATTTATTTTAAATTTTATTCTATCCCCTTCCCGAAACAGCAACATTCCTTCAGGCATTAACCATTTGGAGCATCCCCCTTTTTTGCGCAATTTTTTGAGGAAAAGAAATACTTCTCGGGTTTTTCCGGGGGTCTGCTTCAAACTGGCAACTTCTTTTAGTTGATGCAACAAAAGCCTCTCTCTCTGTGCCCCCAGGATCCCACCCATTGTTAACCTTCTTATCAATTTTTTATCTATCTCTCTGGGTATATCATTTGTTCTGGCATATGTTAAAGTTGTATATTCTTTACTTTTTTTGGTACATTCTGCTAAAGTTATTTTTATTAAATCTTTTAAATTATCTGAGTGAAAAGCATTATGAAACCTCAAAAAGCAAATTCTATTTTCAAAATCAATTCTAGACATATGACCAGCCCTGTCTGTAAATTTTTGTTGTTGTTCCCTTGTCTCTTTGTTCATCTCGACCGTCCCACCCTCCAACCCCTTTATTTTTTGTTTGTTATCTGTTATTGTTCTTTGTGTCTCCAACAGTTCCAGTCTTGTGCTTGTCATGTCTTTCCGAATCTGCTTTATTTCTTGCAATATGCTTTGAAACATTCCATGTACTTTTGTAGAAGCAGTGGTGGAAATGTTTTTTCCAGTCGGAGGCTTTCTTGTTGGCATGATTTTTATTGTTAAAGATGGTGACTGGTGGGTGAATAGTCTTGCGAGCTCCAAGGAAGGGCAAATTATTTTAAGTTCCAAACAGATGTTGTATAAACTCCAGAGAGGCAATTGTAAAATCCAGTCGAAGAAAGAAGGGTACAATGGGAGAGACACTGAGAGTCACTTGAGTTGACTGTAGATGTAAATTTCTTGATCTTGTAGTGTTGAAGAAATGTTCAAATTTCAAAGAAGCGCCATTTTTCCGCCACTTTGGCTTTAGTGAAGAAATAATAAAAACTCCTTTCAACCTTTAATGAGTCCCGGATACAAAGTTTCCAACTGTAATTCCATATATGGTAATACTTTCGCTTTTAGCTAATAGAAAGTCGGATGTTACTTTCTCTCTCTCCCCGTGTCCGGGGAAACATTTTAAAACGCTGCTTTTTTTCGACAGGGGATTTTCTGCAAATTCCCCCCTCTATTTTCCCTTTTCAGAAGTTGAATGCATATAAAAACACTTACAGTCCACCTTAAGCATCGGTATGATCCTCCAGCTCCGGCACTTCTGCCCATTTGTTGAAAGTCTGTAGTTCCGACATTCCTTCGGCGAGAGGGCGTTTCCCCCCCGCAATCTGCTCTCCTGCTCCTGAGGCGAAGCGGGAACGGCCCCCTGACCGCTGTCGAGGTGGGGGTTGTGCCGCCGGCCGCCCTTACAGGGGGCTCCCTACGAGAGCTCCCCAGCCCCCCAAGGCGCCGACTGGAGAAGCCAAGCGGCGGAGGTGTCCAGGACACCTCCGTCGCGTCCGGAAGGCGGAAGCAAAGTCCCCCACTTCTCAGGGTTTTTAATAATTAAGTATGTTGTGTTTCTTGGTACACTGTTAGCAAATCATAAAAAATTCACAGCATATTTAACATTCACGATTTCCATATTTAAAATGATCTGTTATCTGTGAGATATGCACAATTTCACATAGTGCAGGAAGGATGCTGATGGAGTTCTCTGGGTTTCCCAACAAACCTCACCAGAATAGAAACAATTTATTTGATCATTACTTGATTAGATTATAGTTGCCTTGTCAGAAGATCAGCATTAAAAATGTACTTTAAAACTCCTCCAAAACATTCCTCTTGGAAGTTAGAAAATGCCCCATGCTTTCTGCAAAGCCATAATAACACTAAACCTTTTGTGTTGTGCTCCCAAAGGATTCTAATACAGAGCACAAAAACATTAATTGATATTACATGTATTGAAGGGTACATGTGAAGATACTTGGCCAATTAGCAATACAGCTAGGAAATGGGGCCCTTAACACAGTCAGCACTCAGCAAAATTTTGGCATGAACCAAACCAGCAGTAATGCCAGCAGCAACCCACCCCTGCATGCAAGGTGTGATAGATGATTAAAAATCAAGTGCATACATATTATAAGGCAATTTTTAGGCTTTGCTAACATGAAATATGGCATTGTTGCCAAAAACCAAGCATCTATAGAACTTAAAGAAGAGAGGATGATCCCTCTAAGGCAGAGATATCTACCTCAGATTCATAGGAAAGCGCCATTGTGTGGTGATAATTGATACTTGGTAGCTATTGATATTCATGTGAGCGTTATCAGTTCCAGATAAATAGTTACATTTCTCAAAACAGGATTGTTTAATATTGATATAATTAATATGTCAGAAGTCATATGTGAAGAAGAAAAGTGAAGAAATATATATAAAAGAACAAAATATTTGAATATAAAATCTTTGTACATTCCTTACATTTTTCCCATACCTTTCCTTTCAGTTAAAAATAAGTGGAACTATTTAAAAAGTGAAATTTTTAATACCAATAATGGAATCAATGTTTTGCACTCATCCCTTTCTCTTTAAAAAATTTCACAGCTAGAAATAGAATTATAGGATACTGGTGGTTAACCCTTAGAAAGGGCATCTTAATAAGAGTGAAAGTTACAAATCCTTGCAGGCAAAGACAAAATGAAGTGAAAACATATTAGTAGTACAACTGGTGATGTTCTTTGGCAGGTAGATTCTTAATCCTAAAATATATTTTTCTCTCTGATTTCAGTATTTACATATTCAGTAAATGGTATGTCAGATTTTGGAGAAGAACCAAAGAAAATTAACTCTGCGCTACAGGTGACTTTTTAAATATGATAATAGCATATTACATTTAATGTGAATATATAAATTATAAATATAAATATGATAATAAATAATAATTTGCAGAATAAGCTTTCTTCTCCCCAAATATCTTTTAAATAAAACTTGAAATTAAGAATAGAATAGAATAGAATATGGTTGAACAAAGATGTTACAGAATTTAGTAGTCCTGCTATTGATCCTTTGAAACCTCCTCCCAGAAGGGAGCAAAAGAAACAGACTGTAAAGTGGGTGTTTGGGGTCTCTAACAATGCTTCGAGCTCTAAGTACATAGCATTTATAAGCAGTATCATGAATAACAGGAAGCGAGCTTCCTATAATCTTCTCACCTGTCCTTACCATTCTCTGCATGGATCTTCTATCTGAGGCACTGCTATCACCAGTTTGTTAAAATGTTCTCAATCGTGCCTCTGTAAAAAGTGGCCAGGACAGAAGGAGAAAGATATGCTCTCCTCATCCAACATAGGAAATTCAAATGCTGGTTTTCACACTTAACTAAAGATAACATATGAGGAGACCAAGTCAGATTGTTAGTTATCTGCACCTTCGGATACTTAATACTATTGACCATTTCCACAGCTGCAGCCTTCATACAAAGTGGAGTATGACTATGCTGGCACTTTCTAAAATCAACAGTGACCTCCTTTGTTTTGTTAACATTCAAATCCAGGTTATTTTTAATGCACCAATCCACCAAAACTTTCACCTCCTCCCTCTAAGAATCTTCATTGTCATTCTGGATAAACCCCACCCCTGCAGTGTCAATATGATTCATAGCAGACTTGACCCAGCAGTCATGGGTCATCAAGGTGAAAAGTAATGAACTCAAGACACAAACCTGTGGAGAACCTGTACTCAAGGAGATGGAGATGGAAACTTTCCTACTCACACAAACTGGGGACCATCAATAAGGAAATCAAGCATACAGTTACATAAAGAAGTATTAAAATCTTATAGGCCCAGTTTGTTCACAAAGTGTCCACAAAGAGGAATGATTATGCATATAAAGCTTCTATAGCTCCATCCCAGATCTCATAGATTATAGGAAAGGTAAATTATAATAATGCACTGAATATAGCAAGAATGATTGTGTCAGATCCCTAAAAGTGGTACTACCATTCAGTTGGGAGGGGGGGCTTGGAGTCAATTTGTTATCAGTGCCTGTGTCAACTAATATTTTACAACTGGTTTCCTGGTTACTGGTTTCTACTTACATAAAGCAACATCTGCAAAACAGTCAGTCCGGAGAAGCAATTTCGCTCTATCGAGAGGACCCTGTAAACCATGTCTGGGTGCAACAGTTAGCAGGGGAAAGCTGAAAGCTGGAGTGAGACATCAACATCCGCCACCCCCACCCCCCCAACCAGGGGCCTACTCCCTGTGCCCTGTTGGAGAAGATGAGATGATCCTTGAGGACTCCAAAAAATGCTGCTGGTCGATTGACATTGGGATGAAAGACAGCTGGAATGGGAGAACCAGAGGAGTCACCCTCACCAGTGGTGACCAAAAACTGGGGTGGAATTTGGACCTAGAAACCCCCTCTGACCAGGAGGAACTAAACAAAGCCTTGCTGAAAGACATTTAACCCAGTTGGTGATGGAGATTTTCGATAATCTCAACATCTGGGGGAGCCAGAATGGCAGCAAAGAAGCACTGAAAGGACAGCAGCTGCAGATAATGCCAGGGGGGCTACCCTCCTCTGGGCTCTGCTGATCAAGCAGATGGCACTGCAGCAAGAGCAGGGGACCCAGCAAACTCCCCCCCCTAGTTGGTGTGTGGATTGTGGCCTGCTTCCAACCATCCCCGAAACCTGCAATTAAAAAGAAAAACTCCTTCCCTTGGGGTGAAGTTTAATGGCAATCCACAACAATTGGGATTCTTTGTGGACACGTGCTCACCTACAGGCATGATTTTCAAACCCACGGATCCCAAGTGCGAGTTGTTATCCTAGTGCTGGAAGGAGATGCTGCCAGATGGATGGTGACCCTACATAATGCCAATGCGTCAGAACTGTGGGACTTCGACTATTTCATAATGGCCCTGTGATGACATTTTGAGGACCCCCTCACAGACCACAAAGCACACAACCGCATTAAATTTGTGAAGCAACCAGTGGCAGAGTATACTGAAGAATTCTGAGATCTCGCATGTTGTGTGAACTGAGCAGAGGATATCCTGGTAAGCAGTTTCAGAGGTCAGATGGGCTGAGTGATGACCTCTACAATGCCTGTATGGCCCTAGGTGCACCAAACCATCTACATGACTGGTATCTCACTGCTGAAGAGACTGAGATCGATATGACCAAGAACCAATACTGACAGGACATGTGTGGAAGAAATCCCCACCCAATGGAAGCAAGAATCTTTCAAACCTCAAACAGCATCTTCTCCAAAACTCTCAGCCTGTTTCAAATGTGGAAAGGAGGGGCACTGAGCTGTAGAATGCCATTCTCAAACACCTGCTAGGAAACCAGAGCACTCATTGGGGGTGTGAAACCTATAAAACCTGGCCAGCATGGGAAGGAGATGGCCCTGAAGAGCAGGGAAATCATAGAGTCTCCACCCCCACCCCTCTTTGAGGAGGAAAACCTTTCACCTTTTTTAGTGAAAAAGCCTCTGATGAGCTCTCCCCCCCCCCACTCCACTGACTTTGCAATAGAAATCCTAGCCAGTGCCAAACTCCCTAAACCCAAGATATATAGCATGCACCCGAGGGAGCTGGAAGAACTGAGAGCATTCATTGAGAAAAACCTAGCAAGGGGTTTCATTGAGCCAACCCAACCAAAAATCTCAGTCCCGGTGTTATTTAGAGGCAAAAAATATGGCTCTAAAAGCCTCTGTGTGGATTTTAGAAACTTAAATATGATCAGTGTGGAGAACATGTACCCCCTCTCCCTTATGAAAGACATGCTAGCACACTAAAGGGAAAAAAATATTCAAAGCTGGATTTAAGGGAGGTGTTCTACTGCATTAGAATTAAAGAAGGGGTAAAGAAATGTCACCAGACACTGGGTTCATACTACCACATGTGGTGGACTTGTACTGAAGCTAAAAGATAATGGACTGAAATCCACAGGTGGTTGGAGAAAATGACACACAAGCACGTAGACTTTAAACCAGAGCTTTTTCTATTGGGAATCATTCCAGAAATATATAATAAAGACTTGAAATATTTGATTGTAAATGTTCTAACAGCTGCTAGAATTGTATTTGCAAAAAATTGGAAAAATGAGAAAATACCAACTCAAGAAGAAATTATTTGGGAAATAATGGAATGTGCTGAAATGAGTAAACTCACGTTTGAAATTAGAGAACAAGAGGATGAGCAATTTTACAAGGTATGGGATCTGTTTTACCAATGGTTAGATAAAAAACTTGGAAATGAAACTGTGTTTCCAGAAAGCTATAGTTATTACTATGAAAGCTTTTTGTTATAAAATTGAGTGTTTGACTATATGATATAGAAAGGATAATAATGAATCTAATGTATAAGAGTGGATTATCTGAACATTATGAATAACTTTAAATAGTGAATATTCAATACTGGAAAGATTTTTATATGTTAAATGGGTTAATGGATGTAATGAATAATTGAAACATATATGAATGGAAATATTTAATAATTATTTGTGGTAACAATTGAAAATTAGTACTGAAATATGTTGTATACCCCATGGAATATTAATGGTAATTTGAGCACACAATGCTCAATAATAGCGATGTATTTAGTTATGTTTGATGGATAACAATACAATACAATACAATAGTAGAGGTGGAAGGGACTTTGTAGGTCTTCTAGTCCAACCCCCTGCGTGGTCAGGAACCTTATACCATTTCAGACAAATGGCTATCTATTAAAACCTGTGATTTTAATCCTAATTGCAAGAACTAATGCACAAAAACTTCTAACCAAATGACATGCTTGATGAAATTGAGGAAAGTATTTTATATGTGTTGTTTTGTTTATGTTTGTTTTAAAAATAAAAATTTTATTCAAAAAATAAAAAATAAAGAGGGGGACGAATGGAAAATGGCATTAATACCCCTCTTGGGTGCTACCAATTCAAAGTGCTCCCATTTGGGCTACAAGGCAGTGTTCATGCAATTAATAAATGAAGATGACATTATATTATATACTGAGACCAAAGCAGAACATGTAAAATTAGTCCAGGCTGTTCTAAACAAACTTTGCCCAACTTTATGCTAAACTCTCTAAATGTGAATTCCACCAAGAAAAAATTGATTATATAGGGTATCACATTTCACACCACAGCATAGACATGGGCCCTTTAAAAGTGCAGGGAGTACTTGATTGGGAACCACCCTGCACATGTAAACATTTACAAACAGCTCCTAGGATTCAACAACTTTTACTGCTATTTTATCCCCGCTTTCACCCAGATTGCTCTCCCCATTACCAAGCTTTTAAAAATGAAGGGGGAGGGTAACCCAAAGCCAAAGCAGCCTTTGAACTGGACAATGGAATGCAAAGCTGTATTTGAAAAACTTAAATAGCTATTTTCAGCAGAGCCAATTCTAAAACACCTGGTCACAGATAAACCATTCATCATACAAGCAGATGCCAGTAATGTGGCAATAGGAGCAGTCCTGCTTCAGAAAAATGAGCAAGACCAATTACAACCATGCACTTACACATCCAAAAAATTGAATGAAACTGAGCATAGGTGGGCCATTTGGAAGAAAGAAGCTTATGCAGTTTGGTGGGTGCTTTTAAACCTAGAGGCATTTCCTAGAGGGGAGTAAGATCCCTTTTGAAGTCTGGACAGATCATAATTTAGAAGCCTCAAGGAAACTCTCCCGGGGGTGTTTCTGGCAAATGTACTATCCAGAACACCAAATTACAATAGGACAAAGGCAGATGTAATCAAACCCACAGTACAAAACAATCTGCTAGTCGCTAAAGTAATCACCAGATCTCAGACAAAACAAAAAACAATGATGGACAATGACACCACCCAAACTTTTAAACAAGCTTTGGCCACCGATGAATGTTTTTTGAGCCACAAATCCAGCTGCCTGATGAAAGATAGCTTGTGTGGAAGGGAAGTTGTATGTTCCAGCTAGCCAAAGACTGCGTTTAATGACAAGGTGCCACAACTTTAGATGAATACTTTGGTTTTGTGAAAACTTTATACCTAATTAAAAGACAATTTTGGTGGCCATCACTAAAAAAGGACATAGAGAGCTATGTAGTTAGCTGCCCTATTTGTGCAGCAGCTAAAAGACATCAAGGACTCTTACAGAAGTTAGCTGAATCTTCAGCACCCTGGAGAGAAATTGCTATGGACTTTATTGTAGAACTGCCACAAAGTGTGGAGAATACTGCCATTTGGGTTGTAACAGACCTGTTTTCAAAACAGGCACATTTTATACCTTGTCAAACGATCCCAACTGCCAAGAGTCTAACCAAGTTATTCCTGATACACATTTATCATTTTCATGGAGCCCTGCAGAGAATTATCTCCAACAGAGGGGTCCAATTCACCTCCAAATTTTGGAGGCATTTTTAAACTTACTTGGCACCACCCAGGGGTTGAGCTCTTCACACCACACACCGACTAATGGTTAATGTGAACTAACTTGGTACTAGAACAATATCTATGATTTTTTATTAATTTTCAAAAGGATAACTGGACTGAACTTTTACCCTTTGCGGAAGTTGCATTCAATAACTCTATACTCAAGTACTGGTTTTACTCCTTTTAGAGTAGCAAGAGGACAGGATTTCAGCCCCATGCCTGAACTGCCAGCAGAAGAACCCACTATCGCCTCACTTAAAGTGTGGATAGACACTTTATGAAGCACATGGCTAGTAGTTAGATTAGATTTAGAGGAAGCTAGAGAGGCTTTTAAAATTCAAACTGACAAGAAAAAAATGGAACCCAAACCTTTCAATGTTGGAGATAGAGTATACTTATCTACAAAATTTCTGCAATCATTAAAGCCATCAAGGAAATTAGAGTCAAATTTCATTGGATGTTTCCCTATCACTAGGGTCATGAATCCAGTAACAGTAGAACTACGCCTTCCAAAGACACTTAGGCAAGTCCACCCAGTATTTCACATTAGAACAAGAAGTAATTTCACCACTCAAACCATCTGCACCTACACCACCTGTTTCCATCATGAACAACACTTTGAATTCAAAGTCGATTTATTAATAGTGCCTGTGACAACTGTTATTTTACAACTGGTTTCCTGGTGCCAAAGTGCCTTGAGAACCCCTCACCTTTTGGGGAAGGTTTATGATAGCCATGTGGACAGTTCACTTTAACGTCTAACAGAAGATAGCCATGGGAATATATGTTCATCTGGTTCTCAGAGCAGTTGGTAAAGGAACAATCTTCATACTTGTGTATTGGCTAAAATCAACATTCTAACTAATGGGAGTGGTCTCTACTGCTCTAATTCTACTTGCATTGCCTAAGGCAAGGGTCAGCAAACTGTGGCTCTGGATCTGCATGTGACTCTTTCATCTCTCTGCTGCATCTCCCTGTCATCAGTCAGCTCCACAATTGATAGGGCTTTTGGTTAGGACAGGTAGAGAAAAAAGGATGCCATGCTAGGAGGAGACTATGGTAGGGGAAACCAGATTTTTGGTTGGCTCCAGAATTGAATAGGGGGCTTCCGTTTAGGATCTTTGTGGCTCTTTGAGTATTTAAGATTGCTGACCCCTGGCCTAAAGGCATTCAAACATTGCTTTGAAATTAATGGTTTCCCTTCTTCTTAATAAAAGCTTCCTTTTGAAATACTCAATTTCAAGAGTCTTCACTTTCTTAAGCTAGGAGAGGCAATCCTTATAGAATGTGGTAATGAAGAAACCTGCCTAAGAATTTCCAGTTCTGTGAAGCTTTCAGGCAAATAGGTTTACAATTTCATTACAAAATGTTTTCATTAATTTGGGGTAGGAGTGGGGAAATTAACAGAACAAGGTCAAAATGCAAATCCTTTGTCTTAAAGCTTAGAATTTAACCAGCCACATTAGTGGCAAAACCTTTATCATTTTTACTAGCTGTACCCGCCACACGTTGCTGTGGCCAAGTTTGGTTAAATGAAAAAGGTTCCCCTCATAGAACCTCTCATCGACCCCCTTCCTTCTCTGCCTCAGTTTCCCCTCCCTCTCTTACTCTACCTATCTACCTACTGCATTTTCCCTCTACCTACCTACTTACCTACCTACTGTATTTCTCCCTCTCTCTCTCTCTCTACCTACCTACTGTATTTCCCCCCTCTCTCTATCCCTCTACCTATCTATTTACTGCATTTTCCCTCTCTCCCTCTACCTACCTATCTACTTACCTACCTACTGTATTTTTCCTTCTCTCTCTCTATCCCTCTACCTATCTACCTACTGTATTTCTCCCCCTCTCTTCTATCCACCTACCTACCTACCTACCTACCTAGTGTATTTCCCTCTGTCTGTCTGTCTGTCTGTCTCTACCTACCTACTGTATTTCTCCCTCTCTCTCTATCCCTCTACCTGCTTATCTACCTACCTACCTAGAAAGAGAGGAGAGGCGTGGGGGGAGGGAGTTGGCGGAGGGGAGGGTGGTGGCGGAGAGGCTGCTAACTTGGTAGCAGCCTTGGAGGGAGTTGGCAGGGGCAGCGAGAGAGGCTGCTGACTCATCAGCAGCCTTGGGGGGGGGAGTTGGCGGAGTGGGGCAGCGGCAGAGGAGGAGGAGGAGAGGCTGCTGAGGAGGCAACGGTTGCGGATTTGATGCAGACTGCTCCACCGCTCGTGTAAGTGATGTGAGCTGAAAAGCGGCCAGGTGGGAGGGGCTGCGAAGGGGAGGGGGTGAGTGAGCGAGTGAGGAAAACACACAGAAGAGCTGCAGTTTTACATTTGTGTGGCGTGTACCTGGCACCGGTGTCCCATCCACACAATCTGTACATATCATTGGTGCTGCACTTGTAAGGAACGTTGTGTGAAAATTTGATGGCAGTAGTTTCTGAGATTAGCGGTTTTGAACAAACTCATAGTTACATTTTTATTTATATAAGATTGCAGTCTTTCAATGGAGAAAGTTGAAGCTGTCTGCTTTATAATAAAATGTGTAGCTCATAGTTCCACATTTAATAAAAGATATAGCCATAGATAAAACAAAAGCTATTGGTTTTTTTACAAAAAAGTAATATTTTTCCTCTTCTTTGCTCCTCCCTTTCAAGGAATCTCTTAATAAAGATACAATACAGATAAATACCCATGTGGCCTTGTACAAATTTGTACCACAGGAGCATGAAGATTTGGAAATGAGGTAATGCTAGTATATACTGTATATTTCATTTAGTTGTGATTGGCTTCTTTAGCTAATTTTATTGAAATCAAAAGCAATAGTTTTTAATCCCATCAAAAATGTATCACCTAAACATCACAGATAATTTTGTATAATTCTACAATGCAGTCTGATGGGGAAATATATGACAGAATATACTGATGCATATTAATGGAGACATGTAAACTAATTGCACCTAATTCTGTTCTTTTAATCATAGGCCAGGAGATAGAATTATACTTCTGGAGGATTCAAATGAAGATTGGTGGAAGGTACAATTAAAATAGCTTCAATAATGTTAAAATGGGGGTGGGGTGAATATTGTATTATACTTTGTTGGTCAATACATTAGTACAAATTCATTTGTAACCCAATACTCTGTTATAGAACTATATTTTTTTCCAGCATAGTTCTTTGGTTAGTTACTCTTTCATAGTGAGAAAATAAAGAAACCTTCCATCGGTTTCAGATTAAAATCCAAGAGATACAGCAGGAGAATGCAAACAACCCTATCAAATTATCTGTTTATCTACATTAGAAATTGTCACCAATTATAAAACCAACAAGGTGTTCTCCAAATATATTGGATTATAGCTTCCACTATCTTCAATCAGCATGCAAACCACTTGCTAAATATTGATGAAGGAAATTGTAGTCTGTCATGTTTGGGGTGCCAATGTAGGGGAAGATGGTTTATAGCATCTGACCAAAGCTAGGATTAAACTTCAAATTCCTTTGAGCTTTAATGAAACTCAGTGAGTGATTGTAGACTGTGGGAGCTTTTATAAAGCTAGTTATCTTAGTAGCTGAAGGAAAATAGAACATTTCACTTTGATGAAGTGATAGAAAAATAACATATGTAAAATACAAATTTTAATACTATGTAATGGTCATCATGTCTATTCACAGGGAAAAATAGAAGATCGAATTGGTTTTTTTCCTGCTAATTTTGTTCAAAGATTACAAGATGAAAATGTTTTCAAATGTATCAGAACATTTATTGGATGCAAGGAACAAGGACAGATAACTCTAAAAGAGAACCAAGTAAGTAAATTTAGAACTCTTTCCTCTATTTTAGAATTTTAAGGATCCATCTTCCTTTTTAAAAAAAACCATGAAATTCCATGATTCATGACTCAAAAATAAATAAATATAGATTTGAGATTCGAACTCATGGATAAAATAGTCAACACAATTAATAGAAAGCTGGTCCAGGAAAGGGCAAAGGTTGTCATGCTTACTGAAAAAGAGGTTATTAATACATGCCCCAATGCATATGTAGGAGAAAAAGTAATTTTGCTATTTTTATAATCATACAAATATATTTAAACCAGGGGATTACTATGGAATCATACTGGTATCAGAATTAATAGGAATCCATTGTAAAAGCAAAAACTCTTATCTACAACAGAGGAGTGAAAAAGTACATTGGTTGTTGACATCCCAATAATCAAGCTAGACCAATTTTGTTGGACAATGCTGTAAGAAAACATATCAATAGAGTGTCATAGCAATTTGCAATGGAAGCAAGTGGGCAATTTCTACCAATTATACAGTATATTTTTATGACAGTACAAATAGCTATGAAAGAACAGGGAGGGCTAAATGTCAGTGGCAAACTGAGCTCATAGAAAATGAAGAGTGAAAAAATCTACCTTACGCCAGACAAGGTCTTTTGTCATTTAATTTAATCATAGATACATACATACATACATCATCATTTTAGTCATTGTCTATCCACTGCAGGATGAAGGGCTCTTCTGCATGTTTCCAACTATGTGGTCCTGAGCTTTCTTTTGCCAATTGGGTCCACATACATACATACATACATACATACATACATACATACATACATACATACATACATACATACATAATGTAAGGCCCAGCCTCTCCCCCTTAATCAAGGAAGTAAAGACTCTTGAAATTTTGCATTTCAAAAGGCAGCTTTTATGGAGAAAGAGGTGATAGCTGGGCAAAAGCAAAGCAAGGTCTGGGGTCCTTAAAGCAATACAATAGGAATAAAAGAAATTGGAATTCCCTCCCAACCATCAATTGTGGATTTAGCCAATCTGCAGGTGTGAAGATGTTTGTAAGGGATGCTCTGGGAAAGTATAATAAGATTTTCTCAGGCTTGTTTCCTGAATGATGCAGTCCACATGGCTCTCCCTCCCTATCCATTCCACGAATTGTGAGAAAGTGCCTGGCCTCTAGGCACCAGGCTAGCAGTTATAAAGTGATTAATTACATGGTATAGAATATATAGGAAGGAAGGTTAGAAAGGTCAAAAGGGAGTATGGGACCCCATTCTTCCCTTAAAGAATGGAAGATTCACTGATCTGACACAAACACCTCACAATATTCTTCCTCTTCTTATTGTGCCATATCCATCATTGGACGTTGAAAATCATATTGGCAATCCTATTTTTGTCAACAGCCACATGAAAAAGTGCTGTTGAGTTTTGTACAAACTAATCCCTTTGGTTTTGAAGCGATGATTTCTTCTTCTTCTGCCTAGACCTTATTTACCTGCAATTTTTCCTTGGGGGATTATGTAAAGTATGCCATATTTTTTTGGGTGTCGCATCACGTGTCCAAAATGTTATAATTTTTACTATTCTATGGCTTTGATGATGGTTTTTTGCTTACCCAGGCAGCTTATCATCTCCTCATTTGTGATTTTGTCAACCCAGCTAATATGTAACAGCCATCTGTAAATCCACATTTCAAATGCTTCTAGTTTCTTCAAGTGGTTTTCTGTCAGAGATCAACTCTCTACTCTGTAGAGCAGGATAGAAAAGATGTAACATCTGACAAGCCTAATTTTCACTCTTAGGCTTATGTCATGACTGCAGAAGACCTTTTTTTATTTTGAAGAATGCTGCTTGAGCTTTCTCTATCCTTGTCTTTACTTCACTAATTATTAAAACTGAGGTACGTGATCCCTTCAGCTTTTTCTAGTGGTAGTCCATATTCCTTCTGAATTTATCAGTGGTAAATTGTTGTTTGCTGATGACTATAACCTTGGTTTTTGAGGTGTCAAGCTATAAGCTGTATTTTACAGATACTTCTACAACTGTTGATGAGGAGCTGAAGGTCTTCATGCTTACTAGCAAGCAGAACGGTATCATCAGCATATCTTAAATTGTTGATCTGAACACTGTTTACTTTGAGTCCAGCATCAATGTTTTCCAGTGCTTCATTGAAAATTGACTCAGAATAGATATTAAACAACAGTGGAGACTGCCTGTCTGACCATTCTTCATATTTCTGCATCATCTGAATATTTTTGGCCTACTAACATTTGCTACCTGATGCCAATATAGATTCTTTATTATTCGGAGGTCTTTGACATCTAGTCCCATTGTTTTAGGATTTGTAATAGTTTGCTGTGCCTTATTTTATCAAATGCTTTTTCAAAATCAATGAAGCACATGCAAACACTGTGATTTACATCTCTACAGCACTATACAAGAACTTGAATGCTGAATAGGGCATCTTGTGTACCAATATTGTTTCTGAAACCAAATTACTAACACACTCCTCAATTTGATGCATATTCTTGTGTGAATTATTCACTGGAATATTTTCAGGGCATGACTCATTAAGCTTCTTGTTCTGTATTTGGTACACTTCTTTGCATTTATTTTTTTGGGAGGGGGGATTGTCACAAAGGTTGACTTTAGCCAATCATTTGGTATCTTTCCTGTTTCATATATTTGATTGAAAAGCTGCAGTAAAAAATTCTTCCAATTTTCTTCCAGCATCTGGTGCAAAGAATGTGAAGCTTAGAAAATAGGGTTTTGGGGGGGGGAAGCTATTTTCTCTGAAAGACTAACAGGGTTAAGATAGCTGATCAAGCACAATTGCAAAATCACAAATTGCATTTGTATAATGTAATGTTTGTGTATCTACTTAATCCTGGTAATTAGAAGGCTGATCTCAATAAATATCCAGGTTTGTAAAATCTATTCCTCTAATTATGTTAGTTCTCTCTTCTCCTAGCCTGTGCAATGTCATCATACTAGTGGGAAAATTCACTACTTATCCTAGAGGGGATGAGTGGGGGATATTGGGAATGTATTCCAAGAGTACATAACAACTATGCAATAAAATAAGTAGACATCTATATTTGACTGTAGGGTTAGGCTTAGGCTTAGGGTTAAGTATGAGAAGACAGTATAAAATTATTGACAATACACTACTAGATTATTAGTCGTCTCAGGTCAGATGGCATTCAGCATGCTATTCAGGAAGCTGTAAGTATCTTCAGGTATTAACAGTTTATAAAATGGGTATATTAAAACCTGGTTTTACTTGAATTTTATATATTTTAACATCTATTTATAGTATTTTAATATTTTAATAACATCTGTGGAATTTTAATGCCCTGTCTAACAACTCCTCTGACCTTTTATATTTTATATATATTTATATTACATCTATCATGAAGTACTCTAGGGCAGACCTTATTCTACTGCGGGAGTCCCCCTACTCGCAGGTTTGGCCCTCCGCGTTAACGAGGGCTCACCTTGATGAGGGATTATGTAATCAAGAGAGGTGGGCGAGGTGCAGTCTTAGGGGGTTTTTAACTAAATTTTTAATTCGGCTTTTAGGGGGTTCCAGGGAGGAGGGGAGAGATAGTCCAGCTAGGGAGCGGAACACAGCTAGGCCAGCCGGCAGAGAAGAAATGGAGGAAGGGGAGGGGGAGGTCGTTTCCACTGAGGTTTAGACCATTACTTCGGTTCTGGGGAGGGACAGGGGCGGTGGGAGACGGATAGGGTCGGAGGACCGGGGCTGCTGGTTATAGGCGGTCACGCGCTCTGACTCCCCGTGCTCCCATCGCAGACTAGGTGGGCAAGGACCACAGAACCGGGGCCCTAGGCTGATGTTATGCAACGCCAGGTCCGTGGTGAACAAAGCCCCCCTCATTCGTGACCTTGTGTCAGAGGGGGACCCGGACCTGGTGGGTATAATGGAAACCTGGTTGGGCCTCGAGGCGGGTTTACCCCTCGTAGAAATGTGCCCACCAGGCTACTGAGCCTTCCATCAGCCTAGGGCCCTGGGGAGTGGTGGGGGGGGTGGCGATTATGATTAGGGAAGGTCTGGAGCCGAAGGAGACCACAATCCCTCAGATGACCGGGTGTGAGTCCCTCCTTGTGAAATGGGGCCTAGGGAGGCAGATGGGCATGTTAGTTGTATACCTGGCTCCTCGCTATGCAACAACAGCCCTGCCCGAGCTCCTAGAGGTGATAGCCGAGGCGGCGGTTGAGACCCCCAGACTTCTGGTCATGGGAGACTTCAACCTGCCATCGGTAGGGGAGACCTCTGGAGTAGCTCGGGAGTTCATGACTTCCATGACAACCATGGACCTGACCCAGGTAGTTTTAGGCCCTACTCACGAGGGTGGACACACCCTGGACTTAATCTTCGTCTCGGGACATTGGAGTAGTGATCTGGGAATAGGGAATTTAGCAATCACACCCCTGTCATGGACAGATCACGCTCTCCTTCAGCTGGACTTTCCAATCGCCGCACCTCACTGCAGGGAGGCGGAGCTGAATATTCCTATATGGTTCCGCCCCAGGCTCCTGATGGACCCGGCAAGGTTCCAGAGGGAGCTTGGGCCAATGCCTGTGGACTTGCCCCGTGACTCGACTGAGGACTTGGTGGCTGCATGGTTAAGTGCGGCCATGGGGGCCTTGGACCGAGTCGCGCCCTTGCGGCCTCTCTTGCGGCGACGAGTCACCCAGGCTCCTTGGTTTACTGAGGAGCTGAGGGAGATGAAACGCCACAAGAGATGCCTAGAGAGCAGATGGAGATCCTCTCGCTCCGAAGCCGACCGAACACTAGTGAGAATCCATATTAGGACTTACTTAGTGGCGATAAGAATGGCCAAACGTGAGTATTGTGCCACCCTTATTGCATCCGCAGATAATCGGCCTGGCACCCTGTTTGGGGTGACCCGCTCCCTCCTTCACCAGAGGCCACGGGAAGCCCCTCTGCAGGGACGAGCAGAGGAATTTGGGATTTATGTGCAGGACAAAATCACTCGGATTCGGAATGAGCTACCCTCCATCGAGAGTAGTCCAGCGGGATTGTCCGAGGTTGGTCTTGAGGCACCATTCTGGGAGGAGTTTGACTTTGTTACTACCGAGGATATGGACAGGTTGTCAAAGAGACTTAAGGCTACCACATGTTTATTGGACCCGTGTCCCTCCTGGCTTGTACTGGCATCTTGGGAGATGACATGAGGCTGGCTCCAGGGCATTGTCAATGCATCTTTGAGTGAGGGGTCCTTGCTTGCCATCTTGAAAGAGGCGGTGGTAAGGCCCCTCCTCAAGAAGCCGTCCCTGGACCCAGCATTATTAGAGAACTTCCGTCCTGTCTCCAACCTTCACTTTTTAGCGAAGGTTGTTGAGAGTGTGGTGGCCCAACAGTTTCCGCGACACCTGGAGGAAGTTGACTATCTAGACCCGTGCCAGTCCGGCTTCCGACCCGGTCACAGCACCGAGACGGCATTGGTCGCGTTGGTTGATGATCTCTGGAGGGCGCGGGATAGAGGATATTCCTCTATCCTAGTCCTGTTAGACCTCTCAGCGGCTTTTGATACCATCGACCATGGTATCCTATTGGACCAACTGGGGGGGTTGGGGCTGGGAGGCACCGTTTTACGGTGGTCCTCGTCCTACCTCTCTGGTCGGTCGCAATATGTGTTGGCAGGGGGGCAGAGGTCGGCCTCGAGGCCCCTCGTATGTGGGGTTCCTCAGGGGTCGGTTCTCTCGCCCCTCCTATTCAACACATATATGAAGCTGCTGGGTGAGATCATCCGTGGTTTTGGGGTGGGATATCATCTGTACGCTGATGATACTCAGCTGCATATTTCCACCCCAGACCACCCCAACGATGCCCTTGAGGTGATGTCCCGGTGCTTGGAAGCCTTACGGATCTGGATGGGTAGTAACAAATTCAAGCTCAATCCATCCAAGACTGAGTGGCTGTGGTTTCCGGCGCCCCGGTTCAGCCAGATTACTCCAACGCTGGCCATTGGGGACGAAACACCGGCCCCCGTGGAGAGGGCACGCAATTTGGGTGTCCTCCTGGATTCCTGGCTGTCCATGGAAGACCATGTGGCAGCCGTGGCCAGGGGGGGCGTTTCATCAGGTACGCCTGATGCATCAATTGCGCCCCTTACTGGACCGGGCTGCCCTTCACACAGTCACTCAGGCCCTCATGACATCCCGACTTGACTACTGCAATGCTCTCTACACGGGGCTTCCCTTGAGGTTCACTCGAAAGCTACAGTTAGTGCAGAATGCAGCCGCGCGGGTGATTACAGGAGCCTCTAGATGCTCCCACATAACACCAATCCTGCGCGAGCTGCACTGGCTTCCTGTGGTCTTTCGGGTGCGCTTCAAGGTCTTGACGACCATCTTCAAAGCGCTCCATGGGTCGGGACCTAGTTACATGCGAGACCGTCTCCTGCCCCATACATCCCTTAGACCAATACGCTCCCACAGAGAGGGCCTTCTCCGGGTGCCGTCGGCCGGACAATGCTGGCTGGCGAAACCCAGGGGAAGCGCCTTCTCTGTGGTGGGCCCTGCCCTGTGGAACGACCTACCCCCTGAACTCCGTACCATCACCGACCTCCGCCTCTTCCGCCAGTGTCTAAAAACACACCTGTTTCATCAAGCCGGCCTAACATAGCCTCCGCTGTGACTAGTATTAGATAGTTTTAAAATGGGGATTTTAATTGGTTTTAGCGCAGGTTTTTGTTATTTAATAGGTTTTAAATTTGTGTATTTTGTATTACTTTTGTATGTTATTTTAAATTCCTGTGCGCCGCCCTGGGTCCTTTTGGAGAAGGGCGGGATACAAATTGAATAAAATAAAAATAAATAAATAAAATAAAAAAATGGTTTTAATTACTCATGTTGACATACAAAAAAAAGAAAAAGAAAATTTGAAACTGCAAAGACAATAATTTAAATTTTACCAGAAATTGTATAAGGTTATGTTTTTATTGCAAATTACTTAGATATGAAGCAAATGAAACATTACACACATCTATTTAATAAATAAATATCTGTGTAAATTTGAAATAAATATGAGTGAAAATGCCATTTGGATTCAAGTCTGAAGTGAGAATTACATGGCTAGTGCATGCAAAATCCAAGTAACAAAAAAGAGTTATTAACTCCTGTTGAGTTGTCATATGTAGCTGATGGGTTTCCTTTAGCTTAATGCAGAGGTCCCAAACCTCCAGTCCGCAGCCTGGTACCAGGCTGTGGCCCATTATGAATTGGGCCACAGAAGCAGTAGGTGAGCACATGCATGAGCACAGCTCCATTTGCACTTATGGGCGGGTGAGCATGCTCATGTTTGAAGCTCATGGCTGTGTGCATCTTTCACTCAAATGGAACTATCACTTCTTCCCCCTCCCCCACTAGGCTGGAGAGGTTGAGGACCATTGGCTTAATAGAAAACAAATTAGGCAAATCTGCCTAGAGAAAGAAATAGCTAACAGAAAGACTGGGAGATGACCCTCACTTTGTCAAGGACTTAGGTGTACTTATTCCTTTTTTCTGCCAATGATTTTATTTATGACTAGCTATACCCGGCCACGCGTTGCTGTGGCCCAGTCTGGTTAAATGGCCAACCAAACTGTGTGTAGATCTACACCTGCACACATACACACAACCACCATATAACCCCCAACCTACCTACCTACTGTATTTCTCCCTCTCTATCTATCCCTCTACCTACCTACCTACCTACCTACCTACCTACCTACCTACCTACCTACTGTATTTCTTTCTTTCTCCCTCTATCTACCTACCTACTGTATTTCCCCCTCTCTATCCCTCTACCTACCTACCTACCTACCTACTGTATTTCTCCCTCTTTCTCTATTCCTCTACCTACCTACCTACCTACCTACTGTATTTCTCGCTATCTATCTATACACCTACCCACCCACCCACCTACCTACCTACCTACCTACCTACCTACCTACCTACCTACCTACCTACAATATTTCTCCCTCTCTGTCTATCCCTCTACTTACCTACCTATTGTATTTCTTGCTGTCTCCCTCTACCTACCTACTGTATTTCTCCCTATCTATCTATCCCCCTACCTACCTACCTACTTACCTACCTACTGTATTTCTCCCTCTCTATCTATCCCCCTATCTACCTACCTACCTACCTACCGTATTTCTCCCTATCTATCTATCCCCCTACTTACCTACCTACTATATTTCTTCCTTTTTCCCTCTACCTACCTACCTACCTACCTACCTACCTACCTTTCTTCCTTTCTCCCTCTACCTACCTACCTACTGTATTTTTCGCTATCTATCTATACACCCAGCCACCTATCTACCTACCTACCTAACCTACCTACCTACCTATGGTATTTCTCCCTCTCTGTCTATCCCTCTACTTACCTATCTATTGTATTTCTTGCTTTCTCCCTATCTATCCATCTACCTACCTACCTACCTACCTACTATATTTCTTCCTTTCTCCCTCTACCTACCTACCTACCTACCTACCGTATTTCTCTCTCTGTATCACCCTACCTACCTACCTACCTACCTACCTACCGTCTGTCTATCTATCTATCTATCTATCTATCTATCTATCTATCTATCTATCTATCTATCTATCTATCTATCTATCTATCTACCCATCCACCCACCCATTAACCCACCTACCTACCTACCTACCTACCTACCTACCTACCTACCTTATTTCTCCCTCTCTATCTGTCCCTCTATCTACCTACCTACTGTAATGCAATAATACAATAGCAGAGTTGGAAGGGACCTTGGAGGTCATCTAGTCCAGCTCCCTGCCTAGGCAGGAAGCCCTATACCCATGATGGCAAACCTATGGCATGGGTGCCACAGGTGGCACACGGAACCATTTCTTAGGCCACGCGAGGCATTGCCCTGTCAGCTTCAGTGTGTATGTGTGCCCTGACCAGCTGATTTAGGCCTTCTTTTGAGGCCGTTTTTTGCCCTCTAGAGGTAGGGGAAGGCTGTTTTCATCCTCCCCAGGCTCCTATAAAGCCTCTGGAGCCTGGAGATGACGTAAAAAGCATGCCAAATGCAGGGGGTCATGCACATAGCATTATGGATGTGGCACACCTGTGCACATCGCCCCTGCACTCCCCCTGTTTTTGGCACGCGAGCCAAAAAAGGTTAGCCATCACTGCCCTATACCATTTCAGACAAATGGCTATCCAACATCTTCTTGAAGACTGCAGTGTTGGGGCATTCACAACTTCTGGAGGCAACTTCTGTTCCACTGGTTAATTGTTCTAACTGTCAGGAAATTTCTCCTCAGTTCTAAGTTGCTTCTCTCCTTGATTAGTTTCCACCCATTGCTTCTTGTTCTGCCCTCAGGTGCGTTGGAGAATAGCTTGACTCCCTCTTCTATGTGGCAACCCCTGAGATATTGGAAGGCTGCTATCCTGTCTCACCTAGTCCCTCTTTTATTAGAGTCCTTCGGGAGATAGGGCAGTATATAAGTGTAAATAATAATAAAAATAAATTAAACTGTATTTCCCCCCCTTTCTCTATTCCTCTACCTACCTACCTACTGTAATACAATAATACAATAGCAGAGTTGGAAGGGACCTTGGAGGTCATCTAGTCCAACCCCCTGCCTAGGCAGGAAGCCCTATACCATTTCAGACCAATGGCTCTCCAACATCTTCTTGAAGACTTCCAGTGTTGGGGCATTCACAACTTCTGGAGGCAAGCGGTTCCAATGATTAATTGTTCTAACTGTCAGGAAATTTCTCCTCAGTTCTAAGTTGTTTCTCTCCTTGATTAGTTTCCACCCATTGCTTCTTGTTCTGCCCTCAGGTGCTTGAGAGAAAAAAGCTTGACTTCCTCTTCTTTGTGGCAGCCTCTGAGATATTGGAAGGCTGCTATCATGTCACCCTTAGTCCTTTTTGTTAAACTGTATTTCTTCCTCTCTCTCTCTCTATGGGCCACCTGGGAGTTTGCTATCTCAGTGCCTTTTTGGCCGTAAGAGGCCTCTGTACAGTCTTTTTGAGGAAATGACTGTTGGAAATGCCAGGTGGGAGGAGTTACAGGGAGGTGAAAATTTTTTCAGTGGTACATTTTACATTTGTGTACTGTGTACATGACACACATGTGCTAGGCACAAAATGAGTTGGTATTCTATTATCTGAAGTCCTTGTGAACATTGTGTGAAAAAGTGAGGTAAATCGGTCCAGTAGTTTTTGAGATTAGTGGATTCATACAAACTATTTTACATTTTGTTTATATAGATTTTATTTTATTTTTTTCATAAAAACAAATAAAACTTACATCCAGTTTCAATTTTGTGTAGCATGTTGTTTAGTCACAAGTTTTATGCATCAATCTTTCCATTTACAAACATAATTGCTAATTGTTAATCAAACATAACGAAGTATATCACCATTATTGAGCTTTCATATGTTGAATTAAAAATTAGTGTTCCTTCATTTCAAAGCACCTTATTTTCTTAAATACTTAATTATCTGATTAATAACAATACATCTTTATAAAATCACTCATCTTTTTCTCTTATACATTTAAAGAATAAAGAAGAAAAACTTTCCCTGAATTCATGTTTTGCAACATTCTTTCAATTACCATTAAAGAATACAATACTTATACTATGTACCACATATTCAAACTGCAATAATATTTTCCCTATATAAAACCAAAAAGTTATCAAGTGTTTCAATTCATATATATATATCAATTATTCTTTCCATCGTTATTGATCTATTTAATATACAAAATATCTTTCTAAGGTAACAGTCTCTACTTACTATAATATGAAGCATTCATCACATCTGACTTTTACACCTTAGATTTATTTTTATCTTTTATGTATTGTGTATCCAAAAAAACCTTTATTTCATAACGAAAGTTTTTTTTTCACGTTAACTATCCTTTTTCTAGATGTAACTAAATAAACAATTTCATCTCCAGATTTTTTTGTCTAGTCATTGGTAAAACAGATCCCAAACTTAATAAAATTGCTCATCCTCTTGCTCTCTAATTTCAAACGTCAGTTTACTCATTTCAGCACAGTCCATGATCTTTTTTTTTTTTTTATATTGAAAAAGTTTTATTGGTTTTACATTTTTTCTATAGGATAGGGTAAGGGATACAAAGAAATTTTGAGAGCATTCACGTCAAAGTCGTCGGCCCTTCCGAGACCGCAAAATACACAATAAAAAAATAACCAAAAAAAAGCATTTTTCATAACACTACAAGGTAAAAGCAAGTACATATACCTAAATTCTCAATTCCATGCTGTCAGACATTTACAAAAAATCCAGAAAATATTATGCAAAATTGTTCAGTAAAATCAAGGCAAAGTTATTTTTTTGATCTAAGTCTCTTGGCTATTGTATCTTCTTTTTCTCCTCCCTGGCCCCCAGCGGGCGGGGCCGTAGCTCCCTCCGTCCCCCCTGGATCTTCCCCCAGGGCAGAGGAATGTCCCTTAAGAAAGGCTTCCGCCTCAACAACTGTTCTAATCCTCACTCTTCCTCCTTCCCAGAACACCAGCATCCCTTCGGGTGTCACCCACTTGAACCAAATCCCATGATCAAATAAAATTTTAGACAAGAAGGAAAATTCCCTCCTTGCTTCTCGAATCTTTCTAGGAATCTGCTTCAAGATAGTGACCGTTTTTTGTTGGTAAATTAAAGGGTTCCCTCTCTGCGCCTTCAAGATTTCCTTTCTGTTTGACCTTCTAACAAATTTCACATGTATCTCTCTAGGCACTTCATTTATCCTGGCATATGCTGAGTTAATTCTATAGGCTAGGTCAATGTCCCCCCTGATCTCATCTTTAGGTTTTTGTAAATAGTCTGCTAAAATTGTGCTCATAAGATCAGGGAGGCATTCACCAGGTTGCTCAAAAACATTCTGAAATCTCAAAAAATATGTCATTCTTTCCATATCAATCCTAGACACATGCCCACTTGTTTCCTCAACCTCTTTAGTAACATTTTTAATCTCTCCCTTAACCCCCACCAGCCCCCCTTCCAATTCTTCAGTCTTCTGTGTGATTTCCAGCGTTTGGTTCCGTATGTCCAATAGCTCCTTCTTGAAAATGATGTTTTCTGCCCTCTGGACCTGAATTTCTTGAACCAAAGTTTGTATAACAGTTTCAAGAGAAGCCATCCGTTGTTCTAAACTTGTCAGTGCTGTTTCTTGAGCCATCTTAACTGTTAGAGTCAGTGCCACCAAAATGGCGTTTTCAGGGTGTGGCTGGAGAGACTAACCGGGAGCCAAAAGTTCAGATCAAGGTTGAAACGTTGTAAAATTCAGGAAACCAGAGAGAGACAATTTTCCAACTCAATAGTTATAATAACGAAGGTAATCCAGAAAGGAACCACAAATCCAACAAGAAAAAAATTCTTCATTAATATCCAGAGAGAGTCCCAATTGTAAAGAGACGCTGGGAATTTCCCATAGTTAAAATAGTCAGGCAGGGGCAAAGAAAAGCCACTTTCCACTGCCCATCTCAGAGCCCAGAGGAGAGAGTAGTAAAATAATTTTTTTTTAACCAGCCAGACCTAGACACAATGTTGCAAGTAGCCGCATACCACTTTCCCTTGTTAGAGACAGTCCGGATTTAAGATTTCCGCTTTCTCTTCCAGAGAAGCCATTTCCAAGTGCCGCTTAAGTCCGAGGGTTTTTTTTTGAAAACAAACTCCCCCCTCCCAGTCCTTTCAGCCTGGCTGACAGCAGAAAAAAAGTTTTTTTAAAAACTCACTCTCCCCTCGCAGCTGAAGCCTCGGGAGACCTTCCGACTGAGATGATCAACCCTCTTCATTGTTGTAAATGGCGCCGTCTTCCTTAGGCGAAGGGAGAACCCCCCGCAGCATGTTCTCCCTCACCTAAGCCGCGCCGGAGGCCACTTCCTCCACTGCCTTGGGGGGGGCGCCCCCCGACGAGCTGGCTTTACGGGAGACCCTCAAACAAGAGGAGTCTCGCCCCCGTGGGGGGGCAGAAAGAGAAACAAAGCGGCGAGCGAGCGCTAGGCTCGCCCGTCGCCGCAGGAGCCGGAACCGGAAGCCCCATGATCTTTTGAATAATTTCTTCCTGAGTAGGTAATTTCTCATTTTTCCAATTTTTTGCAAACGCAATTCTAGCTGCTGTCAACATATTCACAATCAGGTATTTCAAGTCTTTATCAAATGTTTCCGGAATAATTCCCAATAAAAAAAGTTCAGGTTTAAGATCTATATGTTCATGTGTCATTTTCTCCAATCACCTGTGGATTATAGTCCAGTATCTCTTAGCTTCAGAACAAGTCCACCACATGTGGTAGTATGAACTCAGCATCTGATGACATTTCCAACATTTTTCAGATTTGTTCTTAGACATTCTTGCAATTCTTGTCGGGGGTAAATGCCACCTATAAAACATCTTATACAAATTCTCTTTATATGCAGGTGTGCTTATTTCTGATGATCTATGTTCCAAAGTTCATTGTAACAACATTGCTAAAAAGGCATTAAGAGTTGTAAATTTAATTTTGTGAAGCTTTTTTTCTGGAAATATTGTATTACTAATTAGAGCTTATAAAACTTTTGCTAGACCAATCTTAGAGTATCGTTCAACTGTTTGGAATCCCTACCATATATCTGACATCAGTACAATCTAGAGAATTTAGATATTTCACAAGAAATGTTTTGCACTTCTGTACACAATAGAATTCCCTATGCTACTAGGCTTGAAATTCTTAGTTTGGATAAAAGAACTGCGTCGCTTGCAATCAGACCTAGGTATTGCATACAAAATTATACATAGTAATGCTTTACCTTTTTTTGTTTTAATTGCAATAATACGTGTGCAAACAACTACTTTAAACTTAATGTATATTGTTCCAAACTTGACTGTAAAAATATATTTCTGTAATAGAGTTGTCAAAATCTGGAATGCTCTATCTGATGCTACTGTGTCAGCTACAAATTTTCATAGTTTCAGTTGCAAATTGACTTCCGTGGAACTTACTTCATACTTAAATGGTCAGTAGCCCCGTGCATAAGTGCACTAACATGGCTATTGTTACAGTCATTGAATTTTTCTTTTATTCTTGTTCTCATTTTTGTTTGAAAAATAAATAAATAAATAAATAAATAAATGTTCTTCAGAATTGCAGAATTGTATGAGATATGTTAGGGATGTAGCTTTTAATTTTTACCTGCTTATAAAATGAACATGTCCAGCTGAAATTATAGTGTTTATTCATAACTCATGTTTGGACATAGCAACAAAGGATTAAACTAATACATAAGCCGTCAAAGGCAATATTATTCCTCTAACTCTTAAGAAAAAGTTAACAGTGATCTCAAGCCACCAAGAAGAATTCAGTGCTTTAATTAGACGTATGAGTTCCATGGAGATAAAGTTGTGCAAACTATATTTAATTTTACAGGTAAGATTGCAAATAATTAAAATTGTATGTTTAGAATTTCTCTGAACCATCATTTCAATTAGTTTTAATTTATTTATTATGCAATTCTTAGCAAACATCTCAGCCACAGTAATGTGCTTATTCTTAATAGCTTTTATCACAGAAATGGCTTATTGTCACAAAGAAATATAATAAATAATAAATATGATTAATAAATAAAACAGTGTGTAGCACATGTTAAGTCCTCAGGTCTACAACCGTGCCAGCAAGTCTGGTGAACTCTGAATCACCACATTCCGGAACTGAGCCGGCAGCCGCGTCTGATTGGCTAAGACGCGGCTGGCAGGAGACTGTCTAGAAAATAGATACAATGTTGCAGCTAGCTTGCTGCAAGGGTTCCTGTCTGAAAGCCTATATAAAGGGCTGTCAGACGGGGAAGCCTTGCCAGTAGTGATTCTTGTGTATTGTAAATAGTTGCTGAATAAACGTTCCTGTTGATTGACCATGCCTGAGTCGGACTCCTTTGTCTAATCTAACACTGGTAACGAGGGTGGGATTCAGGCCTTGTCATTAGGCACAACGGGGAACGAAGCTTCGACTATACAAGTGCAGAGCGCCCACCACAGCCGCACCATGGCGACCATGCCACCGTTCGCGCCGTTCGATCCGATGAAGGAGCAATGGGCTTCCTTCTTAGCACGCTTCAAGTGTTTCATGATCGCAAGTGATTACGGCAAACTCGCACCAGCAAGGAAGCTGAGCCTCTTCCTCCAGTGTGGCGGTCCAGAATTATTCGCCACCGCTCGAACCATAGCAGCCCCCGCAGCGGTACATGAAGTGCCGTGGGACGATCTCCTGGGCCGCCTGAGAGCACACTACGTGCCTGTGCCATCTCGCATAGCACATCGCTACGCATTCAGGCAATGTGTGCAACAACCGCAGCAATCTGTAGCTGAGTTCCTCCAGAAACTGAGAGCCACCGCAATTCCTTGCGAGTTCCCCGCAGGCTTCCTGGAGGAATCTCTACTGGAGCAGTTCGTGTGCGGTGTCAAAGACATTCGCCTAAAGCGCCGCTTGCTCTCTAAAACTGTCCTGACTCTCGAGCAAGCGGTGGAAGAAGCCTGCGCAGCAGAATTGTCAGAGATTTCCACATCTGACATGGGCCGCGCTCACATTCCTCTTTTCCCCACTCCGCGAGCATGTCTAGTGGACAAGATAGCGCCGCTAGACGAGATGGAGGATGAAGACCAAGGGGACTGCATGAGGGTGACCGGGCGCTTGCCTAATCGCGCATTCACACCTCAGCAAAACCCCGGGAGCTGCCTAGGGTGCGGAGGTGCCCACCAAAGACCCGACTGCCCCTTCAAGGCATCGGTGTGCTGCAGATGCGGCAGGAAAGGACACCTGGCAGCCGTGTGCCGTGCCGCCGCACCAACGACTACTCCAGCAGCTGCCTCCAGAGCCGCTCCACTAGGACAACAAGCGGCTCAGAAACGATCGAGATGCCGCCAGCCACAGCCGACTGACTGCTTCGCGCTGTCGGAGATGCCCCCAGCTCTGAACTTCGACCAGGCAGAGAGTATGAGACTGTCCACGGTGGTTTGTTTAGAGGGGGTCGAAGTCAAGATGGAAATAGACTCCGGGTCCTCTAGATCCCTCATTTCCTGGGCACAATTAACTAAATTGTGCCCCCATCTCCGGAAACGAGACCTCGGCCCTGCGGCGACGATCCTAAAAGACTATCAGGGTTCGCCAATTCCCATCCTAGGACTGCATAGAGTGAGGGTAGACTACGGCTCTTTCCATGGGACCCTTCCCGTCCTAGTAGTGGCCAATTCCCGAGCTGCCTTGATCGGATTGGACTGGTTTCCAGCCTTGGGACTGTCAGTCCAAGGAGTACACAGCGTGCCAGCCAGTTCTCCGGTAGACGTAGTGATCAAAGAGTTCAGCGACGTCTTTGATGGCAGCCTAGGAACGTACAAGGGCACTCCGGTTCCCTAAACCTGGATCCCCAGGTTGCTCCTGTCCGCTTGAAGGCCCACAGGCTGCCGTTCGCACTGAAGCCCAAGGTTGAAGCGGAATTAGATCGATTAGTGGCGCAGGGCGTGCTCAAACCCGTCGATCAGGCGAAATGGGAGACCCCAATTGTGGTCCCCATTAAGCCCGACGGGTCCGTGAGGATCTGAGCCGACTATGTCTGCGCATGCGCGAAAAATGGCGATCGCGCCTTGATCAGGAGGAGACCCGGGGGTCATTTTGCCTCCGGAGGGACGTTGCCAGCCCTCATTGCCCATCGTGGAGGGCTGGCCATGCAAGCTGACCCACTGGCCGTCACGCCGAGCCGCCCGGATTCAGAGGGCGAGCCTGGGCTGTGACGGGAGAGAGTGGAGACGCTGGGAGCGAGGGACGCGGCCAGAGTCGGCCTAGAACGCCCCGGCCTAGAGCGTCCCGGCGCGTCCTGGTGTTGGGGGCGAAGCCGGGATGCGGAAGAACTAGAGGGTCCGGCCGGAACATCTGAAGGGCCGGACCGAGCCGTGCCGGGAGGATTTTATTACGATCCGACCCGAGTGTGATCTTACCGACCGGCCCAGGAGAGGAGGAGAGAGAGCTGCGGGAGCTGCGGAAGCTGTGGATGGAAGGTTGGATGGCTGGAGGCGACGGACGGGAGGTGGAGCTGGTATGGAGAAATGGAAGAAGCTTGCGAGAGGAGAGATTGGAAGAGAGTGACAGGAAGAGAGGAGAGAGGAGGAGAGAAAGAGGGGAAGGAGAGAATGAGGAGGAGATGGACTGGAGATGGATTGGAGATGGAGGAGAGATGGAGAGATGGATTGGAGATGAAATGGTGATGGAAGGGAGATGGATTGACGATGGAGATGGAAGGAGTTGGAGACGGAGGAGAAAAGAAAGAAGAAGAAGGAGATTGAGAATGTGTTGAAGGAGTAGAAGAAGGAGAATGGACTGAGAGAAGCCAAGCAGCCGGGTCGGGAACGGTGGAACAATGGTGCAGAAGGGCTCAGGAAGATCTAAAGTGAGTGCCTTGGACAGGAGGAAGTGAGCCGGGCCGGCACATGGCAGCATCTTTCATCAGGCCACACGACAGACCAACTAGTCGTGTGGCACTAGGTGCGGACTTGGGCCTGTGTGGCCGAGAAGAACAGTCGGCTGGGGTTTGTACAGGGACTAACCTTCGATCTGCCCGTATGCAGGACCCCTAGACTGATAGACTAAGACCAACTGACTTTTTCCCTCCTGCCCCCCTTAAGGTCATCTATTGCACTTTATTCATCTGTCACTTTATTGCTGCTCCTCTGGACTCTTAGCGGACTTGCTATTATCCCCCCGGACCTAGACGACCATTGGGGGTTCCAAATGTATTCTAGGTGTGATCTTCTTTGCCTGCGGGAGTCTCCCCCCTCGCAGGCCTGGCCCCCTTATCTAACACAGGCCCACCTCGAGGATGGACTGATTGCTCCTGAGAGGTGGGCGAAGCGCAGACTAAGGGGTTTTTTATTTAAACATTTTATTCGACTTTTAGGGGGCTCCAGGGAGGGGGGAGGGAGAGTCAGGTGGAGGTATGCCAAAAAGGGCCGGCAGGAAGCAGAAGTAGAGTAACGGAGGAGGGGGGAGGGGGGTCGTTTCCACTGGGGTATTTTCCATCAATACGGTCTTGGGGAGGGGCAGGGGAGGTGGGAAGGGGGATGGACATCACCAGTTGGAGGACCGGGGCCGCTGGTTACGGGTGGTCACGTGCTCCAACTCCCCCTGTCCCCATCGCAGACTAGGTGGGCAAGAACCACAGACCCGGGGCCCTAGGCTGATGCTATGCAACGCCAGGTCCGTGGTACAAAAAGCCCCCCTCATCCATGACCTTGTGTCAGAGGGGGACCCGGACCTGGTAGGTATTACGGAAACATGGTTGGGCCACGAGGGAGGACATCCCCTCGTAGAAATGTGCCCACCAGGATACCGAGCCTTCCATCAGCCTAGGGCCCTAGGGAGGGGTGGGGGGGTGGCGATTATGGTTAGGGAAGGTCTTGAACCAAAGGAGACCACGATCCCTCAGACGACCGGGTGCGAGTCCCTCCTTGTGAAGTGGGGCCTAGGGAGGCAGTTGGGCATGTTAGTTGTATACCTGGCTCCTCGCTATGCAACAACAGCCCTGCCCGAGCTTCTAGAGGTGATAGCCGAGGCGGCGGTGGAGACCCCCAGACTTTTAGTCATGGGGGATTTTAACCTGCCGTCGGCAGGCGAAACCTCTGGTGCAGCTCGGGAGTTCATGGCTTCCATGACAGCCATGGACCTGACCCAGGTAGTTTTAGGCCCTACTCATGAGGTCGGACACACCCTGGATCTCATCTTCGTCTCGGGATAGTGGAGTAGTGATCTGGGAATAGGGGATTTAGTCATCGCACCCCTGTCATGGACTGATCACGCTCTCCTTCGGCTCGACTTTCCGATCGCTGCACCTCACTGCGGGGAGGCGGAACCGGACATTCCTATATGGTTCCGCCCCAGGCTCCTGATGGACCCGATAAGGTTCCAGAGGGAGCTTGGGCCAATTCCTGTGGACTTGCCCCACGACTCGACTGAGGACCTAGTGGCTGCATGGTTAAGTGCGGCCACGGGAGCCTTGGACCGAGTTGCGCCCTTGCGGCCTCTCTTGCGGCGACGAACCACCTGGGCTCCTTGGTTTACCGAGGGGCTTAGGGAGATGAAGCGCCACAAGAGACGCCTAGAGAGCAGATGGAGATCTTTTCACTCCGAAGCCGACCGAACACTAGTGAGAGACCATATTAGGACTTACTTAGTGGCGATAAGAGTGGCCAAACGTGAGTATTGTGCCACTCTTATTGCATCCGCAGATAACCGCCCTGCCGCCCTGTTTGGGGTGACCCGCTCCCTCCTTCAACAGAGGCCGCGGGAAGCCCCTTTACAGGGTCGAGCAGAGGAATTTGGGATTTATCTGCAGGAGAAAATCACTCGGATTCGGAACGAGCTACCCTCCATCGACAGTGGTCCAGTCGAGCAGGCCGAGACTGTTCTTGTGACACCATCTTGGGAGGAGTTTGATTTTGTTACCACCGAGGATATGGACACGTTGTCAAAGAGACTTAGGTCTACCACATGTTTATTGGACCCGTGTCCCTCCTGGCTTGTACTGGCATCCTGGGAGATGACACGAGGCTGGCTCCAGGGCATTGTCAACGCATCTTTGAGTGAGGAGTCCTTGCCTGCCGTCTTGAAAGAGGCGGTAGTAAGGCCCCTCCTCAAGAAGCCGTCCCTGGACCCAGCATTATTAGAGAACTATCGTCCCGTCTCCAACCTTCACTTTTTAGTGAAGGTTGTTGAGAGTGTGGTGGCTCAACAGTTTCCGCGACACTTGGAGGAATTTGATTATCTAGACCCGCGCCAGTCCGGCTTCCGACCCGGGCACAGCACCGAGACAGCATTGGTCGTGTTGGTTGATGATCTCTGGAGGGCGTGGGATAGAGGATATTCCTCTATCCTAGTCCTATTAGACCTCTCAGCGGCTTTTGATACCATCGACCATGGTATCCTATTGCGCCGACTGGGGAGGTTGGGGCTGGGAGGCACCTCATATGTGGGGTTCCTCAGGGGTCGGTCCTCTCGCCCTTACTGTTCAACACATATATGAAGCCACTGGGTGAGATCATCCGTGGTTTTGGGGTGGGATATCATCTGTACGCTGATGATACTCAGTTGTACATATCCACCCCAGACCACCCCAATGATGCCGTCGAGGTTATGTCCCGGTGTTTGGAGGACGTACAGATCTGGATGGGTGGTAACAAACTCAAGCTCAACCCATCCAAGACTGAGTGGCTGTGGCTTCCGGCGCCCCGGTTCAGCCAGATTAATCCAACTCTGGCCATTGGGGGCGAAACACCGGCCCCCGTGGAGAGGGCGCGCAATTTGGGTGTCCTCCTGGATTCCCGGCTGTCTATGGAAGATCATGTGGCAGCCGTGGCCAGGGGGGCGTTCCATCAGGTACGCCTGATGCGCCAATTGCGCCCCTTACTGGACCGGGGTGCCTTACGCACAGTCACTCAAGCACTCGTCACCTCTCGACTCGACTACTGTAAGGCTCTCTACATGGGGCTCCCCTTGAGGTGCACCCGAAAGCTGCAGCTAGTCCAGAACGCAGCCGCGCGGGTGATTACGGGAGTGCCTAGACACTCCCACATAACACCTATTCTGCGCGAGCTGCACTGGCTCCCTGTGGTCTTTCGAGTGCGCTTCAAGGTTTTAACGACCATCTTTAAAGCGCTCCATGGCTCGGGGCCTAGTTATATGCGAGACCGCCTCCTGCCCCATACATCCCTCAGACCGATACGCTCCCACAGAGAGGGCCTCCTCAGGGTGCCGTCGGCTGGACAATGCCGACTGGCGACACCCAGGGGAAGAGCCTTCTCTGTGGCGGGCCCTGCCCTTTGGAACGACCTACCCCCTGAACTCCGCACCATCTCCGACCTCCGCCTCTTCCGCAAGTGTCTGAAGACACACCTATTCCATCTAGCCGGCCTTGCGTAACCCCCATTACTGACTCCTAGATAGTTTTAAATTTGGGTTTTTAAAATTCGGTTTTTAGCGCAGGGTCTATTAGAATAAGTTTTTTAAAATTTTTATATGTTTTATATGTGTTTTAACATCCCTGTGCGCCACCCTGGGTCCGTTTGGAGAAGGGCGGGGTATAAATTTAATAAAATAAAATAAATAAATAAATATAAGTCAACCTCGGGCTTCAGGCGAACCCATACCCGGTTCCGGTAGTACAGGACCTGCTCCACTCTCTGGGGCGGGGTCGAGTATTCGCGAAACTGGATATGGTGCAGGCCTACCAACAGCTCCCGGTGGACGACGAGGCTGCGGAGGCGCAGACCATCATCACCCACTGAGGGGCTTTCCGCTGTCGCCGCCTCCAATTTGGCATGTCCGTGGCCCCGGGGATCTTCCAGAGCCTCATGGAGCGACTGCTCCATGGGCTCCCTGGCGTTGTACCCTACTTTGATGATGTCCTGATTGCTGCTGCCAGCATATCAGAGCTCGCCAAGACGTTGCGGAAGGTCCTCAGAGTTTTCAGGGGTGCGGGTTTAAAATTGAAGCGCAGCAAATGTACATTTGCTGCGCCAAGGGTGGAATTCCTGGGCTTTATGATTGATGCCCAAGGAATTCACCCCACCCCCTCCAAGGTTGAGGCCATCCAAAAGGCCCCCACTCCTGCCTCCAAAATGGAGCTGCAGGCATTCCTCGGCCTTTTGAATTTTTACGCGCCATTTATTCCCCACAAGGCATCGCTAGCCGAGCCGCTGCATCGGTTGCTCGACCGATCCGCGGCCTGGCACTGGGGCAGCCGCAAAGCGCATGCGTTCGCGGCTGTCAAAGCCATGCTCACGTCAGACGCGGTACTAGTCCAGTACCATGACAGGCTTCCTCTGATGCTTGCATGCGATGCCTCCCCTTTTGGCCTGGGGGCTGTCCTGAGCCACGTCTTTCCAGACGGCTCGGAAGCCCCCGTTGCTTTTTACTCCCAGACAATGTCTCAAACGGAGAGAAACTACAGCCAAATCGACAAGGAGGCTTTGGCTGTAGTGTCCGGGATTAAGAAGTTTCACAACTACCTCTATGGACCTTTTCTGTCATCACGGACCACAAGCCGCTCCTTGGGCTGTTGGCCGGTGACCGTCTGACTCCCCCCCCCATCCTGTCACCCAGAATGACCCGTTGGACGGAATTCCTGGCAGCGTATAACTATACGCTGCTATACCGTCCTGGCAAGCAGATAGGGCACGCTGATGCCCTAAGCCGCTGCCCTCTCCCGGGGCCGGATCCGGCCCCTGTACCGGCCCTCTCCGTTCTGACGGTCGCGGAGTCGGACTTGCCTTTGTCCTCTTCTGCCGTCGCCTCTCACACCCGCGCAGACCCCGTCCTCGCCCAGGTCTGCCGATGGGTGCTGAGGGGGTGGCCTTCGGGCAGCGTGGCCAAGGACTTTCGGCCATACAAGTCACGCCAGATGGAGCTCTCGCTCCATTGTGGGTGCTTGTGTTGGGGAGATCGGGTCATCGTCCCTTTCCCCCTCAGACACATGATTCTTCAGTCGCTCCATGCCAATCACCCCGGCATAGTCCTATGAAGGCTTTAGCCCGGAGCTATGTCTGGTGGCCTGGCATGGACGCTGAAGTGGCGAAGTGGGTGCCCGCCTGCTCCACCTGCCAATTGTCCCGGCCGGCCCCGCCGGTCTCCCCGCCGAGGGAGTGGGACGTTCCCAGGAGCCCATGGTCCAGGCTTCACTTGGATTTCGCGGGTCCCTTCCATGGCCAGAATTTCCTTGTGGTGGTGGATGTGTTCTCCCGCTGGGTGGAAGTGATTGTCATGGCCTCCACCACAGCGGAGAGCACCGTGTGCGCGTTGCGCCGCCTGTTCACCACCCACGGGTTGCCGGACGTCATAGTGTCCGACAACGGACCCCAATTTCAGTCCTCCACCTTCTTGGACTTTCTGGCCACCCAAGGGATCCGCCACGCGCCGGTTGCCCCTTATCACCCGGCGTCTAATGGACGCGCGGAACGAGCAGTCCGCTCGGCCAAGGAAGCCTTGGCCCGTTTGGATAAAGGGGACTGGCAGGCAAGGGTGGCTGCGTACCTCTTGGGACAGCATGTCACACCTTGCCCGGCCACAGGGAAAAGCCCCGCGGAGCTCTTGATGGGCCGACGCTTGCGGACCACCCTGGACAGACTGCACCCCGATTATGACGGGGTGCAGAGGAGCAACCTGCAGGTTCCCTCCCCTCGCCTATTTCAAGTTGGGGACCTAGTCTGGGCAAGAAACTTCTCAGGGGAGCCGTGATGGGTTCCCGCAACCGTCTTGGACTTAACCGGCCCCTGCTCTTACAGGGTCGGCCTACGCGATGGATCTGAGTGGCGGCGCCACCTGGATCAACTAAGGCGCCACCTGCCCGAGACGGCCTTCACCACACCAGGCCGTTCCTGCCCGTTGGCCCCTGTTGGGCCCCTGTTCCCTGTTCAAGCCGAGCCGCAGAAGGTAACTCCGGAGACTTTTGCCAGTTCCGGCCTCTCGTCATCGGAGACACTCTGCAGACCCCCTCTGGACTACTCCACTCAAGCCGACACGGAATTGTGGGCCTCGCCGCTAGGAGGCCCACCCTACCAACCAGCTGACAGCCATCGACCTTCAACAACCTCAAGCCCGGCCGCCACGCCCCCTCGCATGGACTTACCATTATCGCCGGTTCCCGCGACGCAGACTCCACCTCCGGGGGCAGGCCGCGGTGGGGCCTCCACTCCCCAAGGGGAGGAGCTTCCCCAGGAACTACTTACCACGCCGAGCTCTCCGCAGCAACTGAGGCGTTTGGGGCGGGCCCGACACCGCTCCGCCTACATGGAGGAGTACGCATGCGCCTACACGTTATGAACAGAAGGACTGGACACATGCGCACTGATCTTGGGGGAAAGAGTGTTAAGTCCTCAGGTCTACGACCGTGCCAGCAAGTCTGGTGAACTCTGAATCACCACATTCCGGAACGGAGCCGGCAGCCACGTCTGATTGGCTAAGACGCGGCTGGCAGGAGACTGTCTAGAAAATAGATACAATGTTGCAGCTAGCTTGCTGCAAGGGTTCCTGTCTGAAAGCCTATATAAAGGGCTGTCAGATGGGGAAGCCTTGCCAGTAGTGATTCTTGTGTATTGTAAATAGTTGCTGAATAAACGTTCCTGTTGATTGACCATGCCTGAGTCAGACTAATTAACTAACTAAACATTAACTTGCAATTACGTTCCCCTGGTTTATGCAGCCTCCATGTTCCCCTAGAAATGTATTCGAGGCGTGACCTCCTTTGCCTGCGAGATTCTGCCCTCTCGCAGGCTTGGCCCCCTAGTTTAACTCGGGCCCACCTCGAAGATGGAGTTATTGCTCCTGAGAGGTGGGCGAAGCGCAAGCTCAGGGGGTTTCTTTGTAATTTTTTAATTCGGATTTTAGGGGGTTCCAGGGTTGGGGTGGGGGAGGGGTCTAAAAAAAGATATAGACAGATGGAGACGGAAGCAACGATCAATAGTAAGGGCCAGGATAGCAGTCGACGGCGGGAAGCGGAAGGCGAAAGGAAGGGGGATACCCGAGTCGTTCCTCAGGAGGGCTTACCAATTCAGAGGGTCGTGGGGAGGGGCAGGACCGAGGGGAGACAATTCTCATCCTCCCGGTTGGTGGCACGCAGCCGTTGGTTACAAACGGTCGGGTGCCACAACCCCCGCAGGCTAGGTGGCCAGGGAATACAGAGCCAGGGTCTGCGGCTGATGTTCTGCAACGCCAGGTCCGTTGTCAACAAAGCCCCCCTCATTAGTGACCTTGTGTCAGAGGGGGAGCCGGACCTGGTAGGAATTGCGGAGACCTGGTTGGGCCCCGAGGGAGGTCATCCCCTCGTTGAAATGTGCCCACCAGGCTACCGCGCATTTCATCAGCCGCGGGCCCTAGGCAGGGGTGGCGGGGTAGCGGTCATTATTAAGGAAGGCCTGGAGCCGAGAGAGTCCATTGTGCCTCAGACCTCCGGCTGTGAGTCCCTCTGCATGAAGTGGGGCCTAGGGAGGCAGTTGGGCTTGCTGGTTGTATACCTGGCTCCCCGCTATGTAGCAGCAGCCCTGCCCGAGCTCCTCGAGGTGATCGCTACGGTGGCAGTGGAGACCCCCAGACTTATAGTCATGGGGGACTTTAATCTGCCATCGTTGGGCGAATCATCCGTGGTAGCTCGGGAGTTCATGGCTTCCATGACGGCCATGGACCTGACCCAAGTAATTCAAGGCCCCACCCATGAGGGTGGACATACGCCGGACCTCATCTTTGTCTCGGGCCAATGGAAGAGTGATCTGGGTACAGGGGATATAGTCATCACACCCTTGTCATGGTCAGACCACTCACTTCTCCGACTCGACTTTCCGACCGCTGCTCCCCTCCGCGGGGAGGCGGAACCAGAGTTACCAATCTGGTACCGCCCCAGGCGCTTGATGGACCCGGACGGGTTCCAGACAGCGCTTGGGCCATTTCCTGTATCCCTGACCCGCGCCCCGATGGAGGACCTCACGGCCGCATGGAATAATGCGGCCGTGGGAGCCTTAGATCGGGTCGCGCCCTTGCGGCCTCTCTCGCGGTGGCGAACCACCCTGGCTCCTTGGTTTACTGAGGGGCTGCGGGTGATGAAACGCCGCAAGAGATGCCTAGAGAGAAGGTGGAGGGCTAGCCGCTCTGAATCTGACCGGACACAGGTAAGAGCCCATTTACGGACTTACATTGTGGCGCTGAGGGTGGCCAAACGTCACCATTGTGCTACCCTCATAGCATCCGCAGAAAACCGCCCTGCCGCCCTGTTTAGGGTGACCCGTTCTCTCCTTCATCAGAGGGAGCGGGAAGCCCCGCTACAGGGTAGAGCAGAGGAATTTGTGATTTTTCTGCAGGAGAAAACCGCCCAGATACAGAGTGAGCTAGCCCCCATTCATGGCCCAGTGGGATGCCACGAGAGAGATCTTGTTTGGGAGGAGTTTGACCCCGTTACTTCCGAGGATATGGACAGGCTACGTGGGCGACTGCGAGCCACCACATGTTCATTGGACCCGTGCCCCTCCTGGCTTGTACTGGCATCCTGGGAGGTGACACGAGGCTGGCTCCAAGAGGTTATCAACGCATCCTTGAGTGAGGGTTCCTTGCCTGCCTCCCTAAAAGAGGCTATGGTGAGGCCCCTCCTCAAGAAGCCCTCTTTGGACCCAGCTCTTTTGAACAACTACCGTCCAGTCTCCAACCTTCCCTTCTTGGCAAAGGTTGTTGAGAGTGTGGTGGCACAACAGTTTCCCCGTCACCTGGAGGAAGTTGACTATCTAGATCCGCGCCAGTCCGGCTTTCGGCCCGGGCATAGCACCGAGACGGCATTGGTCGCGTTGGTAGATGATCTCTGGAGGGCCAGAGATGGGGGATGTTCCTCCATCCTGGTCCTATTAGACCTCTCGGCGGCTTTCGATACCATCGACCATGGTATCCTATTGCATCGGCTGGGGGGGTTGGGGGTGGGAGGCACCGTTTTGCGGTGGTTCTCCTCCTACCTCTCTGGCCGATCGCAATTTGTGCGGGCAGGAGAGCAGAGGTCGACCCCGAGACCCCTCACATGCGGGGTGCCTCAGGGGTCGGTCCTCTCGCCTCTCCTGTTTAATGCATACATGAAGCCGCTGGGTGAGATCATCCGTGGTTTTGGGGTAGAGTACCATCTGTACGCTGATGACACCCAGCTGTACATATCTACCCCAGACCACCCCAACGATGCCGTAGCGGTGATGTGCCAGTGCCTGGAAGCCGTGCGGATCTGGATGGGAAGTAACGGACTTAGGCTCAACCCGACCAAGACCGAGTGGCTGTGGTTTCCGGCTGCCCGATTCAACCAGCTTTCTCCAACGCTGGCCATAGGGGGCGAACATCTTGCCCCTGTGGATGGGGCGCGCAATTTGGGTGTCCTCCTGGATACCCGGCTGTCTATGGAAGAGCAAGTGACAGCCGTGGCCAGGAGGGCGTTTTACCAGGTTCGCCTGGTTCGCCAATTGCGCCCCCTATTGGATCGGGACGCCCTTCGCACAGTCACCCATGCCCTCGTGACATCCCGACTGGACTATTGCAACTCTCTCTACATGGGGCTCCCCTTGAGGTGCACCCGGAGGCTTCAGTTAGTTCAGAATGCGGCCGCGCGAGCAATTATGGGCACCTCCAGGTTTGCCCATGTAACACCGCTCCTGCGCGAGCTGCACTGGCTACCTGTCGTCTTCCGGGTGCGCTTCAAGGTGTTAGTTATCATCTTCAAAGCGCTCCATGGCTCGGGACCTAGCTATCTGCGAGATCGGATCCTGCCCCACACATCCTCACGACCGATTCGCTCCCACAGAGAGGGGCTTCTCCGGGTGCCGTACACTAGACTTTGTCAGCGGGCGACGCCCAGGGGAAGGGCGCTCTCTGTGGCGGGCCCGGCCCTCTGGAACGACCTTCCCCCTGATATTAGAACGACCACCGACCTCCGCTCCTTCCGGGTAAAATTGAAGACCCATCTCTTTCGACTGGCCGGCCTTGAATAGCTCTCTCTGTCTTTTAATTACAAATTTTAATGGGTTTTAATTATATATTTTTAGCATAGGTAGATTTATTTAATTTTATTTTAAGTAATGTTTGTATTTTGTATATTGTTTTTAATTATGCCTGTGCACCGCCCCGGGTCCCTGTGGGGAGAGGGTGCGGTTAATAAATCTTAATTTGAATTTGAGACTCCTTTGTCTAATCTAACAGCACACAGGTGTTAAACTCGTGGCATCATGTTGCTGTCAAATAATATTTCACAAGGTATTTTCCATTCATGGAGTTGGGGTGGGCGGGGCCTGCACATAATGCAGCCAGCCTGTAGGCCACCAGTTTGATAACCCTGGGTAGGACATGACCTGAACGCATGTTTAGAATCTTCATACCCTTTGCAAACATCAAAGAAATCTAAAAGAGGGTTGCAAAGTTGAGTAGCCTGGTTCATCTCAGTGTATTTACAGATGGTTGTCTCTTCTACTATATGCAGCAGCTATTTGCAGTCCATAATAATACTAGCGTTTGAGTATGAGACATTTTTAATTGTTCTCTCCATTGTTTATCTTCAGATCTGCATAACTTCAGAAAAGGAACATGATGGATTTATCAAAGTATGCAGTGGGAAAAAAAAGGGCTTTGTCCCAGTAGATGTCTTAGAAAACATCTGAAATTTGCCCGCTTCAGCAACTGCACTACAGTAGGCGAAGCTTTGCCAGGAATATCTGCTTGCTTCATTTTGCACTGTGTCTACCCAAATAAGCTTTCTTGGAGATTACTAGGGGAATCAGGAGACCACTACAAAGACCAACTGCATTTAGTTGCAGAGCTCTGTTATCGGCTGAAGAGGCCTTCCCTTTTTTAAAATTAAAATGCAGTTTAAATGAAACATGTAGACATCAGTTTGGGAAACATGCTGCTCTGCAGGTTTCTTTTAGATAGATTTTAGATTACATTTTTTGAAAAGGGAAGCCAGACAGTTTTCTAGTTGCTAAACATTTGCCTATGTAGCAGTACCTAACCTGCTTTATATCATTGTTTGGTTTCAAATCATTGACCAGAACTAGGGGATTCCTCAAATGATTACATTGTATTTTAGTATGCAAAAACCAGATAATATTATATAAACATTTGTACGTGCCATTGTTTATTTCAATGCAATATATTGTCATAGGATAAATATTAGTTTCAATTTACAATGGCCTTTAATTACTGTCATTTCTTTTGATACTAAGCAATAAAGTGATTTTTAAAAGACTCTTGGGTTGTTTTATATTGATTCATGTTTCTGTTACAAGCAAATTTCATCTTTTTCTCTATCACCATTGATAGTGAAATCAGAAATACGTATGCACATACATACATTTTTGCTATGGCTGATCAAAGGCTTTAACATCCATGCAGTATTCATGTTTAATGTTGGACACTGTTTTAAGCCACTGCATGAATCAACTTTTTGTTAAATGTTCCTCATATTTCGACATTGCATTCAAGTACCATATTTTTCGGAGTATAAGACGCATCAAGATTTTGAAGAGACAATTAAAAAAAAAAAGTTTTTGCACTCTGCGACCTCCCAAAAATGGCCATTTTTCATGAAAACAGGCCCGTTTTTTTTATGGGGGGCATGAATAGCCTTTAGGAGGCTTGTAGAGTGTTCCTGGTGGGTGGGGGAGGGCATAAATAAGCAAGAAACACTTTTTGTTCATTTCTGCCCTCCCTAGCCCCCAGGAACACTCTGAAAGCCTCCTAAAGGCTATGCACGGCCATTTTGATGAAGGGGGTGGGTTTTTAGGAGGCATAACAAGCTGTATTCAGTGTATAAGATGCACCCAGATTTTCAGCCTCTTTTTTGAGGGTAAAAGGTGTGTCTTATACTCTGAAAAAAATGGTACATCTTAATGTTTCTATTCAACCATATCTTCATTATGTATTACTTTGTATACCTGTGAACCAGAAAATAGATGAATAGATTATTCATTAGGATCATCACTAATACTTCACTATCCTCAAGACAATGTCAACTAGGTAAACAGAACATCTTCAGGATACCTGGCCCTAATCTGGCCCTTCAGATCTCCCAAAAGTGTGCCCATTTCCACCAAGGTCAAGTCCATCCTTCCTGCTGGTTCTTCTTCTTTTCTCTTTTTTTGATCTTTCTCAGCAGTATAGACTTTTTAAGAGAACTGGTGTTTGCATAATGTATTCAAAATTAATGCGTCCAAAATTAGGGGACAGATGGTAGCCAATTAAATAAGCACTGATTGTTGTTAGACTAATTCATTTAACTTATTGAAATAGGGAATTTCATGTAAATCAGGGGTGTCAAGCTCAAGGCCCATGGTCCAGATCCCACCCATGATGAAGCCAAATATGGCCTACGTGGCCATCCTGAAAACTGTAAGGATCCACTTTGGTCCAGCCCATACCATCTTGGTGTGTGTGCGTGCATGTGCACAGGCTAAGTTCTCCATCACTGTGTGCAGGGTAACTAAAGTAGTCTGTAAGTTGGAAGGTCTGAACTATTGTTTTTTTACCGTAGTCCCACTTTAGTTGACCTGCATGTAGCAACTGGATTTGGATGGATCTGGAAAGCAGGTAAGTGAAGAGATGTGGCTGCCCTGAGTAGAGGTATGGGGGGATGAGTATTTGGCCTGGCTAGCCTGGCTGAAGGGCCCTCAGGTAAGCTGAAGCGGGGAAATGGGGCTCCACACTCTCTCCCTTGCTTCATCCTCTACCCCTGTCCCTGCTTTGATCTTCATTCTTTGTCACTTCTTCCCTTGCTCACTGCTGTAACCTAGCAGGAGGCTGAGAACACACTGGTGTGGTGACCACAAATTGAGGGAGTGGGGAGTGGAGGATGAGGCAAAATGCAGAGCTTCACTCCACACCCTGCACCAGCTTGTCAGAGTGCCCTGGCAACCAGGCATTGACACGCCACAACTGCCATCACAGTGAGACAAAAGAGAAAGATGGGGGGGGGCCTCCAAGCTCTATGTGTGTGTATGAGAGTGAGTGTATGATCCATGCTTCAGCCAAGGCATCCAAACTGTTGGCAATGGTGGAGGTGGCAGAAGCCACCATCATTCTCCCTTCCCAACCAGCCAGCCTTGCCTGACCTGATTCCTGACTGGTCAGCCAGCTGGCACAAAGCCTTGCCATTCTTCTTCTCCTCCTCCTCATCTCCACTCAAGCAGCATTGGTCTCTGTGGGGCAGGGTCTCATTTGGGGTGTGTGGGGTGTGTGGGCAGTCTCCATGCACCCCTTTTTAGCTGCCAGGGAAGTGCAGGAGGCTGTCCAGGCCCAAAACAGGGTACAGGGAGTGTGGCAGGATGCGTGCTCTGTTTTGGCTGCCAGGGTAGTGCAGGAGGCTGTCCAGGCTCAAAATGAGGCACAGAGTGGTGTAGCATGCCCCATTTTAGCTGCCAAGGTAGTACAGGAGGCCATCAAGGCCAGTGGTGGGATTCAAATAATTTAACAACTGGTTCTCTGTCTTAATGACCAGTTGGGTAGGTGTGGCTGGGTGGGCATGTGACTGGGTGGGCATAGCCAATTTGACATCACTCACATTGAAGAGCGCTTCTCCTCTCCTGGTCTCTTGTGACTATGGGGATGCTGCAACAGTCTTAAGTGTGAAAAATGGTCATGTCACTTTTTTAAGGGTTATCTGTACAAAATTACAAAAAGCTTCTTTGCTTGCAAAAATATGAACCATTAGATTAAAATACCTGCAACTCAGAGTTACAAATCAGGTAGTGCCAGAGCACCTTGAGGAATTAAAATAGCTAAAATGCAATGATAATTTATAGTTTATTTGATTTATATACCGCCCTTCTCCCTTTTGGGACTCAGGGCGGTGTACAGCCACAATAAAATAAACAGTATAAAATCTACCGGCTTTTAGTCATGGGGGATTTCAACCTGCCATCGGTAGGCGATTCAGCTGAGGTGGCTCGGGAGTTCATGGCCTCCATGACGGCCATGGACCTGACCCAAGTAATTCAAGGCCCTACACATACAGGGGGAAACACACTAGACCTGATTTTTACCTCTGGCCAGTGGTTGAGTGATCTAGGAGCAGGGGAAGTAGTCATCGAACCCCTGTCATGGTCAGATCACTCTCTCCTTCGGCTGGACTTTCCGAGCGCTACACCCCACCGTGGGGAGGCGGAACCCAAGATTCCTAGATGGTTCCGCCCCAGGCGCCTGATGGACCCAGAGAGGTTCCAGACGGAGCTTGGGCCTATACCTGAATGCCACCACATGTTTATTGGACCCGTGTCCCTCCTGGTTGGTACTGGCCTCCTGGGAGGTGACACGAGGCTGGCTCCAGGGAATTGTGAACGCTTCTCTTAGTGAGGGGTTCTTGCCGGCCTCCCTTAAAGAGGCAATGGTGAGACCCCTCCTCAAGAAGCCCTCCCTGGACCCAGCATTGTTAACTAACTATCGTCCGGTCTCCAACCTTCACTTTTTGGCGAAGGTTGTAGAGAGTGTGGTGGCACAGCAGTTCTCTTGGCACCTGGAGGAAACTGCTTATCTAGACCCGTGCCAGTCCGGCTTCCGGACTGGGCACAGCACCGAGACGGCATTGGTCACGTTGGTGGATGATCTCTGTAGGGCCAGAGATAGGGTTTTTTCCTCTATCCTGGTCCTATTAGATCTCTCAGCGGCTTTCGATACCATCGACCATGGTATCCTATTGCACCGACTGGAGAGGTTGGGATTGGGGGGCACTGTTTTACAGTGGTTCTCCTCCTACCTCTCCGGTCGGTCGCAATTTGTACTGACAGGAGGGCAGAGGTCGACCTCGAGACCACTCATTTATGGGGTGCCTCAGGGGTCGGTCCTCTCACCCCTCCTGTTTAACATCTACATGAAGCCGCTGGGTGAGATCATCCGTGGTTGTGGGGTAGAGTACCATCTGTACGCTGTACATATCTACCCCCAACCACCCCAACGATGCCGTCGAAGTAATGTCCCGGTGTTTGGAAGCCGTGCGGCTCTGGATGGGGAGTAACAAACTTCGGCTCATCCAAGACCGAGTGGCTGTGGTTTCCGGCATCTCGGCATAGCCAGCTCATTCCATCGCTGGTTATCGGGGGCGAGTCATTGGCCCCCGTGGAAAGGGCTTGCAACTTGGGTGTCCTCCTGGATTTGCGGCTGTCCCTGGATGACCATGTGACGGCTGTGACCAGGGGGGCATTCTACCAAGTTTGCCCGGTATGCCAGTTGCGTCCCTTTCTGGACCGAGACGCCCTCCGCACTGTCACTCAAGCACTCGTGATGTCTCGCTTAGACTATTGTAACACACTCTACATGGGGCTCCCCTTGAGGTGCACTCGGAGGCTCCAGTTGGTTCAGAATGCGGCCGCGCAGGGGATTCTGGGAGCTTCTCATTACTCCCACGTAACACCTCTCCTGCGCGAGCTGCACTGGCTACCGGTGGCCTTCCGGGTGCGCTTCAAGGTGCTTGTTACCATCTTCAAATCACTCCATGGCTCGGGGCCTAGCTACTTGCGGGACCGTCTCCTGCCACATACCTCCCTGCGTCCGATACGCTCCCACAGAGAGGGCCTTCTGAGGGTACCAACCGCCGGTCAATGCTGGCTAGCGGTGCCCAGGGGTAGGGCTTTATCTGTGGCAGGGCCAGCCCTCTGGAACGACCTACCCCCCGAACTTCGCAATATCACGGACCTTCCCCTCTTTCACCGTTCACTTAAAACATATTTTTTTCAACAAGCTGGTCTTGCGTAATAGTTTAGACTTTTGTAATATAGCTTCTGCCAAACATGTAAATGATGTTAGATTTTTTTAGGGGGAATTTTAGCACAGGCTGTGATTTAATTCTTTTTTATCTATTTATTGTATTTATTGTATTTTATTATTGTTCATTTTAAATTCCTGTGCACCGCCCTGGGTCCACTTCGGTAGAGAAGGCGCGGTATATAAATTGAAATAAATTAAATTAAATTAAAATTAAAACAATATGTTAAAAAGATATTAAATAAATGGCCTACATTTTAAAACCCCATACTAAAATCACTATAAAATCCCTTTAAAAACTACCTTTAAAAAAAATGATAATTATCAGCAGCCAACTCTTGCTCATAAAGTGAAACCCTTTAGCAGAGAGGTCATTTAAGCTCTCCAGAAAGTGGGTGGGCATATTTGGGCTACAAAATGCCAAGCTAATAAATTATATAGGGAATCAACCCAGATTCAAGTCTCTGCCCTCCCAAGTTTGTTGACCACAGTTGGTCTCACCTCACAAGATATCCTAAGGAAACCATCCAGATTTAAGGAAAGGTTACATGCCCCCCCCCCCGAAAGGCAGTAAAAAAATCAGTGCCAAGCTTGCATCCTGCCTCTTGAAAGTACACCCCAAAAGGACAGTTTTCTCCCCAGGTAGAAAAAGAAACCACAAGGCAGGGGAATTTAATTTAATGATTGTATTCTGTTTGATTTTTTGTGATAATTAAATCACTACAGTTTAATCTTTTTAAAACTGAAACATAAGCCTTGTCTGGCTCATTGCCAGAGCTCACACCCCAGGCAAGCTCAAATGTAAACACTTGAGATAAGCATAACTACAAAGAAAGCAATTAGCACTAGAATGTAGCAAAAGAGCAAACACAGTAGCTGTTGCTTGTTAAACCAATTACCAGAACAAATAGATGCGGAACCTAGCCAGATTTCTCAACCCAGCTTCTCCTCAAGTACAGAGATTAACCATTTTTCTTTCTAATAAAGCTGAACAGGGAAAATTATCCCATCAATAAACACAAGATTAAATGTCGCCAAGCACAGAATTAAACTTCACCAAAAAACAGTTTTAGACCAAAACTCAGAAAGGGTATGTAAACTCACATTTGAATGTCAATCTTTCTAGCTAACCAAGAAGCCTTGCTGAATGTCATTCATCTTAGTTCCTTATCATCAAAAGCTTCTTTCCGGCAACTCTGCTTCATTATTCTATTATTTGTTCAAAATGCTGATCCTTGCATCCTGGCTGGAAGAACTCCAACAGGGGAGTATTTCATCCCAACAGCAGTGTAAAAAGCTTAAAACAACTCTTCCCCTTTAAGAAACTTCAGCCCCACCCTGAAAACGCCATTTTGGTGGCACTAACTCTAACAGTTAAGATGGCTCAAGAAACAGCACTGACAAGTTTAGAACAACGGATGGCTTCTCTTGAAACTGTTATACAAACTTTGGTTCAAGAAATTCAGGCCCAGCGGGCAGAAAACATCATTTTCAAGAAGGAGCTATTGGACACACGGAAGCAAACGCTGGAAATCACACAGAAGACTGAAGAATTGGAAGGGGGGCTGGTGGGGGTTAAGGGAGAGATTAAAAATGTTACTAAAGAGGTTGAGGAAACAAGTGGGCATGTGTCTAGGATTGATATGGAAAGAATGACATATTTTTTGAGATTTCAGAATGTTTTTGAGCAACCTGGTGAATGCCTCCCTGATCTTATGAGCACAATTTTAGCAGACTATTTACAAAAACCTAAGGATGAGATCAGGGGGGACATTGACCTAGCCTATAGAATTAACTCAGCATATGCCAGGATAAATGAAGTGCCTAGAGAGATACATGTGAAATTTGTTAGAAGGTCAAACAGAAAGGAAATCTTGAAGGCGCAGAGAGGGAACCCTTTAATTTACCAACAAAAAACGGTCACTATCTTGAAGCAGATTCCTAGAAAGATTCGAGAAGCAAGGAGGAAATTTTCCTTCTTGTCTAAAATTTTATTTGATCATGGGATTTGGTTCAAGTGGGTGACACCCGAAGGGATGCTGGTGTTCTGGGAAGGAGGAAGAGTGAGGATTAAAACAGTTGCTGAGGCGGAAGCCTTTCTTAAAAAACATTCCTCTGCCCTGGGGGAAGATCCAGGGGGGACAGAGGGGGCCACGGCCCCGCCCGCTGGGGGCCAGGGAGGAGAAAAAGAAGATACAATAGCCAAGAGACTTAGATCGAAAAAATAACTTTGCCTTGATCTTCCTGAACAATTTTGCATAATATTTTCTGGATTTTTTGTAAATGTCTGACAGCATGGAATTGAGAATTTAGGTATATGTACTTGCTTTTACCTTGTAGTGTTATGAAAAATGCTTTTTTTTGTTATTTTTTAATTGTGTATTTTGAGGTCTCGGAAGGGCCGACGACTCTGACGTGAATGCTCTCAAAATTTCTTTGTATCCCTTACCCTACCCTATAGAAAAAATGTAAAACCAATAAAACTTTTTCAATATAAAGAAACTCAAGTCCCAGCAAAGTAACAGAAAAGGGGGAGGGGAATTCTGGAAAAACTTAGGCAACAATAAGTTGTACTGCCATGAACCTTTAGCTGTTACAATGTAATAAGGGTTAACTGAGAGGCAGTTTCTGTAAGCCAGGCAATAAAGATTAGGCTAATAACAACACTAGAATGTTTCCTTCCTGCCTTCCTTGCAGGATTAACCGTGTAAAGTGGAAAAAGTCAAAAAAATTATTCCAACAACTGGTTCTCCCAACTGCTTAGAAAGGGGTTCTAGCAAATAGGTGTGAACCTATTTGCTAGGTGTTAACAATGGGTTCTAGCAAATAGGTGTGAACCGGTTGAATACAATGTTGCAATAACAGATACTTTTTAACAATTCTCATAGTTTCAAAGTATGTTTCCCTGTAGCCAAGGTGCACTCTTGTTGTTGTTGTTGATATGTTAATCTTTGGTGAGATTCACAGCCTTTGGGGCTGGTTGGTAGCTCAACAGTTCAAGTCTTAACCAAGGACCTAGGAACTATTAAGGTAATTTTGGAGGATATAAGCTGTTCCAAGTAGGGTTGTTTTTTGTAGAATCAGAAGGTTTAAGTCTGATAAATTTAGAATTTCCAAGTAGCTGTACTCAAATCCAAACATCTGGAGGTAGTGGTCAGCGTCTCAACAGTATGCACGTGAAGTTCGGGGCTCCAGAGGATTGGCAATATCCTACCACTCTGGGAGGCTTGTATGAGCCTGGAACTGTCTTGGAGGGATAGTGAGGAATAAGAGCATGGGCAGATGTGAAGGAGGAGGATGCAAACCCCCTGGAACAACTGCAATAACCCTCAATCCAGGGGACAAGAAAGAAAGCCATTGCGAGCTGTCAAGAATTGAGGCGGCTTCACAAAAAAAGAGAAGAAAGCAGCTTGGAACATTTGGGTGTGATTGTAATAATACCCTGGGGCACACTGTATTCAAAAGTTTGAATTTTTCTCCCTGATTAGTCAATCACTGAGAACAAAGAGAGAATGCAAAAGGGAATGCAAGGGTGGAAGCAGCAATGGAGAAGCAAACACCAATATAAAAAATTCATCAAATAGTTTTGGTAGGATGGTTTGGAGAAATAGGTGTGGTGATAAAAACTGCCATGTAAGACAAAACAGCAGCTGTGGATTCATCTTTGGTGCTTTTGTTTTCCACTTTCTCGATTATAACTTTAGAGGTCTAGAGGAATTGTTTTGGTTGAATTTTTTTTATTCTCATACATACAATTTTAAGTACACATTCACATAATGGTTATTCTTTTTTAAATTTATCATTTTTTTATAATTTATTTATTTATTTTATTTTTAAACACAACACAAAAATCCTCCATCTTACATTGCTATAGAAAGTGTATCCACTGATTACAAAGTATTTTCATACATCTCTTCAATATTCATCCAAGTTTCATATTATTTCAAGTACATCACATCAAATATATTTATAGACATTATCCTTTTCATGCCTCCATTCTTGCTTGATTATAATTATATAATCCTTCATCTTGAAACATACCAAAACTTAAAACATAACCACATATTGGCATCATATTTATTAATTCTACTATTCTCCAACATCATCATTCCCTATAACCTATTCTGATCAAACATCAATAATGTTTAGTATCCCAAAAAATTCTAATTCTTCTTTTTAAATCCCTGTTTAAGATTTATATCCAATTTTCCCATATTATACCCATACCTATATAGGTCTTTTTTTTTTAATTGAAAAAGTTTTATTCAAACAAGTTTTCCCCCTTTTTACCCCCCCCCCACATATAATATAAATCACATACAAATAGTATACCCCTCCCCTCCCCCCATCTTAGAATAAAATTCTCAATCAGATATTAGATATTATACCCCCTCGCCTCCCAACAAACATGATATAAATTTCTCTTAGTATAATATATATCAATCTCCCATTAACACCATCTTCTAATTTAATTAAACATGTGTAAATCATAGTATAACCATATCCCATTATTCCCATCTCTATGTTACTTATCCACATATAATTCCCCACCCTCCACCCTAACCCACCCCCACCTCCCACTCAATCCCACCCCCCTGACTTCCGCTATACACCACTTTAAAGATTCCAAACATCCCAAATATTATTTACTCTGTTCACCTATCAATCCAAACATTCTTACCTAAAGACTACATGGTATTTCCCAGTCTGGTATTTATTCTGTATATAATTAATCCATTTTGCCCATTCCTGTGTATAATGCTCCTGCTTCTGATCTTTTAAGAAAGCTGAAATTTTTGCCATTTCTGCAAACCCCGCCACTTTCTGAGTCCATTGATCAATTGACGGTAAAAAATCTTTCTTCCAATGTTGAGCAATCAATAACCTAGCTGCTGTGACCATATACAAAAACAATTTTGTTTCCCCTTTAGTAAAATCCTTAGTTATACCCAGTAAAAACATTTGCGGAGTAAATTGTATTTTTTTCTTAAAAACATTTTGCATAACCCACCATATTTTTATCCAAAAAGCTTTAACCTTAGTACAGGTCCACCATACATGAAAAAAGGTAGCATCTAAACACCCGCACCTCCAACATTTTGGTTGAGTATTAGGATACATACATGATAATTTCTTAGGATCCAAATACCATCTATAAAACATTTTATAAAAATTCTCCCTTAAATTTTGTGACTGCGTGAATTTAACATTCTGGACCCATATTTTTTCCCACGTATCCAACATAACCGGTTCGTCGAAGTTCTGAGCCCATTTAATCATACAATCCTTGACCAATTCACTTTCTGAGTCTCTTTCTAACAATACATTATATATTCTTTTAACATGTTTTGGGCCAGTCTCTTTTATCTGCTTGATCAGCTCCACTTCTTTGTCCATAAAGCCGACCTTACGATCTTCTTTCCATCTCTTCTGTAGCTGTGTGTAATGTAACCAATTTAAAGTAATTCCTACATCCAACAGTTGTTCCAAAGTTTTCAACTGCCATTCAACCCCATCAAAAATAAGCACATCTTTATATAAACACCCCCCGAGTGACTTAGTATTTGTAATCCACATGGTGTCTGCAAGATCCAACCAAAGCAGTATTTTATAATCCCAATTGGGCCGGTGCTTCTTCCATATTCTCATCAAGGCACTTCGGAGAACGTGGTTGTTAAACGCTTTGTCCACCTTATCTTCATAAAACAGATATGCATGCCAACCCAGAACAAGGTCATGATCTTCTATATTCAATAGTTCAGTTTTTGTTTTCCCAAACCAGTCTGCCACACACGTCAATGCCGCCGCTTCATAATACAGTCAAAGGTTTGGGAGTCTAAGGCCACCTCTTTCACGAGTATCTTGCATAATCTTCATCTTTACTCTCGGTTTTTTCTCCTTCCAAACAAATTTGTTTAATGTTGCTTGCCATTCTAACAAAATTTTATCTGATTTAAGCACCGGTATCATCTGAAATAAGAAAATGAATCTAGGTAGAATATTCATTTTGATTGCTGAAATCCTTCCAAGCAAAGATAATTGTAGCTTTTTCCAAAGTTGAAGATCCTTCTGTATCTTTTGCCACAACACTTCATAGTCATTTGAAAAAAGTTTTGTATTTACTTCTGCAATTTGTATTCCTAAATATTTGACTTTAGAAACTATTTCAAAATCTGCCAAACTTACAAGTCTCTTTCTCTGAATCTCTGGCATATTTTTAACCATCATTTTCGTTTTATTTTGATTCAGTTTAAACCCAGACACCATGCCAAATTCTGCAATGATATTTTTCATCTGGATTATTGAGTTCAAAGGATGCGAAAGGGTAACAACCAGATCATCAGCAAATGCCCTAGTTCTGTATTCCTTTTGCCTAATAATTATACCACTTAAAGAATTTGAGTCCCGAATTGTATTCAACAAGACTTCCAGAGTTAAAATAAATAACAATGGAGATAATGGGCATCCTTGTCTTGTACCTTTTTGTATCTCAAAAGTTGTAGACAAATTTCCATTGATAATAAGTTGTGCGTTTTGTTGCTGGTAAATTGCTCCAATCGCTTGTCGAAATCGTAGTCCCATATCCATCTTTTCCAATGTCTTGGTTAGAAAATTCCAGTTCACTCAATCGAAGGCCTTCTCCGCATCCAAAAAAACCAGCACTGCAGAGATCTGCTTATTCTTATCAAGATAGTCAATTAAATCTATAACTTGCCTTACATTCTCCTTCATATGTCTACCTTCAATAAATCCTGCTTGGTCATAGTGAATAACCTCTTGGATAACTGGCATCAATCTGTTGGCGAGTACTTTAGCATATATTTTATAATCTGTATTTAGAAGAGATATCGGTCTGTAATCCTCTGGTTCCTATATAGGTCTTGTTATCCTTATCTCTCCTTTATTTAACTATATTTATTATCATAATTTCTTTTTTATTAATCTTTGTATATGACCAAACTCTTACTCATCTCCTTTAATAAGTGCCATACAGTATTCATTTCCAATTACTACATTTTATAACTATGCATATATATACATTATTGTCATTTTCAATTGTTTATCTATGTCTATTGTCACTAAATTTCTCTAATCTCTGGTTTAAGTTAACCTATCAGCCTGTGTCTTTCCAGTAATAAAACAGTACCACTTCTTCTGCCATTTGTGGCATAAATCTTCTAATCATATCCTTAATCCAATTTGTATGGACTTCTCTTTGCAGTTCATTATTTGTAAGTTCTTTCCTGTCATTTCGAAGCCCTTCTTCCTTAATCGGCTTGTCTTTAAATGTCAGGGTTGTTATCAATGGTGTTCCTGGTAAAGTTTCTTTCTTTAATACCATAAATTCTTTTGTTGTTTCTTCTTCTGTATTTTGCCATCTGAGATGGAGTTCCCATCCATCTGATTCATCTTTCCATGTTCCACTTTTCCCATTGCCAGACATAAACCAATCATCAAAAGGATCAACAGATTTAGTTTCTTTGTGATTATTTTTCTCTTTAGTGCTTGAGACTCTAACCTCTATTTTTTCCATTTGGTATGTAAATCCGTCCTTTCCCTCATATTTTCCAATTAGATGTTCTATTTTTTTTCAAATGAATTAGAAAATTACTGTATTGCAGCCATTATCTCTTGCAAGGTAACAGTTTCTTTCTGTTGCTCAGTATGCGCCATTGTCTCTGATTGTTGAAGGGAAAGGCTGCTACTCTGTCTTAAAAAAATGCTTTTAACAAACTTAAGTTCATGATAAAATCTCTGGTTGAAATTAGACTTCAAAGAAACATTTGTTTTAAAAAAAGCAATTCCCTTTTCACTTTTAGGCAAGCTGTGGGTCTTTAAAAATCCAAACTAGATTAAACAATAGTGGGAGTGAAAGTGTTTTGTCTTTAATCCACATACTTCAGCTTTCAAGTAGCAGCACCATCTTCCCCTTTGTTATTTCAATCATTACAATTTTTTTGTTTCTTTTTGTATCTTAATTGTTTCAAATTTTTTAAAAATCACATTCTTAAGTATAGTAGAGAAAAGGAGAAATTTAAAAATTACACATAGTAATGAAAAGGAAAAGGTTTAGTCCATAGGTTATAAACAAAAAAAATAGAAGAAAACTTACTCCATTGCATTTAAAAATTCTTCATAGGTTCCATATAAAAAATATCAATTAAAGAAGTTGTGATAACACACTGACCAGGGTCCTCTAGGGCTCAATTCCACCGCTTATTTCTTCTATTTTTAAAAGTTTCAAACTTAGTTTAAATTTTTTATGGGCAATCTCTTTTAGAACAGTCTCTTTTAAAACAGTAAAAATCTCACCAGCTGGAACCACTTTCTCTTTTCACTTCCTTCCTTCCAGAGCTGTCAGCAACTTTTCCAGCCTGGCTGTCTGTTTACCGTGGAGTAGAATCACTTCCTTTGGATCAATCAGGGATTTGCGGTGTCCCTGAGATCGGCAAAGATTCAGCTTCCTCTTCACTGCCCCTACAGGACAGTTTCGGTCCAATTGGACCATCCAGTGGCAAAAGATCAATGATGATCTCGCAGCGACAAGATCAAGCATCATATCATCGCGATGCAGGCTCCTCCTTCCTATATTTATCATTCTTATATATTTATTATTTCATTTAATAGGTTATAATATACAATTTGGGTTGCTTTGTTTACCATCCCTTCCTCCTGTTGTAGCAACAACTTATTTTCCCTTTCTTTTCTCCCTCCCTCCTTCTCTAATTTCTTCCTTCCTTCCATTCTTCTCCTGGTCGGGCCTGGCTGTCCGGCCTGATGCCCCTGCCGGGCGACCTCAGACGGCGGGAGCTGCGCATCGCAGAACTCAGGGGCAGCAGCAGCAACCGCCAACTATGCAACAGATGGAGTCTGCCCATGGCTGAGTGGAGGAAGAGCCACACTCAAGGGGCCAAAGAGCCACTTGTGGCTCGCGAGCCGCAGTTTGCCGACCACTGCCTTTGCAGATTGGTTATTGTATATCGTTTGATCATATTTATGAATCCCTCACCAAATCCCATCATTTGTAGTTGCATTATCATAAATTGCCAGTTCACATTATCAAAGGCCTTTTGTGCATCCAAAAATAACAATGCCATTTGCTTCTCTGAGTGAGCTTCGTAGTACTGTAGCGTATTCAATACAGTTCGCATATTGCCTCTGATCTGTCTCTTAGGGAGAAAACCATTTTGGTCTATGTGTATAAATTCATTTAAAAGTCTCTTAATTCTTTCTGCCATTATTGATGCAAAAATTTTATAGTTCACATTTAGTAGTGAGATAGGTCTGTAGTTTTTTGCTTGTTGTAGATCTGACTCTTCTTTTGGTAAAAGCCTTATATATGCCTTCATCTATGTTTCTGGTATCTTTGCCTCCCTTGCTAAGTCATTAAATAGTTCCAACATTACATTGTTTAATACTTCTTATAGTGTTTGATACAGATCTGCTGGTAGTCCATCTGGTCCTGGTGTTGTCCCCTTCTTTTGCCTTTTGATGCCTTCTATTACCTCCATCATTGTAATTCTTTCTTCTAGCGCCTTCCTAAATTTTTCTGGGATTTTAGTTATTCTACTTTTCTCTAAGAATTGTCTTATTTCCCCTTCTGGTACCCTCTCATGTTGATACAACTTGTTATAATAGTTCTCAATTATTATTTTCTTTTCTCCATTGGAATGTTGTAGATTCCCTTCTTCATCCACCAATTGGCTTATCAGCGTTTATTTTCTTTCCTTTTTCAACTTGTAGGCAACCAACGTCCTAGTTTATTTGCATTTTCAAAAAAAGTTTTGTTTTGCCGATTTTATTTTGTTTTCCAGATCTTGTCATTGTCAATGTCATTGTGAGGCCTCTAATATATGTTTTACAGGTGTCCCATACATTCTATAATGATGTGTCTTCCTTTCTATTTTCCTGGAAGAAATACATCTGTTCTTTTTCCATATATTGCTGGAAGCTTTTTTCATTCAAAACTCTTGAATTTAAAGTCCATATCCCCTTTTTCCTCTCTCCCTTCCAAGTCATTGTTGATTATGATCAGCCCATATGCTTATGTCTATGTCTATCTTGAATGTTTTGAGTATTAACTGTTGATATCTATATCATATATTGATATTGACCAAGATAAGTATCTGTTTGAGTAGAAAATATATTGTCTTTATTTCGGGTGTCTTGTTCTCCAAACATCTTGCAAATTTAATTTTTCTGCCATCGTGAAAAATGTTTTGGGTAGGGTTTTCCTTGGCTTCTTGTTCATCTTTGTGGATTTATGGTCTATTCCATTATTTACAATTGCATTGAGGTCTCCTAGTGTACATATATCTTCATATTCATTTATAAATTTTATTTTTTAGTTTTCAAAACAGACAAAACACAAAAAAATCCTCTTTCTTTATGTACTGTGAATCAATTGGTTACAAAAAGGAAATTTCCATGCATTTCTTTCACAGTCACCCATAATACATACAAGTTCTGGTATTTTAAATCAAATATATTTATCCATATTGCCATCATCATACCCCCATTCTCATTTCATTGCAGTTTCTTTCCTTTCTGTCAGTAGTACAGTATGAGATTGAATGAGTTAACCTTTTTTCCACCTTCTAGTTAAGTTCTTCTTTTTCACTTCAGTTCCTCACCATTTTTTTCCACTTTTTTCTAATTATTGATACCACAGCTCCCAATTCCCCCCCCCCTCCTCTTTGTGTTCGTTTTTTAGTAATTTAGATAACATATCTAATTCGGCACAATCAGTTATCTTATATATTAGGCTTTCTCCGGATGGAATGTTAGGGTCTTTCCATCTTTGCGCAAGGAGCATCTTTGCTGCAGTTAGCACATATATGATCAAATACTTAATTTTTTTACTCATTAGGTCCGGCAGGATTCCCAGGAGGAAGAGCTCTGGCCTCCTATCCACTTTAATCCCTGTTATCTCCTGCACCCATCTCCTTACTCTATTCCAGTATACCTTAACCTTTGGGCAGGTCATCCACATATGGTAGTAGGTCCCCCGCTCGGCGCCACACTTCCAGCAGGCCGATGATAAGTTAGAAAACCTCCTAGCAAGTCTGGCTGGTGGCAAATGCCACCGATATAGCATTTTATATTAGTTCTCTTTATAGGACGAGGCCAATGTGGCTTTGATATTTTTATTCCAAATTCCTCTCCACTTAATTGTATCAATTTCATACCCAAAGTTTTTGGCCCAGGCAGCCAGAGGTTCCTTCATCACGTCTTCTTCCTCTACCTTCCATAGTAGCATCAGCTTATAACACTTCATTATGGTTTTTTGCTCATTAGTTAAAATGGCTTTGTCTAATTCTTGCATCTTGTTAGCTATCCCTCCAGTAGCTTTGTCTTTCTTGTATCTTGATTGCATCTGTAAATACAGTCACCAATTTATTTTTAGCCCCTGTCTTTTCAGCTCCTCTTCTGACTTCAATTCCCCCCTGGAGTTTAAGAAATCCTTGTATGTCAATCTGTAGCCCTCGGCAAGAACATTTGGGTATATTGTCACCTCCATTGGCGACACCCAAAGAGGAATTTTTTCGTAATATTTCAGTTTTGCCGTCTTCCAGACCGCTAATAAAATTTTCCTCACATAATGCCTCTGGAAGATGCCTCCGAGTGGGGGACCCTCCCCCCACATGTAGGCGTGCCATCCTTTCTGCAAATCATGACCTTCTAAAGTAAGTATCCTTTTGTCTTCTAAGCTCATCCAATCTTTTAACCATGCTACCATCCCAGCTTGGTAATAGTTTCCAATTTGGGAAGCCGAACCCGCCTCTTTCTCTTGATTTTTGCAGGATTTTCAACCTAATTCGCACTTTCTTTCCTTGCCACACAAACCTTCCACAGATTTTATCTAACTCTTGAAAATGCTTATCCTGTAATTTTAGGGGTACCATTTGAAATAAAAATATAATCTTGGGTAATATATTCATCTTTATCGCTGCCATTCTACCCACCAATGAAAGTTGCAAGGAATTCCATCTTTCCAACTCCTGCTTTATCTGTTTTACCAATTTCCCAAAATTATCCTCCAAAATTGAAGAACATCTATTGGTCAGCAGAATGCCCAGATACTTGACTTGTTTCATTATTTGGACCCCCAGCACTTCTCTCAGTTCTTTCTTTTGATCTTCTTTTATATTTTTAGTTAGCACCTTGGTTTTTTCTTTGTTTATCCTTAATCCCACAAATAACCAGTACTCTTCTATCTCTTTTATCAATCCTAAACCCGAAGTGAGCGGCTCTTCCATTACACAGACCATATCTTCTGCAAACGCTAAAACTTTAAATGTTTCCTTCCTAACTTTAAGTCCCAAAATGATAGGGGCTGCCCTAATTTGCCTTAACAGCACTTCTAAGGATAAAATATATAGTAGAGGGGAGAGCGGGCATCCTTGTCTTGTGCCTTTCCCAATGTTTATTACACCTGTAAGTTCTCCATTCACCAAGACCTTTGCTGTCTGCCTGGAGTGCATTCTCCTTATTACTCCTAAAAACTCTTCTCCAAATTCCACACATTCCACTTGTGCTATTAAAAATTCCCAAGAGACATTATCAAATGCCTTCTGGGCATCAAGAAATATTAAGGCTACCTGTTTATCTGAGTGTGATTCATAATATTCTAATATAGCTAGTATAATTCTTTAAGTTGCTTCTCATTTGCCTCTGGGGCAAAAACCCTTTCTGGTCCGTATGGATAAACTTCTGTAAGCACACCTTAATTCTTTCTGCCAATATACATGCAAATATCTTATAATCTGCATTTAAAAGTGATATAGGTCTGTAATTTTTTATTTGATCCTTCGCCTGGTTTTCTTTTGGGATCAGGATATTGTAAGCTTCCTCCCATGATTTCGGCATTCCCCTATTTTGAAGCACCTCATTATACACTTTTACCATATACTTTCCCATTATCTCCCACAGACTTTTGTGAAACTCACTAAGCAGACCATCTGTCCCTGGTGTCTTATTTAACTTTTGCTTCCGAAGAGCCCTTTCCACCTCTCCTAGGGTCATAGGCGCATTTAGCAATTTTTTATCCTCCTCTGATATCTTGGAGAGATCCATTTTAGCCAGGAATTCCCTAATCTTATCCTTGGGGGGTTCCTCTCCACGATACAATTTGCTATAGAATCCTGCACAATTTTCCTCTTTCCTTCTTCATCATATCTCACCTCACCAGATTCCCCTAACAAACAATCTATTCTCCTACTCAACCTCATCTGCCTTAGCCTAAAAGCTAGCCAGCGTCCTAGCTTTTGTTCGTTTGTTCGAAAAACAACTGCCTCATCTCCTTTATTTTCCTCGCCATCTCCTCCTGATCCAATAAAGTCAATTTATGTCGTCATATATCTTTCTCCATCTCTACTTCCTTATTTCCCGGGTCTATCTGTAGCTTTTCTTCCCTTCTTAGTATCTCCTTCTGGTCGTATCCCACAGATTGTGGGAGGTAGTATCCTCGTTGTCATTTTCCTGGAAAAAAAGCCTCATTTCTTTGCCTAACTTCTCCACCTAGACTACATCGCTAAGTATCTGGGGTTGCATATTCCACCTTCGGGCTTTTTTCTTTCCCTTTATCCAACTAACCACAACAGGGTTATGATCTGCCCAAAACTTTATATCTATTTCCACCTTTTGGAGGCCTTGCTTAAGTTCCGGTGTGGTCCAAACCATATCAAGTCTCGACCAGGAAGTATGCCTGGCCGAATAGTAAGTGTACTGTTTTACTTGGGGATTCCTCTCCCTCCAGATGTCCTGAAGATCAAACTCCTGCACTAATTTGTGAAAAGAAGCTGGAAGTCCTCTCCTATTATTATTCTCCTTACCTTTACTGTTGGTGTAGTCATACTTCGGATCTGCTACCATGTTAAAATCGCCTATAAGACAAATATGCTCATATTCCACTTTAAGTAATTCTCGACCAAGCCCTTTGTAAAATTCCTGCTGGTTATTATTTGGAGCATAGATGCCTACCACTAAAACCTTTTTGTTAATCACCCAGCATTCCACCATCAATACCCTTCCGTTTACGTCCGCAAATACCTCCTTGGGCCTAAGGTGGGGTTATTAATATATTGCCACCCCCCTCTTCTTCTGGGTTGCTGAAGCTACAAAGAGGTCTCCCAACCTGGGACATGCCAGAACACTGCTATATTGGTTTTTAATATGCGTTTCTTTTTTTTGTATTGAAAAAGTTTTATTGGTTTTACAGTTTTTCAATAGGGTGGGGTAAGGGATACAAAGAAATTTTGAGAGCATTCACGTCAAAGTCGTCGGCCCTTCATGGACATCAAAATAGATCATTAACAAAAAACATTTTTCATACACTACAAAGTGAAAGCAAGTACATATTTCTAAGTTCTCAGTTCTATGCTGTCAGTCATTTACAAAAATCCAGATACACATGTTATACAATATTACTCAAAAAATCAAGGCAAAGTTATTTTTTAGATCTAAGTCTCTTGGCAATTGTATCTTCTATCTCTCCTTCCCGGCCCCAAGTGGGCGGGGCCGTGGCCCCCCCCTGCGCCCCCTGGCTCTTCCCCCAGGACAGAGGAATGTTTTTTAAGAAAGGCTTCCGCCTCAGCAACTGTTTTAATCCTCACTCTTCCTCCTTCCCAGAACACCAGCATCCCTTCGGGCGTCACCCACCTGAACCAGATCCCGTGATCAAACAATTTTTTGGACAAGAAGGAAAATTTCCTTCTCGCTTCTCTAATCTTTCTTGGGATCTGCTTCAGGATGGCAACCTCCTTTTGTTGGTAAATTAACGGACCTCCTCTTTGCACTTTCAAGATTTCCTCTCTGGTTGACCTTCTAACAAATTTAACATGTATCTCTCTGGCTACTTCATTTATCCTGGCATATGCAGAGTTTATTCTGTAGGCTAGGTCAATGTCCCCCCTGATCTCATCCTTAGGTTTATGTAAATAGTCTGCTATAATTGTGCTCATGAGTTCAGGGAGACATTCACCAAGTTCCTCAGAAACATTCTGAAATCTCAAAAAATATGTCATCCTTTCCATATCAATCCTAGACACATGCCCAATTATTTCCACAACCTCATTAGTAACATTTTTAATCTCTCCCTTAGCCCCCACTAGCCCCCCTTCCAACTCTTCATTCTTCTGTGTGTTCTCCAGCACTTGTTTCCGTGTGTCCAATAACTCCTTTTTAAAGTTGATATTTTCTTCTCTCTGGGCCTTGATTTCTTGTACCAAAGTTTGTATAACAGATTCAAGAGAAGCCATCCTTAATTCTAAGCTTGCCAGTGCTGATTCTTGTGCCATGATTAGCTGTTAAAGTCAATGCCACTAAAATGGCGTTTTTTGAGTGGGGCTGTTGAGGCAAATCAGGAGCCAAAAGTTCAAATCAGGATTGTAAAGTTCAGGAACCAAGAGAGAAACAGTTTTCCAGATCAATAATTATAATAATGAAGGCACTCCAGAAAAGAGATCACAAATCCAAAAAAAAAATTTCTTCTTTAGTAACAAGAGGAAGTCCAAATCACAAAGAGACGCTGGGGATTTTCCATAAGTAAAATAGTCATTCAGGGACAAAGAGAAGCCATCTTCCACCGCCCAAGCTCAAAGCCAGAAGGAGAGAGTGGTAAAAAAAATTGTTTCAAGCCAGCCAGACCTAGAAACTTTGTTGCAAGGCAAACCGCAGATCACTTTCCCTTGTTGCAAACAATCCGGATTGAAGATATCCGCTTCCTCGCAGCGAGGAGCCATTTTCAAGTGCCGCTTTAAATCTGAGGGGGGGTTTAACAAGCAAGCACCCCCCTCCAAGTTCTTTCAGCCAGGCTGACAGCAAAGAAAAAAAAGTTTTAAATCACTCACTCTCCCCCTCGTAGCCGAAGCCCCGGGAAGCCTTCCGACTCAGCCGATCAGCTCTCTCCATGTTAATGAACGATGCCGTCTTCCTTTGGCAAAGGGAAAAAAACCCCGCAGCATGTCCTCCTCCACCTGAGCCGAAGTCAAGGGTCACTTCCCCACTGCCGTGGGGGTGCAACCCAGGCATGCCGGCCCTACGGGAGACCCCCAAAAACGGGGCGTCTCGCCCCCGTGGGGGGGCAGGAAAAGAAACAAAGCGGCGGACGAACCCTAGGCTCGCCCGTCGCTGCTGGAGCCGGAACCGGAAGTCTAATATGCGTTTCTTGAATGCAATTTATATCCGCATTTCCTTTTTTTAATTTATTTAAAATTTGTTTCCTCTTTTGGGGTGCATTAAGGCCATTGACATTTACTGAAATCAACCACAATTCTTCCATTCGCTTACCTCCTCTTAGCTTTGGTTGTTTGCCTTGTTTCTATCTGGGTTTCCCTCCCTCCCCTCCTCTCCCCCCTCCCCTACTCCTCCCCATCTCCTCCTCCCTCTCCCCCGAAACCTCCTCTTGACTCCTGCTCTCTAATTCCTCCCCTGTCTCCTGTTCCCCCCGGAACCAAAATTTTGGTCATAAAAATCTTGCGCATCTAACACATTTTCAATTCTTATCTTATGAGTCTGTCATGTAATTAGAAGTCCTTTGGGGATTAGCCAACTATACAATACATTATTTTTCATCAACTGTGTAGTCAGAAATGCATATTTCCTTCTTTGCTCATGCACCCTTCTAGGAATCTACCATAAGGTAACAACTTCTTTGCCTTTATACACCAGGGGCACGTCTCTTGCTTTTTTATAAACCTCATCTCGAAATGCTTTCTTAGCAAAATGAATATGTACTTCTCGAGGAAGGTTATGTCTCCTTGCATAATTGGCCTGGATTCCATAGGCTTCATCTAGATCAGCCCACACATCCTCAATCTTCTTCTGCGTAGCTTTTGCCAGCAGCTTAACCATGACTTCCACCACATTTTCATCTCGTTCCTCTACTATATTTTGAAAGCCGAGATAAAAAGAGGCCCTCTCCATACCTAATGACACCACTTCCTCTTCCATTAATCTGTTGTATTGCGCTTGAAATTGTTGATCCCTCTCCATTGTTTCCAACTTCCACTCCATCACTTCTGATTTCCCTTCAATCTTCAGCTATCTTTGTTCACTATTATCTAGTTTGGCCTGAATGTCCGTTATTCTATCCCTTACCTCATTGCAATTTCCTCGCAAATCATTTATTTCTTCTTTCAGTTCATCATGGTTACTACAGAGAGTATCTTGAGTTTTCATCAATGTTTCCTGAATTGCCTGTAGTGCATTTTAAATACTTTGTATTGTTACTGGCTTTTCTCCTGTGATTGAATCTGTTGCTTTCGATGGGACCGGAGAGGAAGAGCCAGTCGTAGTTACAGGAGGGGCTTTTTTACCAGCCCTAATTGTTGAATTTGCTGCCATCTTCACTTGGTCAATAAACTGCCACCATGGAGGCATATAATATTTCAGTTCTTGAGCTTCCTATCCTATCTTACTTTCCACTATACCTAAAAAGGAGAGGAGAAAAAGGAAAAAAATGGAAAGAAAGAGGGTGGGCGAGAAAGGCCACGGGGGGAGACACATTCAAACTTATAGTTAATTGACTTATTTATTTATTTTATTTATTTATTAAATTTATATCCCGCCCTTCTCCAAAAGGACTCAGGGCGGCACACAGGAATTTAAAATACATACAAAATAATACAAAAAATTTAAAAACCAATTAAATATCAGTCCTGCGCTAAAACCATTAAAACCAATTAAAATCCCCAAATAAAACTATCTACACTAGTCCCAGTGGAGGTTATGTTAGGCTGGCTTGATGAAAGAGGTGTGTTTTTAAACACTGACGGAAGAGACGGAGGTCAGTGATGGTACGGAGTTCTGGGGGTAGGTCGTTCCACAGGGCAGGGCCCGCCACAGAGAAGGCCCTTCCCCTGGGTGTCGCCAGTCGGCATTGCCCGGCCAACAGCACCCTGAGAAGGCCCTCTCTGTGGGAGCGTATCGGTCTAAGGGATATATGGGGCAGGAGACGGTCTCGCATATAACTAGGTCCCGAGCCATGGAGCGCTTTGAAGATGGTCGTCAAAACATCCCCCCCCCATAGGTCATACCCATCACAACAAATTATATTAAGAAGGAACAAATAACAGAGAGTCCAGTGTGCCACCAAGTCCAGGAGGAGAATATTTTCAACAGTCCTGCTTACGTCCGCTTGCTAGTAAGCCACGTCTATGAACTCAGTCCAAACAAGCCAGAAGTCATAAGGTGAATATCAGCCTTCGTCTAAAGTCGATAGCTTTCACTCCTCCCTTCAATGACTCAGCCAAAATTCACCATTGCGCTCACCAAGTCCTTCTGCTTCTTTCCACTTGTCACATGCCCAATAACTCTTTATATCACTAGTCTGGCTCCTCATTTCCCAAAGGCAGATAAGCTCCTCCACTCTGTTTTCCAAGCTCTCCCATCCGCCAGAGAGGCTGCCAGATCAATGTCTCCTTAAGCCCTGGCTCCGTGTCCTTTCAAATAGAGAGTCACTGTTGCTTCTGTAGATTCAGCATTCGGACCCCTCTCAAAACACTCACTGAAAGGAACAGTTCATGCTAAGCCAATGGGACTGCAGTATCTTCCCTCTCTCCTCGCCTCCTCGAGTCACCGCACTCCTCTTACATCCTTACTGCAGCACAGTCCACAGCTTCTGGGCAGCCATCAAAAATGACCGCCTGAATCTCCGTTCACACCCCAGGGGAAAAAACACCAAAAACCACATCACCAATGAAGTTGCTGCTTCAAGTCCATGACTGGGGCACCCCCTCTCCTTTGCAGACCCTATCGTGGTCCACAATGGCCATCTTCAGCCGCGGAAAATGGAGAACTTTGGTGGGTTTTGGAGAAACTCTCCTTCCCACTGCCCGCTGCGAAGCCCCTCCTCTTCCTCCATATATCTTCATATTCATATTGTATTATCTTTTTGTGTAGTTTCCCAAAAAATTCTTCTTGTTCATCATTTGGAGCATACATTGCTACTAATAATATCTTTCTCAAATTCATCATTATCTCCACTATTATCCAATATTATCAGTATTCTCCCCTCCCCATCTTCAAAAATTATATTTGATTGAATTGTCTTTCTAATGCCATTACCTTTTTACTTTGGTCAGCCAGAGTTTGGTATAAGTTACCTAGTTTTACCTGTTCCAAAAATTTCCTGTGTTTCTTTCTAACATGTACTTCATTTAATGTTCAGTTTCAATTTCTCTCATTTGTTGAATATTCTTTTTATCTTTCTCCAGGTCATTGATTTATAGGTTTAATTGATCTAGTGATTCTTAGCTCCCTCTGCTCCTTTATCTCTTTGGCCCTCACTCCTTCTCTTAGCACTTTCTCTTCCTGTTCTTTCTCCATCTTCCTTTGCTCCATGCTTCCCTTAGCTTCCAGGCATTTGGCTCCTTCCTCTTCTCTTACCAGCATTCTTTCCTGTGCTACTATATGTTGTTCATAAAAAAGTTCTGTTTTCTCTAATCTATACCTTTGTTCTTGCCAGTTTACCAAAGTCCCTTCTGGACAGCCATCTAAAACTCACCCCTTTCTTAATCAGATTCTTAGTCAGGAAGTGGTATTTATTTTCTTATTTCTCTGACCTTTCTTGGAATTTGCTTCAATACCACTATCTATCTAGACCAGGCATGTCCAAAGTCCGGCCCGCGGGCCATTTGCGGCCCGGGGGTCGGTTTAATACGGCCCTCCAACAGCCCTCCCTGCTCTGTGTAAATGTGGTCCTCCCTTCCTCCCTCTGTCTCTGGGGCTGTGTGGCTGGGAGGGAGGTGGATGCGCAGCCCCAGAATGTGCGCTTGGTGCCTGCCGGAGGGAGCCACGATGGAGACGCGACCGGCTTCCCTGCCTGACACCCCTGCCGGGCGACCTGCCGGGCGACAGCCTCGGTGGTGCTTAAGATGATGGTAGCCTTGCGTGGAGGAGAGGGGAGAGAGGGAGTGACTGACAGACACAGAGAGAGACAGAAGGGGAGGGAGGGAAAGACAGAGAGACAGACAGAGACAGAGAGAAAGAGAGGGAGGGAGAGAGATGGAGAGAGACACAGATAGAGAATGACACAGGGAGGGATTGAATCGGAGACAGACGGGGAAAGAGGGAGAGACAGACATACAGAGAGAGGGAGGGAGGGAGAGAATCAGAGAGAGTGACACACACAGAGACAGGGAGAGACAGAGAGAGGGAGGGAGAGACAGATAGATAGAGACTGATTAAGTGAGTGAGAGACAGACAGACAGACACACACACACAGAGTGACAGAGAGAAAGAGAGAAAGAGAAAGAGAGAAAGAAAGAAAGAGAAAGAAAGAGAGAGAAAGAAAGAGACAGAAAGAGAGACAGAAAGAAAGAGAAAGAGAAAGAAAGAGAAAGAAAGAGAGTGAGAAAGAGACAGAAAGAGAGACAGAAAGAAAGAGAAAAAGAGAGAGAGAGAAAGAAAGAGAAAGAGAGAGAAATGGAGAGAGAGAGAGAGGAAGAAAGAGAGAGTGAGAGAGAAAGGGAGACAGAAAGAAAGAGAAAAAGAGAGAGAGAGAAAGAAAGAGAGAGAGAGAAATGGAGAGAGAGAGAGAGAGGAAGAAAGAGAGAGAGAAAGAAAGAGAGACAGAAAGAAAGAGAAAGAGAGAGAGAGAGAAAGAAAGAGAGAAAGAGCGAGAGAAATGGAGAGAGAGAGAGGAAGAAAGAGAGAAAGAGGTAAGTAAGTTTTTTAAAAATTTATTTTCAATACATTGTAAAAACTTAACTGTCAGTTGATCTTAATGTTATGAAATGAAAAGTATGTCATTTGCAATTAACTTGGCATAAAATAATTTATTTGCATTTAATTGTAATGGTTCAAAGAATGTTCGGAAAAATGTTCGGCCCTCCACCATGTTCACTTCATCCAATCTGGCCCTCTTTGAAAAAAGTTTGGACACCACTGATCTAGACTTATATTTGAAAATGGTACATCTTGTTGCTTGCAATATTTCATTTTTTAAAGAGTTTTTTAAATAAATCTTACATGAACCTCTCTGGGCAGGTTGTTTCTCATTGCATATCTTGTATGTACTCTAAATATCTCATCCATTCCACCTAAAATATATTCCTTACTCATTTCTGTGACCCCTGAGAGAATTTCTGCAATCTTCTCTGCTAGATTCTCTCCTTTCTCCTCTTCAAAGTTCTGAAACCTTAGGTAGAATTTGGAGTGTTCCATTCTCCTGTGCACTGCTTGGAGAATGCACTTTGGAAGCTATAAATCAGTGGCGAGAGGAGCGTTCCTCGGCTTTTTCATTGTTTCAGTGAGAGCTGGTACACCACTCTCATGTCGACTTATATGGGCACGGTCCGCTTTTTTCTAATAAGATCAGTGTCTGCAACTTCCTCCCTTCATTGCTGCGACTGGTTTGGTGAGTGCAATCTGCTCAGTGAGTGTGATCTGTTCCTGGCAATTGGGCTAATTTACTGCCGCCACCATTCAGCGCTATGAGACCACGCTTTGCAAGACAGCCGTGTTGTTTTCTACTCGGAGCTGGGGAGATAGCCATTTTTGATGATATTTAAATTTCACGCCTCTCTAGAGGTGGGCAAAAGGGTGTGTCAGCCTCTGCTTAGCTATTCGCTTTCAGCTGCCATTGAAACTGGGAGGGGTGGCATGGTATTTGGGATGGGATTAATTGAGTGCGAAAAGATATGGAAAAGGGAGTTTTGTTCTCACCATCTACTGGGCATGCTGATGGCTGGTGCTTTGAGGTGGTCAAGGCCAACCATCCTGCATACCATCCTGACAATGCTTCTTAGAGATGCAACCCACCTTATACCTAAGGGATTTGCGGATTGGACAATGAGGTGGGGGTTGTTGGGGGGAGGGGATTGGACATATATTGATGTGTATGATTTTGCGTGCTTTTGCTTCAGACCTTGTTTTACCTAGCTGCTATCTTTTCATGAAAAGATGAAAAGGGGGGTCCCAGGGTGGGGGTGGGTTTGGGCAGGCAGAAGTGGGTCAGAGTATAGGGCTGGCTGGCGGAACTAGGATTAAGGAGGGGGGAGGGGGGTTGTTCCTATGGAGGACTTTTCCATCTGTATGGTCCTGGGGAGGGGCAGGGGTGGCGGGAGACAGGGTGTCCATAAAGAGTTGGGGGATCGTGGCCGCTGGTTACAAGCGGTCACTCGCCCCAATCCCCTGTACTCCCCTCAAGGGCTAGGTGGTCAGGGATTACAGAGCCGGGGCCCTAGGCTGATGTTTTGTAACGCCAGGTCTGTGTTGAACAAAGCCCCCCTCATTAATGACCTAGTGTTAGAGGGGGACCCGGACCTGGTGGGAATAACAGAGACCTGGTTGGGCCCCGAGGGGGGTTTACCACTCGTGGATATGTGCCCACCAGGCTACCATGCATTTCATCAGCCTCGGGCCTCTGGCAGGGGTGGAGGAGTGGCGATTATTGTTAGGGAAAGTCTTAAGCCGAGGGAGACCACTGAACCACAGACCACCGGCTGTGAGTCCCTCTACATGAGGTGGGGCCTAGGGAGGCAGCTGGGCTTGCTGATTGTATACCTGGCTCCCGGCTATGTAACAGCAGCCCTGCCCGAGCTCCTTGAGGTGATCGCCGAGATGGCGGTTGAGACCCCCAGACTATTAGTCGTGGGGGACTTTAACTTGCCATCGGCGGGCGAGACATCTGAGATAGCTCGGGAGTTCATGGCTGCCATGATGGCCATGGACCTGACCCAAGTAGTTCGGGGCCCCACCCACGATGGAGGACACATGCTGGATCTGATTTTTGTCTCTGGCCGGTGGAGAAGTGATCTTGGAATTGGGGATTTAGTCATCTCACCCTTGTCATTGACAGATCACTCTCTCCTTCGGCTGGACTTTCCAATCGTCACACCCCACCGCAGGGAGGCAGAACCGGAGACACCTAGATGGTTCCGCCCCAGGCGCCTGATGGATCCTGAAAGGTTCCAGATGGAGCTTGGGCCAGCACCTGTAGCCTTGACCCGCGACACGACTGAGGACCTAGTGGCCGCATGGTATAATGCTGCCACCGGGGCCTTGGACAGCCTCTCACACGGCGTCGCCTCACCCAGGCTCCCTGGTTTACCGAGGAGCTGAGGGAGATGAAACACCACAAGAGATGCCTAGAGAGTAGGTGGAGATCCTCTCGGTCCGAATCCAACCGAACACTAGTGAGAGCCCATTTGAGGACTTACTTAGTGCCAATGAGGGTGGCCAGATGCGAGTATTGTGCCACCCTCATTGCATCTGCAGATAACCGCCCTGCCACCCTGTTTGGGGTAACCCGCTCCCTCCTTCAACAGAGGCCGCAGGAAGCCCTTTTGCAGGGCCGTGCCGAGGAATTTGGGAATATCTGTTGGATAAAATCACTCGGATGCGGAGCAGGCTGCTCTCCACAGACAGTAGTCTAGAGGAAGTTCCTGAGGCAGGTCCTGAGACAATTTTATGGGAGGACTTTGACTTTGTTACTGCCGATGATATGGACAGGTTGTCAAGGAGACTAAAGGCCACTACATGTTTATTGGACCCGTGTCCCTCCTGGCTTGTACTGGCATCCTGGGAGGTGACACGAGGCTGGCTCCAGGACATAGTGAATGCTTCCTTGAGTGAGGGTTTTTTGCCTACCACCTTGAAGGAGGTGGTGGTGAGACCCCTCCTCAAGAAGCCTTCCCTGGACCCAGCATTATTGGAGAATTACCGTCCGGTCTCCAACCTTCACTTTCTAGCGAAGGTTGTAGAGAGTGTGGTGGCACTGCAGTTTCCTTGCCACCTGGAGGAAATTGATTATCTAGACCCATGCCAGTCCGGCTTTCAACCCGGTCATAGCACCGAAATGGCATTGGTCGCGTTGGTGGATGATCTCTGGAGGGCACGGGATAGAGGTTGTTCCTCTATCCTCGTCCTGTTAGACCTCTCAGCGGCTTTTGATACCATGGTATCCTATTGCGCCGATTGGAGGGGTTGGGGGTGGGAGGCACCGTTTTACGGTGGTTCTCCTCCTACCTCTCTGATCGGTCGCAATTCGTGTTGACAGGAGGGCAGAGGTCAACTTCTAGGCCCCTCACTTGTGGGGTGCCGCAAGGATCGGTCCTCTTGCCACTCCTGTTCAACACGTATATGAAGCCACTGGGTGAGATCATCCATGGTTTTGTGGTAGAATACCATCTGTACGCTGATGACACTCAGCTGTACATCTCTACCCCAAACCACCCCAACGATGCCGTTGAGTTGATGTCCCGGTGTTTGGAGACCGTACGGATCTGGACTCAAACTCAACCCGTCCAAGACCGAGTGGCTGTGGTTTCCGGCCTCCCAGTTTAGCCAGTTGACACCATCACTGCCCATGGGGGGCGAAGTACTGGCCCCTGTGGAGAGGGCGTGCAATTTAGGAGTCCTCCTGGATTCCTGGCTGTCCCTGGAGGATCAGGTGGCGGCCGTGGCCAGGGGGGCGTTTTACCACGTCCGCCTGGTCCGCCAATTGCGCCCCTTACTTGACCGGGAGGCCCTTCGCACAGTCACTCAAGCGCTCGTGACTTCTCGCCTGGACTACTGTAATGCTCTCTACATGGGGCTCCCCTTGAGATGCACTCGGAGGTTGCAGTTGGTCCAGAATGCAGCCGCGTGGGTGATTATGGGTGCTTCACGGCAATCTCACATAACACCACTCCTGCGCGAGCTGCACTGGCTGCCTGTGACCTTCCGGGTGCGTTACAAGGTTCTGAGGACCATCTTCAAAGTGCTCCATGGCACGGGGCCTAGCTACCTACGAGACCGCCTACTGCCCTATACGTCCCTACGACCAATACGCTCTCACAGAGAGGGTCTGCTCCGGGTGCCGTCAACCGGGCAATGCCGGTTGGTGACGCCCAGGGGAAGAGCCTTCTCTGTGATGGGCCCAACCCTCTGGAATGCTCTACCTCCCGAACTCCGTGTCATCTCGGACCTCCACCTGTTCCGCCAGCGGTTAAAAACGCACTTCTTCCAACAAGCCGGCCTGGCATGATTTTACTCGACACTGTACTGCTTTTAGTTGACTAGTTTAGTAGTCCCTTCGGGGAGAGGGGGCGGTTTATAAATGTAATAAATTATTAAATTATTATTATTAAAGTTTTAATTCTGGGGTTTTAATATGGGTTTTAGCGCAGGGTGGGTTCAATTTAATTTCAGTTTTTAGAATGTTTATATGTATATTTATATTTTTATATTCCCTGTGCGCTGCCCCAAGTCCCTATGTGATGAGATGGGTGCAGCTTATAAATATGACTAAAGTAAAGTAAAGTAAATAACCAGTAAAGGTACTCTTAATTCTTCAAAATGGAATTGATTGGTTTCTTTCTTGGTTACTGAGGGAGGCTGGCTTTACATTAAGCAAGGTCTCACCTTTGCACTCATCCCTGAGCTAACACCTTCCGAGGGGAGTGCAACATAAACAAACTTCAAAGAAATGTCTAACCCCTGCAGCGATCAGGTGGACGGCATGGGGGCTGCAGGATCCTCATGTGCTATGGAGATGGAGTGGATGGTGGAACTGAATTTGGAGGAAAGATCCATCCACCCCAGATGGTCATTGGGAGTGGGACAAAAGTGTGATCCTGAGGAAATTCCACCTGGAGTTACAACAAGCTGACATGGCAGCTGCTTGGCAGGAAGCCAAAGAAGAGGATCTCATGATGTCCCACATGATGAAATTCTTTGAGGAGGCTGGGGAGAAACGGCGTGAGAAAAGAGCAGGTCTGAAAGAGAAGCTGATTTCCCTGATCTAGAGGAGAGAACTGTTGAGGACCGGTCTCACCCAGGGGGGGGGCTGGGAGTGGACAGTGGAGCTGAACAAGATAAGAGAGCCCCGCCAGCAGCAGCAGCAGCTGCCAGAGCTCTTCCAAGGGGAGGAGGGCCCCCTGCAGATGCTGATGGCAAAAGTTCTGCCTCTTGGCATGAAATTTGGAGATGACCCAAAGGAGCTGGGATTTTTCCTGGTCCAAGTCTGGAATTTCATGCAGAAGTTCAGAGAGGATCTCCCCACCGGGAAGGCAAAGTAAGGATTGTTACCCTGGTGCTAGAAAATAAGGTGGCAGCCTGGATGGTGGCTCTGCATAACAATGATTCCCCCTTGCTGAGAAACTTTAACAGAAGTATGGCTGCCATAAGAAAATACCCTCATCGAGTGAAATGCCAGAACCAGAATGAAAACCCCTACTCAGGGAAAAAATCAGTGGCTGACTATATCCAAGAATTTGTGAACTTCGGTTTATATGTGGGGGTGGCCAGAAGAGGTCCTAATGGACAGTTTTATGGATGGTCTAAAACATGATATATATCAGAATTTTGTGAACGGGGGGGGGCTCTCGCAATCTTCAACGCTTATACAAATTGGCAGCAGATGTGGAGATCGACCTAGCCAGAGATAAGTACCGCAAAGTAAGTGAAAAAGAGAAAAATCCTCCTCCTGCCCCCCGCAAAGGAATGCCAAGAGGAGGGAAAAGTTGGTCTGCAAGCAAGCCCCGGTCTACTGCTTGTTTCCACTGTGGGAAGGAGGGGCACTGGGCAGCAAATTGCCGTGTGAAAATGGGTATATTCTCCTGATGAAATTCACATTTACTGGACTGGAGGAGGTGAGCTGAGCCAGCACACGGCAGCACTTTACATCAGGCCGCACGATGGACCATCTAGTCGTGCGGCACTAAATGCAAACTGGAGCCTGTGTGGTTGAAGAAGACAGATGGATGGAGGCTTGATGGGTCCAAATGGTGATCCCCCCATCTACAAGATCTCTAGTCTGACTGACTTTACCCCTCTGCCCCTAAGGATTATCTATTTGCACATAATTGTGTCACATATCACTTTATGCTATCCTGGACTCTGTTTGGACTTGCACTATGTCTCCTAGGTCTAGACGACCTCTGTGTTTCTAGCAATGTATTCTAGGCATGATCTCCTTTGCCTGCGAGAGTCTCCACTCTCGCAGGCCTGGCCCCTTGTCTAACACGGGCCCACCTCGGGGATGGACTGATTGCTCCTGAGAGGTGGGCAAAGTGCAAACTGAGGGGGCTTTTGAGTAATTTTTTAATTCGGCTTTTAGGGGGCTCCAGGGTGGAGGGGGGGAATAGCCCAGGGAGGGGACAACAAACAATAGGGCGGGCTGGCAGGAGTAGTGAAACGGAGGAAGGGGAAGGGGGGGGTCGCTTCCATGGAGGTTTTTTCCATCGATTCGGTTTTAGGGAGGGGCAGGGGCGGTGGGAGGTGGAGTGGACATTATCCGTTGGAAGACCATGGCCACTGGATACAGGCGGTCACGCGCTCCAACTCCCCGTACTCCCATCGCAGACTAGGAGGGCAGGCATCACAGGACCGGGGCCCTAGGCTGATGTTATGCAACACCAGGTCCGTGGTACAAAAAGCCCCCCTCATCCATGACCTTGTGTCAGAGGGGGACCCGGACCTGGTGGGTATAAAAGAAACCTGGTTGGGCCACGAGGGGGGCTTACCCCTCATAGAAATGTGCCCACCAGGCTACCGTGCCTTTCATCAGCCAAGGGCCCTAGAGAGGGGCGGGGGGGGTGGCGATTAGGTTAGGGAATGTCTTGAGCCAAAGGAGACCATGATCCCCCAGATGACTGGGTGTGAGTCCCTCTTCGTGAGGTGGGGCCTAGGGAGGCAGTTGGGCATGTTAGTTGTCTACCTGGCTCCTCGCTATGCAACAGCAGCCCTGCCCGAGCTCCTAGAGGTGATAGCCGAGGCGGCGGTTGAGACCCCCAGACTTCTGGTCATGGGGGACTTTAACTTGCCGTCAGTAAGTGAGACCTCTGGAGCAGCTCGGGAGTTCATGGCCTCCATGACGGCCATGGACCTGACCCAGGTAGTTTTAGGTCCTACTCACGAGGGAGGACACACCCTGGATTTAATCTTTGTCTCGGGACAGTGGAGTAGTGATCTGGGAACAGGGGATCTAGCCATCACACCCTTGCCATGGACAGATCACGCTCTCCTCCGGCTGGACCTTCCAATCGCCACACCCCACCGCGGGGAGGCGGAACCTGATATTCCTAGATGGTTCTGCCCCAGGCTCCTGATGGACCCAGAAAGGTTCCAGAGGGAGCTTGGGCCAATTCCTGTGACCCTGCCCCGCGACTCGACTGAGGACCTAGTGGCTGCATGGTTAAGTGCGGCCACGAGGGCCTTGGACCGAGTCGCGCCCTTGCGGCCTCTCTTGCGGCGACGAATCACCCAGGCTCCTTGGTTTACCGAGGAGCTGAGGGAAATGAAATGCCACAAGAGATGCCTAGAGAGCAGATGGAGATCCTCTCGCTCCGAAGCCGACCGAACACTAGTGAGAACCCATATTAGGACTTACTTAGTAGCGATAAGGGTGGCCAAACGTGAGTATTGTGCCACCCTTATTGCATCCGCAGATAACCGCCCTGCCACCCTGTTTGGGGTGACCCGCTCCCTCCTTCACCAGAGGCCGTGGGAAGCCCCTCTGCAGGGACGAGCAGAGGAATTTGGGATTTATCTGCAGGACAAAATCACTTGGATTCGGAATGAGCTACCCTCCATCGAGAGTGGTCCGGTCGGACTGTCCGAGGCTGGTCTTGAGGCACCATTCTGGGAGGAGTTTGACTTTGTTACTACCGAGGATATGGACAGGTTGTCAAAGAGACTTAAGGCTACCACATGTTTATTGGACCCGTGTCCCTCCTGGCTTGTACTGGCATCCTGGGAGACGACATGAGGCTGGCTCCAGGAGATTGTGAATGCATCCTTGAGTAAGGGGTCCTTGCCTACTGTCTTGAAAGAGGCGGTAGTGAGGCCCCTCCTCAAGAAGCCTTCCCTGAACCCAGCATTATTGGAGAACTATCATCCAGTCTCCAACCTTCACTTTTTAGTGAAGATTGTTTAGAGTGTGGTGGCCCAACAGTTTCCGCGACACCTGGAGGAAATTGATTATCTAGACCCGCGCCAGTCCGGCTTCCGACCCGGTCACAGCACCGAGACGGCATTGGTCGCGTTGGTTGATGATCTCTGGAAGGCACAGGATAGAGGATGTTCCTCTATCCTAGTCCTGTTAGACCTCTCAGCGGCTTTTGATACCATCGACCATGGTATACTATTGCACTGACTGGGGGGGGGTTTGGGGCTGGGAGGCACTGTTTTACGGTGGTTCTCGTCCTACCTCTCTGGTCGGTCACAATATGTGTTGACAGGAGGGCAGAGGTCGACCTCGAGACCCCTCTTATGTGGGGTTCCTCAGGGGTCGGTCCTCTCGCCCCTCCTGTTTAAGACATATATGAAGCCGCTGGGCGAGATCATCCATGGTTTTGGGGTGGGATATCATCTGTACGCTGATGACACCCAGTTGTACATATCCACCCCAGACCACCCCAACGATGCCGCCGAGGTGCTATCCCAGTGTTTGGAGGCCATACGGATCTGGATGGGTAGTAACAAACTCAAGCTCAACCCGTCAAAGACTGAGTGGCTGTGGTTTCCGGCACCCCGGTTCAGCCAGATTACTCCAACTCTGGCCATTGGGGGCGAAACACTGGCCACCGTGGAGAGGGCGTGCAATTTTGGTGTCTTCCTCGACTCCCGACTGTCTATGGAGGACCATGTGGCAGCCGTGGCCAGGGGGGCGTTTCATCAGGTACGCCTGATGCGCCAATTGCGCCCCTTACTGGACCGGGCTGCCCTCCGCACAGTCACTCAAGCACTGGTGACATCCCGACTAGACTACTGCAATGCTCTCTACATGGGGCTTCCCTTGAGGTACTGTCAGTCTCGCTAGTTCTGGCTTCGCTGCCATGGAAACGGGGAGGGTGGGGGGTTTGGGGTGAATGTGTTCTGCTGGTGGACAATGTTGATGTTTCGTGTTATCTCCTGCTAACGGACCTACATTCCAGGATGGTGAAGACCTGCCCACCTGATGTTGGAGATGGCTGCATATTGGACAATGCACAGGGGGGGTTTGGGGATTGGGATGGGCTTAAGCTTAATACTTTCTGTTCGCGCCTAAACTATTCATTCTCAGCTTTACTTGGTCTGTACGCTATCGTAACTTAGTAAAAGGAGCCTTAACATTTCAAAATAATGTCTAAGTGTGGTCTTTCCTGAGTCAACGAAGAAACAGGCCTGACATTAAGCTGAGAATCAACAAAACCAAAAACCTGCCCTGATGTCGGACCCTTCACAAGAGGAGCCTCCGTTGGTAGAGGTCCTGCCTGAAACCATTTTGGGAGCTGAAGCATCGCATCCTCCTGCTCAATCTGAAGGGATCAGGTCAGTGATGGAAGGTTTGGCTGGCCTAGATCTAAATCTGCCAGCTGAAGAATCAGTCAAACCTAAACGTTGGTCTGAAGGGGTTGGAATGAGTGGGGTAAACGTCTCCAGGCGTCGAATTTCCCCAAAGAAAGTCATTCCGGAGCTCCTAAGAGAAGAACGGGAACTAAGGGAGATGGCTCAGGACCTACTCCGCCAGGCAGATGAGAAAAGTTTAGCCCTGGAAAAAATCTGGGGGAGGGAGGCGGATCGCCCACAGCCAAGAGGTTCACAGGCAGCTCCGGGCAGACGAAGCAGGGTTTCAACACCATCCCCCCCTCCTCAGGCCGGCAGGGAATTGCGAAGAGAGGCAGCTTCTGCCAGGCAAAGCAGGAGAGCAACTCCCTCCCCCCCCCTCAGGCTGGAAGGGAAGCCAACCCCATTAACCCCCGCCGACTTGCAAAACTGCCTCCTTTGGGTGTGAAATACAACGGAAGTGCCGACAAACTGGCGTTTTTTCTAATTCACGTTGATAATTACATGCAGTTTTACGCAGCTGATTTGGACGATGAAATCAAAATCAGAATTGTATCTATGACCCTAGAAGATCAAGCTTCTAATTGGTTAGTTTCATTACATAATTGCCGCTCACCGGCACTGCGCGATTTCGATCGTTTCATGAATGCTCTTAGAAGGCGTTTTGAAGACCCTCGTGTTGAGAGGAAAGCAAAAATGAAACTAAAAAGTTTGCAGCAGGGGGACATGTCTATTCAGGCTTACACGCAGATTTTCCAGGAGCTATCAGTGTTTATGATTGGTTATAGTGAACAAGCCCTAATGGACATTTATATTGAAGGGCTGAATAAAGATATTTATCAAACATGTGTGAACAGATTTCGCCCCGAAACTTTGAATGACTGGATAGATCTAGCTTCGGATGTCGAATTGGATCATGCCCACTTGCAGGATCCAGTCCGCTTGGAGAAAAAAGCACAGGAAGATAGCCCCAAATCTCACCCCCCTGCGAGGGAGAAACGCATGCAAAAGGGGGAGGGGAGAACAACCCAGCCTCGTTCAGGCAGCTGTTATCGCTGTGGGAAGGAGGGGCACTGGGCAGACAAATGCCGATCAAAACCACCTCCACGCCCACTTTCTTCCTTGGACCGGAAACAGCCTAGAACGCCAACTGTGCGCGCCAAACCGGCTATGAGTGGGGTGGAGCCCATCAACCTCTCTGCTGACCAGCCCGCCGCTGGCCCTGACGATTGGGAGGCGTCTTCAGACTCTTCTGACGACAATCTGGTGAGTCATCGCTCCGGGCCCCTTTATATTAATTTAAAGCTTTTAGCTCCATCTACTGGTCGTACATGCAATGTGCAGGCTCTCATTGACTCTGGGTGTTCAAAATGTCTCATAAGCCAAGACATCGTGTCTTCGATGGGTTTTCACCTTAAGACCCTGAAAACTCCCATAGCCTTTTGCCAAATGGATGGTTCTGTAGCTGGGGGAACCCCAGCATCTTTTATCACCGAACCAATTCATGTTTCTATAGGCACAGGCCATACTGAGACCATCAACTTTATTGTAACTGCCATTGCCGATAATGCTGTAATTTTGGGGGTCAATTGGCTTCGAAAATGGAATCCTCTGATAAACTGGAAGGAAGGTTGGGTGCGCATTCCTTTATCCCTCCCGGAAGATACCTCTCTTCCATCAGAAACTGATCAACCCCCGCACCATCAGCCAACCCCCCATATTGAATCTGCTGCGCATTTATTGGATTTCCCAGCACCCGAGGTCATACCAGGTGAGGAGAAAATTCCCAAAGAATATTGGGACCTAAAGGATGCTTTCAGTGAAAGATCTTGTGATTCCCTTCCTCCTCATAGGGCTACTGACTGTTCAATTGATTTTCTTCCTGGGGTTCAATTACCCAAACCTCGTATGTATTCAATGACCCCACGGGAGATGGAGGAATTACGTAAATTCATCGATAAAAACCTTCTAAGGGGTTTCATTGAACCAGCTAGGCCCCGTGTAGCTGCACCAGTTATGTTTAGAGAAAAGAAAGATGGCACTCTAAGATTAATACAGGACTATTCATATCTCAACACCATTTGTGAACACAATATTTACCCCCTTCCGCTCATGAAGGACATGCTTGCTCACCTGGCTACCGGTAAGATTTTTACGAAGCTGGACTTACGTGAAGCATATTACAGGGTCAGGATCAAAGAGGGGGACGAATGGAAGACAGCTTTTAACTGTCCGCTCGGATGTTTCCAATTCAAAGTCCTCCCTTTCGGTCTTCAAGGTGCCCCTTCAGTGTTTATGCAACTGATCAATGAGGTTCTCCACGAGCACCTTTACAAGGGAGTAATTGTTTACATTGATGACATCGTCGTCTACTCGCAAACACACGACGAGCACGTTAAACTAGTGCGCTCCGTATTAAATAAGTTGCGTTCCGCTGAACTTTATGCCAAACTCTCTAAGTGTGAGTTTCACCAGGAAAGAATTGACTATTTGGGTTACCGTATCTCCTCTGAGGGAATTGAAATGGATCCTGCTAAAGTCAAGGCAGTGACGGAGTGGGCCCCTCCCCGTACCCGTAAACAATTGCAAAGTTTTTTAGGATTTGCGAATTTTTACCGCCAATTTATTCCGTCATTCGCTGATATTGCCTTGCCCATTACAAACCTTCTGAAAACAAAAGGAGAAGGCAAGCCTCGTCCTGGAACCCCTCTCAAATGGACGATGGAATGTCAGGCCGCTTTCGAAAAGCTTAAACGGTTGTTTGCGGCTGAGCCTGTTCTTAAACACCCAGATGTGAATTCCCCATTTGTGATTCAGGCGGATGCTAGTGATGTCGCGGTAGGCGCAGTCCTGTTACAACTCAATCAACATGGCCAATTACAACCCTGTGCTTACACATCTCGGAAACTCACTGCGTCCGAACGCGGTTGGGCGATTTGGGAAAAGGAGGCTTTTGCTGTTCGGTGGGCTCTCATGACTTGGCGACATTTTCTTGAGGGTGCCCCACATCCTTTCGAGGTCTGGACGGACCATAAAAATTTGGAAGCTCTTACCTCTTCTCGGAAATTGTCCCCAAGGCAACTTCGTTGGTCTCATTATTTCCATCGTTTCAATTTCCACCTCAAATACATTCCTGGGGGGAAAAATTTTATGGCTGATGCACTTTCCAGATTGCCTCAATATGATGTGTCTAAGCTCACCATTGTACAACCGATAATGCCACTCACTTTACCTGCTACTCCAGTATCTACTATAGCCCAAACTACTGTCCAGACTACTCCACCTGCTGACCTAATTGCTCGTATTAAGGATGAATTACTTACTGATGATTGGTATTCGGCTCATTCTGGTGATTGTACTACCAGAGACGATCTTCCCTGGATTGGTTCTAAAATATATGTTCCTGCTACATTACGTCCTTTTGTCTTGCAACGAGCACACGACTCACGTTTAGCTGGTCATTTCGGTTTCGTTAAAACTATTCATCTTATCAAGAGACAGTTCTGGTGGCCATCAATGAAGAAAGATGTTGAATCGTATATTGCCAGTTGCCCTGTATGTGCGGCCTCAAAACGTGCGCCGGGTAAGCCACAGGGTCTTCTCCAGTCTGTGGCTACCCCGGAAAGGCCTTGGAAGGAAATTTCAATGGACTTTATAGTTGATCTTCCACCCAGTCAGGGTTATACCGTTATCTGGGTAGTTACCGATCTTTTTTCTAAACAAGTTCATTTTGTCCCCTGTACTAAGATTCCTTCTTCCAAATCTCTGGCTAGACTTTTCGTTTCCCATATCTATCGTTTTCATGGCGTCCCGCAACGCATCATCTCCGATAGAGGAACCCAATTTACTTCCCATTTTTGGAAGGAGTTTTTGAGACTGATTGGCTCCGCCCAAAGCTTAAGCTCCGCCTACCACCCTCAGACGAATGGATCTTGTGAGAGGGTTAATTCCGTCCTCGAACAGTACTTACGCTGTTTTATTAATTTCCAGCAAGATGATTGGGCTGATCTTCTCATACACGCCGAAGTTGCGTATAATAACTCTGTTCACTCCAGTACGAATATGACCCCCTTTAAGATCATCTACGGACAGGACTTTGTACCCATACCCGAACTGCCTCACGTCTCGCCGACAGTTCCCTCTCTATCTGAATGGTCCTCTCGATTATCTTCTGTTTGGCCGCTTCTCCGGAAAACTTTAAACGATGCCCATGACTCGCACAAATTGTACGCTGATAAGAAACGAGCAGTCCCTCCCTCCTACAAAGTTGGTGATCAGGTTTATGTATCTACCAAAAATTTGGATAGCCCCCAAAAATGCAAGAAGCTGGGTCCCAAATTTATTGGACCTTTCACGATCACCAAAATTATCAGCTCTGTGTCGGTCCGTTTGGATCTCCCCAAGACCTATCGGCGGCTATACCCTGTATTCCATGTTCACTTACTGAAACCTGCTCGTACCTCTCATCTCCGCAAAAGATTGCCTGATGCTCCTACGCCTACCTTGGTGGATGGTCATCATCATTACGAGGTGCGGGACATTTTGGACTCCAGGATTCGCAGAAATAAAACTCAGTTCCTAGTCATGTGGAAAGATTTCCCCCCTTCTCACAACGAATGGGTGGATAAAGAGCATCTCAAAGCTCCTAAACTGGTACGCCAGTTTTATGCCAAGTATCCACACAAACCTTGACTCTTTTTCTTTCTCCTCTCCGTTGTTTTGTCTCTCCCTTCTTCTCTTTCAGGTGTAGCCTCTCGTATGCCTATTGCTGCCCTAGATTTCCCGCTGTTCCTGGAGGAGGTCCGGATGTCAGTCTCGCTAGTTCTGGCTTCGCTGCCATGGAAACGGGGAGGGTGGGGGGTTTGGGGTGAATGTGTTCTGCTGGTGGACAATGTTGATGTTTCGTGTTATCTCCTGCTAACGGACCTACATTCCAGGATGGTGAAGACCTGCCCACCTGATGTTGGAGATGGCTGCATATTGGACAATGCACAGGGGGGGTTTGGGGATTGGGATGGGCTTAAGCTTAATACTTTCTGTTCGCGCCTAAACTATTCATTCTCAGCTTTACTTGGTCTGTACGCTATCGTAACTTAGTAAAAGGAGCCTTAACATTTCAAAATAATGTCTAAGTGTGGTCTTTCCTGAGTCAACGAAGAAACAGGCCTGACAGGTACACTCGAAAGCTACAGTTAGTCCAGAATGCAGCCGCGCGGGTGATCACGGGAGCCCCGAGACACTCCCATGTAACACCAATCCTGTGCGAGCTGCACTGGCTTCCTGTGGTCTTTCGGGTGCGCTTCAAGGTTCTGACGACCATCTTTAAAGCGCTCCATGGCTCGGGGCCTATGGGCTCGGGGCATATGCGAGACCGGCTCGGGGCCATGGCTTGGGGCATATGCGAAACCGTCTCTTGCCCCGTACATCCCTCCGGCTGATCCCCTCCCACAGAGAGGGCCTTCTCAGGGTGCCGTTGGCCGGGCAATGCCTCCTGGCGACACCTAGGGGAAGAGCCTTCTCTGTGGTGGCCCTGCCCTTTGGAACGACCTACCCCCTGAATTGCGTACCATCTCGGACCTCCGCCTCTTCCGCCAGTGTCTAAAGACACATCTCTTTCAGCAAGCCGGCCTAGCCTAACCTCCCGTCGGGGCTATTTTAGATAGTTTTAAACTGGGGATTTTAATTTGGATTTTAGCATAGGATTGTAATTTAATATGTTTTTAAATTCTGTATTTTATTGTTTTGTATGTTTTTAAATTCCTGTGCGCCGCCCTGGGTCCTTCATGGAGAAGGGCGGGATATAAAATAAAAATAAAAATAACATTTAGACAGTTCAGTGGCCTGGAGTTTCTTGAGTACTGATTGCATTAATTTCACGTTTTCATCACTTGTTTCAGTGTACATAAGGATGTTATCAAGGTAGACCATGAGGCCTTTGTTCAGGTGTTCATGCAAAACCACGTTTATTAATTGCATGAAAACTGCTGGCACCTCCTGCAGACCAAAAGGGAGCACTCTGAACTGAAAACATCCTAGAGGGCAGTTGAATGCAGTTTTCCACTCATCTTCCTCCTTGATTCTGACTGTGTAGAAAGCCTCCTTGAGGTCCAACTTTGTGAAAAATTTCCCTTTACCCAATTGGGCCAACCTGTCTTTCATAAGCGGAAGGGGTACACATTTTCCATGCAAACTGTGTTTAGGTTCTTGTAGTTCACACACAAACTAAAGGAGCCATCTTTCTTCTCTCTAAACAATGCAGGAGTAGCCACTCGTGGTCTAGCAGGTTCTATAAATTCCCTTTCTAAATTTTTGTCAATAAACTTCTGCAATTCCTCCATTTCACGTGGGGTCATCAAGTAAATCTAGGTTTAGGGAGTTTTACCCCTGGGAGGTTGTCAATGCTGCAGTCAGTAGCATGGGCACCTCCTTGCACCCGCAAGCAATTGCAAAGTTTTTTGGGATTTGCGAACTTTTATCGTCATTTTATTCCCTCATTCACCAGCATTGCTCTGCCCATTAGGAATCTCCTTAAATCTAAAGGGGAGGCCAAACCCAGACTGGGTAAGCCTTTGAATTGGACTATGGAGTCTCAAGCCGCTTTTGAGAAGTTAAAGTGGCTCTTTGCAGCTGAACCTGTTTTGAAACACCTGGATATGGAGGCACCATTTGTTGTTCAAGCTGATGTTAGTGACGTGGCGGTAGGGGCAGTATTACTTCAAACAAATGCTGATGGGAAACTGCAACTGTGTGCTTACACCTCACATAAGCTTACAGAAACTGAAAGGAGATGAGCTATATGGGAGAAGGAAGCTTTTGCGGTCAGATGGGCTTTGATGACCTGGCAACACTTTCTAGAAGGGGCAAAATACCCTTTTGAAGTATGGACTGATCATAAAAATTTAGAGGCATTGAAGACTATCAAGACATAAAAATTTAGAGCTGTAAGCTATCTGCTTCAACTTTACCCTCAAATACATTCCGAGGGGGAAGAATTTTATGGCTGATGCCTTGTCTAGACTCCCCCAGTACAACAGCTCTAGACTGAGCATAGTTCACCCTGTCACCCCTGCATGAAGTCTCGCTGAGCCAGTGGTTACTAAAAGCCAGGGCACATCAAATTTAGATGTCACTACGGACTTGATGAACAAACTCAAGGAGGGCCATGAGACTGACGACTGGTTCAAGACGCATTTAAATGAATGTACCATGAAAGATGGCCTGGCTTGGGTAGGAGCTAAATTGTATGTTCCTGCTAACCTGAAACCAGTTGTTCTTCAACATCCCCATGATTTAAGAATGGTGGGCCATTTCAGATTTGTGAAGATTTTACATTTGATAGAGACAATTTTGGTGGCCTTCATGGAAAAAAGACATTGAATCCTACATAGCCAGTTGCCCTGTCTGTGCTGCTATGAAACAACCTCTGAGTAGGCCCCAAGGCTTTCTCCAAAGTGTTGCCCACTGAGGCCCCATGGAAGGAGATATCAATGGATTTCATTGTCGAGTTGCCAGAGAGTTTAGGAAATACCATAATTTGGGTTGTCACCGACCTATTCTCCAAACAAGTTCATTTTGCACCATGTTCCAAAATCCCATTAGCCAAGTCATTGGCTAGGTTGTTTGTTTCACATGTGTATCAGTTACATGGAGTACCTGAATGCATAATTTTGGATGGGGGGGGGTCCAAGTTTCTGAAGTTGATTGGCTCCTCCCAGGGGCTAAGCTCTGCCCACCATCCTCAGACTAATGGGGCTTGTGAACAGACTAATTTTGTTTTGGAACAATACCTCCAGTGTTTCATCAATTACTAGCAGGATAATTGGGCTGAACTGTTACCACATGCTGAGATGGAGTACAATAACTCTGTGCACAGCAGTACCAGCATGACCCCCTTTAAGGTTATCTATGGCCAGGACTTTATACCAATTCTTGAATTATCTCAAGAGAAACCGAAAATTTTGTCCCTCTCTGAGTGGAGTGATCAACTAAAAGAATTTTGGCCCATGGCCCGCAAGGTGTTGGAGGCTGCTCATCGGGCTCACAAGAAACAGGCTGATAAAAAGAGGGTTAAGCCTAAAGATTACAAAGTGGGGGATCGTGTGTTTTTGTCCACCACGTTTTTACAAACTACCCAAAAACAGGAAAAAAAACTGGGGCTGAAGTATGTCGGCCCATTCCCCATTGTGAAAATCATCAATCCTGTGTCCATAAAGTTAGAATTGACAAAGAACCTTAGTCGGATTTATCCTATATTTCATGTGAACTTGTTGAAACCTGAGCACACTTCTTCTTTTTGTCCACCTCAATCTGCACCCCCAGCTCCTCTTCTGATTGAGGGAGAACAACATTATGAGATTAAAGAAATCTTGGATTCCAGGAAACATAGAAATAGAATCCAGTATCTGGTGTCCTGGAAGCATTTTCCCTCTTCCCATACTGAGTGGGTTGACAAATCTTATATTCAAGCTCCTAGACTTTTACAAAAGTTTTGCGCCAAGTGAAATGCACATAATTATATTGTCTTTTGTATTGTTTTCTATTTCCCTGCAGGGATGACTCCTTTTTCTGAAGGAGATTTAGGTTTAGGTTTACTGGATTTATATGCCACCCTTCTCTCAAAGGACTCAGGGCAGTGTACAACATAAAAACACATATTACAAAAGTTAAAAAGGGAGATTAAGGGCTTCCGGGAGGTGACATCATTGTGCTAAGAGTTGGAGAACGGGAGCTCCTGTAACCTCTATCTCTAATTTCTTCATTTGAGCTCATTTCTGAGCACTGCAGATCCTGACGGGACCAGCAGATTAAGGGGAAACGCTGAAGACACTGGGATGATAAGGCAAACCTCCCAACAGGTAGGAGAAACCCACTAAACAAACGAGGATCTATCTTGCCACTTGGTCAGGACCGTAGCGATGGCTGCCACATAAGAAGGGAGAGAGAGAGGGCAGTTGAAGTCGAGATGTCTGTTATTATTCACAACACAAAGAAAGGAAGACAATGCGAAATTGGCAGAAAAGGTGAGCTGGAAGAAAGAGGCTCAGTGACGGATACTGTTTCTACAGTCTTGAATCTTGCTGAAAGTAGTTAGAGCTGAGACGTGAATTGGAATTGACAGCGTGAATAATTTGAAAGGAAGCAGCCAGAGTGGAAAACCCAATAGGAGAGGGAGGAGAAAGAACTAAAATCCGGCTCGGAGAACAGAAGTGGGTTATAGTAGCTGCTAAGAACATTTGAAAAACACAAAAAGGATTATATAACAGTTGCGGTGGCTGTTGATTATTATTCTTTTCTTCTCTCCCGACTCTTCCTTCCATTCCTCTATCTTTCCAAATAATAGTTGAATTTTGAACTGTGAACAGTTTCAATTGTGAACATCCTTTTGGAGGGGACACCTTGCAAATATATAATATCCACTCTCTTCGGAAGTTAAAACTGTACCAGAGACAGTAGAGAGAGAGTTCTTTTGGAAAGGCTGGAGGGCTCCTTTAACACACATACACACCCCTGTGTTTGTCTCTGCTTCTGGGCTGGCGATATTAATTAACTGTGACTGACAGAATGGACAGTGATTCTGAGGAGAGGATGACATCTAGTGGACTATAATTTTGAACCGTGAAGTCTGATGCAAGAAAATCAATGGTGACATAATATGGAGTATAACAGCATAACTGAGAGACATTTATTTGTAGAAGATAACAGTATGATATATAACACTATGATTTATAATAATTAAGGATTAAAAACAGAATAGAATAATATAAGGTTAATTATTGTTAAATAGTTAAATAGTGAGATATATAGTTACTGATACTGCTGATACTGTTGAGGTTGTTGATAAAGTAAAAGCAAAACAAAATGTGTATGCGATTGTGGTAAAGGATATAGAGAGAGATAAAGATGACAACCAATGAAATCAGGGGGAAAAATAATATCCAACCCCTCTTCTGCAATATCCTCCCCCTCTAATCAAACATCAATTGAGAGCACACTGGGGCTGGAGAAAGGGGGAACTATGGCAGGAACAAACAAGACCAGCTCCAACAATGCAGAGTATGCAAATGACGCTCCAGATGATACAAGAGATATTGATGAAAACCCAAGAAGTGATGGCTTCAAATAATGAGGAGACAAGGAGGAATCACAAAGAAATGAAAAACGAAATGGGAGAAGTGAAAGAAAAGATCAAAAATGTGGATGACAAAATTGAAAGGATACAGAATGCCTTAGCAATCAGCGAACAGAAAATCCAGAACATCAAAACAAAAATAGAACAGACAGATCAGAAGATGGAAAAAATTGAGTTTAAATATATACGAGCCAATAAAGAATCAGAGTTATCAATAATTTGATTAGATATCTAAAGAGCTTCATTTTATCTAAGATTCCAAAATATACCGGAAGAAAGAGGAAAACCTGAAAGGAAAAATGATTGAAATCCTCACTGAAATTTTACAAAAAAAAAAGATCAGGAGTTTAGAGGAGACATTGATGAGGCTTACCATGTGCACAATAACTATGCCAGAAGACATAGGATCCCGGGAGAAGTACATGTAAGATTTGTTTAAAAAACAACTGGAGATGAAATGTACAAAAAAGCCCGAGAAGGGACAATTACAGTCAAGGGAAAAGAGTTGATTACACTTAAACAAATTCCACAAAGAATCCGTGAACAATGTAGACAATACCAATTTTTAACAGATCAGTTAAATAAGAACAGAATAATGTACAGATGGTTGGTACCAGAAGGGGTACTGATATCTTGGCAAGGAAAAAGATATAAAATAGAAAATATAGAAGGAGCGCAGGAATTCTATAAAAAATATTGCACAGGGGAAGAAGAACAAAGAAGTAAAGAAGACCTAGAAAGTAGAAGTCAAGAAGAAGAAACACCAAAGGACAAGGAAAGAAACAGTAAAGATGAATAGAGGCAAGAAAGAGAGAGAGCGGAAAAATAAGGTGCGAGAGGGAAAAGTCAGATACAAACCAGAAGCAACAAAAACCACCCCATCTAAAGATGGACCAGGAAATAACGATTATCTCAATAAACTTGAATGAACTGAATGCACCAAAAAAAGAGCGCAGATGTTTAATAAACTTAGGAAACTAAAGGCGGATATAACCTGTATACAAGAAGTGCACATCAAAGGGGAACATATGAACTTATTGGAAATTAAAAATTAGGGAAACTATATACAGCACAGGCAGACAAAAAAAAAAAAGAGGGATAGCAACCTATATAAAGGAAACTCTAAACTCTAGACCAGTCTACTCTGATGAAGAAGGCAGTATTCTAATGATTGAAATAGAGACAACTGAAAAACCGATATTATTAATAGTCATATATGCACCAAATCAGAAACAAGAAGAATTATATAGAAAATTACACAATAAAATAAATGAATTAGAATATGAAGATATTTGCTTAATTGGGGACTATAATGCAATAGTGGATTAAAAAATGGACTATGAAAGGAAAAGGAAAAATAAAACAAAAAAAATACGCTACCCAAATCCTTTTTTGTAATGGCAATGGAATATAAACTACATGATATTTGGAGAGAAAGACGCAAAGCAAGAAAGCAATATACCTTTTATTTGAACCCCCACCAGTCTCTATCAAGAATTGACATGGCCTGGATATCATCTGGTTTATGCAATCAATTAGAGGAAATTGAAATTGAACCAAATGAGTGGGCAGATCATCTATATAAATAAAAATGTAAAATTGTTTGAGCAAAGACGCTAATCTCAAAAACTACTGATTTACACCAAATTTTCATACAATGTTCCCAAGGACTTCCAATAATATAATACATACTTATTTTGTAGCTAGCACATGTGTGTCATGTGCAAGGAACACAAACGTAAAATGTACCCACTGATCAGGTTTTTACCTCCCTGTAACTCCTCCCACCCGGCTGTTGCGTCAGTGAATGGCCTTGAGGTGGCGCGTTGCCAAGGGCAATGCAGAAATCTGCACATGTGCCTCCCTGGGCCAGGCCAATGGCCAAAGCCACCCGGTAGCCTTGTGGGACGCTGTGCCCAGCATCTCCTGGGGGTGGGGCGGGGGAGAAGCCTCCCCTTCACACCTCCTCGCCAATGCTGTCGCCATGCGACATTAGGGATAGTTTTAGTTTTATATGGGTTTTTAGCGCAGGGTCAGTTTAATTCGTTTTTAACTTTGTATTCTGTTTGTGGTTTTAATTGTATTTTTAATTCCCTGTGCCCCGCCTTGAGTCCCTTCGGGGAGAGAGAGCGGGTTATAAATTAAAATTATTATTATTATTATTATTATTATTATTATTATTATGCCCGCCACTGCTGGTGCCTCCACCCCCCCCCACAGCCAACCTGGCCCCCCTTCCTAGCCCCTCAAGCCAATGGCAGCAGCCATCCCGCAGGTAGGTAGGCAGGTAGGTAGGTAGGTAGGTGGATAGATATAGAGGGGGGAAAACAGTAGTATTTCTCAAAGTGGTTCATCAAAGTGGTTCGTCAAACACCATTTACAAAAAAAGGCACGAGGTCGCACTGTATATGAGCTCCATGGAAGGTAGACGGGAAGCCTGAATAATCTGAATGACCCTGTAGGAAAAGTTGTCTCATCTCAGGATGCTCCGCTCAAGCGCTAGGTGTCAACTGGTAGGTAGGTAGGTAGAGGGATAGAGAGAGGGGAAAATACAGTAGGTAGGTAGGTAGGTGGATAGATAAGGAGAAATACAGTAGGTAGGTAAGTAGGTAAGTAGGTAGGTAGGTAGATAGAGGGAGAAAGTAAGAAATACAGTAGATAGGTAGGAAGGTAGGTAGAGGGATAGATAGAGAGGGAGAAATATGGTAAGTAGAGGAATAGAGAGAGTGAGGGAGAAATACAGTAGGTAGGTAGGTAGGTAGGTAGGTAGGTAGGTAGGTAGGTAGGTAGAGAGAGAGGGAGAAATATGGTAGGTAGGTAGACAGAGGGAGAAAGGAAGAAATACATCCCTCTACCTACCTAACTACTGTATTTCCCCTCCCTCTCTCTATCCCTCTACCTACCTATCTACTTACCTACCTACCAGGGTAGGTAGGTAGATAGGTAGGTAGAGAGAGAGAAGAATACAGTAGATACATAGGTAGGTAGGTAGGTAGGTAGGTAGGTAGGTAGAGGGATAGAGAGAGGGGAAATACAGTAGGTAGGTAGGTAGGTGTATAGAGAGAGGGGGGAGAAATACAGTAGGTAGGTAGGTAGTTAGGTGGATAGAGAGAGGGAGACGTACGGTAGGTAGATAGATAGAGGGAGAAAGGAATACATCCCTCTACTTACCTAACTACTGTATTTTTCCCTCTCTCTCTATCCCTCTACCTACCTATCTATCTACCTACCTACCAGGTAGAGAGAGAAATACGTAGATAGATAGGTAGGTAGAGGGAGAGAGAGAAGAATACAGTAGATAGGTAGGTAGGTAGGTAGGTAGGTAGGTAGGTAGAGGGATAGAGAGAGGGAGAAAATACAGTAAGTAGATAGGTAGGTAGGTACAGGAATAGAGAGAAGGAGATATACAGTACGTAGTAGGTAGGTAGAGGGATAGAGAGAGGGAGAAATACGGTAGGTAGGTAGGTAGGTAGGTAGGTAGGTAGGTAGGTAGGTAGGTAGGTAGGTAGGTAGGTAGAGGAATAGAGAGAGAAGGAGAAATATGGTAGGTATGGTTTATGGTTTATGGTTTATTGGATTTATATACCGCTCCTGTCTCCAGATGGATTCAGGGAATTAAAATACCAACAAGCAACAATACATACAATACAATAATAAAATTAAATTAAATTAGAATCTCCTGTGCTAAAAATTAAGCTAAAAATATTAAAATCTCAACCAATCCCCTAAAAATCCCAATGTTAAAATCTAGACTAAAATATAGGCATAAACTAACTCTAAGCAGGTAGATAGGTAGGTAGAGGTAGGTAGGTAGATAGGTAGGTAGAGGGATAGAGAGAGAGAGGGAGAAATACAGTAGTTAGGTAGAGGGAGAGAGTAAGAAATACAGTAGGTAGGTAGGTTGGTGGTTATATGGTGGTTGTGTGTACACAGTTTGGTTGGCCATTTAACCAGACTGGGCCACAGCAACGCAATTAGTAACCCAGTAGGTAGATAGGTAGGTAGAGGGATAGAGAGAGAGAGGGAGAAATACAGTAGTTAAGTAGAGGGAGAGAGTAAGAAATACAGTAGGTAGGTAGGTTGGTGGTTATATGGTGGTTGTGTGTACACAGTTTGGTTGGCCATTTAACCAGACTGGGCCACAGCAACGCAATTAGTAACCCAATAAAATTAAAATGGAAAGGCCAAAGAAGAAGGAAAAGATGGATGATGAACTCAAATATTGTAAATGAAATGGAATACATTCAAATGCTGGAGAAAGAATTAAAATTATTTTTAGAATAAATAAAAAAGAAGACACCTCAATTCAAAATCTCTGGGATACTATGGAAGCATACACAAGAGGCCTCATGATTGCCTACATTGCGAGGAAAACTAGAAAACAAAAAGAGCAACAAGAATGTATGCAAAAAGAACTTATGGAAGTCAAAGCTGAATTACAGAGAGACCCAGACAATAAAATTAAAAAAGAAAAAAAGAGATGATAGAACATAAGATCAATTTAATAACTCAAAAGAAATTAGCACAGAAAACTAAAGCAGCCAAACAAAATTATTTTGAACAAGCCAACAAACCTGGTTGTTGACTGGCATACAGATTGAAGAACGAAAGAGAGAAAAAGACGATATACCAATTAAAAGATGAGGAAGGAAGAATTCAATACAAAATGGAAGAAAAGAAGCAGATTATTCATAAATATTTCACAAAACTATACGCACAAGGTAGCATGGAGGAAACCAAGATAAAATAATATTTAAAACACAGAAAAGATAACATCAATTTCAAAAGAACAAAGGGAAGCGATAAACAGGCCAATAACGTTAGCCAAAGTGGAATTAATCCTGAAAAACCAGAAAAATAATAAAACTCCAGGACCAGATGGAATACTGGTGGAGCTATACAAATATAATAAAATAATATTGAAAGAGCTAGGAGTGGAAATGGTTAATGAAGTCTTAGGAAAAGCTAAAATGCCTGAATCATGGATTTTATCAGATTTTCAGATTTTATCATTGGCCTGATAAAAGCCCCTCCCCCTGGTCACAGCCATCAGGTGTTCTTCTAAACTAAACCATGTATCCAGGAGGACTCCCAGATTGCGGGCCCTCTTTGAGGGGGCTAAAAGTTCTTCCTCTGTCATCAAAGATGGTACAAGATGCACAAATCAGGATGACGGAAACCATAACCACTCAGTCTTGGAGGGATTGAGCTTGAGCCTGTTCATCCCCATCCATATCTGCACAGCAACAACATCTTGTCGAAGGCATTGTTTAGTTGGTTTGGGGTAGAGATGTAAAGTTAGGTATCATCAGCATATTAATGTCCTCTGTGGAGAAGGGCGGGATATAAATTTAAATAAATAAATAAAAATAAATACCGTACCCCAAAACCACAGATGATCTCGCCCAGCGGTTTCATGTATATGTTGAACAGGAGGGGTGAGAGAACAGACCCCTGGGGCACCCCACAAGTGAGGTCAATCCCTGTCCTCTAGTCAACACGAACTGTGATGGATCTGACAGGTAGGAGGAGAACCACCGCAAAACGGTGCCCCCCACTCCCAATCGCCTGAGTTGTTGCAGTAGGATATCATGGTCGATGGTATTGAAAGCTGCCGAGAGGTCTAATAGGACCAGGACAGAGGAGCAACCCCTGTCCTGCATCCGTCAGAGATAATCAACCAACGCAACCAATGCTATCTCCATGCTGTACCTGGGCCTGAAACCCGACTGAAAAGAATCCAAGTGGGCAGCTTCTTCCAGGTACTGGGGAAGCTGAAGTTCTACCACACTCTCAACAACCTTTATTACAAAGCGAAGGTTGGAGACTGGATAATAGTTAGCTAAAGAAGCTGAGTCCAAGGAAGGCTTCTTAAGGAGGGGCCTCACCACTGCCTCCTACAGTGTGGTGGGAAAGAACCTCTCTCTCTCAATGAAGTGTTGGTAATCACCTGGAACCAGCCTGTGTCACCTCCCAGGAAGCCGAAACTAACCAAGAGGGACACGGGTCAAGCACACAAGTGGCAGCACTGAGTCTCCCCATAATCCTGTCCACGCCCTTGGGTGTCACAGGGTCAAACTCATCCCAGATAGTCTCCACAAGATTCATCCCGTCGACTTGCCTGAATCTACCCAGACAGTCCAAGCCTGTCCGAATCTGAGCGATTTTATCCTGCAGATGCTGAACAAATTCCTCAGTCCTACCCTGCAATGGGGTCTTCCCCAGTTCCTTGATTAAGTAAGGAATGGGTCACCCTAAACAGGGCAGCTGGGCAGTTATCTGTGGACGTGATAAGAGCAGGAAAATGTTGCCGTTTTGATGCTCTTATTGCCATTAAGTAAGACTTAATATGAGTTCTTACTAGTGCTTGATCAGATTCGGACCGGCTGACCCTCCAACCACTCTCTAGGCATCTTTTCTGGTGTTTCATCTCCTGGAGCTCCTCAGTAAACTGGGAAGCTACCCGGGATTGGCACCAGATCAGAGACCGCAGAGGCACAACACAGTCCAAGGCCCCAGTGGCCGCCTATCCCAGGCTTCCACCAGAGCCTCGGTTGAGCTGTGAGCAAGGGATTCAGGAAAAGTCCCAAACTCCATCAGGAACCTTTCAGGGTCCATCAGACGCCTGGGGCAGAACCACCGTATCTTCCCCTCCCACTACAGTGAGGGGAGCCTTATGTACCATGGATCTGGCATTAAGTGACACCAGCCGGAGATCAGAATCCTGTAATCCCGAGCACCCAGGGGTGCGAGACAGGCAATGAGGGTCAGAACGCGCAATCACTCTTAAACAATGAACCCACATCCTCCAGAAATAATTTGGCCCTCGGCCCCCACTGTATCTGCCTCTCCCACAAACAGTAGAGATGGTAACCCCCCAATGGAATGGTTTAATGTCTCCTCCAGAATCCCAACCCTTCCCAGCACTCCCGACCCATGCCCATTAGTTAGCTCTGGCCTGTGCCCTGGCAGACTACCCCCCAAGTGTGTCTGAGTCATCCGGATCAACTCACCACCCACCCCTTAAAATTTGTTTTTAAAAACCCTGTAAAAAAAACCCTAAGAAGTCTCTTCTCATGCCACTTCTCAGGATCCCAAGATTTGTCATTAAGGAAGCATCTTGATAAGCAAGAAAGCCATCCCCAGGAAAGGGGGTGTTCCTGAAGGGAGTAAAGTTCTGTCGCAGTATAGCATAGAGGAGAATGTGGCATCAACCAAACAGAGTGGCATCACGGGGAGATGGAACGAAGAGATGACATATCCATGGGGGAGCAGCCAGCAGTGTTCAAGGGGGTAGTGAGAGGCTTATGTACATCATAGCCATTGGTCGATGTTAAAGATAATATGTAAGGGTAATGGCCAGATATCAAAATCGCAGCAGATGATAAATATCTACGCTGACGATACGCAGCTGTACTTTTCTACCCCAACCACCCCAACGATGCCGTCGAAGTGATGTCCCGTTGTCTGGAAGTGACAGCCGTAGCCAAGAGGGCGTTTTACCAGGTTCGCCTGGTCCACCAGTTGCGTCCCCTACTGGACCGGGGTGCCCTTTGCACAGTCACTCATGCTCTCGTGACATCCTGACTGGAGTACTGCAATGCTCTCTACATGGGGCTCCCCTTGAGGTGCACCCGAAGACTTCAGCTTGTCCAGAATGCAGCCGCGCGGGCAATTATGGGAACCTCTAGGTTTTCCCATGTAACACCGCTCCTGCGCGAGCTGCATTGGCTGCCTGTGGTCTTTTGGGTGCGCTTCAAGGTGTTGATTAGCATCTTTAAAGCGCTCCATGGCACGGGATCTAGTTATCTGCGGGATCGCATCCTACCCCATACATCCCTTCGGCCGATTCGCTCCCACAGAGAGGGACTTCTCCGGGTGCCGTCCGCCAGGCAATGCCAGCGGGCGACGCCCAGGAGAAGGGCCTTCTCTGTGCTGGGCCCAACCCTCTGGAATGACCTACCCCCCGACCTTAGAACAACTACAGACCTCCGTGCCTTCCACCAGAAATTAAAAACCCTCTTGTTCCATCAGGCCGGTCTGGCCTAAGTCATTTACCTAGCCGACTGTCTGTACCTTAAATTGTTTTAATTGGGTTTTAGATGGGGTTAATATTTTAATGTTTTAAATTTTTAGCGCAGGAATAATTTATTTAATTTGATCTTAATTATTTATATTTGTGATATTTATGTGTTTTTTAATTTCCTGTGCACTGCCCCGGGTCCCTTTGGGGAGAGGGAGCGGTTAGATAAGTCTAACAAATAGATAGATAGATAGATAGATAGATAGATAGATAGATAGATAGATAGATAGATAGATAGATAGATAGATAGATAGATAGATAGATAAATAAATAAATAAATAAATAAATAAATAAATAAATAAATAAATAGAGAGATGGTGAAGTGGCCAATGATGGCAGTGGTGAGGGCAGCGGCAGCAGCAGTGGCTGCTCCAACAACTCCAACAACTGAGCTTCGTCCATGCCAGCTGTACTCATATCCATCACCGAGGCCGCACTCCATTGACCCAGTCCATCGTGTCACAAGTGGAGGGGCCAAATGGCACAGTACGGTGGCCCAGGCAATGGCAGTGATACTGGAGGGGGCTGTAACAATGGAGCCCCCCCCACTCCAACAATGCCCACACCAACTACTGAGAACATCTTCCGCTGGCATCAATACCCATGCCAGTCACCTCAGCCACTCCCCGCTAATCCAGTCTATCATGTCCATAAGCAAAGGGAGGAGAAACCAGGATAATACCATGGCATGGGCAGTGGCGGTGGCAGAAACCCCAGGTAGGGAGCCCCCAGGTAGGGACCATACCCATGCCGGCAACTGAAGATGCTCTCCATTCTCCATTCATTGCCAACCGCCACATTGCACTCATGACGTTCCAGCTACAAGGCAGGAAATTGCAGCTCAAGGGTACCCCTGAGGTCCCAGGAAGTTCCCATAGCTGGACCTGGAACCAACAATGGAATAAGGTACCCCCTGCATACCCTAAGAAAGATAATCATCTCCCTGAAGCTCTCCTCAAACACGATAGGACACCATCTTGGGCATGCGCAGAGAGGGCTGAATGTCAGCCTCTGCTTCGTTATTTGCTTTCAGCTGCCATTGAAACAGGGAGGGCGAGCATGGTATTTGGGATGGGATTAATTGGTACAGAAGAGATATGGAAAAGGGAGTTTTGTTCTCACCATCTTCTGCGCATGCCTGATGGCTGGTGCTTAGAGGTGGTCAAGGCTAACCGTCCTGCATAGCATTATTGGTAAATTACCGTCCGGTCTCCAACCTTCACTTTCTGGCGAAGGTTGTAGAGAGTGTGGTGGCACAACAGTTCCCCCGTCATCTGGAGGAAATTGATTATCTGGACCCGCGCCAGTCCGGCTTCCGGCCCGGGCACAGCACCGAGACGGCATTGGTCGCGTTGGTGGATGATCTCTGGAGGGCCAGAGATGGGGGTTGTTCCTCCATCCTGGTCCTATTAGACCTCTCAGCGGCTTTTGATACCATCGACCATGGTATCCTATTGCATCGGCTGGAGGGGTTGGGGGTGAGGGGCACCGTGTTGCGGTGGTTCTCCTCCTACCTCTCCGGTCGATCACAATTTGTGTTGGCAGGAGAGCAGAGGTCGACCTCAAGACCCCTCACTTGTGGGGTGCCTCAGGGGTCGGTCCTCTCGCCTCTCCTGTTCAACACATACATGAAGCCGCTGGGCAAGATCATCCGTGGTTTTGGGGTAGAGTACCACCTCTACGCTGATGATATACAGCTGTATATATCTACCCCAAACCACCCCAAAGATTCCGTAGAGGTGATGTGCCAGTGCCTGGAAGCCATGCGGGCCTGGATTGGGAAGGAACAGACTCAAGCTCAACCCGTCCAAGACCGAGTGGCTGTGGTTTCCAGCATCCCGGTACAGCCAGTTGACTCCATCACTGGCCATAGGGGGCGAACATCTAGCCCCTGTGGATGGGGCATGCAACTTGGGCGTCCTCCTTGATGTACGGCTGTCCATGGAAGATCAAGTGACAGCCGTAGCCAAGAGGGCGTTTTACCAGGTTCGCCTGGTCCGCCAGTTGCGTCCCCTACTGGACCGGGGTGCCCTTTGCACAGTCACTCATGCTCTCGTGACATCCTGACTGGAGTACTGCAATGCTCTCTACATGGGGCTCCCCTTGAGGTGCACCCGAAGACTTCAGCTTGTCCAGAATGCAGCCGCGCGGGCAATTATGGGAACCTCTAGGTTTTCCCATGTAACACCGCTCCTGCGCGAGCTGCATTGGCTGCCTGTCATCTTTTGGGTGCACTTCAAGGTGTTGGTTATCATCTTTAAAGCCGCTCCATGGCACAGGACCTAGTTATCTGCGGGATCGCATCCTGCCCCATACATCCCTGCGGCCGATTCGCTCCCACAGAGAGGGACTTCTCTGGGTGCCGTCCACTAGGCTGTGCCAGCGGGCGATGCCCAGGGGAAGGGCCTTCTCTGTGGTGGGCCCGACCCTCTGGAACGACCTTCCCCCTGATATTAGAACAACTATGGACCTCCGCTCCTTCCGTCAAAAATTAAAAACATGTTTTTCTTGTCTAAAACATTGTTTGATCATGGGATTTGGTTCAAGTGGGTGACACCCGAAGGGATGCTGGTGTTCTGGGAAGGAGGAAGAGTGAGGATTAAAACAATTGCTGAGGCGGAAGCCTTTTTTAAAAAACATTCCTCTGCCCTGGGGGAAGATCCAGGGGGGACGGAGGGGGCCACGGCCCCGCCCGCTGGGGGCCAGGGAGGAGAAAAAGAAGATACAATAGCCATGAGACTTAGATCGAAAAAATAACTTTGCCTTGATTTTTTTTTGAACAATCTTGTATAACATTTTATCTGGATTTTTTGTAAATGTCTGACAGCATGGAACTGAGAATTTAGGTATATGTACTTGCTTTTACCTTGTAGTGTTATGGAAAATGTTTTTTTTTGTTATCTTTTTATTGTGTATTTTGAGGTCTCGGAAGGGCCGACGACTCTGACGTGAATGCTTTCAAAATTTCTTTGTATCCCTTACCCTACCCTATAGAAAAATGTAAAACCAATAAAACTTTTTCAATATAAAAAAAAAAAAAATTAAAAACACATTTCTTTTGCTTGGCCGGCTTGGGATGACTTAACTGTTTTTAGAGGTTTTTAGGGGTTTGTTTTAGCTTTGGGATTTTAGCACAGGGTTTCGTTTAATTCTTTTTAATATTGTATTGTCTGTAATTTTATATGCATTTTTAATTTCCCTGTGCCCCGCCTCGAGTCCCTTTGGGGAGAGAGAGCGGGTTATAAATTAAATTATTTATTTTTATTTTATTTATTTACCAACCTGACAATGCTTCTTGGAGATGCAACCCACATAACACCTGAGGGATTTGCAGATTGAACAATGGGGTGGGGTTGTGGGGGGAGGGGATTAGACATTTATTGATATGTATGATTTTGCATGTTTTTGCTTCAGACCTTGTTTTACCTAGCTGCTATCTTTTCATAACCAGTAAAAGTACTCTTAATTCTTCAAAATGGAGTTGATTGGTTTCTTTCTTGGTTATTGAGGGAGGCTGGCTTGACAGGGCAGTTGCATTATTTGTGCCAAAAAACAGCACAACATCATAACGCCCGAGGATGGAGCCAACGGGTTCCTTGCAGAGCCACCATTGTGCACAAGGTTTTCACCCAGTGCAGTTGTGCCGGTTTGTGCTCTGTTCATTCTAGCAATTCTGATGCCCTTTGATCAATGACCAGCTGTGTGCCTTCCATCTCTCCTCCTTATCTGAGTGAGCCTATTATAGAAAATACTATGGCGGACTGTTCGGTAGCTGCAAGGATCATGTGGGTGGAGTCCTTCCCCCTGTTGCAAACTGACCCCATCAAAGCAGGGTGGGTGGATCAAGTACCAGGGCCATCTGTAAGACCCAAGCCTCTGCCTCATCTGCAGCCACAGATAGAGCCAGAAGCTGTAAGGAAGCAGGCAAAAAAACAGCCCAAGCCTCCTACAGCCTGCATATCCAGCAGATCCCCACCTGCACTTATGATGCAAGATTCTCCTTACCCAGCCTTGCAGGGGTCCATGGCTGGTCTCCCAATCTTCCCATCCCACAAGACCCCTTAACAGAGGAAGGGGAATTGGGGCCCCAATCTCCCTCTGGCCTCTCAGACATGGTAGCAACCCCGGTGTCAGTGCCCAGGTGCTCGGAACTGACAGCCACCTTCATGCCTACCGTGGCAGGGCTGAGACCTGAGTCTCCCACTTGAACTCAGGGATCTGATCTCAACAGCCATAACACAAGGTGTGGCTGCTGAGATCCAACGTAGGGGGCAGCAACCCTGGCAGTTGACCCTGTCCGGTGACCTTTCTACTTCCCAGGGGGACCCACCTTCTTCACCCCTCGATTCAAAGCAAAGGTTCTGTTTTGGGTGAAGAGGAGGATTTGGGTAACCAAAAGCTTTCTGATGACGATGGCCCAGTGCAGGACAAGCCCGCCTTCTCTGGGCTATTTTGGACTACTTTATTTAAATCACTTTTATACAAGGCCAAAACTATGGCCAATATGGGCAGCACTTCCTCTCAGGCCAGCACTGTTGTAGGCCTGGATTCCACGGACAGGTTCCTTGTTGAACAGGTCCAGGAACAGGACATTATTCCCAAAACTATTTTTAAATGCAGTACAGAGACAATGGATGCAACCTGCTGTGATCCCTCCTCCCAGTAATGGCGACAGAAAGCTATATCGCTCAACTCCAGAGGTGGATGGAATTCTTCAGTTCCCTACTGTAGACCCGCCAATTGCCACCTTAGCTTCCCTGACACTGGTGCTATTTGAATTATCAGAGGGCCTCAAAGCAGAGGACTGCAAGGCAGAACTGATGATATGCAAGTTGTTCTGCGGCTGAGGCCTCATTTTTCAATTGAACATCCCTGATATGGCTTGAACAACTCCAGGCTAGAGTTGCACCAGAGGATATGTGACTGCACCAAGATGTAAACAAACTGATAGCAGCACTAGAATATTCCTCTGATGCTACTCTTAATGCGGCTAAATTCGCATCTCAAGTGATAGCGTCCAATATCTTGGCCCGCCTCATCCTATGGCTCCACCACTGGCAGGCAGATATGAAATCTAAATGGTGCCTAGCTTCAATGCCATTCAAGGGCAGGGCCTTGTTTGGTACCTACCACCTTGGACCCCAACCTGATAGAGACAAGAGATAAGCATAAGGTACTTCCATATGCCACTAGACGATCGGACAGGAGACACCAGTCGTATTCAAGAGGCAGTGATTTTGAGCCACCAATTCTCGGTTTACAGCAGTACCTTACGCTTCCCAGTATAATTGCCATACTCACAGGGACAGGACCATTCGCAGAACTGGTCAGGGCCTCATGACAGGCCTAGGTAGCAGAACCAGCAGTAATCCCAGGCTCAGTGGCCATTTTGTGTTGCCAATAACTGGTCCTTTCATTGGTATAGGTGACTCCCAGGTGGATGGACCCATTGGCAAGCAATTGACAATCTTCACAAGCCAATGGGCAAAAACCACCTCCAATGCTTGGGTTATTCAAACCGTGAGGTTAGGCCTCACTCTGGGAATTCCTCTCCATCCCCTTGAGACAATATATCAGATGCCCCATTCCCAGGTGTCAGGTGAAGCAGGCCCTCATGAACGAGGAGATCCAACACCTGTTATCCATCGATGCCATAGAGCCAGTACCCCAGGGACAAGAAAGACTAGGGTTCTATTCCATCTTGCTCCTACTCCCCAAATCCTCAGGAGGATGGAAAGCCATCCTAGTCTTAAAGCAGCTCAACAGCTATATCAAATGCCAAAGATTCAAGATGCTCAAGAGCATACAGTCCTGCATCCGACAAGGCGACCTAATGATATCAATTGACATGAAAGAGACCTACCTACATGTGCCAATACATTTCTGTGATTCCAGTTTGCAGGGTACCACTTTCAGTATAAGGCACTGCTGTTTGGCCTTTCATCAGCCCTGCAAACTTTTACCAAGTTACTGACAGCGATAGCCGCATATCTTAAATTCCTGCCGATCAGAGTCAACTGCTATCTCAACAATGTCTTGATCCTCTCGTCATCATGATCCCAGGCAGTTCAAGACCTTCAATCGACCATTGACACTCTTCAGCATCATGGGTTTGTGCTGAACCTTCTCAAAAGGCACATTCAGCCAACCACAAGGCTGTTGCACCTCAGAACTATCATAAACTCTGATCCATGCTAAACAATGAAATGGCGCAGCAGCATCCAAATGCTGGTGAGTCATATTCACAGTCAGAGATCCATACCATTGGCACTGCTTTCCCACCCTCTGGGAAAAACCATCTCGTAAACAGACATTGTGCCCTGGGCACGCTTTTATGCTCGATCCCTTCATTGGTTCCTATTTCCCTTTCAGAGGGCACACATCAGCCACTCCCAAACGAGAGTGCAAATCACACCCAAGGTGGCCAGGTCACTCCACTGGTGGAGGTCTTCCAACCTGCTCTGGGGATGTCTATTCAAGGAGTCAGAACACATTGTGGTGACAACAGATGCAAGGCTGTACAGGTGGGAAGCACATGCCCTCGGCCGAGTAGCACAGGGATGCTGGAGTCCACAAGAGCTCAAAAACAGCTTCAACTGGTTGGAGTTACAGGCCATACATTTGGCACTCCACAACTTTTGGGGCTTGGTGAGGACCAACCATGTGCTGGTCCTCACTGACAATGTAGCCTCCAAAGCTCATGTCAACCACCAGGGAGGCACATGATCCAAGTTGGTAATGCGGGAGACAGAGGCTCCACTTTTGGGTGGAAAAACACCTCCTCTCACTCTGAGCAGAGCACATTTTGGGGACCGCAAAGGTACAAACAGATTGGCTGAGCAGGGCCACAGTGGATCAGACAGAGTGGCATCTATCCACGGCTCTGTTTCAGGAACTCTCCCACAGGTTTGGTCACCCAGAAGTAGACCTCTTTGTGCAGCCTCACAACACGCACCTTCCATGGTTCTTTGCCAGGTTCCAGGTTCTGGGAATGGAGGGCAGCAATGCACTGCATTGGCCATCAGGGCTACTTTATGCATTCCTGCCACTTCCAATGATTTCATGCATCATCTGGAAAATATTGGCAGAATGGATAGAGGTTCTGCTAGTCACACTGATGTGGCCATGATGTCTCTGGTATGCCAACAAACAGTCTGTCCATCTCCCGGCCTTGGAGGATTCCGGACACTCAAATATCCCTCTCCCAGGGGTGCTCAATCATCTGAACCTCCAAGCCTTACAATTAGTTGTGTGGCACTTGAGAGGAACATCCTAACCAAGCAACAATTTTCTGCCAAGGTCATTAAGACAATCCAGGCAGCATGTGCCCATCCACAATGCGCATTTTTGAAGCCACCTGGTGAGCCTTCTGTGGGTGGGCCAATAGATCCAACATTGATCCCGTCTTGGCCTCAGTACCACAAGTACTTGAGTTCTTGCAGACGGATATGGACAAAGGACTTAAACCTAATACTCTCAGGCACCAGATTGTGGCACTGTTTTTTTTATTTTTTATTTTTTATTGAAAAGGTTTTATTAGTTTTTACATTTTTTCAAGAGGATAGGGTAAGGGATATAGGTAAGGTAAAATACAAAGAAATTTTGAGAACTTTCAGGACGGAATCGTTGGCCCCTCCAGGGCCTCTTAATAAAACATTGGTAATACATTTTTCAATATACTACAGGAATCAAGTGAGTGCATACATCATAAATTCTAAATTCTAAATTCTATGCTGGCAGACATGTACAAACATCCAGCTAAAAAGTTACATTGGGCTAGTAAAAAAAAAGAAACCAAACAAATTCATTTTTTAGATCTAAGTCTCTTGGCAATTACATCTTCCTGCGCTCCTTTCTGGCCCCCAGCGGGCGGGGCCGTGGCCCCCCCTGTCCCTCCCGAATCTTCACCCAGGATAGAGGAATGTTTTTTAAGAAAGGCTTCCGCCTCAGCAACTGTTTTAATCCTAACTCTCCCTCCTTCCCAGAACACCAACATCCCTTCGGGCGTCGCCCACTTAAACCAAATCCCGTGGTCAAACAATTTTTTAGATAAGAAGGAAAACTTCCTTCTCATCTCTCTAATCTTTTTAGGGATCTGTTTCAAGATAGCGACTTCTTTCTGCTGGTAAATTAACGGACCACCTCTCTGAGCCTTCAAAATTTCCTCTCTGGTTGACCTCCTAACAAATTTAATATGTATCTCTCTGGGTACCTCATTTATCCTGGCATATGCAGAATTTATTCTGTAGGCTAGGTCAATATCCCCCCTGATCTCATCTTTGGGTTTATGCAAATATTCTGCTAAAATTGTACTCATGAGATCAGGGAGACATTCACCATCTACCTCAGAAACGTTCTGAAATCTTAAAAAGTATGACATTCTTTCAAAATCCATCCTTGACATATGCCCAGTTAATTCTCCAACTTCAGTTTTAACATTTTTAAGTTCCCCCTTTGCCCCAGCCAGCCCCCCCTCCAATTCCTCGGTCTTCTGTATATTCTCCTTTAGTTGTTTATGTGTTTCCATAAGTCCCTGTCTGAAATCCTTATTTTCTTGTTTTAGTCCTTTAATTTCCTGCACCAAAGTTTGTAACACTTCTTCCAGAGCTGTCATTCTTCTTTCCAATCCTGCCACTTCTGATGTGATAGAAGCCATGGTAAGCTGTTAAGATCCATGCCACTAAGATGGCGTTTTTTGGGTGGGGCCGCTGTGGCAAGTCAGAAGAACAAGGTCCAAATCAAAGTTGTAGAAAGTTTATAAAATCCCCAAAGAGAGCAAGTTGCAAAATCAATTATTCAAACAAAGGAGGCACTCCAGAGAAGGAATCAATCAATCCAAAAATTTCTTCATTGGTAGAGAGAGGCAGTCCAAATCACCAAGAAATGTTGGTATTTTTCCACAAACAAAAATAACTATTCAGGAACAAAGGGAAGCCATCTTCCGCCGCCCTGCCTGGGAACCAGCCGGAGAAAGTCAAAAATACAATTGTTTCAAGCCAGCCGGACTTAGATACATTTGTAGATACAAGCCGCAAACTGCTTTCACTTGCTTAGAAAAAAAAAGCCGGATACAAAATAACTCCCTCACAACGAGGAATCATTTCTAACCGCCGCTGTTAAACCGAGGGGGGGGTTTAACAAACAAACACCCCCCTCCACAGTTCTTTCAGTCCAGGCTGCCAGCAAAGAAAAATAGTTTAAAAAAGCACTCCCTCTCCCTCTCGCCGCCAAAGCCCCGGAAGGCTTCCGATCCACCTTCAGCTCTCTCCAAATTTGTTAATTGTTACCATCCTCCGTTGGCGAAGGGAACCAAGCCCCCCGCAGCATGCCCCCTTCCTCCTGGGCTGAAGACCCGGACCGCCTCCCAGCTGCCGCCAGGATGGACCAGCCCAGGCAAGCCAGCCCTGCAGAGGGCCCCCCCCAAAAGAAAAAAGGGGGTGCCCCGCCCCGTTAGTGGCCGAAAGAGGGACAAAACAGCGGACGAACCCCAGAGTTCGTCCGTCGCCACCAGAAGCGGAACAGGAAGTCCAGATTGTGGCACTGTTGACAGTCATTGGAGGCAGACACGGTCACTCCCTTGCTCACCATCCATTCGCCTTATGATGCTAATAAGTAGTAAAAAGGCAAGGGAAAACAAACAAGGAAACAAGAGAAAAAGAGATTGGTGAAAAAGCACTCACCCCAACAAACAAACAAAAAAGGAAAAAAAAAGCCCCAAAATTAATTCAACAATGGTAATCCAAATTTCATTGCAAAAATACAAGAAAAAGAAAAGAGAGATGGAGAAGAAAAAGGAAAGAAAAAGGATAAAAATTCACGTAGAAAAAAGGACCAAAATAGACAAGGGGGGGGGGGGGAACTTTTAGTATGGGTTGTGTGGTTTATCCAAATTTATTTTTCCAGTAAAGGGAAAAAAAACACCACCCTGTCCGAACACTATTCTCAGCAATCCATTATAATGTAGCAAAAGAGAGGAACACCATGTTTACACAGCTGGTCTTAATTTTTTTCATCTAGAGACACTATCATCAGCATTGTCAACAAAAAGTCAAGGTCAATTCTTCTTAGCCAGCTTCCTTTTATCTTTTTCAGTCAACTTTGTTCAGTCAACTTTTATTTACCACTAAATGGCAATGCAGGCAAATAACTTGTTGTATTTATCCTTTAAATTTAAATCTTTAAATTCACAGCTTTACTGCAAATTGAAAGCAAATCTCAAGAGATTGTCAAAAGTTATTTAAAAAGAACAAAAATGTGCAGAGTGAAAGTCAGGATTCCAATTTGTTTTCTAGCCCTTAAACAATTAAACAGTTCTATTGTTCCTTTTGATATACTAATGGCTTTGTCTGTCAGTTCGCTGCTGGTCCGTGGGTGGAAGAGCTTTCTAATGCCCATTTCCCCCACTGTCTCCTGCCACTCTTTCTTTTTAAAAAAAATTCAACCAGAGGTTAAAGTTAACTACAGGAATGTTGTACTTTCAAGCAATCTTGTTATATCACCCAGACTGTAATGACCCCTATTCTAACTTAAAAAAGTAAAAACTCTTGAAGTGGATTTCTTCAAAAGGAACCTTTTATTAAGCAGAATGGTAATCCATTAAAGGCAAAGCAGCATCTAAAAGCCTTTAGGCTATGCAAGTGAGGTTTTACTGATAGTGACCCCTCCCTTCTGTCCAAATGCAAATTCTAGCCAATACACAAGTGTGAAACTGTTTCCCTTGATTCTCCTACCATGAGAATCAAATGCACCCTATATTCCCATGACTACCTCTAGGTTGACATTATAGCTAGATATTCCACATGGCCATCATAAACATTGCTCCAGAGATGTTGGGATCCTCTATCTTTCCATCAACAGGAAGCTTGGTATTTTAGAGTGAGGACAGACACTGCTGTAATTTCCCTTTCCCATTTGATCAATATAATTCCAGCAGGCGTGTCAAAGATAGAAACCAACTAATAAGATAGTGCTCTGAATCATATCATATAATCAATGAAAAAGCTCCATGCTGTAATGAAAAGACTTTCTGCAGTCTCTACTCATATTTCCCATTATTTCTTTAACTTCTTTCAGGTTTTCATCCACTTTGTCCATTCTTTCTTTGAGGTCTTCATGCATAGCCGGTAACATTCTCCTTAACTCCATACCAGCTTTATCTTGTTGTGTTGTTGTATTTGATGATTTTTGTGCTGTGGGGCTGGAGGTTGTTGCTGTTGATGAGGAATATACTGTTATCTTCTTTGTCTTGTTGATTTATTTTTATAATCAGTACCAGTATTTTATTGAAGTTTCAGTGCCTCTTCAGATAGGTTGAATTTCTGGAATTGACAATACTAACTGGAAGCTTTGGGAGTGGTTTGCAATTGCCTTTTTGGCTTGCCTTTAACTACTGATCTGCTTTCTGGTTAAGCTGAAAAATTCCTGCACAGCATTTAAAACAGTAACCAACTTTTCTATAATAAATAAATTGTAGTCTATTCAATACAGTAGTAAGTAATTTATGAGCCTCAAGTTACTGAAGCCCAAGATATAGTAATGTTTTTTTTTTAAATGAATGCCTCCCATTCCTCCAGGAATAAATACTTGAAAACTTTCCTACTAAAGAATCCTTTGAAACACCTACATGTTCAATAACAATCCAAAAACCCAAACCAATCATGCAACCCCTCCAGAGCTATATCGGATAATTCCTTTTCCACATAAGGTTCCAATAAGAAAAGATGAACAATTGGGTATGGCGCTGGATATAAACATCTGTATGTGAGTTGTAATGCATTTTAATATAAATACTTATATTATAAGTATATAAATAAATATACACTTGCACGCAAACAGTTAATGGATCCATGATACACCCCCCCGACGCTCGAGATACCTTTGATTCCCGGCTGGTGGTAGAGGCAGGAGAGGGGGGCTGAATGTCGTTCTCATTCTCCACCCTCTCAAGGCTGACTTCAGTTTTGTTAACCTGAGGAATCATTTTGCCTCTGACAGGAAAGATCGCGGCTGTGACTGGCTGTCAAAAAGCTCTTCCTTTAGTTCACGTGTTTTTCCGGAGCCAGCGTGTTTCCTCGGATTCCAAGATGCAGACGTGGATTTTCTATTTAGCAACTAATAAACCCTACAGCCTTTCTCTATTTTCTTCGTGTTTTATGCCTCCCCACCCCCATTCCCAATGCTCCTGCTTACAAGTTATGGCTTGTTCGCCGCCGTCAAATTAATCAGGGACAGTCGATGCGCCCACTGCTCCTGTTCACTCCTTTCGTCCCTCCCTTTCGTCCCTCCAGCCGGATAGGTGTTAACACGGAGAACCCGATACACCCACCCCCCAGCCCAGCCGTGAAAACGAGCTGAACAGAAAACATGGGCAGAACTCATGGAGATGCTAAGGGCGGGAGGCAACGCTCTTTAGCGCCTTGGAGCGAAACGTATGTTAGTAGTGAAAAAGAGTGCAATCTGACGAAGCTCGGGGAACTGTAGTAAAGCCTCAAAGAATTTGTCTAAAATCCAGATATTTCTGTTTCTGGATCACACTTCCAGTGAGGAAGTAGATAGCTGTTCTCTAATTTTGCCAGGAAGAATAAGATGTACACCTGACTGTCCTTTTATGCTAAATTGCTACAATGGTTAGCCGCAGTTGTCAAATGAGGAGAGTTGATTTCAAATCCTGGTCAGTCATTGAGAATTTTTAAAGTAGCCATTTATAGCATCATCTGGCTGTTGCTGTGGCAGAATAGGACCAAGGACATCAGATATTTGTTTTGCCATTGTGGCAGTGATGCAATAAGTTGTGAAATCACTGAAACCTGGTGGACGGATGATAACCAATGAGATACAGTTATCCCAGGCTACAAACTATACAGGAAGGACAGGAAGGGGCAAACAGGTGGTGGTGTAGCCTTGTATGTCAAAGAAGAGATAAAGTCATACGAATTGGCATATCGAGGTGATTTGGAGTCACCACTAGAAACTCTGTGGTAGGACTATCAGGCCAAAAGGATGGTTTAACAATAGGCATATGCTATCAGCCTCCAACCCAAGCGCCTGAGAGACACTGGCAGTTGGAGAATGTTGTAAAGGAGGCATCTAAAAAGGGAAGTCTGGTTATAATGGGGGATTTCAATTACCCTCACATAGACTGGGCGAACTGTTGTTCAGCACATGACAAAGAGATAAAGTTCCTAGATATGCTAAATGATTGTTCCCTGGAACAGATGGTTGAAGACCCAACTAGAGGTACAAGAATCCTTGACTTGGTCTTAAGCAATATACAGGATCTGGTGCAAAATGTTAATGTGACTGATCCAATAGGGAACAGTGACCACAACACAATTACTTTTAACTTAATCATAGACTGCAAATCACTGATAAAATCTAACACAGAGACCTTAAATTTTCAAAAAGGAAATTTCCTGAAGTTGAGGAAACTAGTAAAAAAGAAGCTGAAAGGGAGAATTGAGAAAGTCCAAGAGGCATGGAGGCTGCTCACAAAAACAATAAGAGAGGCCCAATTGGAATGCATACCCAAAAGGAAAAAGGGCACTGCCATATTCAAGAGGACTCAGATGTGGCTTACAGGAGCTATTTGGGAAGTGATCAAAAGCAAGAAAAGCTCATTTAGAAGATGGAATGCTTCTCCAAATGAGGACAACAGACAGAAACATAAATTCTGGCAGAACAAATGCAAGGCAACAATCAGGAAAGCAAAGCAAGATTTTGAGGAGCGTTTAGCTTAAAACACTCAAAGAAATAACAAGGACTTCTTTAAGTACATTAGAAGTAAGAACCCAACTAGGAAGGCCATTTGACCATTAAATGACAATGGAAGGCAAGGGATTATTAAAGAGGAAACAGAGATTGCAGAGAGACTCAATGAATTCTTTGCTTCAGTATTCACTGAAGAAGACAGAGACTATATGCCCAAAACAGAGACTATCTTTGTAGGGAAGGAAACCGAAGAATTAACCCAGATAGAAATAACCAGGGAGGAGGTCCTTGCATGTCTTGTTAAACTAAATACTAACAAATCACCAGGACCAGATGGCATCCATCCATGAGTTCTCAAGGAACTTAAAGATGAAATTGCTGATGTCCTAACCAAAATATATAATCTTTCCCTCAAATCAGGCCTTGTGCCGGATGACTGGAAGGTAGCGAATGTAACACTAATCTTCAAAAAAAAGATCCAGAGGTGATCCAGGAAATTACTGACTGGTCAGTTTGACATGCTTCCCAGGTAAATTGATGGAAACCATCTTAAAAGATAAAATTAATAGGCACATAGAAGAGAAGGCGCTGCTGAAGGAGAGCCAACATGGCTTTTGCAAGGGCAAATCATGCCTCACTAATCTGTTGGAATTTTTTGAGAGTGTCAACAAGCACGTGGATAAGGGAGATCCAGTTGACATTGTTTATCTGGACTTTCAGAAGGCCTTTGACAAGGTCCCACACCAAAGGCTCTTGAATAAAGTTGCCAGTCATGGAATAAAGGGACAGGCTTTGTCCTGGATTAGCAACTGGCTAAGGGACAGGAAACCAAGAGTAGCACTAAATGGATACTTCTCCAGGTAGAGGGAGGTAAAGAGTGGGGTCCCCCGAGGTTCAGTACTGGGACCCCTGCTCTTCAACCTCTTCATAAATGATCTAGAAGTAGGAGTAAATATCAAGATAGCCAAATTCACCAACAACACTAAATTATACAGGGTAGTAAAAACTGAGAGTGTGTGTGAGGAGCTCCAGAGGGATCTCTTGACACTGGGGGAGTGGGCAAACCAGTGGCAAATGAGCTTCAACATTAATAAGTGCAGAGTGATGCACGTTGGGGCAAAAAAACACAACTACATCTATAAACTGATGGGGTCTGAACTCTTTGCAACAAACCAGGAAAGGGACCTTAGTGTCCTGGTGGACAGCTCAATGAAGGTGTCAACCCAGTGTGCCGCAGCAGTGAAAAAAGCAAACTCATTGCTAGGGATCATTAGGAAGGGTATAGAAAATAAGCCAGCAAGTGTCATTCTGCCTCTTTATAAATCTATGGTGAGGCCCCATCTGGAGTATTGTGTACAGTTCTGGTCATCATACCTTCAGAAGGATATTATGGAAATGGAAAAGGTGCAGAGGAGGGCAACCAGAATGATTAGGAGGCTGGAACACCTTCCTTACCATCTGAGGTTGCAATGGCTGGGCCTCTTCACTCTTTTTTTTTATATTGAAAAAGTTTTATTGGTTTTTACAATTTTCAAAAAGGGTAGGGTAAGGGATACAGAAACATATTAAGAACTTTCGCGTCGGGATCATTGGCCCTTCTAGGGCTTCATAATAAAACATAAAAAAAACATTTTTCCAAAAGTACTACAAGGTGAAAATAAGTGCAAAATTCCTAAATTCTCCATTCTATGCTAGCAGTCATGTACAAACATCCAGACATAAGGTTAAGCAATATTAATAATAATAAAAGAAAAGCAAAGTTATTTTTTCGATCTAAGTCTCTTGGCAATTGTATCTTCTTTTTCTCCTCCCTGACCCCCAGCGGGCGGGGCTGTGGCCCCCTCCGTCCCCCCTGGATCTCCCCCCAGGATAGAGGAATGTTTTTTAAGAAAGGCTTCCGCCTCAGCAACTGTTTTAATCCTCACTCTTCCTTCATCCCAGAACACCAACATCCCTTCCGGCATCACCCACTTGAACCAGATCCCATGGTCAAACAATTTTCTGGATAAGAAGGAATACCTCCTTCTCACCTCCCTAATCTTTTTTGGGATCTGTTTCAAGATGGTGACTTCCTTTTGTTGGTAAATTAACGGCCCCCCTCTCTGCGCCTTCAAAATTCCCTCTCTGGTTGACCTTCTAACAAATTTAATATGTATCTCTCTGGGTACTCTGGGCCTCTTCACTCTTGAACGAGGGCTCCTAAGAGGTGACCTGATTGAAGTCTATAAAATCATGCACGGTGTGGACAAAGTAGAAAAGGAAAAACTGTTTTCCCTATCGCACAACACTAGAACTAGGGGGCACTCCATGAAACTTTTGGAATCTAGACCTCAAACAAATAAGAGGAAGTACTTTTTCACCCAGAGGATCACTGGTCTATGGAACTCCCTGCCAGAAGCTATCAGCCTCGACACCTTTAAGAAAGGATTAGACGAGTTCATGGAGATCAAGGCTATCAATGGCTATCATTATGGATGCCTAAGGACACCCTCCGCGATGGAGAGATAGGCAGGACATTTCTCAATGCCATTTGCAGGGAATTATAAGCAGGTGAAGACATCTGCTTGGTAATACCCTGAAGCAAATGGTGAGCCACTGTGTGAGACAGAATGCTGGACTGGATGAGCTGTGGCCTGTTCCAGCAAGGCTGTTCTTATGTTCTTAAAAGATGCTAAGCGGGATTGGTGAAATTTACATGGTCCATACAAGATATGTTATAAGAAATGAATTACCCAGAGAGGTACATGTAAGATTTACTAAGAAAACACTGAGAACAGAGATCCTGCCAGCTGCAAGGAAGACCACAATAAAATACAAATCTAAAGAAATAATAGTCCTCAAACAAGTGCCAAGAAGTGTGAGGGATCTAACGAGAATATCAATTCCTGACCAAATGCCTAATAAAAAAGGAATTAATTTCAGGTGGTTAATATCAGAAGGGATACTAGTAACTTGGCAGGAGAAAGACATAGTCTGGATACAGTGCTTGCTGATTGTGTACTTGGCTCCCCGCTATTTATCAGCAGCCCTACCCGACCTTCTCAGTGTGATACCCGACGTGGCGGTTGACACCTCCAGACTATTGGTCATGGGGGATTTCAACCTGCCATCGATAGGCGAAACATCTGAGGTGGCACAGGAGTTCATGGCCTCCATGACGGCCATGGACTTGACCCAGTTAGTTCATGGCCCCACTCACACTGGGGGACACATGCTAGATCTAGTTTTTGTCTCTGGCCAGTGGGTGAGTGATCTTGGTGTATGGGAAATAGTCATCGAGCCCCTGTCATGGTCAGATCACTCTCTCCTTCGGCTGCACTTTCCAACCGCTGGACTTTCCAACTGCTACACCCCACCGTGGGGAGGCGGAACCGGAAGCGATAAGATGGTTCTGCCCCAGGTGCCTTATGGACCCTGTGAGGTTCCAGACGGAGCTTGGGCCAATACCGGAGACCTTGACCCGTGACTTGACTGGGGACCTAGTGGCCGTCTGGAATACGGCGACCGCGGGGGCCCTGGATCGGGTCGTGCCTTTGCGGCCTTTTACTCGACGTCAATCCACCCTGGCTCCCTGGTTCTCTGAGGAGCTGAGGGGGATGAAACATCGAAGGAGATGTCTAGAGAGCATTTGGAGGACCCAGGCCAAATCCGACCGGACACTGGTAAGGTCGCATTTGCGGACCTACCTAGTGGCGATAAAAGCGGCGAAATGGAATTATTTCTCTGCTCTTATTGCATCTGCAGATAGCCGACCTGCCACCCTGTTTAGAGTGACCCGCTCTCTTCTTCATCAAAGGGCACGGGATGCCCCCTTGCAGGGCCGTGCGGAGGAATTTGGAGGCTATCTGCATGATAAAATCGATCCGATTCGGGACGGGTTAGCCTCCGATTGGGCAGGTTCAGGCGGGCTGACGGAGGCAGATCTTGAGACTGTTTGGGAAGAGTTCGATCCTGTGACTCCCAAAGGACTTGGACAGGATGCTGGGGCGACTGAACCCCACCACATGTTTACTAGACCCGTGCCCCTCCTGGTTGGTACTGGCCTCCCGAGAGGTGACATGAGGCTGGCTCCAGGGTGACATGAGGTGACATGAGGCTGGCTCCAGGGTTTAGATTAGATTTAGATTAGATTTATTTAACTTATATACCGCTCCCTTTCCCAAAAAGGGACTCGGGGCGGTGCACAGGAAATTAAAAAAGCATATAAAAACAAGACAATATACAAAATTTAAAATCAAATTAAATTCTTAACCCTGTGCTAAAATTTACAATAAATTAAAACTATTACCCTAAAAAACCAATTAAAACAATTTGATGTCAGGCTAAAGGCTAGGTAGAGTTAGGCCAGGCCAGCCTGTTGGAAAAAGTAGGTCTTGAGTTTCAGACGGAAAGAACGGAGGTCCGTGGTCATTCTAAGTTCGGGCAGTAGGTCGTTCCAGAGGGTTGGGCCCACCACAGAGAAGGCCCTTCCCCTGGGCGTTGCCCACTGGCATTGCCTAGTGGACGGCACCCGGAGAAGTCCCTCTCTGTGGGAGCGAATCGGCCGCAGGGATGTATGGGGTAGGATGCGATCCCGTAGATAACTAGGTCCCATGCCATGGAGCGCTTTAAAGATGATAATCAGCACCTTGAAGCGCACCCGAAAGGCCACAGGCAGCCAGTGCAGCTCACGCAAGAGCGGTGTTACATGGGAGCACCTAGTGGCTCCCATAATTGCTCGCGCGGCTGCATTCTGGACTAACTGTAGTCTTCGGGTGCACCTCAAGGGGAGCCCCATGTAGAAAGCATTGCAGTAGTCTAGACGGGATGTCATGAGCGCATGAGTGACTGTGCGAAGTGTGTCCCGGTCCAATAAGGGCCGCAACTGATGGACCAGGTGAACCTGGTAGAACGCCCCCCTGGCCATGGCCGTCAAATGGTCTTCTAATGACAGCCTGGTATAGAGGAGGACGCCTAAGTTGCGAGCCCTATCCACAGGGGCTAGATATTCGCCCCCTATGGCCAGTGATGACATCAACTGGTTGTACCGGGACGCCAGAAACCACAGCCACTTGGTCTTGGACGGGTTGAGTCTGAGTCTGTTCCTTCCCATCCAGATCCGCATGGCTTCCAGACACCGGGACATCACTTCGACGGCATCATTGGGGTGGTTTGGGGTAGATATGTACAGCTGAGTGTCATCAGCATACAGATGGTACTCTACCCCAAAACCACGGATGATCTCGCCCAGCGGCTTCATATATGTGTTGAACAGGAGCGACGAGAGGACCGACCCCTGAGGCAACCCACAAGTGAGTGGTCTCGAGGTCGACCTCTGCCCTCCTGCCAACACAAATTGCGATCGACCGGAGAGGTAGGAGGAGAACGACCGTAGAACGGTGCCCCTCACCCCCAACCCCTCCAGTCGATGCAATACCATGGTCGATGGTATCGAAAGCCACCGAGAGGTCTAATAGGACCAGAATGGAGAAACAACCCCCATCTCTGGCCCTCCAGAGATCACCTACCAATGCGACCAATGCCGTCTCGGTGCTGTGACCGGGCCGGAAGCCGGACTGGCGCGGGTCCAGATAATCAATTTCCTCCAGGTGATGGGGAAACTGTTGCGCCACCACACTCTCTACAACCTTCGCCAAAAAGTGAAGGTTGGAGACCAGACGGTAATTTACCAACAATGCTGGGTCCAGGGTAGGCTTCTTGAGGAGGGGCCTCACCACCGCCTCTTTCAAGATGGTCGGCAAGAACCCCTCACTCAAAGAAGCATTCACAACTTCCTGGAGCCAGCCTCGTGTAACCTCCCAGGATGCCAGTACAAGCCAGGAGGGACAGGGGTCCAATAAACATGTGGTAGCTCACAGTCGCCCGTGTAACCTGTCCATATCGTCAGAAGTAACAGAGTCAAACTCCTCCCACAAAGATGTCTCAAGACCTGCATCAGATAATCCCTCCAGACCATAGTCGGTGGAGGCCAGTTCGCTCCGGATCTGAGCGATTTTCCCCTGCAGATACTCTCCAAATTCCTCTGCTCTACCCTGCTGTGGGGCTTCCCGCTGCCTCTGTTGAAGGAGGGAGCAGGTCACCCTGAACAGGGTGGCAGGACAGTTATCTGCGGATGCGATAAGAGTGGCACAATAATGACGTTTGACCACCCTTATCGCCACGAGGTAAGTCCTCAATTGGGCTCTTGCCTGTGTTCGGTCAGATTCGGACCGTGTGGACCTCCATCTACTCTCTAGGCGTCTCTTGTGGCGTTTCATCACCCTCAGCTCCTCAGTGAACCAAGTAGCCTGGGTGGCTCATCGCCGCACGAGAGGCCGCAAGGGCGCGACCCGATCCAAGGTCCCAGCAGCCGCAGTATTCCATGTGGCCACAAGGTCGTCCATCGGGGCGCGGGTCAGGGTCACAGGCAATGGCCCAAGCTAAGTCTGGAACCTTTCGGGATCCATCAGGAGCCTGGGGCGGAACCACTTAGGAATATCTGGTTCCGCCTTACCTGGTGGGGTATGGCGGTTGGAAAGTCAAGCCGGAGAAGTGAGTGATCTGACCATGACAGGGGTATGATGGCTAACTCCCCTACTCCCAGATCACTCATCCACTGACCTGAGACAAAAATTAAATCTAGCGTGCGTCCTCTCTCATGTGTGGGGCCCGGAATTACCTGGGTCAGGTCCATGGCCGTCATGGAGGCCATGAACTCCTGGGCAGCGTTGGTTGATTCACCTACCGATGGCAAGTTAAAGTCCCCCAAGACTACAAGTCTGGGGGTCTCAACCGCCACCTCGGCGACCAGCTCGAGGAGCTCGGGCAGGGCTGCTGATATGTAGCGGGGAGCCAGGTACACAATCAGCAAGCCCAACTGCCTCCCTAGGCCCCATTTCACGTAGAGGGACTCACAGCCGGTGGTCTTTGGCACAGTGGTCTCTCTCGGCTCAAGACTTTCCCTAACAATAACCAACACCCCCCCACGCCTGCCTAGGGCCCGCGGCTGATGAAATGCACGGTATCCTGGTGGGCACATCTCCACGAGAGGTAACCCCCCCTCATGGCCCAACCAGGTCTCCATAATCCCCACCAGGTCCGGCTCCCCCTCTGACACAAGGTCATTAATGAGGAGGGCTTTGTTGACCCCGGACCTGGCGTTACATAACATCAACCTAGGGCCCCAGCTCTGTGAACCCTGACCACCTAGCTCTTGGGGGGAGCTCAGGGGGTCAGGGAGCATGACCGCCTGTAACCAGCGGCCGCGTTCCCCAACCCGATGGTATGTTGCCTGTCTCCTGTTGCCCCTACCCCTTCCTACGACCGTACTGATTGCAAAATCCTCTGCTAGGTCGACCCGAGTTCCCCCCCCCCTTATTGGACCCGTCTGTTGCTCTATTTGTTCCGTCAACCAGCTTGACCATATTCCTAGCCTTAGATTGCCTGATCCCTCCCTCCTTCCTAAGACCCTCTAAAAACCACCCTCCCACCACCCCGGGGCCCCCTAAAATCCTAATTAAAAATTTAGCTAAAAAACCCCTTAACTTGCGATGCGCCCACCTCTCTTGATTAATATATCCATCCTCGAGGTGGGCCCTTGTCAGATTTAAAGGGCAAACCTGTGAGAGGGGGGACTCTCGCAGGGAGAGGAGATCAGACCTTGAGTACATGGGTAGATAAAATGGGATATGCTGGGCCATATAGGAGTGTCGCCCATGATCTCAATAGCAAGACATACATTATAAGGTTATAATTTCAAATGGCAGGGGGATCTCTCAGGGGAGGGAAAAGGGGGGGAGGGAAAGGGGAGGACAAGGGGGGAGGAAGGGAAGGGAAAGGGCGAATGGGAAAAGGAAAAAAGGAGGGAGGAGGGAGGGGAAAAGGCAGGACACAAGGAAAAAAGAGAGGAAAAGGGAGGAAAAGAGGGGGGCGTGGGAGGGGAGGGGGAAGGAAAGAGAAAGAAGAAAAGGGGGGGAGGAAAGGGGGAGGAAAGGAGGGAGAGAGGGTAAGCGAGGGGGTGCGGTGGGGGAGCAGCAATAAATAAATAATTTCAGTCCTAGTAATAAATCGTCCCAGCAAGATGGTTTGCCATCGGGCCTAAGCCTCTTCCTCTCCACCCGGCCTGGCCCATTCAGTAATCTGGGATATGCCAGTCTCTCTCTGTCCGGGGGGGAGGGAGAGATACCATAGGACCGTGCACCTAGATGGTATTATTAGAAGATATTCTTGCACAAATCTCGCCCTCCGACGGCGCAGACCTTTTCCTCTTCTTCGGCCTCTTCTTCTACGGGCCATGGGCTGAGTAAAGGCCCCGTGGCATAATTGAGTCCGCCGCGTGGCCAGCTGATATGAGTCTTAGCCCCAACTGGCCTGATCTGGCCAAACCTCTGCTGCCATTGTCTTACTCGCTCAGCTCATCCTGGATGCCCCCCCTGTTGCCTCTTCGGCCGCTCAAACCTGGTATGGCCCAGACTAGGCGGCTGCAATGCTGTTCACTGATACCTCGCGCTGCCCGATGCTCCAAAACGCCCAGGCCCGGCCTCCTCCTTGTGCGGCCTGGCCTCTGCCTGTCTTCGGCCTCGATCTCCGCTCGGCCTTGCTCTCGCCTCCACCTCCAGTCCCACCTCGCTCATCCTCGCTCATCCTTGCTCATCCCTCCGCAGCCACTCAGGGCCTCTCTGGGCTTCCCTTGATCTCTGCGGCCTATGCTGTTCCAGCCGCTTGCGTTCTGGCCTCTCCGTAAGGCTTCCGCGTCGTCCGCATCTTCCGCGTCTTCCGTGTCGCCAGCATCACTCGCTTCACCGAATGGGACCGGACTTGTCCCGTTTCGGCGGCGGAGCGTCCAGCTTGCTGGGCTAGCCCCCCACAGATGGACAATGGGGGCTAGCAGGGTCCTCCACAATCCAACGCACCCCCGGACCCGAGCTGCGCTCAAGGAACCGACTCCATCTTCGCGCATGCGCAAATCCAAATTGGGAATTGTCAACGCTTACTTGAGTGAGGGGTTTATGCCTACCGCCCTGAAAGAGGCGATGGTAAGACCCCTCCTCAAGAAGCTCTCCCTGGATCCGGCTGTTTTGGCCAACTACCATCCTGTCTCCAACCTTCCCTTTTTGGCGAAGGTTGTCGAGAGTGTGGTGGCGTGACAGCTCCCCCAGCACCTGGAGGAAACTGTCTATCTGGACTCACACCAGTTCGGCTTCCGGCCTGGGTACAGCACAGAAACGGCATTGGTTGCATTGGTGGATGATCTCTGGAGGGCTTGGGATGGGGTTGTTCCTCTATCCTGGTCCTCTTAGATCTCTCAGCGGCTTTCGATGCCATCGACCATGGTATCCTATTGCGCCGGCTGGAGGGGCTGGGGCTGGGGGGCACCCTTCTGCAGTGGTTCTCCTCCTACCTCTCCGACCGGTCGCAATTCGTGTTGGCATGGGGGCAGAGGTCGACCTCGAGATACCTCACATGTGGGGTGCCACAGGGGTCGGTCCTCTCGTCCCTCCTGTTCAACATTTATATGAAGCCACTGGGTGAGATCATCCGTGGTTTTGGGGTAGAATTCCATCAGTACGCGGATGACACCCAGCTGTACATTTCTACCCCGGACCACCCCAACGATGCCGTCGAAATGATGTCCCGGTGTCTGGAGGCCATGCGAGTCTGGATGGGGAGAAACAGGCTTCGACTTAACCCATCCAAGGCCGAGTGGCTGTGGCTTCCAGCGTCACGATACAGCCAGTTGTTACCATCTCTGGCCATTGGGGGTGAATCATTAGCCTCCACAGAGAGGGCGCGCAACTTGGGGTGACCTCCTGGATTCCTGGCTGTCTACGCACGGTCACTCAAGGCCTCGTCTCCTCCTGCCTGGACTATTGCAACACTATCTACATGGGGCTGCCCCTGAGGTGCACACGGAGGCTCCAGTTGGTGCAGAATGCGGCCATGCGGGGGATTCTGGGAGCCCCAAGATGCTTCCACGTGACACCCCTCCTGCGCGAGCTGCACTGGCTGCCTGTGGCTTTCCGGGTGTGCTTCAAGGTGCTGATAACCACCTTTAAAGCACTCCATGGCATCGGGCCTGGCTACCTGCAGGACCGCATCCTGCTACCGAATACCTCCCACTGACCAGTCTGCTCCCACAGAGAAGGCCTCCTCAGGGTACCGACGGTCAAACAATGTCTGCTGGCGAACCCCAGGGGGAGAGCCTTCTCTGTGGCAGCTCCTGCCCTCTGGAACGACCTATCCTCTGACCTTCATACGATCACTGACCTACGACTCTTCCGTCGGGCCTTGAAAACGCACTTATTCTGAGCAGCCAGCCTGGTGTAGTTTTTAATCGGTTTTAATCGATTTTATCAGAGAATTTTACCTGGTTTTAGAACAGACCCTAAATGTAATTGATTTTTAAAGTATTTTGTATATTGTATATTGATGTTTTGTGGTTTTACTATGCCTGTTCACTGCCCTGAGTCCCACAAGGGAGAAGGGCGGTATACAAATTTAATAAATAGTAATAGTAATAGTAGAGAAGGCAGTTATTTTATGAATACTTTAGACCACAAGAAGAAGAGAGAAAGAGAGAGGAAAGAGGAACAAAACTACAAGAAGAGGAGAAAGAACAGAGAGAACTAGCTAAAGAACAAGAAGAAAGGGCATTAAGAGAAGGAGCAAGAGCAAAAGAGATGAAAGAACAAATGGAGAGTGACTAGATCAACTAAAATGACAAATCATTAAGACATGGAAGAAGAAATAAAAATAATCTCATTAAACATAAATGGACTAAATTTGCACATAAAAAGAAAGAGGACATTTAATAAATTAGAGAAACTGAAATTAGGTATAATATGCCTGCAAAAAGTACATATTTTTTTAAAAAAATATTTGGATTATCCGAAATTGGGGAAGCTGTATATGACACTGGCCGATCAAAGCAAAAGAGGTGTGGCACTGTACATAAAAAAGTCAATACAATCAAAGCAAATATTTGAAGATGAAGAATGAAGAATATTGATAATGGAAATAATGATGAATAATAAAAAAAATATTCATGGTGGTGATATATGCGCCAAATGACAATCAATAATAATTTTATGGAAAACTTCACAAAAAGAGACACATGTCATGATCAAGAATAGATATGATTGGTCAACAATAGATCTAATTTCTAAAACACAAAGGATTGATATAGAAAAAGTATATGGGCAGACCACAGTCCAATTATAATGACATGGAAAGATCAGAGAGAAAAAAGATGGACATTAAATCAAAATATATTAAATGAAAAATAATTTCAACAATATATGGACAAAGGATTGATTATTTTTTTAAAGAGAATAAGAAGGAGGACACATCCCTACAGAATGTGTGAGATACCAGCAAGGCTAGTAATGACTTATCTAGAAAAAAGAAACAAACAAAGCAGACAAACGAAAGAAGATAGAGGAGGAACACAGGAGACTGGAAATAGAACTACAAAGAAACCCACCAAATGCTAAAATTAAAAATTTGATGAACCTAGAAAACATAAATTGAATTTAATGGAAAACGAGGCTTCCGGTTCCGGCTCCTGCGGCGACGGGCGAGCCTAGCGCTCGCTCGCCGCTTTGTTTCTTCTTCTGCCCCCCAACGGGGGCGAGACTCCTCTTGTTTGAGGGTCTCCCGTAGGGCCGGCTCGTCGGGGGGCGCGCCCCCCACGGCGGTGGAGGAAGCGGCTCCCGGCGCGGCTCAGGTGAGGGAGAACATGCTAGCGGGGGGTTTTCCCTTCGCCCAAGGAAGACGGCGCCATTCACAATTATGAGGAGGGCTGATCGGCTCAGTCAGAAGGACTCCCGAGGCTTCAGCTGCGAGGAGAGAGTGAGTCTTTAAAAAACTTTTTTTTCCTGCTGCCAGCCAGACTGAACGGACTGGGAGGGGGGTGTTTATTTTTTTAAAAAAAACCCTCGGATTTAAGCGGCACGTTAAAATGGCTTCTCTGCAAAGGGAAAGCGGAAACTTTCACTCCGGACGGTCTCTAACAAGGGAAAGTGGAATGTGACTTTTTGCAACATTGTTTCTAGGTCTGGCTGAGTTTAAAAAAATTCTTTTTTTGCTACTCTCTCCCTCTGGCTGAGATGGGCGGTGGAAGTGGCTTCTCTTTGTCCCTGCCTGATTATTTCAACTAAGGAAAATTTCCAGCGTCTCTTTGAAAGCAGGACTCTCTCTGGATTTTTGGAAAAAAAAATTCTTGATGGATTTGTGATTTCTTCTTTGGAATACCTTCGTTATTACTATTTGCTGACTTGGGAAATTGTGTCTCTTTTGGTTTCTGAATTGTTTGCAACTTCACGGCCCTGAACTGAACTGAGCTCCTGATCTGCCCCACCAGCCCCACCCGGAAAACGCCATCTTGGTGGCAGTGACTCTAACTTTTAACCATGGCACAAGAAGCAGCACTTGTAAATTTGGAACAAAGGATGGCTTCTCTTGAAACCTCTATGCAGACTTTGATATCAGAAATAAAGGCCCAGAGGGCTGAAAATAGTACTTTCAAAAAGGAACTATTGGATACCCGGAAGCAAGTGTTGGAGAATACACAGAAGAATGAAGAATTGGAAGGAGGGTTAGAGGGGGCTAAGGGAGAGATTAAAAATGTTTCTAATGAGGTGGGGGAAATAAATGGGTGTGTGTCTAGGATAGATATGGAAAGAATGACATATTTTTTGAGATTTCAGAATGTTCTTGAGGATTCTGGTGAATGCCTGCCTGATCTTATGAGTACAATTTTAGCAGACTATTTACAAAAACCTAAGGATGAGATCAGGGGGGACATTGACCTAGCCTATAGAATTAACTCTGCATATGCCAGGATGAATGAAGTGCCTAGAGAGATACATGTGAAATTTGTTAGAAGGTCAACCAGAGAGGAAATCCTGAAAGCGCAGAGAGAGAAACCTTTAACTTATCATCGAGAAACGGTCACTATCTTGAAGCAGATCCCTAGAAAAATTAGAGATTCAAGAAGGAAATTTTCCTTCTTGTCTAAAACCTTGTTTGATCACGGGATTTGGTTCAAGTGGATGACACCTGAAGGGATGCTGGTGTTCTGGGAAGGAGGAAGAGTGAGGATTAAAACAGTTGCTGAGGCGGAAGCCTTTCTTAAAAAACATTCCTCTGCCCTGGGGGAAGATCCAGGGGGGACGGAGGGGGCCACGGCTCCGCCTGCGGGGGGCCAGGGAGGAGAGAAAGAAGATACAATAGCCAAAAGACTTAGATCAAAAAAATAACTTTGCCTTGATTTTTTCCTGAACAATTTTGCATAATATTTCTATCCGGACTTTTTGTAAATGTCTGACAGCATGGAAGGGAGAATTTAGGTAAATGTACTTGCTTTCAACTTGTAGTGGTATGGAAAATGTTTTCTATGTTAACTTTTTTAATGTGTATTTTGAGGTCTCGGAAGGTCCGATGACTCTGACGTGAATGCTCTCAAAATTTCTTTGTAACCATTACCTTATCCTGTTAAAAAATGTAAAACCAATAAAACTTTTTCAATATAAAAAAGAAAACGAAAAAATGGCAAATAAAGTAAAAGCCACAAGACAAAATTTCTTTGAAAACACAAATAAACCAGGATAATGATTGGAGTATAAGATGAAAAAAGAGAAAGAAAAAAATAATCATAAATCAACTGTTAGACCAAGAAGGGAATATTTGTTATCAAAAGGAAGAAAAGGAAAAAATAGTAGAAAAATATTATAAGGAATTATACCAGCCAGACACAGTGGCAGAGGAAAAGATAAAACAATATCTAGAGGAGGTGGAAATACCTAAGATTCCAGAAAAATTTAAAAAGACACTAAAAGAGAAAATAATAATGATGGAAGTAATAGAAGCAATAAAAAGGTTAAAGGGGGGGGGGGGGGGCACCAGCCGGATTACCAGCGGAATTCTACAAAACACTGCAAGATGTGCTAAGCAACATCATGCTAGAAGTATTCAATGAGCTGTTACTGAAAGCAAAAATATCGGATTCTTGGTCGGAGGCCTCTTATCCCAAAAGAAGAAACAGACTTGCAGTAAATAAAGAATCATAGACCAATTTCTTTATTAAACATGGATTATAAAATCTTTCCATTGATAATGGCAGAAAGACTCAAAAGACTGTTAAGTGAATTTATACACTCAGATCAAAATGGCTTTTTACCCAAGAGACAAATTAGAGATAATATGCAAATTATATTGAATGCATTAGAATATTATGAAGTACACCGTGGGAAACAAATGGCATTGTTTCTCTTGGATGCACAGACAGCTTTTCATAATGTAAATTGGCAATTTAAGATAATGCAACTGCAAATGATGGATTTTGGGGAGGGATTCATAAATATGGTTAAAAACTATTTATAAAGAACAACAGGCTAAGGTGGTGGTAAATGGAGATATGACAGGAACAGTGCCCATTAAAAAAAGGACCAGGCAAAGTTGCCTACTATCTCCACTATTATTCATATTGACACTAGAAGTTTTGAACAGAAAGATAAGATATAAAAGGAATGAAAATTAAAAAGAAATAAAATAAATTGCAAGCATTTGTAGATGACTTGGTATTTATTACTGAAAAACCAATAGAAACAGGTCCAAACAAATACTAGAACAAATAGTAGTATATGGAGGAGTGGCAGGATTGAAAATTAATAAAGATAAAACAAAAAATTTAGTGAAAACATAACAGAAAAAAGAAATAATGGAGGAATTCGATATTCAACTAGTAAAAAAAACTGAAATATTTGGGAATACAGTTGACTTCAAGATGTGTAACTATTAAGGAAGATAATTATTATTGCCACTATTCTATATATTGCACTGAGCCACCTTGATAAATCTGGGAATTATGTCAGAATGTTTTTTAATAGATTATAGCTCTACCTTTAACACCATCTTACCAGGCATTCTCATTGAAAACTTGACTGATCTGAATTTCCCTCCCCCTACTTGTGAATGGATCAAAGACTTCCTGACAGATTCTCCACAAACAGTAAGGGTTGGATCTTTTACATCTTCCACGCTGAAGCTCAGCATGGGCTCCCCTCAGGGCTGTGTGCTCAGCCCCTACCTGTACTCGCTATAGTATATATATGACTGCATATCGTCTGAACCATCCAACATCATAATAAACTTTGCAGATGACACAGTGGTGCTGTGCCTCATAACTGGAGGGGATGAATCAGCATGCAGGGAAGAAGTCCAGAAGTTATCTGCATGGTGCCCAAGAAACAACTTACATCTAAATACTGGTAAGACAAAGGAGATGGTACTAGAAACACAGAGAGGAACTTGCCCCATTGTATATCTAGGAGGGCTATGTGGAGAGAGGGTTTCCTCTTTTAAATTCTTGGGAGTGCTTATTAGTCAAAAAACATGTCTTTGGTGATTGGAAAGGCCCAATAGAAACTTCATTTCTTTATAGTCCTGCAAAAAAAATCAGGTGGAACAATGGTTGATGATCTCTTTCTATCAGTCCTCCATAGAAAGTGTCCTCATATATTGCATTACAATATGGTATGGTGGCTTAACAGCTGTGGACAGGAAGGCACTACAGAGAGTAATAAATTCAGCACAAGAAACCATTGGTTATCCTCTGACACCACTGGATGACATTGCCAGATCTCGCTGCTTTAGCAGAGTAAGGAAGATACTCAAAGATGATTCACACCCTGGTCAGGCTCTCTTTGCACTTCTACCATCGGGCAGGAGACATCAAAATATAGCCAGCCAAACAAAAAGGTTTAAAGAGTTTCTATCCTTGGGCTGTCAAGACTTTTAAATACAACCACAATCACTCCATGCACACGCTAGTTTTTTTCTTTTTCTTCCTTTTTTGGATTTCTACTATAATTTTGTAACAGTGAGGTTAAAACCAATTTTGTTGTATTTAAGTACAATGACAATAAAGATTATACTTATATTATAAGTCCAACCAATCAAAAACAGCACCACAAAAATCAGATTAGGAACATAAGTTGAAATAGGGAAGAAAATGGTAAGTGAGCATCTGTCTGTCCTGGATGAGTTCAAATCACCAGGACCGGATGGATTACACCCCAGGGTTCTGAAGGAACTGGCAGACGAGATCTCAGAACCACTGAACTATATCTTTCAGAGATCCTGGAGCACCGGGGAACTGCCAGAAGACTGGAAAAGAGCTGATGTGGTTCCCATCTTCAAAAAAGGAAAAAAAATAGATCCAGGAAACTATAGACCCATCAGCCTGACCTCAATACCAGGGAAGATTCTGGAAAAGATAATTAAGCAACAAATAAGCAAATACCTAGAAGCAAACAAAGTAATAGCCAAAAGCCAACATGAGTTTGTCAAAAACAGGTCATGCCAGACTAATCTAATTGCATTCTTTGACAAAGTGACAAAATTAGTGGAGCAGAGGAATGCTGTCGATATAATTTACTTGGACTTCAGTAAGGCATTTGACGAAGTAGACCATAACATACTATTAGATAAAGTAGAAAAATGTGGGTTAGAAAGCATCACCATCAGATGGATTCGCAACTGGCTGACCAACCGCACTCAATGTGTAGTCCTCAATGGAACTGCATCTAAATGGAAGGAAGTATGCAGTGGAGTACCCCAAGGCTCTGTTTTAGGCCCAGTACTCTTCAACATCTTCATCAATGATTTGGATGAGGGGATAAATGGGGAACTCATCAAATTTGCAGACGACACCAAGCTGGTAGGAATAGCCAACACTCCAGAAGATAGGCTTAAGATACAGAAGGATCTTGACAAACTTGAACATTGGGCACTATCTAACAAAATGAAATTCAATTGTGAAAAGAGTAAGGTTCTACATTTAGGCAAGAAAAACAAAATGCACAGGTACAGTATAGGTGGTACCTTGCTCAATAGTAGCAATTGTGAGAGGGATCTTGGAATCCTAGTGGGCAACCATTTAAATATGAGCCAGCAGTGTGCAGCAGCTGCCAAAAAAGCCAACACAGTTCTAGGCTGCATAAACAGAGGGATAGAATCTAGATCACGTGAATGCCACTGTATAGTGCTTTGGTAAGGCCACACTTGGAATACTGCATACAGTTTTGGTCACCACGATGTAGAAAAGACGTGGAGACTCTGGAAGGAGTGCAGAGAAGAGCAACCAAGATGATTAGGGGACTGGAGGCTAAAACATATGAAGAATGGTTGCAGGAACTGGGTATGTCTAGTTTGATGAAGAGAAGGACCAGGGGAGACATGATAGCAGTGTTCCAATATCTAAGAGGGTGCCACAAAGAAGAGGGAGTCAAACTATTCTCCAAGGCACCTGGGGGCAGGACAAGAAGCAATGGGTGGAAACTAATCAAGGAGAGAAGCAACTTAGAACTGAGGAGAAATTTCCTGACAGTTAGGACAATTAATCAGTGGAACAACTTGTCTCCAGAAGTTGTGAATGCCCCAACCCTGGAAGTCTTTAAGAAGATGTTGGATAGCCATTTGTCTGAAATGGTATAGGGTTTCCTGCCTAGTCAGGGAGTTGGACTAGATTACCTCCAAGGTCCCTTCCAACTCTGCTATTGTATTATTGTATGCCTTTTAATCTTCTCCCAGTTTAATAACAAAGCCTCACATATATAATGTCTTCTGAAATACCCCTGTGTTTTAGTTCCCTTGTAAGAAAGCATGCCATCCCAACAAAAAGTCATGTCCTTCTAATGTCAATAATCTAGAATTTCTTAGCGTTATCCATTTCTTAACCCAAATCAAGCTTGTTGCCTGATAATATAACTCCCAGTTAGGCAGGCCAAATCCTCCTCTTACTCTAGGCTCTTGCAACAGTTTTAATTTTATTCTCGATTTCTTTCCCTGCCAAATATACTTCAACACTATTTCATTTAAATCTTCAAAATAATCTTTCCCTAATCTAATTAGGAGCATCTGGAACAAGTATAAAATCCTGGGTAATATATTCATCTTGATTGTTGATATTCTCCCTATTAGTGATAGTTGTAAATTTTGCCAGGTCTGTCACAATCTGTTGTTTGAGTTTATGATAATTATTCTCTTTAAGTGTACTGCATCTTGCTGTCAAATACATCCCCATATACTTAACCTTATTTGTGACCTGTGTCTTTAAAGCTTCCGCCAATTCTTCCTTTTGGCTTACTAGCATGTTCTTTGTCAAAATCTTTGTTTTATCTTTATTTATTTTCAGGCGTGCTACTTTTCCATTTTATCAATTTAAGTACTAATGGATCCTCTAAATCAGCGGTCCCCAACCTTTTTGGTACCAGGGACCGGTTTCATGTTAAAAAAATTCCGCGGACCAGTGGCCATGGCTCAGCCGGTGTAGACAGAGAGCGGGGGGGGGAGGAACAGGCGGCGCATGCACACGCGGGGGGGGTGAGTCGGCTCACTCACCCCTCAGGCCCCCAACGGCACGAGCGGCCGCACCTGCGCTCTCCCGCCCCTGGTGCGCACTCTGCCCAGGGGGCTGCTCCCTCCTTCTCCTCTCCGGCCCTTTCTAAGAGTTGCGCCGCTCACTGCGGCCCGGTTCCTATCAAGCCACGAACCAGCACCGTCCACGGTCCAGGGGTTGGGGACCCCTGCTCTAAATGAAGACCAGATCATCTTGCAGTTTATATTCTTCCTTTTTAATTTTCATTCTTTTTATGTCTTTTTCTTCTCTAATATTTTTTCTAACTTCTAATGTTAACATGAACAACAGAGGTGACAGTGGCACCCTTGTCTTGTCCCTTTCCTTATATCAATAGAGTCTGTCAGTTCCCCATTTATAGTGGAATGACAAACTCCAGCAGAAAAAAGGGAAAAAATATATGTCTATTTATGCATCCAAAAGAAAACAGAAAAGAAACACACCTTCTTTAAGAAAAGGGGAGGAAAACCCAGGCTTCTTGATTTGTTTTCAAATTTCCTTAATGTCTAAAATTTTACTATATCTAACCATTTTCGATAGATCTCATGTATTGGGATGTGTCATGGCTTCCCTAGTGGAAAGCCATGTCGGTTTCATATGTTTTTCTCTAATTTTATTCTAGACCTGTATCAGTACATCTCTAATACAGTGCCTGTGACAGTATTTTTGTTTCATTTTACCCTCTTCCCATAGGAAAAATGCCATCTCGTTTGCAAATCGTGGCCCTCTAATGTTAATATTCTTTTATTTTTTAAGTGTATTCAATCCCTAATCCATGTCAATGCAGCTGCTTTGTAATAAAGCTCCCAGTCAGGGAGTCCCATCTGCTTCTGTCATCCTGTAAAGCTTTCAGCCTTATCCTGGCTTTCTTCCCTTGCCATATAAATTTTAATATAATCTTATTTAATTCAGTAAAAATATATTTTTTTCTAATTTTATGGGGATTGTTTGAAGTAAGTATAATATTCTCAGCAATACATTCATTTTTATCACTGCTATTTTCCCTAATAATGATAATTGTAGTTTCCCCCATAATTCTAGATCTTTTTTATTTGTTTCACTAATTTTGTATAATTATTTTCTTTTATAGTTGATCACTTTGCAGTTAGTCATATTCCAAGATATTTAACTTTCTTTGTCACTTGCAGTCCTATTATTCTTTCTAATTCTTTATTTTGTTCTTCCTTCAAATTTTTAGTTATCATTTTAGTCTTTTCTCTACTTTTGCTTCCATCAGTGCCTCATTATACATCTCCAACATCAAGGGTTCTATCAATTCGTTCAGTTCATCTATTATTTTGTACCATTCTGCTGGGAATCCATCTGGGCCTGGCGTTTTATTATTTTTCTGTTTCTGGATCACCTGTTTCAATTCTAGTTTCATTTTTTTTACATTTATTTCATGTCTTCTGTTATTGATGGGGTTTCATCTCCGTTTAGATATTCTTTTATTTGTTTTTCATCTACTTGTTCCACTTTGTACAAATTCTCAAATACTTGTATGTAATCCTTTTCTTCCCTACCATTGTATGTTGTAATTCACCAGTTTCCTCTTGAAGTTGATATATTAATCTTTTTTCTCTTTCTTTTCTCAATCTGTATGACAGCCACCTCCCTGGTTTATTTGCTTGCTCAAAGAAATTTTGTTTTGTTAGTTTTAAGCCCTTTACTATTTCTTCCTGGTCTAATATATTTAATTTATGTTTTGCTAACATTGGTCGCCACGATGTAGAAAGGTCGCCACGATGTAGAAAAGACGTGGAGACTCTGGAAAGAGTGCAGAGAAGAGCAACCAAGATGATTAGGGAACTGGAGGTTAAAACATGAAGAACGGTTGCAGGAGCTGGGTATGTCTAGTTTGATGAAGAGAAGGACCAGGGGAGACATGATAGCAGTGTTCCGATATATCAGAGGGTGCCACAAAGAAGAGGGAGTCAAACTATTCTCCAAGGCACCTGGGGGCAGGACAAGAAGCAATGGGTGGAAACTAATCAAGGAGAGAAGCAACTTAGAACTAAGGAGAAATTTCCTGACAGTTAGAACAATTAACCTCTGGAACAGCTTGCCTCCAGAAGTTGTGAATGCCCCAACCCTGGAAGTCTTTAAGAAGATGTTAGATAGCCATTTGTCTGAAATAGTATAAAGTTCCTGCCCATGCAGGGGGTTGGATTAGAAGACCTACAAGGTCCCTTCCAACTCTGCTATTGTATTATTGTATTATTATGGCTCGGGCCTAGTTATATGCGAGACCGCCTCCTGCCCCATACATCCCTTAGACCGATACGCTCCCACAGAGAGGGCCTCCTCAGGGTGCCGTCGGCCGGACAATGCCGACTGGCGACACACAGGGGGAGAGCCTTCTCTGTGGCGGGGCCAGCCCTCTGGAATGACCTACCCCCTGAATTACGTACCATCACCGACCTCCGCCTCTTCCGTCAATGTCTTAAGACATATTTGTTTCAACAAGCCGGCCTAGCCTAACCTCCCATGGGGACTTTTAGATAGTTTTAAATTGGTTTTTTAAAATTTGGTTTTAGCGCAGGATAGGTTTATTTAATAGTTTTTAAATTATATTTAATGTATTTTGTATGTTTTTAAATTTCCTGTGCGCCGCCCTGGGTCCTCTGTGGAGAAGGGCGGGATATAAATTTAAATAAATAAATAAATAAATAAATAAATAAATAAATAAATAAATAAATAAATAAATAAATAAATAAATAAATAAATAAATAAATAAATTGTATTGTATAAACTAAGAAATCAAATTGAAATGGATATAGAGAAATGGAAAAACTTACAGCTATCACTATGCACAGGTACAGTATAGGTGGTACCTTGCTCAATAGAAATAACTGTGAAAGGGATCTTGGAGTCCTAGTGGACAACCATTTAAATATGAGCCAGCAATGTGCAGCAGCTGCCAAAAAAGCCAACACAGTTCTAGGCTGCATAAACAGAGGGATAGAATCAAGATCACATGAAGTGTTAATACCACTTTATAATGCCTTGGTAAGGCCACACTTGGAATACTGCATTCAGTTTTGGTCACCATGATGTAGAAAAGATGTGGAGACTCTAGATGTGGAGAGTGCAGAGAAGAGCAATAAAGATGATTAGGGGACTGAAGACAAAAACTTATGAAGAACGGTTGCAGGAACTGGGTATGTCTAGTTTAATAAAAAGGACTAGGGGAGACATGATAGCAGTGTTCCAATATCTCAGGGGTTGCCACAAAGAAGAGGGAGTCAAACTATTCTCCAGGGCACCTGACGGCAGAACAAGAAGCAATGGGTGGAAACTAATCAAGGAGAGAAGCAACTTAGAACTTAGGAGAAATTTCCTGACAGTTAGAACAATTAACCAGTGAAACAGCTTGCCTCCAGAAGTTGTGAATGCCCCAACACTGCAAGTCTTCAAGAAGATGTTGGATAGCCATTTGTCTGAAATGGTATAGGGCAGTGATGGCTAAACAGGGTTGAACGAGAAAGGGATGGGCCGGATGCTATCTCCCCCCTTATTAGAAGAGGTGTATCAGGTAAGTACCAACGCTCTTTCTCAATAAGGGTGGAGATAGCATCCATGTATGGGACATACCAAAGCCCTGAAAAAGACCCACGGGAGGGTCGAGATCAGACCTGCCCCAATGAACGAGGATGGACAGACTGCAGAATCCAGCGGCCAAAGTCGGCCTCAGCCGAGGCAAACATCTCCCGTTTATAATGCCGCACGAAAGGGGATGGAGAAGACCATGCTGCAGCCCTGCAAATTTCTCCCAGAGAAGCTTGCGTCGCCCAGGCCGAAGTCGTTGTTGTACTGTGTGCAGAATGTACTGACTCCTCAAGGAACTGCCTCGGCACAAGCCGCATAGACCTTCTCAATGCATTGACAAACCCATCATCCCACACAGGAGACAGACACCTTCTTACCCAGGGAACCTAGCAGAAAGGAGACAAAAAGAGACTCCGACCTGCAAATAACAGCCGTACAATCAATGTACACATGCAAGGCACGCCTGACATCCAGCAAGTGCCACCGGTCCTCCAAGGTCTGCACAGACTCTGCAGGAAAGCTGGGGAGGACCACCTCCTGAGCCGATGGAACCAAGACCCCATCTTCGGGACAAAGGAGGGATCCACACATAGGACAACCCTGTCCGCATCAAACTTGCATAAATCTGAAAAATCTCATTCCACAGTGTCGAGAGAGGGCACTTGTCAAAGCATCCAATACCTTATGTAAAGGAGTACCAAAGCACCCTTGAGAAATCTCTTGACCCTAGGACGTTGAGTCAAAGTTTGTGACCTACCGCACAAAAGTACAGAAGAAACTACTGATACCTGTCTCTCAATGGTATTAGGAGTCAACCCTTTGCCCAGGCCCACTTGAAGAAAGTCCAGGACCTGTGGGATATTGGCTTGTACTGGGTCAAAGTGGTTCGTCAAACACCACTTACAAAAAGCACACCAGGTCGCACTGTATATGAGCTGGATGGAAGGTGGACGGGAAGCCTGAATAATCTGAATGACCCTGGAGGAAAAGTTGTTTCATCTCAAGACGCTCCGCTCAAGCACTAGGCATCAACTAGAGCCATTGAGGCTCCAGATGCTCCAGCGACCCCTGGCTGAAGGAAGTAATCTCTTGGGGAATCCTCCAGAGCCTGTCCACTGATAGAGATCAAAGGTAGGCAAACCAGGGCTGCTGTTGCCAATGTGGGGAGATCATCACCACCGCCGCCCCCTCCTGCAAGATCTTTTGAATGACTCTGGGAATCAGGGGCAAAGGCGGGAAGGCATAAAGGAGCCCCAGAGGCCATTGGCAGTGGAGAGCATCCACCCCCTCTGCGTTCTGCGAAGGAAACTGGGAATAAAATCTCGGGAGCTGAGTATTGAGGGGAGTTGCAAACAGGTCCCTGTGGGGAGAGGGTGCGGTTAATAAATCCGAATTTGATTTGATTTGATTTGAGGTCGACCTCTGGGTGGCCAAAAAGGTCCACAATTGCCTGGAAGATAGCCAGCTGCAGCTGCAATCCTGAATTGTCCACCTCGATCTGACTAAGCTGGTCAGCCCTGACATTGTCCACCCCCGCTATATGTTCTGTGGTTATTGAGAGCAAATTCCTCTCAGCCCAAAGACCCAAGCTCCTGGCCCCCAGCATGAGGGACTTTGACCTGTCCCCCCCCCCCCTGCCTGTTATATGAGCCTTGGTGGCCATGTTGTCTGTGAGGACCAGAATATGTCTGCCCTTGACCGAAAAACGAAATGGTTTGAGAGCCAGGTGGACCGCCATGAGTTCCAACCAGTTTATGTTGTGAGCTAGTTCCACTTGGCTCCATCATCTCTGTGCCATCTGCATATAAGGGAGACTAGAATAGATCTATTTCAAGCTATTTAGCTCTCATCAGCTAGTCATACCCCTACTGGGATTTTAACCGGGGCCGTATTACATGTTAGGCAGATGGTTTAGTCACTCAGCCACCAGGTTCTCCTCTGAAGTTGGACACCCCCTCCGAGTAGGTTGGTGTCTGAAGAGACTGTGACTCGGTCTGGGATCCTGAAGAATTCCCCCTTGGGTATGGTAGATGATGTTCATCAATCAAAGAGCAGGAGACTTCCGCTGGCAGAAGAACCTGGATCTGGGAGCAGCTCATGAGCCTTTGCTGAAATGGCAAAAGAAACCATTGAAGGTCTCTATTGTGAAGGCGCGCCCAGAGAACAATGCCAATGACGGACACCATAGTGCCTAACAATTTGGACAAAGTAGCTAAGGATCCACTACGTTCCTTGAGAACCTGGAAAACCAACTCTCTCAAACTAGTTTGAATCAGCCTAGTGGTAGGCCATAGATAGCTTTTGACCAGATTGATTGAAACCACCTGGCCTTGCAGGGTCAACATGGTAATGTCTAAGTCCCTTGGGGCACCACTTACAGAAGAGGACTGTAGCAACAGGTCGTCTAGGCAGCATTGGATTTGCACATGTACCTGTCTCAGGAACGCTGCCAATGCCACCATCACCTACCTGAAGACTTGAGGCGCAGATGACAACCCGATGGGTAAGGCTCGGTACTGGAAGTGGTGCCCAAGGTAACAAAACCTGAGAAACTGTCGATATTCAGGGGCCATAGGTATGTGCAGGTAGGCCTCAGTAAGGTTGATGGATGTGACTAATACTCCCTGACTAATACCCTCTAATATTGAGTGCAGTGAATGCATCTTAAACCTACAATAACGCACATAGCAGTCAAACTATTTCAAATCAAAAATAGTTCTCCAGCCGCCCTAAGCCTTTGGGATCCCAGAGAGAATGGAATAATAACCCTGATCTTGTTAAACTGGAGGCACCAGTTGGCTAGCCCTAATGTCCAATAGGTGTTGAATGGCTTCCTGCATAAGTCGCCTCCGAGTCGGGTTATTTGAGACCTGATGGTTGATTGTACCCACGCATCGGAGGTAGAGGAGTCCCAACAATCTGCAAAATATGCCAAGCATCCCCCGATGAGGGGAGAGCTGGGCCCAGAATTAATTCTTGCGGAAGAAGAGTGCCACCTCCTTCGTCCTCGTGAAAGGGCTGTTTCTGCTGTCTACCCCTCTGCTGCCTATCCAGTTGATATCTCTGGCTGGGGGCATAGCCTCCCTGGTACAACCTGAAACCCGACTGACTGAAATCAGACCCCTTAAAAGAAGATCTGTAGTCCTGACCCCAGAATGAAGAACCGTAGTCCTGACCACAGAAATCGGAGCAACGGGGGTAGGGCACCGCCCAGAAATTGCCCTTCCCAGGAGTTGTGAGAAGCACCTTCCATTTGTCCTGATTCTCAATTAAGAAAAGGTCAATAGACGCACCAAAGAGGGACCCTCCAGCAAAGGGGGCTGACACCAGGCGTCATATGTGGCGCGCATCAGCTTGCCATAGCTGCAGCCAAAGCAACCCCAAGACGCTATGGATGAAGCAATTGCCCTGAAGGCATACCTGGCTGCGGCTAAAGTGATGCCCGAAGAAAATTGGATGGCTGCCACCAGTTTGTTGATGTCCTGATGTGACCTGACATATGCTATTGGCATTTGCTGCTGAAGATCCTGCAATCAAAGCAAAGAAGACCAGTTAAAGAAGGAGGCAGTGGTAGCTGCTCTCACTGCCCAGGCAGCAGCCTGATGACTCCTTTGTAAGGTGAGGTCAGACCTTTTTGTCAATTTCATTGTAATTTTAGTACAATGACAATAAAGATTATTACTATTATTATTATCATCATCATCCTCTGGCTTCAGAGGGTCCTCTGGTTCTCTGGGCATGTTTGCAGATGCATGCAGGGCCGTCACAGGTGCATCAATAGTGGGCTGCAACAGCACCTGAACCATGTCCTTGTCCACATTAATGAACGTTTTGCCAGTGGAAGTGGGCATAGAGCCAGATGCTGGAGATGCCCACTGGTGCTTGACCAGGTCAAGAAAGGACTTGGGGATGGGAACGTGTCAGCCTCAATAGCCTTTTCCTCAAATATAGTCTCGGTAAAAAAAGCCCTGCGGTTGCACCAGGGGTTCCGATGGCTTTTTGCCAAATTTGGCCGATGCCTTAGCTTTAAAGAGCAGACACTTAAACAACGAGGCTGAAACAAACTGAGAAGGAAGGCTTAGAAGGGCATATGCCCTCATCCCCTGAAAGCTTCTCCTCCCTGATTTCGCCCTCTTCAGATTCAGACTCACTATTGTCCTGGGAAGAAACAGGGGAGACTTCTGACCATCTATCACCACAGGAGCTGCAGATGGAGGAGCAACCTGTGGCTGAATCTGAGGCTGTTGGAAAGCAGCAATGCTGCACTACTGGACATTAGGTCCTGAAATTGCCCCCCCCCCCCAAGTGGGGTAATTGAGCAGCACCAACCCCTGCAGATGTAGAGGGAAGAGGGTGAGGTGAAGCCCTCATGGAGCAGTGTGTGGGGGCGACTGCCAACCTTGGCTAGAACCCCAGAGGCCTGAGGAGTCAATGGGGATCCTCACGTGGAGGGAGGGATCCTCCTTTGCAGCTCTCCCGGGTGAAGAGAGTGCAGACAGCCTCACCTTAGTGCTCAGGACAAGAGAAGACTTCTGGCTGCCGGTACTTTTATAAATGCTTTCTAGTGCCTCTGCCTCTGCCTCTCATACTTAAAGGCAGGCTTAGGGGATTTTGAATCCCAATTTGGCCCCTTTTGAGGCTTGTGGTTCCACATGCTCTTTCTTCCCCTTTGCCTTGTGGCCATGGGGGCAATTACCACTGCAGGAACCTCTGTTCCTTCCATGGGGCCGCTGGTCGTAGTCACGAGGACCTGACTCCAATCACTGTCCTCTGAAGCTGAGGCGGCAGCCATTTTGGTTCTTGATTCAGGCAGGCTTCAAAATGGCCGTTCATGCCAAAGGCCACTGACAGAAGCTTGAATATAAAGTGAAAGAGCGGCTTTGCTGCAAAGAGCTGCCACACACCTGTCCCCTTCTCCAGAACAGCCTTCAGAAGCCGAATTGACTCTGCTCTTTTCCAAAAGGGGTAATAAAGAGGCACAATTTATTTAGGCCCAGTGGAACAGCCCTCACAGTTGACAGAGGCCTGTTAGCTGTGGGAAAGCCTGCACGCCACCCCTGAGGGGTAAGTAGAGCAGAATCAATTAATATTCTTCACCCGAACAAGGCCTAACAGCCTGGGCTGTGGTAGCGGCCCGCCTCCTGAGCACCAGAAATCTTCCCTCCCCCACACCTGGCTTGACAGCAGCAGCTTTGGAAGACAGAAGACGTGGTGCAGGCAATAGAAGGACTCAGGCAGGAGGCTAGAGGGGTGGCTGACAACCGAAGGCCTCGGCCCGTGGCTGCCAGTGACAGGCAAACCTGAGTCCTGGCTGCTGCTGAGGTGTGGGGGGCCCTGTCTACTCACAATGCCACCAATCCTGACAGAAATAAGCACAGAAGGCCGAACACCAAGAGTTGGAGCACCGAACAGTCCCAGAGCTGGACTGAGTCGGAAACTGGGTGTGGCTACTCCGTAGGGGGTTATATACCATGCCTAATTAATTAATTATTTAATATTATGACTCAGTCCAATCAGAATGTGGATAGGTTTAACCCATACATGGATGCTATCTCCACCCTTATTGAGAATAAGAAAATATCAAAAGTAAATATACAGGTGAAAAAAATGATATGAATTGAAATGTTAAATAAGAACTATAAGAATGTATATTTAAGAATGAATTTGAAATAAAAAATAAAAAAAATTACAGAAAAAAAAATCCAAATTCTGGCACAGTTTCCACTGAATGATTTTAGCAACTCAGTCATGGCATAGTTGATAATCAGTTTGTGAAATTCTGCTGCACCCACTAATCAAATTGTCAACTGTCTCATCTTTCTCATTACAGAGGCGGCATTTGCTGTTGGTAGTAACATGTTGAATTTTTCCTTTCATGCAATTTGTAGCTAAGACTTGTTCTCAAGCTGCCAAAATAAAGCTTTCTCTTTCTTTTTTCAGTACTCTTGATCTTTTTTCTTTTTTTTTTTGAAAAAGTATTTTATTGGTTTTCAACATTTTTACAAGGGAAAAAGGTGTAGGGTACAGGTAACATTTTGGAAGCTTCCCTGCCGTTGGTGGCAGCTTTCCCCAAACTTCATAAGTTTACAATTTTAAAGGTAAAGGATAAACATATAAAAAGATTACATTGTATAGTCTATATATGCAATCATCTTTTTTTGCCATTTTATCTTGTATCAACAATTACAATAGTATTTCAAATAAACTCATTTTGCGATCTGAGTCTTTTTGCAATTGACTCCTCTTCCCTGTCCCCAGGCAGGGCCGTCACTCCCTCCATTCCCCCATTTTCACCTCCCAGCTGGGGGGAATGTTTTTTAATAAAAGCCTCCGCCTCGCTTAGTGTTTTGATTTTTACTCTGCCTCCCTCCCAGAATATCAACATTTCCTCTGGTAATAACCACTTGAACCATATTCCCTTTTTATATAATTTCTTAGACAAGAAAGAATACTTCCTCCTTATTTCTCTAATCTTTTTCGGAATCTGTTTCAAAATGATTACTTCTTTATCCTGGCATTTTAGAATTCCATCCCGTTGAGCCCTCAATATCTCATCCCTTGTGGATCTCCTAAGAAATTTAACATGAACCTCTCTTGGGACATTGTGAATAGCATAAGTTGAATTAATTCTATAAATCAGGTCCATATCCCACCAGAGTTGATCTTTCTCTCTTTTAAAGTAGTCTGCTAATATTGTACTCATAAGGTCTTTAAGATCTTCGTTTTCTGACTCTGGTATATTCTGGAACCTGAGAAAAAAAGACATTCTTTCAAATTCAATTTTGGTCATGTTTGCTCCCAATTCTGAACCCTCCCTCCGAACCTCCTTCACCTCTTCCCCTATCTCAGCCACCTCCTTCTCTAGCTTTTCAATTTTTTGTTTATTTTCCATTGTATTTCATTGCATTTCCCCAAGCTCTAATGTTAATTCTGACATCTCTTTCCTCATTTCATTCATATTTTCATTCATGCTATTCATATTTTTCATTATTTCCCGAAACATTTCTACAACCAACGGATCCTTTGAGCCCTCTCCAGCAGGTTCTTTCTGTAAGAATGTAGAAATCTTCGACTGTGTAGTCGGGCTGGAGATGGCAGAGGATGGAGCAGAAGCTGACTTTCTCATTGGAGGCTTTCTAAAAGCCATTGTGTCACTCTCAGTTTCTTAGCTGACAAAGAAATGGCGCCGGAGAAACAGACGACTGAAACAGTCCGAGGTATCAGAGAGTCTGAGTGGGAGTTCAGTCTTAAGAGTCTTAAGAGTTCACTTTAAAAAAAAAAAGGAAACCTTACAGTCCACAATCAGGAGTCCACATATTGGGAGAGACTTGAGAGCCTCTGGTAGGAATGTCTGAAGTAAAGAGTTTATAATCCTTCTTTGGTTATTAAGTAATTAAGGAGGGAAAAGCTTCAGCACTGTAGAGGAGTTATAAGCAGAGAACAAAGAGAAGCCATCTTGTTCCGTCCCCCGACAGGAAGAAGAGTAAAAGTTCCAATTACTTTCTTTTTAAAAGAGCTCCGTAAGAAACAGTTGCAAATGTGATACGATACAATTCTTTCACATAGTTTGTTCAAATAGCAAGTTAATCCTTCCTCTCTCCATTTCCATGGAGAGGAATCGTTTAATAGCCGCTCTGTCTGAGGGGGGGGTTGAGAACTCCCCCCTCCAATCTGCATTCCAAGTTGATTGAACTAGCACTTACGGTGATTTATCGCTTATCCTTCATCTGCAATTCAAGAGATTAGGGAAAGTCTTTCACCTCCGGCGTTTCAGCTACTCTTCTTATTCTGCATAGCATCCAGCGAAGAGGTGAAACCGCCCCCCCCCCCGTTTTGCTCGCTGGCTCCTAGAGCGAGCCTGGGGGGAGTCCCCGGCCGCTGCCAGGCTGGGGCTCCCAGCGAGCCGCTCCTACAGCAGAAGGCCTCCCCGAGGCCTTCCGTGCTTCCAAAGAAGCCCACCAGTACAGCAAGCAGCGGACGAAGCACAAAGTACATCTGTTGCCTTCAAAAACCGGAAGCGAAGTCCAGTACTCTTGATCTTAACTAGTTCCAAGTTAGCTTTGCTCAGCTTTGCCTTCAATACTTTTCAAGTATTGGCCATGCATAGCTTTGCTTTTCCAATTTTCAGCCAGTTTCTCAATTATTTCTTTCTTTTATTAAGCTTTTGACGTGACTGTCTTCAAAAGGCCTCTTTTATTTACTCCCTTAATCAGTGGTTCTTCACTTTTCTGGATGTAATCATTCATGCTGTGTCTTTCTTCTTCCACAGTCTGCTTTACTTGTAGGAGTCTTCGACCACCTTCTGCTCTTGGTAGATATAATCGGTCAACATAACTTTTAGGGTGTAAAACATGATTCATGATGGATTTACAATAGCCCCCTGCCCCCTATTTTTCTTGGTAGGTACAACCTGTCAATGTCACTTTGTGGATGTAAAGCGTGGTACATATTTAAAAGTTTGCGTGTTCTCTGGACCAAGTTTTCCAGTTCAACGAAAGTCCAGTTTATGATTCCAATTGGAACTGAAACTGCCCATATATTAATGACTTTAATTATGTTTCCAGCATCCAGCTTTGATTTTAATATTTTGCGGACCCTCCTGATGTATTCCTTGTATAGTAGATGGTTTATTTTGCTATATTGGCTTGAGATTTGGTATCCTAGTTTTGTGTTTGGTAGGATTATTGTCAGTGGAATTAATGCAATTTTTTTTATTGAAAAAGTTTTATACAAACAAGTTTCCCCCCCTTTCCTCCCCTAACATATAATATAAATCACATACAAATACTGTACCCCCTCCCCTCCCCCGTCTTAAAATAAATTTCTCATTCGAATATTGTACCCCCTCTCCTCCCAACAATCATAATATAAATTTCTCTTAAAGTAACAATATCCCATTAACCCCATCTTCTAAATTAATTAAACATATATAAATCATAATATAAATTTCTCTTAAAGTAACAGTATCCCATTAATCCCATCTTCTAAATTAATTATACATATATGTTTCCCCACCCTCCACCCTAACCCTCCCCCACCTCCCATTCAAACCCACCCCCCCTGACTTCCGCTATACACCACTCTAATAATTCCAAACAACCCATATATTATTTACTCTGTTCACCTATCAATCTAAACATTCTTACCTAAAAGCTACATAATATTTATTAGTCTGGTATTTATTCTGTATATAATCAATCCATTTTGCCCATTCCTGTGTATAATTCTCCTGCTTCTGATTTTTTAAGAAAGCTGAAATTTTTGCCATTTCCGCAAATCCCGCCACTTTCTGAATCCATTGATCAATCGTCAGTAAAAAATCTTTCTTCCAGTGCTGAGCAATCAACAACCTAGCTGTTGTAACCATATACAAAAACAATTTCATTTCCCCCTTTGAAAAATCCTTAATTATACACAATAAAAACATTTGCGTAAATTGTAGTCTTTTCTTCAATACATTTTGCATAACCCACCATATTTTTATCCAAAAAGCTTTAACCTTAGTACAGGTCCACCATACATGAAAAAATGTAGCATCTAAACACCCACACCTCCAACATTTTGGTTGAATATTAGGATACATACATGATAATTTCTTAGGGTCCAAATACCATCTATAAAACATTTTATAAAAGTTCTCCCTTAAATTTGTGACTGCGTAAATTTAACATTCTGAACCCATATTTTTTCCCACGTATCCAACATAACCAATTCATCAAAATTCTGAGCCCATTTAATCATACAATCCTTCACCAATTCGCTTTCTGAGTCTCTTTCTAACAATGCATTATATATTCTTTTAACATGTTTTGGGCCAGTCTCTTTTATCTGCTTAATCAGTTCCACTTCTTTATCCATGAAACCAACCCTCTGGTCTTCTTTCCATCTCATCTGTAACTGATTATAGTGTAACCAATTTAAAATGATTCCTTCTTCCAACAGTTGTTCCAAAGTTTTCAGCTGCCATCTACCCCCCATCAGCAAAAAGCACATCTTTATAAAAACACCCCCCGAGTGACTTAGTATTTGTAATCCACATGGTGTCTGCAAGATCCAACCAAAGCGGTATCTTATAATCCCAATTAGGCCAGTGCTTCTTCCATATTCTCATCAGGCCATTCCGGAGAACATGATTATTAAACACTTTGTCCACCCTATCTTCATAAAAAAGATATGCATGCCATCCCAGAACAAGGTCGTGACCTTCTATATTCAGCAATTCAGTTTTTGTTTTCCCAAACCATTCTGCTACATGCATCAGTACCACTGCTTCATAATACAATCGAAGGTTTGGGAGTCTGAGGCCACCTCTTTCACGAGAATCTTGCAAGATCTTCATCTTTACTCTCGGTTTTTTCTCCTTCCAAACAAATTTATTTAATGTTGCTTGCCATTCTGACAAAATTTTATCTGATTTGAGCACCGGTATCATCTGGAATAAAAAAATAAATCTAGGTAGAATGTTCATTTTAATTGCTGAAATTCTTCCAAGCAAAGATAGTTGTAACTTTTTCCATGCTTGTAGGTCTTTCTGTATCTTTTGCCACAACACTTCATAATTATTTTGAAAGAGTTTTGTATTTGAGTCTGCAATTTGCATACCTAAATATTTGACCTTGGAAACTATTTCAAAGCCTGCCAAACTTGCAAGTCTCTTTCTTTGAGTCTCTATCATGTTTTTAACAATCATTTTCATTTTATTTTGATTTAGTCTAAACCCAGACACCATGCCAAATTCTGCTATAATATTTTTCATCTGGATTATTGAATTCAAAGGATGTGAAAGGGTAACAACCAGATCATCGGCAAATGCTCTAGTTCTGTATTCCTTTTGCCTAATAACTATGCCATGTAAGGAGTTTGAGTCCCGAATTGTATTCAACAAGACTTCTAAAGTTAAGATAAATAACAATGGGGATAATGGACAACCTTGTCTTGTACCTTTCTGTATCTCGAAAATCGTAGATAAATTTCCATTAATAATAAGTTGTGCATTTTGTTGCTGGTATATTGCTCCAATCGCCTGTCGAAATCGTAGTCCCATATCCATCTTTTCCAAAGTCTTGGTTAGAAAGTTCCAGTTCACTCGATCGAAGGTCTTCTCCGCATCCAAAAAAACTAGCACTGCAGAGATCTGCTTATTCTTATCAAGATAGTCAATTAAATCTATGAGTTGCCTTACATTCTCCTTCATATGTCTACCTTCAATAAATCCTGCTTGGTCATGATGAATAACCTCTTGGATAACTGGCATCAATCTGTTGGCTAATACTTTAGCAAATATTTTATAATCTGTGTTCAAAAGAGATATCGGTCTGTAATCCTCTGGTTTCTTAGGACCATCTTTGTCTTTAGGTATCAGCGATATAAAAGCCGCTTTCCATGAGGAGGGTATTTTACCTCCTTGCTGTATGTTGCAAAATAATTCTGTAAGATGTTCAATCATCTCCAATTGTAAAGTTTTATAATAAATTGCAGTCAAACCATCAGTCCCTGGAGCCTTGGCTAGTTTAAGTTGGTTTATAGCTAGAGTAATCTCATCAGCAGTTATCAAACGTTCCAGATTTGCCTTTTGAAGCACAGATATTTTCGTAACCCTTTTTCCTTCCAGGTAATCATCTACTAACTTATTCTGTATATTGTCCTGTGCATATAACTTAGCATAATAGTCCACAAATGATTTTTTAATCAAATCTTGTTGATATACCGTTTTCCTCCATACTCAATTCTCTCAATAATTCTATTATTCGTGTTCTTTCTCAAGGTATAAGCCAACCACCTACCAGGTTTATTAGCATTAATAAACATAGTAAAGGTATTATGTTTGGCAAATTGTAAGTTAGTTGCTGTTTGTTCTGATATAAGCATTTGAAATTGATCTTTCAACAGCTTTATCGCCATCTGGAGTGACCCATCTCTTGGAGTTGCTATAAGTAGCTGTTCCTTCTTTTTTATTTCTTCTTCCAATTCTATCCTCTTTTTCTGTCTGCTTTGTTTATGTTTGCAATTCATGTGTATCAGGACCCCACGCATATAAGCTTTACTTGCGTCCCAAACTATTTCAATAGGTGTACCCTTATTCAAGTTAAAGCTAAAAAATTCCTTCATATAATTTTTAAGTTCATCAACATTTTTTTCATATCTAAATAAATTTTCATTTAGTCTCCATGACTTTCTTGACCTCCTCCCTAATTCAATCTCTAACCACACCGCGCTATGATCTGTTAATGTCGTGGAAAATATCTTTGTTTTCTTAACTTTGGGAAGTAAATCAGGTGTTAGCAAAAAGAAATCAATCCTTGAGAAAGATTTATGTCTATCTGAATAAAAAGTAAAATCCAGTTCATTTGGGTTATGTATTCTCCAAATATCTTTTAATTCCAAGTCCCCTTGTAAATCAAAAAAAGCCTGTGGTAGTTTGGTAGTAGATTTGGTCATCGGTCTCTTATCTATCCTTGGAGAAATCACACCATTCCAATCTCCCATAATTAAAATACTCTTAAAATTCCAATCCAAAATTTTTGAATGGAGCGTCTTATAAAAACTTTCTTGTTGTTGATTTGGTGCATATATTCCTACCACCAATATAGAGCCATAATCAGCGTCAAGTTCAATTGCTATATATCTGCCACAATCATCCACTTCTATAATTTTAGCTGAAAATCTTTTATTTATATATATCACCACTCCATTTCGCTTTTCCAAATTAGAGGCTGCAAAATGTGTTCCCAATCTTGAGTTCACTAAGTACTTCTGATCTTGCAGCCTAATATGAGTTTCTTGGAGGCAAATAACATCATTATTAAATTGCTTCAAATAGTGAAATATTTTTCTCCCTTTTTGTGGAGAATTCAATCCGTTCACATTCCAGGATAAAAGTTTAAGCATCTTTTGGCCTAATCTGAAGCGTTGAGAGCATTTGCTGAAGTTCTTTCTCCACGAGACTAATCTTCGGCCCTGCTCCTCCCATGGCTTCAACTTGCTTCTTGCCCTTGTCTTTCTTAGCACATTGTACTTGGGGCTTCCTCTGCTTCTGAGATTCTTGAATTTGTCTAGTAGTAGATCTAGTAACACGTTGCTCCACTGGCTTAAGTAATGGCATTTCTATAAGAGTCTTGGACGGTTCCTCCAAAAAAGAAAGGAGATCCAGAAGGATCCACTTGGGATCCACCTACAGCACCCTGAGCTTCATTCTCTTTTTATGTGTGCTTTATTTGTTCTTCTGTCTCTTTCTCAAACAACCTCAGCTCTAAAAAATCCAAATCTGTTGGTGTGGATGAACGTGGAGGCGTAGCACTTGCCTTCAGTATTTCATAATAAAATTCTCTTGCCTTATCTAAAGTGTTCAAACGATACCTCACACCTTCATATCTGAATATAACACCCATTGGGGCATCCCACCTATACTGTATCCATCTTTTCTTCACTACCAAAAATCCAAAATCCCTTCTAAACTTTAACATCGCTGGTGGTAACTCCTTGAAAACACCAATCAGGTTTCCGTCTATTTGAAGAGAAGAGTAAAAAGACTTCTGCAGGATACCATTTCTAAAGTTTCTCTCAGTAAAATATATCATAACATCTCTTGGTAATTGCCTTTGTAATGCTGCACGTGAGTTTACTCTATAAATTTTGTCAATTTAAAAAAAAATCTCATCAGGATCGTCCAGTTTAAGTAACGTAGCCAAAGCATCAGCACAAACTCTTCTTATGTCTTCTCTAGGATTTTCTCTTATATCTCTCAGTCTAATGGCATATTCCATAGATCTAAATTGCATCATAATTATTTCATTATCCATCCTTTGCATTCTCCCCTCAACTTCCACAAATTTCAAATCAGTTTCCTTCGCTTTAACTTCCAACTCCGAAGCCAATTAAACTTTTTTATCAATCTTAATTACAACTTCAGACAGACCCTTAGCCATTGATTGTATATTTTTATCAAGCTGATCATATTTATCCTGAACCATTCCTTTAACTTCTTTACTTTCATTAGCTATAAAATTCTTCAAATCCTTAAAATCCTGGAGAGTTATTGCACCAGCTTGTTCCGTTGCCATGCTTTTAAACAAATTTTTCCCCAACTTTCTAAAAAAATACTTTTCAGAATATCAGAATAAGTCAGTAAGTCAAATTGTGTATTCGCTAGCTTTGTAGTTGTTCTGCTCTCCCTTTCCACCAGCGTTAGATACAGACTGGAATACACAAATCAGTTAACTTTCGTTTCCTTTCAGCATTCAACTGCCAATTACCGCCATTTTAAATCCTTTGTTCTAAATCCTTTGTTCTAAACCTATGCCGTTCAGGTTCAGCGCTGCTGTTATTTAAAAGAGTTCAAACTTTAAACTTTAAATGCTTGCGATTATTTTTCTTGGGTTGCTTGGAGTATATTTTAAAAGTTGTGTACAGCGTCTTGCTCCGCTAAATCCTTAGCGGAGGATCCCAGCAGTCCGGAGCATATAGCAGCTGAAAAAGGGGGGGGCTCTCCTTGCCCGCACCCCAGAGGTTCCGGGGTGTTTCTCAAGGGGCTCTACCCAACAGCGCTAGCTCTCTCCTAAAATCCTGAGGTGTTTGGAGTGTCCAAGGCGTTTCCGATCTTTTAAAAAACGCCTCTACAGGCTCGGCAACCTCAGAAAAGTCTGCCCGCGATGACCGAAGCACAACCCGGAAATCGAATTAATGCAATATTGAACAGTAGTGGTGAAAGTGAATCCCTTTGGAAGATTCCTCATCTGATGTTGACTTCCCCAATGTTCTCCCCGTTTGTTGTTAGAACTGTTTCCCATTTTTTCATATTTGCTTTAAAAAATGTAGATATTTTTGCTAATTCCAAATTTTTTCAGACCGGTGTTAATCCAGCTCTCGGGTAAAAAGTCAAGTGCCTTCTTGTAATCAATCCCCACCATATTTAAATTCGTTTTTCTTCGTTTTCCATTTTTTCAATGAGCAGCTGATCTTTTGTTCCTCTTAATTTTTTATAATTTCCTTTTTCTTCTAGTGCAGGGGTCCCCAACCTTTTTTGCACCAGGGACCGGTTTCATTTTAAAGAAAATTCTGCGGACCGGCTGAGTGGCTCAGCAGTCATGTGACTGGGTGGGCGTGGCCAACTTGGAAAATGTGAAACTCACTTAACAATAATCTTGTTTAGCAACCAAACTTTTGGCCTCAACTGTGGTCGTAAGTTCTTTCTTTTTTTCTTTCTTTCTCTTCTTCTTTTTCTTTCTCTCTCTTTCTTTCTCTTTCTTTGTCTCTGTCTCTCTTTCTTTCCCTCTTTCTCTCTCTCTATTTCTTTCTTTCTCTCTTTCCCTTTCTCTCTTTTTTTCTTTCTTTTTCTTTTTCTCTTTCCCTCTTTCTCTCTTTCTTTCTCTCTCTTTCTCTCTTTCTGTATCTTTTTCTGTCTCTTTCTTTCCTTTCTGTCTCTTTCTCTCTGTCTGTCTTTCTCTCTCTCCCACTTTCTTTTTCTTTCTTTCTCTTTTTCTTTCTCTCTCTCTGTCTCTCTCCTTCATTCGCCCATCTCTGTCACTCTGTGTGTGTGTGCGTGTGTCTGTCTGTCTTGCATTCACTCAATCACTCATTCTGTGTCTCTGTCTATCTTTCTCTCCCTCCCTCCCTCTCTCTGTCTCTCTATGTGTGTCTGTCATCGTCGTCGTCCCTCCCCAGCCTCCTCAGCCTGCCTGCCACGCTTGGTCGCTCGTTCGCTCGGTCAGGCTCCGTGGCTGGGTAGGAGCCGGGCTGGAGAGGAGGAGGAGGGAGGAGGGGGCAGCCCATTGGGCAGAGCGTGCGGGAGAATGCAGGAGGATGGTGCGGGCTCTTCCTCCACCCTCGTCGACGGAGGGACTCCTGCGCGCCGCCGGAGCAACCCTCCCTACGGCTGCCAGTTCCCTCCACCGCCTGCGGAGCCTCCGCAGCCCCTGGAAGAAAACGAGTGGCCAGCATGCCAGCAGGGGAGGGAATTGGTGGCCGGTCCGGCGGCGCCCAGGAGTCCCTCCGTCGACGAGGGTGGAGGAAGAGCCACACTCCAACGGCGCGAACAGCCGCACCTGTGTTCTCCTGCGCGCTCTGCTCAGGGGGCTGCCCCCTCCTCCCTCCTCCTCCTCTCCAGCCCTGCGGCCCAGCTCCCACCCAGCCACGGACCAGCACCGGTCCGCGGCCCGGGGGTTGGGGACCCATTCTAGTGGATACAAACTATTTTCCATCAGATGATTGAATACTGAATTTGCCAGCATCCTTATAAAAAGTTTGAATGTTGTTGAGAGACAAGTAAATGGGCGATAGTTGCTTGGTTCTGTGCCCTTTTCTGGATCTTTCATTATCAAGTATATTCAACCAGCTGTTAACCATTCTTTGCTTGTTGCATTTTGAAGCATTTGATCAAATTGAGTGGCCATGTGATAATGGAGACTGGTCAGGTGTCTTAGCCAGTATCCATGCAGTTCATTCAGGCCAGGCACACTTTCAGTTCTTGACCTTCTTTGCTTGTTTTGCCACCATGTCAGTTTTTACTACAATATTTTCCATTTTATTTCATGTTGTTTGTTGTTGAACATCTTTGATCCAGGAGGCAGTGTTGTTGGGGTCCACTGGGTTTTCCCACAGTTCTTTCCAAAAGTTCAAAGTTTTTTCTTTACATGGGTGAATATTAGTTTGAAGGGAACATCGGTAGAAGAGGTATTGGTTTCTTTTGAACTGGACATTTTCACAATATTGTTTTATTCGTCCTTCATATCTTTCAATTTTCCTTGCTGTTGCTATTGCACATTGTTTTAGTTACTCCATAATTTCTGTTATTGTTTTTCCCCCCAGATTGTTTGTGTAAACTATTTTTCAGCTTTTTGTTCTTTAGTTTTCCTTCTTTCAAGTACTTCAAATTGCTGATATCTCCTTGTTTTTTATTTTATTTTCAAGTCGAATTTTCCACGTTGGTGTTCTAGTGGGTTTCTTTTTTGGCATTTTATAGCCTAGTTCTGCAGTTACAATGGTGGCTGTGCTATACATTAATTTGTTGGTTTCATATTGTGTGCTGGATGGGATGGATGTTGTTCATGGCAGTTAACAGATCTTTCATTGTTTGCTATGCACTTTGTGAATGATAGGTAGTCTTTTTCTTTCTACATTTTCTTTGATGTGGTTTTCAATTTTTTCTTTCATTTTTGCTAGATTACCAGCAAACAAGAGGGTCTTCATCCAGTATGTTCATTTCTTCCACTGGCTGGTCAATTTGTTCAGGTGTTGGAGCGATTTCTTCAGCTTGTTCATCATCACTTTTTTCTTTTTAGCCAGTATTTCTAGATATCTCAAGGAAAAGTTCCATGCCATCAGAGCTATTAAGAACTACCTTGACTCAAGTCACAACTAAAGGGCTTTCCCAGTGTAATTTCTGTCTTTCTTTTCCTGTTATAGAAATGTCACAACTCAAATATTTTTCAGTTATTCTTTCAAAGTAATTTTCTTTTCTTTTAAAAAATACTTTATTGTTAAAAATAAAAGTTTGACATGGTGCAACCGTCCTGGTGTTATCTCCATCATACAAAACTAAAGTATAACATGATTACCATGCATTCCACATATTGTACATACTTAATCCCTTATCAGTTACATTTAAATAATATAATACATATATTACATCTTCTTTCAATCTATACATCCTTGTTCTTTTCCATTCCGACTTCTATTCCACAAATCTAACCATTGGTAAAATCTATTCCAAATCTCATAGTATTCTGTCTTTCCTTTGTTTTTTAATTCCACTATCTAATATTTTCTTTATTATTTCTCTTTCTAGAGGTATGGTCTCACTCTTCAATTATTGGGCATAAACTATTCCAGCTGCTGTTATGATATGTAATGTTAAATAACCCTTTACTTTCACCTTCTTTTATAATTCCTAACAAGAATACCAAATTTTTCGAAGTATAAAATGCTCTGAAGCATGATGCACTTAGCTTTTGGGGAGAAAAACAAGGGGGAAGGAACTCTGCCTCCCAGCAGTTTGTCTCCTTTCAGCAAACAGCAAACAGTACAATTATAAACTACTTGTGGTGTTACATTTCAAACTATACTTGTACATACGCTGTTAAAATTGATATGACTTTCTGGAAATACACATTATTCTCTGCTATTTAAAAGAAAATACAATAGCACTGGATCTCTTCAGATCAAGCATATGTTTTAAAAAGCTTCTTCATTTTATTAAGTTGTCAAGAACAATAAAAGGCAGTCTTTGAAAAATGTCGAATAATTTGAACATTCTACAGGCATTTATACACAGGCAAACACTGTTTCAGTTTAGCCCAATTAGCACATTTCTCACATTTCCAGCAATTAGGTGAATTTTTTTTATACATTTTGGCTAGGCTAGCTGGTGGCAAGTGCCATCTATAAAACATTTTATATAGGTTCCCTTGATATCATGTGGCCAGAGTTAATTTCCTATTTTCCCAAAAATTTTCCCATTTTTCCAATTTGATATTATACTCAAAATTCCTTGCCTATGCTGACTTCCGTTTCCGGTCTTCAGAGGCAACGGACGGAGTTCGTGCTCCGCCCGCTGCTTGCTCTCCTGGTGCCCCCCCCGGGGGCACAGGGAGCTCTGTAGGAGTTTCCTGCCACAGGGGCAGCTGGCCGGCGACCCCCCCAGTTTGGTGGCGACCGGTGGGGGAGGTCCCAGCTTCACCCTAGGAGCCGGGAAGCCGATGCGGGGAGGCTTCAGTCTTTTTGTCGATGAATTCTCGGAACAAACTGCAACAATAAAAAGTTAGCTGGAATGTCGGGGGGCGGCGGATGCCTTTCAATCTTCTATCTCCAAATGACAGACAAGCAGGAATGTGAGTCTTGGTGTTCATTTGATCTTAAATGGGAAATGGAGGGGGGTGTTTGTTTGATAGAACCCCCTCTCAGAAGAAAAGCGGTGTTTAAAAAAGAAGCTATCTCCAGAAACGGAGAGAGGCTTGGGAATGACTTACCATCTAAGCAACAATTGAAAAGTATATGAATGTATGTGTTTAATTGTAACAACTTGTGAGGCAACCTTCTAACAAGAAAGGATTAGAACTTTCACTTTTCTTCCCACCAGAAGGAGGGGCGGATGGGCTCTCCCTTGTCCTCCGCTGGAAAGTTTTAACTGTTAAAGAATTTTCTCTTCTGTGATTAAACTGAGACTTTAAAATTCACATCGAGGCTTCTCCCCTGGGAATCTTCAGGATCTCTACTGAGTGGACAATTGGATTGGCAAGAAAGATTGCTCTTGGCTCCCTTAATCTGTTCTAAGACTAAACTTTCATCTGAACTGCCTCGAACTGTACCGGCTACCCGCCCTTCTGACGCCATCTTTTCTTTTGTTAAGAACAATGACTTCCAAAAAGCCACCATCTGGGAAAGCGCACTCTGCCCCCTCTTCTACCCAATCCAGCCCAGCCATACAGCCAAAGATTACTTCACTATTACAGGCTGTGGGTGAGACCACACAGGACTTATCGGTCAATGAGATGTTTCAAGAAATGATGAAGAACAATGAAAAAATAATGGAAAATGTAAATGAAATGCGAAAGGAACTGATAAATTTAAAATTAGAAATATCGGAAATACAACAAAATACAAAGGATAACAAACAAAGAATAGAGGTGTTGGAGGGAGGGGTGGCTGGGATGGGAAATGAGGTAAAGGGAATACAAAAAGAAAGTTTGGAATTAGGGAATTATATTTCAGAATTGGAGTTTGAAAGAATGTCACTTTTTCTTAGATTTCAAAACATACCAGAGTCAGATACAGAAGATTTGAAAGATATTATGATTACAATATTAGCGGATTATCTTCAAAAAAATAAAGAACAAACTGCATGGTATATTGATCTGGTTTATAGAATCAATTCGGCATATGCAAGGACACATAATGTCCCAAGAGAAGTCCATGTAAAAATTTTAAGGAAGTCCACAAGGGAGGAGATTCTGAGAGCCCAAAGGGGAGGGCCTTTGAAATACCAAGACAATGAGATAATCATTTTGAAGCAAATCCCAAAGAAAATTGGAGACATGAGAAGGAATTATTCCTTCCTATCTAAGAAACTATTTAAAAAAGGGATCTGGTTCAAATGGTTGTTACCAGAAGGGATGTTGGTTTTCTGGGAAGGGAGTAGAATTAGAATCAAAACTTTAGAAGAGGCAAATGCTTTTTCTCAAAAATACTCCATATTCCTAGGGGACGATGAAGGAGGAACAGTGGGGGCAGCGGCCCCTCCCGATGACGGGGGAAAAGGATCAATAGCCAAAAGACTTAGGTCTCAAAAATGATACTATTCAAAAAATTTATTTGAATCTTATCATGATTGATGGTAAGGAAAAACAAGAAGAATGAACATAGAAAATATGCAATGTATTTGTTATTGTGCTTGTCTTTTTTTTTTTTTTTACTAAAATCTGTACTATGATGAAGTTTGGGGGGGACCGCCGGCTCCGGCATGAAGCTACTAAAATGTAACGTTTTTTCCTATACCCTTTCCCCAATATTATTTTGTAAAAACCAATAAATTCTTTTAAAAAAAAATCCTTGCCTATGCTGATGGGCTGGCTGTTAAAGCAATGTCATGGCACACACTTGAAAATCAGGAAGACTGTAATTATGGGATTACAGCAAGAACAAAGAATGCTTATCAACAGAAAATATGCATGTGTAACTCTTGTAGCAATTATGGGTAATTAGAAAGCTGATAAAAAGTAACAAGGATTAGACAGTTTGCAGACCTCAGTTAAAAGTTAAGAATAGAGATGGCTGGCAACAAATGAAATGTGTAACTCCAGGGCCATTCATTAACCAAGGCTTAGGAATGGGACAGCTAATAGAACAAATTGTATAATTATTGCTAAAATGTTTATTAGATAATATTTCTTGTTATCTCACCTTGTCCCGCCTTCTCCTTTAGTGAAAATGTATAAAGCTTCCTTAATCCTTTGTTCTTGGCCTTGTGTCCAAGAACCCTTTTGTTTGGAGTACTCCAGTAAAATGCAATTAGAAAACCTGGACCTCCTGTCTGGCGTCCATCATTGGCTTTGGCACCAGGCTCAGACCCAAAATGGGGTCCAATGCTACCATAAGAACATAAGAACATAAGAATAGCCTTGCTGGAACAGGCCACAGCCCATCCAGTCCAGCACTCTGTCTCACACAGTGGCTCCCCATTTGCTTCAGGGTCTTCCCAAGCAGATGTCTTCACCTGCTTATGATTCCCTGCAAATGGCATTGAGAGATATCCTGCCTATCTCTCCAACCCGGAGTGTGTCCTTAGGCATCTATAATGATAGCCATGGATACCCTTCTTCTCCATGAACTCGTCTAATCCTTTCTTAAAGGTGTCGAGGCTGACAGCTGTCACCACTTCTTCTGGCAGGAAGTTCCATAGACCAGTGATCCTCTGGGTGAAAAAGTACTTCCTCTTATTTGTTTGAGGTCTAGCTTCCAAAAGTTTCATGGAGTGCCCCCTAGTTCTAGTGTTGTGCGATAGGGAAAACAGTTTTTCCTTTTCTACTTTGTCCACACCGTACATGATTTTATAGACTTCAATCAGGTCACCTCTCAGGCGCCGTCGTTCTAGAGTGAAGAGGCCCAGCCGTTGCAGCCTCAGATGGTAAGAAAGGTGTTCCAGTCCCCTAATCATTCTGGTTGCCCTCCTCTGCACCTTTTCCATTTCCATAATATCCTTCTGAAGGTATGGTGACCAGAACTGTACACAATACTCCAGACCATTGTCTCTTTAACTCTCTCCTCCTCCATTTTGTAATCTAAAAATGATTAAAGCACTTTGATTAAATGACTTTTAATCAAAAATTTATCTAGTGTCATTGAACTTCTATTGATACCCCAGGTTTTCATGTCTTTTCTGTAGCTTGATTGCTGTATGTATTTTGATTTTGAAAAAGTTTTATTGAGTTTTAACAATTTTCTGAAGGGTGGGGTAAGGGTTACAGAAACATTTTGAGAACCTTTGCGTCAGAGTCCTTGGCCCATCCCGGGCTACATAATAAAACAATAGTAAACAAATTTATCAAAAAAAAATACTACAAGATAAAGACCAGTGTATACGTATTACATATTACATTTCCAATTCTGAGATGGCAGACATGTACAAACATCCTGGTATAAAAAAGAATAGAAAGAAAAGTTAATAAGAAAAAAGAAAAGCAAGCAAAATCATTTTTTGGATCTAAGTCTTTTGGCAATTGTATCTTCTTTTTCTCCTGCTTGGTCCCCCGTGGGCGAGGCCGTGGCCCCCTCCGCCCCCCCTGGATCTTCACCCAGGACAGAGGAATGTTTTTTAATAAAGGCTTCCGCCTCAGCAACTGTTTTAATTCTCACTCTTCCTCCTTTCCAGAACACCAGCATCCCTTCGGGCATCGCCCACTTGAACCAGATCCCATGGTCAAACAATGTTTTAGATAAGAAGGAAAATTTTCTTCTCATTTCTCTGATTTTTTTTGGGGACCTGCTTCAAGATAGCGACAACCTTTTGTTGGTAAATTAGGGGACCCCCTCTCTGCGCCCTCAAAATTCCCTCTCTGGTTGACCTTCTGACAAATTTAATGTGAATCTCTCTGGGTACTTCATTTATCCTGGCATATGCAGAGTTTATTCTGTAGACTAGGTCAATGTCCCCCCTGATCTCATCTTTAGGTTTATGTAAATTGTCTGCTAAAATTGTGCTCATGAGTTCAGGCAAGATTGCTGTATGTATTTTGTTCCATATCCCCAATAGGTCCTTTTGTATATAGTCTTTGGAAGTATTGATGTTCTTTATCCTGCTTGGATATCATAGCCTTCTAAAGTTAATAATCTCTTGTTTCTTAGGGTTATTGATTCTTTAACAGAGATGATTGTTGTTTCTTGCTAGTATAGTTCTCAATCAGGCAAGCCAAACCCTCCTCTTTCTTTGGCCTCCTATAGTAGTTGTATTTTGGAGTAGAAAAAGCAGTTTTGGCATTTTTATTGCTGCTATTTTGTGTATAAAAGAAAATTGAGTAATATTCTATCACTCCAAGTCTACCTTTATTTGATTTATTTGATGTGATTCATAGTATTCTAGGGCATTTACTATAGTTCTCATATTATTTCTGATCTGTCTATTTGGAAGAAAACCATTTTGATCTGAGTGGATATGTTCATTTAAAATTTTTTGACCCTTTCTGATATTATTGAATATTTTGTAGTCAGTGTTCAGTAGTGAAATGGACCTGTAATTTTGTATTTTTTGTCGGTCTATTTCCTCCTTCTGTCCATGTTACCAATATTCTAGCTTCTTCTAGAGCTTCATTAAATACTTTCAATAATAGCCATTCTATTTTTTCTTGTGTGTTCTTATATAATTTCCCCAGAATTCCATCTGGGCCATGTGTTCTATTGTTTTTCTGTTTTTTCAATATAGCTCCTAATTCCATTGTATATATATTCACTTTATTGTGGTCATGGACCTGAGATCTAGACAAACAAATCACATAGAAATATACAACCAAGCCCCACTGAAAGTGGGAGACAATAGGCAAAATCAATGATGAAGACCATTCTGTCGACCATACCATCTATCCATTGTGAAAATTTAAATCTATGCTTTGAGGATTATGGTCAGTTAAAATTGTGCATAAATAATAGATACCATATGAGAGTTTACATGAAATCTGCATATCGACACCTTATGCAACCACCAAGTGGTACACTACAAACAGTCAGTGTGACTGGCCTCAGCCAGTGGGACCAACTTGACCCTTCCCACGGTTCTTACATGCCAAGACTGCAGCAAAAAAATTTGCAACCTTTAGTGTGATCTTAGAGTTGGTGTCCTGGAGTAAAAGACAAAGACTAAGATTTCTGGTTAGTCCAGGAAATCTTTGGCAGATGGGGGAAATAAGTTGTAGTCTTTCCTCCCAGTAAATACAATGTGAACTAATGATTCCAGGGATTGGCCATCACATGAACAGTGGGTGGGCTTTACACCCCCCCAAAAGTCTGCTATCTAGGGCATTCGAGGGGATCACATTAAAGCAGGCCTTTAGAAATGCCAGCCTGTATTTAATGAAGGATAGCTCAGAGAGATATTTAGTGGTGTGTGTCAGGGGAGTAATGCCAAGAGAAAATGGGGAACAAATTCCTGCACCAAGTGCCAAATTCTGTTGTTTTTCAATATCATCCAGGCATTGGGACATCAATGGTTTAGCAGCATGGGGGAGATGCCTATCTTCATAAGTTTGGCATGGATATTGTGGGCTCAGGGGCTGTGGAAGTTGTCCCACCATAAGCATTGTCCTAAATAATAGTCTGGAAGTCTGGCCCACAGGGCCAGCCAGTAGCCAATTGCACGTTTCCACAGAATGGTATCAAGCGATAGTATGCCAAATTCCAGATGGATTGCAGCATTACTCACACACGGGGGGACTCCCATTAAGCGGCGTAAGAACTGGCTTTGAACAGACTCGAGACGGGAAATATTTGCTGGAACTCAAAGGGAAGCACCATATGTAATGCCAGCTATCACCTTTGCCCTATAAACTTTTAATACTGAGAGAATATGATGGGCTCCCCCTGAGTAGAAAAAATGCAGGAGAGCATGCAAGGAGATCTTGGCCTTGTTGTGAAGGGACTAAGCCTGTGCAAGCCATTTGGCATTGGATTTTAATAAAATGCCTAGATATTGAAATCTGTGGACCTGTTCCACTGGTATGCCGTCAAGCTTCCATTGATAGAGTTTCCTGCTTCTTGAAAAGGTCATAATCTTGGACTTAGAATGGTTAATACGCAAATGGTTGTTGCTACAATAGTTGGATCGAATTTTAAGGGCCCTAAGGAAACCCACCCGAAAGGATAGCTGTGTCATCAGCATAAAGCAAAAGTGGGCACCTATAGTCAGCTAGTCTAGGGGCATAAATATAATCCAGTTGGTTCGTTGGCGCCCTTTTCCAATCACTATGTATAGGTTGAAAAGAAGGGGTGCCAATATACATCCCTGTCTGATTTCCTTGTTAACGGGGATAGCGTTGGAAAGGCCCCCTTGGGGGGTAAGGCACACTTTTTCCTCTGTCCCCTCATGCAGTTGGGAAATGAGCCAGAGTACTCTTTTGTCAGTGCCCCAGGAGGAAAGTTTGCCCCACAGTTTATGTCTGGGTATGCTGTCAAAAGCAGCCTTTAAATATATAAAGGCAACATAAAGTCGGCCTTTCTTGGCGGTAGAGTATTTTAAGGCTAGATGGTATAGGATCAGGGCGTGGTCGATGGTAGAGTGGTCTGCTCTAAACCCCGCCTGCTCATGTCTGAGTAGGCCTACTCAGGGTCCCCTCAACCTAATACTCCAATTTAGATAGGAGGAATTGGGCATAAAGTTTCCCCAGTACTGACAGTAAACTGATATTTCTAAAGTTACCTGGATTGGAAGGGGAGCCTTTCTTATGGATTGGAATAATGCTGGCATCCTTCCAGATCTTAGGGATAATGCCTGTGGGCTTGAATGGCCTCAGCAGGAATAAGGTCAGGGTCAGGGGCTTTTCTAGATTTAAGTTGCCCAATTAGCTTTGTGATAGTGGCGAGATTCACAGGAGGCCATTCAGGAAGGTGATCGGGGAGGAAATCAGATGCCGTAGAAGATGACAGGTCTGCATCATAAAATACTTGGCATAAGAAAAGTTCCCATGTGGGAGATGAAATGGAGTAAATAGACTTATTGGTTGGCCTTCTGTTTAACAAACTCCAGAAATCATGAGGATTATGGGATTGTGCGGCAACTAATAAGGCATTCCATCTTAGTTATTGCCAGTTTTGTTTGGCTCTTAGAAGAGTGAGCTTGTATGTCTTCTTGGCCATGAAATAAGAGGGGGGGGGGCTTCGACAAGTGAGATCATTTGTAGGCAGTATATATGGATCTCAATCGGTTCCTGGCTTGTTTACACTGTATATCATTTGTATATTTACGACCTTGTGTCGGAGGGGGAGCCGGACCTGGTAGGAATAGCGGAGACCTGGTTGGGCCACGAGGGTGGACTTCCCCTCGTAGAAATGTGCCCACCAGGTTACCGCGCTTTTCATCAGCCACGGGCCCTAGGCAGGGGTGGAGGTGTAGCGGTTATTGTCAGGGAAGGTCTTGAGCCGAGAGAGACCACTGTGCCACAGACCACCGGCTGTGAGTCCCTCTGTGTGAAGTGGGGCCTAGGGAGGCAGTTGGGCTTGCTGGTTGTATACCTGGCTCCCCGCTATGTAGCAGCAGCCCTGCCCGAGCTCCTCGAGGTGATTGCTACGATGGCAGTTGAGACCCCCAGACTGATAGTCATGGGGGACTTTAATCTGCCATCGGTGGGCGAATCATCGGAGGCAGCTCGGGAGTTCATGGCTTCCATGACGGCCATGGACCTGACCCAAGTAATTCAGGGCCCCACTCACGAGGGTGGACATACGCCGGATCTAATCTTTGTCTCTGGCCAGTGGAAGAGTGATCTGGGTATAGGGGATATAGTCATCACACCCCTGTCATGGTCAGACCACTCACTTCTCCGGCTCGACTTTCCAATCACTACACCCCATCGCGGGGAGGCGGAACCTGAGTCACCTATCTGGTTCCGCCCCAGGCGCCTGATGGACCCGGACAGGTTCCAGACGGCGCTTGGGCCACTTCCTGTATCCCTGACCCGCGCCCCGATGGAGGACCTCGTGGCCGCATGGAATACTGCGACCGCGGGAGCCTTGGATCGGGTCGCGCCCTTGCGGCCTCTCTTGCGGCAGCGAACCACCCTGGCCCCTTGGTTTACCGAGGAGCTAAGGGTGATGAAACGCCACAAGAGATGCCTAGAGAGGAGATGGAGGTCTACTCGATCTGAATCTGACCGGACACAGGTAAGAGCCCATTTACGGACTTACATTGTGGCGCTGAGAGTGGCCAAACGCCATCATTGTGCCACTCTCATAGCATCCGCAGATAACCGCCCTGCCGCCCTGTTTAGGGTGACCCGCTCCCTCTTACAACAGAGGGTGCGGGAAGCCCCATTACAGGGTAGAGCAGAGGAATTTGTGATTTATCTGCAGGAGAAAATCGCTCAGATCCAGAACGAGCTAGTCTCCATTGATGGCCCAGTGGGATTGCACGAGGCGGGCCTTGGTTGGGAGGAGTTTGACTCTGTTACTTCCGAGGATATGGACAGGTTACGTGGGTGACTGCGAGCCACCACATGTTTATTGGACCCGTGTCCTTCCTGGTTTGTACTGGCATCCTGGGAGGTGACACGAGGCTGGCTCCAGGAGGTTGTCAACGCTTCTCTGAGTGAGGGTTTCTTGCCTGCCTCTCTTAAAGAGGCCATGGTGAGGCCCCTCCTGAAGAAGCCCTCTCTGGATCCAGCTTTATTAGCCAACTATCATCCCGTCTCCAACCTTCCCTTCCTGGCGAAGGTTGTTGAGAGTGTGGTGGCACAACAGTTTCCCCATCACTTGGAGGAAGTTGATTATCTAGACCCGCGCCAGTCCGGCTTCCGGCCCGGGCACAGCACCGAGACGGCATTGGTCGCGTTGGTAGATGATCTCTGGAGGGCCAGAGATGGGGGTTGTTCCTCCATCCTGGTCCTATTAGACCTCTCAGCGGCTTTTGATACCATCGACCATGGTATCTTATTGCATCGGCTGGAGGGGTTGGGGGTGGGAGGCACCGTTTTACGGTGGTTCTCCTCCTACCTCTCCGGTCGGTCGCAATTTGTGTTGACAGGAGGGCAGAGGTCGACCTCTAGGCCCCTCACTTGTGGGGTGCCTCAGGGGTCGGTCCTCTCGCCACTCCTGTTCAACACATATATGAAGCCGCTGGGTGAGATCATCCGTGGTTTTGGGGTAGAGTACCACCTCTACGCTGACGACACGCAGCTGTATATATCTACCCCAAACCACCCCAACGATGCCGTAGCGGTGATGTGTCAGTGCCTGGAAGCCGTGCGGGCCTGGATGGGAAGTAACAGACTCAGACTCAACCCGTCTAAGACCGAGTGGCTGTGGTTTCCGGCATCCCGGTACAACCAGTTGACTCCATCACTGGCCATAGGGGACGATCACCTTACCCCTGTGGATGGGGCATGCAACTTGGGCGTCCTCCTTGATGCCCGGCTGTCCATGGAAGATCAAGTGACAGCCGTGGCCAGGAGGGCGTTTTACCAGGTTCGCCTGGTCCGCCAGTTGCGTCCCCTATTGGATCGGGGTGCCCTTTGCACAGTCACTCATGCCCTCGTGACATCCCGGCTGGACTATTGCAACTCTCTCTACATGGGGCTCCCCTTGAGGTGCACCCGAAGGCTTCAGCTAGTCCAGAATGCAGCCGCGCGGGCAGTTATGGGAGCCTCTAGGTTCTCCCATGTAACACGGCTCCTGCGCAAGCTGCACTGGCTGCCTGTCGTCTTTCGGGTGCGCTTCAAGGTGTTAGTTACCATCTTTAAAGCCCTCCATGGCACGGGACCTAGCTATCTGCGGGATCGCATTCTGCCTCATACATCCCTGCGACCGATTCGCTCCCACAGAGAGGGACTTCTCCGGGTGCCATCCACTAGGCTGTGCCAGCGGGCGACGTCCAGGGGAAGGGCCTTCTCTGTGGCGGGCCCGACCCTCTGGAACGACCTTCCCCCCGAAATCAGAACGACCACTGACCTTCGCTCCTTCCGACAGCTTTTAAAAACTCATTTCTTCCGTTTGGCTGGCCTAGGGTAATTTTAATTAGTTATGGTGTTAAGGGGCTTTAGGGACAGTTTTTAGTTTTTATAGATGTTTTTAGCGCAGGATATGTTTAATTGTGTTTTTAAATTTTGTACTCTGTGTTTATTGTTTTTTAATTCTCCTGTGCCCCGCCTCGAGTCCCTCTGGGGAGAGAGAGCAGGTTAGAAATAAAAATTTATTATTATTTATTATTATTATATTAAACCAGGGAGCCCCCTTCCTCCAGGAGACTCTACCGGGGTTGCAAGTAGGGTACTTAAAGGAGGCTATTAAATCACTCAAGCATTCCATAAAGGCGGTCAAGAGTACACTAACGGTGGCCTTTGAACTGGTTAGAGCTAGGAGATTTTTAGCAGATTCTTGTTCATAAAAGCACGCGTGGGATAGGGCCAAGGTGTTCGACCATTTCAATAACATCGAAGATCCTTTGGCATTGGCCTCTATTGAGGCAGCATGAGAAAAATGATCACGTGGACTATTCAGATATGCATCCAAAGTAAGGAGAAGATGATCACTGAATATCATGTCATCCACTTTAAAGGAGGAGATATGAGGTAGAAAAGCTCTTGAGACCAGGGCATAGCCTTTTTTGGCCATATGAGCAAATTCCCCAGGAAGATCCGGGGCGTAATTCCATTGTAGTAATTGGTCTATTTATCATCTTTTTATATTCTTCTGTAATTTGATGTATAGTCACTCTATCTAAATATTGTTTAATCTTCTGTATTGTTATCTTGAGAATGGAGTTTTAGGAGGGGGGAGATCGGTTGCTTTCTCAATGTGTTTCTGTGCTTTCAAGAACGCTTCCTGACACTGCTAGCAAATTCCAATGATGAGGAAGATCCATCAATGTGACTCACTCCAGGTGGGATGGAGAAGTGGGATGGGCCATCAAAAAAAAGAAAGAATGCAAGCTGGTCTTCTGTATCCAAGTGAGAGAGCCTCTCCATGATTTTACTGATTTTATTTGTCTGAGAGTATTTTGCAGCTTCCAAATAAAACTTATCTGCTGTGTACGATAGTTTGAAATCTGGCTGATTTTCTTTTTGTAGTATTTCTTCATATCTGAAAGAGATAATATTGATGAATGTCAGTCACAAAACTGATAGTTTCATTGTCAGCCTCCGCTTTGTTGCTTGCTTCGGCTGCCATTGAAACGGGGAGGGAGAGGCTTTGGTATTTGGGAATGGGACTGTATAGTACAGGAGGGTGATTTGGAGAAAGGAGTATGTTATTACCATCTACTTCGCATACCACTGACTGGTCAATGGTCTTGCATGCCATCCTGATGATGCTCCTGGAGATGGAACCCACATGATGTCTCTGGGGATTTTGCATTGGACAATGGGGTGGGAAAGGGGTTGGACAATTATTGATATGTATGCTTTTGCGCATTTGCATTGGACAATGGGGTGGGAAAGGGGTTGGACAATTATTGATATGTATGCTTTCGCGCATTTGGGTCTCAGACCTTGCTTTACCTCAATGCTGTTCTTTTCATAACCAGTAAAAGTACTCTTAATTCTTTTAAAATGGAGTTGAGTGGATTCTTTCTTGGTTATTGTTAGAAGCAGACCTGACATTAAGCAAGGTCTCACTTCACACTCATCTCTGAGCTAACACATTCAGAAGGGAGTGCAATATAACTAAACTTCAAAGAGATGTCTACCCCTGGCAGCGATCAGGAGGAGGACCTGGGGGGTTCTGGATCATCATGCCTCCCAGAAACGGAACCTTTGGCAGAATTGAATCTAGAAGAAAGATCGGTCTGTCCCCGCTGGGCGATAGGGTTTGGACAAAGGTGTGAACTTGAAGAGATTCTGCCGGGAGTTACAACCAGCAGATGTAGATGACCCCCAGCTGCCTGGCAAGAAGCCGAGGAAGAGAATCTCCTGATGAACCAGGCTATGGAGATGTTCCAGTAGGCATGAGAAAAACAACGTTCTAGAGAAAGCAGATACAAAAGAGAAATTGAATTCTGTGAACCAGAAGTGAGAAGGGCTGAGGAAGAAGCCCACCCAGGGGGGGCCCTAGGGGCAGAGGGCATAGTTGACCAAGATGATGGGGCCCAGCCAGTCACAGCGGCAGCAGGAGCAGCAGCAGTGAGACCCATTCCAAGGGGGGATGGGTCACCCCACAGACGTCGGATGGCAAAAGTTCCCCCTCTTGGGGGTGAGATACAGGGGAGACCCAAAAGGCCTGGGATTCTTTTTGGTCCAAGTCTGCAATTTTATGAGACAGTTTGAACCAGACCTCCCAAATGAAGTAAGAGTCATTACCCTAGCATTAGAAGGAAAAGCGGCAGATTGGATGGTGTCTTTGCATAACAATGATTCCCTCCTACTGAGAAACTTTGATAGATTTATGGCTGCCCTGAGAAGACATTTTGGTGACCCTCTCATCAAGCGAAAGGCCAGACTTAAAATGAAGACCCTGCAACAAGGGAAAAATCCAGTCGAAGAATACACCCAGGAGTTTCGTGAACTATCGGTATATATGAGAGGGTGGTTTGAAGGAGCCCTAATAGACAGCTATAGAGAGGGCTTGAGCCAGGAAATATATCAGAATTGTGTAAACAGGCGGGCTCCCCGCACCCTTCAGGGCTGGTATGAGCTGGCGGCAGATGTTGAAATTGATCTAGCTAGAAATAAATGCCTTGAAGTGAGTGAGAAGGAGAAAAGCCCCCCCCCCCCACGCAGAGGAATCCCGAGAGTAGGGAAAAGCTGGTCTGCAAGCAAGCCTCAGTCCACTGCATGTTTCCAATGTGGAAAGGAGCGGCACTGGGCTGCGAATTGCTGAGTAAAGCCAGGGCCTCGACCTCAGCTGACAGGAGAGAGGAAATGGAGAGACGCCGCTATGAGAGGAGTGGAGCCGGCAAAAGTCCGTCCCCCAGGAATGGAGGAGGAGGGAGCTTATTACCCGTTGGATGAAAGCGAAACTGACTCCAATGATGATGATCATCTGGTAAGTTCCCATTCTGGCCCCATGACCATTCCAGTAGAACTTAAAGTGCTCTCTACTGGTACTGAATCAAAACTTTTAGCTCTTTTGGACTCAGGATGCAAATGTTGCATTATTAACCCTAACATAGTGGAACAGATGGGCTTAAGACTAAGAACTTTAAAAGTACCCGTTGCCTTTTCCCAACTGCATGGGTCCATAGCACGGGGGGGGCACTCAGTTTATGACTGAACCTATTGATATGTGGATGGGTAGTCACCAAGAAACCTTAAGTTTCATAGTTGCACCTGGAATGGACCATCCCCTCATATTGGGTTTGCCTTGGTTGCGGAAGTGGAACCCCAAAATTAACTAGACAGAGGGTTGGTTGTGCATATGCTCCACGACACCTCCATGGGTTGAGGAGAAGATTAGCCCCCCAGCAGATAACCTTCGGTGGGGGCGGCAGCTTATGAAAAGATTGAAGGAGAGGAGAAGATCCCAAAGGAATACTGGGATTTAAAGGAGGTTTTCAGTGAAAAATCCTGTGATAACTTCCCCCCTCCCACTGTAAAAACAGACTGTACCATCGATTTTGTCCCAGGGGTGAAGCTTCCAAAGCCCTGCATTTATTCAATGACACCCCGAGAGATGCTTGAACTCCGCAAATTCATCGATAAAACCTGGTGAGGGGCTTCATTGAACCGGCTAGGCCACGTGTGGCCACCCCTGTAATGTTTAGAGAAAAGAAAGATGGCGAGCTCCGTCTGGTTATGGACTACAGAAACTTGAACAGTATTTGCGCGGAAAATGTTTACCTCTCCCCCTCGTGAAGGGCATGTTAGCGCATCTAGATAAAGGAATTTTTTTTTACAAAATTGGATCTCAGAGAGGCCTACTACAGAATCAGAATCAAAGAGGGGAATGAATGGAAAACTGCTTTTAATTGCCCTTTAGGGTGTTTTCAATTCAAGGTGTTTCCATTTGGCCTGCAGGGGGCGCCAGCAGTTTTTATGCAATTAATAAATGAAGTGTTGCATCAACACCTATACAATGGCATGATCGTCTATCTCGACATCCTTATTTACATGCAAACACATGAGGAATACATGAAGTTAGTATGGCCCGTTCTCAAGAAACTGAGGTCTGCTGAACTTTACGCTAAGCTCTCTAATGTGTGAATTTCATCAGAGGAAAGTAAATTATCTCGGCTATCACATATCCAGTGAGGGTATTGAGATGGACCCGGCTAAAGTCCAGGCTGTTACTGAATGGGCACCTCCTCGCACCCAGAAACAACTACAAAGCTTTTGGGGGATTGCTAACTTTTATTGCCAATTTATACCTATTATGAACCTTTTAAAGACTAAAGGGGACCTCAAGCCAAAGCTGAGTAAACCTCACAACTGGACTATGGAATGTCAAGCAGCTTTTGAAAAACTGAAACGACTTTTTGTGGCTGAATCTGTGTTGAAGCATCCTGACATAGAGGCACCTTTTGTCGTTCAAGCTGTGATGTGGTGGTGGGGGCAGTACTGTTACAAAAGAACGCTGATGGACAATTACAACCATGCACTTACACCTCACGTAAGCTCACTGACACCGAGAGAAGATGGGCGATTTGGGAGAAAGAGGCGTTTGCTGTACGTTGGACTCTTATGACTTGGCGCCATTTTCTGGAGGGTGCCACTCAACCATTTGAGGTATGGACTGATAATAAAAACTTGGAAGCCTTAAAGACCCCACATAAACTCTCACCTAAACAATTCCGTTGATCTCAGCATTTCAATCCTTTTAATTTCACCCTCAAGTATATTCCGGGGGGGGGAATTTTATGGCGGATGCCTTATCGAGACTTCCCCAATATAACAGCTCTAAACTGACTGTGTACAACCTGTTGTTACCGCACAGAATCTTGCAGCTCCTGTCGTTACTAGGAGCCAAAGTTTAGTGAATTTGGATGTCCCTGCTGATCTGATAATAAAGATTAAGGAAGGACTTCAGTCTGTTGACTGGTTTAATTCACATTCAGGTGACTGCACCTTGAAAGATGGATTACCTTGGATTCGTGCTAAATTGTATATTCCTGCTTGCCTGAAGCCACTAGTTCTTCAACCAGCCCACGATTCTAGGATGGCGTGCCATTTTGGATTTGTCAAGACTTTACATCTGATTAAGAGACAGTTTTGATGGCCTTCATTAAAGAAAGACATTGGATCCTACATTGCGAGTTGCCCCATTTGTGCTGCAGCAAAACGTCCTCCGGGCAAGCCTCAGGGCCTCCTCCAGACTATTGTGCGTCCCGAGGCTCCGTGGAAAGAAATATCTATGGATTTCATTGTGGATCTGCCTAACAGCCTTGGTTACACTGTCATCTGGGTTGTTACTGACCTATTCTCGAAACAGGTTAATTTTATACCTTGTTCCAAAATCCCATCAGCCAGAACATTAGCTAAGTTGTTTGTTTCCTATATCTATCGGTTGCATGGAGTACCGAGATGCATAATTTCTGACAGAGGGGTTCAATTCACCTCCCACTTCTGGAAAGAGTTCTTGAAGTTGATTGGCTCTGTCCAAGGTTTAAGCTCCGCCTACCACCCTCAGACTAATGGGGCTTGTAAAAGGACTAATTCTGTTTTGGAGCAGTATCTTTGTTGTTTCATAAACTACCAACAGGATAATTGGGCTGAGCTGTTACCTCATGCCGAGGTAGCTTACAATAACTCGGTGCATAGTAGCACTGGAATGACCCCATTCAAAGTGGCTTATGGCCAGGACTTTGTTCCAATCCCTGAGTTGCCTCAGAAGACGCCCAAGATCATGTCCCTCTTGGAATGTAGTGCTCAACTTTCAAAGTTTTGACCCATTGCACATAAAACTTTAGATGACGCCCACCAGTCTCATAAGAAGCAGGCAGATAAGAAAATGACCCAGCCTCCACAATACAAAGTGGGAGATTGTGTATTTCTCTCTACGAGGTTTCTGCAAAGCACTCAAAAATCAAAGAAACTTTGGCCTAGGTATGTGGGTCCATTCCCGATTATTAAAATCATTAGTTCTGTTTCCATTAAGCTGGACTTGCCTAAGACTCTCCAACGTCTCTACCCGACATTTCATGTGAATCTGTTGAAACCTGAACGTTCTTCCCCTCTTCGACCACCTCAACCATCACCTCCTGCTCCCATTTTGGTTGAGGGTGAACAACATTTTGAGGTCAAGACGAAGGCGGAACCATGCCACGCCGATACAATGCAGGTTCTTAGCGCTTTAAGACCTGCATTGAACTTTTGCCGCCCCTCAGTCTGTAGGTAACCTAAACCATCCTGGAGGGATGGTTATGAGGGAGACAAAGCCTTGCTGGTCACAGAGGTATTGCCAAGCCCTTGTTTGACCCAAGGGAAGATCTCCTGCAAGGTGGTAAAAGGCACATACCCCCAGGGAACATAGGCGTTGGCAAGCTCCAAAGGAAGGAAGCTGAAAGCGAAAGTACTGACCAGGAAGGTATTCTAACTTTTTTTTTGAAACATTTTGCTCAAAGAAATTCTTTTTTTTTTAGTAACTAAATCCTTTAATTATGAAGTAAGCGGCGGAATTAATTTTATATGCTTTGAACTGAGAGGTTTTCCTTTTTTATATATATATTTTTCTGAAACTAGATTGAAGTGGCAGAGGAAGGTTACTTTTTTCATTTGGAAGTGATTGGATTATTTCTGGTTTCTTCTCTTCTCTTTTGATTTTTTGCTACTTAAAACTTTGAATCTGGGATTATTTTTTTAGTTAATTTTGAAGATTTATTGCGTATTCTTAAAACTAAACAAGAACTATACTTGCTACTTTTTTCTTTCTTAACAACAAAGAAAAGGACGTATTAAATAGTGAAAATTTGTTGCCACTGGAGGTCGCTGGTGGGCTCTTATGAAAGCCAAGGTCACAGCAACTACCTTTTGATGACTGAAAATACCAAATAAAACAGGCAAAGACCAGGTGGCAGTGATTTGTCAACATATTTTGCATTCTGAAGAGAATACTTCAGAAAACCAGAATGCTTTGGTTGAAATTTTAAACCTACTGAAACAAAATACTAGAAGAATAAATAATGGATAAACTTTTGTCTGTTACATTAAAATATGGCCAACTGGAGATTCCAGAAATTAAAGAGGAAGAAGAAAAGCAGAAAGATAAAGAGATACTCATTTTAGTTGAAAATAAAGATAAAAATGCCAACAAATTTTTTTTTGAGGAATTTGGGCCTCAATTTGGTTATCAAGGAAAAAAGGGGGAGAAAAAAGTTTTGAAGAGGGATGAAAGAGGAGAAACCTCTCCAGAAATACAACTGACACTTAAAAACAAACAGCACATAGAGATAGGAACTGGACAGCAGTATTATTGGAGAATTATATTGGACAATAAAGTGCAAAAAATGTTTATGAAAAATCTGGAAAGAAGAATAAAAAGAGATGGGGGCCACAAATGGCAAAAGAGATAAGTCCAACTCATTACTGGAAGGGCACTGGCTAATAAGGAAAGCTATTATCCTTTGATGATTAATAACTAGTTAGAGTGTGTTTAGAATATCATCGAAGGATTATTAGCTAACCAATACTTATTTACAATAAGAGTAATTAATAATAATGTTATAGTTTAATGATATATATCTATGTATTTATATATTTGTAATAATCTATGAGATTAGATATAAACAAATTTACTGAAGAATCACTAGCATAGAAATTATGAGATATTAAGAGTAGCGGAAGAATTATAGTTGATACTGGCTGATAATGAAAATTGCTGTATTTTGATGATTAATAACTAGTTAGATCATTTTAGAATATTAATGTATGTATATGTGTTGTTTGCTGGGAATGGACAATGAATGCCATTAGGTGGTCGAGTTTTAAAGAAATATTTGAAGAAGATAGACTAAATTTGGAATATTAGATGAGAATTTTGGTTTACTGATATTAAGGTATATGATGAATTTTTGATTTAAAATTTATAAAATGAGATTATCTATAAATAATAACCATTTTAGAGATGCACAGAAGTTATGTGACGCCGGTCGGCATGCTTTCTAAAGGATACAATCCAGAGTGATGATTTTTCATTTTCATTTTTTATTTTATTTTTTTATTTTCTTTGTGTGATTTATTAATAGAATGCCATTATATACTTTTACTTTATATACAAAAGGGTGTAAAAACAATCAATTAAATTAAGGTTGAGACACAATAATTGTAATAATTGATATGGAAAACAAGTAATGACTATGGAAGAAAGGCATAGAACTTTGTGATTAACTGACACATTTTTATAATGACTATGGAAGAAAGGCATAGAACTTTGTGATTAACTGACATGAGGGCCCACCTCGATGATGGGTTTGTTAACTCAGAGAGGTGGTCAAAGTGGAAATTAAGGGGATTTTTAACCAAATTTTTAATCCTGGTCTTAAGGGGCTCCAGGGAGTGGGGAGGTCAAACTAAAATTAGGGTGGTGGGTGAGGGGGAAAACCCACCGGGAAATATTTCCAGGCCGGCTGGTGGTCCTGACGGGGAGGGCGTAGTGCCTAAAAGTGGGGAGGGGGTGAGGGTCTGCTTAACAGAGGGCTACTCTATCAAGACTGTGTGGGAGGGGTCACGGGCAGGCTTTTTGAGCTTGCCGACTCAGCAGCCTGTAGAGGCGTTTTTTTAAAAGATCGTAAACGCTTTGGACACTCCAAACTCCTCAGGATTTTAGGAGAGAGCTAGCGCTGTCGAGTAGAGCCCCTTGTGAAGCTCCCCAGAAGGTTTTATAGCCTCTTGGGTGCGGGCAAGGAGAGCCTCCCTTCTCAGCTGCTTCAAGCTCTGGTCTGCTGGGATCCTCCGCTAAGGATTTAGCGGAGCAAGACTTTCTAAAATTTAGCGGAGCAACAACTTTCTAAAATATACTCCAAGCAACCTAAGAAAGAAAATATTCACAAGTATTTCAAGTTTAAAGTTTGAATTTTTCTAAACAATAGTAGCACTGAATTTGAAAGGCGCGGGCTTAGAACAAAGGATTTAGAACAAAGGCTTCAAAATGGAGTTAATTTGCAGTTGAAAGCTTAAAGAAAACGAAAGTTAACTGATTTGTGTATTCCAGTCTCTGTTTAACCCTGGCTGACAGCTGAAGGTGGAAAGGGAGAGCAGAACAATTACAAAGCTAGTGAATACACTACTTGACTTATTGACTTATTTTGATACTTTGAAGAGCATTTTCTTAGAAATTTGGGGAAATTGTTTAAAAGCATGGCAACGGAACAAGCTGGAGCAGTAACTCTCCAGGACTTTAAAGATTTGAAGAACTTTATAGCTAATGAAAGTAAAGAACTCAAAGGAATGGTTCAGGATAAATATGACCAGCTTGATAAAAACATACAAGCAATGGCTAAGGGTCTGTCTGAAGTTGTAATTAAGGTTGATAACAAAATTGAACAATTGGTTTCAGAGGTGGAAGTTAAAGCAAAGGAAACTGACTTGAAATTTGTGGAGATGGAGGGGAATATGCAAAGGATGGATAATGAGATAATTATGATACAATTTAGATCTATGGAATATGCCATCAGACTGAGGGGTTTAAGAGAAAATCCTAGAGAGGACTTAAGAAGAGTTTGTGCTGATGCTTTGGCTACGTTACTAAAAGTGGATGATCCTGATGAGATTTCTGCTAAGATTGATAAGATTTACAGAGTAAATTCATGCATAGCATTACAAAGGCAATTACCAAGAGACATTGTGATATATTTTACTGAGAGAAACTTTAGAAATGATATCTTGCAGAAGTCTTTTTACTCTTCTCTTCAAATAGATGGAAACCTGATTGGTGTTTTCAAGGAGTTACCACCAGCGATGTTAAAGTTTTAGAAGGGATTTTGGATTTTTGGTAGTGGAGTTGAAGAAAAGACGGATACAGTATAGGTGGGATGCTCCAATGGGTGTTATATTCAGATATGAAGGTGTGAGATATCGTTTGAACACCTTAGATAAGACAAGAGAATTTTATTATGAAATACTGAAGGCAAGTGCAACGCCCCCACGTACATCTAGGCCAACACCAGCAGATTTGGATTTTTTAGAGCAGAGGTTGTTTGAGAAAGAGACAGAAGAACAAATAAAGCAGACGCAAAAAGAAAAGGAAGCTCAGGGTGCTGTAGGTGGATCCCAAGTGGACCCTTCTGGATCTCTTTTAAGTTCTTTTTTGGAGGAACCGTCCAAGACCCTCATTGAAATGCCATTACTTAAGCCAGTGGAGCAACGTGTTACTAGATCTATGACTAGACAAATTCAAGAATCTCAGAAGCAGGGGAAGCCTCAAGTACAATGTGCCAAGAGGGACAAAGGCAAGAAGCCAATTGAAGGCATGGGAGGAGCAGGGTCGAAGATTAGTCTTGTGGAGAAGGAACTTCACCAAATGCTCTCAACGCTTCAGGTTAGGCCAAAAGATGGTTAAATTTTTATCCTGGAATGTGAATGGATTGAATTCTCCACAAAAAAGGAGAAAAATATTTTATTATTTGAAACAATTTAATAATGATGTTGTTTGCCTTCAAGAAACCCATATTAGGCTGCAAGATCAGAAGTATTTAGCGAACTCAAGATTGGGAACATTTTATGCAGCCTCTAATTTGGTAAAGAAAAATGGAGTGGTGATATATATAAAAATGCCTTTCCTGTTTCTTTTGTGCCTGATCTTGCTAATCCAAATAATCCTCCTGCTCAGGAATACATTCCTCTGTCTCTTAAAACTGTAAAGGAACTCAAACTAGCTGTTAGTACCTATGGTATTCAATCTCACTATTCTTTAGGGCTTCTTCAATCTCTTGCTCATTCTGCTGATATGATAGTTTCTGATTGGCAAATGCTTTTTCACATGCTTTTAACTCCTGCTCAATATGTTGTGTGGTGGTCTGAATATCAAAAACAAGTTGCTTCTTTAGTGAGAGCCGCTACTCTTCCACAAAATGTGTTAGCTGACCATCTGTTAGGGGAGGGCAATTTTACAACCCAAATTGCTCAGACGCAGGCTCCGAGGGCCTCTCTCCCTCTCATCTCGCAATCAGCAATTGCTGCGTTGCGGAGAGTTGATGATTCATCATCAACTCCTTTAAAATCCTTTTCAAAAATAGTGCAAGGCTCTACTGAGAGCTATCCAGAATTCCTTAGTCGTCTTCAATTGGCAATTGAGCATCAGATTGACAATGAACATGCTCGCAGTGAATTAGCATTAAAATTGGCCTATGAAAATGCAAATGCTGAATGTCAAAAGGTTTTACAACCTCTTGCCGCTCGCCCAGAGAGTACTTTGGCTGATTTCTTGCGTGCGTGTCGCATTGTTGGAACTACCAGCCATAAAATAGAAGCTTTTGCTGTTGCGTTGCAAACAAATCAGTCACTTCCTTCTTCTTCACGCCTCACCGGAAATTGTTTTAATTGTGGGAAACCTGGTCATTTTAGATATCAGTGTCCAGCCTTAGGTGGGCGTGGAGGAGCTCCAAGAGTGCGTAAATCTCCTGACTACTCCCGCCCCACAACTCTTTGCCCACGTTGTAGGAGGGGTTTTCATTGGGCCAATCAGTGCAGAACCAACCCTCGCTCTGTTTCTCAGCAGGGAAACTGATAGCGGGGCGCCCAGCCAGCCCCACCTCCAAGGCTGAACTTAACTTCCCTGAACTTCCTCATTCCTTTGAAGCCAGCCCCCCCTTGAGGGCTGAGCCTAGCAATGCTGTTTTTTCTACTTCTTATGAAATGGTAGCGAATGACACAATTACTTATACATTACCAGTCATGTTTATCTTCTTTTTATCTCACCTAAGTTTGAACTTACTTTACCTCCTGCTTTGCCTGTAATAATTTTTCCACATTTGGATCTTACTTCTAGGGGAGTTTTAGCATCTCCTTTCATGCGAAGTTCAGAATCTCTTTCTGATCTTGCTCTTGCCATGACAATCAATTCTCCCATTACAATAAAAAAATAGGGGAATTGGTTGCTACTATGATTTTGCTCCCGGAAGCTCCAACTGATGATTTATTGGCCTTAGAACAACCGTTACTCACTTCACGCCCCACAGCAGAATTTTACATCAATGGTCACCTTTTTTCTGGTATTTTAGATACTGGCGCTGATGTTTCCGTTATTCGATCAGCGGAATGGCCTTCTAATTGGCAGACCGATGTGGCTCCATATGTGAGAGGTGTGGGTGGAATTCAACCAGCAAGGGTCAGTTCTGATTGGCTTTCAGTGACTTCTGCTGCAACAACACATGTTGCTCACATTAAACCTGTAGTGTTACCTTTACATACTAATCTTTGGGGACGTGATCTTATGTCCCAATTCCAAGCAAACTCATTTTGCAATAATGTCTTCTTCTTCTTTTGTTCTTCGCTTAACTTTAAAATCTCAAACCCCTGTCTGGATTGATCAATGGCCATTAACATTGGAAAAATTAACTGCATTAAAGCAATTAGTGAAAGAACAATTACAGAAAGGCCATATTGAGAATTCTGTAAGTCCTTATAATATGCCTGTCTTTGTCATTAAAAAGAAATCTGGGGACTGCCGTTTACTTTGTGATCTTAGGTCCATAAATTTCATTTTACAACCAATGGGGGCGCTACAATGTGGAATACCTAATCCAAATCTCATTCCTCAAAATTATGACATGATGATTATTGATTTAAAAGATTGTTTTTTTTCCCATAACTTTGCATCCAAAGGACAGATGCTTATTTGCTTTCACTGTTCCTGAACTTAATAATTCCATGCCTACTTCACATTACCAATGGAAAGTTTTACCTCAAGGAATGCTCAATAGCCCCACCATGTGTCAATTTTTTGTAGCGCATGTTTTAAATCCTTATCGAGTCCAGTATCCAAATTTTTTGATCTATCATTATATGGATGACACAGATTATCTCTTCTATCTATCAAGCCTACCTTTCACCTTCTATTGAATCCTCACTTTTGTCACTTTTTCTCACTCTTCAACATTTGATTTCTCAAAGAACAAATCTCTTTCATGTTTCTCATATAAGAAGTCATCAACCATTTCCAGGTATTATCCAAGAAGGAAATGACATTGCAGATCAAGCTGCTTCGGACGCTACATCTTCATCTATTGTTTATTCTCTTTCTTCCCTTACACCTTGGGAAAGTCACTCTTATTTTCATCAAAACAAAAAGGCGCTGATAAAACAATTTGGTATTATTCTTATTATTAAATTTATACCCCGCCCTTCTCCTTGTTAGGACTCAGGGCGGCGCACAGGCATTATATAAAACCATAAATACAATATACATCAATCAATTAAAAATATATTAAATTAATTCACCCGTGCTAAAACCCATTATTAAAACCGTAACCAAATTATAATTTATATTTAAAAGTCAGATGCGGGGGGCTATCCTAGGCCGGCTTGTTGGAATAAGTACGTCTTAAGACGTTGGCGGAAGAGGCGGAGGTCCGAGGTAGTACGAAGGTCGGGGGGTAGGTCGTTCCAGAGGGCCGGGCCCGCCACAGAGAAGGCTCTTCCCCTGGGTGTCGCCAGCCGGCATTGCCCAGCCGACGGCACCCGGAGTAGACCCGCTCTGTGGGAGCGGACCGGACGAAGGGATGTATGGGGCAGGAGGCGGTCTCGTATATAGCTAGGCCCCGAGCCATGGAGCGATTTAAAGATGGTGGTCAACACCTTGAAGCGCACTCGAAAGGCCACAGGCAGCCAGTGCAGCTCGCGCAGGAGAGGTGTTACGTGGGCTTGCCTTGAGGCACCCATAACCACCCGCGCGGCCGCATTCTGCACTAACTGCAGCCTTCGAGTGCACCTCAAGGGGAGCCCCATGTAGAGAGCGTTACAGTAATCCAGCCGAGATGTCACGAGCGCTTGAGTGACTGTGCGAAGGGCCCCCCGGTCTAGTAAGGGGCGCAACTGGCGTATCAGGCGAACCTGATAGAACGCCCCCCTGGCCACGGCCGCCACATGGTCCTCCATGGCCAGCCGGGAATCCAGAAGGACGCCCAAGTTGCACGCCCTCTCCACGGGGGCAAGATGTTCGCCCCCAATGGCCAGTGTTAGATTTATCTGGCTAAACCGGGGTGCCGGAAACCACAGCCACTCGGTCTTGGACGGGTTGAGCTTGAGTTTGTTACTACCCATCCAGACCCGTACGGCCTCCAAACACCGGGACAGCACCTCGACGGCATCGTTGGGGTGGTTTGGGGTGGATATGTACAGCTGAGTATCATCAGCGTACAGATGGTACTCCACCCCAAAACCACGGATGATCTCGCCCAGTGGCTTCATGTAGGTGTTGAACAGAAGTGGCGAGAGGACCGACCCCTGAGGAACCCCACATGTGAGGGGCCTCGGGGCCGACCTCTGCCCTCCTGCCAACACCCATTGCGACCGACCAGAGAGGTAGGATGAGAACAACCGTAAAACGGTGCCTCTCAACCCCAACCCCCCCAATCGGTGCAATAAGATACCATGGTCGATGGTATCAAAAGCCGTTGAGAGGTCTAACAGGACCAGGATAGAGGAGCAACCTCTATCCCGAGCCCTCCAGAGATCATCCACCAACGCGACCAATGCCGTCTCGGTACTGTGACCGGGCCGGAAGCCGGACTGGCGCGGGTCTAGATAATCAACTTCCTCCAGATGTCGAGGGAACTGTTGAGCCACCACACTCTCAACAACCTTCACTAAAAAGTGAAGGTTGGAGACGGGACGATAGTTCTCTAATAAAGCCGGGTCCAGGGATGGCTTCTTGAGGAGGGGCCTCACCACCGCCTCTTTCAAGACGGTAGGCAAGAACCCCTCACTCAGAGATGAATTCACAATACCCTGGAGCCAGCCTCGTGTCACCTCCCAGGATGCCAGTACAAGCCAGGAGGGGCACGGGTCCAATAAACATGTGGTGGCTCTAAGGTTCCTCCGCAACCTGTCCATATCCTCGGTAGTAACAAAGTCGAACTCCTCCCAGGGTGTTATCTCAAGACCAGCACCGGGCACCTCGACCGGACCACTAGTGGAGGGCAGCTCGTTCCGAATCTGAGTGATTTTGTCCTGCAGGAAAACTCCAAATTCCTCTGCTCGACCCTGCAAAGGGGCTTCCCGCGGCCTCAGATGAAGGAGGGAGCGGGTCACCCCAAACAGGGCGGCAGGGCGGTTTTCCGCGGACGCGATAAGGGTGGCACAATACTCACGTTTGGCCACTCTTAGCGCCACTAAGTAAGTCCTAATATGGTCTCTCACTAGTGTTCGGTCAGCTTCGGATCGAGAAGATCTCCACCTACTCTCTAGGCGTCTCTTGCGGCGTTTCATCTCCCGAAGCTCCTCGGTAAACCAAGGAGCCTGGGTGACTCGACGCCGCATGAGAGGCCGCAAGGGTGCGACTCGGTCCAAGGCCCCCGTGGCCGCACTATACCATGCGGCCACTAGGTCCTCAGTCGAGCCGCGGGGCAGGGATACAGGTACTGGCCCAAGCTCCCTCTGGAACCTTTCCGGGTCCATCAGGCTCCTGGGGCGGAACCAACTTGGTGTTTCCGGTTCCGCCTCCCCGCGGTGGGGTGTGACGGTTGGAAAGTCTATCCGAAGGAGAGAGTGATCTGTCCATGACAAGGGTAAGATGTCTAAATCCCCTGTTCCGAGATCACTAATATAACAATAGCAGAAGCAACTGCTATATTGCAACAGTGTCCTACTTGTAGTAAACAAGCGCATTCTATTCCTATGGGAGTCAATCCCCGAGGGACTGAATGTTGTCAAATTTGGCAAATGGATGTTACCCAATATTCTTCCTTTGCTCCATGGAAGTACATTCATGTGTCCATTGACCCATATTCAGGTTTCATCATGGCTACCCCTCAAAGGGGCGAAGCCACAAAACATGTAATTAATCATTGCATTCGTACTTTTGCATCGCTGGGACGCCCAAATGAAATCAAAACTGACAATGGGCCTGCTTATACAAGCACTGCATTTGCTGCCTTTTGTCAAAAATGGAGCATAATTCACAAATTTGGTATTCCATGCAATAGCCAAGGACAAGCCTTGGTTGAAAGAGCAAATCAAACCTTAAAGCATGCTCTTGACCGTTACATTGGCTCACGGGGGAAAACAGCCCCTGGTCTCCCAGCTGTGCAAGACACCCTTAACTTGTGTCTTTATACTCTTAACTTTCTAAACCTGACTGGTCAACCTGCAATGTCTGCTGCTTGTCGTCACTTTTCTTTTCCCCCCTCTGCTGAACATCAGCGACCACTTGTCTACTATCGGTGCCTACCTGACCTGACCTGGCGAGGACCAGCAGAGCTCATCACGTGGGGACGTGGTTATGCCACCGTCACCCTACCTGAAAAGACTCTGTGGATACCTGCTCGACACGTTCGTCCCTGTCATCTGCCACCAAAGATCAAAGATGCAGATACGTCTTCTTCTGATCCTGTCACTTCTCCAGATTTAACTGCTGCTTGTGACGACCATCGTGATCAGTAAAGGACTTCTAACCAAAGACATCAACCAAAGAACATCAGGTACCAAAGCACTACACCGACATAATGACTTTACAACACCTCCAGTCCCATTGGGGCTGCGAGGGGACTTTGATAAACATTTTCACAAAGCCAAACGCAATGTGCTATCTGGAGATACCTCATATTGTGCACCTTGCATCAAAATCACTAAACAAGAAGATAAGGTCATTCATACCTTGATATATTTGCGGGATCGGATCCTGCCTCATACATCCACACGGCCTATTCGCTCACACAGAGAGGGACTTCTCCGGGTGCCGTCCACTAGACTTTGTCAGCGGGCGACGCCCAGGGCAAGGGCTCTCTCTGTGGCGGGCCCAGCCCTCTGGAACGACCTTCCCCCCGACATTAGAACAACCACGGACCTCCGCTCCTTCCGTCTAAAACTAAAAACATATCTGTTCTGCTTGGCCGGCCTAGGGTAGTCTCCCTTCTATGGGGTTGTTAATAATTTTAGATGGGGATCTTAGTAATTTTTAACTGGGAATTTTTAGCGCAGGGATATCATTTAATCTGTTTTTATTTACTGGTAGCCACCATTCGCCCTGGTTTCTTCCTACTCCCGCTACGACAACGACAAGATCTGGGAGTACCAGTCTACGGAGAACTAGGTAATGTTCGAGACCGCAGAGACATTATCGACACTAAAGACATTCATAGAGGAGATTGGACTGACGAGGATTGGCCTCCAGAACACATAATCGCCGTCTACGGCCCAGCAACATGGGCAGAGGAGAGCACGTGACTCCTATTCTACTGTGTGAATTTCCTTATATGGTCATGATTTATGTATTGTTTACATATGATGATGTATGCTTAACCCTGCCTTCTGATAAAGTTAATAAAAAGGCCTGCAGACCTTTGTCCATTGTGCAGTCCCATTCCGTTCAGAGAAGATCTGGTGTCGTGTTCTTTTCTCCCTCATCAGGCGGCCGTCTGATAACGGCGTGAAAGTTATCACTACAGTCTTTGATCGAGTGAATTGGAACTTTCTAACCAAGACTTTGGAAAAGATGGATATGGGACCACGATTTCGACAGGCGATTGGAACAATATACCAGCAACAAAATGCACAACTTATTATTAATGGAAATTTGTCTACAACTTTCGAGATACAAAAAGGTACAGGACAAGGTTGCCCACTATCTCCATTGTTATTTATTTTAACTTTGGAAGTCTTGTTGAATACAATTCGGGACTCAAACTCCTTAAATGGTATAGCTATTAGGCAAAAGGAATACAGAACTAGAGCATTTGCCGATGATCTGGTTGTTACCCTTTCACATCCTTTGAACTCAATAATCCAGATGAAAAATATTATAGCAGAATTTGGCATGGTGTCTGGGTTTAGACTAAATCAAAATAAAACGAAAATGATGGTTAAAAACATGACAGAGACTCAAAGAAAGAGACTTGCAAGTTTGGCAGGTTTTGAAATAGTTTCCAAGGTCAAATATTTAGGCATACAAATTGCAGATTCAAATACAAAACTTTTTCAAAATAATTATGAAGTGTTGTGGCAAAAGATACAGAAAGACCTACAAGCATGGAAAAAGTTACAACTATCTTTGCTTGGAAGGATTTCAGCAATTAAAATGAACATTCTACCTAGATTTATCTTTTTATTCCAGATGATACCGGTGCTCAAATCAGATAAAATTTTGTTAGAATGGCAAGCAACATTAAATAAATTTGTTTGGAAGGAGAAAAAACCGAGAGTAAAGATGAAGATTATGCAAGATACTCGTGAAAGAGGTGGCCTCAGACTCCCAAACCTTCGATTGTATTATGAAGCTGCGGTATTGACGCATGTAGCAGATTGGTTTGGGAAAACAAAAACTGAATTGTTGACTATAGAAGGTCACGACCTTGTTCTGGAATGGCATGCATATCTTTTTTATGAAGATGGGGTGGATAAAGTGTTTAACAATCATGTTCTCCGAAATGCCCTGATGAGAATATGGAAGAAGCACCGGCCTAATTGGGATTATAAGATACCGCTTTGGTTGGATCTTGCAGACACCATGTGGATTACAAATACTAAGTCACTCGGGGGGTGTTTATATAAAGATGTGCTTATTGCTGATGGGGACGGATGGCAGTTGAAAACTTTGGAACCACTGTTAGAAGAAGGAATTACATTAAATTGGTTACATTATATACAGTTACAGAAGAGATGGAAAGAAGATCGCAGGATTGGTTTTATGGATAAAGAAGTGGAACTGATCAAGCAGATAAAAGAGACTGGCCCAAAACATGTTAAAAGAATATATAATGTATTGTTAGAAAGAGACTCAGAAAGTGAATTGGTGAAGGATTGCATGATTAAATGGGCTCAGAATTTTGATGAATTGGTTATGTTGGATACGTGGGAAAAAATATGGGTTCAGAATGTTAAATTTACGCAGTCGCAAAATCTAAGGGAGAATTTTTATAAAATGTTTTACAGATGGTACTTAGACCCTAAGAAATTATCATGTATGTACCCAAATGTTCAACTAAAATGCTGGAGGTGCGGGTGTTTAGATGCTACCTTTTTTCATGTATGGTGGACTTGCAATAAGATTAAAGCTTTTTGGATAAAAATATGGTGGGTTATGCAAAATGTATTTAAGCAAAGAATACAATTTACTCCGCAAATGTTTTTATTGGGTATAACTAAGGATTTTACAAAAGGGGAAACAAAATTGTTTTTGTATATGGTTACAGCAGCTAGGTTGCTGATTGCTCAGCATTGGAAAAAAGATTTTTTACCGACGATTGATCAATGGATTCAGAAAGTGGTGGGATTTGCGGAAATGGCAAAAATTTCAGCTTTCTTAAAAGATCAGAAGCAGGAGAATTATACACAGGAATGGGCAAAATGGATTGATTATATACAGAATAAATATCAGACTAGGAAAGCCGTCGGGCTTTGAAGACCTATCTATTTCGTGCGGCCAGCCTGGCGTAATTTTTTTAATGGTTTTAGTAGGTTTTATTATTGGTTTTAGAACAGGCGTATTATTTAATACATTTTTAAATATATATTTCATGTATTTTTTTAAAATTTTATATCACTGATTTTATTGCTGCCTGCACACTGCCCTGAGTCCTGGAAGGGAGAAGGGCGGTATAAAAATTTAATAAATAAATAAATAAATAAATAGATCAGTGTTTGTTCAAAATAAATAAAAAACTATCCAAAAAAAGCCCCATTTTGAGGTCAAGGACATTTTGTGTCTCTAGGAGGCAACATAATAAGGTTCAATACCTTGTTGCTTGGAAACGCTTTCCCCCTTCCCATACTGAATGGGTTGATAAATCCCATGTTATGCCAAGTATCCTGACAAGCCTTAACCACGTGTCTCTGTTTTAATGGTTAACCTTTTCTTGTTGTTGTGTCTTCTTTATGTTTTCTTACAGGGATAACTCCCCTTTTCTGGAGGAGGGCAGGATGTCAGCCTCCGCTTTGTTGCTTGCTTTGGCTGCCATTGAAACGGGGAGGGATTGGTATTTGGGAATGGGACTGTATAGTGCAGGAGGGTGATTTGGAGAATGTTATTACCATCTACTTCGCATACCACTGACTGGGCATGCAGTAGTCGAGGTCAACGGTCTTGCATGCCATCCTGATGATGCTCCTGGAGATGGAACCCACATGATGCCTCTGGGGATTTTGCATTGAACAATGGGGTGGGGGTTGCTAGCGGAAAGGGGTTGGAATTATTGATATGTATGCTTTCACGCGTTTGGGTCTCAGACCTTGCTTTACCGTGATGCTGTTCTTTTCATAACCAGTAAAAGTATTCTTAAGTCTTTTTAAATGATGTTGAGTGGATTCTTTCTTGGTTATTGTTAGAAGCAGACCTGACATTCACATATGAAAAAACATTACATTTTAAAACAGTTGCATTATGTACATGTCTTGAAATGTTAATGTTTATCTATGTATAGAATAATGTCAGTGGAACTTTGGAAAAAGGGCTATAAAAATGAGAAGGAATGAAGGAAATGTTGCAAAAGAAAAAATATGATGTACAAAAAGTAACAAAAGCATGCTGGTTTAAATGATGAGGAAGGCTGTGGATGATAATAAGATGGCGGTGCGCTTAGGCGCAGCGGCTTTGAGCTCCTGGTGTCACAGAAGACTTTCCATCAAAAACTCGCTCTGAACCTACTGTGAATTATAGAGAAATAAACGTATCAACTGATTGTGACACATCTGTTAAAGAAAAAAAGGATTACTCAGATTTTTTAGGACAAGTAAGAAAACAAGTTTCAGGCAGAGAAATCTTCAAGAAGAAGCCTAGATCTGGGTAGTGGAGAATTTTTAAAACCCATGTTGTATCGTAAACAAAGCCTTGATGAAACAATGATCGCAGATTCTTCACGAAGTTTATGTTCTGTAACAGTGGCACCATCATTATCTCTTGGGAATATACAAGGAACAACTACAAGAATTGAAATGAAGAAGCAGAGAGCACCACCCCTACCAATAATTCCATCCTTTTCTGTTGGGAAAGCTGAGAGAGAGAGAAAAATGCCAAGTGCGATTCCTCAAAGTTCATTGCAACAAGAAATAAAAAAGAAAAAGAGACGTGCTCCTCTTCCACCAACTCCTAAAATGCCAAACAGATTTGAAGAAATGGATAATAAAAGACAAAGTACAATTTGTTTTGTTTGTAAAACAAAGGGAACTGGAACACAGGCTGCAGTTAGAACGTTTATTAACAGAGATTAACAATAACTGAAAAACTAGGCCGGAGCCACCTGACAGCTATTTATAGAGACTGCTGACAGGCAGAGAACCAATCAACAGTCTGTAGTTTTGCCGCGCTTGGCAACAACGTGCGTGAGCCAATCAGCTTCCCAGGCTTCAACTCTGCCCGGCACCGGTCACAAGTCTGGGGACTTAACACCCCTTCCCCCCGGATAGCGTATGCATAATCAGACAAGTAGGCGGGCCTACGCTGGACCTGCCCCGATCTGCGCGGTTCCGTGGTGGTCATAGCCAGAGGAGGAGTGTCTCTCTGTTCTGGCGATGGGTGGCACTGAGAAGATCCTTCACTGGGAAACTCCGCCCTTGGAGCTTGGTGTCCGTCAACAGGTAAGTTGCCCAATGAGATCGACTCGTGTCGTGGGGAAGGAGGCGGAGACGAAGTAGGGAATGGATGCCGGTAGGTGGCAGTAGGTGGCAGGCCGGCGGTCCCTCTGGCCATTTGTTGTGGGTCGTCCTCAGGAACGCGCCGACGCGATTGATTTATATGGCGCCGCCATTCTCGTCCATTGTTTGTCCGGACCCTATAGGAACAGGGCCCGGTGACAGCTGTTATGTATCCCGGTAACCACTTCGGGTCCCCATTAAAATTTGAATCCCTTGCGTCACATAACGGAGTAAGCTCCTGTTATTTGTCCCAACTTCTGCCAACCTAGCAGTTCAAAAACATGTAAAAATGCAAGTAGAAAAATAGGAACCACCTTTGATGGGGAGGTAACAGCGTTCCGTGCGCACTCAACATTTAGTCACACATGACCACGGAGACATCTTAGGAGGGCTGGCTCTTCGGCTTTGAAATGGAGATGAACACCGCCCCCTAGAGTTGGGAATGACTAGCACATATGTGCAAGGGGAACCTTTATGTTTTTATATTGTTTTATTACAGATATTGTTTTAGTTCTTGATTGGAAGACACCCAGAGTTTGGTCTAAAATGTAGTGTGGATGAAGAAAGCACCTAGAACTGTGGTGAAAATGGACTGATTACTATATGAATTGATTACTGATGATCAAGTTCACTTTCAAAATTGGATACTCACAGATTGAGCAGTTAAGTCTTCCCAAACACGGAGGGAAAGATTACTGTAATGATTTCCATTTTTCTTTATTCTTTCTTATCCTCTTGAGAAATCCACTTAAACAAAGGAACATTCACACACACACATGCTCTGCTCCTACAACCTGCTTAATTAGGTCAATGACAGCAATGCTTGTGCATTGTGGGACATACACAGAGTTAAAGTTACCCTGCTTAGTTGTATGAAGATAATCCGTGTAATTGCAGTTGGTTAAACAGTTTTGCCTACCTATATCCCCCAAGAAAAAGAGCGAGAGAAAGAATGGATGAAAAAAGCAAGTCTCTCTCTTTTAGAATTCAGTGGCCAGGCTGTGTAGGATTAGAGCATAACTTCTAAATCTGATTAGTTGTAGATATCAGGCCAAGCATCCCACTGCCCACCAGCCTGAGCAAAGCTGAAAAAATAACATGAAAGGAAGCCTTGTATTCTATGGCACAGGGCCTGCTGAAATGCTGAGCTCTTCCTGGGGGAATGTGCACCTTCTATTTTATAGGAGTGGGTTCCTGCCAGTTCTAACCTCTCCTATAGAAGAGATTCCACAAATCTACAGTGCCGTTTAGAACCGGTTCCAGCTCCCTCCCCCCGCCCGTCCTCACATCATCAAGATGAAGAGCAAGAGGAGGGATTCTGGGAGTTGAAGTCCACAAGTCTTAAAGCTGTCAAGTTTGAACACCCCTGGGGTTGTTTTTTTCTAAAGGTGCAAGGGTCTTGACAGCTTTAAGACTTGTGTGCTTCAAATGCCAGATTTTCTGAGCCAACATTTTGGTTGCTAAGCAAGAGCGTTGTTAAGTGAGTAAGCCACTCCCATAAAGCAGGCCACACCTACAGAAGAGGTTCTAAAAATTTTTGAAATCCACCACTGCTGTATTCCCAGGATTACCCAGTTAGTGTGATTCTGTGTGTTGCCAAAACTGCCAAGAAGGTGATTTGACTTGTCTATTGGTTCGTTAATTATTTTGTGGGAACAGCAGGTATGTATATGCAGGTATGTATATTCGGCATACGCCCTCGGCATGTTTTTAATTAATTGAACTCAAGATTAAAAATGAGTGGTTAAATGGTATCACTGGTATATGCCAATTCTTCTCCCCTCACAAAAGGTCCTTGTTAGTTTGGAATCTGCTTAATATCCAGCTGATATTCACGCTACTACGGGTCTACATTGGATATGGAAGCTGGGCAGCATGCCTCATTTAAGTACCTCAACAGGACCGCTAAAGGAATATGTATAGGGTTGCTCTGTAAAGCTCCAACTTTACCCTGTTTATAAGCACAGGCTAAAGGACTCTGCCTAGATTTTGATGAAACAGCAGTATAATCCCTCCTACCTACCAGATTAGATTGTGATTAAAAATCATTAATAAAATCAACTGGTAAATCAGCAGATTGCCTACCTTGCTTTGGGGAGCTTTCACTTGATGTACAGACCTCTGTAGAAGAAAACAAGATAGCGATTTTCTTTCACATAATATGGCTTTGAAATATTTCAAATTGATAGATATTGCTGAGTGATTTCCAGAGGCCAAAGGTGGTAATACATGCCCTTTTGTTTTTCTTCTTCTTAGTTCTCTCTTGATACTTCCTACCATATCCAGCATCCATCCTTCCTTCCTCCCTCCCTCCCTCCGCCAATAATAGCCTTTCCCCCTCTATTTTGTTGTTTCTAGGACATAGACATAATTTTAAATGTTGCTGTACTATGCTGCCCTAACCATGTCCAGAAGCATCAGAAGCCAGTTCCAATGGCTTTTGAAAGCATGGCTGATAAATAATTATCATGATAATGGCTGCAAAAATCCAGAAGACTATAGGTAGCATTAAAGACGCTGCTGTAGCTCTTTGCTAACATCTAGTGGCTATCCAAATTTTTGCAAACAAGGTCTGTTACCCCTAATTAAAGCCAAACATGGAACCATGTGCCTGTTGTTGCAATATTTTTTTTTAAAGAAAATTTTATAAAGAGAATAATAGTTCTCGGTCGGGCTTCCATTTCTTATGTTTTTCAGCCAGAATATCATTGGCTGTTGTGAAAAATGGAATGCTAGGCTGGATACGGCTTTATTCCTGTCTAGCTTTTGTTATGCTTTGAGAACTTCCAGATGCTGCACTAGAAATTGGGAAAGCCAGGATTTAATCCCTCCAAAAAGAGAATAATAAAACAAGATAAAGAAAAATGTTAGTTCTTTCCGATTACAGTCTGCCAATTTATAGAGCATGGTTTTCAGGAATAGTAATGTTATTATATAGAGATAGTTATATTTCTCTTACTTAACATTTGTTTGCAATGAAACTGCAACTCAATTCATGTCTACTAAATCCTGCTGAAATATGTGGAGATTTTGTGATATGGACCTTTCAGTCTGGCTAAGTATAGCACATATGGCCTGCAGTAATTAGATTACATTGAACAGATTCAATACCATCTAAATCTCTGCTGCCATTTAATACTAGAGGATTTGAGTAGAAAAGTTTTAGACAATCATAATTTGATATCACATCATCAAGATGCTTCAGAAAGAAATAATCTATTCAGTGTAAGGGGTCTTTAGGTTTGTCCATGGCCTGTAGATTTTTCTGTGAAAGTAGTAATTATCCTCACGTTAGATTATGTTCTGTATTTCTGGCACCATTTCTGAGACAAGCTTACCTGACGAGAGTAGAAATCTGCCTTATGTTGTATCAGCTTGTGCATATTAAATTAAATTTAATGAATTTAATATGTAATAATAATAATTTAATAAATAATAATAATATGGGGAACACAGTGAGGCAGCTGTTGGCCATGAATTCAAGAAGGACATTTTAAAACTTTAAAAGAGTAAGATGGATTTGAACTTGGGACATTCATTATGCAAGAGAGGGGCTTTTTTACTGAGCTATGTCCCTGGCACTACTGAGTAATTCAAATAGGATTTATTCATTTATTTATTTATTGTTTGGATTTATATAACCGCACCCTCTCCCCAAAGGAACACGGGGGGGTGCACAGAAAATTAAAAACCACATAGTATCACAAATATAAATAATTAAAACCGGATTAAATAAATTATTCCTGTGCTAAAAATTTAAAAGTATTAAAACATTAACCCCATCTAAAACCCAATTAAAACAATTTAAGGTACAGACTGTAGGTTAGGTAAATAACTTAGGCCAAACCGGCCTAATGAAACAAGAGAGCCTTTAATTTCTGGCGGAAGGTGTGGAGGTCCGTAGTTGTTCTAAGGTCGGGGGTAGGTCGTTCCAGAGGGTTGGGCCCATCACAGAGAAGGCCCTTCCCCTGGGCATCGCCCGCTGGCATTGCCTGGTGGACGGCACCCGAAGAAGTCCCTCTCTGTGGGAGTGAATCGGCCGAAGGGAGGTATGGGGTAGGATGCGGTATTGCAGATAACTAGGTCCCGTGGCATGGAGCGCTTTAAAGATGGTAATCAACACCTTGAAGCGCACCCGAAAGACCACAGGCAGCCAGTGCAGCTCGCGCAGGAGCGGTGTTACATGGGAATACCTGGATGTTCCCAAGATCGCCCGCGCGGCCGCATTCTGGACTAGCTGTAGTCTTCGGGTGCACCCCAAGGGGAGCCCCATGTAGAGAGCATTGCAGTAGTCTAGCCGGGATGTCACAAGTGCATGAGTGACTGTGCGAAGGGCGTCCCGGTCCAATAGGGGATGCAACTGCCGCACCAGGCGTACCTGGTGGAACGCCCCCCTGGCCACGGCCGTCACATGGTCTTGCATAGACAGCCGGGTATCCAGGAGGACGGCTAAGTTGCGTACCCGATCCACGGGGGCTAGATGTTCGCTCCCTATGGCCAGCGATGGAATCAACTGGTTGTACCGGGATGCCAGAAACCACAGCCACTCAGTCTTGGATGGGTTGAGTTTGAGTCTGTTACTTCCCATCCAGATCCGTACGGCTCCCAGACATTGGGACATCACTTCAACAGCATCGTTGGGGTGGTTTGGGGTAGAAAAGTACAGCTGCGTATCGTCAGAGTAGATATGATACTCTACCCCAAAACCACGGATGATCTCACCCAGCGGCTTCATATATGTGTTGAACAGGAGCGGCGAGAGGACCGACCCCTGAGGTACCCCACAAGTGAGGGGTCTCAAGGTCGACCTCTGCCCTCCTGCCAACACAAATTGCGATCGGCCGGAGAGGTAGGAGGAGAACCACCATAAGACGGTGCCCCTCACCCCCAACCCCTCCAGCCGATGCAATAGGATACCATGGTCGATGGTATCAAAAGCCGCCGAGAGATCTAACAGGACCAGGATGGAGGAACAGCCCCCATCTCTGGCCCTCCAGAGATCATCCACTAACGCGACCAATGCCGTCTTAGTGCTGTGCCCGGGCCGGAAGCCGGACTGGCGCGGGTCCAGATAATCAATTTCCTCCAGATGACGGGGAAACTGTTGTGCCACCACACTCTCTACAACCTTCGCCAGAAAGTGAAGGTTGGAGACTGGACGATAATTTACTAACAATGCTGGGTCCAGGGAAGGCTTCTTGAGGAGAGGCTCACCACTGCCTCCTTAAGGACGGTAGGCAAGAACCCCTCACTCAATGAAGCGTTCACTAATTCCTGGAGCCAGCCTCGTGTAACCTCACAGGATGCCAGTACAAGCCAGGAGGGACACGGGTCCAATAAACATGTGGTGGCTCTCAGTCGCCCGCGTAACCTGTGCATATCTTCGGACTCAACAGAGTCAAACTCCTCCCAAAATGGTATCTCAAGACCAGCTTCCGACGATCCCTCTAGACCACTCTCGGTGGAGATCAGCTCGTTCCGAATCTGAGCAATTTTGTCCTGCAGATAAACACCAAATTCCTCTGCTCGACCCTGCAAAGGGGCTTCCCACGGCCTCTGTTGAAGGAGGGAGCGGGTCACCCTAAACAGGGCGGCAGGGCGGTTCTCTGCGGATGCGATAAGAGTGGCACAATGATGACACTTGGCCACTCTCATCGCCACAAGGTAAGTCCCCAAATGGGCTCTCACCTGTGTTCAGTCAGATTCAGACCGTGTGGATCTCCATCTCCTCTCTAGGTGTCTCTTGTGGCGTTTCATCACCCTCGGTAAACCAAGGAGCCCGGGTGGCTCTCCGCCGCAAGAGAGGCCACAAGGGCGCGATCCGATCCAAGGCCCCAGCAGCTGCAGTATTCCATGCAGCCACTAGGTCCTCCATCAGGGCGCGGTTCAGGGTCACAGGTAATGGCCCAAGCTCCGTCTGGAACCTCTCAGGGTCCATCAGGCGCCTGGGGTGGAACCATCTTGGAATATATGGTTCCGCCTCCCCGCGGTGGGGTATAGCGGTTAGAAAGTCGAGCCGGAGAAGTGAGTGATCTGACCATGACAGGGGTATGATGGCTAGTTCCCCTACATCAAGATCACTTTTCCACTGGCCTGAGACAAAGATCAAATTCAGCGTGTGTCCTCCCTCGTGTGTGGGACCCTCAATTACCTGGGTCAGGTCCATGGCCGTCATGGAGGCCATGAACTCCCAGGCTACCTCGGTTGATTCGCCGAGTGATGGCAGGTTAAAGTCCCCCAAGACTACAAGTCTGGGGGTCTCAACCGCCACCTCGGCTATCACCTTGAGGACCTCGGGCAGGGCTGCTGATACGTAGCGGGGAGCCAGGTACACACGCAGCAAGCCCAATTGCCTCCCAGGGCCCCATCTCACGTAGAGGGATTCACAGCCGGTGGTCTGTGGCACAGTGGTCTCTCTCGGCTCCAGACCTTCCCTAATAACAACCGCCACACCCCCACCCCTGCCTAGGGTCTGCGGTTGATGAAATGCATGGTATCCTGGTGGGCACATTTCCACGAGGGATAAACCCCCCTCGTGGTCCAACCAGGTTTCCGTAATCCCCACCAGATCCGGTTCCCCCTCCGACACAAGGTCGTTAATGAGGGGGGCTTTGTTAACCATAGATCTGGCATTACATAACATCAACCTGAGGCCCTGGCTCTGTAAACCCTGGCCACCTAGCTCACGGGGGGGCCCCGGGGGTTGGGGCGAGCGACCGTTTGAAGCCAGCGGCCGCACCCCCTCTCCCGGTGATGGAATTCCTGGGCCCCAACGCCCCCACCCCTCCCTATGACCGTACTGATCGAAAAACCCTCCATGGAATCGGCCCCTGCTCCCCCCGCCTTGTTGGACCTATCCGCTTCCGTATGCACTCCGCCAGCTAGCTTGACCCTCACCCTAGCCTCAGGCTGACTAATCCCTCCTTCCACCCTGGAACCCCCTAAAAGCCGAATAACATAATTTACTAAAAAAAAACACTAAAACCACGCTTTGCCCACCTCTCTGGATTAATTAATCCCTCATTAAGGTGGGCCCTCGTTAGAGCGGAGGGCCAGGCCTGCGAGAGAGAGGACTCTCGTAGTAATAAAAGGTCTGCCCTTGAGTACATGTTAATATATAAATAATTAAATAATTAGATATAAATATAATTATAAGATGGGTCATATAGTTGGTTATGGAAGACATCGTTGGCTAACATATAATATTTAAAATAGCTGTTTAAAATTAATGTTAAAACATAAATAATTCACAGTTCGAATAAATAATTCACAGTTCGAATAAATTTCATGTATACCAGTGAGGCATAGTCCGGCTATTGCAGTTCTATAGATCTTACAGTTCTTAAATTCTTGCCATCGTAGCTGATAAAGTCTGTCCGGGTAGGTGTATCGTGGTATAAACTGAGGGGGAACGCACGGCCCTCATTTTTCCATCTGAGTCCGCAGGCCTTAGATGTTACCCAGTCGAGGCTGTCCAGAACTTATTTGGACTCTCAGGGCTCTTTTGGCCTCACGATTCTGTTGAAAGGCCCTAAACGGCCCAGGCTGGCCACTCTTCCGCCTTCTGGCCTGGCCCGGCCCAGACGAAAGGCACCGGCAGGCAGGTTGATGACTCTCGGCCTCTAAGTCCTCTCAGTCCTCCCAGGAACCCGAAAGGTCCGAAAGGCCTGGGGCCGGCCAAAAGGTCCGGGGCTGGCCGCACTTCCACCTCCCGGCCCGGCCCAACCCCGCCCGGCCGAAGGCACCATCTTCTTCGGCCTCGGGCCAGTTCTTGTTAGGCCTCTCCCAGCCGCCCAGTCTCGTCACCGCCTAAGGTCTCGGGTCGGCCGCACTTCCACCTACTGGCCCGGCAGCCTCTCCTCGCTCTCGACGCCCTCGGCTCGATCTTGCTGTCCCCGCCGCGGCTCGGCCCGCTGACCGTTCCGCCGTTCTGGCTCAGGCCATCCATGTCCTCCTGGCCTCCGGCTCAGAAACGGCATCAGCGTCCTCCAGCATCCTCCGGCGTCCTTCAAGCCGGTCGACGCACCCAGCCAGCATCCTCAGTAGACATGAGGACGCCGCCCTTCGCCCCGGCGTACTCACCATATCTCCGTCGCGACCTCACCCTGGGAGGCCATCCCGGTCTCAATCGGCTGCCAGGGTGGGCAGCTCACTGGGCCCAGCCCTTAAAAAGAGAAACAGCGGGCCGGGCGACAAGAAATAAAGCCAACGAGCTCCATGACCCAGACAGAGCTTAAAGGTAAACCGCCATCTCGCGCATGCGTAGTCTTTTTCTGTAAATGCCCCCATTGCATTAACATTTGCTTCTCTCATTTGCTTCTTGTTTTGACGGAAATGGGGGTTTGTGTGTGGAACTTATGACATAGAACTGGATGTAAACAGGGATGTGAGGGAATTAGAAATATTGAAAGCATTTAACACCATTAGTTTTCATTAAGGCTTAAATAAGTCTTAAAAATGGGGAAAACAATTTAAAATGTATCCATTTATTGCAAACTAGCTATACTCGGCCACGTGTTGCTGTGGCCCAGTCTGGTTAAATGGCCAACCAATCTGTGTGTAGACCTACACCTGCACACATACACACAACCACCATATAACCTCCAACCTACCTACCTACTGTATTTCTCCCTCTCTATCTATCCCTCTACCTACCTACCTACTGTATTTCTTCCTTTCTCCCTCTATCTACCTACCTACCGTATTTCTCCCTCTCTCGCTATTCCTCTACCTACCTACATACCTACCTACCTACTGTATTTCTCCCTATCTATCTATACACCTATCTACCTACCTACAGTATCCCTCTACTTACCTACCTACTGTAGTTCTTCCTTTCTCCCTCTACCTACCTATCTATCTACCTACCTACCTACTGTATTTCGCCCTATCTATCTATCCACCTACCTACCTACCTACTATATTTCTTCCTTTCTCCCTCTCTATCCACCTACCTACCTACTGTATTTCTCCCTCTCTATCACCCTATCTACCTACCTACCTACTGTGTTTCTCCCTATCTATCTATCTATCTATCTATCTATCTATCTATCTATCTATCCATCTACCTACCTACCTACCTACCTACCTACCTACCTACCTACCTACCTACTGTATTTCTCCCTCTCTATCTATTCCCCTATCTACCTATATACTGTAATACAATAATACAATAGCAGAGTTGGAAGGGACCTTGGAGGTCATCTAGTCCAGCTCCCTGCCTAGGGAGGAAGCCCTATACCATTTCAGGCAAATGGCTATCCAACATCTTCTTAAAGACTTGCAGTGTTGGGGCATTCACAACTTCTGGAGGCAAGCTGTTCCACTAGTTAATTGTCCTAACTGTCAGGAAATTCCTCCTCAGTTCTAAGTTGCTTCTCTCCTTGATTAGTTTCCACCCATTGCTTCTTGTTCTGCCCTCTGGTGCTTTGAAGAATAGCTTGACTTCCTCTTCTTTGTGGCAACCCCTGAGATATTGGAAGGCTGATATCATGTCTCCCCTAGTCCCTCTTTTATTAAACTGTATTTCTCCCTCTCTCTCTCTATGGGCCACCTGGGAGTTTGCTATCTCAGTGCCTTCTTTTGGCCCTAAGAGGCCTCCATATGAGGCCTCTTCCAATAATGACAGTTGGAAAGCAGCTTGATGGCCGGGGCTACAGGGAGGTGAAAACCTGATCAGTGGGTACATTTTACATTTGTGTACCTTGCACATGACAGACGTGTGCTAGCCACAAAATAAGTACGTATTCTATTATTGGAAGTCCTTGGGAACATTGTGTCAAAATTTGAGGTAAATCGGTGCAGTAGTTTTTGAGATTAGCTGCTTCGTACAAACTATTTTACATTTTTATTTATATAGATGTAAAAATGTAGAGTGTTTTCCGGGGATGGGAACTATCTGGTTTTGAAAACTCTCCTACGTACATATGTTGTTTTGTCCTCTTACTCTTTAAAACATAGGGTCGTGCCAAAACCATCCTTTGCCTTGAATTATGGCAGGGAAATCAATTGGAAAATCAAAAGTTGCCCAGAATTATTTGCTGAGCTGGGTAGCTATAGAAATTAAATGATAGATAGATAGATAGATAGATAGATAGATAGATAGATAGATAGATAGATAGATAGATAGATAGATAGATAGATAGACAGACAGACAGACAGACAGACAGACAGACAGACAGACAGACAGACAGACAGACAGACAGACAGACAGACAGACAGACTGTGAATAATAAATTTCTTCCTTTTCCTAGATTAAGGAATTCAAAAATTTATCATGTGCTTACATGCTTCCAACAGAGTTATTATACCTGTGTTGTTTTGCTGACTTATATCAGACAAATCACAGATCAAAATTATGGATTCAGCCGTAACATTTTTTTCAGGGAAGCAAGTTAGTAAATGAACTGAGATGAAAGAATATTACGTGATCTTTTTTCAACATTATACTGTTTCATAATATTCTTTACTTTTTATAGTTCAAATGGTTTTACAGTAGTACCAAATATTGCTATTCAAAGACTGCACCTGCTGTGGGCTTGGGTCCTTTAAACTTTGGATGGCAGTGAGCTGCAGCCATGGACTGGAACCGAACCAAGCCATCACAGCAGTGACTGCTTGGAACTCAGCAAAATTGGGTCTCTCTTTCCTATTAGCAACAATGAAGGTCCAGTTTAATCAGGGATGATCCAAGAAGCCCATAATAGATTGCTTCTGTGGCTGGTATTGTTCCATTGAAGTTAGCGGGCCACATCTTCAACAGTCCATAGCTTACCTAGAGTGTAACTTCACACAAAATATTTGTGGGTGGACTGGAGATCTAGGATGAAAGTCTTTCCAGCAGAAGAAATAGGAGTGAAAATATTTTGTGAAACTATGAAATGGCTTTGTTAAAAGTAGCATCTTTTTGATTCTGTTAAATAAGGATTTATTTGCTTCAGCTGGGAAAAAAAACAAGTTTTGATGTGATTTAGAATGCTCTATCTATCCAGAATCCAGGATGATGTAATGAAATGCCATAATATAAGCTCACTTTAAATTTAGTATGCTTCACATAAAAAGGATTTAATAATAGCTATATTCAATTAATTTTTAATAATCATAATAATTGTATACATATATATTAGATTGAAGATATGAGTAATGGAATGTGCTGAAATGAGTAAGTTGACATATGAAATTAGAGAACGAAAAAATAAACAATTTTATAGGATATGGGATCTATTTTATCAGTAGTTAGATTGAAAAAATATGGAATTGAAATTTATTAGAGAATGTTATCAATACTAAAATAATAGAATGATTTAAAATAGGATATAAAAATACTTATTATTGGACAAGTTGAAGATGATGTAATGAACTATTATAATATAAATGAACTCATTTAGAATACTTTGTTTAAAATAATAGAAGTTTAAAAAGAAATAATAGTGACAGTTAAACAAGTGAGGTACTATAATACATAATATACTTGATAATACAAATATACTTGATTGACAATATGTGACTTTATATAAAATTCAAGGGATGACTATGGAAAGGATGCACAAAAACCTTGTAACCTATCGACACACGGTACAGAATGGAAGATGTTTTTATGTTGTGTGTTTTGTTTGTTTATGTTTGTTTAAAAAATAAAAACTTTTTAAAAAAAAGAATGCTCTATCCAGCTGAATGGAAAGGCTCGTATTATTCCTGTATCATGCATAACTACGCTCCCTCTGTTGAGGGGCAGTCTGTCTTTCCTTGTGCTTACGAAGCGTTCTCTGTAACTCAAACATTTCCTCTGTGCTTTGCCCTCTGAGTTCTGCAAAGAGACATCCACCTGCTATTTTCCATCAATGCTTTACTGTGGAATCCTTGGCAAGTTATTGCAGAACACGGCTAAGATTTCTCCTTTCTCCAGCCATTCATTCCCATCACTTTCTACAAAGTTAGGAGCAAACTCAGGATTTCACGGTGGTTGAAGAACCATTGAGGCAACCATTGCTGCCTCCAGGGACCTTATTCCCTCCACCATCATTTCCATTTGCTAAACATTAAAAAAAAAGATATGGGGAAAATGCTACAAAAACAGCACAGTAACATTACGGCATTCTTTGGGGCTGACATTTGTTCATCCCTTTGCCTGGACTTACCTCATAGGAAGGTACCTGTATTGGAAGAGGATGTCCCACAATGCTTAAAGGTGCTAGAATCTGAAGGAGAAAGAAGAGAGATCTCCGGAGCTGGTTCATGGCTGGCAGGAAAGTTTTGCTTCGTCTTTGTGGAAGGCACTCCGGATGAGAACGCCTCCTTGGCATCTCTTTCCTTCGTACTTTTGAACCTCAGGTTTCTTCTTGGCTTTTTTTCTTTCAAAGGATCTATAAATGGAGCATTCATCCTGATACAAGACTTGATTGTCCATGCATCCAAGACTGGAGGGTGGCCAGTTTCGCTTGCTACTCCATAAGATGAAATGAAAACAAAATCTTCTGAAGAGCCTATGTCTGTCCTGTTTTCCACACTTGGGAAGGACTTCACAAATCCACAAATATGTTGCATAAATAGGCCCAGATAGGCAAAGGAACAGGAGAAGGTCATTTGCAAAGTTATCAGCACTGGTCCCCCAAAGTGTACCTGCTGCACGGTCCTTTCACAGGAGAAGCCAAAAATATGCCAAGGACTCGTTCGAGAACAGAAAATTCCATAGTTCAGTATGTTCATGTATGTTTGTTTGTACAAACCAGAAAGGGGGAGATTTCCTGAGTTGTGGGATCTTAGTGAACATACCCAGTTTAGCTTCTTTTGGTCCTGGTTTAATCCTCCTACTTCTCAGAAAAGACACCTCCCTCACAGTGGTCAAAGAAAAATATTTCTCTTTCTACTGCCCAACTGTAGGATAAAGAAGCACATTGGCTTGCAAGTCTCAAGGACTCAAATCCTCCCCCCCCTCTAAAAGCTGCTTATATCTTACAAATGATTCCTTCACTTCTGTCTTGATGCTTCATTAACATTCTTCTGCTAGTGTTTGTAAAATTCTCATTGACTGCTTTAAACATATGCTTGCTTTGTACTGTATTTAGTTTAGACTATTTGTTTATTTATTAAATTTATTGGCTGCCCTCTTACCACAGGATAATTCTGGGCAGCTTACAAGCACAGTCCTTAGCTGCTTTGTAAACTATGATCTGTATTGTCATTTAGTAAACAAACTTACCTTAACTAGCAAACTCAGCCATAATATGTCATAAATTAAGCTAGAGTGCCCCCTCTCTCTTTCTCTTTTACTCTGACACTCATTCTTTCTCCCGTTACACATAGTGTATAGGTTGCTAAAATAGATAATGGTGTTGACCATTCTTTCATTAGACCAACAAAACCTATACAGAATTGCTGCAAATATTCATAATGGATTCTTTTGAATCTAAGAGCAGGCAGATTTATCTTTCCTAAAATGGAGATTTTCATATGTTTGTGTGACAATTCTTCCCAGGATCTTTTCAAAAGAACTAATAGCAACCTAACTCTACTCTGTAGACCCACCTGCGTGTTTGATAATGCTCAGTCACTTCATCTAGTCACGTATGTTTGTACAGAAATGGTTCAGTCCAGGCACATCCTCTTGCCTCCATTTTCTAACCAATTTGTAAACCGGTTTGTAGCATTTTTGTACAATTCCCTTTGAGCAAGTTTGTTACCTTGGAAAAAAGCTTTCCCATATAATTGATCTTCAGCATCTTAACTGTTTTAGGAAGCAAGCCTTCTTTGGTATTGTGGTCCTCTTTTAGTTTTGCAGGTTCCCTCCAAACTGCCAGTTACAAAAGGTCTCCCAATTGTGTGTTTATGTAGCTTATTGAAAGGGAATTTTTCCAAGAAATATTTTCATACCAGTGGGAAGTTTATTATGTATTTCAATTTCCATATGTTTTCCCGGCTCTTTTACAGTGTCGTGGCTTTCGCCCTCTGCTGGCAAGCTATCGGCACTGCAGCTGACAATAGAAATTTCCCTGGCTTGGAAAAATAATCATAATAATAATGTTAAATTATTATTGGTGGTTTAGCAATTCTTTTATTTCCATCGGCCTTTGTGATGTGTTTTGTTCTCAGATTGTATTTCCAAACAACCTGCTCAGCCTCCTGTCCCCAAAGTCTGTCTTTCAGGGCGATTTGCTATCCAGAAATCTTAAATATTCCTAAATATACAGAGTTCTACACGTCCCATCGTCCCCAGCCGGCATGGGAAGAGGAGCTGAGCTCTGACACATCTGGAGGGCAGCCAGCAGGTTTCTTTGCCTTTATCAAGAACGCTCTGCTAGTTAGATGTGAAGCCAAATAGCTAACAGGAGGTCCTCACCTTAACGACAGCTTGTTTAGTGACTGTTCAAAGTTACGCCAGCCCTGAAATGCCTGGATGAAAAAAATACGTTCATGAAAATGTGACTGGGGAGCGTTTTTTCAGGGATGAACCTTTGCATCATCCCTGTGCTCCAAATTCAGACGCTCGGTGGCCGACTCATATTTACTATAGTCGCGGCATCACACATTCACCCTCGCCCCCTGGATGTCACACCATCCTCTTTGGCAACCTTCCAATGAGCAAACTCAGGGGGGGGGAAGCCAGATGCAATTGAACCCCTGGGGACTAATGTTTCAGTGGCCACAATTCACTTAACGACCGTGGTGAGGAAGGTCGTAAGATGGAGCAAAACTCACTTAGCAACAGAAATTTGGGCTGCAATTCAAAAAATAGCTGTCTTACAGTTTGTTGCAAGGTCCGACAGATGCTTTGCTTTAAATTATTTATTAATTTATTAATTTAATTTGTATACCGCCCTCTCTCCCGTTTGGGACTCAGGGCGGTGCACAGGGATAATAAAAAGATAAAATACATATAAATACAATCAATTAGATAAATTTAAAATTAAATTAGATAAATTTAAATTAAATAAATTTAACCCGTGCTAAAATATTTAAAAACCCTAATTAAATTTAAATTAAAAGTCGGAGAGATGCTTTGCTTTAAATTAAATTTAAATTAGTACTAATAGCCACGCTTGGTGAGTCAATTCAAATTTCCATATTTGCATTAAAGTATTTTATTCATTACTAGCCGTTCCCGACCACACGTTGCTGTGGCTCAGTCTGGCTACCTACCTACCTACCTACTGTATTTCTCTCTCCCTCCCTCTATCCCTATAGCTGCCTACCTACCTACCTACTACTATGTCATAATACAAAATGTCATAAAGTAATTCCTGTGGCTCACTGATCTCTCTGTATCCATCTACCTACCTTTTTCTTAAACATTTTTTACATTTCCGTTGTGTGTACCTGGCACAGGTGTGACATCTACACAATCTATATATATCATTGGTGCCGTACTTGTAAGGAACGTTGTGTGAAAATTTGCAAGCGATCGGTGCAGTATTTTCAGAGATTACCTGTTTTGAACAAACTCATAGTTACATTTTAATTTATATAGATTTCTCCACTACTCTGATATAAGTGAACTGTTGCTCTACAAATCGACAACCTCATGGTGTTTTCCTGACTCTCAACAATTGCTCAGCCTCTTTGAAGAGTTTCCTGAAATCCAATTCTCCAGCCCCTTCACTGATTTCTCCAAACCATCTGCAATTTGAATTTTAAAAAATGGACAATCCATGTTTCTAGTCCTCAAGGATCGGGTCTGCCAAAATCTCAACATTGAAGGAAGCCCCTCCCTCCCTTACCAGTAGAGAGCAGGGTTGGGGTGGGGAATTATTGTGTCTTCTACACCGTGGTTTTTTCCCCTTGAAAGAGATTCTGCAGCAGGTTTACTAACAGAGGTAATAATTGAATTTTATATGTTGCCTCCAGTCTGCTGTGCTAAGAAATAGAATAGAAAAATTATAGAATATGGAATGGAATATAGGATAGGATAGGATAATAACATTATTGTCACTTTGAATGTACATTAATTGGCATACATTAAAATGAAATTTTGTTGCATTAAATTTTTGGGTTTTGTGGGTGGGTTACACACATTTCAGAATTGAAAAAGACTCTAAAGCAGAGGTCTCCAACCTTTGCAACTTTAAGTCTGAAGGACTTCAGCTCCCAGAATTCTCCAGCCAGCAAAGCTGACTGGAGAATTCTGGGAGCTGAAGTCCTTCAGACTTAAAGTTGCAAAGGTTGGAGACCCTTGCTCTAAAGCAGGGGTCCCCAACCTTTTTTGCACCAGGGACCGGTTTCATTTTAAAGAAAATTCTGCGGACCGGCTGGCCTAGAGGAGGAGGGGGAGAGGAACAGGCAGCGCATGCGCACGCGGGGGGGGGGGGAGTCGGCTCACTTGGCCCTCTAGGGCAGTGGTGGGCAAACTTATTAGTCAATAGAGCCAAATATCAACAGTACCACTACTGAAATTTCTTTTGAGAGCCAAAAGGTATTGAGACCAGCGCACTTGCTTTGGGGAGAGTTTACGAGGTGTCTTCAGTGATTCCAAATTTTTGTGATCAGTCCATACCTCAAATGGGTGAGGGGTACCTTCCAGAAAATGGCGCCAAGACATGAGTGCCCAACGAACTGCAAATGCCTCTTTCTCCTAAATGACCCATCTTCTCTCAGTGTCGGACAACTTACGAGAGGTGTAAGCGCAGGGTTGTAGTTGACCTTGTTGGTTGTATTGTAATAAGACAGCTCCAACTGCTACGTCGCTAGCATCTGCTTGAATCACGAAAGGTGCATTGACATCTGGATGCTTTAGCACTGGTTCCGCCGCAAATAAGCATTTCAGCTTTTCAAATGCGGCCTGGCACTCCATAGTCCAGTTCAAGGGCAAACCTGGCCGTGGTTTGCTCTCCCCATTTGTTTTGAGTAGGTTCGTGATAGGCAGAGCAATACTAGCAAAAGAAGGGATAAATTGGCGGTAAAAGTTGGCAAAACCTAAGAAACTTTGTAATTGCTTACGGGTACGAGGAGGGGCCTATTCTGTTACAGCTTTGACTTTCCCAGGATCCATCTCAATTCCTTCTGCCGAGATGTGATACCCAAGATAGTCTATTTTCTCTTGGTTAAATTAGAAAGTTTAGCATAAGGTACAGTTGCTCTCAGTTTACGTAAAACAGAACAGACTAGTCTTACGTGTTCTTCACGTGTTTCTGCTCAGAGTCCCTTCGGGGAGAGGGAGTGGTCAACAAATTAAATTTATTATTATTATTATTATTATTATTATTATTATTATTATTATTATTATTATTATTATTATTATTATTATTATTATTATTATTATTATTATCCGTGTAGATGACGATATCATCAAGATAAACGATAACGCCCTTGTACAGGTGCTCATGCAATACTTCGTTGATCAGTTGCATAAAAACTGATGTTGCCCCTTGGAGGCCGAAGGGTAATACTTTAAATTGAAAGCACCCTAAAGGGCAGTTAAATGCAGTCTTCCACTTGTCTCCTTCTTTAATTCTTATTCTGTAATAAGCTTCTTTGAGATCAAGTTTAGTGAAGATCTTGCCTGTAGCCAAATGCGCTAACATGTCCTTCATGAGAGGCAGGGGGTAGACGTTGTGCGCCCATATCGTGTTCAGAAAGACGGAGAGACCCATCTTTCTTTTCTCTAAACATTACAGGGGTTGCTACTCGTGGTCTAGCAGGTTCAATGAAACCTCTTTCCAAGTTTTTGTCAATAAATTTGCGAAGTTCAACCATTTCACGAGGTGTCATAGAGTAAATACGTAGTTTGGGAAGTTGCACCCCCGGGAGGAAATCAATGGAACAGTCTGTAGCACGATGGGGGGGCAGTGTGTCAGAGGACTTCTCGCTAAAAACGTCTTTAAGGTCCCAATACTCTTTTGGAATCTTTTTTTCTCCTGGTATTACTTCCAGTATGGGAACAATCTGGCCTGTGTTTACAGTTTCCTGGATGGGTACAGGTTCAACCAGAGTCTGCATGGTGGGGCTTTGCGGAGCTGGTTGGGCGTTTGGAGTAGGAGGCATAGGCAAAGGAATGCGAACCCAACCTTCTTTCCAGTCAATTAGTGGGTTCCATTTCCATAGCCAATTCAGGCCCAATATGATTGGGTTTTCAGCAATGGGGGCTACAATAAAGTTAAGGAATTCCTGATGGTGGTCGCCAATAGATACTTGAATTGGTTCTGTTACAAACAGTGCTGGATTTCCACCTGCTACGGTACCATCCATTTGGCAGAAAGCTATAGGAACTTTAAAATTTTTAAGGTGAAAGCCCATTTGCTGTACTAATTCTTGGCTGATAAGGCATCGTGAACAGCCAGAATCTAAAAGGGCTAGTACTTTACAATTGCGGCCACTAGAGGGAGCCAAAAGATGTAAAGGATTAGTAAGGGACCCAGAGCAGGGACTCACCCAGTTTTCGTCAGCGGAGTCTGTATTTTTCTCCCAGTCATCTGGCTCCTCCTTCTGCTGTTGTTCGCCGGTAGTTAGATCCAGAGGTTCCGCTCCACGCATGACTTGCTTCATGCACATGCTCGGGGTTTTCGCGGGCTTTCTAACTTCAGTTGATGACTGCGGGCGGGGTTTCTCTCTCATTTTGCAGTTATTTGCCCAATGCCCCTCCTTTCCGCAGCGGAAGCAAGCACTAGAGCAAGGCTTAACAGACCTCCGTCCTCTACTTTCTCTTTGGTAATCACGCCCAAAAGTTTGAGGAGGGGAAAAAACATTTTCTCTTTCCTTTTCAATCTCTAACAGGGTCTTTGTTCTAGCTAGGTCGATCTCTACATCAGCGGCAAGTCCAAACCAATCCTCGAGCGTATCGGGGGGGGGGGTCTGTTGATGCAGCTTTGATATATAGTGGGGTTTAAGCCTTCAGTATAATTATCGATAAGAGCCTCAATGCTCCAACCCCGCATATAAATGGCCAGCTCACGAAAGCGTTGAGTATAATCTTGAACTGATCTGTTTCCCCGGCGCAGATTTTTCATCTCAATCCGTGCCTTTCTATGAAGGAGGGGTTTTTCGAACCGTCTTCTGAGAGCGGTCATAAATCTGTCAAAGTCCCCCATTAAAGGGGAATTATCATTATGCAATGATACTATCCAATCGGCTGCCCTCCCTTCAAGGGCCAGAGAGACAATTCTTATCTTTGACTCATCATCTGGCAAATCGCAAGCAAATTGTCTTACGAAGTTGCTGACTTGCAGTAAAAAAAATCCCAGCTCATTAGAGTTTCCTCCAAACTTAATCCCCAGGGGGGGAGCCTTGCAACTCTACGTGGTGGGGGGCTTGGTTCTCTCTGTTGATCTGCTCCTGGGGCACTTCCCCTAGGAGTTTCAGCGCATGGCCGGGGGCCCTCCCTCTCTTTTTCCTGGGGGGAGGTCTTTTGCTCTTGTTCTTTCTCTTCCCAATCCGAGGGGCTAGGATCCCTCCCCCACATTCTTTCTCGGGCCTTCTTATTTTCATCCGCTCGACGGATTAGATCTCTAGCCATCTCTCTTAAATGTTTTTCTTCCTTTATCTGTTCCCAAAGAGGCGGGAGTGGGCTTGCCGGTGTCTGATGGTTGTAACCCCGGGGGCGATTCCTTCAAAGGCGGCTCCCTTCATCCCCGCTCCCTCGGACCAGCGATGGCGAGTCGATCCTTCCTCAGTTTTAGGTTCCACGCTAATATCAGCCAATAATTCCATTACTGACCTTGTCTCTTCTTTCAGGGCAGTCGGGTCAAGTGCTGTCACCCCCAGAGTTTCTTCTCTCCCAGGATCCAACATCTGGCCTCGGTTTTATTGTTTTATTACACTCACTACTAAAGTTGTTAGCTCAGAGCTGAGCGTGAAAGGTGACTCCTTGCTTTATGTCATGCTTGCTTCTTCCATTACTCAAGAAAGACCACACTTAAGCATATTTCAAATGATTAAGGTTACTTTTACTGAATAAGAAAGGACAGCAGCGAAGGTTAAGCAAGGAGTGACTATTTTAGGCGCGAAGCGTACATATATGGTTCTGCCCCAAGCGCCTGATGGACTCGGATAGATTCCAGATGGCGCTTGGGCCATTACCTGAGTCCCTGACCCGCGCCCCGACTGAGGACCTGGTGGTCGCGTGGAATACTGCGGCTACCAGGGCCCTGGACTGGGTCACGCCCTTGCAGCCTCTCTTGTGGCGATGAGTCACCCTGGCTCCTTGGTTTACCGAGGAGCTGAGGGAGATGAAGCACCTCAAGAGATGCCTAGAGAGGCGGTGGAGATCCACACGGTCTGAATCTGACCAAACACAGGTGAGAGCCCATTTACGGACTTACCTTGTGGCATTGAGAGTGGCCAAACGTCATCATTGTGCCACTGTCATTGCATCCGCAGATAACCACTGTGCCGCCCTTCAACAGAGGGTGCGGGAAGCCCCGTTGCAGGGTAGAGCAGAGGAATTTGGGGAATATCTGCAGGATAAAATCGCTCAGATTCAGAGCGAGATGGTCCCCACCGAAAGTGGCCCAGTGGGATGCCCCGAGGCAGATCTTGAGACAGTTTTGTGGGAAGAGTTTGACTCTGTTACTTCCGATGATATGGACAGGTTACGTGGGCGACTGCGAGCTACCACATGTTTATTGGACCCGTGTCCCTCCTGGCTTGTACTGGCATCCTGGGAGGTTACATGAGGCTGGCTCCAGGAGGTGGTCAACGCTTCCCTGAGTGAGGGGCTCTTGCCGGCCTCCCTTAAAGAGGCGATGGTGAGACTCCTCCTCAAGAAGCCCTCTCTGGACCCAGCATTATTGGTGAATTACCGTCCAGTCTCCAATCTTCGCTTTTTGGCGAACGTTGTAGAGAGTGTGGTGGCACAACAGTTTCCCCGTCATCTGGAGGAAGTTGATTATCTAGACCCGCACCAGTCCGACTTCCGGCCCGGACACAGCACCGAAACGGCATTGGTCGCATTGGTAGATGATCTCTGGAGGGCCAGAGATGGGGGCTGTTCCTCCATCCTGGTCCTATTAGACCTCTCAGCGGCTTTTGATACCATCGACCATGGTATCCTATTGCATCGGCTGGAGGGGTTGGGGGTGAGGGGCACCGTCTTATGGTGGTTCTCCTCCTACCTCTCCGGCCGATCGCAATTTGTGTTGGCAGGAGGGCAGAGGTCGACCTTGAGACCCCTCACTTGTGGGGTACCTCAGGGGTCGGTCCTCTCGCCGCTCCTGTTCAACACATATATGAAGCCGCTGGGTGAGATCATCCGTGGTTTTGGGGTAGAGTACCATCTCTACGCTGATGATACATAGCTGTATATATCTACCCCAAACCACCCCAACGATGCCGTAGCGGTGATGTGCCAGTGCCTGGAAGCCGTGCGGGCCTGGATGGGAAGTAACAGACTCAGACTCAACCTGTCCAACACTGAGTGGCTGTGGTTTCCGGCATCCCGGTACAACCAGTTGACTCCATCACTGGCCATAAGGGACGATCATCTTACCCCTGTGGATGGGGCACGCAACTTGGGCGTCCTCCTCGATGCCCGGCTGTCCATGGAAGATCAAGTGACAGCCGTGGCCAGGAGGGCGTTTTACCAGGTTCGCCAGTTACGTCCCCTATTGGATCGGGGTGCCCTTTGCACAGTCACTCATGCCCTCGTGACATCCCGACTGGACTACTGCAATGCTCTCTACATGGGGCTCCCTTTGAGGTGCACCCGAAGGCTTCAGCTAGTCCAGAATGCAGCCGCACGGGCAGTTATGGGAGCCTCTAGGTTCTCCCATGTAACACCGCTCCTGCGAGAGCTGCACTGGCTGCCTGTCGTCTTTCGGGTGCGCTTCAAGGTGTTAGTTACCATTTTTAAAGCGCTCCATGGCACGGGACCTAGCTATTTGCGGGATCGCATTCTGCCTCATACATCCCTGCGGCCGATTTGCTCCCACAGAGAGGGACTTCTCCGGGTGCCGTCCACTAGGCTGTGCCAGCGGGCGACGCCCAGGGGAAGGGCCTTCTTTGTGGCGGGCCCGACCCTCTGGAACAACCTTCCCCTGAAATCAGAACAACCACAGACCTTCGCTCCTTCCGACAGCTATTAAAAACTCACTTCTTCCGTTTGGCTGGCCTAGGGCAATTTTAATTTTAATTTTAAATTATTAAGGAGTTTTTAGGGATAGTTATATTTTTATAGAAGTTTTTAGCGCAGGGTAAGTTTAATCTGATTTTAGCTTTGTATTTTGTTTGTTGTTTGTTTTTAATTTCCCTGTGCCCCGCCTCGAGTCCCTTCGGGGAGAGAGAGCGGGATATAAATAAAATTTATTATTATTATTATTATTTATATCAAAGCATAAGCCAACCCCAATAACCCATGACCCCCACAATAGTGTCCAATGCAATATCCTCCACAATGTCAGGTGGGCAGCACGTCCAGAGCTGTCATCAGGATGGAATGTGATACCATTGGGTCTAACGATATCACCACCTAGCTCCATCTTCCTCCAGCACACATAGTGAACACAAACCCCCACCCTCCCCATTTCCATGACAGCCAAGCATGCAGCAAAGCGAAGGCTGACATCGGCGTAGGATTTTAACCTTGATTCATACATGTAGAAACTAATCTTGATCATAACTGTTCATATCATAACATAATTATATTTGCAACAGACATTTTTATCCCTTCAAAGTCTTTGCGTTTCCATGAGAAAACCAAGTTCTTAGAAAAAAGAATTAGCACTGTAGTCTGGGTGCAATCTCTAGTGATTTTTAGCCAGACTAACAGTGCTGGCAAATACTGATAAAGCAATGCCAAGAAATTATATGTTTACTGTAGAAATAAAGGTCTTCAAAAGCATTTGGTTCTCAAACTGAGCATCCAGCAACAATAGCATAGATGTCAAATAGACCAAGAGACATCACAGGCATAATCACGAGCTGAAGAAATCAACAAAAGTTCTATTAGGGGATGACTAGGGCAGGTTTTGCAGTGGACAAAAACGAGATCATTGGTGTTAGCATATATGGATCTAACTCAAGGGAAGTCGGTGATGTTTAGGCAGGAAGCTATACCAAGTTAGAACTCAGATATAAGATCCTTTTAGAGAAAGTCCTAGGGACAAGAAAGTGATGCTTGTAAAACTTTCTTGTCAAATTGTCAGTCCAAAGGATATTTAGGGAACAGAAACACCCTGCCCTCTTTTAAATCTTGAAGTCTTGAAGAATTGCTGGCTGATGTATTAGGAGTTGATACAGCTGATGTATTAGGAGTATGTGCCTTCTGGGAATTTTATTAGGTTTCTGTTTTTTATTCTTGGAGGCTATTGCCTATGTTTTTTAAGATTATACTGACATGCTTTGAAACTGAATACAGTACAATCTAGAATAATTTGTATGACAAACAAATACATATAACCAACAAATATGAGAAGAATGTGGACCTACACATGTTTTGATCATCTCAGTATGCCTTCAGATTTTCTAAAACTAGGAATCCAATGATTGGCACTGTAAAAAGATTGATTTGCCCCCAAAAACCATTGAATCACTGAAAACAGAGATCCTTTTCAAGAGCGAAATGGAAATTGTGACCTGCTGCACGATGAGCCTGAGCTAACTGAAGAGAAAATCTGTTTCCTCTCAGCCTTTAAAAGATATTCAAGGGTTGGCTTCCGGTTCCGGCTCTGGCGGCGACGGGCGAGCTTAGGGTTCGCTCGCCGCTTTGATCCTTTTCCTGCCCCCCCCACGGGGGCGAGAAGCCCCTTGTTTGGGGCTTCTCCCGTAAAGCCGGCTCGACAGGGAAGCCCCCCCCCGCGGCAGTGGGGAGAGCGACCCTGCTCCTCAGCTTAGGCGGAAGAGGACATGCTGCGGGGGGTCTTCCCTTCGCCAAAGGTTGGCGGCACCATTTAATTCCATGAAGAGAGAAGATCGGAAGAGTCGGGAGGCTTTTCGGGACCTCAGCTGCGAGCGGAGAGTGAGCGTTTAAAACTTTTTTTTTTTGTGTACTGTAAGCCGGGCTGAAAGGGACTGGAGGGGGGCGTTTGTTTCTAAAAAAAACCCCTTGGACTAAAAGCGGCACTCGGAAATGCCTCGTTGTGAGGAATCGGAAACTTTTAATCTGGATGGTCTTTAACAAGGGAAAGTACTTTGTGGCTTGTTTGCAATTATGTCTCGAGGTCTGGCTGAAACAGTTTCTTTTTTGCTTTTTAACCGCTTTCTCCCTCGGGCTCTGAGTCTGGGCGGAAAATGGCTTCTCTTTGTCCCCGACTGACTATGACCTATGGAAAATTACCAGTGTCTCTTTGCGACTTGGACTTCCTCTAATTATTGATGAAGAATTTTCTTTTTTTGGATTTGTGTTTTCCTTTCTGGATTGCCTTCGTTATTATACCTATGGAGTTGGAAAAGCGTTTCTCTGTTGGCTTCTGAATTTTGCAGCTGTACAACTTTGAGAACTTTGGACTCCTGATCTGCCTTACCAGCCCCACCCTAAAAACGCCATTTTACTGGCACGGATTTTAATAGCTAAACATGGCACAAGAAGCAACGCTCGCAAGCCTTGAACAAAGAATGACTGCCCTTGAAACTGTTATACAAAATTTGGTATCAGAAATTAAGGCTCAGAGGGCAGAAAATGTCAACTTTAAAAAGGAATTATTGGACACTCGAAAACAAGTGCTTGAGAATACACAGAAGAATGAAGAATTGAAAGGGGGGCTGGAGGGGGCTAAGGGAGAGATTAAAAATGTTTCTAATGAGGTTGTGGAAATAAATGCGCATGTGACTAGGATTGATTTGGAAAGGATGACATATTTTTTGAGATTCCAGAATGTTTCTGAGATGGATGGTGAATGTCTCCCTGATCTTATGAGTACAATTATTGCAGACTATTTACATAAACCTAAAGATGAGATCAGAGGGGACATTGACCTAGTCTACAGAATAAATTCTGCATATGCTAGGATGAATGAAGTACCCAGAGAGATACATGTAAAATTTGTTAGAAGGTCAACCAGAGAGGAAATCTTGAAGGCGCAAAGAGGGAGTCCTATGATTTACCAACAAAAGGAGATTACCATCTTGAAGCAGATTCCAAGAAAAATTAGAGAAGCCAGAAGGAAATTTTCCTTCTTGTCTAAAACATTGTTTGATCATGGGATCTGGTTCAAGTGGGTGATACCCGAAGGGATGCTGGTGTTCTGGGAAGGAGGTAGAGTAAAGATTAAAACAGTTGCTGAGGCGGAAGCCTTTCTTAAAAAACATTCCTCTGTCCTGGGAGAAGATCCAGGGGGTGCAGGGGGAGCCATGGCCCCGCCCGCTGGGGGCCCGGGGGAGAAGGGGGAAGATACAATTGCCAAGAGACTTAGATCTAAAAAATAACTTTGCCCTGGTTTGAGTAATATTGTATGATATTTGTAATCTGGATTTTTGCAATTGACTGACAGTATATAACTGAAAAATTTAGGAATATGTACTTGCTCCCAGCTTGTAGTGTTATGTGAAATGTTTCTTTTCTTTCTTTTTAATAATGTAATTTGAGGTTCCGGAGGAGCCGACGACTTTGACGTGACCACTCTCAAAATTTCTATGTAACCCTTACCCTACCCCACAAAAAATGTAAACTCAATAAAACTTTTTCAATATAAAAAAAAAAAAGATATTCAAGGGTTTTCCAGCCTAAATGCAGAGTGTGGCTACTGAATCTAAAGAGAAGCCAGTGATGACTGAACATTAATAGTAGGATTGGCATTAATGGCTCCAAATTAAAAGACCACTGTGAAGAACTTCTGGACCTGGAATTCAGGCAACATAAGGATCTTTCATCTTTTTTATTATTTTTATGTGCTAATGAGGTAACGTTTTTAGAAAACTTTGAACCTATGGATGATTTCCTTGGGATCTTTTGTTAGCCTCAATAGGTAGATCAGACCAAATAATCAATTCTGTAAGAGAGCTAAAACAAATCTACAAATTTTAGTTATTGCTTATTTTGGGTCTTTCCTTTTTGTTCCAACCATTGATAAAATTTATCCCAGATCTTACTAAATTCTAATTCATCTTTATTCTTCAATTCCCACATCACTTTATCCATTTCAGCACAGTAATTTTCCTAATTACTTCCTCTTCTTGTGGAATTTCCCTGTTTTTCCAGTTTTCGGCAAAGACCATTCTTGCTGCCATAATAATATGTATTTTTAAGTAGATTATCCCCTTGTTATGTTTATTGTTTAGGATTCCCAAAAGAAATAGTTCTGGTTTGAATTCTATTTCCTCTGCAGTTATCTCTATCAGCCACCTTTTAATTTTCTGCTAATATTCTTTTGTTTTTTGGCACAACCACCACATATGGTAGTACATGCCTGATTCATAATCACATTTCCAACAATTTGGTTCTAAATTTCTAAACATTTTGGCTATTCTTGCATGTGGGAGATGCCATCTATAAAACATTTTATATAAGTTTTTTTAATATATGGTATTGACAATGTTATTTTCCTATTCCTTTCCCATAGTTTTTTCCAGTTTTCCAGATGTATTTTGTAGCCAAAGTTTATTGTTCATGCTACCTCTTACCTTCTCAGGTCTGCCGTGGTCCTCGCCATTGGGTCCAGGGAAGCCGCTGATTTAAAAAAAGAAACCCTTCTCACGACTTCAAGAAGTTTGATAGAACTCACGAGAAGGTGTTTTTTTTTTACCAGCTGCTTCCCTGGACACAATGGCAAGGAATGCAATGGGGCTGGAAAGGTAAAAGGCATGCCTCGCTTCTTGCCTGCCCCCCAAAATAATGCCCCCCCCTCTAATAAGTCCCAAGCCATATTTTGTGGGCCAAAAAATATGACCCTGTTATTTTCGGAGATACACGGTATTGCTATCAGCTCCCTATTAACACCCCATTCTTTCATATCTTGGATTTGAAGATAAGGCCACCATTACAATTCTATTCCTTGCTCTTACTCTATTCCTTGCCTTGATCTTAATCTCCATTCTTTGTCTATTATATCTTTATAAGTGACCTGTTTTCCCTGATTGGTAAGATTTGGGTGCACTACCATTTCTAATGTTGATGGCCAAATCAGAACCTTTTGAATTTATTCCATGTTTCTAATAACACCTTTCTTATAAAGTGTCTGAAAATATTGATGTGCTACCACAGGAATCTGTGCCATCCTAAATGTAAGTCGTGGCCCTCTAGTATTAGCACTCTATTTTTTTTTAATCTATTCATTCTTTTACCCGGGTAAGCATTGTTGCTTAGTGATATAATTCCCACTCTGGTACACCAAATCCTCCTCTTTCTTTTACATCTTGCAGAAGTTTAAATTTAATCGGTCCCTTGCCAAATGCATTCTGATGTCATTTTATTCAATTTTCCAAATTACTTTTTATCTAATTTTATGGGAATATTTTGGAACAAAAATAATAATTTCGGTAGAATATTCATCACTATTTTTCGATGAAGTAAACATCTTTCCTAATTTCCAGACCTTTAATCTGAGTTTCTTTCTGTATTATCCTTGTTAACATTTCTAAAGACAATATAAATAGCAATGGGGATAGAGGACACCCTTGCCTCATACCTTTCTGTATTTTAAACTTTTTTGTCACCTCTCCATTCACTATTACTTAAGCTTCTTGGTTAGAGTATAGCATAAACTCCCAGTTAATATTGTCAAAAGCTTTTTGCTCATCTAAAAATAACAATGCCACCTGTGTTCCACTATGTATCTCAAAGTAGTGTAGAACATCTATTATTATTCTTATGTTATTTTTCATTTGTCCAATTTTGTAGAAACCCATTTTGGTCAGTGTGTATAAATTCATTTAGGAATCTTTTTAGATGTTTGGCTATTAATAATGTGAATATCTTGTAGTCTGTATTTAGCAGGGATATGGGCCTATAGTTCTTAATTAGCATCCTGTCCAAATTCTCTGTTGGTATCAGTGCAATATTTGCCTCCACCCATGATGGTGGTATCCGCTTCCTCCAACACTGCATTATATTTTTTTGTTTTCTTTAAAGAAGAGATGCAATTGTTTAGTTGTTGTTAATTTAAATTCCTCATATTTTAAAATTGATCTTTCCGGTGTCCAACTTGTCAACCTCTTTTTCCCTATCAATTTTATTTTCATGGGATTGTGATCCGCTCAGAGATTCGTGTCAATTTCAACTTCCTTGACCTCTGTTTACAATTCTGTTGATGTCCAGACCATATCGATTCTAGACCATGATTGATATCTGTTCGAGTAATATGCATATTGATTTATACCCTGATTTCTCTCTTTCCAAATATCCTTTATTTTCAATTCCTCCACCATTTTGAAGAAGGTTTTGGGTAATGTTCTCTTCCCCTTTTCTTTTTGTCACTTTTGTAATCTATTTTTTTTATCAATTATTGCATTGTAATCTGCCAGGACATAAATGTTATTGTGCAATATATCACAAATAATGTTATGTAATTTCCTGTAGAATTGCTCTTCCATTTGGAGCATAAATCTCTACTAATAGAATTTTTTTCTGGTTTATTTCTATCTCAACTATCAATCCTTCATCATCCTTATAAATTTGTTTGACTGAAATCACCACTTTAATATATAGGATGACTCCTCGTGTGTGTGTGTGTGTGTGTGTGTGTGTGTGTGTTTGTGTGTGCACACTAATGAGCTGTATGCAATTTATTAAATATTTTCCTTCTTTTACTGGGTGAGTTTGGTTCATTGATGATGTGATAGGATTTCTGTATCCTCTTTCGGTACCTTGGTCTTGTGCTTTTTGTGTTCTAACTTCTTTTGGTTTCTGGTGTCTTCTTTCATAGTTCTCCACTTTTCTTCCTTTCCCTCTCCTTCCTCTTTAATTTGTAATACTTTCTTTTTCCACTAGTCTCGAGTCCCTTCCGTTTCTTCCACTTCTTCATTACTAACATATTGGCTGTAAAATTCATCCACCTTGTCCACATTGTCTCTATTCTATGTCTCTTATCCTGCCACAGGACCATAATGTCTTCAGGTATCAGCCACCTGATATCCGGACATGGAAGAAGGTGATCTGTAAAGGGTATCCCAAAATGCTGATAGCAGTTCAAAGTAAGTGAGGATTTATTACAGAGAAGCTGCAGGAGTCTTAGCAGATTCCTGGTCTTGGTGGGAGGTATTTTTGTTCCAAAACAGCTCAAAAGACTAAAGGGCTCAAAGAAGGAGTGGGGCAGGGTTTTTTTCCCCTTCTATACCCCTCTTTGTAGCAGCCAGAGGAATGCACTGAGCAAAGTCTGGAGACTTTTTTTCTTTTCTTCTCTGAACTGTCTGAGCTGAATCTAAACTTAATTAGTTAACACAACAAAGGCTGGATGTAAGTACTGATAACATGGATGCCTTCAAGGGGGCATGTCTGTGCATTTCATCATCAGTATCTTGTCTCTCTGTATCTGGTTAGCTTCTAGAAGAGAGACATCTACTGGTGAAATCTGGAATCCCCCTCCCCCCATAATAGTATACCTTAAGAGATGATTTCAGAAAAAAACCTAACAAATTTACAAGCCTCGAGACAAGGCTCAAAAGAAATCCAATCATTTATTAGGATTAACATCCTAGGTCAGAACTGCCTCTAATGATGACCAAGAAAGAAATCACTCAAATCCATTTTTAAAGATTTTAGAGTACTTTTACTGGTTACGAAAAGATTGCAGCCAAGTTCAAGCAAGATCAATAGATACATTGATGTGTATCTATTGATACATATCAATAAGTGTCCAGCCCCTTTCTCCACAACCCCCCAAGCCACTGTCCAATGCAAAAAAAAACCTTGATGTCATGTGGGTTGCATCTTCAGGAGCATCATCAGAATGGTATGTAAGACCGTTGACCTTGGCCACTGCCAGTACCAGCTCCTGGAATGTGAAGTAGAAAGCGAGAACATCTACTATCTCCAAAACATCTCCTGCATTAATACAATCTCATTCCCAAATACCACAGCCCCTCCCTTCCCATTACAATGAGAGCCGAAGCAAGCAACAAAGCAGAGGCTGACATCTGGCCCTCCTCCAGAACAGTGAAGCTAGTCCTGTAAAGAAAAGACAAACAGAAACAGAGAGAGAAAAGGACAATCAGCAAAACGTGATCAAGGGTTGTCAGGATACTTAGCATAAAACTTCTTTAATAGTTTGGGGGCCCTAACATGACTTTTGTCAACCCATTTGGTATGGGAAGGAGGAAAATGCTTCCAAGCAACAAGGTATTGCACTCTGTTTCACAATCTTCTAGAGTCCAAAATGTCTTTGACTTCAAAGTGTTGTTCCCCTCAATTAAAATGGGAGCAGGGGGAGCAGTTTGTAATGGTTGAAGTGGGGACAAATGTTTAGATTTCAAAAGATGCACATGGAAAATCGGGTAAAGACGTTGGAGAGTTTTCGGCAAGTCCAACTTAACTGAGACCCAACTAATAACCTTAACAATCGAGAAAGGCCCCACATATTTAGGCCCCAGTTTTTTGGACTTTTGCAGGCTTTCCAGAAACCTAGTAGATAGGAAAACACGATCACCAACTTTATACTGCGGAGGCTGAGCTCTCTTCTTATGAGACTGGTGGGCATCATCCAAAGTCTTTTGTGCAATAAGTCAAAACTTCGAAAGTTGAGCTCTCCAATCCGAAAGGGACAAATTTTGGGCGCTTTGTGAGGCAGCTCAGGAATTGGAATGAAATCTTGCCCGTAAACCACTTTGAAGGGGGTCATTCCAGTGCTACTATGCACAGAGTTATTGTAAGCCACCTCAGCATGAGGTAAGAGTTCAGCCCAATCATCCTGCTGGTAGTTTATGAAACAATGAAGGTACTGTTCCAGAACAGAATTGACCCATTCACAAGCGCCATTAGTCTGAGGGTGGTGGGCGGAGCTTAACCCTTGGGCGGAGCCAATTAATTTCAGGAATTCCTTCCAAAAGTGGGAGGTGAACTGAACACCCCTATCAGAAAACTATTGTATTGGGGAAGTCTCGATAAAGCATCAGCCATAAAATTCTTACCCCCTGGAATATACTTGAGGGTAAAATTAAAATGATTGAAATGTTGAGACCAACGAACTTGTTTTGGCAAGAGCTTCCAGGGCTTGGAAAGAGCTTCCAGGGCTTGGGGGCTTCTTCAAAGCCTCCAAGTTCTTATGATCCGTCCAGACATCAAACGGGTGAGTGGCGCCTTCCAAAAAATGGTGCCAGGTCATAAGAGCCCAACGTACAGCAAATGCTTCCTTTTCCCATATCGCCCATCTTCTCTCGGTTTCAGAGAGTTTATGAGAAGTGTAGGCGCATGGTTGCAACTTTTCATCTGCGTTGTATTGTAGCAATACTGCTCCTACCGCTACATCGCTAGCGTCAGCTTGAACGATAAAAGGTGCCTTTATGTCAGGGTGTTTCAGTACAGGCTCAGCTGCAAACAGACACTTTAGTTTCTTAAAAGCGGCTTGATATTCCATAGTCCAGTTCAAGGGTTTGCTCGGCCATGACTTGGTATCGCCCCTAGTCTTCAAAAGGTTTGTAATAGGCAAAGCAATGCTGGCAAAAGAGGGGATAAATTGGCAATAAAAGTTAGCAAACCCCAAGAAACTTTGTAACTGTTTGTGGGTGCGAGGAGGTGCCCACTCAGTAACAGCTTGAACTTTAGCTGGGTCCATCTCAATGCCCTCCCCAGATAGGCGGTAACCGAGATAGTCAATTTTCTCTTGATGTAATTCACACTTAGAGAGTTTAGCGTAAAGTTCAGCAGACCTCAATTTTTTCAGAACGGAACGCAGAAGCTTTATATAGGCCGTACGGATCTGGATGGGTGGTAACAAACTCAAGCTCAACCCTGCCAAGACTGAGTGGCTGTGGTTTTCGGCACCCCGGTTCAGCCAGATTACTCCAACTCTGGCCATTGGGGGCGAAACACTGGCCCCCGTGGAGAGGGCGCGCAATTTGGGTATCCTCCTGGATTCCCGGCTGTCCATGGAGGACCATGTGGCGGCCGTGGCCAGGGGGGCGTTTCATCAGGTACGCCTGATGCGCCAATTGCGCCCCTTACTGGACCGGGCTGCCCTTCGCACACTCACTCAAGCTCTCGTGACGTCCCGACTCGACTACTGTAATGCTCTCTACATGGGGCTTCCCTTGAGGTGCACTCGAAAGCTACAACTAGTCCAAAACGCAGCCGCGCGGGTGCTTACGGGAGCCACTAGATGCTCCCACATAACACCGATCCTGCGCGAGCTGCATTGGCTTCCTGTGGTTTTTCGAGTGCACTTCAAGGTTTTGACAACTATCTTTAAAGCGCTCCATGGCTCGGGGCCTAGTTATATGCGAGACCGCCTCCTGCCCCATACATCCCTTAGACTGATACACTCCCACAGAGAGGGCCTTCTCAGGGTGCCGTCGGCCGGACAATGCCGACTGGTGACACCCAGGGGAAGAGCCTTCTCTGTGGCGGGGCCAGCCCTCTGGAATGACCTACCCCCTGAATTACGTACCATCACCGACCTCCGCCTCTTCCGCCAATGTCTTTTTTTTTTTTTAATTGAAAATTTTATAGTGTTTTACAATATTTCACCCAGTGCTGTACAAAACAAAAGGAAGAGTTGGTTTCAAGTATCATCTATTATCTTTAGGATCTCCAAAATCCACGTTCTCTCGGTACAGGCGTCGAGACGTCCAAAGTTCCAAGTGCATAGTCCACAAATGGCTTCCAAGTCTTCCAAAAGATATCTTTTTTATAAACCCCCTCTCTAAATTTAATATCACACGTCATTTTATCATTTAAGGCTAATTTCCACATTTCACAATACCATTCTTCTATTTTGATATTTACCTCTATTTTCCAATATCTTGCTATTACAATTCTACCCATTATAATCATAATTCTAATCAATTCTTTCTCATGTTTTGTTAACTCTGGTTCATTAATTATCAATAACAATATAGTTTCTGGTCTCAATATTATTATTCTTTTCATCATTTCACACATCGTTCTTTCTAATTGCTGCCAAAACTTTTTAATTTTCACACATTTATACCACATATGTTCATAAGTTCCCAATTCCGTATTACATCTCCAACATTTATCACTCATTTTTTTATCTATCAATGATAATCTTAATGGGGTCCAATACCATTTCCAAACAACCTTGAAATTATGCTCTTTAATCCTTATAGACAAAGTCCTCATGATTCGACTCTTCCAATTCTCGTTCCAATCCAAATCCAATATTTTAATCTTAAGGTCTTCCTCCCAATTCCTTTTCATTACCATTTGTGGATTTCCATCAAAGTTTATAATCTTGTATATCTTACTAACGAGTCCTTTTAACCCAGTTTCATCCTTGATAATTTGAGATACTAAACTTTCAAATTTAGTTTTACTTCTATCTATTTTACATATTCCCCTTACTTTCATAGTCCATTTTTCTACCTGTATTTTTTCAAACCAATTTAACTCCAATTTTTGAATTACTTTTTTCTTCCTACTCTCAGTTCCTAGAGCTCTTAACCAATCTACTATATTTCCTATATTTTCATCCTCAATTACTTTATTCCGACTTATATTAGTTTTAATCGGCCAACTTTCAATTGTCTTCCCCAAAAAGGCTATATCCGGGATTAGTTTTTTAACAAATTTATTCCAAGTTTTACTCAGCCCCTTTAACCAATAACTATTAATTGCCTTTTTTGTTTTTGCTCTATCTAAGAACCATATAGACCCAAATCTCTTAATATCTTTTAACTCCAGATCTCCCCAATGACCATCTCCACCTTTAAGTATTTTTATCACAGTTCTAATATTATACGCCCGATAATAATTAAGTAGATTGGGAATTCCCAATCCACCCTCTTTTTGATTTTGATACCACAATTTCTTCATTAATCTTGGTCTTTTCCCACCATTACAAAATTTATCTAATTTCTTCTGATATTCTTCTATATCTATCTCTGTCAAATTTAATGGTAGCATCTCAAATAAAAAGTTAAACTTTGGTAACAACATCATTTTACACATTGCAATTCTACCGAATCAAGACAACTTTATCTCTTTATATTTATCTATCTTTTTCTCTACTTCCTTCAACATCACCTCATAATTAATTTTTTTTAATTCTCTAACTTTAAGTGAAAGTGTTATCCCCAAATATTTCAATGTGTTCTTAACTCTTATCCCAAATTGTTCTTGCATACTCTCCCACTCCTTACCATCTTTATTCATTAATAATTCAGATTTTGACCAATTTACCTTTAAACCTGTCATTTCTTCAAATTCTATCAAATGTTTATTTATCCTCTTTAAATCTTTCTCTATATCTTTCAAAATAATCAAGGTATCATCCGCATACAAATTTATCTTATATCCCTTGTAAACTTCCAACTCTTCATCTGCTTCTATCAATTTAATCAAAACCTCCATAACTAACAAAAATAATGTTGGAGACAAGGGACATCCTTGTCTCGTGCCTGCTTCCAATTTAATCTCTCCCGTCATTGTTCCATTCACCTTTACCTTTGCACTACTTTTTTGATACAGTTTTGAAATAACATGTATAAATTTATTACCAAAGCCTAATGCCTCAATAATTACCTTTATAGTATCCCATTGTACAGAATCAAAAGCTTTAAAAATATCTAACGATATTATACCTAATTCATCACCATTATTCTCTGCTACATCTATAATATTCAATACTCTTCTAATTATATCACTCATATATCTACCTTTAACAAACCCTACTTGATTATAACTTATATATTTATCTATAAAACTATTTAATCTATTACTTATAATAGCTGTAAATATTTTGGCATCTTGGTTGATTAAAGAAATAGGTCGATAGGACTCGATCCTCTCAAGGTCTTTATCAGGTTTAGGAATTATAGATATTACTGTCTTATTCCATGACATCGGGACTTCTCCACCATGTAAAATTCCATTAAATAGTTTTTGCAGTTTTGGTATTATTAGTTCTTTAAAATCTTTATAGAATTCAGCAGGTAATCCATCTTCTCCTGGGGTCTTCCCTAATTTTAACTCTTGTATTATTTCGTTGATTTCCTCCTGTGTTATGTCTCTTTCCATCAAATCTTTGTATGTTTGATCTATTTTCATAGCATATTTTCCAAGATGATTCTTCAATTTTTCTAAATCAATTGATTTCTTTAAATATAATTTTTGAAAAAAATTCCTAGCTACTTCACATTTCTCCAATCTCTTATAACACCTTGTACCTTTTTCATCTATCAGAGAACCAATTTCTCTCTTTTGAGTTTTATTTTTCGCCATCTTTGCCAATAACCTAGAATTTTTATTACTAAATTCAAAAAAATCCCTATTCAAATATCTTAAATTTTTTTTAACCAATTCAATATCTTCTTCTATCAGTTTAGTTTTTAATAAGGTCAATTCCTCCAAACATTTTTTATCTTTCGTAAGTGAGAATTGGTTCTCCAATATCTTAATTTGTCTTGTATCCTGATCAATTTTAGCTTTATATTCTCTATATTTCCTGCTTGACAATTTAATACTTTCTCCTCTAAATATAGCTTTCATCGTATCCCAAACAATTTCAAATTTAACCTCTTCATTGTCATTCAATTCCCAACTTTCCTTCCATTTTTTGAATATCCATATTTTATCCTCCTCCTTTTTGTACAATTTTTCATCATATCTCCAACCTCTTTCTTTTTTCTCAAAATTAAAATCTATTTCCATCATAATTTCTGCATGATCCGAATCCTTAAAAATTCCCACATCTATTCTATCTACTTTATTCAGCAAATCTTTAGAAACAAAAATATAATCAATCCTTGAATAAGTATTATGTACCTTAGAACAAAAGGTATACACACTTTCAGAGCCTTTCAACTCCCTCCAAACATCTACCACACTGTTTTGAAACATCCATTTATTTAAAATTTCCCCTTTATTTGTTTGTCTAAAGCGGGTGGGATTATTACTATCAATTCTATCCCTAATTAGGTTAAAATCCCCCGCCACAATTACTTTCCCTACACTTTCTGTTTCCAAAATCTTAGTAATTTTATCCAGAAATCCCTTTTGTTTTTCATTCGGTAGATATAAATTAACCAATGTCACTTTTTGCTCATTAATATTCCCTATAATTATTAAATATCTTCCTTCCTCATCTCTAATTACTTGTTTTTTCTCAAAGTATACCCTATTTGATATCAATATCGCTACTCCTCTAGCTTTGGAAGTCCCAAAAGATTTTTCATAAATTTGCATACCTTTAATATTCATTCTATTAAAATCCTCAGATTTTTGATGAGTTTCCTGCAAAAATAATATGTCTGGAGAATCCCTTTTAAATTTAAGTTCCAATCTTTTTCTTTTTATATGATTGCCTGTACCCTTTACGTTCCATGTCATTATTTTTATAAACCGCATTTAAACGGTAACTTTTTTAATCCTGACCCCTCCTCTTCCTTTATGTGCACACCCAACACCGAACAAAAAAGACATACAAAAACATAAAACTCCACAAACAATATATAACAAACAACATAAACATAACACCCAAATATCAAACACAACAACCACAACAAATAACAAGCAATCTTCATCCCCCACATCCTCAATCAGGTATCGCCTCTATATAAAGAGTGTGGGGGAGTGGGACATGCCGATGGTCGGGTCACCTCTTCGGGCTGTTCTTTAGATTCCACTTTCAAAAAAAGAAGACAACACTGGCTTCGCCCCGGACTCAGCTTCCTGCTTTTTTCTAAGATCCTCCATCTTATCTGGCGTTCGCTCGGTATCTTCACGAATTTTCTTATACTCAGAAACTGCCGGAGAGATTTCTTTTCGCTTTAAACTCTTGGGATCCTGGCCACCAACTGCACCTTTTTCTTCCAAAATTGAGGGTTCCTCTTGTATTCCACCCATTTTAAGCATATAATCTTTAATTTCTACAAAATCTTCCTCTTTCTCAATCAGCCCAAGCTCCCGAATTAATCTTATTACATCTGTTTCTGGGGTAATAGTATGCATCCTTCCTTTGTAAAAAAATTTCAGCTGCTGTAATGGCCTCCAATTGTACTTAATATCATTGTCTCTCAAAACCTTTGTAACTGGTTTCAAATAATATCTCCAAGATCTGTCTTCTCTGGAAATATCCGGAAAAACTTGAATCTCTTTCTCCTCAAATTTAGGAACACCTTCCAGTTCCCTTATTTTTGCCATAACCTCTAGTTTATCTCCAAGGTTTGCAAATCTTACTAAAACATTTCTATTTGCTCCATTTTGTCTCTTATAACCAATCCTAAAGACACTTACTAGGTCTGCTGCTGTGTATTCAAATCCAAAATCATTCATCCATTTTAACACCCTCTGCTTCAAATCATCCGGTCTATTTTCTGGAATATTACGTATAACAATATTATATTTCCTAGCGTCCTCCTCCAAAAGACTAATTCTCTTGTCTTGCTGCTGATTTTTATAAAAAATTCCCTCTATCTTACGATCAATCTGCGCATCATGTGCATGGATTTGTTCAATTTCATCTTTAATAAATTTCACCTCCACGTTTTGCTTTACAAAACTAACATTCAATTCACTTATCTGTTCTTTAGCTTTTTGAATTTCCAGCGTCATATTCCCCACATGGTCAGTCAGTGTAGTTAACTTTTCTCCAATTGTATTTAAGGCTCCGAAAATCCGTTCAAGTTCTGAAGGCTGTTGAGTCGTCATTTCAGTTCAAAAAGCTTTTTTTTTATAAAGAAAAATTATATTTCTTTGCCAAGAGGGTCTTTTTTGAAGAGTAAGGGCAGTGTCCCAAATAAAATAAAGCTAAGCCGGCTTTTAATGCACCAAAGGAGCCAGAAAGAGAGATAGGAGGGCTTCCCCAATTTATTTAACTTCTTAAGCCTCCATTTTAAGTGTAATCCAAAAGCTTGCTCGCTACGTTCAGCTAACACAATCCACTTAAGAAGAGTTCAAAAGTTCAAAAGAGTTGTAATCCACATGCCATCCACCAACTTTCTTCTGTTTACTTAGTCTTCAGCTTGTGTTTAAAGCCTTGTAGCGAGACAAAAAGCATGCAAATCGTGGTATTTGCCAGAACAAAGGGTAGCCCCCCTCTTACCTCGGCCGCCTTCGCTCAACCCTCTGCCTCCACGGAGAAACGAAACTTTGAAATTCGAGCAGTTCGGGTTGATCAATCGCTTTGAAAAAACAATTTACTGGTCCCACCGTCCTTCCAAAACACCTGTAAACATTTCTAGCTCCTAACGGTGCGTTTTAACCACTTTGATCCACATTTTATTTAAAAAAAAGCCCTGCGAGGTGGAGGAAACACCCTCTCTCTACACGAGCATCGCCACGCCCCCCTTCCGCCAATGTCTTAAGACATATTTGTTTCAACAAGCCGGCCTAGCCTAACCTCCCATGGGGACTTTTAGGTAGTTTTAAATTGGGTTTTTAAATTTTGGTTTTAGCGCAGGATAGGTTTATTTAATAGCTTTTTTAAATTATATTTATTGTATTTTGTATGTTTTTAAATTTCCTGTGCGCTGCCCTGGGTTCTTTGTGGAGAAGGGCGGGATATAAATTTAAATAAATAAATAAATAAAATAAATATGTTCCTCACGTGTCTTTGTGTAAATAAGGATGTCGTCGAGATAGACTATCACGCCCTTGTACAGGTGTTGAGACTATCACGCCCTTGTACAGGTGTTGATGCAAAACTTCATTTATTAATTGCATAAAAACCACTGTTGCCCCCTGCAGGCCAAATGGTAAAACGTTGAATTGAAAACACCCTAAAGGGCAGTTGAAAGCAGTTTTCCATTCATCACCCTGTTTGATTCTGATCCTATAGTAAGCCTCTCTGAGGTCCAATTTTGTAAAAAAAATTCCCTGTTGCTAAATGTGCCAACATGTCCTTAATGAGGGGGAGGGGGTAAACATTTTGAGAGCAAATAGCATTTAAGTTCCTGTGGTCCACAACCAAATGAAGGTCGCCATGTTTCTTTTCTCTATACAAAAAAGGGTCTGGTACACGTGGCCTAGCTGCCTCAATAAAACCCCTAGCCAGATTTTTGTCAATGAATTTGCGAAGTTCAACCATCTCCCGGGCGTCATGGAATAACTGCGGGGTTTTGGAAGTTGCACACCAGGGAGGAAATCAATGGTACTGTCCATCGTATGGTGGGGCAGTAAATTGTCAGAGAACTTTTTACTGAAAACATCTTTTAAATCCCAGTTTTCTTTTGGGATTTTCTCTTCCCCCTCAATTTTTTCTGAACTGGCCGCTGCCACCCCTGTTGTAGAAAACTCTTGTGGAGGCGTGGGTTTTGAAATACTGTTGTCACTTTCTGGGGGTGTAGCAGAGCGTATGCGTAACCAATCCTCAGTCCAGTTAATTTTTGGGTTCCACTTCTACAACCAAGGCAATCCCAATATGAGGGGGTTATCTACTCCAGGTGCAAGAATAAAACTCAATGTCAGCCTCCGCTTTCTTGCTTGCTTTGGCTGTCATAGAAATGGGGAGGGAGGGGGCTGTGGGGTTTGGGAGGTGACACGAGGGAGGTGACACGAGGCTGGCTCCAGGAGTTAGTCAACGCTTCTCTGAGTGAGGGGTTCTTGCCGGCCTCCCTTAAAGAGGCGATGGTGAGACCCCTCCTCAAGAAGCCTTCCCTGGACCCAGCTTTGTTGGAAAACTATCGTCCAGTCTCCAATCTTCATTTTCTATCGAAGGTTGTTAAGAGTGTGGTGGCACAACAGTTTCCCCGTCACCTGGAGGAAGTTGATTATCTGGACCCGCGCCAGTCCGGCTTCCGGCCCGGGCACAGCACTGAGACGGCATTGGTCGCATTGGTGGATGATCTCTGGAGGGCCAGAGATGGGGGTTGTTCCTCCATCCTGGTCCTGTTAGATCTCTCAGCGGCTTTTGATACCATCGACCATGGTATCCTATTGCATCGGCTGGAGGGGTTGCGGGTGAGGGGCACTGTTTTACGGTGGTTCTCCTCCTACCTCTCTGGCCGATCGCAATTTGTGTTGGCAGGAGGGCAGAGGCCGGCCTCGAGACCCCTCACTTGTGGGGTGCCTCAGGGGTCGATCCTCTCGCCACTCCTGTTCAACGCATACATGAAGCCGCTGGGTGAGATCATCCGTGGTATTGGGGTAGAGTATCACATCTACGCTGATGACACACAGCTGTACTTTTCTACCCCAAATCACCCCAACGATGTCGTTGAAGTGATGTCCCGATGTCTGGAAGCCGTACGGATCTGGATGGGAAGCAACAGACTCAAACTCAACCCATCCAAGACCGAGTGGCTGTGGTTTCCGGCGTCCTGGTACAACCAGTTGACTCCATCACTGGCTATAGGGGGCGAACATCTGGCCCCCGTGGATCGGGCACGCAACCTAGGTGTCCTCCTGGATACCCGGCTGTCTATGCAAGATCATGTGATGGCCGTGGCCAGGGGGGCTTTCCACCAGGTACGCCTGGTGCGGCAGTTGCGTCCCTTATTGGACCGGGACGCCCTTCGCACAGTCACTCATGCGCTTGTGACATCCCGGCTGGACTACTGTAATGCTCTCTACATGGGGCTCCCCTTGGCGTGTGCCCGAAGACTACAGCTGGTCCAGAATGCGGCCGCGCTGGCGATCTTGGGAATGTCTAGATATTCCCATGTAACACCGCTCCTGCGCGAGCTGCACTGGTTACCTGTGGTCTTTCGGGTGCGCTTCAAGGTGTTGATTACCATCTTTTGGAAGGAATTTTTGAAATTGATTGGCTCCTCCCAGGGCTTAAGCTCCTCCTACCACCCGCAGATGAATGGGGCTTGTGAGAGGGCCAATTCTGTATTAGAACAATACCTACGTTGTTTCATAAACTTTCAACAGGACGACTGGGCTGACCTTCTGATACATGCCAAAGTGGCTTATAATAACTCTGTTCATTCAAGTACAGGTATGACCCCATTTAAAATCATTTATGGTCAGGACTTTGTACCCATACCTGAGTTGCCACACGACTCACCCGCAATTCCCTCTCTAGCAGATTGGTCCACTAAATTGTCTTCGGTGTGGCCGGTCATAAGGAAAACTTTGGAGGATGCGCATCAGTCGCATAAATTATATGCTGATAGAAAACGAGCATCTCCACCAGCTTACAAGGTCGGAGATAGGGTGTTCGTCTCTACTAAGCATTTGGACAGTCCGCAAAAATGCAAGAAATTGGGCCCTAAGTTTGTTGGTCCATTCACTATAACTAAGATAATCAGTTCGGTTTCCATTCGTCTGGATCTACCGAAAACCTACCGTCGTTTGTACCCAGTGTTCCATGTTCACCTACTGAAACCTGAGCGCACATCACATCTTTGCAAGCTTCATCCTGATGCCCCTGCACCACTGATGGTAGACGGTCACCAGCATTATGAAATTCGAGACATTTTGGACTCCAGAATACATAGAAATAAAACTCAGTTTCTAGTGATGTGGAAAGACTTTCCTCCTTCACATAATGAATGGGTGGATAAACAGCATCTGAGAGCCCCGAAGCTTATACGCCAATTTTATGCCAAATATCCACAGAAACCATAACCCCTTCCCTCTCTCTTCTATGTTGTTCTTTGTCTTTTCTTGTCTGTTTTGCAAAACTAAATTCCCTACTTCTGAAGGAGGTCCGGAGGTCCTGCCTTCTTCTGAAGGAGGTCCGGATGTCAGCCTTCGCTCTGTCTTCACCATGCTGCTTGGCTGCCATGGAAACGGGGAGGGTGGGAACTCGGGGTCAACTATGAGTGCTGGTGGAAGATGTTACGGGCCGGTGTTATCTCTGTTCTAACGGTATCACATTCCATGCTGATGATGGCGTTGGACGTATTGCCCACCTGATGTCGGAGACAAAAGTGCATTGGACACTGCTGGGGGGGGGTTAGGGCTATTGGGGTGTGCTTAAGCTTTAATAATCACTCTTCGCGCCTAAACTAGTCACTTCCTGCTTTACCTTGGTTCGCTGATCTTCTGTATTCAGTAAAAGTAACCTTATTCATTCCAAACTATGTTTAAGTGTGGTCTTTCTTGAGTACTCGAAGAAGCGAGCCCTGACAACAAATGGAAGACTGCTTTTAATTGCCCTTTAGGGTGTTTCCAATTTAATGTGTTACCGTTTGGCCTACAGGGGGCACCATCGGTTTTCATGCAATTGATAAACAAGGTTTTGCATCAACACCTGTACAAGGGTGTGATTGTCTATCTCAACGACATCCTTATTTACACGGAAACACATGAAGAACATAGAAAACTAGTCCGTTCAGTTCTGAAAAAATTGCGAGCTGCTGAGCTCTACGCTAAACTCTCAAAGTGTGAGTTCCATCAGGATAAAATTGACTATCTCAGTTACTGCATTTCAGGGGAGGCATTGAGATGGACCCTGCGAAGGTCCGAGCTGTGATGGAGTGGGCCCCTCCCCGCACCCGCAAACAATTGCAAAGTTTCTTGGGGTTTGCGAATTTTTATTGCCAATTTATCCCCTCTTTTGCTAGCATTGCCTTGCTTATTACAAATCTTTTGAAAACTAAGGGTGATAGCAAACCACGACCGGGTAGGCCTTTGAACTGAACTATGGAATGCCAAGCTGCCTTCGAGAAACTGAAACGTCTTTTTGTGGCTGAACCTGTGCTGAAACACCCTGACATACAGGCATCTTTTATTGTTCAAGCTGACACTAGCGATGTAGCAGTTGGAGCGGTTTTTCTACAATACAATGTTGATGGAAAGTTGCAACCATGTGCGTACACGTCTCGTAAAGAAGATGGGCCATATGGGAGAAAGGCATTTGCCGTCCATTGGGCGCTTATGATCTGGCGCCACTTCTTGGAAGGCGCTACTCACCCGTTCGAAGTCTAGACAGATCATAAGAAATTGGAAGCTCTGAAGACACCCCGCAAACTCTCTCCAAAACAAGTTCGTTGGTCTCAATATTTCAATCGTTTTAACCTTACGCTTAAGTACATTCCGGGAGGAAAGAACTTTATGGCTGATGCTTTATCACGACTTCCCCAATATAATAGTTCAAAGTTAACTGTTGTACATCCTATCATTCCTATGCAGAATCTTGCTGCCCCTGCATTACCAGAAGCCACGGGGTGGTAGAAACAGAGGTCCCTGGCGACCTGATTACTAAAATTAAAGAAGCACTTCAATCTGATGATTGGTTTACATCACATTCCAGTGATTGTACCGTGAGGGATGGTTTGCCATGGGTGGGCTCGAAACTGTATGTTCCAGCGACTCTTAAAACACTAGTACTTTAAAGAGCCCATGACTCCAGAATGGCAGGACATTCTGGATAGATCAAAATTCTACACCTAGTTAAAAGACAGTTCTGGTTGCCATCACTGAAGAAGGATGTTGAATCCTACATTGCTAGTTGCCCAGTTTGTGCAGCAGTTAAACGCTCTCCAGGCAAACCTCAAGGACTCCTCCAAGCTGTAGCACGCCCGGAGGCTCTTTGGAAAGAAATATCGATGGATTTCATTGTCGACCTGCCAAGTAGCCTGGGTTACACTGTTATATGGGTGGTTACTGATTTGTTCTCTAAACAAGTTCATTTTGTTCCCTGTGCAATGATCCCATCAGCTAAATTGTTGGCGAAGATGTTTGTTTCGCACATTTATCGCCTGCATGGAGTTCCTAAACGTATAATTTCTGATAGAGGTGTTCAGTTCACTTCTCATTTTTGGAAAGAATTTCTGAAATTGATTGGCTCCTCCCAGGGATTAAGCTCCTCCCACCACCCTCAGACTAATGGGGCTTGTGAACGGGCCAATTCTGTACTAGAACAATACCTTCGTTGTTTCATAAATTACCAACAAGATGATTGGGCTGAACTCTTGCCTCATGCTGAGGTGGCTTACAATAATTCCGTGCATAGCAGTACTGGAATGACTCCTTTCAAGGAGATTTACGGGCAAGATTTCATTCCTATTCCTGAATTGCCTCATGAGGCTGCCAACATTTTGTCTCTTTTGGATTGGAGTGCTCGACTTTCAAAATTTTGGCCTGCGGCTCGAAAGACTTTGGATGATGCCCATTAGTCTCATAAGAAGTACGCAGATAAAAAAAGAACTTGGCCTCCACAGTATAAAGTTGGTGATCATGTTTTTCTCTCTACCAGGTTTCTAGAGAGCTCGCAAAAATCCAACAAACTCGGTCCTAAATACGTCAGCCCTTTCCCGATTATTAAGGTTATTAATTCCATCTTGGTAAGGCTGGACTTGCCAAAGAGTCTCCGACGTCTTTCTCCGATTTTCCATGTGCACCTGTTGAAACCTGAACATTTATCTCCACTTCGGCCATCACAACCTCCTCCTCCTGCGCCCATTTTGGTTGAGGGGGAACAACATTTTGAAATCAAAGATATCTTGGACTCTAGAAAATGATGGAACAAGGTGCAATACCTTGTTGCTTGGAAACATTTTCCTCCCTCTCACACCAAGTGGGTGAACAAGAGTCATGTTAGGGCTCCCAAGCTGTTAAAGAGGTTTTATGCTAAATATCCTGATAAGCCTTAGTTGTGTTTTTAATCATTGTGTTTTATTGCCCTCTCTCTCTGTTTCATTTATGTCTCTTTTGCAGGACTGATTCCACTATTCTGGAGGAGGGCCGGATGTCACCCTTGCTTTCTTGCTTGCTTCGGCTGTCATAGAAACGGAGAGGGAGGGGGCTGTGGGGTTTGGGGCATTAATGTGCAGGAGGTGTTTGAAGCCAGGAGCTGATACGGAGAGTCGGCAAAGGTTAACCGTCCTACATACCATTCTGATGATGCTCTTGAAGATGCAACTCACATGACACCGAAGAGGGTTTTGCATTGGACAGTGGTTTGGGGAGTTATAGGGGAAAGGGGATGGACAATGCTTGATATGTAAACTTTCACGTGGAAATATTTCAGACCTTGCTTGAACTTCATTGCATTCTTTTCGCAACCAGTAAAAGTATTCCCAGAACTTCCAAAATGGATTTGAGTGGATTCTTTCTTGGCTATTGATAGAGGCAGACCTGACACTCAGGATCTCTTGGTAACTGCCTATCCACATCTCAATAGGCTCGGTAATAAACTGAGCAGGAGCCCCCCCCTGCTATGGACCCATCCAATTGGCAAAAAGCGATGGGTACTTTCAAAGTCTTTAGCCTTAAACCCATTTGTTCCACTATGTTGGGGCTAATAATGCAACGTGTGCATCCTGAATCCAAGAGGGCTAGCAATTTAGACTGAGTACCAGTAGAGAGCACTTTTAGTTCTACTGGAATGGTCATGGGGCCCGACTGGGAACTCACCCAACGTTCGTCGTTGTCGGTTTTGGTTTCCTCCTGACTCCATCAGGCTCCTCCTCCTCCTTCCGTCCTGAGGTGCGGAGATCTATTGGTTCCACTCCCCTCATGGCTGGTTTACTCTGTGACCCCAGATGTTTATCAATTCTCTTCTTCTCTGATGGTGTTTGCAGTCGGGAACTTGGTTTCATTTGGCAGTTTGCAGCCCAGTGCCCCTTTTTTCCACAACGGAAACATGCAGTAGTGCAGGGTTTGCTGGCAGCCCCTCCTTTTCCTCCTCTTGGGGTATCTCTGCAGAGGGGGGGAAGGGTTTCTTCTTCCTTTCGATTTCTTCCAGACTTTTATTTCTGGCTGTCAATTTTGATGTCCGGCGCTAGCTCATACCAGCCCTGGAGGGTGTGGGGGTTTCGTCTATTCACACACCCCTGAAATATTTCCCGACTCAGGCCTTCCTTATAACTGTCAACTAGGACTTCTTCAGACCACCCCCTCATGTAAATTGCCAATTCATGAAATCTCTGAGTGTATTCCTGGACTGGATTGTTCCCTTGCTGAAGGGCTTTCATCTCCAGCCTTTCATCTTTCTGTCGAGGAGGGGGGTCTCCAAAGCGTCTCCTTAGGGCAGCCATCAATCTATCAAAATTACCCAGTAGGGGGGAATCATCATTGTACAAAGACACCATCCAGTCTGCAGCCTTCCCCTCCAAGGCTAAAGACACGACCCTTATGCTTCACAAATAGTTTAGCCAGCTTGTGAAATGAGGGTAGTCCACTACAGGGTATGAAGTGTGCCTGTTTGGAGAACAGATCTATTACAGTCCAAATCACTGTGTTTCCCCCACTTTTTGGCAACTCGACTATACAATCCATTGCAATCTCCTCCCATGGCCTCGTTGGCTCGGCTACCATTTGCAGCAGTCCAGGGGGTTTTCCCGGTCATCTTTTCATTGTGGTGCAGATGGTGCAACTTTTCACGTAACTATCCACATCTTTCTTCATGCCAGGCCACCCTAATTGCCTCCGGGCTAAGTGCAAAATCTTTAGGAACCCAAAGTGGCCTGCCGGTTTGGCGTCACGGCTCCTCTGGAGAACTAGGGTACATAGTGATTCTGGAACATAGAGTTTCATCCCCTTCCATGCAAGATCATCTCTTTTCGTCAAGATGTGTTGGTTGCTTTGGAACCAAGTGTCTGCTAGCAGTTCAGTTTTGAGTCTTGTGGTTAGGTCGCTTGTAGTTTGGTTCCACCTGTCATGGCATCACCATTTGGTTGTCACTTGGGCAGCTATTTGGGTAGAGGACAGGAACAGGAGCAGGAGGATGGCATCTACCTCCTGCTCCTGTTCACATTTGTATTGGGGCATGTGGGAGAGGGCATTAGCTAGAAAGTTCCTCTGCTCTGGAATGTGCTTTAGTATGAAGTCAAAGCGATTGAAATATTAAGCCCATTGGACTTGTTTGGGTGAGAGTTTCCATGGGGTCCTGAGAGCTTCCAGATTTTTGTGGTCAGTCCAGACTTCAAACGGTTTCTGGCCCCCTTCCAACATGTATCTCCATGTTAGCAGTGCCCATCTCACTGTGAAAGCCTCCTTTTCCTACACAGCCCATCATCTCTCCGTGTCTGCGAGTTTGCCAGAGGTGTAGGCACAGGGTTGTAAGTTTCCTTGGTTATTTCTTTGGAGTAGCACCACTCCCACTGCCATGTCGCTGGCATCTGCCTGGATCACAAAAGGTTGCTCGGGGTCAGGATGCTTCAGTACTGACTCCTTTGCAAACATTTCTTTCAGTGTTTCGAATGCCTCTTGGCAGGTTAGGTCCCACTGTAGGGGTTGTCCCAGATGAGGTTTCATTCCTGGGATCCCTGTCTTTAAGAGGTCTGTCAGGGGTTTGGCAATCTTTGCAAAGGAGGGGGATGAATTGCCTGTAGAAGTTCATGAACCCTAGGAAGCTTTGTAGCAGTTTGCGGGTGCGAGGGGGTTGCCAGTTTAGGACGGCTTGCACTTTGGCTGGGTCCATCGCTATTCCCTCATTTGACACTCGGTAGCCTAGGTAGTCTAGTCGCTCATGGTGGAATTGATATTTTGATAGCTTGACATACAGGTTGGCTGCCAGAAGTTTTTCCAGTACTTGGCGGACCAGAGGTATGTGATCATCAATGGTCTCAGTGTAGATAAGGATATCATCTAGATAGACGAGGACCCCTTTGTAGAGGTGCTCATGCAGCACCTCGTTTATTAACTGCATGAATACTGCTGGGGCTCCCTGTAGTCCAAAAGGCATCACTTTGAATTGGAAGCTCCCTAAAGGGCAGTTGAATGCTGTTTTCCACTCATCTCCTTCCCTGATCCGTGTTCAGTAGTATGCCTCTCTGAGGTCTAATTTGGTGAAGACTTTTCCCTTGGCCAAGTGAAATAGCTTATCTTTTGTGAGGCGGAGGGGGTATAGGTTGTGTACACACATGGCATTTATCCCTTGAAAATCCACAGCCAGCCTCATAGTTCCATCTTTTTTCTCTTTGAAGAGGACTGGTGCTGCAACCCGTGGCTTGGCTGGCTCGATGAACCCTCATGCTAGGTTTTTGTCTATGTATTTACACATTTCTTGCATTTCTCAAGGCGTCATGGCATACAGCTTGGGTTTGGGTATTTTTGCCCCAGAGATGGTTTCAATGGCACAATCTGTCTCATGGGGGGAAGGGGGGCAGAATGCCACATTCTGTCTCACTGAATACTTCTGCGAGGTCTTGGTATTCCCCTAGGATCTGTTCAGTCTCTGGGGTTTCATTGAATGTGGCTCCTAGATGTTCTGGTGTGCTCTTTTGGGGTGTTCCCTGCTTGGGTGGAGTTTCTGCTTGGTGGCGGAAGAGGAGTTGGGGCCCCTTTTCTAGCCCACGGGTACTCCCTTTCCACCAGATGGTCGGTCCCTGCTTGTCCAGCCAGGAGAGTCCCAGTATGACTGCATCTGTCGTTTTGGGGCTATTATGAATTGGATTACTTCCCACTGATCCACTTGCTCTAGTCTCATTGGTTTGGTCAGGTGGTTGGCATAGGCTCCCACCATTAGGGACCTGTCGACCTGTTTGAAGCTGATTGGGTGGGCAATCATTTTGCTCTCATGCTCAGTTTCAGGACTGTGGTCAGGGTTCTGGTGACTGGTCATTGTTGCCTTGGGTTCCCCCCGCCTTCATCTGGTTGGGGAGGGACATCTGCAGCCTGGAAGGCCTTCCGGGATGCCTGGGTAGCCTGTTTGTAGCAGCAGTCCCATCGTGTCCAGGTAGTAATCCTGGCCTTGGCATCGGAGTTGGGGTCATGCACACAGATGCCATATGGCCCATTTCCTTGCATCTGTAGCATTTCAATGGACTTTGAGGGAGGGCTGGTTTCAGGGCTCGCTGTGGTGCTGTAGTTCCCCGTTGGCTGGGTGGTTTCACATCAGGTTGGCCTCTCTCTATTGTGTCAGGTTACCTTCTCATGTTGTTGGCACTGTCAACTTTTATTGCTACTCGGAACCACTCAGAGAGCTGGTTTGGGATGTCACGATAGGCAGTTACTTGGGCAATCTGCTGGTCCAGACTTGTTCTGAAAAAATACACTAACAGATGCTCTGATAAAGGGGGTAGCCAATGACTCTCCTAAATTCATGGATGTGCTCTTTAATGGGGTGGCCCCTCTGCTTTAGGTCATTGAGCTCATCTTCCGCATACAGGTCCTCCTCCACCCCCTTAAACCTGGCCTCTAGCAGTTGTAGGAAATAATCTATGCCTTGCAGTTGGGGGGCTCTCCTCTTGTGGAGGGCTGCTAGCCATTCCCTTGCTTCTCTCTCCAGTCCCTCTGCGATAGCATTCACTATGGCTCTGGGGGATGAGTAGAGGTGTCCATAACATTCCAGGTGGGCCTCAGCTGAGTCAAGGAATAGGGCTAACTGGTCTGAGTCCCCATCAAACTTTCCTCTGAACTCCCTATCCCGACGGCGGTCGGGGGGGTCCTTGTCTTCGACCTAGGAGTGAAAGGACATGCTGTGGGGGGCTTGGTTCCCTTTGCCAATGGAGGACTGGAGCAGATAACTAATTTGGAGAGGGCTGACTCACTGGAGTTGGAGGCAACGCCAGGACTCTGGCTGCGGTGTGGATTGTAAGTGACTTTGTTCTTTCGCTGGCAGCTTTTGCTTTCAAAGACAATGGAGGGGAGAGTTTGTGAAAAAAAACCCTCGGAATGAAGAAAAGCGGCGATTTGAAAAGGTTCCTCAGGCTTGAGGAAGCTGAATAATACACATCCGAACTTCTCTTAATGAGTGAGAGTCACTGTGGAAGCATTTTAGATACTTAGTATCGAAGTCTGGCAACAAAAGAGCAATTTCCTTTCCTTTGATGTCTGCTCCCGATGGCTTCCAGCTGGGCGGGGGAAGATGGCGTTCCTTTGTTCTCAGGGGACTTACTCTTCATGGAAAATTGCCGACACTCCTTTGAGATTAGGATTGTCTCTCTCCTCTCATTAATTATTGTATGTAATTGATTAATTGATTCTTTCCCTGGAGTGCCTTCCTCTTTATATTTGATTGAAAAATTTGGTTTCTCTCTGGACTTTAACTAGGTAATAAGTTTGATTTTGTTTACTGGAAATCGCTCTTAGAACTTGCTTCACTGACCCCACTTCATCAGATGCCATTTTACTGACACTGACTTGAATTATTCACCATGGCTTCAAAAAAGCAGACATATCAGCCAAAGATCACATCGATGTTATCTGAAAAACCCGATACGGATGCTAGATTAACAGCAATGGAAGAAACATTACAGACCCTGGTGATGGAGATCAAAGAAATGCGGAAAGATCATGTCAGTTCCAAGCTAGAACTTTTGGAGGTACAGAAGAAATTAATGCAGAATACACAAAAGACTGACGAGTTGGAGGTGGGATTGGCTGGGGCAAGGGGGGAGCTTAAAAGTGTTAATAATGAAATAGGAGATTTAACTGGTTATATGTCTAGGATGGATTTTGAAAGGATGTCCTATTTTTTAAGATTTCAGAATATTCCTGAAGTATCTGGAGAAGACCTAACTGACCTAATGAGCACAATTTTAGCAGATTATTTACATAAACCTAAGGATGAGGTCAGGGGGGACATTGATTTGGTATATAGAATAAATTCAGCATATGCCAGGATAAATGAAGTACCCAGAGAGGTACATATTAAATTTGTTAGAAGGTCAACAAGGGAAAAGATTTTGAGGGCGCAGAGAGATGATCCTTGATTCTGTTATAATTTTGCACCAGTGAAGTTAAAACCAATTTCATTGTAATTTTTACAACGACAATAAAGATTATTATTATTATTATTATTATTATTAATTTATCAACAGAAAGAGGTTGCTATCTTGAAGCAGATCCCGAAGAAAATTAGAGAGGTAAGACGGAAATTTTCCTTCTTATCTAAAAGATTATTTAAACGGGATCTGGTTTAAGTGGGTGATGCCGGAAGGAATGTTGGTGTTCTGGGAGGGAGGGAGAGTAAGGATTAAAACAGTTGCAGAGGCGGAAGCCTTTCTTAAAAAACATTCCTCAATCCTGGAGGACGAAAATGGAGGAGCAGAGGGGGCCACGGCCCCGCCCACTGGGGGCCAGGGAGGAGAAGAAGATACAATTGCCAAGAGACTTAGATCTCAAAAATGACTTTATTCAGTATAGTATAACTTTTGTTTGGTTGTTTACACATGATTGCTAGCACAGATTTTACAATGATGTGTATGCATTTCTTTCCACTTTGTAGTATAATTGAAAATTATGTATTAGCTATATTTTGTTATGAAGCCTCGGAAGGGGTCAACGACTTCGACGTGAAAGTTCTCAAAATGTTTTTTCCATACCTTACCCTTACCCTACTTGTTAAAAATTTTAAAACCCAATAAAACTTTTTCAATATAAAAAAAAAACTTTCCTCTGAACTGGGGTGCTTCAATCAGCAGTGCCCTTCCCTCCTTCTGTTGGCCTCTGTATGCTTGTGCCTGCTAAGTGGAAGAGAAACTGGATTCATTTTCCTTCTAATGGGTGAAGAAAGGGGGTCAACTTTAACTGATTTTAGAATTACTTATCTCTTCTTGCTTCACTGGTCTCGGTTTTGATGTTTGATGGCTGCTTTCCAGTTCCCTTCGGACAGCTGGCATTCTGCCATGGTCTTCTGAGTTCCCCCTCAGCACCTCTGATATTTAAAAGCAAAAGATGGCTGTCTGTGAAGATCCCAGAAGAAAACCTAACAAATTTAGAAGCCTCGAGACAAGGCGCAAAAGAAATCCAATCATTTATTAGGATTAACATCCTGGCTTTTCTTTGTTGCAACCATCTTTTTTGCTTTCTTTATCTGCTTCTAAACTTTGCCTACATTACTGTCGTCCCCTCAGCCTTCATCATAAATCACAGCCAATGAGAGATGGTAGTTTAAACATGTGCATTCACAGGACAGTTTGAGATTCCTTTTTGATCACAGGTATGTTTGAAATTCCCCCCTCTCTCTATGGCAGTTTGATAGTATTCATAGAGATGGTTCACAAACTGACAAACAGCTTTTGGTGACTATACCCCTTGGATAACAAGAGACCTGACTATTGGAGAACATTGATGTTAATCTTTGCACATTATTAAAAGATCAGAAAGAGAGAGATTTACCAGACCAAGCGGACTCAGAATATTTATATAATTATTTAATTCAGGGGGGTCATATGTAAGGTTGAACTTAAAGATTAGGAATTAATGTTATAATACTACCATCAAAGGAACATATTGTTAGTGTCATTGGTATTGTTATTACTATAAGATTAATAATTACACCATTTTGATATTATTAGCTTTTGATTAATTAAGGAGATGGTTTGATTACAATATAAATAATTATAAGGTATTCACGCTTAGAATTTACTCTTAGGTTAATAGAATAGATTAATACAAATATAGGAATATTATGTGATACATATACATTGATGTGTCTCTCATTCTCTTTGTATCCTATGATAGCTGTTTTCACATAATATATCAATCTATTGGTATATAGATTATAGTACCCTTTTATACCCCTTAAAATTGATTATTGAGGAGAGGAAGAAAGGAGAGGAAGTAGAGGAAGAAGGAAAAGGAGAGGGAGAGGGAGAGGGAGGGAAGGAAGGAAGGAAGGAAGGAGGAAGGAAGGAAGGAAGGAAGAAGAAGGAAGGAAGGAAGGAAGGAAGGAAGGAAGGAAGGAAGGAAGGAAGGAAGGAAGGAAGGAAGGAAGGAAGGAAGGAAGGAAGGAGAAAGTTTCAAGTGAGAGAAGAAAGTGGGAGTTCTGGAAAATAACTAAATTAGGGATCCAATTCTTCAAAAAAAATGACAAGCATTACAAATCCAATGAAAATTGGCATGGGGAGGAAGCCAGAATCTCAGCCATCTCTAGCGGCCGCCACCCCTTTGAACCAAAGATCCTCTCAGGATATGCTCCAGAGAGAAAGATCTCATTCAACCAAGGAACTTCAGATGATATTACAGATTATACAGGAGACAATGGCTAAAAATCACAAAGAACTGAAAAAGGATATCAGAAAAATAAGAAATGATACTGCAGAACTAAACGAGAGGATGAAGAAGATGGATGATAAATTTGAGAAGTTCCAGGAAGAGATCAATGAAAATAAACAAAGAATAAATGTAATAGAAGGAAGGATGGAGAAGGAGGAGACGAAAATGGAGGAGATGAGTTCTAGGCTGATCCAGGCAAACAAAGAACTTGAGTTAATGGTCCTCATGTTAGAATCTGAGAAAGCGGCCCAATTTCTATGGTTTCAGAATGTAAAGGAAGAAAAAGGCAAGGATTTACCAGATATGATAGCAGACCTTTGGGAATAGGAAAGGATGAGATGGTAAGTGAGATCAATGAAACATATAAAATCCAGACAAACTGCAAAAAAGAACAATCTCCCGAGGGAAGTCCATGTAAAGTTCATTAAAAAATAAATACTTAGAATAAGAGTATTTATTGTTCTACTTAAATAGAACAAGAGATGATCCAATAGTACATAATCAATGACAAATAACAGTCCTAAAACAGGTACCGAGGAGAATCACAGAACCCAGAAGGCACTATCAATTTTTAACATCTGTGTTGAATAAGTACAAAATTAACTTCAGATGGTTGATGCTGGAGGGTATACTGGAGAGATAGAAGATTCAGAATAGACATGGTAGAAGAAGCGGAAGATTTCTATATTAAGGTGGATGAGGAAGACGAAGGAGAACTGTTGGAAACAAGGATGGAAGGACACAGGGCACAGATAAGAAGAGAAAAGGAACTAGTGGAGACAAGAAAGGAGAAAGAAGCTGTTTTAGAGAAAAAAGGGAAGAATCAAGAGGAGTGAGCAAGATAAGGGCAACAAGAAGCACATAACTTAAATACACATAGAATCATGTCAGGAGAAATAATAATAATAATAATAATAATAATAATAATAATAATAATAATAATAATAATAATAATAATAATAATAATAATAATAATAATAATAATAATAATAATAATAATAATAATAATAATAATAATAATAATAATAATAATAATAATTTATTAAGATTCTATCATTGAATCTCAATGGTGTAAGGCTTTTTTCTTTTTTCAGAAAAGTCTGTTTAATTTCAATGCTATATTTGACCAGAAGTGGGACTATAAAAGTTGGATATGCTTGTTCCAAAAGATTACTTAAATTGGAAGGTCATAACCTCCGTAGATGGCATGTGAAAATTTGGAAGCGATCGGTACAGTACTTTCGGAGATTAGCGGTTTTGAACTAACTCTTGTTACATTTTCATTTATATAGATTTTAATTTTAAACACAACACAAAAATCCTCCATCTTACATGCTGTAGAAAGTGTATCAGTTGGTTACAAAATGTTTTCATACATCTCTTCCATAGTCAACCAAGGTTCATATTATTTCAAGTATATTGAGTTAAATGTCATACCTCCATTCTTATTTAACTATAATTGTTTACACGTCCGTCATCATAAAACATATCAAAACTTAAAACATAACCACATATTGGCATCTCATTTATTAATTCTAATATCCTCCAACAATACTGTTCCTTATAACCTATTCTAACCAGACATCAATAATATTTAGTGACAAAAATTTTATAATCTTCCTTTTCCAACCACTGTTTAAAGTTTGTATCCAATTTTCCCATGTTATACCCATACCTATATAGATATTATTTCATTCATTTCATTTCATTTATTCGACTTATTAACTGCCCCCTCTCCCCGAAGGGACTCGGGGCAGTGCACAGGAAATATAAAAACACAATACATCACAAAATAAATACATAAATACTTAAAACTATATTAAATTTACACCCTGTGCTAAAATCTACCTCATTAAAAACTAACCCTTGAAGCCCAATGTAGAATTTTATCTGCTAAAAAACTAGGCTAAGTACGGTAGGTTAGGACAGGCCGGCCTGTTGGAAAAAGTAGGTTTTTAGTTGCTGGCGGAAGGAGCGGAGGTCCGGGATAGATCTAAGTTCAGGGGGAAGGTCGTTCCAGAGGGTCGGGCCTGCCACAGAGAAGGCCCTTCCCCTGGGCGTCACCCGCTGGCATTGCCTAGTGGACGGCACCCGGAGAAGTCCCTCTCTGTGGGAGTGAATCGGCCCAAGGGATGTTATTATAATCATTGTCTCTCCTTTTTTTATCTATATCCATTATCACAGTTCTTTTTATTAATCTTTGTATATAGCCAAACAATTACTCATCTTCCTTTCATAGTTGCCATTCAATATTCATATCCTGTTATTACTTATTATAACAATACATATATTTACATTATTTATCATTTTCAGTTGTTTTTTTTAACCATGTCTTTTGTCACTAAATTTTCCTAAGCTTAACTAATTTTGAATTAAACTTTCATCTATTAACCTGTACAGTATCTTTCCAGTAGTAAAGCACTCATATCTTCTACCATTTGTGGTATAAATCTTCTAGTATTAGCCTTAATCAAGTTTGTATGGCTTTCTCTTTGCATTTTATTATTTATTGATTCTTTCATGTTGTTTCGATGCCCTTCTTCTTCTTCCTTAATCAGCTTGTCTTTAATTGTCAGAGTTGTTATCGGTGGTGTTACTAATAACGTTTCTTTATTTGATACCATAAGTTATTTTGTTGTTTCGTCTGTGTCTTGCCATCTTATTTATTTATTTATTATATTTATACCCCGCCCTTCTCCAAACGGACCCAGGGCAGCGAGGTGGAGGTGGTGGAGTTCCCATCCATCTTACTCTTTTTTCCATATTCCACTTTTTCCATTGTCAGATTCATAAAAAAACAACAACCAACCAACAGGTTTAATTCCTTTGTAATTATTCTCTTTGGTGCTTGGGACTCTAACCTCTGTTTTTTCAATTTGATATGCATCTCCATCTTTTCCATCATATTTCCCAATTAAGTAATCTAATTTTTTCTTAAATGAATTAGAAAAATCCTGTATTGCAAACATTATCTTTTGTAAAGTAACAGTTTCTTTCTGTTGTTCAGAATAAGCCATTATCTCCAGTTGTTAAGAAGAAAATCTGCTACTCTAGCTTAAAGAGGTTTTTAACAAGTTAATACATAAATTCACAATAAAATCTCTGGGTAAAGATAAGCTCCGAAAGAACATCTGTGAAAAACACTTCACTTTTCACTTTTTAGGTCTTTGAAGTTCCAAACCAGAATAATCAGTAATGAAAGTAAAAGTGTTTTGTTTTCAATACACACACTTCAGCTTTCAAGTAGCAGCGCCGTTTTTCCCTATGTTGTTACAATTATTACAATTTCTTTGTTTCTTTTTGTATCTTAATTGTTTCAAGTTAGAAAGAGTCCAATTCTTGGTAAAGTAAGACTAAATGAACTTTATTCTTCCAAGAAATAATTTTAAATGAACTTTATTCTTGCGAGAAATATGGCATTTTAAAATGGATTTGTGAAATTCATGACTAGAAGAAAAGAGCAGAGTAACAGTGCCATCTAGAGGCAAAAGTGGAAACTGGAAGATTAAAAAACTGAGAAGCAATTTTCAGAGCATGGGAATTTAAATGATAATGAGTTGTTTTGACTGAAGAAAAAGAGACTGAAACACTGGTTTTTCCCTCTGTTGAATAGTGTAGCTGTTGCAACTTAGAAACAAAAATATACAAAGAAAATAAGCTGTGAAAGGTTATTTGAACTATGAAATAATGAACTGTGGAATAAAGCTTCTGCTACCTATTTCTTAGTTCGTTTTTTTTTTTCATTTTTGGTTCTGCTCTGTGAATCTTTCCTGCTGGATATAATGAAGATTGTTTTCCTTTGCTTTTTTGGGGGGCTGGTGGACCAATTTGGATTATAATTTTTTCTTTGCTCTTTTGCTTTTCTGCTGTTTTTGTGTTTTGTTTTCATTTTGAAAAAGTTTTATTGGGTTTTACAGATTTTTATAAAAATAGGATAAGGGATAGTAAGGAGTTAGAAAGACATATTGAGAACCTTATGTCGGAGATGTTGACCCTCTCCGAGACTTCATAAAAAGAAATAGCAGATACAGTAAGTTTTCATTTTTCTACAAAGTGGAAAGATATAATAATAATAATAATAAATAATAAATTTTATTTCTAACCCGTTCTCTCTCCCCAAAGGGACTCGAGGCGGGGCACAGGTAAATGAAGAACAAATAACATAGAACAAAGTACAAAATTAAAATCACATTAAATCATATCCTGCGCTAAAACAACTATAAAATACCAACTATCCTAGAAAACCCCTTAAACTAAAAACCCCATAGAAGAGAGACTACCCTAGGCCGGCCAAGCAGAAAAAATGCGTTTTTAATTTTAGACGGAAGGAGCGGAAGTCCGTGGTCGTTCTAATGTCGGGGGGAAGGTCGTTCCAGAGGGCTAGGCCCGCCACAGAGAGAGCTCTTCCCCTGGGTGTCGCCCGCTGACAAAGTCTAGTGGACGGCACCCGGAGAAGCCCCTCTCTGTGGGAGCGAATCGGCCGTGAGGATGTGTGAGGCAGGATCCGATCCCGCAGATAGCTAGGTCCCGAGCCATGGAGCGCTTTAAAGATGATGACTAATACCTTGAAGCGCACCCGGAAGACGACAGGCAGCCAGTGCAGCTCGCGCAAGAGCGGTGTTATGTGGGTAAACCTGGAGGTTCCCATAATTGCTCGCGCAGCTGCATTCTGGACCATCTGAAGTCTCCGGGTGCACCTCAAGGGAAGCCCCATGTAGAGAGAGTTGCAATAGTCCAATCGGGATGTCATGAGAGCATGAGTGACTGTGCAAAGGGCGTCCCGATCCAATAGGGGGCGCAACTGGCGAACCAGGCGAACCTGGTAAAACGCCCTCCTAGCCACGGCTGTCACTTGATCTTCCATGGACAGCCGGGCATCTAGGAGGACACCCAGGTTGCGCGCCCCATCCACAGGGGCAAGATGTTCGTCCCCTATGGCCAGCGATGGAGTCAGCTGGTTGAATCGGGCAGCCGGAAACCACAGCCACTCGGGCTTGGTCGGGTTGAGTCTGAGTCCGTTACTTCCCATCCAGATCCGTACGGCTTCCAGGCACTGGCATATCACCGCTACGGCATCGTTGGGGTGGTTTGGGGTAGATATATACAGCTGAGTATCATCAGCGTAGAGATGGTACTCTACCCCAAAACCACGGATGATCTCACCCAGCGGCTTCATATATGTGTTGAACAGGAGAGGTGAGAGGACGACCCCTGAGGCACCCCACATGTGAGGGGTCTCGAGATCGACCTCTGCTCTCCTGCCAACACAAATTGCGATTGGCCAGAGAGGTAGGAGGAGAACCACCGTAAAACGGTGCCTCCCACCCCCAACCCCCCCAGCCGATGCAATAGGATACCATGGTCGATGGTATCAAAAGCCGCCGAAAGGTCTAATAGGACCAGGATGGAGGAACAACCCCCATCTCTGGCCCTCCAGAGATCATCAACCAACGCGACCAATGCCGTCTCGGTGCTATGCCCGGGCCGAAAGCCAGACTGGCGCGGATCTAGATACTCAACTTCCTCCAGGTGACGGGGAAACTGTTGTGCCACCACACTCTCAACAACCTTCGCCAAAAAGGGAAGGTTGGAGACTGGACAGTAGTTGGTTAATAAAGCTGGATCCAAAGAGGGCTTCTTGAGGAGGGGCCTCACCCTAGCCTCTTTTAGGGAAGCAGGCAAGGAACCCTCACTCAAGGATGCGTTGACAACCTCTTGGAGCCAGCCTCGTGTCACCTCCCAGGATGCCAGTACAAGCCAGGAGGGACACGGGTCCAATAAACATGTGGTGGCTCGCAGTCGCCCATGTAACCTGTCCATATCCTCAGAAGTAACGGAGTCAAACTCCTCCCAAACAAGATCTGTCTCGTGGCACCCCACTGGGCCATCAATGGGGGCTAACTCGTTCTGTATCTGAGCGATTTTCTCCTGCAGAAAAGTCACAAATTCCTCTGCTCTACCCTGTAGCGGGGCTTCCCGCACCCTCTGTTGAAGGAGGGAGCGGGTCACCCTAAACAGGGCGGCAGGGCGGTTTTCTGCGGATGCTATGAGAGTGGCACGATGACGTTTGGCCACTCTCATCGCCACAATGTAAGTCCGTAAATGGGCTCTTACCTGTGTCCGGTCGGATTCAGAACGGGTAGACCTCCATCTTCTCTCTAGGCATCTCTTGCGGCGTTTCATCACCCTCAGCTCCTCGGTAAACCAGGGAGCCAGGGTGGCTCGCCGTCGCAAGAGAGGCCGCAAGGGCGCGACCCGATCCAAGGCTACCGCGGTCGCAGTATTCCATGCGACCATGAGGTCCTCGGTCGGGGCGCGGGTCAGGGGTACAGGAAGTGGCCCAAGCGCCGTCTGGAACCCATCAGGGTCCATCAGGCACCTGGGGCGGAACCAAATTGGTGACCCAGGTTCTGCCTCCCCGTGGAGGGGGGTAGCGGTTGGAAAGTCGAGCCGGAGAAGTGAGTGGTCTGACCATGACAAGGGCATGATGTCTATATCCCCTATACCCAGATCACTCTTCCACTGGCCAGAGACAAAGATGAGATCCGGTGTATGTCCACCCTCGTGGGTGGGGCCTAAAATTAGTTGGGTCAGGTCCATGGCCGTCATGGAAGCCATGAACTCCCGAGCTACCTCGGATGATATGCCCACCGATGGCAGATTAAAGTCCCCCATGACTAAAAGTCTGGGGGTCTCAACTGCCACCGTAGCGATCACCTCCAGGAGCTTGGGCAGGGCTGCTGCTACATAGTGGGGAGCCAGGTATACAACCAGCACGCCCAACTGCCTCCCTAGGCCCCACTTCACGCAGAGGGACTCACAACCGGTAGTCAGAGGGACTCACAACCGGTAATCATATACAAATATTTCAATTTTAAGATCTATGCAATCAATCATTTATAAACATCCAAATAAGTTTTATACTATTACAATAAAAAAGTCACTTATGAAATCTAAGTCTTATGGTAATTGTATCATCTTCTCCCTGACCTCCAGTGGGCGGAGCCGTGGCCCCCTCCGTTCCCCCATTTTCATCCTCCAGGAGAGGGGAATATTTTTTTTTCTTGACAAAGGCATCCGCCTCTGCAATTGTTTTAATTTTTACTCTTCCCCCCTCCCTTAATGCCAACATTCCCTCAAGCATCACCCCCCAGAAACAGACCCCCTTTTTAAATAATCTTTTAAATAAGAAGGAATAATTCCCCCCCATCTTTATAATCTTTTTCGGGATCTGAGTCAAGGTGGCAACCACTTTCTGTTGATAAATTAAGGGACCGTCTCTCTGTGCTCTCAAGGTCCCCCCCCCCCATGGACCCTCTCACAAATTCAATGCATATCTCTCTGGGTATTTCATTTATCCTGGCATATACTGAGTTATTTCTAGAATTTTTACAAAACTCTTCCCTTGTCACAGGCAACCCCCCCTCCAAACCATCAATTCTTTGTTTATTTTCCATTAGCGCTTTCTGTATCTCCAAAAGTTCTGATTTTGATCTAACATTATCTTTCCGAATTTCCTTAAGTTCTTTCATAATATCTTGAAGATGTCCTTCTATTATTGAAAACTGCGTATCTTCCATATCTGTTTCTTTAGGTTAAAATAATCTTGAGTTGATGTAGCTGTATTTTTAAAAAGCACTAATGAAAGTTTTAAGTCTTTGTCGTTAATATGGCGTCTGTAGGAGAGGCAGTCCACGAAGCAAGGAGAGAACAAAGCCAGTGACCAAACTCATAGTTCCATTTAATTATAGTCCAGAGAGAAAACAAATTCTTAAAAACAGTCACATAAAAAAGAACAAAGAAGGCACAGCAGGGAAAGGTCCAGTTGGTCAATTACATTGTTCCATTACTAAAGAGAGAAAAACAGTCCCATACGTAAGGGAGTGCCAGCAATTTTCCATGAAGATATATCTCCTGGGAACAAAGGAACGCCATCTTCCCCCGCTCCACTGTCAGCCGCTGAGAGTTGTTAAAAAACAGTTCAATTGTAGCCAGACTTCAATACAAAGTATCAAGATTGTACAGGAAAGACTTTCACTTATTGTTTAAAAGAAATCGGATGTTGATTTCTCTGCTTCCCCAAGCCTGGGGAGCATTTCTAAACGCCGCCTTTTTTTCCTTCCGAGGGGGGGTATTACAAACTCCCCCCTCCTTCTTCTTTCAAACTTAGAGTTGAGAGCAATAAAATAAAGTCACTCACGATCCACTTTGCAGCCAGGAGCCTCGGAATTGCCTCCAGCCCTGGCATTTCAGCTCTTCTTTAAAGCAAATAGCTGTTCCGGCTCTCCATCGGTAAAGGGGATGACGCCCCCCCGCGACTCGTTCCTCCGCGCCTAGGTCGAAGCGGGGGCCACCCCCCCTGACCGCCGTCGGGGTGGGGGGATTCCCCGCAAGCCGCCCGTACAGCAGGGACTCTTTAAAAGAGCCCCCTGCCTCGTGGGGGGCCGCGGAGGCAACCAAGCGGCGGACGAACGCAAAAGCCCGACCGTCACCTCCGGAAGACCGGAAGGAAGTCTGTTTTGTTTTCACTACTAATGATAATTTTTACTGCTGATCTGGATATTGAATTTTTTTTCTTTTTTCTTTTCCCATATAAAAATAACTGGTGGATGCATTTTTGGGGCTTGGTGGGCCATTTGGATTACAAATTGTAACTTTACAATCCTTGGCTCCAGGGATATATTTGGATTAAGAATATTACTGATGGATTATAGATATCAAGATTTCTAAGTGTATAAATATGAAGAAAACAACATCAACACTATCATCAGCACCTGCTTCTGTGGCCTTCAGCCCCGCTGGCAGAAGAACAATGGAGGCCATCCTTCAATAAGAAAACACTAACTCCACACAAGCACAAGCAGAAATGGAAGCCATGATACAAATCTTCCATGAGGATCTGAAAAAAAATAATAAAAGAAGAGAAGATTGAAGGGAAAATTGAAAATGTAAAAAAACAAATTAGAGAATAAATTAGATAATTTACAGCAAATAATGGAAAGAAATGAACAACACATACAAAAAATGAAAGAGAAAGGTGAAATGAAAGAAAAAAGAGTGGGAGAACTTGATTTCAGACTCACAACATAAGAACATAAGAACAGCCTTGCTGGAACAGGCCACAGCCCATCCAGTCGAGCATTCTGTCTCACACAGTGGCTCACCATTTGCTTCAGGGTATTCCCAAGCAGATGTCTTCACCTCTTATGATTCCCTGCAAATGGCATTATAGAGATATCCTGCCTATCTCTCCATCCTGGAGGGTGTCCTTAGGCATCCATAATGATAGCCATTGATACCCTTGTTCTCCATGAACTCATCTAATCCTTTCTTAAAGGTGTCGAGGCTGACAGCTGTCACCACTTCTTCTGGCAGGGAGTTCCATAGACCAGTGATCCTCTGGGTGAAAAAGTACTTCCTCTTCTTTGTTTGAGGTCTAGCTATCAAAAGTTTCATGGAGTGCTCCCTAGTTTTAGTGTTGTGCAATAGGGAAAACAGTTTTTCCTTTTCTACTTTGTCCACACCGTGCATGATTTTATAGACTTCAATCAGGTCACCTCTCAGGTGCCGTCATTCTAGAGTGAAGAGGCCCAGCCATTGCAGCCTCAGATGGTAAGAAAAGTGTTCCAGCCCCCTAATCATTCTGGTTGCCCTCCTCTGCACCTTTTCCATTTCCATAATATCCACCTGAAGGTATGGTGACCAGAACTGTACACAATACTCCAGATGGGGCCTCACCATAGATTTATAAAGAGGCAAAATGACACTTGCTGATTTATTTTCTATACCCTTCCTAATGATCCCTAGCAATGAGTTTGCTTTTTTCACTGCTGCTGCACACTGGGTTGACACCTTCATTGAGCTGTCCACCAGGACACCAAGGTCCCTTTCCTGGTTAGTTGCAAGGAGTACAGACCCAATCAGTTTATAGATGTAGTTGGGTTTTTTTTGCCCCAACGTGGATTACTCTGCACTTACTAATGTTGAAGCTCATTTGCCACCATTTTGCCCACTCCCCCAGTGTCAAGAGATCCCTCTGGAGCTCCTCACACTCTCTCTCAGTTTTTACTACCCTGTATAATTTAGTGTCATCGGTGAATTTGGCTACCTTGCTGTTTACTCCTACTTCTAGACCATTTATGACAAGGTTGAAAAGCAGGGGTCCCAGTACTGAACCTTGGGGGACCCCACTCTTTACCTCTCTCCACCTGGAGAAGTGTCCATTTAATGCTACTCTCTGTTTCCTGTCCCTTAGCCAGTTGCTAATCCAGGACAAGGCCTGTCCCTTTATTCCATGACTGGCAAGTTTATTTAAAAGCCTTTGGTGCGGGACCTTGTCAAAGGCCTTCTGAAAGTCCAGATAAACAATGTCAACTGGATCTCCCTTGTCCATGTGCTTGTTGACACTCTCAAAAAATTCCAGCAGATTAGTGAGGCATGATTTGCCCTTGCAAAAGCCATGTTGGCTCTCCTTCAGCAGCGCCTTCTCTTCTACGTGCCTATTAATTTTATCCTTTAAGATGGTTTCCATCACTTTACCTGGGACACTTGTCAAGCTGACTGGTCGGTAATTTCCTGGTTCACCTCTGGATCCTTTTTTGAAGATTGGTGTTATATTCGCTACCTTCCAGTCATCTGGCACAAGACCTGATTTGAGTGAAAGATTATATACTTTGGCAAGGACATCAGCATTACCCCATGTAGAGAGTAATGCTCTCTACGTGGGGCTTCCCTTGAGGTGCACTCGAAAGCTACAGTTAGTCCAGAATGCAGCCGCGTGGGTGATTACGGGAGCCCCTAGATGCTCCCATATAACACTGATCCTGCGCGAGCTGCACTGGCTTCCTGTGGTCTTTCGGGTGCGCTTCAAGGTCTTGACGACCATCTTCAAAGCACTCCATGGCTTGGGACCTAGTTACATGCGAGACCATCTCCTGCCCCATACATCCCTCAGACCGATACGCTCCGATACAGAGAGGGCCTCCTCAGGGTGCCGTCGGCTGGACAGTGCCGACTGGCGACACCCAGGGGGAGAGCCTTCTCTGTGGCGGGCCCAGCCCTTTGGAACGACTTACCCCCTGAACTTCGCACCATCTCCGACCTCCACCTCTTCCGCAAGTGCTTAAAGACGCACCTGTTACATCTAGCTGGCCTAGCGTAACCCCAAATGACTTTTAGATAGTTTTAAACTTCGGGAATTTTAATTTGGTTTTAGCATAGGGTTTATCGAATAAGTTTTTTAAATTTTTATGTATTTTGTATGTTTTTTAGTATTCCTGTGCACCGCCCTGGGTCCGCTTGGAGAAGGGCGGGGTATAAATTTAATAAAATAAAATAAAAATAAGCAATTTCATCTTTAAATTCCTTGAGAACTCGTGGATGGATGCCATCTGGTCCTGGTGATTTGTTAGTGTTTAGTTTAACAAGACATGCAAGGACCTCCTCCCTGGTTATTTCTACCTGGGTTAATTCCTCAGTTTCCCTCCCTTCAAAGATAGGCTCTGTTTTGGGCATGTGATCTCTGTCTTCTTCAGTGAATACTGAAGCAAAGAATTCATTGAGTCTCTCTGCAATCTCTGTTTTCTCCTTAATAATCTCTTGCCTTCCATTGTCATCTAATGGTCCAATGGCCTTCCCAGTTGGGTTCTTACTTCTAATGTACTTAAAGAAGTCCTTGTTATTTCCTTGAGTGTTTTTAGCTAAATGCTCCTCAAAGTCTTGCTTTGCTTTCCTGATTGTTGCCTTGCATTTGTTCTGCCAGAATTTATGTTTCTGCCTGTTGTCCTCATTTGGAGAAGCCTTCCATCTTTTAAATGAGCTTTTCTTGCTTTTGATCACTTCCCAAACAGCTCCTGTAAGCCACATCGGAGTCCTCTTGAACCTGGCGGTGCCCTTTTTTCTTTTAGGTATACATTCCAATTGGGCCTCTGTTATTGTTTTTGTGAGCAGCCTCCATGCCTCATGGAATGTTTGGACTTTCTCAATTCTCCCTTTCAACTTCTTTTCTACTAGCTTCCTCATCTTCGGGAAATTTCCTTTATGAAAATTTAAGGTCTCTGTGTTAGATTTTATCAGTGATTTGCAGTCTATGATTAAGTTAAAAATAATTGTGTTGTGGTCACTGTTCCCTATTGGAATCAGTCACATTAACATTTTGCACCAGATCCTGTATATTGCTCAGAACCAAGTCAAGGATTCTTGTACCTCTAATTGGGTGTTCAACCATCTGTTCCAGGGAACAATCATTTATCATATCTAGGTGACAACAACAAATCAAAGAAAAGAAAAGACAATAATATCCTTGGAAATGGATATAGCTGATTATTATTTGAGATTTCAGAATATGGGAGAAGAAAAGGGAGAAAATTTGGTGGAGGTAATGGCAGACATGCTAGCATGCTGGAAGGGAAAACTTTTGGCTGATATTGATGAAATCTTTAGAGTTCACATGAAATATGCAATAAGAAACAAACTTCCTAGAGAGGTTAGGTTTATGAAGAATACAATAAAAACAGAAATTTTTCAGAGAGCAAGAGACAACCCTTTAAAATATAAAGAGAAAGAAAGTAGTGTTGAAACAAATCCTGAGAAGAGTTCGAGATTTAAGAAGAGAATGCCAATTTTTGACTAAGTGTTTAATCAAAAAAGGAGAGAATTTTAGATGGCTGATACCAGAAGGAATTTTGGTGACTTGACACCAACAAAGACACAGATTGGACTCAATAGAGAAGGCAGAATAATTTTATGATCAATATTTGGGACCAGTAGAGGAAGAGAGGCTGAGAGGGAAAAGAGAGATTAGATGGTAGGAATAAATCACTGAGGGAAGAGACGCATTAAAAAAGGAGGATGTAAGAGAACAGGAGGAAAGAGCAACAAGAGAAGGAGCAAGACCAAGAGAAGCAGGAGTGATAAGAGTGACTAGGGCAACAAAACCCATTTATAAGTAAACAATATGGAAGAAGAAATAAAGTTATTGTCAATTTATATAAATGGACTCAATTCGGCTATAAAAAGGAAAAGAACCTTTAATAGAAAAATTAAAATTGGACATAATTTGCATACAGGAAGTATATATTAAAAAGCAGCATAAAAAACCTGGACTATCTAAACATTGAAAAGTTATACACTTCCATCCTGCAACAAAGTAAGAGGGGCATGGTGCTTTACATCAATGAGACAATAAAAGCCAAACAAATATTTGTGGTGGAGAAAGGATTTCTTTTTTTTTCTTAATAATTTTTTTTTAACATAAACACAAATAGTACAAACTTCACAGAAAAAAAAACATCAAAAAGCCATTTTTCATTACAAGTTATCAATTTTTAAAAATGTATCAATTTATCACAGGTTTCTATAATGTTCTTCAAAATTTATCACTTATTTTTCATATCAATTATTACAATTTTTATATCTCAACCCTAATCTTACTAGTTATTTTAACATCCTTTTATATAAGGTATGACTATATAATGGCATTCTATTTATAAAACCAACAAAGAGAAAAAAATAGATTTAAAAAGGAAGAGTCCACTCTAAATAATGTCCTTTAAAGGACATTCTAACCGGGTGTTCATAAATTCTGTGCCTCTCTGAAATAGTTATTATTCATAAATAATCTCATTTTATAAATTTTAGGTCTAAAAAATTATCATGTACCTTAATATCAATATCCACAGTTCTTATCAAATATTTTAACATCAATCTATTTCTTCTTTAAGAGTCTTTAAAGTCTGGCTAACTATTAACATCCCTTATTTACTCCCATCATACCAATATAAATTCCATAATAATATAATATAGAACAATCTTGAGTTTTATAAGTAGTTATTAATTAATTAACAATTAATTGTTATTCCAACAACATTCTATAACCATCTAAGTAATTAATTAATTATTAATAATAATAATAATTTAATTTGTAAACCGCTCTCTCTCCCGGAAGGGACTCGAGGCAGTGCACAGGGAATTAAAAATACATATACAAACTATCTAAATATAGCAATTCCCATTTTCAACAAGTATTAACTATCATTTTCCATTACTCTTAATGTGACTCATAATTCTATTCTTATAGTTCTTCAATAGTATCTAATAGCATCTTAAATTTATTTGTATCCTATCTTTTGTTCGTAACTTTTCATATATCATTAACTAAAACATTTATTATAAATTAATCTTATTGTAGATGTCTATAATTGTTATTGACAGTCAATTAGCTAATAATCCTGATGATATCTTAAACACAGCCTGGCTAGTTATTACTCATCAAGGGATAGTAATTTCCATTTTTAACCAGTGTCTTTCCAGTAGTGGATTAAATTTCTCTTCTATAATTTGTGGTCTCCATCTCTTTTTATTTCCTTTTCCAGGTACTTTATCAACTTCTTTTGGCACTTTATTATCCAGTATAACTGTCCAATCATAATGCTGACCAGCTCCTATCCTTACATATTATTTGTTTTTAAATGTCAAGTTTGTTCCTGGAGAGATTTCTCCTTTTTTTCTTTTCTCTTTTCTTCTTCTTGCCAGTTCAAGTTGAGGTCCAAATTCCTGATAAACTTTTGATGTTGTCCCCTCCTCTGTACTTTCCCCATCATTTAACGGGTTTACATCATCATCATCCTCTTCAGTTAAATTAAGTTCATTATCTTGATCACTTTCCTCTTTTTCTTTAAATTCTTTAATTTCTGAAATCCTCAATTGGTCTTCGCTTGATATAGTAAATAACTTTCTATCAAATATGTCATTTATTCTTTTTATTTCATTCAAAATTTCAGCCAAAAGCTCCTGATTTTCTGTGGTATATATATCTGTATGTGTGGACATATTGGCAAATCCATAAGATAGAAAATTAGGTCTAATTGCCTTCCTAATCGTTGGCTTGTTCTTTCTTCAATGCATCAGAGAGCTTAACTGCTCATAAGTATCCACCAACGATTTCCGGAGGCAATACAGTATAACAAAGTAGCTTAAGAATGTTTCAATCTTCTTTGTTAGAGGAGGAGTAGAAACAAAGAAAACTACAAGTATAATCCTTGTTTAAGTTTAAAAATGCGCAATAAAATTTCACAAATAATTCTTAAGATTGTAAAAGTAATCCAAATTTCAAAATTTTAAGTAAAGTAGATTAGAAGGAAAAGAAAGTAAAAAAATCAGCCATAGTCCAATCTCTTTCAGCGCGAACGGAAATGGCTTTGTTCTTATGCTTCAGTCCGCCATTTCAAAGAATTCTATTAACAGGAGAATTCTCTCAATTCAATTAAGTCTGCTGCTTATTTCAAGATTCAAAGCTTTAGTAAAAAAAAAAAGTTTCTTAGCAAAATGTTTCAAAAGCAAGATAGAATACCTTCCCAGTTTTGCACTTTCACTTTAAGCAGTTCCTTTCATCCCAGAGCTTTCCCGTCACCTTATCCACCCGCAAGGGGGGGTGCCTTTTGTCACCCTTCAGAAGCTTTTCCTTCATGTCAAACAGGGGTCTTGTGAGACCCCTGTGACCAGCAAGGCTTGCTTCCTGGTCGCCGTCCCTCCAGGGCGGTTTAGGTTCCTATCGAACCAAGGGAGAGACAAAAGTTCAACCAGGGTCCCTGCAGCTTAGAGACCTCCAGTTGTGTCAGCACGGGTGGCTCTGTCTTCTCCCTCGAGAAAGGATTTCAATGGTGGAGTTAACAATGAACAAATAGTTTTAGTTGCAATATATGCATCAAATAATAATTAAGAGGAGTTTTATGGTAGATTTCACAAGAAAATAATAGAACTGCAGCATGAACATATATGTACTGTAGGAAATTTTAATGCAATAGTGGATGTACATGGACTATAAATCTAGCAAAAAAAGGCAAGGAAATCACTTCCAAAACCTTTTTTTTAAATGGTGGAAGAATTAGGTATTCAAGATGCTTGGCAAGGAATCTACTCTAAGAAAGACCAATTTATGTTCTACTCAAATAGACATATGTCCTTGTCTAGAACTGATATGTTGTTGGTATCAACTGACCTAATATACAAGAAATAAACATTGAAATGAGTATTTGGGTGGACCACAACCCAGTGAAAGTTGTATGGATGGGACAAAAAAAGAAGCTAAGATGGACAATGAATCAAACAATATTGAAAGAAAAGATGGATTAACCATATAATGTGGGAAAGAAATTTTAAAAAAGAGGCAAACACTAAAGACACTAGAAGAGGATATATATGTTAGAGATGGAATTACAAAAAGATCCACAAAAAAAGAATATAAAAAAATCAAATGGTCCAAAAGATTAAAAACTTGAAACAATTTTTTTGAAAATGCTAACAAACTAGGAAGATGGCTGTCATATAATTTGAAAAAAGAGAAAGGAAAGAAATGATTCTGTAATGGCTCCTCTCCTAACCTAAGAAAGTAAAGACTCTGGAAATGTATTATTTCAAAAGGATCCTTTAATTAAGCAGGATAGTAACCATTAGAGGCAAAGCAGCATCTAAAACCCTTTAGGCTATACAACCTGGGTTTTACTGATAATGACCCCTCCTGTCATGAATGCTATTACCTCCATTCAAGAAAGAACACACTTAAGCATATTCAAGATGATTAAGGTTACTTTTACTGAATAAGGAAAAGACACCATCAAAGGTTAAGCCAGAAGTGGCTATTTTAGGCACGAAGCATACATATCAAAGCATAAGCCAAACCCCAATCACCCATGAACCCCACCCCAATGTCCAATACAGTGTCTTCTTCGTTGTCAGATGGGTAACACGTTCAGAGCTGTCATCAGAATGGAATGTGATACTGTTATGCTTAGAGATATCACCTCCTAGCCCCATCCTCCTCCAGCACGCTTAAGAACAACATCCCCCCACCCTCCCCATTTCTATGGCAGCCAAGCATGCAGGAAAGCGAAGGCTGACATCTGTTCAAATGCAAATTCTAGCCAATACACATGTGAAACTGTTCCCTTGACTCTTCTGCCATGAGTCGAATAAACCCTACATTCCAATGACTATCTCTAGTTTGAAATTATAGTTAAATATCCCACATGGCTATTATAAACATTCTTCCAGAGGTGTTGGGACTTCCATCTTTCCGGCAACAGGAAACCAGTTGTAAATCTCAGTTGTTGTAGCTGCTGTTAGTAATTTAACTCCGAGCCCCCCTCCTCCCAATTGAATGGCAGTATCACATAAGGGATCTGACAGATTTACCAGTTAAAGGATGAGGAAGGAATATTGCAAGACACCATATGTAATTTAATGTTCGCAGTTTTTAATGAGCCATTATTAGAAGCAAAAGTACCAAACTCTTGGATAGAAGCATATATTACTCTCATACCAAAAGAAGATGCAGACCTGAAACAGATAAAAAAATATAGACCAATATCATTATTGAATGCGAATTATAAGATTTTTGCTTCAATAATAGCAGAAAGAATAAAAAGATTTCTAAATCAATTTATACATGAAATTAAAAATTTTCCCTACTGGTTCTGTGGGCATGGCTTGGTAGGTGTGGCTTGGTGGTCATGTGACCAGGTGAGCTCAAAAACCAAATGTTACACTTCATAGAAAAACAATACAAAAGCCACACAACTGACTCACACACAATGCAAAAGCCCACAACATGGTTCCTGCAACAGCAAGCAGGAACCTCACAGAGCCACAAAGAGCTCAAAAACCAACTATCACACTTTACATAAAAATAAAACAAAAGCTACACAGCTTAGTCCTACATAATGCAGAAACAGCTGGACTTCACACAAAATGGCCCCTGCACCAACCGGAACCTCACAAAATCCCAGAGAGTTCAAAAACCAACTATCACACTTTACACAAAATTAACACAAAAGCTACACAACTGACTCCTACACAATGCAGAAACAGCTGGACTTCACACAAAATGGCCCCTGCAACAACCAGGAACCTCACAGAGTCATGGTTAGCTAAAAGCTAATTTTAACTAACCAGAGTCATGGTTAGCTAAAAGGTGTAGAGGTTATACAAAGGTTACGTACGGACATGTGCAGCAAACTGCCATACATTAGTAACCGATTACCTCAACTGTCTATGAGCTCACCTAATTAGTAGATCAAGGCACTACCAGGGAGTTACGTTTTATCCTGACTGGGATGGTCTTAGAGATTGACAAGGAGAATAAGCCAATTATTCTGTTGCTATATGCTTTTTGCTTTGCTTGTTAAAATTGTATAAAAGCCAAATAAACTCTGCGGAGGCAGACAGACATTTTGGACACCTGAGTCCTACAAATTGGTAGTAAAATGCTTTAAAAAAAAGAAAAGTAAGAGGTTCCATGCACACTCAAAATGGCCCCTGCAACAAGCAGGAACCTCACAAAGTCACAGAATGAAAAAAGCAACTATCACACTTTATACAAATGCAGAAACTTTACACAAAAATAACACAAAAGCTACACAACTGAACCCCACACAATGCAGAAACAGCTGGACTTCACACAAAATGGCTTCTGCAACAAGCAGGAACCTCACATGGTTAGGGCTAATAGGTAGTAGAAAATTATTTAAGATTCTCTAAGATAAGAATATTACGGAAAAGTTAAAAAAACAGTTAATGAATAGCTATTTATTTATTCTGATTACATTCAGAATTACATTCTACAGTACCATTTAGAACTTGTTCCATCTCCCTCCCCCCGCCATCCGCACATCATCAAGGTGAAGAGCGAGTGGAGGAATTCTGGGAGTTGAAGTCCACAAGTCTTAAAGCTGTCAAGTTTGAACACCCCTGGGGTTTTTGTTCTAAAGGGTTAGGGGTACAAGTGTCTTGTAACTTGACAGCTTTAAGACTTGCATTTTTCAAATGTCAGAGTTTCTGAGACAACATTTTGGTTGCTAAGCAAGGGCGTTGTTAATTGAGTTTCACTACATTTTACAAGTTGGCCACATCCACCCAGTCACATGGCTGACAAGCCACTCCCATCCAGCCACATGGCCGGCAAGCCACTCCCACCCAGTCACATGCCTGGCAAGCCACTCCCACAAAGCAGGCCACACCTACAGATGAAGTTCTAAAAATTTTTGAAACTCACCACTGATCTAGGGATTCAATTAATAGTAAGATGTGTAATGATAAAGGTAGATAATTATTATGAGTTGATGCAACTAATTAAGGTAGATTTGGAAAAATGGAAAACCTTGCAAATATCGTTAATAGGAAGAATAGCTACAATCAAGATGAATATACTACCAAGGCTACTATACTTATTTCTGTCAGTCACAGAAATAAGATGGATGACTATATAAATTTAATAAACAAATGATATAGTTTGATATGAAGCATATTGCTCATTTTTTACTCTATAATTCCTCCTTATCCTTGGATATGCAAACTTTGGTTTCTGGCAAGGTTGCTGGTAGATCAGTGGAAAATGTTTCTAGACACTGCTATCACAGTTAATACTAAAAAGAAAATACTATTATAACATTTTTAAATGCTCTTTTATATCATAACAATCAATTCTTAAAATTGTACAAATTATGGCTTCTATGACACATTAGATAATATCCAACTCTAGATAATATTACTTACACTGTTCAACTTTGCTTTTATTAATTAAAAGCCACAAATAATTATAGTTTGCAATTATGTAAAGAACACTTGTCACTTCTGTATAAGAACTACAAATATAGTAACAAACACTGGAATTTTGTCCAGGAAATGATACATCTTTTATTTTGATACTACAAATGATAAATGATACATCTCAAGATAATCTTAACGTGTTTGGGAATTTTGCTTCCCAAAATTCCAATACTTTTCTAATCTTATGTATCAATCTGCTAAAACAAGCTCACTATTGATGGGTGGTGGAGGGTAGAGAGCAAATTTATTCTATCAAATAGACCTCTAAGAATTCTTTTATAACAAATACATGTTAGCACACATTGGGGGCCAAAAGCCCTGGTAGACTTTGTGACATGCTATGCAGGCAAGGATCTCTATTCTGCTGCTTCCCAAGCGGTAGCAGCCTGCCTGACCTGTGCAAAAAATAATCCAAAAATGGCCAGACACCCACCCCTAGGAGTCAAACTTAAAGGTAAATATCCAGGGGCAATAGACTTTACTGAACTACCTAGAAAGCAAGGTTTTAAATATGTTTTGGGATTAGAATGTACCTTCATAGGATGGCCTGAGGCTTTTGCTTGCAAGAGTGTGAAATAGTAAAAGTTCTACTGGAATACATTGTTCCTAGGTTTGGGCTGCCAAATAGTATATCATTTGATTGTGACCCATATTTCACAGCTAAGGTCTGTATGAACAGTTAAATATCACTTGGAAGCTTTATTCAGTCTACCACCTAGCAAGTAATCCTATGGCCAAAAAAATGTAATGATTTACAAAAAATAACAGCTAGCTAAGCTGTGCTAGGAGACTCACCTGTCCTCACCGCAAACTTTGCCACTCACATTGTTAGGGCTTCACATTGCACCTTGAAAGCAAATAGGCTTGAGTCTCTTTGAGGCCCTTTTTGGGTGACCACATCCCTCCCTAAAAGCAGAGGAGAGGTCCAACCGAACTGGGCGAACTGACCTTGTAAGACAACTCGCTGGGTTATAAATTTTCCTTCCCATTATCTTACAACTGACCTTGTAAGACAACTCACTGGGTTATGAATTTTCTTTCCCGTTATCTGTAGGAAAATCAATATCCTGGACTAAATGCATCCATTTCAGCCTGCAGACTGGGTGTTTGTAAATGTGGGGACAAACTACCTATGAGGTGGAAGGGACCATTTCAAGTGCTTCTGATCATCCCTACTGTTAGGGGATTTCTCCGTTGGGAGACAGAAAGTTGTGCAGCGGAATATGAGCTAGAGTAACATTGCTAGTAAACACACAAATAGTAAACCAGACACTGCTAGTAAAACAAAATAGCTTTACTGGTGTTGTAAAACTAAACTACTGCTTCACAAGCAGTGATGGTTGTTAGTTAGACCAGTGGTCGGCAAACCGCGGCTCGCGAGCCGCATGCAGCTCTTTGGCCCCTTGAATGTGGCTCTTCAGTCTCTCTCTGATTCCCTCCCTCCCTCCGTCTCTCTCTCTCTCTCTGTGCCTCTCTCTGTCTGCCTGTCACTGTCTCTGTCCATAGAATACCGCGTGAAGGAACGGCAAGTCTGTGCGCTGCCGGAAGGCTATCTGCGAGGTGCCCCTCACGTTCCTCCTCTTCCCCGATGGCATCTGGAGTGATCAGGGGCTGTGCAGGAACTCGGCGCTTTTCCACGGTGTGGAAAAGATAGGCGCATGCAGGTCCTATGGAATTACAGCGCAAATTCCAACCACTACGAAGTCTCCGAGACTGTAATCGGGCGGGGCATGCGCGCGGAAAAGATAGGCGCACACATGCCCTGCCCGATTACAGTCTCGGAGACTTCGTAGTGGTTGGAATTTGTGCTGTAATTCCACAGGACCTGCATGCGCTTATCTTTTCCACACCGTGGAAAAGCGCTGAGTTCCTGCATGGTTCCGAGCCTTGCGACACGCAGCTCCCACCGCCCAAGGTCGCTCGGCAGGTCGCCTGGCAGGGGCGTCGGGCAGGGAAGCTGGGCGCATCTCCACTGGCTCCCTCTGACAGCCGCCACGGCACACGTTCTGGGGCTGCGTGGTTGAGAGGGAGATGGACGCACGGCCCCAGAACATGCGCCGTAGTGTCCGCCAGAGGGAGACGCGATGGAGACGCGACCGGCTTCCCTGCCTGATGCCCCTGCCGGGCGACCTGCCGGGTGACAGTCTCGGTGGTGCTTAAGATGACGGTAGCCTTGGGTGCTCGCCCCGCCTGCTCCCTCGCCCGCTGCGGGAGGAGGTGTCCGTAACCTCCGGCATGCCGGCCCTTCCGCTGCTTCCTGGGGTGGGGGGGAGGAGAGGGGAGAGAGGGAGTGACTGACAGACACAGAGAGAGACAGAGGGGGAGGGAGGGAAAGACAGAGAGACAGACAGAGACAGAGAGAAAGAGAGGGAGGGAGAGAGACGGAGAGAGACACAGATAGAGAATGACACAGGGAGGGATTGAATCAGAGACAGACGGGGGAAAGAGGGAGAGACAGACATACAGAGACAGAGAGGGGGAGGGAGGGAGGGAGAGAATCAGAGAGAGTGGCACACACAGAGACAGGGAGAGACAGAGAGAGGGAGGGAGAGACAGATAGATAGAGACTGATTAAGTGAGTGAGAGACAGACAGACAGACACACACACAGAGTGACAGAGATGGGCGGACGAAGGAGAGAGAGACAGAGATAGAGAGAGAAAGAAAGAAAGAAAGAAAGAAAGAAAGAAAGATAGAGAGAGAGAGAGAGAAAGAAAGAGAGAAAGAAAGAGAGAGAGAGAGAGAAAGAAAGAGAGAAAGAAAGAGAGAGAGAAAGAGAGAGAAAGAGGGAAAGAGGGAAAGAAAGAAAGAGAAAGAAAGAGAGAAAGAAAGAGAGACAGAAAGAGAGACAGAAAGAGAGACAGGAAGCAAGAGAAAAAGAGAGAAAGAAAGAGAAAGAAAGAGAAAGAAAGAAAGAGAAAGAGGGAAAGAAAGAAAGAAAGAAAGAAAGAAAGAAAGAAAGAAAGAAAGAAAGAAAGAAAGAAAGAAAGAAAGAAAGAGAAAGAGAGAGAGCGAGAAAGAAAGAGAGACAGAAAGAAAGAAAGAGAAAAAGAGAAAGAGAGAGAGAGAAAGAAAAAAAGAGAAAAAGAGAGAGAGAGAGAAATGGAGAGAGAGAGAGAGAGAGAGAAAGAAAGAAAAAACTTATGAACACAATTGAACCAAAAAGTTTGGTTGCTAACCAAGACCGTCGTTAAGTGAGTTTCACCACATTTTCCAAGTTGGCCACCCAGTCACATGACCGCTGAGCCACTCCCACAAAACAGGCCACACCTTCCGGCTCTCAAAAGAAATTTCAATCGTGGTATTGTTGATATTTGGCTCTGTTGACTAATGAGTTTGCCCACCACTGAGTTAGACAAAACAAAGTTCTTAACAAATAGCAGTTTGCTTACAGTCAGTAATCCACAATACTTCCTTCTTCAAACACAGTCAGTCACAGCACATGAGCAGATAGCAAACAGTATAGATATCAGCAGAGGGAGCAATTAGCAGAGCGATCAGCAAATCCGGCAGAGAGAGCATGTGTTCTGCTGGCTTCCTCTTATAGTGAAGATAATTACAATTCCTAATTACATTCCAACATTCCAACATCCTTAAAGCCACAATGACCATTTGTCATCATGGTATTGTATATTGCCTACCCAAATCTAGGAGTCTACTCCTAACACATCCAGCACTAAAAGTGGAAGGCATCTTGAATAGATCATTTTTAGAGTGAAGAAATACTCACAATCTGCCATTCCTGATTCTTGGACTATGCAGCTTCTTGGACTATGTGACTTCCTCAGTAGATGAACTGGAACTTAAGTTCTGGAAACAAAAGCCTCTGGAACAATAGTTGTGTGCAAGAAGAACTGCCACTTCCTATGGGTGTTCTCTTAATTAGAAAATTTCCCCAAAAGATATTTGTAGCTATCCACACTAGAATTAGGAGAGTTACCCAATTATTACCACGAGCTGAATGGAGTGTGTGTGGGTAAAGGTATAAGATATTAAGACAAATAGACTTAACAAGTGTCAGGATGAGACCACATTACTTGTTATGTATCTGTGTTCTTCCCACCCGCCTATATTATACCCATTTTACCTGAAAGTTCAGTTTCAGTTTCAGTTTATTTGATTTATATTCCGCACCCATTCCCAAAAGAGACTCGGGGCGGTGCACAGGCAATTTAAAAAACATATATAAACAACAATATACAAAATATAAAACCTAATTAAATTAATATCCCTGTGCTAAAAAATTTAATACATTAAAACCATATCCCTAAAACCAATTTAAAACAATTTAACTGCAGACTGTGGGCTAGGTGATGTAAGTTAGGCCAGGCCGGCCTGTTGCAAAAAATAAGTTTTAAGGTTCTGGCGGAAGGAGCGGAGATCCATGATCGTTCTCAGTTCAGGGGGTAAGTCGTTCCAGAGAGTTGGGCCCTCCACAGAGAAGGCCCTTCCCCTGGGCGTCGCCCGCTGGCATTGCTTAGTGGACGGCACCCGGAGAAGTCCCTCTCTGTGGGAGCGAATCGGCCGAAGGGATGTATGGGGCAGGATGCGATCCCGAAGATAACTAGGTCCCGTGTCATGGAGCGCTTTGAAGATGATAGTCAACACCTTGAAGTGCACCCGAAAGACCACAGGCAGCCAGTGCAGCTCGCGCAGGAGCGGTATTACATGGGAGGGTCTAGGAGCTCCCATAATTGCCCGCGCGGCTGCGTTCTGGACTAACTGCAGTCTTCGGGTGCACCTCAAGGGAAGCCCCATGTAGAGAGCGTTGCAGTAGTCTATACGGGATGTCACGAGCGCATGGGTGACTGTGCGAAGGGCGTCCCGGTCCAATAAGGGCCACAACTGATGAACCAGGCGAGCCCGGTAGAACGCCCCCCTGACCACGGCCATCAAGTGGTCTTCTAATGACAGCCTGGTATCCAGGAGGACGCCCAAGTTGCGTGCCCTATCCACGGGGGCTAGATGTTCGCCCCCAATGCCCAGTGATGGTGTCAACTGGTTGTACCGGGATGCCGGTAACCACAGCCACTCCGTCTTGGACGGGTTGAGTCTGAGTCTGTTCCTTCCCATCCAGATCCGCACGGCTTCCAGAAACCGGGACATCACTTCGACGGCATCGTTGGGGTGGTTTGGGGTAGATATATACAGCTGTGTATCATCAGCGTAGAGATGGTACTCTACCCCAAAACCACGGATGATCTCACCCAGCGGCTTCATTTATGTGTTGAACAGGAGCGGCGAGAGGACCAACCCCTGAGGCACCCCACAAGTGAGTGGTCTCGAGGTCGACCTCTGCCCTCCTGCCAACACAAATTGCGATCGGCCGGAGAGGTAGGAGGAGAACCACTGTAAAACGGTGCCCCTCACCCCCAGCCCCTCCAGCCGATGCAATAGGATACCATGGTCGATGGTATCAAAAGCCGCTGAGAGGTCTAATAGGACCAGGATGGAGGAACAACCCCCATCCCTGGCCCTCCAGAGATCATCCACCAACGCGACCAATGCCGTCTTGGTGCTGTGTCTGAGCCGGAAGCCGAACTGGCGCGGGTCCAGATAATCAATTTCCTCCAGGTGGCGAGGAAACTGTTGCGCCTCCACACTCTCTACAACCTTTGCCAAAAAGTGAAGGTTGGAGACCGGACGATAATTTACTAACAATGCTGGGTCCAGGGAAGGCTTCTTGAGGAGGGGTCTCACCATCGCCTTATTAAGGGAGGCTGGCAAGAACCCCTCACTCAGAGAAGCATTCACAAGTTCCTGGAGCCAGCCTTGTGTAACCTCCCAGGATGCCAGTACAAGCCAGGAGGGACACGGGTCCAATAAACATGTGGTGGCTCGCAGTCGCCTACGCAACCTGTCCATATCTTCGGAAGTAACAGAGTCAAACTCCTTCCATAATGGTATCTCAAGACCTGCGTCCGTTAGTCCCTCCAGACCACTTTCGGTGGAGGCCAGTTCGCTCCGAATCTGAGCGATTTTATCCTGCAGATGCTCTCCAAATTCTTCTGCTCTTCCCTGCAACGGGGCTTCCCGCGGCCTCTGTTGAAGGAGGGAGCAGGTCACCCCAAACAGGGCAGCAGGGCGGTTATCTGCGGACGCAATAAGGGTGGCACAATAATGACATTTGGCCACCCTTATCGCCACAAGGTAAGTCCTCAACTGGGGTCTTGCCTGTGTTCGGTCAGATTCAGACCGTGTGGACCTCCACCTATTCTCTAGGTGTCTCTTGCGGCGTTTCATCACCCTCAGCTCCTCAGTAAACCAAGGAGCCTGGGTGACTCGCCACCGAATGAGAGGCCACAAGGGTGCGACCTGGTCCAAGGCCCCGGCAGCAGCAGTATACCATGCGGCCACCAGGTCCTCAGTCGGGGCGCAGGTCAGGGTCACAGGTAATGGCCCAAGCTCCATCTGGAACCTTTCGGGATCCATCAGGCGCCTGGGGCAGAACCACCTAGGAGTCTCTGGTTCCGCCTCCCCGCGGTGGGGTGTAGTGGTTGGAAAGTCAAGCCGGAGAAGTGAGTGATCTGACCATGACAGGGGCATAATGGCTAAATCCCCTATACCCAGATCACTCGTCCACTGACCAGAGACAAAAATCAGATCCAGCATGTGTCCTCCCGTGTGAGTGGGACCCTGAATTACTTGGTTCAGGTCCATGGCCGTCATGGAGGCCATGAACTCCCGAGCTGCCTCGGATGATTCGCCCAATGATGGCAAATTGAAGTCCCCCATGACTACCAGTCTGGGGGTCTCAATTGCTACCGTAGCGATCACCTCAAGGAGCTCGGGCAGGGCTGCTGATACATAGCGGGGAGCCAGGTATATAACCAGCACGCCCAACTGCCTCCCTGGGCCCCACTTCACGCAGAGGGACTCACAGCCGGTGGTCTGTGATACAGTGGTCTCTCGGCTCAAGACCTTCCCTAACAATAACCGCTACCCCCCCACCCCTGCCTAGGGCCCGGGGTTGATGAAACGCGTGGTAACCTGGTAGGCACATTTCCACGAGCGGAAGTCCTCCCTCATGGCCCAACCAGGTCTCCGTAATCCCAGCCAGGTCTGGCTCCCCCTCCGACACAAGGTCGTTAATGAGGGGGGCTTTGTTGACCACGGACCTGGCGTTGCATAACATCAACCGCGGGCCCTGGCTCTGTGAGTCCGGACCACCTAGATCATGGGGGGAGCCCAGGAGGCTGGTGCGCATGACCTCCTGTAACCAGCGGCCACGCACCTCCACCCGGGGATGACCTTCCTGTCTCCCAACGCCCCTGCCCCTCCCTACAACCGTTCTGATCGAACAACTCTCTGTACAAACGACCCGTATTCCCCCCCCGTCTTGGACTTACCCGCTTCACTCCCGTCATCACCAACTAGCCTGGCCCTATTCCTAGCCCTAGGCTGCCTAATCCCTCCCTCCACCCTGGAACCCCCTAAAAGCCGAATAAAATATTTAATTAAAAAACCCTTCAATCTGCGGTGTGTCCACTTCTCTTGACTAATTAGTCCGTCCTCGAAGTGGGCCCTCGATAGAGAGGAGGGCCAAGCCTGCGAGAGGGGGGACTCCCACAGGGTGATGAGATCTGCCCTCGAGTACATGATGACATATAAATAATAGAAATAGAAATAAATATAAATATGATATAAAATGGGTCACATAGTTAGTATGGAGAACATCGTTGGCATATAAAATGTTTGAATTAGATGTTAAAATTGATGATTAAGATGGTTAAATAATTCATATTAAATTCATATTAAAATAAGTTCACGTGCTCCAGTGAGGTATAGTCCGGCTCTTACAGTTCTTGCAACTCTTACAGTTCTTATAAGTTCTTACGATCATAGTCTGTCCGAGTAGGGTATGATGGAATATAGTCTGGGGGTAGGGGGTAATCCCAGCCATCCATTTTCAGTCCAAGTCCGCAGGCCTTAGATGTCTCCCAGCAAGCCTTAGATGTCCGCAGGCCTTAGATGTCTCCCAGCAAGGCCTACCCAGATCTTAACAGGGCTCTCAGGACTCTCCTGGCCTCGCGTCCTTCCCAAAAGGCCCAGGAGGCCCGAGAGGCCTAGGCCGGTCGCTCTTCCATCTCCCGGCCTGGCCCGGCCCGGCCCGGCCCGACCTGGACAAAGCGACGACGGCCAGGCAATGTCTCACGGCCTCTCAGGCCTCGGTTCACCCAAAAGGCCTACAAGGCCCGGAGCCAACCACTCTTCTTCTCAAGCCTCAACCCCGCTCTTGCCTCTCCCAGTCGCCCTGTCTCACCTCCTCCTAGAGTCTCCTGGGTCTCGGGCCGGCCGTTCTTCCATCTACCGGCCTGGCAAGCCTCTCCTCACTCTCCAGCGCTCCCAGCTCGGCTCCGCTCCCAGCGCTCCCAACTCAGCTCTGCTGATCCCTCGGCGCCTGTCCTGATCGGTCGGCGCCTCCGGTCAGCGTCCTCCCTCGGCGTCCACGCCATTTTTTTCAGCCCCAGCCTCACCCTGGCAGGCCATCCGGATCTCAATCAGCTGCCAGGATGGGCAGCTCACTGGGCCCAGCCCTCAGCAAAGAATAGTGGACCAGGCAGTATGTTTCTAGGCCAACGAGCTCCAAGACCCAAAACGGAGCTCAAAGGCAGATCGCCATCTTGCGCATGCGCAGAAGGAAAAAAGAATGATTAGAAACATAGGGACCTTGAACAATCCAGAAAGTACCTGAAGAACTACCAACCCATTCCATGGGCTCTGGTCCCTCAATAATGCCATGTATCACATACAAACAGTGGAGAAAATCCTAGCTAATGAGACTGTGGAGCAGTTGCTGCAGCAAAAGAACAAGAAGCCATTCGGACAATGACAGTTCAGAATAGGATGGCTCTAGATAAGATATTGGCATCCTAAGGAGGTGTGTGTACACTACTTGGACAACAATGCTATGTGCATATTCTGGACAAATCAGAAAAAATCCACATTGCCAAGATAGCTGCAACACACACACACACCCATGGACAAATGGAAAGACTGACAGGATGGTTGCCTGATTTCCATTGGTTAAGAACCTAACAATGACCCTGGCAGGCATAGTCATTGTTCTCTTAATCACCTGTTGTGCATTACAATGCCTTCTGCTTTACCTTTCCACCTTTAAGCAAATTACGGGGTCCCACACTACATGGATATTGATGAGTGAATCTTGAAAAAATTTTCATTAGGTCATTTTCAGATTCAAAGGGAGGAGGGAATGATGGGCTGACTGCTAAAGCAAGCTCATGAAAGTAAATCAGGAAGACTATAATTGTGGGGGTCTGTCTAGCCAGAACAAAGAATGCTTATCAACAGGAAATATGCATATGTAAAGCTTGTAGCAAGTATGGGTAGTTAGATAACTTGCAGGCCATCCCTAACTTTTAGCTGAGGTTTGATCTTGAGAAGGAAATAAGGATCAGATTTCTCTGCTAATTTTTCTTCCTGTTAGGATATTTAACCTTATATTGGGTTGACAATATATATGAGTCTATGTTCTTAAGGATTTATGTAGCTTTAAGAACTGTTTGAATCTGATTAGCTGTGAGTATCAGCTATACTATATAATCAAGGTCAGGAATGCAGCTCATTCCCTGTTCGATTCCTTGTGATCCTGTGTTTTCCTGATTGCCATTTGAGAAGCTGAAGAAGAAGAAGGAGTATTGTTTTGCATCACTGTGAGATAATTCTGTGTTTGGTGTTGGACTGTTATTTGTTTGAGAGTTAGTCGGAAGAAGCATTTTAGTTGCTACAAAGTGAAGACACTTTATTTTCTTACTATCACTGTTTTAGAGTTTGTTTGTGGTTTACAGCAATGTATCTCTTTACTGTCCGGTGAATTACACTATTCCGCATTCATTTGCTAACACTGGTTATGGGACCAGAGTTGTGACACCAGAGTAGCTAACATTGGTTATGGGCCCAGACTGCACAGTGTAAATACCGGTTTACAGTTATAGAGGAGTTGCTAAAACACAACAAACTACTCTGGTGAAGATGGCACAAGTCCAGGGTCCAAATTTGTCAGTTATTAGTCGGCTGGATGGCACCAACTACGTTTCCTGGTCCACCAAGTGCAGTCTGCTGTTGCGCAGAGAGGGGCTATGGGAGGTTGTGGCGAATCCACCGGATGTGACTGCCTGGAGCGAGGATAATGCCGATGATGCCAGAAAACTTGCAGAGTTTAAGCAAAACAACGAAAGGGCACTTTGCATCATAGGTTTAATACTTGATGATTCCCGGGGTGAATATTTGGGGTGAAGTTTCTGCTGCAAGATGCTGGGAGAATTTAAAGAGACTATATATTCGTGACACTGTGGGAGCATACATACATTTAACCAGAAAACTGTTTAGGACAAAGCTCAGCAAGGAGGAAACATGTTAGTTCATATTAACTGCATGAAAGACATGTTTCAAGATTTGCAAGAAAAGGGACTGAATTTTACAGACCAGCAGCAGGTGTACATACTACTCTCATCACTGGATGAAAGCTACGACACTGTAGTAACATCATTTGAAGTACTGCCTCAACAAGAACTTACATTAGCCAACATTTCTTCGCATCTGTTAGAAGAGTCAAGACAGCGAGTGGAAAGGCAACAACTTAGAGCTGAGCCAGAAACTGTTAATGTAAATGTAAATGTAAATGTAGATAACCATGTATATACTGTAAAATGTTTTAATTGTGGGGGAAAGGGCCATATAGCTAAGTATTGTAAAAGAGTTAAACCACAAAACATGGTTAGAGAAAGGAAACACAAATGTAATGTAACTATCTCTAGTAAGGCATCAGTGAACCACGATTTGTGGGTTATTGATAGTGGAGCTTCACTATGTATCACTAGAGATAGAGGGAATTTTAGAAAAATGTATTCTTCAAGTAACAAGGTTTCATTAGCCAATGGATGGAAGTTAAAAGCAGTTGGGGAAGGAATGGCTAAATGTAAATATGTACAGGAGGAATTGCATATGCTGTATGTTCCTAAGCTAAAGTTTAATTTACTGTCTGTTAGAGTTTTAGTTAAGCTAGGATATATGGTTACATTCAAGGAGAATGAATGTTTGTTAGAGAAGGGTGGAGCCAAGGTTACTGGAACATTGAAAGATGGCTTGTATGTATTAACAGATAATCATGTAGCTAATGCTATATGCTCAAATGTAAGGCCACATGATGAGTGCGTTCACCTTCTACACCGACGTTTAGGGCACATTAATTTTCAGAAGCTTAAGCAAACTGCTAATTGGTGAATGAGTTAAGGTTGAAACCATGTGACAAATATCTGAGTTGTAATGTGTGTAACAAAGAGATAGCAGGACAAGCCCCAGCAAAAAGGTTAGATGGGTTCAAAATGACGAAGCCACTGGAAGTAGTGTTTATTGATCTTATAGGCCCGATGTAGGCTAGTTTAGGGGGAGCTTGCTATGTACTAAGTATACAAGATCATTATTCCAGGTATGGATTTTGCTATCTACTTAAAAACAAAGCTGAAACACTTGAGAATTTAAGGAACTGGATAAAGTTTGCCAAGAGAAAAGCAAAGGGAAAAATTGTAACCATAGTCACTGATAGTAGAAAAGAATTTGTGAATAACAAGTTTAAAACTTTGTTAGGTACACTGGGGATAATACACAAGTGTTCTGCTCCACAACACAAAGCACACATTGGAGAAAGGGGTCAATCTCTACAAGTCATGGTAAGAACCATGCTGGCTGATGCAGGTCTACCGATAGCTTGGGGGGGGGGGAGGCAATGTTATGTGCAAACAGTATTCTAAACAACGTAGTGAATTCTACTACAGGTAAAATTCCATATACATTGTGGCATGGTAGGAAGCCTGATCTGAGTTATATATAAGAAACGCAAGCTACACAGATTTTTAATTAACTTTTTATTTCGGGTTTTAAGAGGTTCCAGGGTGGTGGGTGGATCCATTTACACTGCCTCAACTGAACTGAATGCTAGTCCAGCTGAGAGCGGCGAGAGTGAGGGTAGTGGGTCCGACATTGGGAGGGGGGAGGGGGTTGATCCCACAGAGGGCCGTTCCATCATGACGGTCCTAGGGAGGGGTAGGTATGATGGGAGCCGGGGGCCATATCAAATGTCAGGGGGCGGCGTACCCGCTGTCTACAAGCGGTCACCCGCCTTGACCCCCAGGGCTCCTCTCGCAACCTAGGAGGCTGGGGATTACAGAGCCCAGGCCCTAGGCTGTTGTTGTGCAACGCCAGGTCCGTGATGAACAAAACCCTCCTCATTTATGATCTAATTTCAGAGGGGGAACCAGACCTGGTGGGTATTACGGAAACCTGGTTGGGGCACGAGGGAGGTACTCCCCTCGTTGAGATGTGTCCCCCAGGTTACCTGGCACTTCATCAGCCCAGGGCCCAGGGCAGGGGTGGAGGTGTGGCGATTATTATCAAGGAAAGTCTTAAGCCAAGGGAGACCACTGTGTCTCAGGTAGTCGGGTGCGAATCCCTGTATGTGAAGTGGGGACTTGGGAGGCAGCTGGGCCTGCTGGTCATGTACCTGGCTCCCCGCTACGTGTCAGCGGCCCTACCCGAGCTCCTTGAGGTGATCGCTGAGGTGGCAGTTGTTACCCCCAGACTTATAGTCATGGGAGATTTCAACCTGCCATCGGTGGGCGATTCATCTGGGATGGCTCGGAAGTTCATGGCCTCCATGATGGCCATAGACCTGACCCAGGTAATTCAAGGCCCCAAACATGTGGGGGGAAACACACTAGACCTGATTTTTGCCTCTGATCAGTGGTTGAGTGATCTAGGAGTAGGGGAACTAGTCATCGAACCCCTGTCATGGTCAGATCACTCTCTCCTTCAGCTGGACTTCCCAACCGCTACACCCTACCGTGGGGAGGTGGAACCAGAGATACCAAAATGGTTCCACCCCAGGTGCCTGATGGACCCTGAAAGGTTCCAGATGGAGCTTGGGCCTATACCTGTAACCCTAACCCGCGACTCGGCTGAGGACCTAGTGGCAGCATGGAATAGTGCTGCCGCAGGGGCCTTGGACCGGGTTGCGCCCTTGCGCCCTCTCACGCGGCGCCGATCCACCCTGGCTCCTTGGTTTTCTGAAGAGCTAAGGGCGATGAAACACCGCAAGAGACGCCTAGAGAGCAGGTGGAGAGCCACTCGCTCCGAATCCGATTGAATATAGGTGAGGTTCCATTTAAGGACCTACCTAGTGGCGATAAGAGTAGCGAAACGTAATCATCTCCCCACCCTATTGCATCCGCAGATAACTGCCCTGCCGCCCTGTTCAGAGTGACCCGCTCCCTTCTTCAACAGGGGTTTCAGGAAGCTCCTTTGCAGGACAGAGCAGAGGAATTTGGAATCTATCTGCAGGACAAAATCGCTCGGATCTGAGACGACTTAGCCTCCACTCCGATAAATCTGGGCGGATCATCCGAGACAGGTCTTGAGACCATTTTGTGGGATGAATTCGACTTTGTTACTTCCAAAGACATGGACAGGTTGCTGAGGCGGCTGAATGCCACCACATGTTTATTGGACCCGTGTCCCTCCTGGCTGGTACTGGCCTCCTGGGAGGTGTCTTGTGGCTGGCTCCAGGAAATAGTGAACACTTCTTTGAGTAGGGGGTTCTTGCCAGCCATCTTGAAAGAGGCGGTGGTGAGACCCCTCCTCAAGAAGCCTTCCCTTGACCCAGCGTCATTAACTAATTATCGTCCAGTCTCCAACTTTTGCTTTTTTGCGAAGGTTGTTGAGAGTGTGGTGGCACAACAGTTTCCTCGACATCTGGAGGGAACTAACTATCTAGACCCATGCCAGTCCGGGCACAGCACTGAGACGGCATTGGTTGCACTGATAGATGATCTCTGGAGGACCAGAGACAGAGGTCATTCCTCTGTCCTGGTCCTGTTAGACCTCTCAGCGGCTTTCGATACCATCGATCACGATATCCTATTGCACCGACTGGAGGGATTGGGACTGGGGGGCACTGTACTGCAGTGGTTCTCCTCCTACCTCTCTGGTCGATCGTAGTTTGTGTTGATGGGGGGAGAGAGGTTGACATCGAGGCCCCTAATATGTGGGGTGCCTCAGGGGTCGTTCCTCTCACCCCTCCTGTTCAACATCTACATGAAGCCGCTGGGTGAGATCATCCGTGGCTGTGGGGTAGAATACCACCAATACGCTGATGATACTCAGTTGTACATATCTACCCCTAACCACCCCAGCGATGCCGTCGAAGTGATGTCCTGGTGTTTGGAAGCCGTGCAGCTCTGGATGGGAAGTAACAAACTTCGGCTCAACCCATCCAAGACCGAGTGGCTTTGGTTCCCAGCGTCCCGACATAGCCAGCTGATCCCATCGCTGGTTATCGGGGCGAGTCACTAGCCCCCGTTGAGAAAGCCCGTAACTTAGGCGTCCTTTGGATTCGCGGCTGTCTTTACGCCGCAAGAGATGCCTAGAGGGAAGATGGAGGGCTACTCGCTCCGAATCTGACCGGACACAGGTAAGAGCCCATTTACGGACTTACATTGTGGCGCTGAGAGTGGCCAAACGTCATCATTGCGCCACTCTCATAGCATCCGCAGAAAACCGCCCTGCCGCCCTGTTTAGGGTGACCCGTTCCCTCCTGCAACAGAGGGTGCGGGAAGCCCCGCTACAGGGTAGAGCAGAGGAATTTGTGACTTTTCTGCAGGACAAAACCGCTCAGATACGGAACGAGCTAGCCCCCATTCGTGGCCCAGTGGGATGCCACGAGGCCGATCTTGTTTGGGAGGAATTTGACTCCGTTGCTTCCGAGGATATGGACAGGTTACGTGGACGACTGCGAGCCACCACATGTTTATTGGACCCGTGTCCCTCCTGGCTTGTACTGGCATCCTGGGAGGTGACACGAGGCTGGCTCCAAGAGGTTGTCAACGCATCCTTGAGTGAGGGCTCCTTGCCTGCTTCCCTAAAAGAGGCTATGGTGAGGCCCCTCCTTAAGAAGCCCTCTTTGGACCCAGCTCTTTTAACCAACTATCGTCCCGTCTCCAACCTTCCCTTTCTGGCGAAGGTTGTCGAGAGTGTGGTGGCACAACAGTTTCCCCGTCACCTGGAGGAAGTTGATTATCTAGATCCGCGCCAGTCCGGCTTTCGGCCCGGGCATAGCACCGAGACGGCATTGGTCGCGTTGGTGGATGATCTCTGGAGGGCCAGGGATGGGGGTTGTTCCTCCATCCTGGTCCTATTAGACCTCTCGGCGGCTTTCGATACCATCGACCATGGTATCCTATTGCATCGGCTGGGGGGGTTGGGGGTGGGAGGCACCGTTTTACGGTGGTTCTCCTCCTACCTCTCTGGCCGATCGCAATTTGTGTTGGCAGGAGAGCAGAGGTCGACCCCGAGACCCCTCACATGTGGGGTGCCTCAGGGGTCGGTCCTCTCGCCTCTCTTGTTTAATGCATACATGAAGCCGCTGGGTGAGATCATCCGTGGTTTTGGGGTAGAGTACCATCTCTACGCTGATGACACTCAGCTGTATATATCTACCCCAAACCACCCCAACGATGCCGTAGCGGTGATGTGCCAGTGCCTGGAAGCCGTGCGGATCTGGATGGGAAGTAACGGACTCAGGCTCAACCCGACCAAGACCGAGTGGCTGTGGTTTCCGGCTGCCCGATTCAACCAGCTTTCTCCAACGCTGGCCATAGGGGGCGAACATCTTGCCCCTGTGGATGGGGCGCGCAATTTGGGAGTCCTCCTGGATACCCGGCTCTCTATGGAAGAGCAAGTGACAGCCGTGGCCAGGAGGGCGTTTTACCAGGTTCGCCTGGTTCGCCAATTGCGCCCCCTATTGGAACGGGACGCCCTTCGCACAGTCACTCATGCCCTCGTGACATCCCGACTGGACTACTGCAACTCCCTCTACATGGGGCTCCCCTTGAGGTGCACCCGGAGGCTTCAGTTAGTTCAGAATGCAGCCGCGCGAGCAATTATGGGAACCACTAGGTTTACCCATGTAACACCGCTCTTGCGCGAGCTGCACTGGCTGCCTGTCGTCTTCCGGGTGCGCTTCAAGGTGCTGGTTATCATCTTTAAAGCGCTCCATGGCTCGGGACCTAGCTACCTGCGGGATCGGATCCTGCCTCACACATCCTCACGGCCGATTCGCTCCCACAGAGAGGGACTTCTCCGGGTGCCGTCCACTAGACTTTGTCAGCGGGCGACGCCCAGGGGAAGGGCTCTCTCTGTGGCGGGCCCGGCCCTCTGGAACGACCTTCCCCCCGATATTAGAACGACCACGGACCTCCGCTCCTTCCGCCTGAAACTAAAGACACATCTTTTCCGCCTGGCCGGCCTAGGGTAGTCTCTCTCTCTATGGGTTTTTTAATTGTTTATTTATATTGAGTGGGGATTTTTAGTTAATGGGATTTTAGCACAGGTGTTTGTTTAATCTGTTTTAAATTGTATGTATTTTTGTATATTTATGGTTTTTATTCTCCCTGTGCACCGCCCCGAGTCCCTGTGGGGAGAGGGAGCGGTTAATAAATTCAGTTTTATTATTATTATTATTATTTAGATAGCCATATAGCAGCCGTGACCAATGGGGCTTTTTACCAGGTACGTTTGATACGCCAATTACGTCCCTTTCTTAATCGGGATGCCCTTCGCACTGTCACTCAAGCACTCGTGACATCCCGCCTAGACTATTGCAATGCTCTCTACATGGGGCTCCCCTTGAGGTGCATCCGGAGGCTCCAGTTGGTACAGAGTGCGGCCGCGCGAGGAATCATGGGAGCCTCTCGATGCTCCCATATAATACCTCTCCTACGCGAGCTGCATTGGCTACCGGTGGCCTTCCGGGTTCACTTCAAGGTGCTTGTCACCATCTTTAAATCGCTCCATGGCTCGGGGCCTAGTTACGTGCGGAACCGTCTCCTACCACATACCTCCCACCGACCGATTCGCTCCCAGGGGGAGGGCCTCCTCAGGGTGCCGACCGCCGGTCAATGCCGGCGGTCGGCATCCAGGGGTAGGGCCTTCTCTGTGGTAGGGCCCACCCTCTGGAACGACCTGCCCCCCGACCTTCGCACTATCACGCACCTTCCCCTCTTTTGTCGCTCACTCAAGACTCATTTCTTCCAGCAAGCTGGACCAGCCTAGAATTTTAGACCTCATATACGCCAAAACTCCAACCAAACTAGTAAATGGTTAATAGGTTAATGGGAATTTTAGTACAACTTAATTTAATTAATTTTAATTCTTTTATTGTATATATTATTTATTATGGTAGATTTATCTGTACACCGCCCTGAGTCCATTTCGATGGAGATAGGTGCGATTTACAAATCGAAATAAATAAATATAAATAAATAAATAAATATTCACATGTTTGGGTCACCTGCATGGGTAAGAAAAAAGGAGCAAAGTAGAGCCCAAAAGTTAATCTTTGTGGGTTATAACGTAAACCATAAGCCATACAGGTTCTGGAAGAAAGGCACGACAAGGATGATCAACAGTAATGATGTAAGGTTCTTGGAATATATAAACTGGGATAAACGAGAATGGAAAGGAAATAATATTTGAGTCAAAAACTGAAAATACTCAAGTAGAGAAAGAGAAAGCAGTAGAGACTACTCAGGAGGAGGTAGGAGAGGAAAAAATAGTAGAGACTACTCAAGAGGAGGAAAGAGAGCGGGAATATATAAAGGTGAAGAGTCCATCCACAAGTCCTGAACTGCTGAGGAGGTCAAAATGAAACACCAGGCCACTTGATCGTTATCAGGCAAGTCTGGTCTATAGGAAAAATAAACACAAAGTACACTGAGATAGCAACATACTGAGAGAACGATCAGATGATGTGGAAAGCTGCGATGGATAAGAGGTTGAAACAATTAAAAAATCTGGAAATTTACAAGTAGGTTACAAACCCACAGGGTATAAATATAAAAAGATTCCAAGTGAAGACAGGGAAATTAAGAAGTAACATACAAAGCAAGATTGGTGGCACAGGGTTTTAAATCAGTCTATAACTGGTTATGGCAAATAATCTCAGGGCAGGATAATGTGTGGGCAGCTAGACACAATTATGTAATCATTCACCTGGAAATGGAGACGGTGTATCTGCATGCACTGTGAGAGCATATGATATACATGCAGAGGTTACTGGATAATGAAGTAGATAAACAACATAACTGATAGTTGTTAAGGAAGAGTAAATAAGGTTTTAGACAATCTGGGTTTTTTGAAGTGTATCAATTATTAGAAGATTGAGGTATTAAAGTAAGGTGTCCAATTACTGTAAGTGAGGACAATTAAGTAGCTATACTAATGGATACAAATATAGCTGTAAAGACAAGATCAAAACACACTGATCTTAGGTATGTAAATATGATGGAGTGTTGTGATGCATTATGATTTAAGGATGTGAATATATATTAATCAACCCAAGGGGGAGTATGTTAGGATATTCAGCCTTATATTGGGTTGACAATATATATGAGTCTATGTTCTTAAGGAGTTATGTAGCTTTAAGAACTGTTTGAATCTGATTGGCTGTGAGTATCAGCTATACTATATAATCAAGGTCAGGAATGCAGCTCATTCCCTGTTTTATTCCTTGTAATCCTGTGTTTTCCTGATTGCCATTTGAGAAGCTGAAGAAGAAGAAGGAGTATTGTTTTGCATCAATGTGAGATAATTCTGTGTTTTGTGTTGGACTGTTATTTGTTTGAGAGTTAATCGGAAGAAGCATTTTAGTTGCTACAAAGTAGACTATTTATTTTCTTACTATCACTGTTTTAGAGTTTGTTTGTGGTTTACAGCAATGTATCTCTTTACTGTCCGGTGAATTACACTATTCCGCATTCATTTGCTAACACTGGTTATGGGACCAGAGTTGTGACACTGGTTCTGAACCCAGAGTAGCTAATACTTCCAGATATTGCTATTACCATAATTCAAAAAACAATGTACAGTTGCACTAGCTTTCTCTTCTTGAATGATTTTACTGGGTTAAAAATAAAAGGCTCTATCTATCTATCTATCTATCTATCTATCTATCTATCTATCTATCTATCTATCTATCATTACAAAGCTACATTATGTACATGTATGTACCTATGCATATGTGTAAGCATGCATATATTGATTTTGCTCTTAAGGACAGTACAGTGATTCAAGTTTTTAAAAACTTACAAATTGAGACACCCAGATTAAAATCCTCTGCATGGAGTCATTGGATGATTTTGAACCAGTCATTTCTTTATTGCCCAAAACCCACAAGTTGTACAAATAAATGAAAGTGTAATTCTCTCTTTGAAAGAATGAGATGTAACACTGACAAATTAAATAATGTGATAATGCTCCTAGAATAAGGCAGAATAAAATTCACATCTAAAAGAATGACAAAAGGCTATTATATGAAAGCTTGAGGTAAACTCTTAATTCAATTAAAACACCAAATGGGTGAAAGAAACTGAAATAAAAGAAACTGAAGACCAGATGGTCTAAAACAAGAAAAGTCCAGCTCAGCAAAGGGTATGCTACATTCTCTTTTTATTAAACCAAAATCAAACAAACCACACACTGCCTTTCAGTTTTGGGACTAACCCAATTATGTTTAATTCCATGAACAATGGAGTTGGGAAGTTTCTTTCTTGGTTATTGATGGAGGCATGCCTAATATAGTATTTGCTTGTTTGCAACTTGGTTAGGGATTTTGCAACTCGTTTCTAAAGCAACCAAACTAACAGTCCCCACCTACCATAATTATTAGATTTATGAGGAGGGTAGTTTGAAAGCCGCCATATTTTTCAAAAACCACCCATAGGGTTTTTCTAGGTAAGTGCTAAATATTCCGCTGTCTTTCTTTCTGGATGTGCAGCTTTCTCTTCCAAAGCAAAATGGCTATTCGATTCCATTCGCTACAGAAAGCAACATGCTTCTTGCATGTTCTTTCAAACTGTGTAAAAGCAACTCCAGTCACTTTGCACTAGTCAAATTTCTCCAGCATGCCATGGTGAGTCCTTGGTCCCCATGCAAGAGTTTTGCTCTATTCGGGTACATTTACCCACAGGCTTATACCCCTTAGCAGACGACATACCTCATACAGCCCTGTCTTAAATACCCTTCTCCAGAAATTCATCCCAACTCATTACTGCACTCAGCGGAGTTAAAGTGCCAGAGAATCCCAGGACAGTATTCTGAGGCCACTGCATCTAATACTCAATTCTAGATGCATCAGCTGTAAATTCCATGTTTAATCAAACTTACTCAACCGAACACAAAAATACTCATTCCACTCTCAATATGCGGCACTTAATACATCAAACTTTGAACAAAGGAGACAGGCAGCAAAAATAAACACCAGAATTCCCTCATACAGAACATGCACACTCACCTGCAAAACACCGTTTTCTGCTCCAAAGGACCCTAACCAGAAGCCGGCCAGTGTCTTCATCCCATTCCCTCCAACCTTCTAAAGCACCCTACCAAAGCCACTCACAGAGGCAGTATACAATGTGGGTATTTGCAAATGCGCAGCACAAGCCACTGTCCTTGATCAGCTGTTGCCCATCCACCACATAGACTTAATGCCAAAAGTGTGCAGGTTTCCCTTCCATGCATAAAAAGGCCAGCTGCTGACCTTGGCCTTCCCACTTATAGCAACGTCATTTGGAGGAAGCAGGCGGGTCTTTTACAATCAATTGCTGCTGTTTTGCTTTCACAAAGAAACATAAGAAGAAAAAGAAAACTTTCTACCCTGAATTTATGTTTTCTTTGACAGATTGAATATTTAACCTTCCATTTATATAGGATGGTTTAAATGAAACACAAATGAATCAACCATACATCAGCCTAGTCTATTGGAAAATCTATCCTAATTAAGTGCCTGAGGTTGAGTAGTGGTTGGAATCCAGCAAATTTGAATAAGCTTCACATTCTGTGCTCATCATAAACCATATGATGGGGAGAGAGCTAATCGATTAGATCTAAATAATGCACTAGAATTTATAGTCCTATTATACAAAAATAATAGTAACCTGGGCAATTTTTACATACTTACATTGATGGCTGAGTGAGGTTACAGAACCACTATATTATATCATTAATGTGTCTGTCCCAAGCTATGCAGTTATGTCTCAAGACCAGTAGCTCCAGAGCCTTGACTAGGCAGAGTGGCTGATGCTGCTTCAGGTGCAGCTTGCAGCACTAGCAAGGGCTTGGTTATTGGTGCTTCCAATATAAGAGGAACTAAGTCAGCAGTCTCTGTGACTCACCACAGGCTCTTCTAGGTACTGTTGTTTGCAGTGGCTGAGCTGGCGTGTCCTTAGCCTGGGTTATTATTATTATTATTATTAATAATAATAGTAATAATAATAATAATAATAATAGCCTGGGTTATCTTTGGTGGAATCCATTCTGGCTGGCGGCAGATGAAGGTTCCGAGGTGGCAGGCTGTTGGTCGATGTGGCGGCTCCGCAATCTGCCATCTTTTTTAAAATTAAATTTTATTTATTTATTCATTTTATTTTTAAACACAACACAAAGATCCTCCATCTTATGTGCTATAGAAAGGGTATCTGCAAATCTATATAAATAAAAATGTAAAATAGTTTGTACAAATCACTAATCTCAAAAACTACTGCACTGATTTAGACCAAACTTTCACACTATGTTCACAAGGACTTCCGATAATAGAATACGTACTCATTTTGTGCCTAGCACACGTGTGTCATGTGCAAGGTACACAAATTTAAAATGTACCCACTGATCAGGTTTTCACCTCCCTGTAACTCCTCCCACCCGGCAACAGTCATTTCCTCAGCCACGTATGGAAGACTCTTAGGGCCAAAAAGGCACTGGGATAGCAAACTCCCAGGTGGCCCATAGAGAGGGGGGGGGGAAATACAGTTTAATGAAAAGAAGGACTAGGGGAGACAGGATAGCAGCCTTCCAATATCTCAGGGATTGCCACAAAGAAGAGGAAGTCAAGCTATTCTCCAAAGCACCTGAGGGCAGAACAAGAAGCAATGGGTGGAAACTAATCAAGGAGAGAAGCAACTTAGAACTGAGGAGAAATTTCCTAACAGTTAGAACAATTAACCAGTGGAACAACTTGCCTCCAGAAGTTGTGAATGCCCCAACACTGGAAGTCTTTAAGAAGATGTTGGATAGCCATTTGTCTGAAAGGGTATAGGGCTTCCTGCCTAGGCGGGGAGTTGGACTAGATGACCTCCAAGGTCCCTTCCAACTCTGCTATTGTATTATTGTATTACAGTAGGTAGGTAGATAGGGGAATACAGAGAGAGGGAGAAATACAGTTTAATAAAAGAGGGACTAGGGGAGACAGGATAGCAGCCTTCCAATATCTCAGAGGTTGCCACAAAGAAGAGGGAGTCAAACTATTCTCCAAAGTACCTGAGGGCAGAACAAGAAGCAATGGGTGAAAACTAATCAAGGAGAGAAGCAACTTAGAACTGAGGAGAAATTTCCTGACAGTTAGAACAATTAACCAGTGGAACAGCTTGCCTCCAGAAGTTGTGAATGCCCCAACACTGCAAGTCTTCAAGAAGATGTTGGATAGCCATTTGTCTGAAATGGTATAGGGCAGTGATGGCTAAACATTTTTGGCTCGAGTGCCAAAAGCAGGGGGAGTGCAGGGGCGATGTACACAGGTGTGCCACATACATAATGCTATGTGCATGACCCCCTGCATTCGGCATGCTTTTTACATCCTCCCCAGACTCCAGAGGCTTTATAGGAGCCTGGGGAGGGTGAAAACAGCCTTCCCCCACCTCCAGAGGGCAAAAAACAGCCTCAAAAGAAGGCCTAAATCAGCTGGCCAGGGCACACATATACACTGAAGCTGACAGGACAATGCCTCATGTGGCCTAAGAAATGGTTCTGTGTGCCACCTGTGGCACCCATGCCATAGGTTCGCCATTATGGGTATAGGGCTTCCTGCCTAGGCAGGCAGTTGGACTAGATGACCTCCAAGGTCCCTTCCAACTCTGCTATTGTATTATTGTATTACAGTAGGTAGATAGATAGAGGGATAGAGAGAGAGAGAGAAATAAGGTAGGTAGGTAGGTGGATAGATCGATAGGGAGAAACACGGTAGGTAGGTAGGTAGGTAGGTAGGTAGGTAGGTAGGTAGGTAGGTAGGTAGGTAGGGTGATAGAGAGGGAGAAATATGGTAGGTAGGTAGGTAGGTAGGTAGGTAGGGGGATAGGGAGAAATACAGTAGGTAGGTAGGTAGGTAAGTAGGTAGGTAGGTAGGTAGGTAGGTAGGTAGGTAGGTAGGTGGATAGATCGATAGGGAGAAACACAGTAGGTAGGTAGGTAGGTAGGTAGGTAGGTAGGTAGGGTGATAGATAGAGAGGGAGAAATATGGTAGATAAGTAGGTAGGGGGATAGGGAGAAATACAGTAGGTAGGTAGGTAGGTAGGTAGGTAGGTAGGTAGGTAGGGGGATAGATAGATAGATAGATAGATAGATAGATAGATAGGGAGAAATACAGTAGGTAGGTAGGTAGAGGGAGAAAGGAATAAATATAGCAGGTAGGTAGGTAGGTGGATAGATAGATAGGGAGAAATACAGTAAGTAGGTAGGTAGAGGGATAGATAGAGAGGGAGAAATCCAGTAGGTAGGTAGGTAGGTAGAGGGAGAAAGGAAAAAATATAGTAGGTAGGTAGGTAGGTAGGTAGATAGGTAGGTAGGTAGGTAGGTAGGTAGGTGGATAGATAGATAGGGGGAAATACAGTAGGTAGGTAGGTAGGTAGGTAGGTAGGTAGGGGGATAGATAGATAGGGAGAAATACAGTAGGTAGGTAGATTGAGGGATAGATAGAGAGGGAGAAATACAGTAGGTAGGTAGGTAGGTAGGGGGTTATATGGTGGTTGTGTGTATGTGTGCAGGTGTAGATCTACACACAGATTGGTTGGCAATTTAATTTAATTTAATTTAATTTAATTTAATGTAATTTAATTTAATTTAATTTAATTTAATTTAATTTAATTTAATTTAATTTAATTTAATTTAATTTAATTTAATTTAATTTAATTTAATTTAATTTAATTTAATTTAATTTAATTTAATTTAATTTAATTTAATTTAATTTAATTTAATTTAATTTAATTTAATTTCTATACCGCCCTTCTCCCTTCCGGGACTCAGGGTGGTGTACAGGCAGCAATAAAATCAGTGATATAAAATATAAAAAATACATGAAATATATATTAAAAAATATATTAAATAAAACGCCTGTTCTAAAACCATTAATAAAACCTACTAAAACCATTAAAAAAATTACGCCAGGCCGGCCGCACGAAATAGATAGGTCTTCAAAGCCCGACGGAAGAGGCGCAGGTCCGTGGTCGTGCATAGGTCAGTGGGTAGGTTATTCCAGAGGGCAGGAGCCACCACAGAGAAGGCTCTCCCCCTGGGGGTCGCCAGCCAACATTGCCTAGCTGACAGCACCCTGAGGAGGCCCTCTCTGTGGGAGCACACTGGTCGGTGGGAGGTATTTGATGGCAGGAAGTGGTCTTGCAGGTAGCCAGGTCCCTTGCCATGGAGCACTTTAAAGGTAGTTACTAATACCTTGAAGCGCACCCGGAAAGCCACAGGCAGCCAGTGCAGCTCGCGCAGGAGAGGTGTCACGTGGGAGCATCTGGAGGCTCTCAGAATCCCCCGCATGGCCACATTCTGAACTAACTGGAGCCTCCGGGTGCACTTCAAGGGAAGCCCCATATAGAGAGCGTTGCAGTAGTCCAGGCGGGAGATGACGAGGGCTTGAGTGACTGTGCGTAAAGCGTCACGATCCAGAAAGGGGCGCAACTGGCGTATCAGGCGAACCTGATAAAAGGCCCCCCTGGCCACGGCAGTCATATGATCTTCTAGCGACAGTTGAGAGTCCAGGAGAATGCATGTTGTGAGCCCTCTCTCTGGGGGCCAATGACTCACCCCCGATAGCCAGAGCTGGCACCAACTGGCTATATCGTGATGCCAGAAGCCACAGCCACTCGGTCTTGGACGGGTTGAGATGGAGCCTGTTTCTCCCCATCCAGACTCGCACGGTCTCCAGACACCATGACATCACTTCCACGGCATCGTTGGGGTGGTCCGGGGTAGAGATGTACAGCTGAGTATCATCAGCGTACTGGTGAAATTCTACCCCGAAACCACAGATGATCTCACCCAACGGCTTCATATAAATGTTGAACAGAAGAGGTGAGAGGACCGACCCCTGTGGTACCCCACAGGTGAGGCATCTTGACGTCAACCTCTGCCCTCCTGCCAACACAAATTGCGACTGGTCAGAGAGGTAGGAGGAGAACCACCATAAAACGGTGCCCCCCACCCCCAGCCCCACCAGCCGGCGCAACATGATAACATGGTCGATGGTATCGAAAGCCGCTGAGAGGTCTAACAGGACTAGGATAGAGGAACAACCCCTATCCCGAGCCCTCCAGAGATCATCCACCAACGCGACCAATGCCGTCTCTGTGCTGTGCCTCGTGTAACCTCCCAGGAGGCCAGTACCAACCAGGAGGGACATGGGTCCAGTAAACATGTTGTGGAGTTCAGCCGTCCCAGCATCCTGTCCATGTCCTCAGGAGTCACAGGATCGAACTCTTCCCAGATAACAGTCTCAAGGCCTGCCACTGTTGGCCTGTCTGAACTAGTCCAATCGGAGGCCAATCCATCTGAGCAATTTTATCATGCAGATAACACCCAAACTCCTCCGCATGACCCTGCAAGGGGGCATCCCGCGCCCTCTGGTGAAGAAGGGAGCGGGTCACCCTAAACAGGGTGACAGGCCTGTTATCTGCAGACGTGATGAGAGCAGAGAAATAATTACGTTTTGCTGCTTTTATTGCCACTAGGTAGGTCTTCAAATGTGACCTTACCAATGTCCGGTCAGACTTGGAGCGGGTGGCCCTCCAACTGTTCTCTAGGCATCTCTTCCGACGCTTCATCACTCTTAGCTCCTCAGAGAACCAGGGAGCCAAGGTGGTTCGGCGTCAGGTGAGAGGCCGCAAAGGCACGACCCGGTCCAGGGCCCCCATTGCCGCACTATTCCAAGCGGCCACTAGGTCCTCAGTCGAATCGTGGGTCAGTTTCTCAGGTATTGGCCCAAGCTCCAGCTGGAGCCTCTCAGGGTCCATCAGGTGCCTGGGGAGGAACCATCTCACCTCTTCCGGTTCCGCCTCCCCACGGTGGGATGTAGTGGTTGGAAAGCCCAGCCGAAGGAGAGAGTGATCTGACCATGACAGGGGTTCAACAGCTATTTCCCCTAAACCAAGATCACAACCACTGGCCGGAGGCAAAAACTAGATCCAGCATTTGTCCCCCAGAATGGGTGGGGTCATGAATTAATTGGGTCAGGTCCATGGCCGTCATGGAGGCCATGAACTCCTGTGCCATCTCAGATGCCTCGCCTATCGATGGCATGTTGAAATCCCCCATGACCAATAGCCTGGGGGTGTCAACCGCCATCTCGGCTATCACATTGAGAAGCTCGGGTAGGGCTGCTGATACGTAGCGGGGAGCCAGGTACACTATCAGCAAGCCCAGCTGCCTCCCATGACCCCACTTCACACATAGAGACTCACAGCCGGCTGTCTGCGGCACAGTGGTCTCCCTCGGGTCCAGACTCTCCTTTATAACAACCCCCACCCCTCCCACCCTGACCCTGGGCTCGCAGCTGGTGAAATGCACGGTAACCCGGTGGGCACATCTCAATGAGGGGCGCCCCCCCTCTTGGCCCAGCCAGGTCTCTGTGATACCTGCCAGGTCCGCCCCCCCAAACCAGATCATGAATGAGGGGGGCTTTATTAGCCACGGACCTGGCATTAAACATCAGCCGAAGGCCCAGGCCCTGAGATCCAGAATCCCCTGGGTCGCAAGAGGAGCCATGATGGCTGGAGCACGCCACCGCTCGCAAACAGTGGGTGCGCCCTCCCCTTATATGATATGGCCCTCGGCTCTCGCCATACCTGCCCCTCCCATACACAGTCTTGATAGAGTAGCCCTCTGTTAAGCAGACCCTCACCCCTCCCCACTTTTAGGCACTATGCCCTCCCCGTGGGACCGCCAGCCGACCTGGAAATATTCCCCGGTGGGTTTTCCCCGTCACCCACCACCCTACTTTTAGTTTGACCTCCCCCCTCCTTGAGCCCCTTAAGACCCGGATTAAAAATTTGGTTAAAAATCCCCTTAACTTCCGCTTTGACCACCTCTTTTGGTTAATGAACCCATCATCGAGGTGGGCCCTCATTAAAGCTGAAGGCCAAACCTGCGAGAGGGGGGACTCCTGCAGGGCACGGAGGTCAGCTGCTGAGTACAGTTGTGCTTTTGAAGTGCTTCTTCCAAGGTCCACAATGGCAAAGTCTCCCATTTTCCAAACACCGCCAAGTCAAAGTTAGTGGGTAAATATAAACCAGTCTTAAAACTTCAGAATATCTGCACATCCGCATTGGGCCAGAATTCCTTTATTAGGTATTCAATCCTGTTCACCACCTCCACCCGCATTCTTTCCTCTTTGGGTTGAGAAGACATGTCCTTATAAAAGTCATAGATTGCTTCGTGAAGGCCCACCACGCCAGGGTTGTAATTCGTCTTGCAGGGGTTCTTCACCCTCCTAGTATGGTGGGTGGATGTTGGGGCATGCCAAGAGCTTGGTGTCAATGTCTGAGAGTCGGAGTTGCCACAAACCACATAGGGGGAGGTGGTGCACAGTTGGGTGTCAGGCATCAGATGCTGCAATAAACTCACACTGGAAGATGGCCAGGAGAGAAACAGTTTCAGCCATATCAGAGGCCATGAATCCAGGTTTGCTGCAGCCTGCAGAGAGCCAGCAGGAAGTGTTTGCTGGAGCAGGTCGGCAGAACAGGCAGGAAAGCTGTCAGAGTGTTTGCTGGAACAGGCCGACAGAGCAGGCAGGAGGAGAGAGACAGCCGCATCCAGACCAGAGGCCATGAATCCAGGTTTGATGGAGCTGGGACGTTGTTTGTTTGGATGTTCAGCAGCTTTCAAGAAGTTTAAAGGGTTGCTGGTGTCCTTGCCTGGAACGAATAATTAAAATTCCTCCCACTCCCAACTCACACAGAGGCAAGCATAGATTCCTTCATTGGTAGTTTCAGAATTGCAGACGGCTTGAGGCTGCTTGAATTGGGAAACCTCTTTAGTTCCTTTGGTTTTTTTTTTTGGTTTTTTTATGAAAAAAAAGTTTTATTGGTTTTTACAAAAATTTTAAAAATAGGAAAAGGGTATAAGGTATTACAAAGATATTTTGAGGACATCTATGTCGGAGGTGTCGGCCCCCTCCGAGGCTTCTTACAAAAAAGAAAAAGTAAGATAATACAAATCATTTTTCATTTCCCTACAAAGTGGAAAGAGATACAAATATATCAGTTTATATTCATGCAATCAATCATTAATTCTATAAACATCCAGATAGAGGTTACACTATATAGAAAAAAGTCATTTGTGAGATCTAAGTCTTTTAGCAATTGTATCTTCCTCTCCCTGACCTCCAGTGGCCCCCTCCACTCCCCCATTTTCATCCTCCAGGATTGGGGAATGTTTTTTTAGAAATTTTTTAGAAAGGCTTCCGCCTCTGCAATTGTTTTAATTCTTACTCTCCCCCCTTCCCAGAACACTAACATTCCCTCTGGCATCAATCACTTGAACCACACCCCCTTTTTATATAATCTTTTTGATAAGAAGGAATATTTCCTCATTTCTCTAATCTTTTTCGGGATCTGTTTCAAAATGGCAATCTCAGTCTGTTGGTACATTAAGGGACCGTCTCTTTGTGCTCTCAGGATCCAGTCCCTCGTTGACCTTCTTACAAATTTAATATGTATCTCTCTGGGTACCTCATTTATTCTGGCATATGCTGAGTTAATTCTATAAATCAAATCGATGTCCCCCCAAATATCTTCTTTGCTCTTTTTAGTGTAATCTGCTAACATCGTACACATTAATTCTTTTAAATCTTCAGAGGCAACTTCAGGAACATTTTGAAACCTTAAAAAGTAAGACATCCTTTCAAAATCCATCCTAGACATATGACCAGCTAAGTCCCCAATTTCCTTTTGAGAATTTTGTATCTCTCCTTTCATCTCAGCCGTTCCCCCCTCCAATCCATCAATTCTTTGTTTATTTTCCATTAGTGCTTTCTGTGTCTCCAAAAGTTCCAATTTTGAGCTAACATTGTCTTTCCGGATTTCTTTTATTTCTTTCATGATGTTTTGAAGAGTTTCCTCTATTGCTGATAACTGTGTAGCTTCCACCTCTGTTCCTTTGCATAACATTGAAATAATCTTGGGTTGATGTGGCTGCTTTTTTAAAGCCATAATGAAAGTAATAAGTTCTTGTCACTAATATGGCGTCTGTTGGAGAGGTAGTCCGTGAGGTGAAGAGAGAGCAAAAGTCAATATCCAAATTCAAAGTTCAATTTGCTTACAGTCCAGAGAGAGAATAATTTTTAAAATAATAATAATAATATAATAATAATATTTTATTTATAAACCGCCTCCTCTCCCCAAAGGGACTCGGAGCGGTGCACAGGGAAATTAAAAAACCAATATTGAATACATGAATAGATAAATAGATAAAATACAAATTAAACAAAAATTATCCCTGCGCTAAAATCCCTGTATTAAAAATATGCTAAAAATCCCTAAAACCCTGTTAAAAGACGGAAGACTAACCTAGGCCGGCCAAGCAGAAAAAGTGTGTTTTCAGTTTTTGATGGAAGGAGCGGAGGTCCGTAGTTGTTCTAATTTCGGGGGGAAGGTCGTTCCAGAGGGCTGGGCCCGCCGCAGAGAAGTCCCTTCCCCTGGGTGTCGCCCGCTGGCATAGCCTAGTGGATGGCACCCAGAGAAGTCCCTCTCTGTGGGAGCGAATTGGCCGCAGGGATGTATGGGGCAGGATCCGATCCCGCAGATAACTAGGTCCCGTGCCATGGAGTGCTTTAAAGATGGTAACTAACACCTTGAAGCGCACCCAAAAGACGACAGGCAGCCAATGCAGCTCGCGCAAGAGCGGTGTTATGTGGGTAAACCTAGAGGTTCCCATTATTGCTCGCGCGGCTGCATTCTGGACAAGCTGAAGTCTTCGGGTGCACCTCAAGGGGAGCCCCATGTAGAGAGAATTGCAGTAGTCCAGTCGGGATGTCATGAGGGTGTGAGTGACTGTGCAAAGGGCATCCCGATCCAATAGGGGACGCAACTGGCGTACCAGGCGAACCTGGTAAAACGCCCTCCTGGCCACGGCTGTCACTTGATCTTCCATGGACAGCCGTGCATCAAGGAGGACGCCCAAGTTGCGTGCCCCATCCACAGGGGTTAGATGTTCACCCCCTATGGCCAGTGATGGAGTCAACTGGTTGTACCGGGATGCCAGAAACCACAGCCATTCGGTCTTGGACGGGTTGAGTCTGAGTCTGTTACTTCCCATCCAGGCCCACACAGCTTCAAGGCACTGGCACATCACCGCTACGGCATCGTTGGGGTGGTTTGGGGTAGCTGCGTATCGTCAGCTGCGTATCGTCAGCGTAGAGGTGGTACTCTACCCCAAAACCACGGCAATCAAATAAGAAAAAGACAAGAAGGCACATCTGGGAAAGGTCCTAATAATCAATTAAATCAATCTACTGTTAAAGAGTTCAGTCCCGAAGATGAGGGAGTGTCAGCAAATTTCAAAAGAAAACATTTCCTGCTGAGAACAAAGGAACGCCATCTTCCTCGCCCCTCTGGAAACCGCGGAGATCTAGTGAAAGTTCATTTCAGTTGTTGCCAGACAGAGATACAAAGTATCATTGAGATTCTTAAAGTAAAAGACTTTCACTTGTAGTTTAAAAGTTGGATGTTGATTCCTCCACCTCCCCAAGCTTGGGGAACATTTCAAAACGCCGCTTTGTTTTCCTTTCCGAGGAGGGGTTTTACAAACTCCCTCCTCCTTCTTCTTTTAAAGTGAAAGTTGAAAGCATTAAGTGAAAATCACTCACAATCCACTCTGTAGCCATGAGCCTCGGCGTTGCCTCCAGCCCCGGCTTTCAGCCCGTCTTGAATCTCAGCAGCTGTTCCGGCTCTCCATCGGCAAAGGGGACGAAAGAAGAACTCCCCCCTGCGACTCGTTCTCCTGCGCCTAGGGTGAGGCGGGAGCTCCCCCGACCGCTGTCGAGGTGGGGGGACTCACCACGAGCCGCCCGTGCAGTGGGGGCTCTTTGCAAGAGCCCCCTGCCCCCGAAGGCGCCGCAGGAGCAACCAAGCGGCGGACGAGTGCAAGACCCAACCGTCGCCTCCGGCTAACCGGAAGGAAGGCCAGTTCCTTTGTTGATAAGTTGATAAGTTAGAGTTGGAGGTCTGGGGTTGCAGCAAAGAATACTCCAATTATACACAGCCCATAGGAGAATATTTCAAAATAGTTCAGGACAGATCCAAGTTACTGAGCTGCTGGCTGGAGATGAAATTTAACCAGACTGGGCCACAGCCACAGCCGGGTATAGCTAGTTACAAAATATTTTCATAAATCTCTTCAATATTCATCCAAGTTTCATATTATTTCATATGGCCCAACAGTTTCCGCGACACTTGGAGGAAGTTGATTATCTAGACCCGCGCCAGTCCGGCTTCCGACCCGGGCATAGCACCGAGACGGCATTGGTCGCGTTGGTTGATGATCTCTGGAGGGCGCGGGATAGAGGATATTCCTCTATCCTAGTCCTATTAGACCTCTCAGCGGCTTTTGATACCATCGACCATGGTATCCTATTGCGCCGACTGGGGGGGTTGGGGCTGGGAGGCACCGTTCTACGGTGGTTCTCTTCCTACCTCTCTGGTCGGTCGCAATATGTGTTGGCAGGGGGGCAGAGGTCGGCCTCGAGGCCCCTCGTATGTGGGGTACCTCAAGGGTCGGTCCTCTCGCCCCTACTGTTCAACACATACATGAAGCCGCTGGGCGAGATCATCCGTGGTTTTGGGGTGGGATATCATCTGTACACTGATGATACTCAGTTGTACATATCCACCCCAGACCACCCCAACGATGCCGTCGAGGTCATGTCCCGGTGTTTGGAGGCCGTACGGATCTGGATGGGTAGTAACAAACTCAGGCTCAACCCGTCCAAGACTGAGTGGCTGTGGCTTCCGGCACCCCGGTTCAGCCAGATTATTCCAACTCTGGCCATTGGGGGCGAAACACCGGCCCCCGTGGAGAGGGCGCGCAATTTGGGTGTCCTCCTGGATTCCCGGCTGTCCATGGAGGACCATGTGGCGGCCGTGGCCAGGGGGGCTTTCCATCAGGTACGCCTGATGCGCCAATTGCGGCCCTTACTGGACCGGGCTGCCCTTCGCACAGTCACTCAGGCCCTCGTGACCTCTCGACTCGACTACTGTAATGCTCTCTACATGGGGCTTCCCTTGAGGTGCACTCGAAAGCTGCAGTTAGTCCAGAATGCAGCCGCGCGGGTGATTACGGGAGCGCCTAGACACTCCCACATAACACCTATCCTGCGCGAGCTGCACTGGCTTCCTGTGGTCTTTCGGGTGCGCTTCAAGCTTCTGACGACCATCTTTAAAGCGCTCCATGGCTCGGGGCCTAGTTATATGCGAGACCGCCTCCTGCCCCATACATCCCTCAGACCAATACGCTCCCACAGAGAGGGCCTCCTCAGGGTGCCGTCGGCCGGACAATGCAGACTGGCGACACCCAGGGGGAGAGCCTTCTCTGTGGCAGGTCCAGCCCTTTGGAACGACTTACCCCCTGAACTTCGCACCATCTCTGACCTCCGCCTCTTCCGCAAGTGTCTTAAGACACATTTGTTCCATCTAGCCGGCCTAGCGTAGCCTCCTATACTGACTTTTAGATAGTTTTTAAATTTGGGGATTTTAATCTGGTTTTAGCACAGGTTCTATTGAATTAGGTTTTTAAATTTTATATGATGTTTTGTATGTATTTTAATTTTCCTGTGCGCCGCCCTGGGTCCGTTTGGAGAAGGGCGGGGTATAAATTGAATAAATATAAATATATAAATATATTATTTCAAGTACATCACATCAAATATATTTATAAATATTATCTTTTTAATGCCTCCATTCTTGAGAGTATATCCACACATTTGCAGAATATGAGAAGGACATTCCTTGAGTTTGAAGAAAGGGGAAGGGGAATAACATTTACTGAAGCACACAAGGTGTGTGTGGCACTTAGTTCCTTGGACAGTTCATGGGACATTCTTGTGACTACTCTAAAATCCATGCAAGAACAGGATTTAACCATGGCATATTGAACGGTTGTTGGAAGAGGAGACCAGGAAAAGGAGGAGAGAGCATTCAGAACAGATCAGCATTTGCAACAATCCAGGATACTGGCAGAGCAACTGACAGAGTTAACTTTGTGAAGTGATGCTACATGTGTGGTTCTTCTGAGGATCTCCAGAGATGCCATCCTGAGAGGAAGAACAGAGGAGCAGCTAGACAAGGGTGTGGATCTAAGCAGCAAATGTGGAACGGTTCTCCAACATCAGTTTCCCTGACAGTGTCAACAACTGAACACACCAGGAATATGTGGTTGTTAGACAGTGGGGCAAGTCAGCATATTATTAACAATCCACATGTGTTTTCTGGCTTGAAACCAGCAAGGCAAGTGTGGGTTAGTCTGGCTGATAGATTTAAAGCTGCTGTAAAAGGGGAAGGTAATGTGTATATACCAGAAATAGTTGTTATATTGTACAACATGTTATATGTATTTGTTGATAGGTTTGGGCAAGGTTCAGTTTAACGAAGTCATTACCCTCACCCAGAGAATGCAGCAGATGTTGGACCATGGGCACCAGATATGCATTTTGCTGTAGCGCTTTATTTAATATACATTTATTTTATTTTATTTTCAAATTTATACCCCACCCTTCTCCTTGTTAGGACCCATTTATAGTCTGCGCAGATGTGGACAGAACCATCCGGCTTCACAGGGGTCACAATTGCGTGGTCAACAGGTTCCAGGATTTCTTGGCTGATAAGCAGCTTCATTTGGATCAGAGCAACCTGGTGGTCAAGGTTGAATGAGATGGATGTGTCTGTATATCTCTCCAGGTTTCCATCAAAGATGTCTCCAAAATCAGAGAGTAAGGCCTCTATATCAGAGTCACTGATGGAGTTGATGCCAGTGATCCAGAGAGGAGAACCAGTACAGTCCTAGGAGACTTGGTAGGGAGGCATCCACTACAAGCAGTAGCAGTGGGTCCAAAAAGCTTTTTGAAAGATACTCTAAAGGTGCCAGTTCCAACAATAGGAATGCTGTTACTCTGGTAGTCTCAGAGATGAATATGATGGACGTTCAACTGTCTTTTTTAAATTTTTGGCATCAATCTCTTTAGTATACTCCAAGAGACAATGGTCATTGAAGATCCTGTGTCCACCTCCATGCAGCAAGGGCCCCCTCAATCAGAATGATGACATGGACCATCTTGCAAGAGGAGAGGCTGGCTTGACCAAAGACTGCTTCTGACTTTCAGGTGCTTCTCGAGATGGTGAAGCAGTCCTTTCCCTGACTGTTGTCTTTTCTGCATTCTTTTGGGCACACAGTGGTAGCTGTCAGTTAGTTTGCACAACAGACCCTTGCCAAATGTCCTTTCTTTTCACATCTTTGATAGATAGCATTCTTGAACTTACACACTCTTCATGGGTGTTTGCCTCCACAACCAACACATGCTGGTTGCCTCTTTTGTGTGGCACATTCCTCCCCTTGCAGGATTTGAAGTGTCTTCATCATCATCTGCTAATTCACCGTGGTTAGCATCTTTATGATGCACCATGACTGGTTTCCATGATGCTGGTAGGCTGTTTGATTTTTGAATCTCATCGTTGACTAATTGGACATCTTGGTTGCTTGTGCCTCATTGAGCACCATATGCAGGGTGAGGTCTGTTTTTGCAAGGAGGTGCCGCTGTAGCTTGATGTCCCTCACACTGCAGACCACTCTGTCCAAGAGAGTATCATCTAAGTCTCTGAACTCGCAATGCAGGGCTGCCTTTCAAAGGGCAACAACATATTTCTTGAGAGATTAACCTTCCACCTGATTCCAATGATATGAAAGCATGCAGGCATGCAATTTGTGAATGTTTGGGTCGATAGTGAGTCCATAGCTTGCTCTGCAGCACATCCTATAGCACAGACTAAATGCCCAGTGGAGCAGAAGGGGGTGGGAGGAAGGGGGGTGGAATGAAATGATCTATATATGAAGTTTCTGTTTCCATGCAAACAGAATGTAGTGTGGGAGGCATTTGGTTTGCATTACTTTAAATAGCTGGTTTTAAGTGAGAATAATGTTTCTAACACTATGAAAATATGAACAAGCTGTGCAAAGACTGTATGAAGTTTGACAAAAGTTTTTTCACAACGACTGGACAGTGAGGCTTGCACCTGTTTTTTTCGCTCTCTATGCCTGCTGTGGGAGACAAAAATATCATCATCTTTTTGCTTTCTGAAGAAAATAAAAACAGATTATCAGCTTAGATAAACTGATAAACTTATGTTTAGAGTTTCATTGGAACTATCAGATTCTGAGCTGAATTCAAAAACCTTACATATTTTCCTGGTGCCCAATGTGAGATATCTTATCTCAAGGGCAATGTTCCCTTGGGGTGTCCCCCATTGAGCCCCACAAGCCATCATGATCTCTGGACAGACGGACAGCCTTCTTGTTATCTCCTGGAGGAAACTAGACCTGGAGGATCTCGACATCAAGAGCCCTCCCAGGGCCCTTGCCCCTGGTGACTTCATGACCACCAAGGACAGAGGATGGCTTAGCATTACTAAATTGGGAGTTATATGCATTAGCAGTAACAATAACATGGGTGAAGGACTGGATAGAGTTAAAGAATAAAAAAATCTTGACCTTAGAAGGCCATGATCTGCAAGCAGGTTGGCATATGTTCCTATGGGGTGATAAAAATAAAACACACAAATAATTTCAAAAACATCTAATTAGAAATGTGTTATTGCAAAACTGGCTCAATTTTTTAAAAAAAACACTATGTGAAAGTCCTGAATTGGCTATCCCCAATAAAAAGGATGCACCCAAATTTTACAAATATGAATAAAGTGTTAAGATACAGAGACTTAATTAATGGACAGGGAAATTTAAAATCAATCGAAGAATTGGCACATGAAAGTTGACTGGCTAACTGTCAGGCCTGTTTCTTCGAGTACTTAAGAAAGAACACGCTTAAACATTATTTGAAATGAATAAGGCTACTTTTACTAAGTAATGACAGTGAACAGACCAAGTAAAGCAGAGAGTGAATAGTTTAGGCGCGAACATAGAGTATTAAGCTTAAGCCCATCCCAATCCCTCACCACCACCCCCTTAGCATTGTCCAATATACTTTCTTCTCCACCATCAGGTGGGCAGGTCATCACGAGCATGGAATGCGGGACCGTTAGCCGAGAGATAACACCAGCCGTCAACATCTTCCACCACCAGAACAATTGCATCCCAGCGCCCCACCCTCCCCATTGCCATGGCAGCTAAGCAGAACTAGCGAAGGCTGACATCCGGACCTCCTCCAAGAGCAGCGAGAAATCCCGGACGTATCGCAGAAAACGAGATGCTAGACCTGTAAAACAGACCAAAAAAAAACAACATATAGGAGAGAGGGAAAGGGTCAAGGTTTGTGTGGATACTTGGCATAAAACTGGCGTACCAGCTTAGGAGCTTTGAGATGCTCTTTATCCACCCATTCGTTGTGAGAAGGGGGAAAGTCTTTCCACATGACTAAGAACTGAGTTTTATTCCGACGGACTCTGGAATCTAAAATGTCACGAACTTCATAATGCTGGTGCCCGTCCACCATTGTAGGCGCAGGGGTATCAGGAAAAGGTTTGCGGAGATGCGAAGTGCGTTCAGGTTTTAATAAGTGAACATGGAATACCGGATACAGGCGCCTGTAGGTCTTTGGGAGATCCAAACGGACGGATACAGAACTGATGGTTTTTGTTATGGTAAATGGACCAACAAATTTGGGGCCCAGTTTCCTGCATTTTTGCGGGCTATCCAAATGCTTTGTAGACACATAAACCCTATCACCAACTTTGTAGGCCGGGGGGACTGCCCGTTTCTTGTCAGCATATAATTTATGTGATTGATGAGCATCGTTCAAAGTCTTTCGTATGATTGGCCAAACTGAAGACAGCCTGGAGGACCAATCGGCCAAAGAGGGAACTGTCGGTGAGTCATGAGGCAATTCGGGGATGGGTACAAAGTCCTGTCCATAGATGATTTTAAAAGGGGTCATATTCGTACTGGAGTGAATAGAGTTATTATAGGCCACTTCGGCATGTATCAGGAGATCAGCCCAATCATCCTGTTGAAAATTGATAAAACAACGTAAGTATTGTTCCAAAACGGAATTGGCCCTCTCACAAGAGCCATTCGTCTGGGGATGGTAGGAGGAGCTTAAGCCTTGGGCGGAGCCAATCAGCCTCAAAAATTCCTTCCAAAAGAGAGACGTAAATTGAGTGCCTCTGTCTGAAATGATACGCTGGGGAACCCCATGAAAACGGTAAATATGGTTAACGAATAACCGAGCCAAAGATTTGGAAGACGGAATGAACCTGCTTGGAGAAGAGATCTGTAACAACCCAAATGACAGTATAGCCTTGACTGGGTGGAAGGTCAACTATAAAGTCCATCGAAATTTCCTTCCAAGGTACCTCTGGCGTCGCCACGGACTGGAGAAGGCCATGTGGTTTTCCCGGCGCACGTTTAGACGCAGCACAAACAGGGCAACTGGCAATATACGATTCAACATCCTTCTTTAGTGAGGGCCACCAGAATTGTCGTTTAACAAGGTGTACAGTTTTAACGAAACCGAAATGGCCTGCCAGACGTGAGTCGTGTGCGCGTTGCAATACAAAAGGTCGTATAGTACTAGGGACATAGATTTTGGAACCAATCCAGGGAAGATCGTCCCTAATAGTACAATCACCTGAATGTGCGGAATACCATTCATCAGTTATCAGTTCATCCTTAATACGAGCAATCAGGTCAGCAGGTGGAGCAGTTTGGACTGCGGAATGGCTTCTAGTAGATACAGGAGAAGCAGGCAAAGTAAGTGGCATGATGGGCTGTACAATTGTAAGTTTAGAAACATCGTATTGTGGAAGTCTGGAGAGGGCATCAGCCATGAAATTCTTTCCACCAGGAATATATTTAAGATGGAAATTGAAGCGATGGAAGTAGTGTGCCCAGCGAAGTTGTTTCGGGGACAATTTACGAGAGGAGGTGAGAGCCTCCAAATTCTTATGGTCCGTCCAGACCTCAAATGGATGGGGAGCACCCTCAAGAAAATGACGCCAAGTCATGAGAGCCCAACGAACAGCAAAAGCTTCCTTTTCCCAAATGGCCCATCCGCGTTCGGTTGTGGAGAGTTTGCGAGAGGTGTAGGCACAAGGTTGCAGTTGGCCATGGTGGTTGAGTTGTAACAAGACTGCACCCACAGCGACATCACTGGCATCCGCCTGAACTACAAACGGGGAGGTAACATCGGGATGTTTAAGGACAGGTTCAGCCGCAAATAAACGTTTAAGCTTTTCGAAAGCGGCTTGACATTCCATTGTCCATTTGAGGGGAGTTCCTGGTCGAGGTTTACCCTCACCCTTCGTTTTAAGAAGGTTTGTAATGGGCAAGGCAATGTTAGCGAATGACGGAATAAATTGGCGGTAAAAGTTTGCAAATCCCAAAAAACTTTGGAGTTGTTTACGAGTTCGGGGAGGAGCCCACTCTGTCACCGCCTTAACCTTTGCAGGATCCATCTCAATTCCTTCAGAAGAAATGCGGTAACCCAAATAATCATTTTTTTCTTGGTGAAACTCACATTTGGACAATTTCGCGTATAGCTCAGTGGAACGGAGTTTATGAAGGACAGAACGGACCAGTTTAACATGTTCGTCGTGTGTTTGTGAGTAAACAACGATGTCATCAATATAAACTAAAACTCCCTTGTAAAGGTGCTCGTGGAAAACTTCATTGATTAGTTGCATAAACACAGAAGGAGCACCCTGAAGACCAAAGGGGAGGACCTTAAATTGAAAACATCCAAAAGGACAGTTAAAGGCGGTTTTCCATTCGTCCCCCTCTTTAATCCTGACCCTATAATAGGCTTCACGCAAGTCCAGTTTAGTAAAAATCTTGCCAGTAGCCAGGTGAGAAAGCATGTCTTTCATAAGTGGGAGTGGGTAGATGTTGTGTTCGCAAATGGTGTTGAGATAAGAGTAATCTTGCACTAATCTAAGAGTGCCATCTTTCTTTTCCCTAAACATAACAGGTGCAGCTACTCGTGGCCTAGCTGGCTCAATGAAACCCCTTTGAAGATTTTTATCGATGAACTTACGTAACTCCTCCATCTCCCGTGGAGTCATGGAGTAAAGGCGAGGTTTTGGCAACTGCACCCCAGGGAGGAAATCAATTGAACAATCAGTAGCTCTATGAGGAGGAAGTGAATCACAAGATTTCTCACTGAAAGCCTCCTTTAGGTCCCAATATTCCTTGGGAATCTTCTCCTCGCCGGGTATGAATTCAGGAGAAGGAAGAGCCAATAAGGGGCCAGCGGGTTCAGTTACAGGGGCTGAGTTACTGGGTGGAAAGTGATTGTCCTCTGATGGTAGAGAGGTATGTTCAGGTAATAACAAGGGTATGCGTACCCAACCCTCTTTCCAATTTATTAGCGGATTCCATTTACGAAGCCAATTGACCCCCAAAATGACAGCATTTTCAGAAATGGCAGTCACGATAAAATTGATGGTCTCAGTATGAGCTGTGCCAATAGAGACATGAATTGGTTCGGTGATAAAAGATGCCGGGGTTCCCCCTGCTACAGAACCATCCATTTGGCAAAAGGCTATGGGAGTTTTCAGGGTTTTTAAGTGAAAACCCATGGAAGAGACTAGGTCTTGGCTTATGAGGCACTTTGAGCAGCCAGAATCAATGAGGGCTTGCACATCGCAAGTACGTCCAGTAGATGGAGCCAAAAGCTTTAAATTAATATAAAGGGGCCCGGAACGGTGACTCACCAAATTGTCGTCAGAAGAATTCGAAGACGCCTCCCAGTCATCAGGGTGGGTGCTGGGCTGGTCAGTTGAGAGGTTCAGAGGCTCCACCCCTCTCATTGCCGGTCTACTGCGCATGTTCGGAGTTTTTGGAGGCCTTTCTTTCCTCTCCGAAGAGGAATGTGGGCGTGGAGGTTGCCTTGATCTGCATTTGTCTGCCCAATGCCCCTCCTTTCCACAACGATAACAATTCCCTGTACGAGGTTGAGATGATTTCCACCACCACCCCCTCTGCATGTGGGAATCTTTTTCTGGGGACCGAGGCTTGAGGCTTTCCCTTGGTGGTTTTTTCTCAAGACGGACTGGATCTTGTAAGTGGGCTTGATCCAGTTCAACATCACCAGCGAGGTCTATCCAATCATTTAAGGTTTCGGGACGGAACCTGTTCATGCAGGTTTGATAAATGTCCTTATTTAGCCCCTCAGTATATAAATCCATCAAAGCCTGGTCACTATAACTGGTCATAAATACGGATAATTCCTGAAAAATCTGCGTGTATTCCTGGACCGACATATTCCCCTGATGCAAGTTTTTCATTCTCATTTTGGCTTTCCTTTCAACACGGGGGTCTTCAAAACACCTTCTAAGAGCATTCATAAAATGATCGAAATCCTGCAGCACGGGTGAGCGGCTATTATGCAAGGAAACCAGCCATTGGGAAGCTTTATCCTCCAGAGCCATTGAGACAATTCTAATTTTGATTTCATCTTCTAAATCAACTGCATAAAACTGCACGAAATTATCGACGTGAATTAGAAAAAATGCCAGTTTGTCGGCACTACCGTCGTATTTAACACCCAGGGGGGGGGGAGTTTTGCAAGCCGATGGGGGGAGGTGGGTCGGGCTTCTCTCCGCAATTCCCTGCTGGCTCGGGGAGGGGGGGATGGTGTTGAGCTTCTGCTTTCCTTGGCAGCTGCTGAATGCGTTTCTTTTAGCTGTCTGCGCTCCTGCTCCCTCCCCCAGAGTTTATCCAAGGCCTCCCGCTTCTCGTCTGCCTGGCGAAGCAGTTCTTGGGCCATCTCTTTTAACTCCCTTTCTTCTCTTAAGAGCTCCGGAATGACTGTCTTGGGGGAAGGGCGACGCCTGGTGACGTTAATTCCAGGGCCTAGTCCTCCAGTCATTCCCACCCCTTCAGACCAGCGTTTAGGTTTGGCTGAATCTTCGGCTGGCAGATTCAGATCTAGGCCGGCTAAACAATCCAACACTGACCTCGTATCTTCAGTTTGAACAGGAAGGTTTGATGCCTCTGCTCCCATATCAGTTTCAGGCAGAACCTCCACCAACGGAAGCTCCTCTTTTGCAGGGTCCGACATCAGGTGTGGTTTATTTATGACTCTCTGCTTTTTGTCAGGCCTGTTTCTTCGAGTACTTAAGAAAGAACACGCTTAAACATTATTTGAAATGAATAAGGCTACTTTTACTAAGTAACGACAGTGAACAGACCAAGTAAAGCAGAGAGTGAATAGTTTAGGCGCGAACATAGAGTATTAAGCTTAAGCCCATCCCAATCCCTCACCCCCCCTTAGCATTGTCCAATATACTTTCTTCTCCACCATCAGGTGGGCAGGTCATCACGAGCATGGAATGCGGGACCGTTAGCCGAGAGATAACACCAGCCGTCAACATCTTCCACCAGCAGAACAATTGCATCCCAGCGCCCCACCCTCCCCGTTGCCATGGCAGCTAAGCAGAACTAGCGAAGGCTGACACTAACCTACTTCCAAATCAAAATTAAACACAATAATGATACTAAACTATATGGCATCAAAATGGAACCACACAAATTAGATAAAATAATCCAAGCTCAGAAAGAAATATGATAGGGAGAATGCATAAATTTCTTCTGAAGTATAAAATGGAAGAAGAAATTGTGATAACAAATGGTAATATGGTCACAGAACTTTGGCTACAATATTGAATTAGATAAATGGGGAAAATTGGGCGGGGGGGGGGGCAAATTTAAAAATGACACTATTTGTTGCATACAAGAAAAACCAGTACAAAATGTTTTACAGATGGCACCTGGCACCAGTAAGGTTAGCAAAAATCTCAGCAAATATCTCCCCAAAATGTTGGAAATGTGACTCAACATACGGAACATTTATTACTTATGGTGGATGTGTGAGGAGGCTAAACAGTATTGGAAAAGGATTAAAAATTGGCTAGAGTCAATAACAGGAGTCAAAATAGATTGGAAACCAGAAGTTTTTCTATTAGGAATAAGGACTCCACTGTGAGAGAATCTGAACTTCCTGGCTAAATTAAGACACTGAACATTTATGAGGTGGGAAAAGGGAAGACCATCTCAGTGGTGGTGGTGGTGGTTATAATTTCATTGGGGGGGGGTGTTAGGAGTAGACTCCTAGAGTTGGGTAGGCAATATATAATACCATGATGACAAATGGTCATTGTGGCTTTAAGGTTGTTGGAATGTTAGAATGCAATTAGAGAATGTAATTATATCCACTATAAGAGGAAGTAAGCAGAACGAATGGTAGACACCTCCTCTTTAATATTTAAATCTGGTTTCTTATCTACAATAGTGTTTGGTCTGGTTTCAATAATAACCTCCTTATTGGCATCTAATCTATCCCATCCAATATGTTCTATAAACTTTGCATTTGCACTGCTAATCACCTTAGTTGATCCTCTCTGCCAAAATCTATAGGACCTGTGGTTAGCATTGTAACCTGTAAATATTAATTGTTGAGCCCTCCTTTGTCCTTTTTGTCTTAGCTGTGAGGGAATATTAACCCATACATGAGATCCAAATGTATGCATATAGCTGAGGTCTGGTTTCTTGCCATGCCACCTAGTGAATGGCAATTCACCAGTTGTTGTGTTAATAACATTATTTAGAATATTATTCCCACACATTATTGCCTCCCCCCACAATGAGTCAGGCAATCCAGCATCAGCTATCATTGTTCTAACCATTGCTTGCAGTGTTTGTCCTCTCCTCTCCACAAATGAATTGTGTTGTGGGCGATAAGGAGCTGAAAATTAATGCTGTATACCTGCCCTTTGTAACATGGTTCTGAAATTGTGGTCCGTGAACTCAGTCCCATTGTCAGTCATTAGAGTAACAATCTTATGGTTTTTCTTTCTTTCTGCAAACTTAACCCAGTTTGTGAACTGTTGGCATGTTTCTGTTTTGTTCCTTAATAAATATCAAAATCAATAACTTGAATAATGGTCTAAAATGCTTAACACATAACATGCACCCCCTAAACTAGGTTTCAGTGGTCCTATTAAATCTGCAAACACCACCTCTAATGCTTTTCTGGTCTTAAACCCATTTAGCCTATTAGCCCGTGTAGCTCTACTCTTCTGCTCATTACATACATTGCAGTTTAAACACTTGTTACAAGCTTTAGCCTCGCACCATCAGCCAACTTCACTGTTTCTTGCAACATTTTAAAACTAATATGCCCCATCCGCCTATGCATTAAATGAATACACTCATCATGAGGTTTTACGTTGGCACATACAGAGTTAACAACATTAGAATTAAGCAACACATACAAACCATCATGCAACCTTGCATTAACTTTGATACTCCCTTTCTCTATAACACAATTATCCCCTATAAATGTTACACTGTAGCCATGATTCACCAAAACTCTAACTGACATTAAATTATACCTTTGATACATACAACATGCAGTTTGTCAGTAATACATGAACATTTAGCAATACCTTCACCAGATGCCTTTAACCTCCACCCATTAGCTAAAGAAACATGTTATTTAGTTGTGGTCATATTTACAAAATTATTTCTATTCCTAGTAATGCACATAGACACTCAACTGTCAACAATCCACAAATCATGGTTAGATGGTGCATTAGTACCCATAGTCACATTCACATCATGTTTCCTAGTTTGTAAATTCTTCTGTGGTTTTGGCTTTTTACAAAACCTAGCAATGTGACCCCTTTTCCTACTATTATAACAACATTTTACAGTGTTTACAGAGTTAGGCAAAACAATATTATGTGGTGTCTTCTCCCTTAACTATTTTCTGTCTTCTCTTCTTCTTGACTCTTCAAAGTCTTGCAGTAATGCTGGTCAGTGTAAAGTCCTGTTGGGAAATAACTTCAAGAGACATTACAAAATCATCGTAGCTGTCATCAAGCAACGATAGAACAATGTATACTTGGTGCTGTTCTGAAAAAAATAATTCTTTCTTATGTAGCTCTTAAAACATCTGCTTCATGTAGTTCAGATGGGCTAACATATCACCACCCTTGCTGAGTTTTGTTCTAAACAGTTTTCTTGTAACATTGATATGTGCACCCACAGAGTCTTGAACATACAGCCTCTTCAAATTGTCCCAGCATTTTGCAGCAGACTGTTCACCTCGGATATGAACCAGTTGTTGGTCAGCCAGAGTAAAACCAATAACACATCAAGCACATTCATTCCTTTTTTGGAACTCTGCAATCTTCTTAGCATCATCATTATTATCTTCATACCAGTTAGCTATGTCTGGAGGGTCTGCACTACTTCCCATAGCCCTTCACTGTGCAATTGCAGGCTACATTTTGCAGACCAGGATACATAGTTTGTCCCATCCAGCCGTGTAACCAATGATAAATTTGGAGCTTGGCCTTGTGCCATCTTCTCTGGGATATTTAACTAAACAGATGTCTGTAAAACTATAACGTGTGTAGCAACTCAACTCCTCTATTTGCTGCAGCTTGCACTATAGACACTCAGGATACACTGGGCACACTGGGTACACTGGGCCTTTCATACACTCCCTATCCTGCAAAGACTTCCCATTTCATTGTGAAAGCTTCCTTTTCCCATGCAGCCCATCATCTCTCCGTGTCTGTGAGCTTGCAGGAAGTATAGGTGCAGGGTTGTAAATTTCCTTGGTTGTTTTGTTGGAGTAGCACCGCTCCTACTGCCATGCCACTGGCGTCTACCTGGATGACGAAAGGTTGCTCGGGGTCAGGATGCTTCAGTACTGGCTCCTTTGCAAACATTTCTTTCAGTGTTTCAAATGCCTCTTGGCAGGTTAGGCTCCACTGTAGGGGTTGTCCTGGATGAGGTTTCGTTCCTTGGCTCCCTGTCTTCAGGAGGTCTGTCAGGGGTTTGGCAATCTTCGCAAAGGAGGGGATGAATGGCCTGTAGAAGTTTGCGAACCCTAGGAAGCTTTGTAGCTGTCTGCGGGTGTAAGGGGGTTGCCAGCTTAGGACGGCTTGCACTTTGGCTGGGTCCATCTCTATTCCATCATTTGACACTCTGTAGCCTAGGTGGTCTAGTTGCTCACGGTGGAATTCACATTTTGATAACTTGACATACAGGTTGGCTGTCAGAAGTTCTTCCAGTACTTGGCGGAACAGGGGTATGTGTCATCGACGGTCTTAGTGTTTTCCGGTTCCGGCTCCAGCGGCGACGGGCGAGCCTAGCGCTCGCTCGCCATTTTGTTTCTTTTTCTGCCCCCCCACGGGGGCGAGACGCCCCTTGTTTGGGGGTCTCCCGTAAAGCCGGCTCGACTGGGACGTTCCCCCTCACGGCGGTGGGGGAAGCGACCCTTGTCGCGGCTTAGGTGAAGGAGAACATGCTGCGGGGGGTTCTCCCTTCGCCAAAGGAAGACGGCGCCATTCGCAATCATGAAGAGGGCTAAACGGCTGAGTTGGAAGGCTTCCCGAGGCTTCAGCTGCGAGGGGAGAGTGAGTGTTTAAAAACTTTTTTTTTCTGCTGTCAGCCGGGCTGAAAGGACTGGGAGGGGGGTGTTTGTTCTTAAAAAAAACCCCTCGGACTTAAGCGGCACTCGGAAATGGCTTCTCGCGGCGAGAAAGCGGAAATCTTTAATCCTGACTGTTTGCAGCAAGGGAAAGTGATCTGCGGTTGTTTGTAACAATGTTTCTAGGTCTGGCTGAAACAATCTATTTTACCACTCTCTCCTCTGGGCTCTGAGCTTGGGCGGTGGAAGATGGCTTCTCTTTGTCCCTGCCTGACTATTTCACTTATGGAAAATTCCCAGCGTCTCTTTGCAATTTGGACTTCCTCTGGATATTAATGAAGAATTTTTTTTCTTTTTGGATTTGTGATTTCTTTTCTGGAGTACCTTCGCTATTATACTTATTGAGTTGGAAAATTGTTTCTCTCTTGGTTCCTGAACTTTACAACTTTACAACCCTGAACTGAACTTTTGGCTCCTGAACTGCCTCACCAGCCCCACCCAAAAAACGCCATTTTAGTGGCATTGATTTTAACAACTAATCATGGCACAAGAAACAGCACTGGCAAATTTAGAACAAAGGATGGCTTCTCTTGAATCTGTTATACAAACTTTGGTACAAGAAATTAAGGCCCAGAGGGCAGAAAATATTAACTTTAAGAAGGAGTTATTGGATACACGGAAACAAGTGCTGGAAAACACACAGAAGAACGAAGAATTGGAAGGGGGCTGGTGGGGGCTAAGGGAGAGATTAAAAATGTTACTAATGAAGTTGTGGAAATAAATGGGCATGTGTCTAGAATTGATATGGAAAGAATGACATTTTTTTTAAATTTCAGAATGTTTTTGAGGAATCTGGTGAATGCCTCCCTGATCTTATGAGCACAATTTTAGCAGACTATTTACATAAACCTAAGGATGAGATCAGGGGGGACATTGACCTAGCCTACAGAATTAACTCAGCATATGCCAGGATAAATGAAGTACCTAGAGAGATACATGTGAAATTTGTTAGAAGGTCAACCAGAGAAGAAATCCTGAAAGTGCAGAGAGGTAGTCCATTAATCTACCAACAAAAAGAGGTTGCTATCTTGAAGCAGATCCCAAGAAAGATTAGAGATGCAAGAAGGAAATTTTCCTTCTTGTCTAAAACATTGTTTGATCACGGGATTTGGTTCAAGTGGGTGACACCCGAAGGGATGCTGGTGTTCTGGGAAGGAGGAAGAGTGAGGATTAAAACAGTTGCTGAGGCGGAAGCCTTTCTTAAAAAACATTCCTCTATCCTGGGGGAAGATCCAGGGGGGACGGAGGGGGCCACGGCCCCGCCCACTGGGGGCCAGGGAGGAGAAAAAGAAGATACAATTGCCAAGAGACTTAGATCGAAAAAATAACTTTGCCTTGATTTTTCTGATTAATTTTGCATAATATTTGTATTTGGATTTTTTGTAAATGTCTGACAGCATAGAACTGAGAATTTAGGTATATGTACTTGCTTTCACTTTGTAGTGTTATGAAAAATGTTTTTTTTTATTGTTATCAATGTATTTTGAGGTCCCGGAAGGGCCGACGACTTTGACGTGAATGCTCTCAAAATTTCTTTGTATCCCTTACCCCACCCTACAGAAAAAATGTAAAACCAATAAAACTTTTTCAATATAAAAAAAAAAAGAATGTCATTTAGGTAGATGAGGACCCCCTTGTAGAGATGCTCATGCAGCACCTCGTTTATTATATTTTAAAGTTAGTCTGATTTTTGTTAAAATGGAGGAATGCTTATTTCCAAAAAGAAAAGTTCCATCCTGGGAACAAAGAGAATGCCATCTTTCCGCCTTGCTGGCAGGGTGAAAAAAACAAAAGTGGAAACAATCAATTTAAAATGTAGCAAGGCTCAGGATACATTGTCTAACAGCAATCCCTTATTTGGCAATAGATTTCCTTTTTCAATAAATCCAACAGATGCCACTTTCACTCTCTCCGCATTGCGGGACTCTTTCGCTAATGCCGCTTTGGTTCCAGGGGGGTTGTTTCCAACTCCCCCCTATCTTCTCTTTCCATAAAGTTGAATGCAAAAAATCCAAATAAGGCACATACCATTTTTCTAGTCCGGAGCCTCGGCGCAGCCATTCAGCCCCAGCGTTTCAGCTCCTTGTAAAAATCCTCCATGTTCCAGCACCTTCGGCGAAAGGGAAACTCCCCCAGTGAAAGTTCCTCAGCTCCTGGGACAAGGCGGGAGCAGCCCCCCCGACCACCATCGGATGGGGGCCCTCACCGCAAGCCGCCCATACGGAGGGGGGGATTATGCCCATCCCCCCCTGCACCCGAAGGCGCGGCTGAGGCAACACAGCAGCGGACTTGTGGAATCCACGTCCGTCCGCGTCCGAAGCCGGAAACAATCTCCGCAGCATCTCGTTTATTAACTGCATGAATACTGCTGGAGCTCCCTGTAGTCCAAAAGGCATCACTTTGAATTGGAAGCTCCCTAAATGGCAGTTGAACGCTGTTTTCCACTCATCTCCTTCCCTGATCCGTATTCGGTAGTATGCCTCTCTGAGGTCTAATTTGGTGAAGACTTTTCCCTTGGCCAAGTGAGATAGCTTATCTTTCATGAGGGGGAGCGGGTATAGGTTGTGTACGCACACAGCATTTATCTCTCGAAAATCCACAACCAGATACATAGTTCCATCTTTTTCCTCTTTGAAGAGGACTGGCGCCGCAACCCGTGGTTTGGCTGGCTCGATGAACCCTCGTGGTAGGTTTTTGTCTATGTATTTGCGCATTTCTTGCATTTCTCAAGGCGTCATGGCATACAACTTGGGTTTCGGTAGTTTTGCCCCAGGGATGATTTCAATGGCACAATCTGTCTCATGGTGGGGGTGGGGGGCAGAATGTCACATTCTGTCTCACTGAACACTTCTGTGAGGTCCTGGTATTCCATTGGAATCAGTTCAGCCTCTGGGGTTTTGTCAGATGTGGTTGCTAGTTGTTCTCGTGGGCTCTCTTGGGGGGTTCCCAATGTGGGTGGCATTTCTGCTTGCTCGTGAGGCAGGGGTTGAGGGCCCAGTGATAGCCTAAGTCTGCAGGTATCCACTTGACACCAGATGGTCGGTCCCCACTTGTCTAGCCAGGAAAGTCCCAGTATGACTGTGTCTGTCATCTTGGGGGCTATTAGGAATCGAATTACTTCCCAGTAATCTGCCAATTCTAGTCTCACTGGTTCAGTTAGGTGGGTGACATAGGATCCTCCCATTAAGGACCTGTCAACCTGTTCGAACTGGATCGGGTGGGCCAGTCTTTTTACTCTGATCCCCAGTTTCAGGACTGTGGTTAGGTTGATCAAGCATCTTGTGCAGCCTGAGTCTACTAGTGCTTGAAAATCCCCCTGGTTTCCTGTTTTTGGGGCTGTGAGGCATATTGGAAAAAGAAAAGGGTGAATTGATTCACTCACTATTGGGTCATTTTCTCCCTCATCTTCACTGTCATATAATTGGGGTGACTGGTTGTTGTTGCTTGAGATTCCACCACTTTTGCTTGAGGAGGAAGGGGCCTCTGCAGCTTGGAGGGCTTTCCCGGATGTGTTGGTGGTTCGTTTAGGGCCTCGTTCTGATTGTGTCCTGGGCGGTGGGTCTGGCCTTGGTTTGGGGGCTGGGGTTGGGCATGCAGCTGTCATATGGCCCATTCCTCCACATCTGTAGCATTTCATGGGACCTTGAGGGAGGGCTGGTCTCAGGGCCCGTGGTGGTTCTGTGGTTCCCTGCTGGCAGGGCGGTCTCAGGTCAGGTTGACCTCTCTCTTTTGCCCCTGGTTGCTTTCTCATGTCGTTGGTCTGCAGCCCGTTGTTGACTCTCGTTGCTACTCGGAACCACTCAGAGAGTTGATTTGAGATGTCGCAGTATGCAGTTACCTGGGCAATCTGCTGGTCCAGACTTGTTCTGAAAAAATACACTAACAGACGCTCTGGTAAAGGGGGTAGCCTTCCAATGACTCTTCTAAATTCGCGGATGTGCTCCTTAATGGGGTGGCCTTTCTGCTTTAGGTCGCTGAGCTCATCTTCCACATACAGGTCCTCTTCCACCCCCTCAAATCTGGCCTCTAGCAGTTGTAGGAAATCCTCTACATCTTGCAGTTGGGGGGCTCGCCTCTTGTGAAGGGCTGCTAGCCGTTCCCTTGCTTCTCCCTCCAGTCCCTCTGCAATAGCATTCACTATGGCTCTGGGGGATGAGTAGAGGTGTCCATAGCATTCCAGGTGGGTCTCAGCTGAGTCAAGGAATAGGGCTAACTGGTCTGAGTCCTCATCAAATTTCCCTATGAACTGGGGTGGTTCAACCAGCAGTGCCCTTCCCTCCTCCTGTCGGCCTCTGTATGCTTGTGCCTGATATGGCTGGTTGTCTTCCTCTCCTCTAGTTTGGAGGGAGGATGGGTTTTTCCTGCTCTGGGCTGGTTGCCTGTTGTGTGGGAGGGCCTTGGTTTCAGTCTCAGACTCCTTCTCCTTTTGTTGGATGGAGGGGGGTGGCTGTGCTTCCGTCTGCATCTCCTCCCCTCAACAGGATCAGATATCTCTCCCCTCTCTGTTTGGCAGTATGATGGATCCTCATCAGCCAGGGTGGTCCATTTAAAAACCTCCCTCTGTTGGTCTATTGCACTCTCCAGGGGTTCCATCTGGGGTTTGGGGAGGCTGGCTTGTGTCCAGTCTTACCTTACTAGTTTGCTTGAGACCCTTCCCTGTGTCTGGGGGCTAGGGCAAGGGATTTTCCAGCAGTACGAATGAATGAATGAATGAATGAATGAATGAATGAATGAATGAATGAATGAATGAATGAATGAAATTTTATTTGTATACTGCTCCCTCTCCCCGAGAGGGGCGGTGCACAGGGGATTATAAAACATACAAACATAAAACAATATAAATATCTAAAAACACTAAAAACCCCTAAAAACCCCTAAAAACCCAATTAAAAATTTAAATATACAGACTGGAGGCAGGAAAGATAGATTAGGCCAGGCCGACCTGCTGGAAGAAATAAGTTTTGAGCTTTCGGCGGAAGGAGCGGAGGTCCAGAATTGTTCTGAGGTTGGGGGGTAGGTCGTTCTATAGGATAGGGCCTGCGACAGAGAAGGCCCTTCCCCTGGGTGTCGCCCACTGGCATTGCCTAGTGGACGGCACCTGGAGAAGTCCCTCTCTGTGCGAGCGAATCGGTCGAAGGAATGTATGGGGCAGGATGCGATCTTGCAGATAGCTAGGTCCCGTGCCATGGAGTGCTTTGAAGATGGTGCTTTTCTTACTTCTGCTTCTGAGAAAGGCATGCCTTCAACTGTAATCAATCTCTTGTTGCCTGAATTTTCTCTCCGTGTAGCCCAAAGATTGAAAGGGAGAACTCGGAGAGCTGGTCTTAAGGAAAACTGGAGAAAATAACTTTCATTCTTGGCTATCTGTGAAGCTCCCAAGTGAAACCCCCAATTAATTCACGGCCTCAAGATAAAGTTCAAGAAACATCCATTTATTAGGGGTAGCGCCTTAGCTGAACTTCTGTGTAGCCAAGAATGAAAGTTATTTGATGGCTTCTGAACTTTACACCCCTATGTTCCCTCCCCTTTGCCTGTCATAAATCACGTTCCCCAATTAGCATCAAAAGTAAATCTATGCATGCACAGTCACAGGTCATCTTGAGATTTGTTTTCCGACCACAGGAATGTCAAGAATTTTCACTTTGTTATTCTGATAATCAATATGGCAACACTGGAACGTTGACATGAGTATTATGTATTAGACAAATAATAGTTATAGTCAAATAAATGATTAACAATGATAATAATGCATTTATATACTAGATCAGTGATGGCTAAACTTTTTGTTGTTGGGTGCCAAAAATGCAAGGGCATGCACATGGTAACATGTGTGCATGCCGGAATCCCCCCTCCCACGTACGCTGCATTATTTGCCTCCAAGAAAACAGCCTCCACCGGCTCTCTGGAAGACCAAAAAACAGCTAGCCGGTGTGCACATGCATGCTGGCTCATTTGCCAGCAGTTATGGCTCCGCGTGCCACCTGTGGCACCCGTGCCATAGGTTCGCCATCATGATAATAGATTGATAATATGAAATTTTATGTAAACTGTAACTAAGGACTATGGAGATGATGTTGAAAAGCTTTTCTTATAAATAATTCTATATAGAATAGAATATAAAGATGTAATGCCGTTGGATGATTTCAGAATGATGCAATGTAATGCCATAATATAGATTTACTTAAAATTTAGTATGGTTCACATAAAAAGGATGTAATAATAGCTATATTCAATGAATGTTTAATAACCATAATAATTGTATACATATATATTAGATTGATGATATGAATAATGGAATGTGCTGAAATAAGTAAGCTGACATGAAATTAGAGAACAAGAAGATAAACAATTTTATAGGATATGGAATATTTCATCAGTGGTTAGATAAAAACAACAACAACATGGAATTGAAAATTATTAGAGAATGTTACCAATACCAAAATAATAGATTGATTTTGAATAAGGATATAAACAATACTTTATTATTGGATATATTGAAGATGATGTAATGAATTATTACAAGATAAATGAACCCATATTTAGAATACCTCATTTAAAATGAAGAAATAATAGTGATAGTCAAACAAATGAAGTACTATAATAATAACGTATACAAATATATTTCTTGACAATGTGGGCATTTATATAAAGTTTAAGTGATGACTATGGAAAGGACACACAAAACCTTGTAACTAATCGACACACTATGTAATGGAAGTTTTTTTATGTTACATGTCTTGTTTGTTGTGTTTGTTTAAAATTAAAGCTTTTTAATAAAAAGAAAGGGGTACCAAAAACTGTAAATTTTCATCCAGCCGCCCTGGGTCCTTTTTTAGGAGAAGGGCGGGGTATAAATTTAATAAAATAAATAAATAAATAAATCAAGTGCATCAAGTGCACCAAATTATGCAAGAGTCAAAAGAAAGCCAAACCGACTTTTTAATCCGATTGAAAGATGACTTTTGGCGCTTCACTGACCTAGACCCAAAAGCCCCACAGAATGAAGTAATTCTGAAAATGACTTTTGTGGGACAAAGTGCCCCTGATATCAGGAAGAAACTCCAAAGATTAGATGCCCCGACTACCCAAAATTTGGAACTCTTGATTCAGACAGCTTTTACCATTTACTCCCAATGAGAGGAAAAAGAAGAAGAAAAGAAAGATAAAAGATGAAGAGGCAGGCCACCCTTCTAGCAGTGGCATTACATTCCCAACCTAAGAAAGGACCTCCAAGACAACATTTTGGGAGTTTGAAGAAAAACTTAATGTGCCTGATATAGACAGATGGAACATTGGAAGAATGAGTGTCCACTAAATCACCAAAGTCCTCAGTCCAGTAGACAATTCCAACAGCGATGGCCTCAATCCCAGCCATCCCCAAGCCCTACCCAGAGGCAGATGACAGCAAGACAAGAACTATACTGACAGAATTCTGAAGGATTAATTTCTACTCCCAAATCTCTAGTGGAGATAAAAGTGGGAGGCAAATTCCAATCTTTTCTTGTTGACTGTAGGCAACCCACAGTGTTCTCAATGACCCTACTGTGCCATGCCTGCAGTAGTGGGTTCCGGATCCTGTTGCAACCAGTATAGTGCATTGGGGCTGGGCGTCCACCACATGCATGTGTGCAGCATGCACACAGCACGCACATGCGTACTTATTGCCCATGACACTCTGCGACACTTCAGGTGCTTGGCAGAGCATCATGCAGGCACCATACACTCCATGCGCGGAAGCCTTGATCTGCTCAAATACAGATAAAGAGGGTGGGTGGGTGGATAGGCCCCCTGGAGCACCATACTGGAACAATACTGGGGGCCCAGCAGACATTGGTACACCCATACTAGGATGTACAGGTCATATCCCACCACTGCATGCCTGGCCACTCAAAGTACCCCCATAGTAGGTGTTACAGGGCGAATGAAAAGTGCCAAACAAAGTGGATGCTTGGAAGTCAAAGGAATCTAAGGTCCCAGTGTAACCCATTCATTTCTCATTCTGCCTCAATACCCCATTAACTTGTTAGAAAGGGATCTATTAGGAAAGCTTGGAGCAACTCTTAAGTGCTCTCAAGAGGGAGTACAGCTAAAATTTTCTCCTGATCAAGCATATTTGTGTTTTCTGAGTCTGCAGAATTTTACGTCACCTTCAGACTCTCATATTAACCCTTCTGTGTGATACCAGGGAACACCTGGATATGCTAAATTTGCTGAGCCCCATTTGGCAAAACTGAAATATGATGGAGCCCCCGTTTCAATAAAGAGGGAAGCTTGCATTTGCATAAAAGAACATATTCAAACATTTTTTAATTTTGGCATTCTGAGAGAGACTCAGTCTTCATGGTCTACCCCAATTTTTCCAGTCCCAAAACCAGATGGGACTTGGAGAATGGTCCAGGATTTAAGAGAGGCAAATTACAGGATTCAAGCTTTATACCCTGTAGTATCCAATCCTTACATCATTTTGACCACCCTATCACATTGCCAAGTGTGGTACACTGTAATAGACCTAAAAGATGCCTTTTTCTGTATTTCCTTGGCCACAGAGTGCTAAGATTACTTTGCTTTCCAATGGTCCAATCCAAGTAATAGACATTGCTACCAGCTGATATGGACTAGATTACCCCAGGCATATAAGAAGAGTCCTTACAGCCTTTGCTGCTGCACTTTCTGCATATTTAAAAGACTTTGATGCTTCACCCAACACACTTTTACAATATGTAGATGAGTTGTTATTGGCAGCTGAAAATGAAGAACAATTGAAAGAAAAATCAATTGAGTTACTGAATCATTTGGCTAAAAATGGATACACAGTGTCCCAAAAGAAAATCCAATTGACTTAGCAATTAGGTTATGCGCTAGGCAAAGGAACTCGACATTTACATGAAAGTAGCTTCCAAGCACTGATGGCCCTGCTAATGCCAACCAATGTGAAACAACTTTGGTCCTTCTTGGGTATTACAAGATATGCCAGACTTTGGATCCTCCTCTATTCTGTGATACCCAAACCATTGTACCAACTGTACCATTGTACCCAAAAGGATATGGCTTGGGAGTGGACAAGAGAACATACTCAAGCCTGGAAGATCTTAAGGAAAAGTTTAGTGAGAGTTCTACCAGATCAGTCCCAATGACTTGTACCTCACAGAACAAAAAGGCTGTGCTGTGGGAGTTTTGCTACAAAAAGTAGCAAAAAGTGGGTACAGAATGAGTCCCAGTGTCCTACTTGTCAAAAGGTCTAAGAACATAAGAACATAAGAATAGCCTTGCTGGAACAGGCCACAGCCCATCTGGTCCAGCATTCTATTTCACACAGTGGCTCACCATTTGCTTCAGGGTATTCCCAAGCAGATGTCTTCACCTACTTATGATTCCCTTCAAATGGCATTGAGAGATATCCTGCCTATCTCTCCAACCTGGAAGGTGTCCTTAGGCATCCATAATGATAGCCATTGATACCTTTGTTCTCCATGAACTCGTCTAATCCTTTCTTAAAGGTGTCGAGCCTGGCAGCTGTCACCACTTCTTCTGGCAGGGAGTTCCATAGACCAGTGATCCTCTGGGTGAAAAAGTACTTCCTCTTATTTGGTTGAGGTCTAGTTATCAAAAGTTTCGTGGAGTGCCCCCTAGTTCTAGTGTTGTGCAATAGGGAAAACAGTTTTTACTTTTCTACTTTGTCCACACCGTGGACAAAGTCCACACCCTTTTCTACTTTGTCCACACCGTGCATGATTGTATAGACTTCAATCAGGTCACCTCTCACCTCAGGATAATATTGTTAAAGGATGGCCTATGTGCTTAAAAGCAGTTGCAGCTGTCCTGATTGCAGAATCACAGAAAATTATTCTTGGAGCCCCTTTCCATGTTTATACACCCCATGCAGTTCAGGCTCTGTTAGAACATAAGCTTCCTGCTTGGGCAACATCCAATAGAATTTCCCAATATGTGAGTACTATAGTGGAGCAAGATAATGTTCAATTATCCAGATGCCAACTTTTAAACCCTGCTACCCTTTTACTATAGCCAGAAGAGGACATACACATTGATTGTTTAAATATGCTAGAATGCATTACAGGGTCCAGATGTGATCTAAAGACTTGATGGATGGAAATCTGGCACTCTGGACAGATGGTTCATCCTTTATAAAAGATGGGAAAAGATACACAGGATTAGTAGTAGTGATAGAAGATGGACCATTGCTTTAGAGACAGCTCCCTTCACACATGTCTGCACAAGCAGCTGAACTAATGGTTCTCATAGAAGCATACTATTAGGGCTGAAGGCCAACGAATGACTATATGTACTGATAGCTGACATGCCACCTTATGGAAAGCTCAAGGCTATGTAGGAGCTGACGGAAAAGCTTTAAAGATGAAACCCCTTCTGGAAGATTTGATGGAAGCTATTCACTTACCTAAAGCCATTGCAATCATCCATTGTGTCAGGCCTGCTTCCTCCATTAATCAAGAAAGACCACACTCAAACTCATTTTGAAATTTTAAGGTTACTTTTACTGATTATGAAAAGACAGCAGCGAAAGTCAAGCAAGGAATGAAATAATTGGGTGCGAAGTGTACATATCAAAGCATTACCCATCCCATATAACCCATGACCCCTAGGATAATGTCCAATGCAGAATCACCCACGGTGTCAGGTGGGCAGCACGACCAGGAATATCATCAGAATGGAATGCGAGACCGTTGGCCTTGGTGATATCCAGTCCTGGCTCCAACCACCTTCAGCACACATAATGCCCAATGCCCACAGCCCCTCCCTCCCCATTTCAATGGCAGCCGAAGCAAGCAGTAAAGCGGAGGCTGACATCCGGCCCTCCTCCAGAAAAGCAGACTCAGTCCTGTAGAACAGACAAAAATAGACAGGGACATGCAACAACACAAAAATAACGTGAAGCAATAGCAATTAAGGCTTGTCAGGATATTTAGCATAAAACTTCTTCAATAGTTTAGGGGCTCTAATGTGATGTTTGTCCACCCACTCAGTGTGGGACGGAGGGAAATCTTTCCAAGCAACAAGGTACTGTACCCTGTTCCTCCGCATTCTGGAGTCCAAAATATCCCGAACTTCGTAATGCTTTTCACCATCAACCATGATTGGCACAGGGGAGGTAGATTGTGGCTGGCGAAGGTGGGATAAACGTTCTGGTTTCAACAAGTGGACATGGAAAATTGGGTAAAGTCGCCAGTAGGTTTTAGGTAAGTCCAATTTAACCGAAACAGAACTGATAATTTTAACAATTGGAAAAGGGCCAACAAACTTCGGACCCAACTTCTTGCATTTCTGAGGACTTTCCAAAAATCTAGTAGAAATGTACACCCGGTCACCCACTTTGTATTGTGGGGATGCGGCCCATTTCCTATCAGCATAGATTTTATGAGACTGGTGAGCATCATCTAAAGTTTTCCGTGCAATGGGCCAAAATGTTACCAGCTTAGCATTCCAATCCGAGAGAGATAGAATAGCGGGAGTCTCATGAGGGAGCTCAGGAATTGGCACAAAGTCCTGACCGTAAATCACTTTGAAAGGGGACATGCCAGTACTGCTATGAACTGAATTGTTGTACGCTACCTCAGCATGAATTAAGAGTTCGGCCTAGTCATCCTGTTGGTAATTTATAAAACAATGAAGATATTGTTCTAGAACAGAATTGGCCCTTTCACAAGCCCCATTAGTCTGGGGAGGGTGGGACGAGCTTAAGCCCTGGGAGGAGCCAATCAATTTCACAAATTCCTTCCAAAAACTCGAAGTGAATTGTACTCCCCTATCAAAAATAATATGTTTAGGAACACCGTGCAGGCGATAAATGTGAGTTAGAAACAGTTTCGCCAAGGTTTTGGCCGACGGGATCTTCGTGCATGGTACAAAGTGAACTTGTTTGGAAAACAGATCAGTAATCACCCATATGACAGTAAAACCCTGGCTACTTGGAAGATCAACAATGAAGTCCATAGATATTTCTTTCCAAGGAGCCTCCGGCCGCACCACAGACTGGAGGAGACCTTGTGGTTTTCCAGGAGAGCATTTCGAAGCAGCACAGACTGGGCAATGTAGGATTCAATGTCTTTTTTCAATGATGGCCACCAAATTGGTGTTTAACTAAATGCATAGTTTTCACGAATCCAAAATGTTCAGCTAACCTGGAGTCATGCGCTCCCTGAAGTACGAAAGAACAGAGTGCCGCAGGGACATAAATCTTAGAACCCACCCAAGGTAAATCATCTCTCAAAGTACAGTCTCCGCAGTGCGCCGCAAACCAATCATCCATTTGAAGCTCTTCCTTAACCTTAGACATCAATTCAGGTGGGGTCTCAGCTTGCAGTACCGAATAGCTCCTAGTTATGACAGGAGCAGCCATGCTACACACCGGAACCACCGGTTGGACGAAAGTGAGCTTCGAGCTATTATATTGGGGAAGTCACGATAAAATGTCAGCCATAAAGTTCTTTCCACCCGGAATGTACTTGAGGGTAAAATTAAATCGAGTGAAATATTGAGACCAACGAACCTGTTTCGGAGAAAGCTTGCGGGGCATTCGCAAAGATTCCAAATTCTTATGATCAGTCCATACTTCAAATGGGTGAGCCGCACCTTCCAAAAAATGGCGCCAGGTCATAAGCGCCCAACGCATGGCAAATGCTTCCTTTTCCCAAATAGCCCATCTTCTTTCAGTATCGGAGAGTTTACGAGAGGTGTAAGCGCAAGGCTGTAAATCCCCATTGGAGTTGTATTGCAATAAGACCGTGCCCACAGCTACATCACTGGCATCAGCCTGGACGATGAAAGGTGTTTCTATGTCAGGGTGCTTTAAAATTGGCTCCGCAGCAAACAGACGTTTAAGTTTTTTGAAAGCTGCTTGGTATTCCATAGTCCAGTTCAAAGGTTTACTTGGCCGCGGCTTGTCATCACCCTTCATCTTCAGTAGGTTCGTAATAGGCAGAGCAATACTTGCAAATGACGGGATAAACTGGCAGTAAAAATTGGCAAATCCCAAAAAACTTTGCAATTGTTTACGGGTGTGAGGCGGGGCCCATTCGGTTACGGCTTTAACTTTCCCAGGATCCATTTCAATGCCCTCTGCGGAGATGCGATAACCTAGATAGTCAATCTTATTTTGATGAAAGTCACATTTTGAAAGTTTAGCATAAAGTTCCGCAGACCTTAATTTGCGCAAAACGGAGCGGACCAACTTCACATGTTCTTCATGTGTTTCCATGTAAATAAGGATATCGTCGAGGTAGATGACACCCTTGTACAGGTGTTGATGCAGCACTTTATTTATCAATTGCATGAAAACCGCTGGCGCCCCCTGTAGACCAAACGGCAAAACTTTAAATTGAAAACACCCTAAAAGGCAGTTGAATGCAGTTTTCCATTCATCTCCTTCTTTAATTCTGATTCTATAATAAGCCTCTCTGAGATCCAACTTTGTAAAAATCTTACCCTTTGCCAAATGGGCTAACATGTCCTTCATGAGCGGGAGGGGGTAGACATTTTCTGCGCAAATAGTGTTAATATTCCTGTAGTCCACTACCAGACGAAGTTGGCCATCTTTCTTCTCTCTGAACATAACAGGAGCCACTATCCGAGGCCTAGCAGGCTCAATAAAACCCCTCGCCAAATTCTTGTCTATGAACTTATGTAATTCAATCATTTCTCCTGGAGTGATAGAATAAATGCGGGGTTTTGGGAGTTGCATCCCCGGGAGGAAATCAATGGTACAGTCTATAGTACAGTGGGGGGGGGTAGTTTGTCAGAAGATTTCTCGCTAAAAACATCTTTAAGGTCCCAATATTCTTTAGGGATTTTCTCCTCTCCCAGTATATGCTCCAAAATGGCCGCTCCCTGGCCAGTCTTTACGGTTTCTTGGGGTGGGGAGGGTGGTGGAGCTTGATTGTTCACAGGGGGGATGTAGTCTCGGTTTCCTGGGGTGGGAGGGGTGGTGGAGCCTGGTTGTCCATAGTGGGGGGGGAGGTAGGTGAAGGAATGCATACCTAACCCTCCTTCCAGTTAATAATAGGGTTCCACTTTCGCAGGCCTGGCAAGCCTAAAATAATTGGGTTATCCGCAATAGGGGCTACAATAAAATTTAAGGACTCCTGGTGGTGGTCGCCAATGAACACTTCAATTGGTTCTGTTACAAACCGTGCTGGAGCACCTCCAGCAACCGACCCATCCATTTGGCAGAATGCAATCGGAACTTTTAAAGTCTTTAGGTGAAGCCCAAGCTGCTCTACTAAGTCCTGACTGATAATGCAGCGTGTGCAGCCAGAATCTAAAAGGGCTAGTAATTCGGAGTGGCAGCCACTAGAGGGAGCTCTAAGCTTAAGAGGGATGGTCATGGGGCCCCATCGAGAACTCACCCAAGGTCCGTAGCTCTCATCGCCAGATTCCGTTTCCTTCTCCCAGTCGTCAGGCTCCTCCCCTGGCTAATGACAGTAGCTGGTAAGATCCAGTGGCTCCACCCCCTTCATTGCCTGTTTAGTGTGCAGGTCTGGGTTCCTGGCAGTTTTCCTTATCTTGGATGATGATTGGGGCCGGGGCTTCGGTTTCATTCTGCAGTTATTAGCCCAATGCCCCTCCCTCCTGCACTGGAAACAAGCGTTAGTGCGAGGTTTGCTAGCGGCCGCTCCCTTTCCTCCTCTTGGGACATCATGCCGTGGGGTGGGAGGGTGGGAGAATTTCCTTTCTCTTTCTCTTTCAATCTCATGAAGGCCTTTATTTCTTGCCAGGTCAATTTCCACATCAGCAGCCAATTCGTACCAATCCTGGAGAGTTTGGGGACTGTGTCTATTAATACAGCTTTGGTATATAGTTGGATGTAAGCCCTCGGTATAATTATCGATAAGAGCCTCTTCACTCCAGCCTCTCATGTAAATAGCCAGCTCATGGAAATGTGTGTATTCATGAACTGGCTTGTTCCCTTGTCGAAGGGTTTTCATTTCAAGCTACGCCTTTCTATGAAGGAGGGGGTCTTCAAAACACCTTCTCAAAGCAGTCATAAATCTGTCGAAATCTCTCATTAAGGGGGAGTTATCATTATGCAGAGAAACTATCCAATCTGCCGCCTTGGCTTCAAGTGCGAGGGATACAACTCTTATTTTTGCTTCGTCATTTGGGAGATCGAAAGCAGCCTGCCTTACAAAGTTGCTGACATGCAGTAAAAAGAATCCCAGTTCTTTAGGGTCCCCCCCCGAATTTTACTCCCGAGGGACTTTTGCCATTCTGCGTGCTGCGAGGCTTGCCTCTCTCCTTTGATCTGCTCCAGGAGCAACTGCCCTTGCTGCTTCTATGCATGGCTGGGGTTCATCTCTCTGGGTAGCCCCCCTTTCCATGGGGGGGTTTCTTCCTCTCTTTTTGCAGCCTCCACTCCCGAGGGTCAGGGTCCCCCCTCTATTTTCTCTGGCTCGTCGTTTCTCATCTGCCTCCCGAATTAGTGCTTTTGCCTGTTCTCTCAAAAGATTTTCTTCCTCTAATTCCTGCCGGGGGGGAGGGAATTGGGCTCACCTGCGTCTGGTGGTTGTAACTCCCGAGGGGATTTCTCCAAATGTTCCCTTCGTGCCCACTCCCTCGGACCACCGATGACGAACTGATTTTTCCTCAGGTTTAGCTCCCAAAATGATATCCGCCAAAAGTTCCATCACTGACCTGATTTCTTCCTTCTTTTCCTTCTCTTCAGTTTTCGGAACAGTCGAATCAGGCGCGGTAACCCCCAGGGCTCCTTCTTCTCCAAGGTTCGACATTTGTTTGAGGATTGATGGTTTTATTACACTCCCTGCTGAAGTTGTTAGCTCAGAGCTGAGTGTGAAGTGATTCCTTGCTTTTTGTCAGGCCTGCTTCCTCCATTAATCAAGAAAAACCACGCTCAAACCCATTTTGAAAGTTTAATGTTACTTTTACTGATTATGAAAAGACAGCAGCGAAAGTCAAGCAAGGAATGAAATAATTGGGCGTGAAGCGTACGTATCAAAGCATTATTATTTATTTTATTTATTTTTATTTCTTAAATTTATAAACCATGCCACTCTCCCTGAAGGGACTCAGGGCGGTGCACAGGAAATTAAAATGGAAATATAAAAACATAGCAATAGATAAATACTAAAAACAGATTAAATACTAATAACCCTGTGCTAAAAATCCTAAAACTCTTACCCCTTAAAAACCAAATTAAAACAATTTAGGCTTCAGTCTGCAAGCTTGATGGTGTGGATTAGGCCAGGCCGGCAAGATGGAAGAAGTACGTCTTCAAGTTTTGGCGGAAGGAGCAGAGGTCCATGATAGTTCTGAGTTCGGGGGGTAGGTTGTTCCAGAGGGTTGGGCCCACCACAGAGAAGGCCCTTCCCCTGAACGTCGCCCGCTGGCACTGCCTAGTGGACGGCACCCAGAGAAGTCCCTCTCTGTGGGAGCGGATCGGCCGAAGGGATGTGTGGGGTAGGATACGATCCTGCAGATAACTAGGCCCCATGCCATGGAGTGCTTTGAAGATGGTAATCAACACCTTGAAATGCACCTGAAAGGCCACAGGTAGCCAGTGCAGCTTGCACAGGAGTGGTGTTACATGAGAAAGCCTTGGGGCTCCCAAGATTCCCCGTGCGGCCGCATTCTGAACTAGCTGTAATCTTTGGGTGCACCTCAAGGAGAGCCCCATGTAGAGAGCATTACAGTAGTCTAGACGGGATGTCACGAGCGCATGAGTGACTGTGTGAAGGGCGTCCCGGTCCAGTAGGGAATGCAACTGGCATACCAGGCGAACCTGGTAGAAAGCCCCCCTGGCCATGGCTGTCAGATGATCTTCCGTGGACAGCCAGGAATCCAGGAGGACACCTAAGTTGCGTGCCCTATCCACGGGGGCTAGATGTTATCAAAAGCCGCTGAGAGATCTAACAGGACCAGGATAGAGGAACAGCCTCTATCCCGGGCCCTCCAGAGATCATCCACCAGCGCAACCAATGCCGTCTCCGTGCTGTGCCCGGGCTGGAAGCCGGACTGGCGTGGGTCCAGATAATCAATTTCCTCCATATGATGGGGAAACTGTTGTGCCACCACACTCTCTACAACCTTCGCCAAAAAGTGAAGGTTGGAGACCGGACGATAATTTTCTAACAATGCTGGGTCCAGGGAAGGCTTCTTGAGGAGGGGTCTCACCACCGCTGCTTTCAATGCAGCTGGCAAGAACCCCTCACTCAATGAAGCATTCACTACTTCCTAGAGCCAGCCTCGTGCAACCTCCCAGGATGCCAGTACAAGCCAGGAGGGACACGGGTCCAATAAACATGTGGTGGCTCGCAGTCGCCTACGCAACCTGTCCATATCCTCGGAAGTAACAGAGTCGAACTAATCCCACAAAACTGTCTCAAGACCTGCCTCTGACAATCCCTCCAGACCACTCTCAATGGAGGCCAACTCACTCCGAATCTGAGCGATTTTATCCTGCAGATACTCTCCAAACTCCTCTGCTCTGCCCTGCAGAGGGGCTTCCCACGGCCTCTGTTGAAGGAGGGAGCGAGTCACCCCAAACAGGGCAGCAGGGCGGTTATCTGCAGATGCAATAAGGGTGGCACAATAATGACGTTTGGCCACTTATCGCTACTAGGTATGTCCTCAAATGGGATCTTATCTGTGTTTGGTCAGATTCAGACTGTGTGGCTCTCCATCTCCTCTCTAGGCGTCTCTTGCGGCGTTTCATCACCCTCAACTCCTCGGAGAACCAAGGAGCCTGGGTGGCTCGACGCCGCATGATTGGCCGCAAGGGCACGACCCGGTCCAAGGCCCCCGTGGCCGCAGTACTCCATGCAGCCACTGGGTCCTCAGTCGGGGCGTGGGTCAGGGTCACAGGTAATGGCCCAAGCTCCATCTGGAACTTCTTGGTGTCCATCAGGCGCCTGGGGCGGAACCATCTAGGAATTCCATCTAGGAATTTCAGGTTCCGCCTCCCCGCGGTGGGGTGTAGCGGTAGGAAAGTCGAGCCGGAGAAGTGAGTGATCCGACCATGACAGGGGTACGATGGCTAAATCCCCTACTCCAAGATCATTCGTCCACTGGTCAGAGATAAAAATTAGATCCAGTGTGTGTCCTCCCTCATGTGTGGGACCATGAATTACCTGGGAGGCCATGAACTCCCGAACTACCTCGGATGTCTCGCCTACCGATGGCAGGTTGAAATCCCCCATGACTAAAACTCTGGAGGTCTCAACCGCCACCTCAGCGACCACCTCGAGGAGCTCAGGCAGGGCTGCTGATATGTAACAGGGAGCCAGATACACAATCAGCAAGCCCAGCTGCCTCCCTAGGCCCCACTTCATGCAGAGGGACTGACAGCCAGTGGTCTGTGGCACAGTGGTCTCTCTCAGCTCAAGACCTTCCTTAACAATAACTGCCACCCCCCCACCCCTGCCTAGGGCCTGCGGCTGATGAAATGCACGGTAACCTGGTGGGCACATTTCCACGAGAGGTAATCCTCCCTCGTGACCCAACCAGGCCTCCATAATACCCTCCAGGTCCGGCTCCCCCTCCGACACAAGGTCGTTAATGAGGGGGGCTTTGTTGGCCATGGACCTGGCATTGCATAACATCAACTTAGGGCCCCGGCTCTGTGAACCCAGACCTCCTAGATCATGGGGGGAGCTTAGGGGATTGGGGCGTGTTACCGCTTGTAACCAACAGCTACGTTCCCCCAACCGATGATGGAATCCCTGTCTCCCATCGCATATCCATCCCATATAACCCATAACCCCTAGAATAATGTCCAATGCAGAATCACCCACGATGTCAGGTGAGCAGCACGACCAGGAACATCATCAGAATGGAATGTGAGACCGTTGGCCTTGGTGATATCCAGTCCTGGCTCCAACCACTTTCAGCACACATAATGCCCAATGCCCACAGCCCCTCCCTCCCCGTTTCAATGGCAGCCGAAGCAAGCAGTAAAGCGGAGGCTGACACATTGCAGTGGACATCAAACTGACTTCGGTCCAGTCTAGGGGAAATAAGGCAATGGACTATTTTACTAAACAGGCTGCCAAGGGGCCCAGAGACCACAACCTGTGCAATTGCATTAATTCCAGAGGAACCTATTAATTACTTTCCTCCTTTGTACAATGGTAGACAAGTTAGAAACAGATGGTCAGTGGAAAAATGGCTGGTGGATAGTAAAGGATAAAGTACAACTGCCTAGATAGCTAACTTGGTCAATAGTGAGATGAGTCCACCAGGCCACTCAAGCAGATCCAAGAGTAATGAAGAAATGGTTAGAAAGGAGATACAGCAGGGGTCCCCAACCCCCGGTCCGCGGACCGGTGCCGGTCCGCGGCTTCATAGGAACTGGGCCGCAGGGCCAGCGAGGAGGAGGGAGCAGCCCCCTGGGCAGAGGATGGCCGAGCGCACCTCCACCAGCTCCTTCCGATGGCCCATTGCACTTTCCGGGGCTTCCTGGAGGGGTCGATATGTTGGCTGGGGAGGTTATCCCGCAACGGGCGGGCGAAGGACTCAAGCTGCGGCTACCTTAAGGTGCCGGCAAAGCCATCCGGGCACCACACGCCCACCTCCCTTCCAGCCCCGTGAGGCACCCGGACGGAGCTAGGGTCCTTCGCCCGCCCGCTGCAGGATAACCTCGGCAGCCAACATGCCGACTCCTCTGCTGCTTCCCCGGGGGGAGGGAGGGAGAGAATGACAGACACACAGGGAGGCAGACTTAGAGAGACAGAAAGAGAGAGAGAGGGAAACAGACACACACACACACACAGAGTGACAGAGATGGGTGGAGGGAGGAGAGAGACAGATACAGAAAGAGAGAGACAAAAAAACAGAGAAAGAGAAAGAAGGAAAGAAAAATAGAAAAAGAAAAATGAATGGAGGGTGGGAGGGAGGGAGTGAAGAAAAGAAGGGGGAGGGGGGAGGAAGGGAGGGGTGAAAGAAGGAAGGAAAGAAAGAAAGAAAAAGAAAGAGGGAAAAGGGTAGGAGGGAGGGAAGGAAAGAAGGGAGGAAGGGGAGGGAGGCAATGGAAGGAAGGAAAGGAAAGGAAAGGAAAGGAAAGGAAAGGAAAGGAAAGGCAGAAATCTATTTTCCTATTTCCTTCCACCTCAAGCTACCTGTTTGGTTAACCAGGTTAAAGATCTATTTTTCTCCCAGTGGTCATTTCAAAGGAATCACATCCTCTGAGTCATTTCCTGGATTCAAACCAGCATCCCAAAGAGTCATGGGCTGCCTTTATATATAACGAGTGCCCATAAATCCATTTTTACCATCTTCAGAAGACCAAAGACCAGCCAGAAATAGAAGAAAGAAAGAAAGAAAGAAAGAAAGAAAGAAAGAAAGAAAGAAAGAAAGAAAGAAAGAAAGAAAGAAAGAAAGAACTTAGGACTACAATTGAGCCCAAAATTTTGGTTGCTAAGCAAGACTGTTAAGTGAGTTTCACCACATTTTCCAAGTTGGCCACGCCCACCGGGTCACATGACAAAACAAAACAGGCCACACCTTTTGGCTCTCAAAAGAAATTTCAGAAGTGGTACTGTTGATATTTGACTCTATTGACTAATAAGTTTGCTCACCACTGCCCTAGACGGCCAAGTGAGCTGACTCCCCCCCCTGCGTGCGCATGCACCACCTGTTTCCCCTCCCCCCTCATCCTCTAGGCCAGCCGATCCGCAGAATTTTCTTTAAAATGAAACCGGTCCCTGGTGCAAAAAAGGTTGGGGACCCCTGAGATACAGGATTGAGAATTTGAGAAGGTTGTGTAAGGTAGTAATGGATCAGTGTGAGATATGTCAGAAAGATAACCCCATAGGAGGAGCCAAAATCCCACAAGGACATATTAGAACATCCTGCTATCCAGGAGAAGCATGGCAAGTCGATTTCACAGAAATGCCTAAGAAAGGAGCTAAGAACAACCTTTTGGTTTTAGTCGATATGCTCACCGGATGGCCAGAGGCCATTCCCACAGCCACCCAAACAGCTAAAGAAGTCAAGATCATGACAGAAGTAAACATCCCTAGATTTGGAGTACCAAAAAGTATACAGTAGAATATGACAATGGTAGACATTTTTCATCCCAAGTAGTTCAGGTAGTGAGTAAATACTTAGGGATTAATTGGAACCTTCATTCAGCCTACAGAGCCCAAGCTTCAGCTCTCGAATAACATTTTAATCGAGCATTAAAGACCCATTTAGCCAAGTTATGTCAAGAGACTCATTTGTCTTTGCCACTTGCCCATTGCTTTAACCAGAATCAGGGCATTATCTTGAGGACAGTGGAAACTATCACTCTTTGAGATTCTATATGGTATACCTTTCTCATCCCAGTCAATATCAAGGGATGAAGGAGAGACAAATATAACATAATATTTGCAGAAAGTGGCCCAGGTTCTGTCTCGTATTTGAAGGCATCAAAACTTGGTCCATTTTTCCAGAATAAAGAATTCCACCACCCCCAGTGGGAGTGTCAACCCATCTGAAGTAGCAATGGATGATACAGAGGCCTGAAACATTCTTTATTCTGGAAAAATGGACCAAGTTTTGATGCCTTCAATTTTAACCACCACGAGTGTGCTGAGAAGAACTTGCCAAGGTCAGACCACTTGGCACTGGTTGCACTTGGGAAGAATGGCATTGTTGTTACTGGTGGCATCTTACACTTGTTGAGAAATACGAGACAGAACACTGGATTCTATTTCTTACAACATCTTACCATTGGATGAGAAATATGACAGTGATGACTACGAACTATGGCTCCAGCTTTTTCCAGCTTTTTCCATCTGAAAAAGATTCTAAGTCTGAAACTGATTTCCCTCACTTTTGAGGCAGATAACAACTCATCCTGTCAAGAGTGTATAAAAATAACGTGTACAGGAACTAAAATCACTAAAACTCTAGTTTAACACTATGACAATCTGTGCAAGCTGTGCAAAGACTATAAGAAGTTTGACAAAAAGGGATTTTTTCATGACTGGACGGTGAGGCTCGCACTTGTGTTTTTCTCTCTCTATGCCTGCTCTGTTAAGGTGGGAGATAAAAATGCTGTCAAGTCTTTATACTTTCTGCAGAAAATAAAAACTGATTATCAGTAGCCTCGTGTTCAGAGTTTCATTGGAATGATCAGATTCTGAGCTGAATTCAAAAAACTTACAATAGGAATTTAAATGCTATTTGCAAGGAAAATCTTTATCCCCTACCCTTAATGAAGGACATGCTGGCCCATCTGGTGATAGGGAGAATTTTTCTAAATTAGACTTTCAGGAGGATTATTACTGGATCAGGATCTGAGAAGGGAATGAATGGAAAACAGTGTTTAATTGTCTGCTGGGATGTTTTCAGTTCAAGGTTTTGCTATTCAGACTCCAAGTGGTTCCGGAGGAAGTGACGTCACGACAGCGCGGAGCAGGCAAAAGACTTCGGTCTGAAGCCGATCGCCCCGTTTATCGTGCCTGGCGGCTGCCTGGAGACCCATTTTTTGGCTAGCAAGGAGCTGTCGCTGGGCGGGAAGCCCGGTGAAGAGAGGGGGAGATTTCCAGCCCCGTTCAGACTCTGCAAGCTGAAGGTGAGGCTGACGACGTCTCCCGGTGCCAGCGCGTTAAGAGGGCGAGAACATGGCACCCCAGAGTCGTTGACAACTACCGAAAGGGAAGATCGTGATCCCAGCTCTGTCTAAATCTTTTCCTTTGTTGATATTGATCTCAGAAGATCTTGAGAACTATTACTAAGTTTCCAAACTACTTAAAAATTGGAACCGATTCTCAATTAAGTGGCAGGAAATTCAGCGGGTCGGATTGGAGTTGTATTAACTACAATCAACTTTCAGATTGAAAACCCTTGGAATTTCCTTAATTTAAAACTTTGGATATCCGATTTTGACAATTGACTTACTGTGGACATATTGACCCCTTCTTTAACAACAAGACTGGATTTTTCCTTGAAGCGATTTGATATTTTGGAGTCCTTTTCTTTTTCTTCTCTCTTTGAAACATTTCCCCCCCACTCGTCCTTCCCCTTTTTTTTTCTTTCGGAGCTCCGCTTGATTATAACAGCTCTACGGGTGGTTTTTTTTTTTTTTTACTCTATAGCCTCTACTCTGGAATTGGTCCTCCATCTAGTGGCCAAAAGAGGAACTACGATTACAAAATATTTATATCTGCATTTTTGTATCATTGGTATTTAGCCATAATAAGTCACTAATTATTTACCTAAAATAAGTTATTAATCATTGTTGTAGAAGATCAAATTAAGATTAATTAAGATTAAGATTAAATATTATAGAATTGGATTCTCAGATCTCACAGACTAACCTACTTCAACTTGCTGAAATTGGTTGACTTAAATCTAATTAAGATTTAATTGTATAGAAATTGTATAGAAAATTTGATAAGTGAAATAAGTTAATTTAATCAAGAAAGGAATTAAGTTTATATTAATATTTGTGATAATGTCCACTGTTACCACCACCACCACAAAAAGGACCATACCATCAATAGCTACCTGGGCAACCTCTTCTTCCCCAGCGACATCTAAGAAGACAATAGAAGATCTCCCGGCAGCAAGTAAAATACCAGCAATGTCTCAAGCTCTGCAGGATACCCTACAAGGGATTCAAGACACCATGGCCAAAAATCAAGAGACAACAGCCAGAGTATTAGAAAAACTGACGGAGAAGATGGACACATTAACGACAGAGACGAGGCAGATATATAATAAATTCGAAGAAATTCAAGCACATTTAATAAACCATGAAGAAAGGATACAAACAGTGGAGGAAAGAATGACAAAGACAGATCGTAAAATAGAGCATAATGAAAATCAACATCAGAGAACGGAAAAAAAGATGCAAGAGGAGATTTTATTTTTGGAAATGGACCGCTCCAGATACTTTCTGAGGTTTCAAAACGTGATAGATGACAACCAGGAAAAATTAGAAGAGGTGATGGAAGAAATCATTGCAGATATTCTAAAAATTGACCGCTTGGAAGCAAATAGACTTATTAATGAAGTATTCCGAATATACACATCTTACGCTAGGCGCCACAAGCTTCCTCGGGAGATACATGTAAAACTAACTAAAAAATCTACACGAGAAGAAATTCTCAAGAAAGCAAGAGAGCAAATTTTTACATACAAAGGGAAGGATCTTACAATCTTACCACAAATACCTAGAAACGTAAGAGAGAGCAGGAGGAAGTATGATTTTCTCACCACTCGCCTAAGGAAGCAGGGAATACGATACAGATGGCATCTTCCAGAAGGCTTAACATTTACTTGGCAAGGCCAAAACGTCAGTTTGGCTTCCTTTCAGGAAGCACACGATTTCCTAAAATTCCAACAATCTTTAAATGACCCGGAGACGGAGGAAGAAGAGGAAGAATCTAGAAGTGAGGAAGATACATCGACACGGAATTCTAATGGACGAGAGGCGAGGACAGCTGAGGAGGAAAAAACAACTAATGGAAAGACAATACATCACCAAATCGAAACAAGATCAAAGAAGCAGAAAGTTAAAAATAAATAAAAATGGAAAAGAAGAAATTCGGCTCTGCTCTATAAATATTAATGGACTAAACAACCCGTCTAAGAAGAAGAAAATTTGGCTAAACTTACAAAAAGAAAATTACGACATAATATGTCTCCAAGAAGTTCACATAAGGAAAAGGCATTTCAAAGTTTTGATCTGTCCAAAATTGGGGAAATTGTACGCATCCCTGGCCGACCAAAAAAAGAGAGGGGTGATTGTCTATGATAAAAAGAATCTTGTATCCAAACAAATATATACGGACAAGGAGGGCAGAATCTTACTATTGGAAATTAAAATTGGACAAAAAATGGCCCTCCTAGCCAATATTTATGCTCCAAATGTTAACCAAAAGCAATTTTATGGAAAATTATTAGATAAATTAAACCAATTAAATTATGACCACACTTATGTAATTGGTGATTTCAATGCAATTGTAGATATAGAAAAAGACTACAAACCAGGTGCTATGACCCCAAAACATAAACTAAAACGGAAAAAAATTCTCCCTAAAATATGGGGGGGATCTGAAAGACCAACTAGGATTAAAAGATGTATGGTGGGACTTGCATCCCTCTGAGAGACAATTTACATATTATTCTCCTAGACACAGATCATGGTCTAGACTAGATATGGTTTGGGCATCGTTAACAGCGGCTGAGGAAATTGAATCCCTGGAAATTGGACCAAACATTTGGGCAGATCATCACCCATTATTAATAAAATGGGCAGTAATGCAGGCCAAGACAAGATGGTCCATGAGAGCCAATATTATGAAGGAAGATAATTTTGTAAGGATGACCCAAAAAGAGCTCCAATATTTTTTCATCGAAAATAAAAGACAGGACACCTCACTACAAAATATATGGGATACAGCAAAAGCAGTAATAAGGGGGGCGGCAATAAAATACACAGCTAGACAATGGAAATTGGAGAGGGGGAAAAATGGAACTAGTATCAACATTACAAAATCAGGAAAGGGAAGCCCAGAAAGATCCACAAAATATAAGGGTAAGGGAAAGTATTAACCTTCTCAGACACAAAATTTCATTACTTGACCAGAAACAACTGGCGGATAAAATAAAGAAAGCCAGACAATCCCATTTCGAACATGCTAACAAACCTGGAAGATGGTTGACATATAGGTTAAGAAAAGAAACTGAAATGAGGAAAATAGAAGCCCTCCAAGATAACAAAGGGGAAATAACAAATATTATGGAACAAAAGCTAAAAATAGTACAAGATTTTTTTACCTCACTTTACGCAGAAGAGACACAACACAAGGATAAGATTCACCCCTATCTCACAAAATACCAAACTGGAATAGTACCAGATACATATAAAACCACATTAAATGCAGAAATAACAATTGAAGAGATAGAAAATGCAATTAAGAAACAACCAGGTGGGAAAACTCCAGGCCCAGACGGTCTACCAGGGGAATTGTACAAAGGGCTAGGGGAGATCTTAGTCCCACAAATGAAAGACCTATTTAGCGAAGTTTTAGTAAAAGGGGAAATACCCCAATCATGGACTGAGGCCTACATCTCCTTAATCCCCAAATCTGGTGCAGATCTAACTCAAATTCAAAATTACAGACCCATCTCATTGCTAAACGTTGACTATAAAATATTCACGACAATTTTAGCTGGAAGACTGAAATTATTTTTGTCCAATTACATACATCAAGATCAAAATGGGTTTTTACCAGGAAGATATCTGAGGGATAATGTAAGGATAATAACTGATTGTTTAGAGTATTATGAGGCACACCCAGAAAAACAAATGAGCATGATCTTCCTGGACGCACAAAAAGCATTCGATAGGGTTAATTGGACATTTATTACTCAACAATTGCAAAATATGGATTTCGGCCCTAAATTTACTAAAGCAGTCCAGGCTATATACAAAACACAATCGGCAAGAGTATTATTTAACAAAGCGCTATCAGATCGGATTCCAATATTTAGGGGTACTAGACAAGGCTGCCCGCTATCACCCCTTTTGTTTATCTTGATATTGGAACCTCTACTAAATATAATTAGACAAGAAAAAAATATTAGAGGCCTGCAAGTCAGAGGAGAAGAATATAAAATACAAGCATTTGCGGATGACTTGGTCTTCATAATAGAGGAACCTCTGACTTCAGGACCCAAACTAATCACAGCAATAGAAGAATATGGTGAGGTGGCCGGTTTAAAAATCAACAAACAAAAAACTAAAATGTTAACCAAAAATATTACAGGGAAACAAAAGGAGCAAATACAAGAATTAATGGGAATTGAAATTGTTAAAATGGTGAAATATCTGGGAATCTGGCTAACCAATAGATGTTCCGCAATTAAAGAGTTAAATTACAATAAATTAATAGGAGAAATGGCTGGGGAACTCGAAAATTGGAGCAAAATCCCAATATCTTTACTAGGAAGGATAGCTGCTATTAAGGCATATATTTTTATATGGACATACTTATTCCAAATAGCACCTGTAAAACTAAACAAAGAATTTTTCCAAAAATTAGATCAGATTTCTCTTAAATTTGTCTGGCAGGGAAAAAAAGCACGTATTAAAAAGAAAATGCTCCAAGAACACAAATTGAAAGGAGGCTTGGGACTACCAAATTGGGAGCTTTACTTTCACGCGTCATCATTAACTTGGGTCAAAGATTGGGTTACTCTCACAAGAAGTTGAATACTAGCAATTGAAGGCCATGATCTGCCCCAGGGTTGGCATTCATACGTTTGGTCCAAAGACAACAAACAACCCAAAAGTTTCACAAACCATCATATTAGGGCGACCCTTTTTATGTCATGGTTGAAAATTAAACAACTATATAACCAAATCCCAAGATGGTTAGCACCAATCTAAGCAGTGACTTATCCAACGGTTCATAACTCAAAAAGAAATTTAACCTATGAAGATTTGATAGACAAAATTGGCAATATTAGAACAAGGGCAGACTTAGAGTTAAGGGGTTGGAAAATTGACTGGTGGTCCTACACGCAAGCAGTATCTAAATTCAATAAGGATAAAAAACAATTTGGAATTTACCGATCAAAACAGGATATTGATAAGATCCTATGGGATTCACCGATTAAATTCATCTCTAAAGCATAAAAAATTGCTTTTACAAGGTTACATTGGTGAGGAAATAATCAAAGGTGCTATGATCGCCTGGGGGAAAAACATAGGAAGGAACATTACACTCGATGAATGGCAAACAATTTGGGGCAAATCTATCAAAATGACCCTGGCCTCCTCATTTAAGGAGAATCTATACAAAATGCTGTACAGGTGGTATTTACCACCATCCCGAATAGCGCATATGTTTCCGAATACCTCCGATAGATGTTGGAAATGTAAAACGGCCAGGGGTACATTTTTCCACCAATGGTGGACTTGTCCAAGAATTAATCAACTCTGGAAGAAAATACAGACCTGGCTGTTGGAAATAGTAGGCATCAACTTCCCTCTTAAGCCTGAATATTACCTAATCGGTATTAAACCAAACCAAACTCAGAACCAAGACTGGTACCTTTTTATACATATTACAACTGAAACAAGGATGGCCATTGCCCAACAATGGAAAGATAGTAATATACCAACAGACCACCTAATCCAGGGGTGGGTTTCTCAGGGTTCGGGTGGGATCGCGCGAACCCTTTCGTGAAAATTCCCGATCCCAAGCGATCCGCTTGGATCGGTGGACCCGGAAGTAAGTAGTCCCCGTTCCCCTCCCCCGCTCCCAGCGCCGGAAGGCCGCGCCCGGCGGGAACCTGCAGCGGCCGAAGCAGCTCGGGCAGCTGCCCACGCCGGCCAATGGCGAGCCGCGGTCCGGGGGCGCGGTTGGCCACCCGCAGGCGGGGCAGGGGGCTGGCCCGCCGGGGAGGGGCGCCCCAGGTCGGCTCCCGGGTCAGCACCTCCACCGGCCGGCGGCGGGGTCGGACGGACAGGTACCGCGAGAGCGGCCCGAGGGAAGGAGGAGGAGGCAGGCAGGCAGGCGCCGAGCCGCCTCCCGCCTGCCCCGTGGCTTCAGGACAGGTCCTGGGCAGGCTGAGTCGGGCCACACCATCCCCGCCCCCCCTGTCTTCCCCGATGGCGTCTGGAGTGATCGGGCCGTGCAGAAACTCCTGCGCCGCTCCCCTCCGTTCCCCGCTGCCCTCCGTGTGCCGTTGGGGCGGGGATGGTGAGGCCCGACTCAGCCTGCCCAGGACCTGTCCTGAAGCCACGGGGCAGGCGGGAGGCGGCTCGGCGCCTGCCTGCCTACCTGCTCCTCCTTCCCTCGGGCCGCCCTCGCGGTACCTGTCCATCCGACCCCGCCGCCGGCCAGTGGAGGTGCTGACCCGGGAGCCGACCTGGGGCACCCCTCCCCAGCGGGCCAGCCCCCTGCCCCGCCTGCGGGTGGCCAACCCCGCCCCCGGACCGTGGCTCGCCATTGGCCGGCGTGCGCAGCTGCCCGAGCTGCTTCGGCCGCTGCAGGTTCCCGCCGGGCGCGGCCTTCCGGCGCTGGAAGCGGGGGAGGGGAGGGGAACGGGGACTACGGGGCTCACCCCGCCCCCGCCGGCCAAACCTACCGGCCTGCCGAAGCAGCAGAAGCCGCAGAGCGGCAGAGCGAAGCGCCGAGGGGGCGGCTGCATCCGGAAACCGGGCAACCTCGGGGGCCGAGGTGAGCCGGTGAAGCGGGGCGATGCAGGCGGAGGACTGGGAGGCGCGGGAGCTGGGCTGCCTGAGATGGCGGGCGGGAGGGGAGGAGGGAGAGAAAGAGCCACAGAGAGAGAGAGTCAGACAGACACAGAGAATGACAGAAAGAGACAGAAAGGGAAGGAGGGAGGGAGGGAGAGAGAGATAAAGAGCCACAGAGAGAGAGAGTCAGACAGACACAGAGAATGACAGAAAGAGACAGAGTGGGAGGGAGGGAGAGATAAAGAGCCACAGTGAGAGACAGACTCAGAGAGAGAGACAGAGAGAAAGAGAAAGAAGGGAAGAAAGAAAAGAAAGAAAAAGAAAGTGGGACAGAGATGAAAGAGAAATTATGACCACAATTAAGGCCAAAATTTTGGTTGCTAAGCAAGACCGTTGTTAAGTGAATTCCACCACATTTTCCTAGTTGGCCACGCCCACCCAGTCACATGACTGCAGAGCCACTCCCACAAAGCAGGCCACACCCACAGAACCTGTTCCAAAAAATTTGAAACCCACCCCTGACCTAATCATATCTAAATTTTTTAACTGTGCTGAATCCGATAGGTTAACATATGCCTTAAAAGACAAATCAGAGTCAATTTATGCTCAAACATGGGAAAAATGGTACATATGGTACGACAAGAGAACAAAAGGATACCAAAGTAAACAACCAATTAATATAAATGTGAAATAAATACAAGGAACAAGTGAGATGATATTGAACTTAAGATAATTGTAGAGATATATATGCAGATAATTAAGTTAAAATGTATATAATAATGAATAGAACAGACTGGGACAAACAAAAACGTTTGAATTAGGGGAATAGCTATATCCCCGGTATGTCCATCCTCTTCTTCTCTCTTTTCTATCTTCCCCCTCTTTTCTCCCCCTACCTTCCTTTCTGCCCTAAAAATGTACGTTGATTTCCTTTTATATTTGTTAAATGTTATATTTTATATTTATATTAATAAAGATTATTTTTCAAAAAAAAAAGACTCCAAGTGGTTCCTGCTGCCTTCATGCTGCATGAGCACTTTTATAAGGGAATGTTGGTTTATCTTAATGATATATTGGTTTATAGTGAAACTAAGATGCAACATGTGAAATTGGTGCAGGAGGTTTTGAAGAAATTAAGAGCAGAGAAGTTGTTTGCTAAACTCTCCAAATGTGATTTTCACCAAGACTAGATAAATTACCTGTGGTACACAATCTCTCACCGAGGTCCTCAAGTGAGACACCCCCCCCTTATTTGCAAACAATTGCAGAGCTTCCTGAGGTTTGCTAACTTTTATAGACAGTTTATCCCTTTTCATGGCCAAACAGTGTTGCTGATTACAACTCTGTTTAAAACCAAAGGGTAGATAAACCAAAACCTAGCCAACCACTGAATTGGACTATGGACTGCCAAGCAGCATTTTAAAAACTGAAAAAACTCTTTTCAGCTGAACCTGCATTAAAACCCCAAGATTCAGAGAAACCATTTGTAATCCAGGCCATGCCAGTGATGTGGCAGTTAGTGCTGTTTTACTCCAAGAGAATGAAGGAGGCAAATTACAACCATGTGCATACACCTCTAGGAAATTAACTGAAATTTAACAGAGATTGACAATATGGGGAAAGGAGACTTTTGCAGTTAGGTGGGCATTCCTAACTTGGAGACATTTCTTGGAAGGAAGTAAAATGCCTTTCCAAGTATGGACCAGCCACAAGAACTTGGAAGCACTCAAAGGCCCATGGAAAATGTCTCCAAAACAAGTCCAATGCGCACAGTACTTCCAATGCTCTAATTTCACTTAGTATTTACCGGGAGGGAAAAACATTTTGGCAGATGTCCAGACTACAGCAATACAACAGTGTCAAGGTGGAAGTAATTAAGCCCATGATCCCACAAGGTAAAATCAATAGGAAGGCAATGCAGAATGGAAAACTACAAAAGCTAAACATGAAAGCCAATACAGAAGGCTGTATAATTATTTTATATTGTTATATAGATTTTGCTTTGTTTTTTGTTTTTGTTTGTTGTGTTTTTCTTTCTGTTTTTAAAGATTAAAATGTTTAATAAAAAAGACTTTTAAAATAGCCCATGATCCCAACCTCCCAATTAACAGCTAAAGTCATCACACACTCTCAGATTTAGAAAGACCCCTCCACCTTAGACAATGCCACCACCACAGATTTCAAAAAAGCCTTAGAAACAGATGAGTAGTTTAGTGTCAATAAATCTAGTTGCATAATAAAAGAGGAGTTAGCTTGGGTGGGAAATAAGCAGCATGTCCTAGATAGGGAAAGGCTGAGAACTATGCAAACTTGTCACAACTTCAAATTAGCTGGTCACTATGGTGTTGTAAAATTATTACATTTACTGAAACGGCAATTCTGGTAGCCCTCATTAAAAAGGGGCATAGAAAGTTATGTAGCAAGCTGCTACATTTGCACTGCCACTAAATGCAGGCAGGGGAAAACCTCCAGTCTATTGCAGCCAGTGGTTGACCCTTCAGCACCATGGAGAGAGATATCCACAGATTTCATTGTTGAATTGCCCAAGAATTCTGGAAACACAGTGATCTGGGTTGTCACCGATCTTTTCTCAAAACAGATTCATTTCATCCCATGTCAAAAGATCCCTACAGCTAAAGCCTTAGCTAAACTATTTTTAGTCCACATTTACTGCTTGTATGGGGCCCCACAATGTATTATTTCGAACAGAGGGGTCCAATTCACATCCAGGTTCTGGAAGGCTTTTTTGAATCTACTTGGGATCGAGCAGGAATTTAGTTCTAGTCATCATCCGCAGACTAAGGGGGCCACGGAATGAATGAATTCAGTTCTGGAACAGTAACTGTGCTGTTTTATTAATTACCAGCAGGACAACTAGACTGAACTACTGCCTTTTGAAAAAATAGAGCATAATAATGCAGTTCATGCTAGCACAGGTTTTACCCCTTTCAGAGTGGCCGCAGGGCAAGAATTTAATGCTATGCCTGATTTACCCTCACATGAACCAGATATATACTCCTTGAAACAGTGGATCAGTCATTTACAAACCATTTTCAAAACCTTGAATGAAACCAAGGCTTCCTATAAAGCACAAGCAGACAAGGAACGAACAGAACCTAAACCTTATAAAATGCGGGACAAAGTTTACCTCTCCACCAAGTTACTAAAATCTTTTCAGCAGTCTAAAAAGTTGGGTCCTAAAGATATTGGGCCTTTCCCCATAGTTCATATTATTATTATTATTATTATTGAAAAAAAGTTTTATTGGTTTTAACAATTTATGTTGGGAAAAGGGGTAAATAAGGTAATGAATAATATTTGGAGCTTCCACATCGGATCTGATGACCGCCTCCGAGTCTTCATACATATTCAATTAAAAAGAAATTATCAAGGGGAAGGGGTACATACATTTTAAAATCATAAATTTTCATATTATTTTATACATTCAATTACTTTATACTATTGACGTCCGTACAGGAATTACTAAAAAAAATATAACAAATTATTTTTGCGATCTGAGCCTTTTTGCTATAGTCTCTTCCCCCCCCCCCAGCAGGCGGACCCGTGGCTCCTCCCATTCCCATCTCATCGGCATCCAGGATTGAGGAATGTTTTTTAAAAAAATTATGCGCCTCTTCAACTGTTTTAATTCTAACTCTTCCTCCCTCCCAGAATACCAGCATCCCTTCAGGCATCAACCACTTGAACCACACCCCCTTTTTGAATAATTTTTTAGTTAAGAAGGAATAATTCCTTCTTATATCTCTTATTTTCTTTGGGATCTGCTTCAATATGGCCACCTCGTTTTGCTGATACATCAAAGGACCCCCTCTCTGCGCTCTCAGTATCTCCTCTCTCGTTGACCTTCTTATAAATTTAATATGTATCTCTCTGGGTACCTCATTTATTCTGGCAAATGCTGAGTTAATTCTATAAATCAAATCAATGTCCCCCCAAATAAATTCCTTATCTTTCTTAATATAATCCGCTAACATAGTAGCCATCAGCTCTCTCAGATTCTCATTGGGTAATTCAGGAACATTCTGGAATCTTAAAAAAAAAGACATGCGTTCAAAATCAATTTTAGACATTTGACCAGTAATATCTGTAAGTTATTTCTTAAAGTCTTTTATCTCTTCCTTCACCTCAACCACCCCTCCTTCCAGCCCCACAATTTTTTGTTTATTATTTGTTATTTCTCTTTGCGCCTCCAGTAATTCCAATCTTGTGCTTAAATTGTCTTTTCGGATTTGTTGCATTTCATTCATTATTCTTTGAAACATCTCTACGTTTAATGGCTGAGGGCTTGGTGACTTAGGATCCTCTACCTCTGTTTTCTTCTGTAACATTGCTGAAATCTTTGGTTGTGAGGATGGGCTGGGTCTTGTAGATGCTGGAGCAGAACTTGGTTTCCTAGATGGGGGTTTCCTCGAAGCCATAATTAAAGTTTTAGGTATTAGTGCGTAGAGAGGAAGAAAGGGGGGGAAATGGCGCTGTTGGGCGGGCAGTCTGTGAAGTCCGAGACAAAAGCAGCTGGAGTTCAAATTGGGTGGTCTTAGGCAGGTGGTATGTTCCACCAGTAGTCCCCCCCCGACCTTCCCCAAATACCTCATGTGCACTTAACAAGCCTCACATTCAATTAGTGAATGTGTAGGCAAAAGGAGGGAGAGATCCCATTCAAGGTATGGGAATCCTCAGGTTATGAATGGAATGGGCAGGCTCCATTACATTTGTAACTCAAAAATTACCTGTATTATGTTTAAAATAATAGTTCATCTGTGATACCCTATAATACTTATTAAGGAAAGAGTTGAGATTTTTTAAGGAGTATCAATTTTGAAATACCACATTGAAACAGGTTTTTGCTGAATTTAGTGGAAGACAGAAGATACTGTATAGTCCCAGTGGAATATATTTTATTTAGGATAACTTACATTTTCATTCTTTTTTTTTTAAAGAAAATTTTATTTTTTAATATTAAAAACAATTAAAAAAATATCATTCATCTCGTGCTTTGGTACAAGATATCGTTCAGGTAAACGTTCTGTGCGTCCATGCTTACAATCTCTAGTATATTTATCCATATTTCTTTCATCACGTATATATCATCTTTGTTTCACATAGCAACCTTTTCATTTATCAAATCAATCTTACCCCCATAATTATTCAATATATTAAGCAAGGTATTAAAAAAAGAAAAGAAAAGAAAGGGAGAAAAGAAAATCCTCACATTTTGTAACATTGTTTTTTATTATCTCTAGAGGTTACTTTTTCTCCCTCTAAAGAAAAGAGTTTATCCCAGTTTTGTAATAATATAATATGTATATTATATCCTTTAAATTTCCCTTTCTTCCAACCATTGATAAAACGTATTCCATATTTCATAAAATTGTTCGCTCTTTTGCTCTCTAACTTCAAATGTTAATCTACTCATCTCTGCGCATTCCATAATTTTACAAATAATTTCTTCATGTGAAGGAAGTTTCTTATTTCTCCAATTTTTTGCAAACACAATTCTAGCTGCTGTCAAGATATTAACAATTAAGTATTTCAAATTCTTATCGTTTCTGATGTAATTCCAAGCAAAAAAAGGTCAGGTTTAAAATCTATGTGTTCTTGTGTCATTCTCTCCAGCCATGTGTGAATCATAGTCCAATAGCTTTTAGCCTCCAAACAAGTCAACCACATATGATAGTAAGTGCCAGGCGTCTGATGGCATTTCCAACATTTTTCAGATTTGTTTTTATTCATTCTTGCAATTCTTGATGGTGACAAGTGCCACCTGTAAAACATCTTATACAAGTTCTCTTTATAAGCAGTTGACATTGTCATTTTATAATTCTGTGTCCATAATTTTTGCCACTTATCTAAATCAATCCCATGCCCAAAGTTTTTCCCCCAAGTTATCATTGTTTCTTTCACTTGCTCTTCCTGAAGCTTAAACTCTAATAAATAGGCATAAAGTTTTTTGATTATTTTTTCAGCGACATCTGTTAAGATTTTATCTAATTCCATCATTTTATCATAAATCCCTCCTTTCTTTTGGTCTTCCTTATATCTAGAATGTATTTGCATGTAAGTATACCAATTAATATCCCTTCCTTCTTGCTTTAATTCCTGAATAGTTTTAAGATCACCCCTTGAGTTCAATAACTCCAAATATCTGATTGTTCGTTCCTTTTTATATATTTTAACGTACGAAAATGCTTCAGTAGTTGATACCCAGACTGGTATTTTAAGATAATGCAATCTCTTAATCTTTTCCCAGTTTATAATCAAAGATTCTCTTGTGTAATGACTCCTAAACAAACCATGTTTCCTGTTGTTTCTATACCATAAAGCTGAGTGCCATCCCGATAACAAATCATGTCCTTCTAGTTCTAAAAGTCTATTGTTTCTTAATGTTATCCAATCTTTAATCCACATCAAATTTGCAGCTTAATGGTATAGTTCCTAATCAGGTAACCCCATACCTCCTCTTATTCTAGCATCTTGTAAAATTTTTAGTTTTATTCTCGCTTTTTTCCCTTGCCATATAAACTTTAAAACCATTTCCCTCAACTCTTCAAAGAAATCTTTGCCCCAATCTGATTGGGATTGTCTGAAATAAATATAGTACTTTCGGTAAGATATTCATTTTTATTGTAGCTATTCTCCCTATTAGTGATAATTGTAAATTCTGCCATCTCGTAAGATCTGCTGCTATTTGTTGTATAAGTCTAGAGTAGTTCTCCTTTTTAAGAGTGCTACATCCCGATGTCAAGTAGATTCCTAAATATTTAACCCTGTTTGTAATTTGAATTTTCAAAGTTTCTGTTAGTTCTTCTTTCTGTCTCGCTGACATGTTCTTTATCAAAATTTGGGTTTTGGCTTTGTTTATTTTCAAGCCTGTTATTTTTCCATAATCCTCAATTTTTCCTATCAATTTGGGTGCGGTTTCGAGTGGTTCTTCAAGAATAAAAACTAAATCATCTGCGAATGCTTGTAGTTTATATTGTTCTTTCCTAATTGTCAATCCCTTTATTTCTTTGTCTTCTCTTATCTTTCTATTTAACACTTCTAGTGTTAAGACAAAAAGTAAAGGTGATAGTGGGCAGCCTTGTCTTGTACCTCTTTTTATCTTAATGTTATCTGAAAATTCTCCATTTATTATTATCTTAGCTGTTTGGTTGTGATATATAGTGCTTATAACATGTATAAAATTTTGGCCAAACTTCATTTGTTCTAATTGTTGTAACATAAATTTCCAGTTCACGTTATCAAAGGCTTTTTGTGCATCAAGAAACATCAGGGCCATTTGTTTTTCAGAGTGTGTTTCATAGTATTCCAACGTGTTCAAAATTATTCTTATATTATCTTTAATTTGTCTCTTTGGTAAGAAACCATTTTGGTCTGGATGTATAAAACTGTTGAAATATTTTTTAAGCCTTTCTGCTAGGATTGATGTGAATAATTTGTAATCTGAATTTAATAATGAGATTGGTCGATAGTTCTTTACCTGAAGGAGATCTGTTCCTTCCTTTGGTATCAGTGAAATATAGGCTTCTGACCAAGAATTTGGCATTTTACTACCAGACATAATTTCATTCATCAATTCTAGTAAAGACGATGATAGCATTCCCTCCAAGATTTTGTAAAACTCTGCTGGAAGGCCATCTGGTCCCGGGGCCTTCCCATTTTTTTGTCTTTTAATAGCTTCGGTTAATTCCATCATTGTTATCTTTGCATCTAATATATTTCTAATATCATCTGCTATAACCGGGAGGTTAGCCTCTTGTAAATAGTTTTTAACATCCTGTTCTAATGTTTTCCTTTTCACATAATTTTGTATAGTATTCCTGAATAATTTTCTTTTTTTGCCTTGTTTAAATGGTGTATTTGTCCCTGTTCATCTTTTAATTGTTGAATCTTTCTTGTCTCTTTTTCTTTTTTTAATTTATACGCCAACCACCTTCCAGGTTTATTTGCATTTTCAAAATAATTCTGTTTTGCGGCTCTTATCTTTTGAGCCAATTCCTCTTTTTCCAAGATTTCCATTTTGTGTTTAATTAGGTCCATTTTCATTCTAATATCTTTTATTTGTGGTAGTTTCTGTAGTTCTTTTTCCAGTGTTTTATATTCCTTCTCTAATCTTTTCCCTGCGTATCTTTTCTCTTTATTTCTTTTTCTTGTGTAATCTATTATTAAACCTCTAGTAACTGCCTTCATCGCATCCCATATATTCTGAATGGATGTATCTTCTTTTTTGTTTTCTTTAAAGTAACATATCAATTCTTTTTCGATTTTAGATGTAAAAATCTTCTCTTTCAATTTTGTGTTATTTAATGTCCATCTAGATCTAATTTTTTGCCCTTTCCATTTAATTATCATTGGATTGTGGTCTGCCCAAGTGCTAGCTTCTATTTCAACTTCTTGAACTAGGTCACTTAAGTCTGAAGAGAGCCAAATCATATCTATCCTTGAGAATGATAAATGTCTGTAAGAATAATACGTGTATTGTTTTTTATTAGGATTTCTTTCTCTCCATATATCTCTTAAATTCATTTCATCTACCATCTTAAAAAAAGACTTCGATAATATTTTTCTTTTAATTATAGTTGTTCTAGTTGCTTTATAATCTCTACTTTGACTTGCAATTCCTTTGAAATCTCCTATCATACAAATATCAGCATATTCTAGGTCCAGAATTCTTCCCTGTAGTTTCTTAAAAAAATCATCCTGTTTCTCATTGGGTGCATAGATTGCTATTAAAAGTATTTTTTTGTTATTGTCCATAATTTCCACCATCAATATCCTGCCCTCTTCATCTGCGTAAATTTGTTTAGTTGGTATATTATCTTTAACATAGATGACCACTCCTCTTTTTTTAGAATCTTGCCAATGAGATAAAAATTTTCCCAAGTTTGGGTTGAGTTAATAAATACGCATCTTTCTTTTGGATGTATACCTCTTGTAAACAAATAATTTGTGTTTTAATTTTTCCTAATTTATGAAATACTTTTTTCCTTTTAGTTGGGGAGTTAAGTCCATTTATGTTAACTGTAAATATTGTATTTTGTTCCATATTTTGTTTTATATTGAGGATTTATGCCTCTAGTTGTCCTTACATCTCTCTGTTCTCTGATTTCTAGTCCTGATAGAGCCTCTCTTTCTATGGCCACTCCACCTACTGCACCTTCTAGTGGCCCCTCTAGTCTTATTAACAATGGATCCTCTTTATCAGTCCTCTCGGTAGCTACATTAGCATATTTTCTGTGGAAATCTTCTGCTTTTTGTAAAGTATCTATTCTATGTCTCTGTCCTTCCCATATAAATATTAAACCTTCCGGTATAAGCCATCTGAACTGAACTCCTTTTCTTATTAAAAATGTGGATAGAAATTGATATCCTCTTCTCTTTTCTCTCACTTTTCTTGGGATTTGCTTTAACACTGATTTCCTTTCCTCTATATTCCAATTTTTTGTCTCTTGTTTTCTGTAGTATTTGGAATCTCAAGATTTTTTTAGTTAATCTTACGTGTATTTCTCTTGGTAGTGCATTTCTGGTAGCATATCTGGTATTCACTCAGAATGCATCATCTATTCCATCTCTTACTAATTCCTGTGACATTTCTAAGATCTCTGTTAACATTTCTGGTATTATTATAAGGAGGTCCTCTCCTTTCTCTTCAATTACATTTTGGAATCTTAAAAAATACTCAGCCTTGTCGATTTCCCATCCCACTCCCATACTCTCTTTTTCGATATTACTCAATCTGGAATCAAACTCTTGATCTGTCTTATCTTTCTCTTGCAATTTTTCTTTGATCTCATTTATGGATTCCTGTTGTTTTTCCATGAATTCTTCCTGCTTTGTCATCCATTGTTGTATCTTTTCCATCTTCCCTTCTGTCAGGGCTGTTTTGGTTTCAATATTCTCTATTTTCTTGTCCAGTGCCTCCAATTTTGCCTCTAACCTCTGTTCTGTATTTTCCATTTTTGCCTCTAGTCTTTGTTGTGTTTTCAATTTTCCGCTCCATGCTCTCTCTTACCATCCTTATCTCTTGCAAGAGTGTATCAAGTGTTACACCCTTTTCCTTTTCGTTTTTCTTTTTCTTGATGGAGCATTGTCTGTATTGTTTTTTGTCCCCCTGATAAGGAGGATGTCGGGGTCCCTATTGATGAGCCATCCGGAATTATCTTCCTACTCATATTTGAGTTTTGTTCTTTCTCTTTCTTCTTTGAACCACTTTTTAATTTTCTAGTGGGAAGTTAGTAAGTTTTAAAAAAAAGATATCAGAGGTTTTGCATCCAGAGAAGTAAAGGAAGATAAGATTAACAGGGAAGAAGAAAAAACAGGAAAAGGGAAGATGGAAAAGTAATAAAAAGAAAGAATATCAAAAAGAAAATAAAAAGCGAGATAATAAAGAAAGAAAGAATGAAGGAAAGGAAAAAGGAGTAAAAATAAAAACAAGAAGAACCCCCTACAGAGAAGAGGGAGTTAAAAGTAAAGGATCCAAGAAAAAAAACTCTTGTTCTCTTCCAAAAAAGGAAAAAAGAAAAACAAGGAAAATAAAAATTCAAATGGTTCCACAATAGTAACTGTATAATTCAATCCAAAAATTCAGAAGTTCAAAAGTTCCCTTCTGTACAAAAGAAAAAGGAAAAAGAAAATAACAAGACTAATATGTACCTATACGTATATATAAAAAAACAGTAGAGAAAAAAAAGATAACATGAAAGCAGCAATATCTCTTTGAAATGGCCGTCTGCAAAACAACCAGTTTTTAGTAGTCCAAGATATCCCAAGGAAGCCAGAAAACAAAAGTGGGGATTTATCTTCCTCTTTAATGCTTCAAGGTCACTTCAATTCCTGCTTAGTAATTTCTCTCTTCACTCTCCCTGTTGCTTTGCCATCCACTAGGGCAGTGCTTCTCAATTATTTTCTGTCATGCCCCCCTAGGAAGAAGAAAACATTTCGCGCCCCCCTCTGATTGGATACAGAGACATAAACACGGGGCTTAGCTTGTTATGACAGTGTTTGCCGAGGTCAAACGCGCCCCCCTTTACGAAGCCTCGCGCACCCCCTGGGGGGCGCGCCCCACTATTTGAGAAGCACTGCACTAGGGGGAGCTCGAGTACAGTAATAGCAGATCAATCTTGTGACTTTACGTAATAAAGTTGCTCCGAGAAAGTCCGAGAAAATCAAATCAAAGGAAGTGGGAATGAGTTTAAAAGTTTTTTTTCCCTTTTACCCACTAGTAAAATATAGACAAAGAGAATAACCCAGAAGCTGGGGGAAAGAAGGAAAAGGCTCCAATCGTTCTATTTCAAGCCCCTCTTTCCCTTTAAGCAAAAGGAGATTGCTTTGCGCTGCCAATCCACAATTGCGAGTGAAGGTCCAGTCCGGTTTTAAGTAGCAAAAAAAGGAAACACGAAGTTCCTAGATGTTTTCAATAGAAAAAAAGCTCGCTGCTAAACTCAGGTTATTTGTTTTACTATTAGTTCATCTGGAGGTGATCTCTCTAGCAAATGGTAAATTTTGAAAAAAGAAAGTTCCACTGAACGGCATACTGATTTTTGTTCCACTTTTTCACAGGATGTCAGCTGCTTGTTCCCCCCACGGGAAGGGGGAAGTCACTTGAGCAAAGGACTGCAGGGATTTTTCCTTTGACTTCAAAGATATTGCGGGTATCTTTGAGATCTCCAGGATTTACACCTCTCACTGGCTGCCTTTACGGGGCGGCTGGGTCTATTTATAGACCGATCCAAAGCTCAAGGATCGGGGATTTTCCAGAGCCCCAGAAAATCCTCGTGTCGCAGCGATGCCACGTCCTGGAAGTCGAGTAGGTAGATAAAGGGGAAGAGAGAGAAATACAGTAGGTATGTAGGGAGAGAGGGAGAATGTGTGTGTGTAGGTAGGTAGGTAGGTAGAAGGATAGAGAGAGAAATAGAAAGAGAGAGAGAAACAGTAGGTAGGTAGGGAGAGAGAGAGAGAGTGTGTAGGTAGGTAGAAGGATGAGAGGGAAATAGCGAGAGAGAGAGAAATACAGTAGGTAGGTAGGGAGTATGTGTGTGTCTGTGTGTGTGTGTAGGTATGCCCCTAAATTAGCATATTTCATCAATTGTATCATGACAAACCTCATTGATTTTATATTTCCTTTGTCTCCCTTTGTCTCCTTTCCTTTGTCTTCAGGTGGACTTCCCATTTTTTATGGGGGGCATCATGTCAGGTCCCAGATATTTCTACAGGGAGGCTGGCATTTTGGGGGGAGGACGGGGGGAGGAATGGAGTGATCTATGTATGAAGTTTCTGTTTGCTACATTACTGTGCTAATTTCTAAATAAAGTTTCTGTTTCTGTTTCTTGTATTACTGTGTTAATCTTTATATGAAGTTTTTGTTTCTATTTCCCTGCAATTATGTAGTATGGGAGGGGTTTTGTTAACATTGCTTTAAATTACTGGTTCCATCACTCTGGCTTGCATGACACTGACTGATCCTATGCTTCAATCCTCTCTTGCTTCATATCTTGTTCAGCCTTTTCAGTTTCTCCTCCCTGAACGCTGACACTGTCACTGAGTTACTGCCACTAAGTGGATCATCATCACTAAGTGAATCATTCCAAAAATTTGCATCAATTCTTTTCCAATTATATTCTGCAAAGCTAACCGAACTGGAAATTACTATTCTTTTGCTCCCATCGCTAAAGCAATAGCTTTTTGAATCTGGCTCATAGCCCACAAACCTGAGCTTTCTAGCCTTTGTTTGTCCTTTTCTTCTAATTACTTTTGGAATATGAACCCACACATTGCTTCCAAAAACTTTTAAATGTGCCAGAAACGGCTTTCTCCCATATAGCACTGCATATGGAGTATCATTAATGGAGGAACTCTACTGCCCATTTATTAAATAAACTAGCTGAACCAGCCACGCGTTGCTGTGGCCAAGTTTGGTTAAATGAAAAAGTTTCCCCTCATAGACCCTCTCAGTGACCCTCTTCCTTCTCTGTCTTGGTTTCCCCTCCCTCTCCCTCTCCTTCCTCTCTTACTCTACCTACCTACTTACAGTATTTCCCCCCTCTATTCCTCTACCTATCTACCTACTGCATTTTCCCTCTCTCCCTCTACCTACCTACTTACCTACCTACCTACCTTATTTCTCCCTCTCTCTCTCTCTCTATCCCTCTACCAACTTACCTACCTACTGTATTTCTCCCTCTCCCTCTCTATCCCCCTATATACTTACCTATCTACCTAGTGTATTTCCCCCCTCTCTCTACCTACTTATCTACCTACTCTATTTCTCCCTCCCTCTCTCTATCCCTCTACCCACTTACTTACCTACCTACCTACCTAGAGAGAGAGGAGAGAGAGTCCGTTGACCAGGCAGTGGCCTTGTGGGGGGGAGAGTTGGCAGAGGGGTGGCGGCGGAGGAGAGGCCACTGACTCATCAGCAGCCTTGTGGGGGGTAGTTGGTGGAGGGGGTGGTGGCAGAGGAGGAGGAGGAGAGGCTGCTGAGGAGGCGACCATCACGGATATGACGCAGACCGCTCCACCGCTTGTGTAAGTAATGTGAGCTGAAAAGCGGCTGGGTGGGAGGGGCCGCGAAGGGGAGGGGGGCGAGTGAGCGAGTGAGGGAAACACACAGAAGAGCTGCAGTTTTACATTTGTGTGGCGTGTACCTGGCACCGGTGTGCCATCCACACAATTGGTGCACCAAACTTTCAGTGGAGGAGATGGACTTGCTGCTTTCTCTGACTTCAAATGATGGAAGTATTCATGCCTGTGGTGTAGGTGCTAGTGCTAGTGCTGTTGCTGGTGCTAGTGGTGCTGGTGCTGGTGACTGTTGTGGATCAGCTAATTGCTCCTGTCTTGGTTTTTTGGTGAAGAAAGTTGTCATACTCTGTTGCCTCTTCTTCATCCTGTTAAATAATACTAAGTGCAATAGAAATAAAACAATATTGTACTTTGGTCGATTGTGGTTGTAAGCTGAGCACTACAAGAGCACCCAACAATGTTCAGTCTTTTCAGGAAGGATGTCCCCCAACAAACAGGAAAGATAGTTTTTCATCTAACAAGTTTGATCAAGAAGAATGAATGCCATAGGTAGAATCACAGAGCAATACAAATTTCTTTTTCTGAAATTTATTCCTCAGTTCAAAAAACATGTCATTGTCCACTCCTCTCAAAAAAAAATCAATAACTTAGCGGTGTCAGCTGCATCCATGCTTTCGTTGCAGGCTAACGAAAAAAAGCCAAACTCCACCCCTTTTGCCTTTAACTGCCTCTTAATATCAGATGAAACATCTTCAATTGTCTGTATCACAGTGTTACAAGCCAGATAAAGTTTGGCAAACTCTTGCTTCTTTTTAGGACAAATTTTCTCCACCATTTTAATCATGCAGTCTTTAATAAATCCACCCCTTTGGACTTCCGGTTGTGCCGTGTTCTGCCGCTGATGGTCTCTTTGAAGACCACCAACCCAGCCGCCTGCAAAGAGGCGTTTCGGACATGGGAAACGTCTCGTAAATCTCCAAGTCTTTGAAGAACTTGTGAGTTGAGCTGGTAGCCGTCGGTTGAGTCCCTTGTGTGAACCCAGAAGGTATTTATGCCTCTGGAAGTTAACAGGGCGTGACTCCCTTTACAAGCTGCCATAGCTCCGGGTGCTTGGGATCTTCTGCTTATCAGCAGGACTAGGCATTCGCGGCCAACATTCTTACCATCTAACACCAAACTGCAAGTATTTTTATTCCCTGTTGACTACCGAAGTAATGAAGTAATTACAGCGTTGAAGTTAGAATGACTTTGAAGTGAGAAAAGGAAAAAAAATGGTGCTTGCTTTAGTGTTTAAAGTAGCTGAAGATGGTACCAACTCAGTTTGTGCATTCTAACACGTTATAAAGTAATAAAACCTGCTGGAGATTAGGGGGGGAAAACAACAACCTGATTTGGACAATCTTTTGAGAAAAGTTAGCAGACTCTGCACAGGCTAAGATGTCAACAAAACAAGCAGCCACACCCCTGCAAGCTCAGACAAAGGCAGACGACTTCCAGGATTTAAAAGACTTTATAGGCAAAGATATCAAAAGATCTGAAAAAGAAATTAAAGGAATTGTTCAAGAAAAGTTTGAACTAGTTAATAAAGATATTCAAACAGTGGTGAAAGGCCTCTCTGATGTAATTTTGAAGATGGATAAAAAAGTCGAAAAGCTTGCTTCAGACGTTGGTGCTAAATTTAAGGAATCTGATTTAAAATTTACAGAAGCCGATGGAAAAATTCAAAAGCTGGATAATGAGATTATGATGATGCAATTTAGATCTATGGAATTTGCTATTAGGCTCAGAGGAATAAGGGAAAATACCAGGGAAGATCTTAGAAAAGTCTGTGCTGATGCTCTGGCAGTGTTATTGAAATGTGAAGATTCTGATGAGATTCTTTATAAAATTGACAAGGCTTACAGAGTCAATTCTCGTGTGGCAGTACAAAGGCAATTACCTAGAGATGTGGTGATATACTTTACTGATAGGAGAATAAGAAATGATATCTTGCAAAAGTCATTTCTTTCTGCTGTTCAAATTGATGGAACTGAGATTGGCATCTATAAGGAGTTGCCACCCAAAATGTTAAAGGATAGAAAAGATTTTGGATTTCTGGTGGCAGAATTGCAAAAGCGGCAAATTCAATATCGGTGGGATGCGCCAACTGGTATAATATTGAGGTTTCAAGGAGTGAGATACCGTCTAAATACCATAGCAAAGGCAGAAGAGTTCTATTATAATGTTCTGAAAGTGGGTTCTACATCTCCATGTACATCTTCACCAGTAGACAAGGAGGCTGAAGCAAAGAGGCTGTTTGACCAGGAAACTGAGGAACAAATAAGACAGATGCAAAAAGCCCAGGGAGCTGCAGGTGGTATTGTGGTTGATCCTTTTGAGCCATCGCCAGTCTCTTTTTTGGATGAAACATTAAAGACTGTTGCAGAAGAGGCGCTGGATGTCGAATGGCGAACAAGCAAACCGGAGGAGCAACGTATAACTAGATCCGTCTCTAAGCAAATTCAGGAAGCACAGCAACAGGAAAGATCTTACCCACAACGAGCTAAGAAGGTCAAGGGAAAGGAGCAACCTGAAGACATGGGACGAGCAAAGCCGAAGACCACTTCTCCAGAACGGGATCTTCAGCAATTGCTCTTAACACTTCAGACCAGTTCAAATGATGCTTACATTTTTGTCTTGGAATGTGAATGGCCTGAACTCTCCACAAAAGAGGAAAAAAGTATTTTATTATCTGAAACAATTTAATAATGATGTTATTTGTTTGCAAGAAACCCATATTAAGGTGCAAGACCAGAAATATTTGATAAACTTAAGATTGTGAATGCAATTTGTGGCTTCAAATTCAGAGAAAAAGAATGGGGTGGTGATATATATAAATAAAAGGCTATCAGCTAAAATTATAGAAGCGGACGATTGTGGAAGATACATAGCAATTGAGCTTTATACAGAGAATGGCCCCATTTTGGTGGTAGGAATATATGCCCCAAACCAGCAACAAGAAAGTTTTTATAAGATGCTCCATTTGAAAATCCTAGAATGGGACTTTTCAAGTATTTTAATTATGGGAGACTGGAATGGAGTAATTCAACCGAGAATGGATAAAAAGAGTTTGGCCAAATTAGGTGGCAAGTTACCACAAGCTTTTTTTGAAATGCAAGAGGATTTGGAAATGAAAGATATTTGGAGAGTGCACAATCCAAATGAGTTGGATTTCACTTTTTACTCAGATAGGCATAAATCTTTTTCTAGGATAGACTTTTTTTTGACAACAGTTGACTTACTTCCTAAAATAAAGAAAACAAAGATATTTCCTAGGACGTTAACTGATCATAGCCCGGTGTGGATGGAAATTGAGATGGGAAAAAGAGAAAGAAGATCCTGGAGGCTAAACGAAAATTTATTTAGATACAAAAAAAATGTAAGCGAACTTAAAAAGCATATAAAGGAATTTTTTTAATTGAATTTAAATAAAGGTACTCCTATTGAAATAGTTTGGGACGCAGGTAAAGCATATATGCGAGGAGTCCTGATACAAATGAATTTTAAACATAAACAAAATAGACAGAAAAAGAGAATAGAGTTGGAAAAAGAGATAAAGAACAAAGAACAGTTATTGATAAAAAATCCAACAAATAGGAAGTTAAAAGCAATTATAAATCTTTTGAAGGATCAATTTCAAATGTTTATAGCGGAACAAACAGCAACTAATTTACAATTTGCAAAACACAATACTTTTGCTAATGCTAACAAGCCGGGCAGATGGTTGGCTTATACATTGAGAAAACAATTGAATACAAGAACTATCGATAGTATTCAGCATGCTGAGAAGGAAGTTCATCAACAAGAATTAATCAAAAAGGCTTTTTTGGATTATTATACTAAATTATATGCTAAGGACAACATACAAAATAATCTTATAGATAAATATTTAGAAGGAAAAAGGCTTACAAAAGTCTCCTTGGTCCAAAGGGCAAACCTGGATCAATTAATAACTATCGAGGAGATTAGCTTTGCTATAAAGCAATTGAAACCAGCTAAAGCTCCAGGGACCGATGGTTTAACTGCAGTTTATTATAAAACTTTACAAACAGAAATGATTGAACATCTTAAAGATTTATTTTGTAATATACAGCAAGGTAGCAAAATACCTTCCTCATGGAAAGCGGCTTTTGTATCACTGATACCGAAAGAAGAAGCAGGCTCTAAGAAACCAGAAGATTATAGACCAATATCTCTTCTAAATACGGATTATAAAATTTTTGCAAAAGTATTAGCCAACAGATTGATGCCAGTTATTCAAGAGGTAATTCATCATGACCAAGCAGGATTTATCGAAGGAAGATACATGAAGGAGAATGTCAGGCAAATTATAGATTTACTGGACTATCTAGATAAGAATAAACAGATCCCTGCAGTGCTGGTTTTTTTGGATGCGGAAAAGGCCTTTGATCGAGTGAATTGGAATTTTATAATCAAGGCTTTGGAAAAAATGGATTTGGGGGCTCGGTTTATACAGGCGATTGGAGCAATATATCAAGAACAATCTGCACATCTTATTATTAATGGAAGTTTGTCAAAGAACTTTAACATACATAAAGGTACAAGACAGGGTTGTCCATTATCCCCATTGTTATTTATCTTAACTTTGGAAGTCTTGTTGAATACAATACGGGATTCGAATTTCTTGAGTGGAATAGCTATAAGGCAAGAGGAATACAGAACTAGGGCATTTGCAGATGATCTGGTTGTTACCCTAACACGACCGATGAAATCAATAATCCAGATGAAAGATATTATAGAGGAATATGGCTTGGTATCCAGATTCAGACTGAATTATAAAAAGACTAAAATGATTGTTAAAAACCTAACAGATATTCAAAAAAAGAAACTTGAAAGGGTGGCAGGTTTTGAAATAGTATCAAAGGTTAAATATTTAGGAATACAAGTCGCAGACTCAAACATAAAATTATTCCAAAATAACTACAAGGTGCTGTGGCAAAAGATACAAAAAGATTTGCAAACCTGGAAAAAATTACAGTTATCTCTGCTTGGAAGAATATTAGCAATTAAAATGAATGTCTTACCTAGATTTATCTTTTTGTTTCAAATGATACCGGTGCTTAAATCTGACAAGCAACTGTTAGAATGGCAAAAAACATTGATTAAATTTGTTTGGAATGAGAAAAAACCGAGAGTGAAATTGAAAATTATGCAAGATACTCGTGAAAGAGGTGGGCTTAAACTTCCAAACCTTCGATTGTATTATGAAGCAGCTGCATTGACACAAATAACTGATTGGTTTGGAAAAACAAAAACTGAACTGTTGAATATAGAAAGCCACGATCTTGATTTGGGTTGGCATGCATACTTATTCTATGAACATAAAGTGGATAAAGTGTTTAATAGTCACATACTTAGAAGTGCCTTGATGAGAATCTGGAAGAAGCACCGATCTAAGTGGGATTATAAGATTCCGCTTTGGCTGGATCTTGCGGATACCATGTGGAATACAAATATTAAGTCACTCGGGGGTTTTTTATACAAAGATGTGCTTTTTGCTGAAAGGGGCAGATGGCAGCTGAAGACTTTGGACACACTGTTGGCAGAAGGGATTAATTTAACTTGGCTACAGTATAACCAATTACAGATGAGATGGAAAGAAGATCAAAAAACTGGTTTAATGGAACATGAAGTAGAACTCGTCAGACAGATAAAGGACACAGGCCCAATGCATATTAAGAGAGTTTATAATGTCTTGCTAGAAAGGGATTCAGAAACTGAATTGGTTAAAGATTGTATGATTAAATGGGTCCAGAATTTTACTGAACCAGTTATGATGGATACGTGGGAAAAAATATGGGTTCAGAATGTTAAATTTACACAGTCACAGAATTTGCGGGAGAATTTTAATAAAATGTTTTACAGATGGCATTTAGATCCTAAGAAATTATCATGTATGTACCCTAATGTTCAACCAAAATGTTGGAGATGTGAGTGTTTAGATGCTACATATTATCATATATGGTGGACTTGCAAGAAAGTTAAGGCTTTCTGGATAAAAATTTGGTGGGTTATGCAAAATGTTTTGAAGAAAAAAATACAATTTACTCCACAACTGTTTTTATTGGGTATAGTTAGGGATTTTACACTGGTGGAAACAAAACTGATTTTGTATATGGTGACAGCAGCTAGACTGCTGGTTGCCCAGCACTGGAAGGAAGATGTTTTGCCTACTATAGACCAATGGATGCAGAAGATGGCTGGATTTGCTGAAATGGCGAAAATTTCAGCTTTTTTAAAGGACCAGATGCAAGAGACTTATACACAGGAGTGGAAAAAGTGGATTGATTATATACAAAACAAATATCAGACTAGAAAATATTGTGTAGCTTTTAGCTGATGGAGATTAGATGAATAAGGTAGTCGGCAGGGGGTAGAATATGAAGGGAATGAATAACATATATTGTGTTTGGAATTACTAGGGTTGCATTTAGCGGAAGTCACAGGGTTGTGGGGGGAGGGGAGGTTGGGGAGGGTTAGGGAGGATATGGGAGGGAATTATACTGATACTTGATTTATGTATTCCAGGTTGAAAGGGGGGGGGAAGGGTATAATATCTGGTCCTGATTTATGTAGTCTATGTTGGGGGAGGGGGGTAAAGGGTTATAATATTTGTACCTGATTTATGTTTTTTTTATGTTGGGGGAAGGGGGGGTAAAAAAGAAGGGGGGAAAATTTGTTGGTGAAAAACCTTTTCAATAAAAAAAAAATCCACCCTTTGTATAAGGTTTGCAGTGCTTGGCAATTAGCGTTGCCACCTCGTAGTTCGCCTTTGTGGCATTTTCATTTGACTCACAGGCTCTTGTAAAAAAGTGTTGCTCTGCCATTAAAGCATCTTCCAGTTCCTTCACTTTTTTGCTGTGTTCATTCCCAGTTAGCTTGCTGTATTTAGCATGTTTCGTCTGGTGGTGACTCTTGATATTGGATTCCTTGAAAACAGCCACAGTCTCCTTGCAAATTAGGCAGACACATTTCTTTCATATTTCAGTGAAAAAATACTCCAATTTCCAATTGTCCTGGAAGCAGCGGCCCTCACTGTCAACTTTCCTTTTTTTTAGTTACAGTTACCATGTTAGAAATGGGCACACAAGCCTTATGTTAAAAGGGTCATGCGGCAAGAGTGCTGACTCAAGTCTACTGCCACCTTCTGGTGAAATATAACCACCAGCCTTGAAGGCAGTGCTCAGCCAGCTGTGGATGGGCAGCAGGTGACAGCTGTGGTGAAGGAAAAACCACCGGCTGGTGGGGATAAGTGACAGGCTGAGCCACTGTGGAGAAGAGACTGCGACCTGCTCAAAATTTGAAAACGGGCCACATTTGGCCCTCGGACTCTTTTTTCAGAGTCGTTATAACTTTGAACAGTCACTAAAAAACTGTTGTAAGTCAATAATAATAATAATAATAATAATAATAATAATAATAATAATAATAATAATAATAATAATAATAATAATAATAATAATAATAATAATAATAATAATAAATTTAATTTATAAACCGCTCTCTCTCCTCGAAGGGACCCGAGGCGGTGCACAGGGAATTTAAAAATGCATATATAAAACCACAAACAAATACAATATTAAAATGAATTATACTAAAACCCTGCGCTAAAATCCCATATTAAAACTAAAAACTAAACCCCTAAAAACCCTAAAAACAGTTCTATTATCCCAGACCGGCCAAGCAGAAGAAATGTGTTTTTAGTTTTTGACGGAAGGAGCGGAAGTCCGTAGTTGTTCTAATTTCAGGGGGAAGGTCGTTCCAGAGGGTCGGGCCCGCCACAGAGAAGGCCCTTCCCCTGGACATCGCCCGCTGGCATAGCCTAGTGGACGGCACCCAGAGAAGTCCCTCTCTGTGGGAGCGAATTGGCCGCAGGAATGTATGGGGCAGGATCCGATCCCGCAGATAGCTAGGTCCCATGCCATGGAGCGCTTTAAAGATCATAACCAACACCTTGAAGCGCACCCGAAAGACGACAGGCAGCCAATGCAGCTCGTCCAGGAGTGGTGTTACATGGGAGAACCTGGAGGTTCCCATAACTGTCTGCGCGGCTGCATTCTAGACAAGCTGCAGTCTTCGGGTGCATCTCAAGGGGAGCCCCATGTAGAGAGCGTTACAGTAGTCCAGTCAGGATGTCACGAGTGCATGAGTGATTGTGCAGAGGGCACCCCGGTCCAATAGGGGACGCAACTGGCAGACCAGGCGAACCTGGTAAAACGCCCTCCTGGCCACGGCCGTCACTTGATCTTCCATGGACAGCCGTGTATCAAGGAGGACGCCCAAATTGCGTGCCCAATCCACAGGGGTTAGATGTTCATCCCCTATGGCCAGTGATGGAGTCAACTGGTTGTACTGGGCTGCCGGGAACCACAGCCACTCGGTCTTGGACGTGTTGAGTCTGAGTCTGTTACTGAGTCAAGACCTATATATGTTCTTTTTGCAATTTAGCCATTTGTTCAAAATATTTTCATTTGCCTCACGTTTTAAGAATCCATATGCAACTTAATTTTGCCTTTGTTATATTATTTTTATGTTATACTAGCTGTACCCGCCACACGTTGCTGTGGCCGTTTGGTTAAATGAAAAAGGTTCCCCTCACAGAACCTCTCAGCGAACCCTTATTTATTTTTATATTTTTATTTATTTTATTAAATTTATACCCCGCCCTTCTCCAAAAGGACCCAGGGCGGCGCACAGGAAATTAAAAATACATACAAAATCAAGTAAAAAATTTAAAAAACTTATTTAATAACCATCCTGCTCTAAAACCAAATTAAAATCCCCCAAATTTAAAACTGTCTAAAATAGTCATTGTGGAGGCTACGCTAGGCTGGCTAGATGAAACAGGTGTGTCTTTAGACACTGGCGGAAGAGGCGGAGGTCGGAGATGGTGCGAAGTTCAGGGGGCAGGTCGTTCCAAAGGGCAGGGCCCGCCACAGAGAAGGCTCTGTCCGGCCGACGGCACACTGAGAAGGCCCTCTCTGTGGGAGCGTATCGGTCTAAGGGATGTATAGGGCAGGAGACGGTCTCACATGTAACTAGGTCCCGAGCCATGGAGCGCTTTAAAGATGGTCGTCAAAACCTTGAAGCGCACCCGAAAGACCACAGGAAGCCAGTGCAGCTCGCGCAGGATTGGTGTTATATGGGAGTGTCCCGTAATCACCCGCGTGGCTGCGTTCTGGACTAACTGTAGCTTTCGAGTGCATCTCAAGGGAAGCCCCATGTAGAGAGCATTGCAGTAGTCGAGTCGGGATGTCACGAGTGCTTGAGTGACTGTGCGCATGGCAGCCCGGTCCAGTAAGGGGCGCAATGGCGCATCAGGCGTACCTGATGAAACGCCCCCCTGGCCATGGCCGCCACATGGTCCTCCATGGACAGCCGGGAATCCAGGAGGACACCCAGATTGCGCACCCTCTCCACGGGGGCAGATGTTTCGCCCCCAATGGCCAGAGTTGGAGTAATCTGGCTGAACCGGGGTGCCAGAACCCACAGCCACTCAGTCTTGGACGGGTTGAGCTTGAGTTTGTTACTACCCATCCAGATCCGTACGGCCTCCAAACACCGGGACATCACCTCGGCGGCATCGTTGGGGTGGTCTGGGGTGGATATGTACGGCTGAGTATCATCAGCGTACAGATGATATCCCACCCCAAAACCACGGATGATCTCACCCAGCGGCTTCATATATGTGTTGAATAGCAGGGGCGAGAGGACCGACCCCTGAGGAACCCCACATAGGAGGGGTCTCGAGGTCGATCTCTGCCCCCCTGTCAACACATATTGCGACCGACCAGAGAGGTAGGACGAGAACCACCGCAAAACGGTGCCTCCCAGCCCCAATCCCCCCAGTCGGTGCAATAGGATACCATGGTCGATGGTATCAAAAGCCGCTGAGAGGTCTAACAGGACTAGGATAGAGGAATATCCTCTATCCCGCGCCCTCCAGAGATCATCAACCAACGCGACCAATGCCGTCTCGGTGCTGTGACCGGGTCGGAAGCCGGACTGGCGCGGGTCTAGATAATCAATTTCCTCCAGGTGTCGCGGAAACTGTTGGGCCACCACACTCTCTACAACCTTCACTAAAAAGTGAAGGTTGGAGACCGGACGATAGTTCTCTAATAATGCTGGATCCAGGGATGGCTTCTTGAGGAGGGGCCTTACTACCGCCTCTTTCAAGACGGCAGGCAAGGACCCCTCACTCAAAGATGCATTGACAATGCCCTGGAGCCAGCCTCGTGTCGTCTCCCAGGATGCCAGTACAAGCCAGGAGGGACATGGGTCCAATAAACATGTGGTAGTCCTAAGTCTCTGACAACCTGTCCATATCTTCAGTAATAACAAAGTCAAACTCCTCCTAGGATGTTGTCTCAAGAACAGCCTCGGACAGTCCGACTGGACCACTCTCGATGGAGGGTAACTCATTCCGAATCCGAGTGATTTTCTCCTGCAGATAAATCCCAAATTCCTCTGCTCGACTCTGTAAAGGGGCTTCCCGCGGCCTCTGGTGAAGGAGGGAGTGGGTCACCCCAAACAGGGCAGCAGGGCGGTTATCTGCGGATGCAATAAGGGTGGCACAATACTCACGCTTGGCCACCCTTATTGCCACTAAGTAAGTCCTAATATGGGTTCTCACTAGTGTTCGGTCGGCTTCGGAGCGAGAGGATCTCCATCTGCTCTCTAGGCATCTCTTGTGGCGTTTCATCTCCCTAAGCTCCTCGGCAAACCAAGGAGCCTGGGTGGTTCGTCGCCGCAAGAGAGGCCCAAGGGCGCGACTCGGTCCAAGGCCCCCGTGGCCGCACTTAACCATGCGGCCACTAGGTCCTCAGTCGAGTCGCGGGGGAAGTCCACAGGAATTGGCCCAAGCTCCCTCTGGAACTTTACCGGGTCCATCAGGAGCCTGGGGCGGAACCATATAGGAATATCAGGCTCCGCCTCCCCGCGGTGAGGTGCGGCGATCAGAAAGTCTAGCCGAAGGAGAGTGTGATCTGTCCATGACAGGGGTGTGATGGCTAAATCCCCTATTCCCAGATCACTACTCCACTGTCCCGAGACGAAGATTAAGTCCAGGGTGTGTCCACCCTCGTGGGTAGGGCCTAAAACTACCTGGGTCAGGTCCATGGCTGTCATGGAAGCCATGAACTCCCGAGCTACACCAGAGGTTTCACCTACTGACGGCAGGTTGAAGTCCCCCATGACCAGTAGTCTGGGGGTCTCAACCGCCGCCTCGGCTATCACCTCTAGGAGCTCGGGCAGGGGTGTTGCTGCATAGCGAGGAGCCAGGTATACAACTAACACGCCCAACTGCCTCCCTAGACCCCATTTCACGAGGAGGGACTCACACCCGGTCATCTGAGGGATCGTGGTCTCCTTCGGCTCAAGACCTTCCCTAACCATAATCGCCACTCCTCCCTAGGGCCCTAGGCTGATGAAAGGCTCGGTAGCCTGGTGGGCACATTTCTACAAGGGGTAAGCCCCCCTCGTGGCCCAACCAGGTTTCCGTATTACCCACCAGGTCCGGGTCCTCCTCTGACACAAGGTCATGGATGAGGGGGGCTTTTTGTAATCCGGACATGGCGTTGCATAACATCAGCCTAGGGCCCCGGGTCTGTGGTTCTTGCCCACCTAGTCTGCGATGGGAGCATGGGGGGTTGGAGCGTGTGACCGCCCGTAACCAGCGGCCACGGTCCTCCAACTGGTAATGTCCATCCCGTCTCCCACCGCCCCTGCCCCTCCCCAAGACCGAACTGATGGAAAATACCTCAGAGGAATCGACCCCCCCTTCGTCCTCCTCCATTTCTCTACTTCCGCCGTCTGGCCTTATAATTTGACGTTCCCCCGCCTGACTATCCCCTCCCTCCTCCCTGGAACCCCCTAAAAGCCGAATTAAATATTTACACAAAAAACCCCTGAGTTTGCCCTTCCTTCTCTGCCTCGGTTTCCCCTCCCTCTCCCTCCCCTCCCTTCTCTTTATCTACCTACCTACTGTATTTCTCCCCCCTCTCTCTATCCCTCTACCTATATACCTACTGCATTTTCCCTCTACCTACCTACTTACCTACCTACCTACTGTATTTTTCGTTCTCTCTCTATCCCTCTACCTACCTACTCTATTTCTCCCTCTCTCTCTCTCCCTCTACCAACCTACCTACTGTATTTCTCCCTCTCTATCTACCTACCTACTGTATTTCCCCCCTCTCTCTATCCCTCTACCTACCTATTGTATTTTCTCTCTCTCCTTCTACCTACCTACCTACCATTGTATTTTTCCTTCTCTATCACTTTACCTATCTACCTACCTATCTACTGTATCTCTCTCTCTCTATCCCCCTACCTACCTACCTACCTACCTACCTAGTGTATTTCCCTCTCTACCTACCTACTGTATTTCTCCCTCTCTCTATCCCTCTACCTATCTACTGCATTTTCCCTCTACCTACCTACTTATTTACCTACCTACTGTATTTTTCCTTCTCTCTCTCTCTATCCCTCTACCTACGTACCTACCTACTGTATTTCTCCCTCCCTCTCTCTATCCCTCTACCTACCTACCTACTGTATTTGCCTCCCTCTCTCTATCCCTCTACCTACTGCATTTTCCCTCTCTCCCTCTACCTACTTACTTACCTACTGTATTTTCCCTTCTCTCTCTATCCCCTTACCTACCTTGTGTATTTCCCTCTCTACCTACCTACCTACAGTATTTCTCCCTCTCTATCCGTCTACCTATCTACGTACTGCATTTTCCTTCTACCTACCTACTTACTTACCTACCTACTGTATTTGCCTCCCTCTCTCTATCCCTCTACCTATCTACCTACTGCATTTTCCCTCTTTCCCTCTCCCTACTTACTTACCTACCTACTGTATTTTTCCTTCTCTCTCTCTATCCCTCTACCAACCTACCTACCTACTGTATTTCTCCTCCTCTCTCTATCCCCCTACCTACCTACCTAGTGTATTTAACCTAACCACCCCAACGATGCCGCCGAAGTGATATCCCGGTGTTTGGAGGCCGTGCGAGTCTGGATGGGGAGGAACGGGCTCCGACTCAACCCGTCCAAGACCGGGTGGGTGTGGTTTCCAGCGCCATGACATAGCCAGTTGACTCCATCTCTGGCTATCGGGGGCGAGTCATTAGCCCCCGCAGAAAGGGCTCGCAACTTGGGAGTCCTCCTGGACTCTTGGCTGTCCTTGGATGACCATCTGACAGCCATAGCCAGGGGGGCCTTCTATCAGATTTACCTGATACGCCAGTTGCGCCCCTTTCTGGATCGTGACGCCCTACGCACGGTCACTCAAGCTCTGGTCATGTCCTGCCTGGACTACTGTAACATGGGGCTTCCCTTGAGGTGCACCCGGCGGTTCCAGTTAGTCCAGAATGCAGCCGCGCGGGGGATTCTGGGAGTTTCAAGATACTCCCATGTAACACCTCTCCTGCGCGAGCTGCACTGGCTGCCTGTGGCCTTCCGGGTGCGTTTCAAGGTCTTAGTGACCATCTTTAAAGCGCTCCATGGCATGGGATCTGGTTACTTGCAGGACCGCCTCCTACCACATACCTCCATCCGACCAGTCCGCTCCCACAGGGAGGGCCTCCTTAGGGTGCCGTCCACTGGACAATGCCGGCTGGCGACTCCCAAAAGAGCCTTCTCTGTGGTTGGCCCTACCCTCTGGAACGACCTGCCTCCCGACCTCCGCACAATAACAGACCTTTGCCTCTTCCGTCGGGCATTAAAAACATATTTTTTTGTGCGGCCGGCCTGGTATAGCTGATGTAGCTATGTTATTATTTTAATTGGGTTTTTAAATCATGTTTTTAGCAGGGGCTAACCTTATTTAATTCTAGTTTTAACCATTTGGATTGTTGTATTTTTTATATTTTATAGTTCCTGTGCACCTCCCTGAGTCCCATGTTGGGAGAGAGGGCGGTATATGGGGGCGAAACACTGGCCCCCGTGGAGAGGGTGCGCAATTTGGGTGTCCTCCTGGATTCCCGGCTGTCCATGGAGGACCATGTGGCGGCCATGGCCAGGGGGGCGTTTCATCAGGTATGCCTGATGCGCCAATTGCGACCCTTACTGGACCGAGCTGCCCTTCGCACAGTCACTCAAGCTCTCGTGACGTCCCAGCTCAACTACTGTAATGCTCTCTACATGGGGCTTCCCTTGAGGTGCACTCGAAAGCTACAGTTAGTCCAGAATGCGGCCGCGCGGGTGATTACGGGAGCTACTAGATGCTCCCACATAACACTGATCCTGCGCGAGCTGCACTGGCTTCCTGTGGTCTTTCGGGTGCACTTCAAGGTTTTGACGACCATCTTTAAAGCGCTCCATGGCTCGGGGCCTAGTTATATGCGAGACCGCCTCCTGCCCCATACATCCCTTCGGCTGATCCGCTCCCACAGAGAGGGTCTTCTCAGGGTGCCGTCGGCCGGGCAATGCCGTCTGGCGACACCCAGGGGAACAGCCTTCTCTGTGGCAGGCCCTGCCCTTTGGAACGACCTACCCCCTGAATTGCGCACCATCACCGACCTCCGCCTCTTCTGCCAGTGTCTGAAGACACATCTTTTCCAGCAAGCCGTCCTAGCCTAACCTCCCATGGGGACTATTTTAGAGAGTTTTAAATTGGGAATTTTAAAATTAGTTTTAGCATAGGATTAGATTAATTTAATATGTTCTTAAATTATGTATTTATTGTTTATATGTTTTTTAAATTCCTGTGCGCCGCCCTGGGTCCTCTGTGGAGAAGGGCGGGATATAAATAAAAATTTTAAAAAAATAAGTATAGAAATTTGATAAATAAATAAATAAAATAAATAAATTTGCCTCTGTCTGTCTGTCTGTCTGTACCTACCTACTGTATTTCTCCCTCTCCCTCTATCCCTCTACCTACTTACCTACCTACCTACCTAGAGAGAGAGGAGAGGCTTTGGGAGGGGGAGTTGGCGGAGGGGAGGGCGGCGGCAGAGAGGCCGCTGACTCGGTAGCGGCCTTGAGGGGAGTTGGCGGGGGCAGCGAGAGAGGCCGCTTACTAGTCAGCAGCCTTGTGGGGGGGGGGAGTTGGCGGAGGGGCCGTGGCGGCAGAGGAGGAGGAGGAGAGGCTGCTGAGGAGGTGACCGTTGCAGATTTGACGCAGACCGCTCCACTGCTCGTGTGACATGAGCTGAAATGTGGCCAGGTGGGAGGGGCCGTGAATGGGGAGGGGGGCGAGTAAACGAGTGAGGAAAACACACAGAAGAGCTGCAGTTTTACCTTTGTGTGAGGTGTACCTGGCACCGGTGTGCCATCCACACAATCTGTACATATCATTGGTGCTGCACTTGTAAGGAACGTTGTGTGTTAACTTGGTGGCGATTGGTGCAGTAGTTTCTAAGATTAGCGGTTTTGAACAAACTGGTGAGACCAATCAAGTTAGCCAAGCCCACCCAGTCACATGACTAATTTCCCACAGAAAACACATGTGGCTGGGTGGGGTATCATGTGACTGGGTTGGAGTGATATTGAGTTGACCACTGCCACCCACGTACATGACCATCAAACCATGCCCACTGAGTCAAGTCCACAGAACTGGTAGTAAAAAAAATTGAATTCCACCCCTGGCTGTATTTCTTCTCTAGGAATGCTGCTGTTGCCTTCGAACATCTCTAAGTCAAGCTATGATGTGATAAAGGTTCCTATATTTGCAAGACATATGTTTTTGTTAAGAGTTTATATAATTGATTAGTGGGGGCAAGCAGTCAAATTACTATGCACATTCGAATTTGCAATGGGACTCAAGACTATTTATTTTTAGAATGAAGGCAAACTGATGCCTGGTAAATTAGAAATGTCCCTATTTATCTGATTGTTAATTATTTGGCTCAGGTAGAAGGCAACGCGAACTGGTTTATCTGAGTCTTTTTTAAATTAATAACGCGTGCTTGGGTTAAAATAGATGTAGCAAACTTGCCTGTAGGGCCACTAATCATTAAGAGGCTTTTTTTTTTTCTTACAAGAAAATTTCCCCAATGCATATACAGTACTTAAAAAACACCCTCCCCTACAGGATACTAATGTGCAAATAAACCGAGCAGTTTTGCACAGTTTTTACTTAGCAAATCCCACCTTAATTATTTTTTTTTAAAGGGACAGGAAACGTTCTCTATGCCTTTATTTTCCTTTCGACGGAAGAGCGTTCCTTTAAAAAAAAGAAAAGGAACCAGGAAGTTTGATTGGCATGCTCGCAACCAATCAACAATGAGTTCGAGCCCGGAGTTTTAGCGCGAGATTATTACAATAGCGGTGTGTCGGTTTTTTGGCGCCCAGTGGAAGATGGTGGTGGTTTGTTCTTCCCCGGGCTTTTAAATTAAGTCCCGCTTTTCTTACACGAGGAGCACCGTACGTTTTTCTCCCCGGATCCTTCTTATTTGTACTGTGTCCGCCCCCCTCCGTAGTTTAAGCTACCGGAATTTTTGGGCGTGTAATTTCTCCTTTCCCCCAATTCAATACTCGCGCTTCGGTGTTCAGTTTCGTCATGGCTCTTGTAGCTGGTGTCATCCGTCGGTTAGATGAGAAGGTAGTGAACCGCATCGCAGCCGGAGAGGTCATTCAGCGACCAGCTAATGCCATTAAAGAGATGATCGAGAACTGGTAATACGCCCAGTGGGCCCTGTGATTGTTGCTGCTAATAATTGTAGGGATGCAAGGTGTTATACTATACCTCGCAAAAATAGTTCCTAGCGTGGAATATTTCAATTACACCTATTGCGTATCTGAATTTAGGGCGGGTTTCAGGATAGTATGGAATGTTAAGTCTTACTAAATTTGTTTTTTACAATTGACCTACATTCTGATAGAAAAAGTATGAGAGCTGCTAACCGAGCAGGAATGAGCGAATTACGAGGAGAGGTTTGGAGAAGAGATTATGCAATCTTGAGTTAGTTGGTAGTGTAAGAAAGAAACTCAAAATAACCCCACTTGAATTTGTTGGGACAGAAAAAATTAGAACAGGCTTTCAAGGCTCATGTCAGGCCTTCTAGATAGGGCAGGTCAAAAAGAAACACAAATACCATGGATGTTATTTTATTGTAGAGTATTTTAACAGAAACTAGAAGCCCATTCAAGTTTCTTTCTGTTTCATGCTGAACAAAATTAAGGTGAAAATATTTTTGAGTTTCTCCCTTTTTTTCTATTTCTGAACTGTTATTTTTCCAGTTCCCTTAGCAACAGATCAACCCACCTCGCATTGTGATGAAAATAGGAGAAAAGTTTGTTGAATATATTCTCTGTCTTGACTTATTTGTAAAAATAATCAAGGCAAATGTAAGTAAGTAAATAAAGCTCCTTCCTTCACTCCTTACCTGCTCTCCTATATCTTGCCCAAGGTCAGCTCTAAATTCTTTTTGCTTATATAAATTGTTAACTCCTGTCAGTGGTCCATAAGTATGGAGGTTTCATCTATATAAATAAAAATGTAAAATAGTTTGTACGAATCCACTAATCTCAAAAAGTACTGGACCAATTTGCCTCAAATTTTGACACAACGTAGCCAAGGACCTCCGATAATAGAATAGCTAATCATTTTGTGCCTAGCACGCGTGAGTTGTGTACAAATGACACACAAAAAATGTACCCACTGAATGTGTGTAAACAACCCTGTAGCCACGCCCATCAAACTGCTTTTCAACTGTCAGTGTTGGAATAGGCCTCATACGGCGGCCTCTTGGGGCCAAAAAGGCACAGAGGACAGCAAACTCCCAGGTGGCCCATAGAGGGGGGGGGGGGAGAAATTCTGCTCAGGACTGTTCTCTGAGGTAAAAAAAAACGGAGGCAGGCAGCTGCTTTAAACTGTTTAATAGGAACTGAACCAAACTGTAACAAAGAATCACCCATCTGACAGCAAATACAGTTTAATGAAAAGAAGGACTAGGGAAGACATGATAGCAGCCTTCCAATATCTCAGGGGTTGCCCCAAAGAAGAGGGAGTCAAGCTATTCACCAAGGCACCTGGGGGCAGAACAAGAAGCAATGGGTGGAAACTAATCAAGGAGAGAAGCAACCTAGAACTGAGGGCAAATTTCCTGGCAGTGAGAACTATTAACCAGTGGAACATCTTGCCACCAGAAGTTATGGATGCCCCAGCACTAAAGAGAGAAGAGACTGGAAAACCATTTGTCTGAAACGGCATAGGATCTCCTGCTTGAGCAGCGGGGTTGGACTAGATGACCTCCAAGGTCCCTTCCAACTCTGCTATTGTATTACAGTAGGTAGGTAGATAGGGGAATAGAGAGACAGGGAGAAATACAGTTTAATAAAAGAGGGACTAGGGGAGACAGGATAGCAGCCTTCCAATATCTCAGGGGTTGCCACAAAGAAGAGGGAGTCAAGCTATTCTCCAAGGCACCTGGGGGCAGGACAAGAAGCAATGGGTGGAAACTAATCAAGGAGAGAAGCAACTTAGAACTGAGGAGAAATTTCCTGACAGAACAATTAATCAGTGGAACAGCTTGCCTCCAGAAGTTGTGAATGCCCCAACACTGGAAGTCTTCAAGAAGATGTTGGATAGCCATTAGTCTGAAATGGTATAGGGCAGTGATGGCTAACCTTTTTTGGCTCACTTGCCAATAGCAGGGGGAGTGCAGGGGCGATGTGCACAGGTGTGCCACATCCATAATGCTATGTGCATGACCCCCTGCATTTGGCATGCTTTTTACGTCATCCCCAGGCTCCAGAGGGTTTATAGGAGCCTGGGGAGGGTGAAAACAGCCTTCCCCCACCTCCAGAGGGCAAAAAATGGCCTCAAAAGAAGGCCTAAATCAGCTGGCCAGGGCACACATACAAACTGAAGCTGACAGGGCAATGCCTCAAGTGGCCTAAGAAATGGTTCCGTGTGCCACCTGTGGTACCCATGCCATAGGTTCGCCATCATGGGTATAGGGCTTCCTGCCTAGCAGGGAGTTGGACTAGATGAGCCCCAAGGGATAGATAGAGAGGCAGAAATAAGGTAGGTAGGTAGGTAGGTAGGTGGATAGATAGATGATAGATAGATAGATAGATAGATACAAAGAAAGAAAGAGAAAGAAAGAAAGAAAGAAAGAAAGAAAGAAAGAAAGAAAGAAAGAAAGAGACAGTAGGTAGGTAGGTAGAGGGAGAAAGGAAGAAATATAGTAGGTAGGTAGGTAGGTAGGTACATAGGCGGATGGATAGATAGATAGGGAGAAATACAGTAGATAGGTAGGTAGAGGGATAGACAGGGAGAAATACAGTAGGTAGGTAGGTTGGGGCTTATATGGTGGTTGGGTGTATGTGTGCAGGTGTAGATCTACACACAGATTGGTTAGCCATTTAACCAGACTGGGCCACAGCAACGCGTGGCCGGGTATAGCTAGTTTAAAATAAATGTATAAATACATGTGTATAGCTTTACACTACTGAAAAGGAAAAAAAGGTCATACAGGTATTCACAACCATTCAGAATGTGAATGTGCAGCTGGAAAAGGAGTAGAGGGGATTGGGGGCAATATCATTGTGACTTTCAATGAGAGGTCTAAAACAAGCAACTGGTTGGGGGAGGGAAGAAAAAGTTCAGAGTAGCCACACTCTTGAATCTCCCAGAATGACATGTGGTTACATCTGAATAGTTTTCTTTATTGTACTTTATCTATACCCAGATTCTTACCAGACTAAAGCAAGTATTTGCAGAGGTTCAGAGATTCTCTGGTAATTGCTATGAAGAAACAGTTTTAATCTTCTTCTTGCTGACCAAATGCTTCAAGCTCCACTACCTCTTTTATCTCTGGGATACAGCTCCCTCTTGGGAATCTAGAATACAGTCCATGACAAGCACAGAGTTATGATGGCAGTAAATAAGATGACCTTCCTTCCTTCCTTCCTTCCTTCCTTCCTTCCTCCCTCCCTCCCTCCCTCCCTCCCTCCCTCCCTCCCTCCCTCCCTCCCTCCCTTCCTTCCTTCCTTCCTTCCTTCCTTATCTATAGTCATCCAACTGAACCAAGTGACAGTGACAGTGTTGCTTTCAATTGTAAAATTATAGAACAATCAAATCTTATATAAATAAAAATGTAACTATGAGTTTGTTCAAAACCGCTAATCTCAAAAACTACTGCCACCAAATTTTCACACAACGTTCCTTACAAGTGCAGCACCAATGATAGGTACAGATTGTGTGGATGGCACACCGGTGCCAGGTACATGCCACACAAATGTAAAACTCCAGCTCTTCTTTTTTTTTAATAATAATTTTAACATAAACACAAATAATATAAACTTCACAGGAAAAAACAACAACATCAATAAGCCATTTTTCCTTACAGGCTATCAATTTTTAAGAATGTATCAATTTATCACAGGTTTCTATAATGTTCTTCAAAATTTATCACTTATTTTTTATATCGATTATTAGCTTGGGAAACCGGTTGTGTCGTTGCAGGTGGCTCCGCCTTCTCCATCATTGGTGCTCCATATCAGGTGCTCCATATCCACACCGGTGCCAGGTACACACCACACAAATGTAAAGCTGCAGCTCTTCTGTGTGTTTTCTTCACTCATTCACCCCCCTCCCCTTTGCGGCCCTTCCCACCCGGCCGCTTTTCAGCTCACGTCACTTACATGAGCGGTGGAGCGGTCTGCGTCATATCACCGATGGTCGCCTCCTCAGCAGCCTCTCCTCCACCTCCTCTGCTGCCGTCCCCCCTCCACAACCCCCCCCCAGGCTGCTGACGAGTCAGCGGCCTCTCGCCACCCCCGCCCCGCCAACTCCCCCCAAAGCTGCTACCGAGTAAGCAGCCTCTCCGCCGCCGCCCCCTCTGCCACTCCCCCCTCTACAAGGCCTCTCCTCTCTCTAGGTAAGTAGGTAGAGGGATAGAGAGAGAGGGAAAAATACAGTAGGTAGGTAGAGGGAGAGAGGGAAAATGCAGTAGGTAGATAGGTAGAGGGATAGAGAGAGGGGGGAAATATGGTAGGTAGGTAGGTAGAAGGATAGAGAGGGAGAAATAAGTAGGTAGGTAGAGGGATAGAGAGAAGAAAAAATACAGTAGGTAAGTAGGTAGGTAGAGGGAAAATGCAGTAGGTAGATAGGTAGAGGGATAGAGAGGGGGGGAATACAGTAGGTAGGTAGGTAGAGTAAGAGGGAGGGGAGGGAGGGAGGGGAAACCGAGTCAGAGAAGGAAGGGGGTCACTGAGAGGGTCTATGAGGGGAACCTTTTTCATTTAACCAAACTTGGCCACAGCAACACGTGGCGGGTACAGCTAGTATATAAATAAAAATGTAACTATGAGTTTGTTCAAAACCGCTAATTTCAGAAACTACTGCACCAATCGCCACCAAATTTTCACACAACGTTCCTTACAAGTGCAGCACCAATTGTGTGGATGGCACACCGGTGCCAGGTACACGCCACACAAATGTAAAACTGCAGCTCTTCTGTGTGTTTTCCTCACTCGCTCACTTGCCCCCTCCCCTTCGCGGCCCCTTCCACCCGGCCGCTTTTCAGCTCACGTTATTTACATGACTGTGGAGCGGTCTGCGTCATATCTGCGATGGTCGCCTCCTCAGCAGCCTCTCCTCCTCTCGCCGCCCCTGCCCCGCCAACTTCCCCAAGGCCGCTACCAAGTCAGCGGCCTCTCTGCCGCCCGCCCCCTCCCCCAACTTCCCCCCCAACAAGGCCTCTCCTCTTTTTCTTGGTAGGTAGGTAGGTAAGTAGGTAGCGGGATAGAGAGAGGGAGAAATACAGTAGGTAGGGAGAGAGAGAGAGAGAAATGCAGTAGGTAGGTAGGTAGGCGGATAGAGAGAGAGAGGGAGAAATACAGTAGGTAGGTAGGTAGGTAGAGTGATAGAGAAGGAAAAAAAGTAGGTAGGGAGAGAGGGAAAATGCAGTAGGTAGATAGGTAGAGGGATAGAGAGAGGGAGGGGAAATACAGTAGGTAGGTAGAGGGATAGAGAGAGAAGGAAAAAAAGAGTAGGTAGGTAGGCAGAAGGATAGAGAGAGAAGGAAAAATGCAGTAGGTAGATAGGTAGAGGGATAGAGAGAGAGGGGAAATACACTAGGTTGGTAGGTAGAGTAAGAGAGGGAGGGGAGGGAAAGGGAGGGGAAACCGAGGCAGAGAAGGGGGTCGCTGAGAGGATCTATGAGGAGAAACTTTTTCATTTAACCAAACTTGGCCACAGCAACGTGTGGCGGGTTCAGCTAGTTAAAAATAAAACAATTAAAACATCCCGAAAATGTATACAACATCCAGGATAATTAATCATAGTAAAACCAAGAGACTGTCATTAACATATTCAGAGCTGCAGATCTGGGCACATGACCAAGGTTTTTAAACCTTGCAAAAGGCCAACAGATTGGGTCCATTCTAATTTCCATGGGGAGAGTACTCCACAAGGCAGAGGCTATAGCAGAGAGTTCCTGCCAGTCAACACTCATTGGCTGATGAGATCTGCAGCATCCCCAATCTGCTGAATCAAATTGTGCTGGTACATTCTTAGAAAATGACAATCCCTCAGATAACCCAGACCCAAACCATGTAGGGCTTTAAAATTGATAACCAGCCCCTTGAATTGTATCTAGAAACAACTGGTAACTAGTTTAGCTCATATAGTAATGGTGTTACATGTATAGAGTAGTTAGAATGTCCATATAACTGCATTTTGCATCAGTTGAAGTTTTTGAATGGCTCCTTGGAGATCAAGCTGTTGTCACATTTCTGTGGTAACATCATGATCCAGACACTCAACACTTGCCTCACAATTATGACATAGTAGCAAGCTGTGATCACATGATATGATTTCTAGGTTTTTTTCTGAGCCAAGTCACTGAAGAAGCTGTTGGAAATTGGAAGTCACAATTATGTGAGGTCCTCACTTAAAATCCAATGTGGTCCTTGTTTATTGATGGTAACTAGGACTGCTGAAACAGTTATGGCTAAGTGATATAGTCATATAATGTTATACTTTATGATGTGGGTGTCAAGCACATTGTGTCAAGTTGCCATCATGTGATATTTCACGACATTTATTATCTTTGCAGAGCTGGGCATGACCTGCGCATGATGCATCCAGCCTGTGGGCTGCCAGTTTGAAACCCCTGCTGTATGATATGTCACTTAATGGCAGAGTTTCTGGTCCCAATTGCTGTCATAATCCAAGGACTACCTCTATCTGTATAATCTGTATAATGAGAATAGATTGTTGCCTATTTAAAATTATGCACCTATTCTAACCATTCACGTAGAATGTCATTGGATTGGCAATATCTCATTACAATATATTTGTTATTTTTAGTTTAGATGCTAAAGCCACCAACATCCAGCTGACAATTAAAGATGGTGGTTTGAAACTTATTCAGGTACAAGATAACGGTTCTGGAATTAGGGTGAGTAAAGTGCTTGAGTGTTTAGTTAACAGACTTTATATAAAGAAGATAAAAACACTGATTTGTGATTTTCTTCTATAGAAGGAAGACTTGGATATTGTGTGTGAAAGATTCACTACAAGTAAACTGCAAGCTTTTGATGATCTAGCTAATATTTCTACATATGGATTTAGAGGTGAGGTATGTTGAGATGGATACTACAATCCAATATTTTTGTGGTTCTCCGTTTTTCCCTTTTAATATAATATATTGGTTCTTAAGAAATTCCAGCAATAGTTACAATTCTATTATTTGGTTTTTCATAAAGATGGAAGTAGAGCTGATTGATGTAATAATATGCGTAATCTCTTTGGCTTTTTTATAGTTAGCTGTCAATTTACAGCCATTTAAGTATTGTCCTGATTGTACAATATTGTACAATACCATTGAAAAGGGTATTTTATGGCCCATAAAGCACTTTCAATCATTACAGAACATTACATTGTCATCCTCATGATCACATGATTGTGATGTGGTTGTTTTCTAGCCTATTTGCATATACGACTGATTGACAAGCTTCCCACAATCATATAATTGCCATTTCCAATCTTTTGTCAAGTTTACCCAGAAAAATCTATGAAGAAGCCAGCAGAGTAGGTTGTGATCTGCTGCTACCTGCTGAAAGAAAGCTCCCTCTTCGGAGGACGTCTGAAAGAGTCACTTGCCAAAGGCAGCTGAACTCTTTTGGCAGAGTGCAGAAATGGAGCTGAAATCATGAATATTTCAACTTCATTTCTGCACCCGGCTGAAGGACTTACATTCATACAGAGATGGAAGATGAACTTCTTCAGCAGACAGCTCTTTCACCAGTCCTTAGAGATAAGAGGTCAAAATCTAAACAGAGGAGAGAGAGAGCATGTAAGGGAAGGAGTGTAGATGAATCAGGCAAGAAATAAGGCTCTAGAACAGGGGTGTCAAACTCAAGGACCGCAGGCTAGATCCAGCTCGGGCTGTCCTGGAAAATTAAAAGGGCTATCCCGCATTGCTTTACCCCGGCCCGGCCCGTCCCATCCCGGGAGACATGCACATGTGAAAACAAAACATTGGGTGAGTCTGAGTACTGAGGGGAGAGGCCTGGAGTGTGTGTGCTGGCTAGGCAAAGAGGCTGAGTGGACCAAGGCCAACAAGTTGCAGCTGTTGCTGGGCAGACTTGTTTGTCCCTGCCCAGCAGTTTTACCTGGCCTGTGCACACACAGGCTCTTCACCAGGCCTCTCACCTCAGTGCTCAGCCTTGTGTCTTTGCTGGCTGGCTTGGTTGGTGTTGTCCAGCTTTATCTCTTCACCCAGCCTCTTCACCTGGCCTCACTCCCTGGTGACACCAGCAACAGTTGTGAGGTAAGTGGATGCCCCCTTGGGGAAGCAGGCCTGGGCTGGGCTGGGCTGAGGGATCCTGATGCTCAAGGGCTGGACTGGGTGCTTGCCCACTGCTGCCCAGGGCTCTGGAGTGAAAGTACAAAGTGGAAGGCTGAAGGCCTGCCTTCCTTTCACTGCAGAGCTCTGGGCATCGGAAACAGTGGTGGGATTCAGCCAGCTCATACCAGCTCGGGAGAACCAGTAACTAATTTTTTGTGCAGCTTGACGAGCCAGCTGAAACTCACTATGCCCAGCCCTGTCCCTCTCCTCCCAGCCAATCCTCACCTTGTGCCCACACAAGTGGCTAATTTGTGGCTTGGACAGTCCTCCCCAAACCAAACCTCCACCTTGTCTGGGACACGATTGCCTTCCCATCCTTGCTCTCTCTGTACTCCCAATATTGTAAACCACCTGAGCGTCTCCAGATTGAATTCTTGGCAAGTCATGAGAAGAGGAGAAGGGGTGTTGATGGTAGTGGTGTCGTTGTGGTTTTAGGGAAGCAGTACAAGCAGCCAGGTAGGTGACGGGGCCACCTCCTCCACCGACAGCAGCGTCCATTCCCCCCCACTTCTGCCATGTCTGAGAGTCTGAATGATCCATTCCAGTTTGGGAGGAAAAGTGAATGTGCCCTCTGAGGAGCAGCTTTGCACTCCTCATTCATCAATTCCAGACGCAGAGCTTGCGAGGTACAGCTGCTGTGGGAGAAGAACTGTGCACTTGGGCTTCCCACCTCCTTTCTTTTTCTCCCTGCTTATTCTGAGTGAAGTGCTTCTCCTGGGATTCTCACCCAACAGTCGGCACTCACCCGAGCCTGCTGCTGATCTTGAGGGCACCCACACTGCAGTAATGCCAGAACGTGCAGCCGCGGGGAGCCCTCCCGACTCCCATATGACTTCTGGTTCCAGGATGCTGCATGCTCGTTAATTGAAACTCTCCAGCCTTTTGGGTATGCTCCTTTCTCTCTATTATGTACCTCTACAACCATGCCCAGCAACCACAACGGGCTGCCTGAGTAGTTTCGAGCATAGACACTTGCCCCTACGCTGGGCTGAGATTAGTCACTGGGCAAGGAGTAGCATGCTGTACCAATAGGTACTTTACTATTTTAGTGTGCCAGTCCCTGATGCCCATTTTCCCCAGTGCCTCCTTGGATGAGCACCCTATCCTTTCTGTCTGCCCATTACTCGAAGGGTGAAAAGAGAGGGTCAGGGTGCGGTGGATTCCCTGACTCACTAGGAACCCCTCAAATGGAGTAGAAGTAAATTGAGGCCCATTATCTGAAACCAGTAGATCTGGCAACCCATGGGTCTTGAACAAAATTGGGCTTGCATTACAGCCTCAGATGTGGTCGATGCCATGAGGATGACCTCTAACTGATTTGTATATAGTGGTCTCTGTTGGTTTTTATTTTTGCGTTGGTCGGATGCTTAGACTAGGTGGCCTAGGAATTCTACCTGGGGTACTGCAAATTTGCACTTTTCTTTTTTTAATCTGAGTCCCACCTGCTGAAAATGGTGTAGCACTGACTCCAAATTAGAGGCGGTGGCACCTGAAATTTCCCCTGTGGGTCACTATTGTTTGGGCCTCAGCTGTGGCGCTGTCCACGGGGAGCTGCTGATATGCCTGTGCCAAATCCAGCTTGACAAAAACTTTTCCTTCTCCTAATGAGTGCAGTAGATGCTGCACTACTGGAACTGGATAGGCACTCTGTTGGAGGGCTTGGTTCAAGATGCATTTATAGTCTGCACAAATGCAGATTGAACCATCTGCCCTGAAGGGGGTGACGATAGGCGTTTCCCACCTGGCATTATCTACAGCAGTGATTCTCAACCTTCCTAATGGAACCTTTAATACAGTTCCTCATGTTGTGGTGACCCCCAAACATAAAATTATTTTTGTTGCTACTTTATAACTATAATTTTGCTACTGTTATGAATCGTAATGTAAATATTTGATATGCAGGATGCTTGAAACAAGACCCTCAACTTTGCCAGTCAGTCGTCCCTGTTACTTAAGGCATGACTCCCTCTGGAAAGTTTAAGAGCAGGCTCCTGGCTCTAAGTGGAAAGAGTACCTTTCTTTTAAAAAGAAAAAAGGAAAGAAAAAACAAAACAGCCACCAATTCTTCCTTTCTCTTTCTCTCTCTTTCCGTCTCTTTCTCTCTCTCTCTCTCTCTGTGGCTCTTTGTCTCACTCCCCTTCCCTCCCTCTCTGTCTCTCTCTGTCATTCTCTCTCTGTATATCTGTCTCTACTCCCTCCCCCATCTCTGTCACTCTGTGTGTCTGTCTCTTCCCTCACTTCCTCTCTCTCTGTCTCTCTGTGTGTATATCTCTCTGTGTGTCTGTCTGTCTGTCACTCACTCACTCACTCACACACACTCACTGTGTATGTCTAAACAGACATACACAGTGAGTGTGTGAGTGAGTGAGAGACAGACAGACAGACAGACAGACAGACACACATACAGAGAGATATGGCTGTCTGGCTGTCCCTCCCTCCCTCCCCCTCTGTCTCTCTCTCTGTGTCTCTCTCTCTCTGATTCCCTCCCTCCCTCTTTCCCTGTCTGTCTGTCTGTCTCTCTTTCTTTCTTTCTCTCTCATACACACACACACACACACACACACACACACACACACACGCACACTGTGGCCACCCTGCCTCCTGTTCTTCGGCTGCTGCTCAAACCCATGTGTCCTCTTCTCTGATAGCTGCCTCGTTTCCAAAGGAGGGGATGGGGAATGCATGTGTTTTCCTCCCTCTGCATTGATTTCCCACCCCCTATTTGTCCTGTTGTTGCTGGAGCTGCTTTTGCTGAATACAGCATGGCGGCAGGACTCTTGCCATCGCTGAGAGCTTCACTTGCAGCCACTTTTTGCCATCGCTGCTGCGCAGGATTCAGCAAAGTGGCTCCAGCAGCAACGGGACATGCTTGGGGAAGGGAGGGCGGGAATTGACTGCTCAGGATTGTCTGTTTTCCAGCCGCAGGAGGGAAGGAAAGAAGCCAGTCTTTGGAAAGAACCTCCCTCCCCCTCCAGAGAGCCCATGCCCTTGGCTATCGCATGCCTCCTTTCTCCACCTGCCTGCGCAAAGAAGGTGGGCCACTAAACTGCCTGTTCACCTGCATTCAAACCAGCCCACCCCCTCCTGTCTTTCGGCATGGTCTCTCTGGAGGGGGAAGGAGGTTTTTTCAAAGACTGCCTTCTTTCCTTCCCTTCTGCGGCTACAAACATTTTCACACCGGGCGAGTGAGAACAAGTTCTCACCACTACAAAGGCTGTAATTGTATGGGAGTGCCCGCGCACCTATGTTTTCCACAGCATGGAGCTGTGGCGACGCTCTGCACGGTTGTCGATGACTCCAGAGCCCAAATGCGGGGCATTTCGAGGAACACGAGAGGGACTTTAAAGTTTAGAGTTCCGATGGTCTTAGCGACCCCTGTGAAAAGATTGTTCGACCCCCAAAGGGGTCGCGACCCACAGGTTGAGAACCACTGATCTACAGGTTTGAGGATGCCCTGAGGTATTAACTTATCTAATTCCGTATCAACCTTTGCACATAGTGCAAATGGCGCTCTGCGAGGCTTATGATGCCTTGGTGTGACGTGGGGATCTAAATTAAATGAAATTGGGGTGCCATTGTATTTATCCAGGCCCTCCTAGAATACACTGGCAAATTCTTTGGATAGGATGTCTAAGTCAGGGCTGCCTATGTGATTTCTGGCACAAATTCCTAACCCCAGGGGTTCGAACCAGTCGAGGCTTGGTTCTTTTGACTATGACTAATTTTAGCCACCCAGTGAATCTTTTAAACTTTACCCGGAGCTTGCAGCTACCCAGAACTGGAATGCTCTTACCCTGGTAGACTCTGAGCCTTAATTGATAGAGTCTTAGTTGCCTTTTGGCAATCCTGGGCACGAACCTCTTAATGGTGCTCCAGGACATCTATGGTGCTATCAGGATCCTGATAATGAGGATCCCAACTTGACTTCCATGCGGCAGGGTGCTCCCTCTAGTTTAACTGTGACAAAAAAAAATTCCTGGGGGCTAAGCTGGCTTTCCCTATGATGTTTCAGCTGAATCTCTCAAGATTGCAAAACAGTAATTGCTCCATCTTGATTGATTTCGGGCTTTTCTTCTAGTAAAAATTGATCCTGCCAGCAACGTGGTTGCTGGCTAGGGTATGCGGCAAACTCTAGTTAAATGGCCTTTTGTCCCACAGCACAAGCAGTTTGCATTTTTAAATCTGCAGGCTGTTTGTGGGTGATTTCCACCGCAGCCAATACAAATTGTCTGAGGGGATTTCATTTCACTGGGCCAAGTTTTCCTGTCAGTTTGTGAACCATCTCTATGACTACTATCAAACTGCCAATATAGAAGGGCATTCCAAACATTTTTGTGGCTTCAGCCTGAGGAGGATTGCTGTAGCATGGTGAGTGTGGTGCAGGCTGGTCCTGTTCCTGTCTCTGCTGGGTGGGTGATAATTCGCTTCCCGCTTTGCCTCCCAGTCACTCGCCCCCTCGGCTTTGCTCGTGCTGGGGAAGAAGGGGAGGAAGGCTTGTGTCATGTAACAGTGGCTGAGGGAAGGGGCTCTTCTCCTGCAGGGCTGGCGTCAAAGGAAATGTTGCTCCCCCCTCAGAAGGTCAGGTGAGCGAGCAACCAGGAGGTGAGGTTAAAATGCCAGTTATCTACAGATGTTTTCCTGATATGATTCACACACACTGGGCTTGTGGCCAAGCTTGAGAAAAGCTGCTTAAAAATGATTAACTCTATCTGGCTCTCTAGATTGGTGCTAACAAGCCATCTCAGCTTAGTCACATGACCACCCAAAACCTGATGAACATCCTCTCCCATGAGCCCCATCCCCATGCCCCCTAAGCACACTATGCTCCAAAGCTTTGTGGAAAATGTCTGGAAGTCATTTGAGAAGGCCCAGTATCTCTCATGGAGGACCAGGGAGCACTGCTCCCCTGCCACCTTCTCTTACTCTCCAGAGATTTGCCAAGGCAGAATTTGGACTCTGAGGAAACTGCTTCCTGCAAACTTTCTCCTCCATGTTTCCACACATAGCAGTGGCGTCCTCTGCCTCTTTCTTTGCTGGGAGGGTGCATCAGACAGGGAAATGCCAACAATGTCTGGGATGGGAGAAGAACATCTCCTTTGGCGTGCTGTGCACACCCACACACAACCACCCACACACCCCATTCCAGGTTTGGAGACTTTTATCCACATTTGAGCTTACAAACTACCAATCATGCCTCAGCTTCGGGAGAAGGCTCTCTCCTTCCTAGTGGATAAAAATTCCCAAGCTTGGAATGGGTGTATATGTGTGCGTACATGGACTTGGCTGCCAGCAGTTTGAAGAAGTGAGCTTGTGGGGCACCAAATTGTCCCCACATCAAGTTAGCCGGTATGACTTGTTCCGTCCTGAGTCAGCCACGCCCAGTGTGGCATTAAGCTGGCCACGCCACCCATTCAGCCACGCCCAGTGAGCTATGTCAAGCTGGCCATACCCCTCCTAGCCCCCTGCCAAGGTCAACCATAACCCTGATGTGGCCCTCCATGAAATTGAATTTGACACCCTTGCTCTAGAAGGATCAATGCAGGCCTCATGAGAGTGTGTTTTTGCTCAAGATCTGAAAATCTTGCTTGGATTTCAGCAGGGAAGATTCCTTACTGGAGACTTCCATGGTCTCTTCCAGCCTAGATTCCTTATCTGGGACTCTTGTCTGTTTAACAACCAGTGATATTGCTTAATAACTACAACTGACAGTGCAGGGATTATAGTGTTTGAGCTAAACATTATGTAGGCTTCTTGCTGAATTTTGGCTTTACTCAGTGATTTGAGTTTCTGGTTCCAATTATGGTCATAAGTTGAGGACTACTGTAAATAAATTTAATTCTTGACTCTTTCAGGAGCTCAAGGTTAATATCAGTAGCTATAGCTGAAACATTTTAGGATCCTAATATTTCAGAAATCATTCATTCTATCTTCATAACATTTGCTGAATGTAGTTAGTTTTGCATACACACTCTTTACATAATATCCACAACCAAGAGAAATGTAACTGTATTGTGACTTGGCTTTTCTGCATATTTAGGTAATTCAAATGTTAAACTTAATGTTAAGTTGACTTAATGTTCATTAAGTAAAAATTGTTTATATTTGCTTACAAAATAGATATAGAATTATTAGCCATTATTTAAAAAGCACAACAAAGTCTAATACCTGAGTTGCATATCATATGTGCATTTTAAATGCCTACTTTTTTCATAGTCAAATGTTGGATAATTTATCTCAAGATGGAGATCATTTGCTCTCTAATTAGAGCAAGAGTCAGTAACATGATGCCTGTTTACCCTCCAATATTAGCCATAGAACTTCAAAATTAAATAAAAATAGGAAATGCCTCTTGTTACATGAGATCACCAAATTTTGTGAGCTTGTGCATGCCTGAAATCTAAATGCATCTATTACAGATAAATAATAGAGAATGTTTGTTGAAAGCAGTGAAGTATCATGTTTATATGGAGTAATGTTGCTTTTAAAACTGAACTGAACTTCTTTTCTCTAGGCATTGGCTAGTATAAGTCATATTGCTCATATTACTATAACTTCTAAAACAGCTGATGGAAAATGTGCCTACAGGTAGGTATGCTTAGTATTTAAATGTTTATTTATTTTAGGAATTTATATTGTCACCTAATTGCACGGTGACTTACAGGAATATAAAACCCTCATATATATATATAAATAAAACTAATAATAAATTATTAAAAATATAATAACTCCCCATCCTGATGACAATATATCACCCGAGCCATTTAATAGGCTCCATCCCGCTCCGGGTTCTCCAGGCCTGCTGGCAAAACAAGGTCTTCAGAGTGGGAGCCATTCTAATCTCTGCGGGAATGATGTTCCAGAGAGAGGGAGCCACCACAGAGAAGGCCTTTCTTCTGAGTCTCACCAGGTGTATCTCCCTGGGTGATGGAACCCACAAGATCCCTTGCCTCTCTGCTCTTGTGGGAGTTGCAAGTCCAGGAGAACCCCAGAGTTATGCAGTTTTGCCAGGATTCAGTCTCAACCTGTTGCTCCCCATCCAGCCCCTAATAGCCTCCAGGATCTGTGAGAGGGAAGACACTGCATTGCTTAAATCACCACAGGATGAGACATACAGCTGAGTATCATCAACATTGATGATATGACCATGGTGACGGATGATCTCACTCAACGGAGTCATATAAATGTTGAACAGGAGGGGATAGAGTACCGAACCCTGCAAAGCAGTGGGTGAGGTCTGGATCTCTCCCCTCCTATCAACACTGACTGAGAGTGGCTGCAGAGGAAGGAAGTGAACCAGGGTAGCACAGGCCCTCCCACTCCTCTCTCCCGAAGCTGCTCCAGAGAAATACCATGGTCAATCGTATCGAAAGCTGCCAGGAAGTCAAGTAGAGCAAGGATGGATACACTCCCCCCATCCCATTCCTCCCAGAGATCACCCAAAAGCACAATCAATGATATTTCTGTCCCATATCCAGGCCTAAATCATGATTGGTATGGGTCTAGATAATCAGTTTCATCCAGAAACCTCTGGAGCTACCGCACAACCCACCTTGTCAACAACCTTCCCCCAAAAGGGGAATTGAAAATTATCCAGCGATGGCTTCTTAAGAGATGGGCAGACCACAGCCTCCTAAAGTGCTGGGGCACTACCCCCTCCTGTAGAGAAGCATTAATCCCTGCCAGAGTTTACCCAGCTATCACCTTCCAGAAAGCTTTCACAAGCCAGGAGGGACATAGTTCTAAAATACAGGTGCTTGCGCACATACTCCCTAGGATCCTACCCACTTCCCCAGGAGCAACAGATTAAACCATTCCCAAATAACAGGGCAAGAACCTGCCTTGGACTTCCACCAGACCAGCAACTACGGTAGCATAACTGGGAGTATTGAGTAATTTTGTCTTCCAGAAAATCCACAAATTCCTCAGTGTGCACCTTCAGGTGGAGGAGGCTCACCTTAAAGAGAGTCACTGCAATTATCTGCAGATGCAATTAATGCAGAAAAGTATTTACACTTACCTGTGTTCAATCGAGTTCATCCCTTGTCTTTCGCCAGCGGTGCTCTAGATGTTCCTTCATCCATTTCATCCCTCTCAGTTCCTCTGTATATCATGGAGGGCAGAGAGGTGTATGGGTGAGGAGAGATCGTAAGTGGGCAATCTTATTTGGAGCCTTAGTCACCTTCCTATTCCAAATAGTGACTAAGAGATTGGCTGGACTGTGCAGCAGATCTGCAGTTATAACCTTCAGCTTCTTCTGCAACCCACCAGAGTCCATTAATCGATGGGGGCGGGCCAGTTTAATAGGTCCTGCTTTTCTGCAAGGGGGTGTGGTGTACAGCTCTTGAAAAACTCACAGCCACCAGATTGTAATCCGACAATGACTAGGACCAAGGACAAATCCACCAATTTCAGGTCACATAAGCCCTGCTCCGACAAGAACATCAAATTGGGTGTGTGACCACTATTCCTAGTCAGGCCCTGGATGACCTGGGAGTGGCCCATGGAATTTATGGTTTCCATGAAATCTTGGGCTACCTCTGACCACATTCCCATGGATGGCAGGTTGAAGTCCCCCAAAACTATAAGCCAGGGGAATTCAATTGCCAGTCCCATTTCCAGGAACCTGGGTAGGGAAGCAGGTACAGCAGCAGAAATCCCACCTGATCTCTTGAGCCCAACCTAAGAAAAAGGGTCTCACAGCCAGGCACTTGTGGATGAGTGCTCCTGGAGGCTGCTAGAGATTCTCTGGTCTAGACTGGTGCAATGCTCAATGCTCACTGGCCACATTTCTAAGGGGAAAATTTCCCTTTCCTAGGGCCAGCCAGGTTTTGGTTATAGAAGACAGATCAAGGATCAAATCGCCAATAACGCCTGCCTTATTGCATGCTGCTCTGACATTTAAAAGCAGCAACCTAAGACCAGGGCCACCACAGATCTGGCGACCAGGTAGATAAGGTGAGTGCAAGGGGGCAGAAGACTGGTACAAAACACCAAGGTTGCCTTTTTCGTCCCTGCCCCCCTCCTTGCCTCCCATATCTCCTGTTACCTGACACCACTGAAATAGACTGCCCTCTTCTGCCTTCCCTGAAAAACATTCCTCATCTCTAACACTTTCCTTAAAAGAGGGGGAATCTTCTTCCACTGACAAATTGTCAGCGGCAAGGTGAGCCTTACAGGCACTATAGCATTTGCTCTTAGTGCCCTCAAACTCATACCATCCCTTCCTCATTGTTGCAGAGGGGTCACATCCAGCACCCTGTTATCTTGCAACACACTCATAATACAGTCATAGACCAGAACAAACAAAACCCTCAGTAAATACACAATTAAAAATCTTATCTATATAAACAAAAATGTAAAATAGTTTGTGCAAAGCCGCTAATCTCAAAAACTGATCTACACCAAATTTTGACACAATGTTCCCAAGGACTTCCGATAATATAATACGTATTTATTTTGTGGCTAGGTACACAAATGTAAAATGTACCCACTGATCATGTTTTTACCTCCCTGTAACTCCTCCCATCCAGCTGTTGCGTCAGTGAATGGCCTTGAGGCGGCGTGTTGCCAAGGGCAATGTGGGAATCTGCGCATGCGCCTCCCTGGGCCAGGCCAATGGCCAAAGCCACCCGGTAGCCTCGTGGGACGCTGCACCCGGCATTTCCTGAGGGGGCAGGGTGGGGGGAAAGCCACACCTCCTCGTCAATGCTGTTGCCATGCCCGCTGCTCCTGGCGCCTCCACCGCCCCTCCCCCACAGCCAACAAGGCCCCCCTCCATCCCCCCCTCAAGCCAACGACCCTCGCCACCCTGCAGCCCCGCAGGATGCCACATCCGGCCTCTCCCGGGGGCGGGAGGGGAAGCCTCTACTTCCTCGCCGATGCCACCGCCATGCCCGCTGCTTCCGGCGCCCTTGCCGCCGCAGCGGCAGCCCCGCCCCCCACCGGCCCAATGATCTCTTCTTGCCGGTGCTGCCGCCACGGGGAGGTGGAGGGCGAGGCCGCAGTGGCGGTGGCGGCAGAAGCGCCAGGAGTGGCAGGCACCAAGACAGCAGCGAGGAGGCACGGAGGCGGAAACCTACCCCCACCCCCAGCAGAAATGGGACACGGCGCCCCACGAAGCCACAAGTGGGTGCCACCGCCGGCCCCGAGGGAGGGAGGGGGGCCAGGCCGACTGTCGGGAGGCGGCAGAAGCACCAGGAGCCACAGGCACAGTGGCAGCATCAGCGAGGCGGCACGGAGTTGGATAGAGAGAGGTAGAGGGGGGGATAGAGATAGAAAGGAAGAAATACAGTAGGTGGTAGGTAGGTACATAGAGAATAGATAGGGAGAAACACGGTAGGTAGGTAGGTAGGTAGGTAGGTAGGTAGGTAGGTAGGTAGGTAGGTAGAGGGATAGAGAGGGAGAAAAACGGTAGGTAGGTAGGTAGAGAGAGGGAGAAAAACAGGTAGGTAGGTAGAGGGATAGAGGGAGAAATACAGTAGGTAGGTAGGTAGAGGGATAGATAGGTAGAAAAACAGGTAGGTAGGTAGAGGGATAGAGAGAGGGGGAAATACAGTAGGTAGGTAGGTAGGTAGGTAGAGGGATAGATAGGGAGAAATACAGTAGGTGGTAGGTAGGTAGAGGGAGAAAGTAAGAAATACAGTAGGTAGGTAGGTAGATGGATAGATAGAGAGGGGGAAATACAGTAGGTAGGTAGCTAGGTAGAGGAATAGAGAGAGGGAGAAATACAGTAGGTAGCAGATAGGGAGATAGATAGGGAGAAATACAGTGGGTAGGTAAGTAGGTAGAGGGATAAAGGAATAAACACAGTAGGAGGGAAGTAGGTAGGTAGGTAGAGAGATAGAGAGGGAGAAATACAGTAGGTAGGTAGGGAGATAGGGAGAGAGAGAGGGAGAAATACGGTAGGTAGGTACAGGGATAGACGAGAGGGATGAATACAGCAGGTAGGTACAGGTATATAGAGAGAAATACAATAGGTAGGTAGAGGGAGAGAGGGAAGAATACAGTAGGTAGGTAGGCAGGTAGAGGGATAGAGAGAAAATTAAGTAGGTAGGTAGGTGGTACAGGGATAGAGAGAAGGAGATATACAGTAGGTAGGTAGAGGGATAGAGGGAGAAATACGGTAGGTAGGTAGGTAGGGGGATAGAGAGGGAGAGATACAGTAGGTAGGTAGAGGGATAGAGAAAGAAAGGGAGAAATACAGTAGGTAGGTAGGTAGAGGGAGAGTAAGAAATACAGTAGGTAGATAGGTTGGTGGTTATATGGTGGTTGGGTGTACAAAGTTTGGTTGGCCATTTAACCAGACTGGGCCACAGCAAAGCTTGGCCGGGTACAGCTAGTATAAAATAGAAACAGCTAAAATCTGATAAAATCCAATCTGTCCATTATACATGATCTAACTATCAGAAATTATAATCTATCAACTATATGGTCCGTAGTCAGTTTAATACTAAAAGGGAAAGGAAGAAACAGTGCAACGGGTTTGCCACATTTGTTGTATAAAATAGCTATGATGGATTAGACATATATTTCCGATGAATTCCCAGTGGTGCTGCGCAGAATCTAGCTACCTGCATTGTAGTTTTGGACTGTTCGTCCTTAAGCAGCCACTGGAGATAAGCAGTGTCAGAATGGCCAGGACACCTAGCAATTATTGGAAGAATTTTTTTTTTTTAATCTCTCTCTGTAAAAGGAGTATGTGACCGTAATAGCAATATATAATATATATATATATATAATATAGTGTGTGTGTGTGTGTGTGTATATATATTTTCTCCCAACAATTGGTCCACTTTCTCCCAACAATTGGTCCACTGCTGGGAGAAAATGGCAAGAAGATGATAAGCAACAGGGAGAAAGCAGAACTATTTAACTCTTTTTTTGCATCTGTCTTTACACAAAGGGATAAAACAGTCCAACCAATCAAAAACAGCACCACAAATATCAGATTAGGAACACAAGTTGAAATAGGGAAGAAAATGGTGAGCACCTGTCTGCCCTGGGCGAGTTCAAATCACCAGGACCGGATGGATTACACCCCAGGGTTCTGAAGGAACTGGCAGATGAGATCTCAGAACCACTGAACTATATCTTTCAGAGATCCTGGAGCACCGGGGAACTGCGAGAAGACTGGAAAAGAGCAGATGTGGTTCCCATCTTCAAAAAAGGAAAAAAAACAGATCCAGGAAACTATAGACCCATCAGCCTGACCTCAATACCAGGAAAGATTCTGGAAAAGATAATTAAACAACAAATAAGTGAACACCTAGAAGCAAACCAAGTAATAGCCAAAAGCCAACATGGGTTTGTCAAAAACAGATCATGCCAGACGAATCTAATTGCATTCTTTGACAAAGTGACAAAATCAGTGGACCAGAGGAATGCTGTTGATATAATTTACCTGGACTTCAGTAAGGCATTTGATAAAGTAGACCATAACCTACTATTAGATAAAGTAGAAAATTGTGGGTTAGACAGCAGCACCACCAAATGGATTCGCAACTGGCTGACCAACCGCACTCAACGTGTAGTCCTCAATGGAACTGCATCTACAAGGAAGGAAGTATGCAGTGGAGTCCCCCAAGGTTCTGTTTTAGGCCCAGTACTCTTTAACATCTTCATCAACGATTTGGATGAGGGGATAAATGGGGAACTCATCAAATTCGCAGACGACACCAAGCTGGCAGGAATAGCCAACACTCCAGAAGATAGGCTTAAGATACAGAAGGATCTAGACAAACTTGAACATTGGGCACTGTCTAATAAAATGAAATTCAATTGTGAAAAAAGTAAGGTCCTACATATAGGCAAGAAAAACCAAATGCACAAGTACAGTATAGGTGGTACCTTGCTCAATAGTAGCAACTGTGAGAGGGATCTTGGAATCCTAGTGGACAACCATTTAAATATGAACCAGCAGTGTGCAGCAGCTGCCAAAAAAGCCAACACAGTTCTAGGCTGCATCAACAGAGGGATAGAATCTAGATCGCGTGAAGTGTTAATGCCACTGTATAGTGCCTTGGTAAGGCCACACTTGGAATACTGCATACAGTTTTGGTCGCCACGATGTAGAAAAGACGTGGAGACTCTGGAAAGAGTGCAAAGAAGAGCAACCAAGATGATTAGAGGACTGGAGACTAAGACATATGAAGAACGGCTGCAGGAGCTGGGTGTGTCTAGTTTGATGAAGAGAAGGACCAGGGGAGACATGATAGCAGTGTTCCGATATCTCAGAGGGTGCCACAAAGAAGAGGGAGTCAAACTTTTCTCCAAGGCACCTGGGGGCAGGACAAGGAGCAATGGGTGGAAACTAACCAAGGAGAGAAGCAACTTCGAACTAAGGAGAAATTTCCTAACAGTAAGAACAATTAACCTCTGGAACAGCTTGCCTCCAGCAGTTGTGAATGCCCCAACCCTGGAAGTCTTTAAAAAGATGTTAGACAGCCATTTGTTTGAAATGATATAAGGTTCCTGCCCACGCAGGGGGTTGGACTAGAAGACCTACAAGGTCCCTTCCAACTCTGCTATTGTATTGTATTGTATTGTATTGTATTGTATTGTATTGTATTGTATTGTATGTATGTATGCATGCATGCATGCATGCATGCATGCATACATACATACATACATACATACATATGCACACTGCAAAATATATTGCTATAATAGCAATATATTTTATTAAAAGTTTCTATTAACGACTAATAGGTACAACCTCTACCTATTCTTGGACTTTAAAATCCAAGAAACAGATATTCCATCTACTGACTCAAATCCACCTATTCTGTTGTTTTTGGCTTTGCCCAAGAAAGACTGTAGAAAGTCTTTCCCCCCCTCAATGGTGTCTGACTACAATTATTGCTGGTACATAGAGAAATAGACTGAATAAGAAAATTTGTTCTTTTCTCTGTGTTGGCTAGTATGTCATATTGTTCATGTTATTATAACTTCCAATACAGCTGATCCAGACAAAAGTAAACAACCTAATACTAGATCTTGCCACTACCAAAATGAGATATTGTGACTGGACCTCCCACCCAAATTCTTTATCTTTGACTGACTGCCATGAGTAGTATTTTGGAGATCCTCCTGGATCTACAACTCCATTGCATAGATTCTTCCTGGTGCACCAATTGTGCCCTTTTCTGCACCAGGCGACCTTACTCATTGTCATTCATGCCTTGGTCAACTCCGGTCCAGATTACTTCAGTAGGTTGTATATGGAGTTGCCCTAGAAGACCATCCATAAACTTCTACTGCTTCAGAATGCAGCAGTGTGCACAGTAATGGGGACTTGTAGGTTGGCGTAGGTAACATATCCGTTATGTGAGCTGCGCTGGCTTCCAATTCCTTGGTGTAATTCAAGTTGGCTTCCCCAGATAGGCAACTGTATCAATGTTTTATATAAGTAAATAAATACATAATACTGGGTGCGTGGCATATCATTTAGCATTGTTTTTTTAAAAAAAAATTTTTAAATTTTTAATATTAAAAATAAGTAAAAAACATAATTCATTTTGTGCTTTATACAACATGTCGTTCAGCCATACATTTTGTGCGTCAGTGCTTGAGATCACAAAAATATCTATCCATATTTCTTTGGTCATATATATATCACTTTTGTTTCATATAACAACATTTCCATTTATCAAATCAATCTTTTCCCCCTAATTCTTCAATATATAAACAAGGTACTAAATAAAAGGAAGGAGAAAAGAAAGTCTTCCCATCTTATACCATTGTTTTCCATTGTCTCTAGAGGTAACTCTATTATTGTAAAATAAAATATTTCCTCCCTGTAAAGGCAAAATTTTATTCAAGTTTTATAATAATATAATATGTATATTATATCCCTTAGATTTCCCTTTTTTCCAACCATTGATAAAATTTATTCCATATTTCGTAAAACTGTTCACTCTCTTGCTCTCTAACTTCAAAGGTTAATCTACTCATCTCTGCGCATTCCATAATTTTACAAATAACTTCTTCCTGTGAGGGTAGTTTATCATTTCTCCAATTTTTTGCAAACACGATTCTAGCTGCTGTCAAGATATTTACAATTAGGTATTTCAAATTCTTATCAAACATTTCTAACGTAATTCCAAGCAGGAAAAGTTCGGGTTTAAAATCTATATGTTTTTCTGTCATTTTCTCCAGCCATATGTGAATCATAGTCCAATAATTTTTAGCCTCCGAACAAGTCCACCACATATGATAGTAAGTGCCAGGTGTCATGGCATTTCCAGCATTTTTGGGATTTGTTGTTATTCATTTTTGCAATTCTCGATGGTGATAAGTGCCACCTGTAGAACATCTTATACAAGTTCTCTTTATAAGCAGTTGACATTGTCATTTTATAATTTTGTGTCCACAATTTTTGCCACTTATCTAAATCAATCCCATGCCCGAAGTTTTCCCCCCATGTTATCATTGTTTCTTTCACTTGCTCTTCCTGGAGTTTAAACTCTAATAAGTAAGCATAGAGTTTTTAAATTATTTTTTCGTCGACACCTGTTAAGATTTTATCTAAGGGGGGGGGGGAAGGGTATAATATTTGGTCCTGATTTATGTAGTTTATGTTGGGGGAGGGGGGTAAAGGGATATAATATTTGTACCTGATTTATGTTTTTTTTATGTTGGGGAAAGGGGGGGAAATTTGTTGGTGAAAAACTTTTTCAATAAAAAAAAAAGATTTTATCTAATTCCGTCATTTTGTCGTAAACCCCTCCTTTTTTTTGATCTTCCTTATATCTAGAATGTATTTGCATGTATGTATACCAATTAATATCCATTCCTTCTTGTTTTAATTCCTGAATAGTTTTAAGATCACCCCTTGAATTCAATAAATCTGAATATCTGATTGTTTGTTCCTTTTTGTATACTATTGCGTATGTGAATGCCTCAGTAGTTGATACCCAGACTGGTATTCTAAGATAATGCTAATCTTGATCTTTTCCCAGTTTAATGATAATCTTGATCTTTTCCCAGTTTAAAATCAAAGATTCTCTTATATAATGCCTTCTGAAAAGACCATGTTTCCTAGTGTTTTTATACCATAGAGCTGAGTGCCATTCTGATAACAAATCATGTCCCTCTAAATTCTAAAAGTCTAGTGTTTCTTAATGTTATCCAATCTTTAATACACATCAAATTTGCAGCTTGATAGTATAATTCCCAATCAGGTAATTCCATTCCTCCCCTTATTTTGGCATCTTGTAAGATTTTTAATTTTATTCTTGCTTTTTTACCTTGCCATATAAACTTTAAAACCATTTTCCTCAATTTTTAAAAAAAGGTCCTTACCCACTCTGATTAGTATTGTCTGGAATAAATATAATAATTTAGGTAAAGTATTCATTTTTATCGTGGCTATTCTCCCTATTAGTGATAATTGTAAATTCTGCCATCTTGTAAGATGTGCTACTATTTGTTGTATGAGTTTAGAATAATTCTCCTTTTTAAGAGTGCTGCATCTCGATGTCAAGTAGATTCCTAAATATTTAATCCTATTTGTAATTTGAATTTTCAAGATTTCTGTTAGTTCTTCTTTCTGTCTTCTTGACATATTCTTTGTCAAGATTTGTGTTTTGTCTTTATTTATTTTCAGGCCTGTTATTTTTCCATATTCCTCAATTTTTCCTATCAGTTTAAACGCGGTTTTGAGTGGTTCCTCGAGAATAAAAACTAGGTCATCTGCGAATGTTTAATTTATATTGTTCTTTCCTGATTGTCATTCCCTTTATTTCTTTGTCTTCTCTTCTCTTTCTATTTAGCACTTCTAGTGTTAATACAAAAAGTAAAGGTGATAGTGGGCAGCCTTGTCTTGTACCTCTTTTTATCTTAATGTTATCTGAAAACTCTCCATTTATTATTATCTAAGCTGTTTGGTTGTGATATATAGTGCTTATAACATGTATACAATTTTGGCCAAATTTCATTTGTTCTAACTGTTGCAAGATAAATTTCCAGTTCACGTTATCAAAGGCTTTTTGTGCATCAAGAAACATCAAAGCCATTTGTTTTTCAGGATGTGCTTCATAATATTCCAACGTATTCAACATTATTCTTATATTGTCTTTAATTTGTCTCTTTGGTAAGAATCCATTTTGGTCTGGATGTATAAAATTGTTTAAATATTTTTTGAGCCTTTCTGCTAGTATTGATGTGAATAACTTGTAATCCGAGTTTAACAATGAAATTGGACGATAATTCTTTACCTGAAGGAGATCTGTTCCTTCCTTTGATATCAGTGAAATATAGGCTTCTGACCAAGAATTTGGCATTTTACTACCAGACATAATTTCATTCATCAATTCTAATAAAGGAAGCGATAGTATTTCCTCCAAAGTTTTGTAAAACTCTGCTGGAAGGCCATCCGGTCCCGGGGCTTTCCCATTTTTTTGTCTTTTAATAGCTTCAGTTAATTCCATCATTGTTATCTTTGCATCTAATATATTTCTAATATCATCTGATATAACCGGGAGATTAGCCTCTTGTAAATAGTTTTTAATATCTTGTTCTAGTATGTTTTCTTTTTCATATAATTTTGTATAGTATTCCTGAATAATTTTCTTTTTTGCCTTGTTTAAATGATGTATTTGTCCCTGTTCATCTTTTAATTGTTGAATCTTTCTTGTCTCTCTTTCTTTTTTTAATTTATACGCCAACCACCTTCCAGGTTTATTTGCATTTTCAAAATAATTCTGTTTTGCGGATCTTATCTTTTGAGCCAATTCCTCTTTTTCCAAGATATCCATTTTATGTTTAATGAAGTCTATTTCCATTCTAATATCTTTTCTTTGTGGTAGTTTCCGTAGTTCTTTTTCCAGTATTCCTTCTCTAATCTTTTCCCTGTGCATCTTTTCTCTTTATTTCTTTTTCTTGTGTAATCTCTTATTAAACCTCTAGTAACTGCCTTTATCGTATCCCATATGTTCTGAATGGATGTATCTTCTTTTTTGTTTTCTTTAAAGTAACATATCAATTATTTTTCCATTTTGGATATAAAATTCTTCTCTTTCAATATTGTATTATTTAATGTCCATCTGGATCTAATTTTTTGCCCTTTCCATTTAATTATCATTGGATTGTGGTCTGCCCAGGTGCTAGCTTCTATTTCGACTTCTTGAACTAGGTCACTTAAGTCTGAAGAGAGCCAAATCATATCTATTCTTGAGAATGATAAATGTCTATAAGAATAATACGTGTATTGTTTTTTATTGGGATTTCTTTCTCTCCATATATCTCTTAAATTCATTTCATCTACCATCTTAAAAAAGAACTTCGGTAATATTTTTCTTTTAATTTTGGACGTTCTAGTTGCTTTATAATCTCTACTTTGACTTGCAATTCCATTAAAATCTCTTAGCATACAAATATCAGCGTATTCTAGGTCCAGAATTCTTCCATGTAGTTTCTTAAAAAATTCATCCTGTTTCTCATTGGGTGCATAGATTGCTATTAAAAGTATTTTTTTGTTATTGTCCATAATTTCCACCATCAAGATCCTACTGTCTTCATCTGCATAGATTTGTTTAGTTGGTATGTTATCTTTAACATAGATGACCACTCCCCTTTTTTTAGAGTCTGCCAATGAGGTAAATTTTTTCCCAAGTTTAGGTTGAGTTAATAAATACGCATCTTTCTTTCGGATGTGTACCTCTTGTAAACAAATAATTTGTGTTTTAATTTTTCCTAATTTATGAAATACTTTTTTTCCTTTTAGTTGGAGAGTTAAGCCCATTTATGTTAACTGTAAATATTGTATTTTGTTCCATATTTTATGTTTTATATTGAGGATTTATGGCTCTAGTTGTATTTATTTCTCTCTGTTCTCTAATTTCTAGCCCTGATAGAGCCTCTCTTTCTATGGCCACTCCACCTACTACACCTTCTAGTGGTCCCTCTAGTCTTATTAACAATGAATCCTCTTTATCAGTCCTCTCAGTAGCTCCACTGGCATACTTTCTGTGAAAGTCTTCTGCTTTTTGTAGAGTGTCTATTCTATGTCTCTGTCCTTCCCATGTAAATATTAAACCTTCTGGTATGAGCCATCTGAATTGGACTCCGTTTCTTATTAAAAATGTGGATAGAAACTGATATCCTTTTCTCTTTTCTCTCACTTTCCTTGGGATTTGCTTTAACACTGATTTCTTTTCCTCTATATTCCAATTTTTTGTCTCTTGTTTTCTGTAGTATTTGGAATCTCAAGATTTTTTTAGTGAATCTTACGTGTATTTCTCTTGGTAGAGCATTTCTGGTCGCATATCTGGTATTCACTCGGAATGCATCATCTATTCCATCTCTCACTAATTCCTGTGGCATTTCTAAGATCTCTGTTAACATTTCTGCATTTTGCATTGTTATCAGTGGTGGGTTGCAGGCTGTACGCCCTGGTGTCTGCAGGCAGCTGCAGGCACCATTCCTGTATGGTGCTTTGGAGGCCTCACAACCTGCCCATATTCCTGAACTGTATTTGACCCAACTGGGCCATTTGCGCACGCGCATGCAGCGTACGGTGCCTGCTGATGCTCCGCCAAGCAGTTGGAGCATCATGGGCAGTGGGTGTGCACGCATGCGCAGTGGGTGTGCATGTAGTGGACGTCCAGCCTTGTCGCAGCGTACTGGTTGCGACGGGATCCGGAACCCACCACTGATTGTTAGACATTTGTCAGTATATAGTACAGCAACCTAAGGACAAAAAAAAGAGCTTATATCCTGAAAAGAGTACATTGCATTAATAAAAATGGCATATGTTCCAAAAGGTGTGGTTAAAGTGTTAGCAGTGATTGAAAAAGTAAAATATTCTTTTAACATTTCAACTATTTTCAACTGACTTTATTTCTTTTGAGCAGCATGCAATATTTAGATTAAACTTTTCAGGACTTCCTTCTGGCTTCGGGCGGCGACGGTCGAGTCCTGGGACTCGTCCGCCGTTTTGTTCTTTTCGCAGCCCCAAACGGGGCGGGGTGTCACTTTTTAGGGACCCCCCCGTAGGATCAGCTTGCCTGGACCTTTCCTAGCCCGGCGGCGGCCGGGGAGGGGGTCCTTGTCTTCGATCTAGGAGGGAGAAGACATGCTGCGGGGGGCTTGGTTCCCTTCGCCAACGGAGGACGGGAGCAACTAACTGATTTGGAGAGAGCTAGATCGTTCGAGTCGGATGGCTATGCCGGGACTCTGGCGGCGAGGTGGACTGTAAGTGACTTTGACATTTTTTGCTGGCAGCTTGATTATAAGAAACGATGGAGGGGGTGTGTTTTTTAAACCCCCCCTCGGATTTACAGTAGCGGCGTTTTGAAATGGCTCCTCGAGCTCGAGGAAGCGGATATTTCTCATTCGAACTTTGCTAAAGAAGTGAAAGTTTTTTGCGGTTTGTTTCTAGATACATGGTATCGAAGTCTTGCTACATTGAAACAATTTCTTTTGTCGCTTTCTCCTGCTGGCTTCCAGATTGGGCGGGGGAAGATGGCTTCCCTTTGTTCTTAAATGACTGTTCTTTATGGAAAATTTCCGACATTCCTCTGTGACCTGGACTGTCTCTCTCTACTAGTGGATGACTTCTGATAAATGATTAATTGATTCCTTCCCGGGAATGCCTTCTTTGTCTTCATAATTGACTGGAAAATTTGTTTTTCTCTCTGGATTTTACAACTTTTATAACTTTGAACTGAACTTTGTCTCTGGACTTGTTCCACCGGCCGCACCCAAAAAACGCCATCTTATTGGCACTGATTTAAACAGCTCACCATGGCTTCCAAAAAAGCAGCCAGAAAAATCAGACACAGACGCAAGATTAACAGCTATGGAAGAAGTATTACACTCTTTGGTACTGGAAATTAAAGAGCTTAGAAAAGACCACTGCAGTTCCAAATTAGAGCTTTTGGAGACACAGAAGAAATTGATGCAGAATACACAGAAGACTGAAGAATTAGAACTGGGGCTGGCTGGGGCAAAGGGAGAGCTAAAAAATGTTAATACTGAAATTGGAGATTTGACTGGTCATATGTCTAGGATGGATTTTGAAAGGATGTCATATTTTTTAAGATTTCAGAACATTTCTGAAGAATCCGGTGAATGCCTTCCTGATCTTATGAGCACAATTTTAGCAGACTATTTACACAAACCTAAGGAAGAGATCAGGAGGGACATTGACCTGGTTTACAGAATAAATTCAGCATATGCCAGGATAAATGAACTACCCAGAGAGATACATATTAAATTTGTTAGAAGGTCTACCAGGGAGGGAATATTGAGGGCGCAGAGAGAGGGTCCGTTAATTTACCAACAAAAGGAAGTTGCTATCTTGAAGCAGATCCCAAAAAAGATTAGAGAGGTGAGGAGGAAATATTCCTTCTTATCTAAAAAATTGTTTAAACAAGGGATTTGGTTCAAGTGGGTGATGCCAGAAGGGATGTTGGTGTTCTGGGAAGGAGGAAGAGTAAGGATTAAAACAGTTGCTGAGGCGGAAGCCTTTCTTAAAAAACATTCCTCAATCCTGGAGGATAAAACTGGAGGAGCGGAGGGGGCCACGGCCTCACCCACTGGGGGTCAGGGAGGAGAACAAGAAGACACAATTGCTAAGAGACTTAGATCTAAAAAATGACTTTTTTAATACAGTATCACTTTTGTTTGGATGTTTGTACACGATTGCTAGATCTGTTATGTTTTCCTCCAGGAGCTTTGTGACACACTAGCTCAATTAAACTGTAAAGAAGTCATTTTCTGTTTTTGTAATGAACCTACTAAGAGATAGATTTGCTACTCTTTGGCCTTAAAGATTAGAAAATAGCAGTAGTGAAAGCTGTATGGTCTCCATTTGTTCTTGAAACTTGAAGAGGTAACACTTGTTTTGTTTTACTATCAGGGCAAATTACTCTGATGGAAAACTGAAGAGCGTTCCAAAACCTTGTGCAGGAAACCAAGGAACTCAAATCATAGTAGGTTACTTCCGTTTTTAATGTTTACAATTCTGGAGTATCTTTACACTCTAGAGCTAACTTTATTGTAGTTTATCACAGCAGGAATACATCATTGTAGACAGCTGGGAGTGGAGGATTTGCTGCACTCAATGTTTTTTGAAACAGCTGTTTTCGCTGAAAACCCATGGAGGAATAAAAACAAGAATATCACCTTTCAGTAACAAACCTTTTAAATTATAAAATTGAAAATAATGATTTGCAGATCCCTTATAGAACAGGTGTCGAACTCTCGTCACATTAGTGTCCTTGACATATTACGACATTTTTACCCTTTGCAGAACTGGAATGGGTGTGGTCTGCTCTGACACATCCAGCCTGCAGGCCGCCAGTTTGACAGTTTTTTTGCTAGTATGTATGCATGTCTGTTTGAAAACATTTTTGCTGGTGGTAAATGCCATCTGTAGAACATATTGTATAAGTTTTCTTTGTAGGCAGTCAACGTTGTCAATTTGTAATTTTTCCCCCCAGAGCTTTTCCCATTTCTCTAATTCTATGTTGTAGCCAATTTTTTTTGCCCAAGTTATCATGATTTCCTTCACTATTTTTTCTTCCATTTAAATCACAGTAAATGCATATTTTTCTAATCAGTTTTTCTTCTGTCCCTTGTAAAATTTTATCTAATTCTTGTTCTTTATAGAATCCATATAATTCTAAATCTTACTTGTATCTGGTTTGAATCTACATATATGGCCACCAATCAATGTCTATTCCCTTTTTTTTTAGTTCTTGTTTCGTTTTTAATTTCTTCTGGTTATCATATCTTACTATTTTGTTTATGTCTAATACATTTGGATAGATTAGTGCTTCCACAGTTGATAACCAAATTGGTACTTTGTTGTGATTTCTTTTAATTTTTTGCCATGTTTGTAATAGAGCGTTTCTAATTTGTTGTCTTTGGAAGTAACTGTGTATTTTGTTTTTCCCATCCCATATTAAAGCATGCCAGCCTAATTGTAAGTCATGTCCTTCTATTGTTAAAATTCTTTTATTCTTTATCCAAACTCTTATCCATGTAAGAGTAGCTGCTGATAGTAAAGCTCCCAATCTGAGAACCCAAAGCTGCCTTTCTCTCTACTATCTTGTAATAGTTTTAATTTGATATGTGGTTTTCCCCCCCTAACCAAATGAATTAGTTTGTTTAGATATTCTTTAAAAAAATTCCCTAGACTTATTAGTACTACTTGGAATAAAATCAGAAGTTTTGGTAATACTTTAATTTTGATTGCGGCTATTCTTCCTGTGAGTGAATTTTCCAGATCTTTTTTTATTTGTTGCATAGTCTTCTTAATAATTCTCTTCTTTGATCGGTGAACATTTTCCTGTCAGCCAAATGCCCAAATATTTCACCTTCTTTGTCATCAGCATCCCCACTTTTTCCCTCCAATTCTTTTTCCTGTTCTTAGTAAATATTTTGTTATTACCTTTGTTTTGTTCTTATTGATTTTGAGACCTGCTACCCTGCCAAATTCTTCTATTTTTTGTATTAATTTAGATCCTGATTCTAATGGTTCTTTTAGGATAAACACTAGGCTGTTCCCATCTTGTAGGTAACGTATTATTCTCTTCTCCTTTTCTTTTTTTAACATAGGCTAACCATCTCTTCAGCTTGTTTGTATTTTCAAAAAAATTGTTTTTCTATTTTGATTTTCTGGGCCATTTCCTCCTGTGTCATCAAATTAAGTCTATTTTATCAAATCTCTTTTTTCTTTTTTCCTTTTTTTGGGACTGCAGATCCGATTCTAGTTTTTTAAGTTCTTCCTCTAATAAGTTTTGTTGTTTCTTTTCTCTTATTTTTTCTTGTCACATATGCTATTGTCAGTCCTTTGCAGTGATGTTTTTTCTTTTCTGTTTACTTTATAGAAGAGATTCATTTCCTTTTCCATCATTTTTGTATCTTTTTTATCTTTCAGTATATATTTTGATTCATTGTCCATTTCCTCCTCTTGTCACTTTTATTAGGTTGTGATGATTGGGATATAATCATTATATCCAGCTCTTCAATATCCCTTCTCAGTCCCAGTGTCATCCGTACCATGTCTACTGTGACCATGATTTATATGGGTTTCAGTAAAATGCATATTTGCTAGTAATTTTGAAGAAAAGTACATAGATACTAAGGGATGCAGGGGCTAAGTGGCTAAGAGACTGACCTTGTCAATCAGGAAAGTCAGCAGTTCAGTGGTTCGAATCCCTAGTGCTGCATAATGGAGTGAGCTCCCATTTTGTCCCAGCTTCTGCCAACCTAGCATTTCGAAAGTATGTAAAAATTGCAAGTAGAAAAATAGGAACCACTTTTGGTGAGAAGGTAACAGCGTTTCGTGCACCTTCAGCGTTTAGTCATGCCAGCTACATGACAACAGAGACATCTTCAGACAGCATTGGCTCTTCGGCTTTGAAACAGAGATGAGCACTGCTCCCTAGAGTTGGAAACGACTAGCACATATGTGCAAGGGGAACCTTTATCTTTACATTTACATAGATACTAAAGTATTTGAGCATTGAAACATATGAGATTATATAAACATTGCAACCAAAACTGATTATGCTAAATATTGAAAAGTAATGACAATCAGAAATTGAATAGAAATTTGTATAAATGTATTGGGAGAGCTACTTTAATCCATTATTCTTTATGAGAGGCAATGCTGAGTGTAATTTGGATTAAAATTGTCAACTATTATTGAAAAAAACCCTGCTATTTATTACATCATAATCAGAAACATTTTCAATTCGGTTATATGATCTTATATTCATAGTGTATTGCGATTGATATTTGTATTAATGTAGAAATTTCATGTAAAAGCAGAGGCTGAATTTAAATACAATGATATGCAGATTTATGACAGCATTCAAATAATATTTTTTCTGGACCTTGCAGGGAGAGACAATATTCTGGGGTCCTAAAAAACATTAAGACAAATAGAGAAGACAGAGCAGGATTAAGTGGAGCAAGACAAACTATATGCTTGGCAGAATTTCCTTTTGTTGTGCTTTACAATAAAATACTGTACCCTTACTTTGGTTTTGAATTTTTTGTTTGTATTAAAATCTGTTGTTTGTCTCCATAGGTTGAAGATCTATTTTACAATGTAGCCACCAGGAGAAAAGCTTTTAAAAATTATTGTGAAGAATATACAAAAATACTGGATGTTGTCAGCAGGTGAACTACTTAAAAGGAGGGTTGCTTTTTGTTAGATTGGAACATTTTTCTCCTTTTAGCCAAAAATTATATCTTTGATAAATTAAAAATCCATGCAGCAATAGAGATGACTTTATGATATACAGCTGGATCATATGTTTGAAATGAGGAAAACTCGAGAACAATTGGTACAAATATTTGAAAGTATCTGTAAAAGTAGTAACATTAATTGGCCTAGTGAGTTTCTTCTGTTCTCATGATTGTAAAGCCAACAAAGACTGCCAAAAGATAATAGAACATTTGTTCTGAGTCATATAGTTGATTAGTTAGTTTACTTTATTGATTAACCCCTGAGCCATATAAAAGTGCAGAGTTCCAGACACAAATTATTACTAAAATCTGATAAAAAACAATTTAAAATGGAATTGGATAAAATACAATTTAAAGTAAAATTGAAATAAAATACAGTTTAAAATGAAATTGGAATAAAATACAGTTTAAAATGAAATTGGAATAAAATACAATAATTTAACATATTCTATATAAATAAAAATGTAACTGAGTTTGTTCAAAACAGGTAATCTCCGAAAGTACTGCACCGATCGCTTCCAAATTTTCACACAATGTTCCTTATAAATACGGCATCAATTATTTATATATAAAAATAATTGGCCACACCCCACTGGGATTCGAACCGGGGCTGTTATGAATCCAAGGCAGAAGCCTAGTACTCCAGCCTAATCAGTTCTACCCTGTTTCATCAGCTAATCCAGGAGTATTTAGTATAGATAATTGTTTCCACAACTTCCTGTAAGGTCTCTGGTGATGAGCCGACAGGCCGAGAGGGAAACAGCATGTCTCCTCCCTTAATTGGGGCCCTTACAGGAAGTTGTGGAAACAATTATATATATATATATATATATATATATATATATATATATATATATATATATATATATAGAGAGAGAGAGAGAGAGAGAGAGAGAGAGAGAGAGAGAGAGAGAGAGAGAGAGAGAGAGAGAGAGAGAGAGAGAGAGAGAGAGAGAGAGAGATTGTGTAGATGTCACACCTGTGCCAGGTACAGTCAAAGCAAATGTAAAAAATTAGGTAATGGATACAGAGAGAGCAGTGAGCCATGGGATAACATAATACAAAATGTCATAATACTCTGTCCATAAGATTCAAGGAGAAATACGGTAGGTAGGTAGGTAGAGGGATAGAGAAGGAGAAATACAGTAGGGGGATAGAGAGAGAGAATGACACTCGCCTATCTCAGGACCGACTGACCCATGTTCAACTGCTGTTCACATGGAACCCTTATCCACTTCAAAGTAGGTAGGGAGGGAGAGGGAGAGAGGGAGAGGTAGGTAGGTTGTGGGTTATACAGTGGTTGTGTGTACGTGTTTGTGTGTGTAGGTGTGATCTTCACACAGATTGGTTGGCCATTTAATCAGACTGGGCCACAGCAACGCATGGCCGGGAATGGCTAGTAAATAAAATAAAATAGTATAACATTATAGTTGATTACAAGTCATTAAACATTACTTAGAAACTGCTTATTTAATTTTAGATCTTATCATTTAGCAATTATTCCCTCCCCCACTTATATATAATAAAGCCTAAACATGTGTCATGATGTTATCATCCTAAAAAAAAAACTTCATGATTGTTGCCTTGCAGGCAGTGAAATCCAATATTTGATGCCGTGATACCTTCTTACTTTTAGCATATATTACCAAACATGGGGAAAAGATGTGGTATACAGTCCCATTCTGTGACAGCTGTATACCTTCCATCCACCTTTTATGGATTAGGCCTTACTCAGTTTGATATATCAATATCAGTTTACGTATGCTTCACTAATAGTTTTTTCAATGTCTGTTTGGCTATCTACATTTATTTTTCTATTTATGTATTCCACATACTAGGTATGCCATTCACAACTCTGGCATCGGTTTTTCTGTTAAAAAGGTAAAACATAATTTTTCTTCAATATATATAAAATAGTATTATATTTGAATGTTTAATAAAATAATTAAAAAAACTCTAGGGCAGGGCTCTGCAACCTTAAACACTTAAGAGCCATTTGGACCCATTTCCCACAGAAAAGAAAACACTGGGAGCCAAAAAACCTGGGTGGGCATGACCAACTCAACGTCATTACCACTCAGTCACATAACATTACCCCCCCCCCCCCCAGCCTTGCCTACCTATGTTTCATGGCTAGGTGTTTTCTGTGGGAAATGGGTGGATCTCTCTCACTCTTTCCCCACCCTCTCATTTCTGTTTTTCTCTCTTTTTCCTCTCCCTCTTTCTTCCTTTCCTTTTTCTTTCTTCCTTTCCTCTCCCTCTTTCTTTTTATTTCTTTCTCTTTGAATACTATAGCAAATCCAAAATAAAGTTATTAATTGTGGGAAATTGCTTCTCCATTATTTTTTCATAGTGAACTCTTAAGTTGATAGAAGCTGGCAAGATTGTACTAACAGCAGTAGCATATATATTTTGATATCTTTTGAATTTGACAATATAATACATTATCCAAAACTGCAGTTTACTTGGCAACAGATCTAGCTTGCCATCACTTTCACCATAGGTCTGAGAGAGTACTTACTTACTAACTAACTAATTAACTTACTTACTTACCCTTCCTTTCTTTATTTCTCTCCCTTTCTCTCCCCCTTCTCTCTGATTTTTCCCCTCTCTCATTCTCTCTCTCCAGCTCTCTTTCATTTCTCTCTCCTCCTCTCTCTGATTTGTTTCCCTATCTTTATTAATTAATTTAATTTATAATTTATTCTGGTTCCTGCCACATGTCCACCCCTATTTTTTCAATATTGGTAAGCATCAGAGGCGGAAATAAGGGAGAAAAATTAGCCACTGATACAAAGTTGGGGGTGGATGGAAAATGTCCTCAAATGTCCTTCTCTTTTCTTCTTATGGGAGAGTGAACTTACACATCTAAAAAGGGGTTTTATAAATGGTGCAATCTAACTCATATTATTAGAAGCAAAAGACTATATTCACTATTTTCCAAAAGTGTGACAGAAGAGATGCGTTAACTGTTTTGAGTAGCCTGTATATATATATATGTATATATGGTTGACATTTAAAAGCAGATACTGTTCAGAATTCTTTTATTGTCACCTTAATCTTTCTTTAATTTAAATAGAGCTCAAGGAGATATTTTTCCCAAGAAAATTCTGTGAATTTCTATTCATCTACTTTTTCCATAATATTAAAAGCATTGGTAATTGAATGCTATCTTCTCTTTGTAGCAAAGCGAGACAGTTGCAGATGTAAAAACACTATCAAGTAATACAGCTATCGACAATATTCGGTCTGTCTTTGGAAATGCTGTTAGCAGGTATAGTTAAAATGTATAACTTACAATCTAATTATGAGTATTACTATGCCCATAAATTGAGCGTAGCATGATGTAATGGTTCACATGCTACTCTAGATGGAAAGTAGGTTCAAGACACCTTCAGCCTTAGAAATTAATTAGAGGATTTTGCACAGGCATTAGCAGTTAAGATTTGGTATCTCTCAGGATTGCTATTATGAAAAAATTTGGAGGAAGAATGCTTTATATCCCAGAGGAATTTCTGGAGGAATAGTAGCCCATAAATTCTGGCAGCGAGTGTAAAACCTTTGATGGCATCCGCACTTTTGCTGGAGACGTACTGTGATGCGCTTTCTGGTAGGGCAGCATGAACCACTGTAGTGGTCTGTCGTGGAAATGTGCCCAGGGCACCAGGGAGATTCAAGTTTCCCCAGCAGCACCAACAGAACCGTTTTGTCCATCCAAATGTGAGCTGTCATCACCCTGATGCTGTTCTTCCACTCCTGGGAAAGAAAGACATGTCCGGTAAGAGCATCTATAAATGCCCCTAAGTGCACCAGTTTCGTAGAGGGGACTACATGACATTTGTCCAGATTCAGAGAAAACCCGTACTCTCTTAGAACCTGAATGGTGGTATGAACCCTAATCCTTTCTGCCTGTCTGTGTGACAAGGCCTGAATCAGTAAATCGTCTAGATAACACTGGATTCGGATGGGCAATGTCCGAAGATAGACAACCAGTGTTGTTAGAACTTTGGTGAATGTCCTTAGGGCCAACCCAAGTCTGAATGGAAGGGCTGCATATTGGAAATGTCTGTCATTATAACAGAATGTCAGGTACTGTCTGATTTGGATGAATAGGGATATGGAGATAAGCCTCCATCAGGTCCACTAAAGTCAAAAGGCCCCTGTGCTGGATTCCCGCCAGAATAGACTGAAGGGAATGATTCTTGAACCTTCTGTAAACCAGACCCTGTAGATTGAGAATTGCCTTCCACCCCCCTGAGGCCTTTGGGATCACAAACAGCATTGAATAGAATCCCTGTCTCCGCTATTCCAGTGGAACCGGTTGTATGGCCTGAATGGTTCAACAAATGTTGGATTGTTGCATCCATAAGACCCCTTCTCTCTGGGTCTCTGGACATGGGAGCGGAGGAAGAACCTCCGAGGATGGGAACAAAATTCCAGGGAGAGCCCTGAACTTACTATCTCTAGTACCCAGATATCGGTCGTGATCTCCCTCCATCTGTCGTAGAACACCAGATGACCCCCTATAGGCAGTGATGCCTTCAAGTCATTCCTGACAGCGATAGGGCTTATTGCCCCCACCACAAAATGGTTGTTTGCCCAGAGCTTGCTGTCTACCTCTGGTTTCAGTTCCAAATCCAGATTTATCTGATTGGTATCTATTATATTGATAATTGAAGCATCCAAGAAATGGCCCCTGCTGGCGGGTAAAATTAGACACTCCTCCTCATCCTGACCAAAGGAATGCCGTCTAAAGTAGGTGAAGAACGAAAATCCATCCTTCTGCCCTGTGTAGGCAGCACCTTCCTCTTGTCCTTGGTCTCAATAAGGAAAGGTGCCAAGGAATCCCCCAAAAGCTGTCCCCCCACAACTGAAGAAGAAACCAGCTTCCATTTATGCTTAGCATCCATCGCCAAAGATGCAACCAGAGCATATGACAGGCCGTAATATTCAGTTACAGTTACAGTTTATTGGATTTGTATACTGCTCCTATCTCCGAATGGACTCAGGGCGGTGCACAGGGAATTAAAATACCACGACAACAACAATGAATACAATACAATGATAAAATACAATTAAATTAGATAGCCTGTGCTAAAAAGTTGAACTAAAAATATTAAAATCTCTACCAATCCATTAAAAATAGCCTCAAATCTAAAATCTAAGCTAAAATATAGACTAAAATCTAACTCTAAGCTAGGCCAGCTAGGTTGAAAAAGTGTGCTTTTAGTGATCGGCGAAAAAGGCGAAGGTCCGTGATGGTGCGAAGTTCAGGGGGTAGGCCATTCCAGAGGGTCGGACCCGCCACAGAGAAGGCCCTTTCCCTGGGCGTCGCCAGCCGGCATTGACCGGCTGATGGCACCCTGAGGAGGCCCTCCCTGTGGGAGCGGACCGGTCGAAGGGAAGTATGTGGTAGGAGATGGTCCTGCAGATAACTAGGCCCTATGCCATGGAGCATCTTAAATATGGTCACCAGCACCTTGAAGCGCACCCGGAAGGCTACCTGCAGCCAGTGCAGCTCGCGCAGGAGAGGTGTTACGTGGGAGCACCGTGAGGCTCCCAAAATTCCCCGCGTGGCCGCATTCTGTACCAGCTGGAGCCTTCAGGTGCATCTCAAGGGGAGCTCCATGTAGAGAGCATTACAATAGTCTAGGCGGGACGTAACGCCGGGTCATTACTTCAACGGCATCACTGGGATGGTTGGGGGTGGATATGTATAGCTGTATACCAGCATACAGATGGTACTCCACCCCACAACCGCGGATGATCTCGCCCAGCGGCTTCATATAGATGTTGAACAGGAGGGGCAAGAGGACCGATCCCTCAGGCACCCCACATGTGAGGGGCCTCGACGTCGACCTCTGCCCTCCTGCCAACACAAATTGCGACCGGCCGTAGAGAAATGAGGAGAACCACCGCAACATGGTGCCTCCCACTCCTAACCCCTCCAGTCGGCGCAATAGGATACCATGGTTGATGTTATCAAAAGCCGCTGAGAGATCTAACGACCAGGATAGAGGAACAGCCTCTATCCCGGGACCTCCAGAGATCATCCACCAGCGCAACCAATGCCGTCTCCGTGCTGTGCCCGGGCCGGAAGCCGGACTGGCGCGGGTCCAGATAAACAGTTTCCTCCAGGTGTCGAGGGAACTGTTGTGCTACCACACTCTCAACAACCTTCGCCAGAAAGTGAAGGTTGGAGACCGGACGATAATTTAATAACAATGCTGGGTCCAGGGAAGGCTTCTTGAGGAGGGGTCTCACGGCCGCCTCTTTCAAGGCGGCCGGCAGAAGCCCCTCACTCAAGGAAGCGTTCACTATTGCCTGAAGCCAGCCTCGTGTAACCTTCCAGGAGGCCAGTACCAACCAGGAGGAACACGGGTCCAATAAACGTCGTAGCATTCAGCCGCCTCAGCAACCTGTTCATGTCATCGGGAGGAACTCTTCCCATAATATAGTCTCAAGACCTGCCTCGGACGGTCCACCCAGACCTGTCTCATTGGAGGCCAACTCGACCCGGATCTGAGCGATTTTATCATGCAGATACTCTCCAAATTCCTCTGCTCTACCCTGCAAAGGAGCTTCCCGCGGCCTCTGTTGCAGGAGGGAGTGGGTCACTTTAAACAGGGCGGCAGGGCGGTTATCTGTGGATGCGATAAGAGTGGCGAGATGGTTCCATTTCGCCACTCTTATCGCCACTAAGTAGGTTCTTAAAGAGGACCTTACCCGTGTTCGGTCGGATTCGGAGCGAGTAGATCTCCAAGTGCTGAAAGAGAACCAAGGAGCCAGGGTGGATCTGCGCTGCGTGAGAGGCCGCAAAGGGACGACCCGGTCCAAGGCCCCCGTGGCCTCACTATTCCATGCGGCCACCAGGTCCTCAGTCGAGTCGTGGGTCAGGGTCACAGGAATTGGCCCAAGCTCCCTTAGGAATCTCTCTGGATCCATTAGGCGCCTGGGGCGGAACCATCTTTGTGTCTCTGGTTACGCCTCCCCACGGTGGGGTGTAGCAGTTTGAAAGTCAAGCCGCAGGAGAGAGTGATCTGACCATGACAGGGGTACGATGACTAAATCCCCTATTCCTAGATCACTCAACCACTGGCTGGAGGCAAAAATTAAGTCTAGTGTGTGTGTCCCGGTGTGTGTGGGGCCCTGAATTACTTGGGTCAGGTCCATGGCCGTCATGGAGGCCATGAACTCTCGAGCCACCTCTGATGCCTCGCCTACCGATGGCAGGTTGAAATCCCCCATGACTAAAAGTCTGGGGGTATCAGCTGCCACATCGGCGAGCAGCTCGGGCAGGGCTGTTGATGCGTAGCGGGGAACCAGGTACACCACCAGCAAGCCCAACTGCCTCCCATGGCCCCACTTAACACAAAGGGACTCACAGCCGACTACCTGGGGCACAGTGGTCTCCCTTGGCTTAAGACCTTCCTTAATAGCAACCGCCACCCTCCCACCCCTACCCTGGGCCCTCAGCTGATGGAGTGCCAGGTAACCTGGAGGGCACATTCCACGAGGGGTGTTCCTCACTCATGGCCCAGCCAGGTTTCCGTAATACCCACCAGGTCCGGCTCCCCCTCCGACACTAGGTCGTAAATGAGAGGGGCTTTGTTGACCATGGACCTGGCATTGCACAGCATCAGCCTGGGGCCCTGGCTCTGTGAATCCCGACCACCCAGGTTGCAGGAAGAGCTCAGGGGGTCGGGGCAGGCGACTGCTTGTAAACAGCAGGTACGCCTCCCCCGATGATTGATGTGGCCCCCAGCTACCGTCATACCTACCCCTTCCCAGGACCGTCCTGATGGGAAGGCCCTCTATTGGAACGACCCCTGTCCCCCCTCTTATGTCGGACCCTCTAGCCTTTGTATCGCCGCCGCCAACTGGTCTAGCAGTATTTCCTATTGAGCTAATCTTAGAAGACCCACCCACCACCCTGGAACCCCTTAAAACCCGGCTTAAAAAACTACTTTAAAATCCCCTTAACTTGCGCTTTGCCCACCTCTCCGGGTTGATCAACCCGTCCTCGAGGTGGACCCTCGTTAAATTTGAGGGCCAAACCTGCGAGAGGGGGGATTCCCGCAGGGCGAGGAAGACAGCCCTTGAATACATGGAGGGTAGAATAGCATTGCAAAAAAGAAGGTCTGCTGGTCATGACGGGGAAATACATTCAAGGTCTCTAAACGGGGGGGGGATACCCCCCTAGCAGCAAGACTTAGATGGTTCCAAATGTTCAACAATGTTCGCCGATTCAACAGTTTGGAGAGAAGAATATAGATGGTGGTAGGATAGTTCTAGGGTCCTCAAGACAGGAGAGTAAAAAAGGGGGTCAGCAATTTGGCGTGGAGGCCGCCCATGTGGTTGTTCGCAGAAGCCCCCGGTTTAGGAGCCTCCGAGTCCGCAGTCCTCTGCTCTTCTACTCCTCCGTTCTTAAACCGGCAGAGGAAGTGGCCTAGCTGATGTAAATAGGGCCAGGCAGGTGCCAGGCCCTGGTGGTAGGGTGGCCTGATGTCGCAGTCCTCTCCACGGGCTCCAGTGTCACAGATGGCGGTCTTCCTCCCAGCTCGAATGTTGTAACCGCGCTCGCCTCGTCTGGCCAGGTCTCTCACCCCAGCCCCGACGAGGTCTGCCGCTTCGCCACGGGTGTCTCAAGGGAGCCACCATCTGTTCTGCCATGGAGACCTTCCTCGACAGCGCTGCCACCACAGCCGCTGCCGCCATTAGGCCGCTAATAGGCCAAACGGGGACCGCTCTAAAGGCCAGGTAGGGGGACCGCTCTACGGCCGTTGTTAGGGCCGCGGTACAGTTCGTTCTTGCCGCCTTCGGCTGCTCTTCGGCCGGCATTCGGGGCGGGAAGGGCCAAAACGCCCGCCAAAGGCAGCTGCCGGAGCATGACTATGCCGCCACGCGGTCCCGTCGCTCACACTCACCGCTCTGTCATCCACCTCTGATCGCCTCCGCCACCCCCGGTAGCGCTATCGTGCCGCCCGGCTGCCGTCCGTATCCCTGCGGCCTTCCGGTGGCCTACCTGATGGGTTCACCATCCGGTCTCTTCGGCGGGCCTCTCCGCTCCGTCTGTTTTGCCCTCCCCCGCACCACCCCCGCGGGACTAGAAAGCCCCAGCGTGGCGGCGGGGAGGGTAGCTTGCTGGGCCTAGCCATTGATGGTTCATTTGGCTAGGTAAACATCACTCATGGCCAGGAAGGCCTACCCGAGCCTCGCCGTGCTCCAGGATTTGCCTCCATTTGCAGCCATGGCTGGAGCCTCAAACATAGCTGCATTCAGTGATGCATCATCAGGGAAATGCTGCATCCATGATCTTCACGATATCCTGATGTGCATGGATATTGTCTGCTGAAATTCTGTCTAGCAGGTGCCGGAGCCAATGCAAAGATGCCCTTGTAAAAAAGGAAGCAGCAGTCATGGTCCAGATGGCCCAGGAATCAGTCTGATGGGCTCTGTGCAAAGCCATCTCCTCCCATTTGTCCTCAGCCTTCATGGCATCCTCAGCATCAGGTGGCAACTATAAGGTTGAAGTCAACGCAGCCCCTGGAGCATCCACCTTGGGAACCTGCACTAGGATCAGAACGTCAGAGTCAACCACATAGAGAGAGTTTTGAGAAGTACTTGGCCTAGAAAGAGTAGCCGGAGCAGTCCACTGCCTCTTAATTACATCCAGGAACATCCCAGGAATGGGAATAGTCATCCTCTGCCACCGATCCTTGGGTGGAGTCCTTTTCTAGTTGGGCTGTTGTCTTCGTCTTGAAAAGCAGGGACAGACAAAGTTGTTCTGTTGGTGCTGCTGGGGAAACTTGAATCTCCCTGGTGCCCTGGGCACGTTTCCACGACAGACCACTACAGTGGTTCATGCTGCCCTACCAGAAGGCGCATTACAGTACGTCTCCAGAGAAAGTGCAGATGCCATCAAAGGTTTTACACTCGCTGCCATGGTGGGGGTCCAGGGCTATAACCAAGGGTTGTGTTTTCAGGAAAATGGACAGGATGACCATTACAACATATGCCAGTCTATTTGAATGAGTGGCCCATTTCAGACACAGGGTAACCCAGGATCAGTGGACTCCTCAGGAATTAACTCACAATATAAACTAGCTGGAACTGAGGGCGGCTTGCCTTGCTCTCAGGGCTTTTCACCAACAGATCTTGGGCGGCCATGTCCTTATTCTAATGGACAATGTGGCCACAAAGGCCCATATCAATTGACAAGGGGAACTCGATCGAAGTCCCTCATGACAGCAGCAGAGACATTGTGTCGGTGGGTGGAAGCTCACCTGTCAATCAGGGCAGAACATATTGTAGGGGTGTCCAACGTACAAGCAGACTGGTTAAGCAGGGCCATGGTAAACCATGCAGAGTGGTGTTTGCATCCCAGTCTCTTTGCAGAACTGTCCAACCGCTTTGGTCATCCTGTCCTGGATCTATTCGCCTCTTCAACGAACCCTCACCTTCCAAGGTTTTTCTTCAGGTTTCCAGCCCCGGGAGTGAAAGGAGTAGATGCTCTATGATGTCCTTGGCCCAGGGGTCTGCTGTACGCCTTTTCCTCGATGCCTCTGATCCCGGCTGTAGTGAGGAAGTTGTTGTTGGAGTGGATGGAAGTTCTGTTGGTGGCTCCCCATTGGCCCAGATGACTGTGGTTCGCTGATCTGGTCAGGCTCTTGGCCACACCGTGGATCATTCCCCCAGAGAAGATTTCTCTAAGTTAGGGGCCCATTCAACTCCAAGAGCCCCAGCGTTTATGCTTGACTAGTTGAGCGGAATCTGTTGAAAACAAAGATTGTCTAATACGGTCATTAGGACCATTCAGGTGGCCAGATGGCCTTCCACCATCCATATTTATAATGCAATCTGGAAGGTATTCAGTACCTGGTGTCAGGAGGGGCAGGTAGATCCTACTTTCGCCTCTGTGGCGGATGTACTAGAATTTCTCCAGGGAGGTTTACAAAAAGGACTTTCTTCAAACAAATTCTTCGGTTATTAGTATAGGAGGTTTGAGTTCTCTAGCTCACCATCTACGGTTAGAGCTTTTCTCAGGGGCACCTCTTATCCCACCTGGGATTTGCCCAAGATGTTACAGGCACTGACCACAGCACCTTTTGAGCCCTTAAGGGAGACTAGTCTTTGCCTCCTCTCATGTAAGGAGTCATTCCTAGCAGTTGTCACATGTGCCAGATAGATATCAGAGTTGGCAGCTTTGTCAATGAAAAAGCATCTCTATGTTTCATGTGAACAGTGTGGTCCTGCGAGTGGATCATGCCTTTATGCCTAAGGTTAACTCCTTGTTTCACCGAGCACAGGAGTTGGTACTGCCAGACCTCTGTCCTAGGCCTCAGCATGCTTTAGACAGGCAATACATTAGGTGTACAGAAGGCCCTCCACATTTATATTTCTAGGACCTCCTCATTCAGGAAGACTTAGGCCCTGTTTGTATCCTTTCAGCCGTCAACTCTGGGCCACAGGGTGACACCTTCCACGAACACCCTTTCTCATGATGATCTACGGGAGAGTCCAGACCTGCCTGATTGACTGCTTGTCCAGTTACCGGGAGAGGGAGAAGTTTGGATTGGACGGAATACAAGATTCCACTCGCTTTGTCTTCATTGTTCAAGCTTGAGGACTGTTACCAAGGACCTTGCCTTCAGACTTTCAATTCAGTCAATGAGCTCGCAGGCTAGAATAATCCATCCTGGATTCATCCATTGATTGTCATGAAAAAGGGCAGCCTCCTTTCGTGTGCAGCCTCCTGCCCTGCCACAGCTGGTCAATGGCTCACAAGAGGAGGAGGAGGAAGAGGAAGAAGAAGAAGAGGAGGGAAGTCTCCACCATGGCTCACACTCATTCCTCAACCAGCCAAGATTTCCAAAAAGAATAAAGAAAAGGAGGAGTAAAGACCACCAAGGAGAGCTCACCGTCTTGACCCCGCTTTGGCTTTCCAAGAGAGAGGAGACAGAGACCTCGGGGCCTAGTTATATGCGAGACCGTCTCCTGCCCCATACATCCCTTCGGCCGATCCGCTCCCACAGAGAGGGCCTTCTCAGGGTACCGTCAGCCGGGCAATGCCGACTGGCGACGCCTAGGGGAAGAGCCTTCTCTGTGGCGTGCCCTGCCCTCTGTGGCGGGCCCTACCCCCTGAACTTCGCACGATCTCAGACCTCCGCCTCTTCCGCCAGTGTCTAAAGACAGATCTCTTTCAACAAGCCGCCCTAGCGTAACCTCCCGTTGGGGCTATTTTAGATAGTTTTAAATTGGGGTTTTAATTTGGATTTTAGCATAGGATTTGTAATTGAATAAGTTTTTAAATTTTGTATTTTTGCTATTTATATGTTTTTAATAATTCCTGTGCGCCGCCCTGGGTCCTTCGTGGAGAAGGGCGGGATATAAATTTAATTAAAATCTATATAAATAAAAATGTAAAATAATTTGTACGAATCCACTAATCTCAAAAAGTACTGGACCGATTTACACCAAACTTTCACACAATGTTGACAAGGACTTCTGATAATAGAATACCAAATCATTTTGTGCCTAGCACACGTGTATCGTGTGCAAGGCAGGCACAAATAAAAGTTACTCATTGAACATGGTTTAAGTTCCGTGTAACTCCTCCCATCCGGCTGTACGTCATGGACACGTAAATAACGGCAGAAAACCGCCTTGAAGGAACGTTGCCAGGGGCAACATGGAAAGCAACGCATGCCTCCCTGTCTGCCTGCAGCCGCTCTCTTCCACGCGCACACGCACACGCACGTAGGGCCACAGGATCAGAAGCGTCCGAGCCCCGAGTGGTAGTCGCCTGGCGGGCGTGTCGGGCGGGGCAGCCGGCCGCGTCTCCACTAGCTCTCTCCGATGGCCACCGAGGTGCACTTTCCGGAGCCGTTGGAGAGAGCTGGTGGGGGCATGGTCGGCTGTCCTGCCTGCGGTGCGCTTGCCGGGCGGCGGGAGCTGCGTGTCGCGGGCCTCGGCTGTGGCGGCGGCACGGGGCTGGTGGGGGTGAGCATGCGGTGCCCGGACGGCCACGCTCACTGTGGGAGGAGGCAGCCCTAGACTCCTCAGCCTGATATGCCTACCTTTTCGCTGCTTGCGGAGGGGAGGGGGGAGACTGATACACAGAGAGACAGAGAGGGAGGGAGAGACGAACAGAGGAGATAATGAATGAGAGAGATCGATAGGCACACACACTTAGAAACTGGCAGGAACAGCTAATGCAATCCTGGGTTGTATAAACAGGCATAGAATCAAGATCACGTGAAATACTAGAACCACTTTATAAAACCCCAGTAAGACCACACCTGGAATACTGTAACCAATTTTGGTCACCATACTACAAAAAAGATGTTGAGACTTTGGAAAAAGTTCATAAAAGAGCAACTAAGATGATTAAAGTCCTGGAGACAAAAACATGAAGAATGTCTACAGGATTGGGGTTTGACTAGTCTAAGGAAAAGAAGAATTAGGGGTAACATGATAGCAGTATTCCAGTATTTGAGGGGCTGCCACAAAGGAGGGGGGTAAAATTATTCTCCAAAGCACCAGAGGATAGGACAAAAAACAATGGTTGGAAACTAATCAAAGAGAGAAACAATCTGTAATTAAGGAGAAACTTCTAACAGAGAGGACAATTGAACAGCAAAACAGCTTGCCTTTAGAAATCATGGGCCCTCCACCACTGGATGTTTTTAAGAAGAGTCTAGACCAGTGATGAGGAAACCTTTTTCACCTTGTGTGCAAAAAGCACATGCTCGTGTGCTCACCCCTATAATTTAATGCCTCCCTGTGCCGTGCTCCCTGTGCATGCACATGGGATGCCACCGTGCATGCGCACATGCTTTTCTTGGAGCCTGGAGAGGGCGAAAACAGCCTGCCCCCCCCCCCAGAAGTCCTCCAGAGGCCAGAAACTGCCCATTTTCTGACTTCCAGTTGGCCCAATAGGTCCGGCTTTTGCCCTTTCCAGGCTGCAGAGGCTTGCTATGAGTCTGGAGAGAGCAAAAATAGCCTCCCCCACTCCTCTGGAGGTAAAAAAAGGCCCATTTTCTGACTATAGTGGGCCCGGTAGGTCTGTTTTTTACCCTCTCCAAGTTCCAGAGGCTTTCTAGAAGCCTGGGAAGGGCAAAAACGGCCTCCTCTGCCCCATCAGAGGCCAGCAATAGCCCATTTTCTGACCTGGTGGGCCCAGTAGGTCTGTTTTTTGCCCTCCACAGGCTCCAGAGGCTTTCTGGAGGATGAAAAACAGCAGAACACGCAAACTGGACGTCCATTCCCTAATTTCCAATTTATGCATTTGGTGGTTTTTTGCCCTCTAAAGGAGAGCAAAAAACAGCCCAACACACAAACCAGAAGTCATTCCCGAACTTCGGGGAAGCCTCCACAGGGTGAAAATTGGTGAAAATCCAAAGCCTGAAATCAGCTGCGTGCACTGGAGCTGACAGGCCAATGCATTACATGCCCTCAGAAATGGCTTCGTGCGCCACCTGTGGCAAATGTGCCATAGGTTCACCATCCCGGGTCTAGACAGTCGCTTATTATTATTATTATTATTATTATTATCATTATTATTATTATTATTATTATTATTATCTAAAATGGTATAGGTTCTGCTTGAGCAGGGGGCTGGACTAGAAGATCTTCAACATTCTATTTGATCATTTGAGGGTTTTTTGTACAGCTTAATCTGCCCTTATTTTTCCCTTGATAAATATCCTGATCTTTGATTTGTGAGTTTAGACGTGACTTATCTAAAATGGATAATGGATGTATATTAACTATCCCTTTTAAATGAAAGTGACAATTGTTAATATTAATACACATAGAGCCAATTTGATTTAATGGTTAAGGTACCAGGTAGTAAACAAGAAACTGAATTCTAAATCTGCCTTAGGCATGGAAACCGACTGCATGACTTTGGGCCAGATACTTTCTTTAGCCTACCCCACCACACAGGATGGTTGTGGGGAAAATAGGAGGAAGAACTACATTCATAATGTTCATCAACAAAAATTTAAAAATACCTCAAGTTGATGAACGTTCATAGTAGTTCTTCCTCCTAAGTGAGATATAAATAGATAAATAGTAGTTGGTCAAGGCTCAAATAAGGTTCCTTTTGTTGCTGTTGTAATATTCACTAGTTAGACTAGTATAGTTTAGATCTTATTATCTAAACCAGAGACCTGAATCATAATGTCTGTAGGCACAAATGTATCACCAGGCTTGGATTTGCGAACATCTCCTAAATTTGTAAAATACTTGACTTAATTTTTTTTTTTAAACTAAAGCTTTATTGACTGGAAAACAGTGGCCTAGATTCTCTGCTTGCATTCTTTTCCCTTTTTCCTTTTCCACCATAGAAAAATGATGTGGCTACTGAAAACCAGAGCTATGTTTTTTGCCAGCCAACCAAACTAGCAAATTTGTTTTAAAAATTAAACAAATTATAGTTTAGTTTATTTAAGGGTCACATTGAGTTGGCTTTTTAAAAAAAAATGGGTTACTTGAAATAAATGGATTCAAGGTAACATCATTTTTCAGTTCCTCCAAATATTTTATCATAATATATACATTTTTCAGTAGCACACAAAAGGATTAGAAAAGTTTGAGATCTCTGATTTATAGTAATTATCTTTTGTTAACTGATTTTTTTGAGCATAATTGGAGTAATTGTTATTTTCCTTCATTGTTAAAATGAACTGACTCTTTCTAAAACAAGTACTTGGTTTTTCTTGTATATGCAAAATAATGTGAAAGGGAAGGGTACTTTAAAGCTTATGAAAGGCTGGTTCATGATTGGTATAGTTTAAGTGGGCTACCATGGTTTTTAAAAACAATTTAAGGCATTTCTTTGTATATTACAAAGAAAAATTACTCTATGTACTTCTATGGAGGTATGAAGATAACTATAAGAAGATGTATTTGAAAGTAGTTTTATTTTGTGAGTAAGAAACTTTGACTAATTTCTACAGTGATATTATTTACTGTTGTATCGAAAATGGTTAATTACTGGTTAGTAATAGTAATAATATTAAAGATATAGAAGATGTAATCTGGCGTTATCTTAGTTTAAAGATTAGAAAACAGTGGAATCATGAACAGAATATGTGCTGCATATTTAATAATTATTAATTACAATAGTTTTAGTGTGTTCTTAAAGGTGTTTTATTTAAAAAGTAAAAGGACTATATTTTTATTTAAATATCTTTAGAGAATTGATTGAAGTGGGCTGTGAAGATGCAACATTGGCTTTTAAAATGAAAGGTTTGGTAACAAATGCAAATTATTCTATGAAAAAGTGCATCTTTTTACTTTTTGTAAATCGTAAGTACAAATATATTCACTTCTATATTTTCACTGAATGTTTAAGGGATATTTTCACTCATTAGAGACCCATTTTTGTTATTAACTCCATCCTGAAACTACTTATTTTTTTCTTCCTCAACTTTATCCGTGTATTGAAATTAAAACAGACTTTTAAAAAAAATAGCAATAAATATAGCACTGAATCTTAATGAAATAGCATGATCTGAAAATGAAGAAAAAAGCTTCATGCTTTTGCATTACAATAATCAATCTCTCTAGGTGAATGCAATTAAAAAAGAAAAGGAGGAGGCAGGGCTAGCTGCCAGCATGAATGGCGGCTTGAACAGAGAGCTCTGTGAAGAGCAGCTGGGTTTGGTGTCCGGGAGGTTTGTTTTGCAAGATTTTTGCAAGCCGGAGGTTTCCTGTAGGGAAAACTGAAGAAGAAGGGCGGTTTGGCATTACCATAGGATGGTGGTTTGTGGTCTGGACTTGAAATCTCCTTCATAAACCTGGGCTTGGAAGAGAGCAATCTGCAATGGCCATCCCAGAGTGCTGACAGCTGGTCAGAGGAAGCAGGGATCAAACAGAGGAAGCGGCGTAGTCACGAGTGGCTTATTTTATTCCTGATCTTAGTGGAACGTATTTTATTCCAAAATAGCCAGGAGGTCGAGGGGCTAGAAGCTAGGACTGGGGGTGGATTTTTCCCTTCTATTCCCCCCCCCCCCCCTCGTAGCGGTGAGAGGAAAGTGGTGAGCGAAGTTGGATGCCGGTAAGCAAGCAAGAAGATTATAACTATATTAGAAGTATAATTTTCAACCTATGTTGGGTTTCCGTAATATTTAATTAATATTGCTCTAGCATAATGAGAGCCTAAGGATGAAAAACTGTAAACTATTGATTGACTATGCACCAGGTAAAGAAATCATAAATAAGGGAAAAAAAGTCACTGTCATGACAGAATCATTATGTTCAGTGATTTAGAAAGAAATATAAGCTGTTTACCAAACAACTAGATCCTAATTAAAATATAATTTTTGGAAAAATAGATCATTCTTTTTATAATTAAGGCTCTTAACTGTCATTAAAACATACAGATCTTGGTTCAAAATCATTGAGTTTGTATGTCATTAAGAATATTTGTTGAATGTGATGATATGATTTATATACAATTATTAAGAACATTTTTACAATCATAAAATTTAATTTTTGTATTATGTATTTGGTATAGGTTTTTGAATATAAACACTAAGCTTTTTCAGAAATGGATATAAAAATGATAATTTGGAAAATAATTGAAACACTGTTTTCTATTCTCTTTCAGATCGATTGGTAGAGTCAACTGCCTTGCGCAGAGCGATAGAGACTATATATACTGCTTATTTACCCAAAAGCACGTATCCATTTTTATATATAAGGTAATACTGAGAAATACTTTTGCCATTGAAATTCATTTTCGCAGGAAGAGACTTCCTAACAGTCCAAAAATGTAGATGTTGAGGATCAGTGCTTGATATGTGAATTTGACTGGATAAGAATTACTGAATGGAAATTAAATCTGCATATGAAGTGCTTCTGTACAATGGAAAGGTTTTTCTTTGAATGTTCAAAAGTGTTGGTAGAAATAGTTCTTCCTTTACAAACAAATGTAATTAAGAGTTTTCTGGATCCTGACTTATACCTGGAGTTTCAGATCCCAGTTATGATCTGAATCTCTTTGCTCAAAGTGGACCAGCACTTTTTTCTTTTGGAACCTCACTAATGGTTGTGATGATTCATGGGTATCTATTGCTTTGAATACAATTTTGAAAATTTCATTGGCTGCAAATGCTTTAGCCAGGCTTCAGTTTTATCTATTGTCTGCCTGTCCATTTCAAAACACAATGTAAAATTTATTGTTAATTTTAAAGTTATAAATGGCTTGATACTGTGTTGTGAATATTTCTGCTGGTTGTCTTTTTCTCAGAAACTATGCTTGCTACTGCTTCTTATGAATAAATAATTTATATTTATTCAATATTCAATAATTCTCCCACGGAGAAAACAGCAGATTATGGATCGTCTATTTGTCAAGACCATCTATCTGCCTTCAAAAGCCATGGTGGAAACAGCAGAGGCCACAGAGAGGAACACCAGCTGGTAGCCAGGCGCAAAGAACCGGCCCCTACGAATCCCTTGCAATCGTACCAAATTCTGCAAGATGAAGCCATGGATTTTATTTCCCTTAAGAAGTTGCTGTTGGAGCCACAAGTGGGTGCGGGATCAGCCATGAGTGAAGGGGACCAGAGCAGACACCAACCGGCCGCTCCAATGATTGGGGATCCCAGCCAGTCTCACGCATTCAGACTCTGACCGGCCTCTCAGACCAATTCGGACAGCATAATGTGAGTGGAATCAATCCTTACCTTAGCTCTGAACCACACAGGTGGACCATGGCCCAGCCAACGTTCGCCTTCCCAGGTCGAGACACTGCAATGCAATGGAATCGGGATTTAGCTCCTTCCATACAGCGAAAAGCGGGTCAACCCCAAACCTCGCCACTGGAATAAGACCTTCCCTCTGGGACACAGACAGCCCATCAACCGGGATGGGAAAATCAACGCAGCCAACAGCAGAGGGGATGGGGGATTTTGCCCCCTAGCCAGCCACCGATGTTTGGGTTGCAGCCTGCAAGTCAAGTCCCACCGGGGTGGGCATTTTTCCTAGGCCATGGTTAGGCACAATACTAATGGACGCCTGCCCTTCCTCAGCAGATGACACTGTTTCAGATAACTGGCCAGGGGCAACCCCAGGGAGTGATCCCTCAACAGGTTCTGGGCCAACCACCGCCGCAAGGGCAGCCCCCAGCCGCAATGCCCCAACAGGTTCTTGCCCAATCTCAGCTGCAGGGAGCACCGCCACAAGGAGGGCTCCAGCCCCAAGCACCCACCCAACTGCCTGGGTAAATCCAGGCACCAGCCTCACCAACTCCCGCACCTCCTTGATTTTAGGCAACATTTGATGAGACCCCTGGGAAGCTAGTATACTTCCTAAATCAAATCTGGGTGCACATTGATCAATTTGGGGATCCATACCCTTCTGACCGAGAGCTGATTTCACTGACGGGATGACAAGAGGCCAAATGGATAGCAAAGTGTCATAGCGAGGCGGCTCCTGAATTAGAAGATGCAAATGGGTTCGTTCAGCTCGTGCGAATCCAATTTAGCAATGCGGTCCAACAAGTGGAAGCAGAAGAGCAGATCCAAGGATTGTGGCAGGCTGGCAATCCCGTGAAAGAATTAGTTTGGGATTTTAGAAGGGCGGTTGGGAAATTAAGGGACTGGCCAGAAAAATTCCCTGTGCACACGTTCAAAGATGCTCTACATCCTGAACTGAGAAAGGCCTGCAACATAAGGGTGTGTGTGTGTGCCAGAACAGATCCAGAATTGGTACAATACCGCAGTCATTCTGGATCACGAACCTCACCCCCATCGGAAGCCCACTACTGAAAAAAAGGCTAGAAGACCTTTGGACAGCCAAAGACAAATGAAACAAGTCTGTGGGAGCAATAAAATGTTACCAGTGTGATCAACATGGGCACAGAGCATCAGAATGCTTGGCCCCAGCCCCAGGACCACTAGCACGCACCCAAGCCGCCAGTGAAACAAAAAAAGCCCTCCAAAACAACCTGAAAAGAGTTGTCTCACCCAACAAATGGAAGGATCTGATGCCCAGCTTGAGGAGACAGAGACTTCGCCAGATGGAGAAATCCCTCCCAGTTCAGAGGAGGAAAAAAACAGCGGGTGGAAAGTGCACCCATCCATCCTTTTGCCATCAAAGCCAAACTCATAGTGCCCAAGATGGGGGTAGAAGGGGAAGTTGAGGCAGTTGTGGACACGGGCTTTACCTGGTGTCAACTCTCTGTGTTGACATTCCATGCAGAGTGTTAGCGGAGCCAGATCTCAGATTACAGTAGCTGGGTTGAGATGGATTAAGCTATTGGGTAATGTGATTTATGATGCAGGCTGAAGGGAGGGAAGTAACGCAGGCAAAGTTCAGAAGCAGATAAAGAAAGCAAAAAAGATGACTACGAATAAGAAATGCCTAATGAAGAATGCCTAAGGAAGCTGTTAATAAATCACTGCTTTTTGTATTATAATATTGGGTCACTTATTTTGAAGCAGGCATTGTTAGGATAATTTACAGTCAGCCATCTTTTGCTTTTGAATATCGGGGGTGCCAAGGGGGAACTCAGAAGACCATGGCAAAAGGCCAGCTATCCGAAGAAAACTGGAAAGCAGCCATCAGACATCAAAGCTTAGATGAGTGAAGCAAGAGGAGATAAGTAACCCTAAAAACAGCTAGAGCAGAGCCCCACCCCACCCTTATGCCCAGAAAAAGGGAAAGGCCTTAAGGGAGCTGGGAATAGTGAAGGGGATGCTGGAATGAAATCAAGCCAGGCCCCAAAGCCCCAAATGGAGCCCCTAGGAAGTTCCATAAAGCAACAGAGGGAGGAATTTGACTGTGTCACCCTCTATTAAGAAAGGCCATTATGCAGGCCAAAAGAGGGGAGGAAGTGACGAGAAACACATGGGAACACCCCCCCCCCCTTCTCCACCCATTGGAAGGAAGTAGATGACTGCAAGGCGGAGATGACTTCCTACGACTGCTAGACGCCAGATTTGAGGGGGTGGCAGAGGACCTGTATGCGGAAGATGAGCTCAGCGACCTAAAGCAAAGGGGCCGCCCCATCAAAGAGCACATCTGCGAATTTAGAAGTCATTGGAAGGCTACCCCCTTTACCAGAGTGTCTGTTAGTGTATTTTTTTCAGAACAACATTGGACTAGCAGATTGCCCAAGTAACTGCCTACCGCGACATCCCAAACCGATCTCTGAGTGGTTCCGAGTAGCAATAAAAGTTGATCCCAGATGGCTTTCCAGGCTGCAGAGGTCCCTCCCCAACCAGATGAAGGGGAGGAACCCAAGGCAACAATGACCAGTCACCAGAATACTACCACAATGATTATGAGGATGAAAATGACCCAATGGTGAGAGGGCCAATTAGCCCTTTCCTTTTTCCAATAAGCCTCACAACGCCAGAGACAGGAAGCCATGGGGATTTTCAAGCCCTAATAAACTCAGGCTGCACTAGATGCTTGATCAACCTGGCCACAGTCCTGAAACTTGGAATCAGAGCAAAAAGATTGGCCCACCCAATCTGGTTCGAACAGGTTGACAGGTCCCTAATGGGGGGAGCCTATGCCATCTACCTGACCGAACCAGTGAGACTAGAGCTAGTAGATCACTGAGAAGTAATTTGATTCATAATAGCCCCCAAAATGACAGATGCAGCCATACTGGGACTCTCCTGGCTGGACAAGTGGGGACCATCTGGTGGCAAGGGGGTACCCAGAGGCTTAGGATAGAAAAGGGGCCTCAACCCCTTTCTGCCACCAAGCAGAAACACCACCCAAAAGAGCACACCAGAACATCTGGGAGCCACATCTGATGAAACCCCAGCAACCAAACAGATCCCAGGGGAATATCAGGGCCTCGCAGAAGTATTCAGTGAGACAATGCAACATTCTGCCCCCCCACTGTGAAGCAGATTGTGCCATCGATATCATCCCTGGGACAAAACTACCCAAACCCAAGCTCTGGGCCATGACACCCCAGGAAATGCAATAAATGCGCAAACACATAGACAAAAAATTAGCCCGAGGGTTCATCGAGCCAGCCAAGCCATTGGGTTGCGGCCCCAGTCTTCTTCCAAGAGAAAAAAGATGGAACTATAAGGCTATGTGGACTTTTGAGGGATGTGCCATGTGCGTACACAACCTATTACCCCCCCCCCCCAAGATTTGCTATCTCACTTTGCCATAGGAAAAGTCTTCACCAAATTAGACCTCAGAGAGGCATACTACTGAATACGGATCAGGGAAGGAGATGAGTGGAAAACTGCATTCAACTGCCCCCAAGGGAGCTTCCCATTCAAAGTGATGCCTTTGAATTGAAGCGGAGCCCCAGCAGTGTTCATGCAGTTAATAAATGTGCTGCATGAGCTCCTCTACAAGGTACTCGTTTACCTGAATGACATTCTCATCTATACTGAGACCATGGACAACCACATACCCCTGGTTCGCCAAGTACTGGAAAAACTTCTATCAGCGAACCTGTACATCAGGCCATCAAAATGTGAATTCCACCGTGAGCGACTAGACTACCTAAGCTACTGAGTGTCAAATGAGGGAATAGAGATGGACCCAGACAAAGTGCAAGCCGTGCTAAGCTAGCAACCCCCTTGCACCCACAGATAGCTGCAAAGCTTCCTAGAATTTGCGAACTTCTATAGGAAATTCACCCCCTATTTTGTGAAGACTGTCAAATCCTTGACAGACCTCCTGAAGATAGGGAGCCCAGGAACAAAACTTCATTTGGGACAACCTCTACTGTGGGACCTAACCTGCCAAAAGGTATTCGAAACACTAAAAGAAATGTTTGCAAAGGAACCGGTGCTGAAGCATCCTGACCCCGAGCAACCCTTCTTGATCCAAGCAGATGCCGGCAGTTCTGATCCAAAGAAACAACCAAGGAAACTTACAACCCTACGCTTACACCTCCTGCAATTTTATAGACACAGAGAGACGATGGGCCACATGGGAAAAGGAGGCTTTTGCAGTGAGATGGGCACTGCTAACCTGGAGGCACCTGTTGGAAGGGGTCCAGAAACTTTTCAAAGTCTGGACTGACCATAAGAATCTGGAGGCTCTCAGGACCCCGTGGAATCTATCGCCCAAACAAGTCTGATGGGTCAACTTTGTACTAAAGCACATTCCAGGGCAGATAAATTCTCTAGCTGATGCCCTCTCCCACATGCCCTAGTACAAATGTGAACAGGAGCAGTTGGTGGACACCATCATTCCTTCTACCCAAATAGCTCTCCAAGTGACCACCAGATGATAACACCATGACCAGCACAACCAACCAGCAGGCAACCTTACCACGAGCCTCAAAACTGAACTGCTAGCTGACCCCTGGTTCTAAAAATATAAAGAGATGACCTTGCATGGAAGGGGAAGAAACTCTATATTCCGGAATCGCTACGCACCCTAATCCTTCAGAAGAGCCATGACGCCAAACCGGCAGGTCACTTTGGATTCCTAAAGACGTTACACTTAGCCCGGAGGCAGTTCTGGTGACCCAAAATAAGGAAAGATGTGGACAGTTATGTGAAAAGTTTCATCATCTACGCCACAATGAAGAAATGATTGGGAACACCACCACCACCACCCCCGGATTGCTGCAGCCACTAGTAAAGCCAACGAGGCTGTGGGAGGAGGTTGCAATGGACTTTATAGTAAAGTTGCCAAAAAGCAGGGGAAACACGGTGATTAGGACTGTAATAGGCCTGTTCTCCAAATAGACGCACTTCATACCCTGCAGTGGATTACCCTCAGCTCATAAGCTGGCCAAAACTGTTCATGAAGCACATCTACCGCCTGCATTGAGTACCTTGAAGAATTATCTCAGATAGAGGGGTCCAGTTCATGGCTAAGTTCTGGAGGGAGTTCCTGCTGTCCATTGGGTCATCCCAGGGCCTTAGCTCGGCTTTTCACTCGAGCACCAATGTGGGGGCAATGTGTGAATGCTATGGTAAAGCAGTACCTGAGGTGGTACGTGAACTATTAGCAGTCCAATTGGCAGACCCTTTACCTTTTGCTGAGGTTGCATACAATAATGCTGTTCAGGCTAGCACAGGACTTACGCCGTTCAAAGTAGTGAGTGGCATGGACTTTGTCCCTATGCCTGAATATACAAGGGATCCCCCTTCCTCAGTCAGCTTGACTGACTGGATGTCAATGCTAAAAGCAACCTACGAGAATGTCAAAAAAGTACTATCTAAAGCAGCAAAAACCTATAAGAAACAGGCAGATAAACACTAAGCTCCACAACAACCATTCCTGGTGGGAGAGAAGAGTTTACCTCTCCACAAAATATTTGAGGTTAAGACTCCCTAGCAAGAAACTGGGAACAAGTTTGTGGGGCCATTCCCCATAGTAAAGATCATCAAGCCAGGTCTCAGTGCAACTGAAACTGCCCAGACTGTTAGGGAAGATACACCCAGTATTCCATAGCAGCCTCTTAAAACCCATGGTTCAATCCACTCTGAGGCCACTGCCCCGGGAGCCCCCAAGCCCTGTAGTCATAGGGGGCCAAACCCATTATAAGGTGCAACGTACCCTTGATTCAAGGTGGCAGAAGAGGCAACTCCAGTACTTAATCAAGTGGAAGGGCTATCCCTTGTTAGAGGCATCTTGAGTAAAAAGTAGAAATATCCAGGCTGATCGCCTTATACAGAGATTCCACGAAAAAATCCAAATAAGCCTGGGGGGAGGACGTAGCCTTAAATCCTATACTGGTACTCAAATTGTTTTTGCTTGCACAGATTGCCTTTGAAAAGTGAGGGGAGCCGGATGTCAGCTGTCATATTTTCTTTTGGGTCCTTGGCCTGCCACAATTTCTATTATACTGCTATGCATTTTCTATTGTGGGAAAATGGGAGGGGGAATTGTAAGGAGCAGCATACATATTGGATCTCTCAGCGGCTTTCAATACCATCGACCATGGTATCCTATTGCACCGGCTGGAATGGTTAGGGTTGGGGAGAACCGTACTTCGGTGGTTCTCCTCCTACCTCTCCGACCGCAATTTGTGTTGACGGGGGCAGAGGTCGACTTCGAGGCCCCTCACTTGTGGGGTGCCGCAGGGGTCGGTCCTCTCGCCTCTCCTGTTTAACATCTACATGAAGCCGCTGGGTGAGATCATCCGTGGTTTTGGGATAGAATTCCATCTGTACGTGGATGACACCCAATTGTACATCTCTACCCCAGACCACCCCAACGATGCCGTTGAAATGATGTCCCGGTGTCTGGAGGCCGTGCGAGTCTGGATGGGGAGGAATGGGCTACGACTCAGTCCAAGACTGAGTGGCTGTGGCTTCCGGTGCCACGACATAGCCAGTTAGTTCCATCCCTGGCTATCGGGGGCGAGTCATTAGCCCCCGCAGAAAGGGTTCGCAACTTGGGCGTCCTCCTGGATTCTCGGCTGTCCTTGGATGACCATGTAACGGCCGTAGCCAGGGGGGCCTTTTATCAGGTTTACCTGATATGCCAGTTGCGCCCCTTTCTAGATCGTGACGCCCTGCGTACAGTCACGCAAGCTCTTGTCATTTCCCGCCTAGACTACTGCAATGCGCTCTACATGGGGCTTCCCTTGAGGTTCGCCTGGAGACTCCAGTTAGTGCAGAATGCAGCCGCGCGGGGGATCTTGGGAGCACCAAGACACTCTCCTGCGCGAGCTGCACTGGCTGCCTGTGGCCTTCTGGGTGCACTTCAAGGTTTTGGTGACCATCTTGCTTCCTGCCACATACCTCCATCTGACCTGTCCGCTCCCAGAGGGAGGGCCTCCTCAGGGTGCCGTCCGCTGGACAATGCTGGCTGGTGGCTCCCAGGGAAAGGGCCTTCTCTGTGGTGGGCCCAGCCCTCTGGAACGACCTGCCCCCTGACCATCGTACCATCACGGACCTTCGCCTCTTCCGGCGAAAATTAAAGACTTACTTTTTTCATGCGGCCGGCCTGGCATAGTGTGTTTTTACTATCATTTTAATAGGGTTTCTTATTATTTTAACACAGGTTAAATTTATTTAATTTAATTTTAAATTTATCTATTGACTGTATTTATATGTATTTTATCCTTTATTATTCCTATGTACCGCCCTGAGTCCCTACGGGAGAGAGGGCTGTATACAAATCAAAATCAAAATCAAAATAATAATAATTAATAAATAATAATAATAATAATAATAATAATAATAATAATAATAATAATAATAATAATAATAATAATAATAATAATAATAATAATAATAATAATAATAATTAATAATAATAATAATAATAATAATAATAATAATACTATGTAGCCACAACAAAATTCTTTCTAGAAAGCCAAAGTCATCCTTTGTCTCTGCACCTCTGCACCTGACTGGAATTTAATGGGTAGAACTGCTAGCATAGCAATGGAAGATTGGACCATGTGATGGACTTGCGGATGTGGGGGCAATATTTTGAACTTTCAGCTGGGTGGGGAAAACTGGGAAGCTTTCAGATTCTGATTTTTCCAGATATGCCAACATGGATCTCTTAATAAATTGGAACTTTGAGCAATACTTTGCCTTGGACTCTGATTTACTTTTGGATGCTATTTTGAACCCTGGCAGCTTGCTTATTGTGCTTAACCATCTTTTGTGTTGTTTTCTGATTTCCTTAAGAAAAAAGGCCACAAAATAAATTGCAGTAAATGAATGTTATTGTGTTAATGTTGTATCCAGTGGTGGGATTTTTTTTTACTACCCATCTGTGGGTGTGGCTTGGTAGGTATGGCATGACTTGGTGGGTATGGCAGGGGAAGGATACTGTAAAACCTCCATTCCCTCTCCAGTCCAGGGGAAGGTTACTGTAAAATTCCCATTTCCTCCCAATCAGCTGGGACTCGGGAGGTAGAGAATAGATGAGAGCAGGGTCAGTCAGAGATGATATTTACCAGTTCTCTGAAGTATTCAAAATTTCCACTACCGGTTCTTCAGAACTGGTCAGAACCTGCTGAATACTACCTCTGGTTCTATCTGTTTTGTTTCAAAATGAACAGTGGGCTATATAGTAAATATCTCTCAGTCATGTGATTAAAGGATTATTATCTATACACTATATTTTTCAAAGTATAAGACACACCTTTTTTCTTCTAAAAAGAGGTTGAAAATCTGGGTGCATCTTATACACTGAATTTCAGAAGGCATTTTTTTTGCCTTCTGAAACCCCACCCCCTTCACCAAAATGGTGGTGCATAATCTTATAGAGGCTTTTAGAGAGCTTTGGGGGCTGGGGAGGCCAGAAATGAGCAAAAAATGGCCCAATTTCCCCCCCCCCCAGCCCCCAGGAGCACTCTAAAAGCCTCCATAAGGCTATGCATAAATTTTTTTGACAAAAAATGGCATGTTTTCATGAAAAACGGGCCATTTTTTGCTTGTTTTTGCCCCCCCCCCCCCCAGGAAAACACTGCAAGCCCCTCCCAAGGCTATTCATGCCTTTTATTTGAAAAAAATCGGGGGCGTTTTTGCAGAGTGCAAAAACTTTTTTTTTCCTTTCGGAAAGCTGTTTAGTTAGAGTGGTTGATGAGAATTAAATTGGTCAAGTGCTGTGCCAGCAGAAACAAAGTTTTAGGTGCTACAGGTTGTTCTCCAGCACATGGATAAATACACCTAGAAACATCTACCTACCTATTCTCTCTCTTTCTACATATCTACTGTATTTCTATCTCTATTTCTCTCTATCTCTCTACCTACCTACCTATCTACACACTCTACCTACCTACTGCATTTCTCTCTCTCTCTCCTCCTTCTATTTACCTATATACTTAACTACCTACTCTCTATCTCTCTCCCCCCACCCATCTATTGTATTTCCCTCTCTATTTTTCTCTCTATCCCTCTACCTACCAACCTACCTACTCTCTCTTCCTACCTATCTACTGTATCTCTCTCTCTCTCTTTCTCTCTATCCCTCTACTTACCTACCTATGTACACTCTCCCTCCCTCCCTAACTACTGTATTTCTCTCTCTCTCTCTTTCTTTCTCTACCCCTTTACCTACCTACCTACTCTCTCTCTCACTACATAACTATTGTATTCTCTCTTTTTCTCTCCCTCTCTATCCCTCTATCTACCTACCTACGTTTTTTTAAAAAAAATTGCCTCTTCAAAACCTGGGTGCGTCTTATACTCCGGTGCTGCTTATACTCCAAAAATACAGTACTTCTGGTTTTGAAAAAATACATAGCACCACAGTTCTGGTTACAACACAAATTTGTAATTGAACAGTGTTTGATCAACTTACACTTATTGTTCATAAAATGTTTTATAGTCTTGAGATTGCACCTCCAAATGTGGATGTGAATGTGCATCCTACAAAGCATGAAGTACATTTCCTCCATGAAGACAGCATCCTGGAGCGTGTACAACAACATATAGAGAGCAAATTGTTAGGTTCCAATTCATCAAGGATGTATTTCACTCAAGTAAGTGGATTATTTTATTCCCAAAGGAGTAATGATATATGTTTTAGTAATAATAATACTATGAAAATAATTTTAAACTAGATTACAGTATGTTGTGTATGAGGAGCACTTCTCTTGCTAAATATTTGCATAACTGAGTGCACAATTCAGTTTAAAGAGCTCTTTGAGGGGTCCACGGTGCTCTCTAGTTTGTTTGTTTTTTTGCAGACATTTCATTACTCAAGCTAGGATCTTACCTAGATCCTATTACCTAGGATCTTTGAAGAAATGAAATGTCTGCAAGAAAACAAGCAAGCTCAGAAAGCACCAAGGGCCCCTCATTTCAACTCTGCTAAATAACATTCTCCTTTATTGAGAGGGTTTTTTCCCCATTTTATAAAGAATCAGTATTGTATCTTATGACAAATCATTGAAAATCTGTGGAATCACTGAAAAATCCAAATAGATTATCTTAATATAAATTAATAATTTTAATTGTGTGATATAACATTAAGGTAGGATTCATGTATGGCAGAGTTTGGAAAGGACTTTAATTTGTAGAAACATTAAAATATTCTTTCATCATTATTTTTCTGCAATGAAGACATTATTACCTGCCATTACCTTGCCTTCCACTGAAGTTTTTAAATCAACGAAAGCTACTCAAGGAAGTAAGCAGATTTATGCTCACCAGATGATCCACACTGACTCACGGGATCAAAAATTGGATGCTTTTCTTCAACCTGTTAATAAAACTAAGAATGCAGGGCTTGTTGTGGCAGAACTGGAAGACAATAGCAACCTGCATTGTTGCATGACTATTGGAGTACAAGATGCTGAAATGGAAGAATGTAGTGATTTGAATGCAAGCATTTCAAGAGCTGAAGAGACACTTACAGGATCAATGGAGAGCCAATCAATGCCTATTGAAGAAGTACCTGAAAGGTAAGAGGTTTTTTTGTACACTATATTTCTTTTGAAAACTTGTTCTCTTAGTTACATTAAATCAGAATCTATATGCTTTTAAGCCTTCGGTAAAAAAAAGATGAATCTTCATGTAGATTCTTTTTAAAATTCTTTAATATTTGCCCGGGCTGCTTAGCATTATCTATTCTGATAAGTATCCCATTTTTAATATAATTTATTACTTAGGCCCTCTTCCAGTGATTTTCTGATTAAGTAAATTTTCATATACTCCCATAGAGAAAGTTTTACATTATAGACCATAGGTGGACAATTAATTTTCCCAGAAGGTTGCATGAGAAACTGAACTGTTGTGGAGGGCTGCCATTGCTGCCCACGTTCCTTCCCACTGCTATGGGCCACTCAGGGACTGTCAAAAGGCCAGATGTTTTCTGTACTGTAAAATGCTCATGTCTGCTGTAGGAGGATATTAGGTCCATAGTTGGTTTCATAGATGCAATTGTGAGGCTGGCAGTGGCTCAGTGGCCAAGATGCTGAGCTTGTCAATCAGAAGATTGGCAGTTCAGTTGTTGAATCCCTAGTGCTGTGTAATGGAGTGAACTCTTGTTACTTGTCTCGGTTTTTGCCAACCTAGCAGTTCGAAAGCATGTAAAAATGCAAGTAGAAAAAATAGGGACCACTTTGATGGGAAGGTAACAGTGCTCCATGGGCCTTCGGCATTTAGTCATGCCGACCACATGATCACAGAGACATCTTCAAACAGCGCTGGCTGATCCTCTTTGAAATGGAGATGAGGACTGAACCTAGAGCCAGAAATGACTAGCACACATGCAGGGCAAACAAATGCCCCTCCCCACAGTTTTTTCTTAAGTCTCAATCTCCAGGTGTGCCTTGTGAAGAGGAGCAGAGGGCTCTCATCCTGAGTCATTGGGTTGGTCTTCACTGTTTGCACCTCCTCTCCACTCTCCGTGCTCAGGGATCAGGAGGGAGAAATTCTTGCTCATCGCCAGAGTTCCATTGCTCCTCATTTCCTTTAAAAAAATGTTTTATTGACTTTATTTATATTCAATCCAATTTTCATCAAACTGTTTGGTCTGGGTACAGTAATGTTTCATCAGACATAGTATTCGTTCTTGTTATAACATTCATCACCATAATAGTAATAGTGCAATAACATAATCACAATGATATTTGACATCCTTTGCTTTAACAATTCTCCTCTTTAAGATTTCCTCTTTTAATATCTCTTCCTTTCTAACTTCCATCTTTCTTATCTGATAGTCAACAGTTTGTCCCATTTCAAAAAATAACAAAGTATAAGAAAAAAGCATACTCAATAAAATAAGCAGGTGAGTGGAGAGCGGGAGAAAGAAGCCACTCAAAATAACACCAGGAAAAGAATAATCATCCCCTTCATCATTTTTTGCCTCCTTCAACCTTATAGTTGCTATGCTTTAAATAAAAAAGAGGGAGAAGAAAGGCAAACCCAAACAACTCTAGAGAATGGGGGGGGGGGGGGAATCTAACACTTGCCCTCCATTGAGAGTGGTCCGGTCGGATTGTCGGAGGCTGTTCTTGAGACACCATCTTGGGAGGAGTTTGACTTTGTCACTACCTAGGATATGGACAGGTTGTCAAGGAGGCTTAAGGCCACCACATGTTTATTGGACCCGTGTCCCACCTGGCTTGTACTGGCATCCTGGGAGGTGACACGAGGCTGGCTCCAGGATATCGTGAATGCTTCTCTGAGTGAGGGGTACTTGCCTGCCGTCTTGAAAGAGGCTGTGGTGAGGCCCCTCCTCAAGAAGCCTTCCCTGGACCCAGCATTGTTGGAAAATTACCGTCCGGTCTCCAACCTTCACTTTCTAGCGAAGGTTGTAGAGAGTGTGGCGGCCCAACAGTTTCTGCGACACCTGGAGGAAATTGATTATCTAGACCCGCGCCAGTCCGGCTTCCGACCCGGTCACAGCACCGAGACGGCATTGGTCGCGTTGGTGGATGATCTCTGGAGGGGATGTTCCTCTATCCTAGTCCTATTAGACCTTTCAGCGGCTTTTGATACCATTGACCATGGTATTCTATTGCACCAACTGGGGGGGTTGGGGCTGGGAGGCACTGTATTGCGGTGGTTCTCATCCTACCTCTCTGGTCGGTCGCAATGTGTGTTGGCAGGGGGGCAGAGGTCGGCCTCGAGACTCCTCTTATGTGGGGTTCCTCAGGGGTCGGTCCTCTCGCCCCTCCTGTTCAACACCTATATGAAGCCGCTGGGTGAGATCATCCGTGGTTTTAGGGTGGGATATCATCTACGCTGATGACACTCAGTTGTGCATATCCACCCCAGACCACCCCAACGATGCCGCCGAGGTGTTGTCCCAGTGTTTGGAGGCCGTACGGATCTGGATGGGTAGTAACAAATTCAAGCTCAACCCTGCCAAGACTGAGTGGCTGTGGTTCCCGGCACCCCGGTTCAGCCAAGTAACTCAAACTCTGGCCATTGGGAGTGAAACACTGGCCCCCGTGGAGAGGGCGCGCAATTTGGGTGTCCTCCTGGATTCCCGACTGTCCATGGAGGACCATGTGACGGCTGTGGCCAGGGGGGCGTTTTATCAGGTACGCCTGATGCGCCAATTGCGCCCCTTACTGGACCGGGCTGCCCTCCGCACAGTCACTCAGGCACTCATGACATCCCGACGTGACTACTGTAACGCTCTCTACATGGGGCTTCCCTTGAGGTGCACTCGAAAGCTACAGCTAGTCCAGAATGCGGCCGCACGGGTGATTATGGGAGCCTCTAGGCACCTTTCCTGCGCGAGCTGCACTGGCTGCCTGTGGCCTTTCGGGTGCGCTTCAAGGTTTTGACGACCATCTTGAAAGCGCTCCATGGCTCGGGGCCTTGTTATATGCGAGACCGTCTTCTGCCCCATACATCCCTTCGACCGGTCCGCTCCCACAGAGAGGGCCTTCTCAGGGTGCCGTCGGCCGGGCAATGCCGGTTGGCAACACCCAGGGGAAGGGCCTTCTCTGTGGCGGGCCCTACCCTCTGGAACGACTTGCCCCCCGAATTACGCACCATCTCAGACCTCCGCCTCTTCCGCCAGCATCTTAAAACGCACCTTTTCCAACAAGCCGGCCTAGCATAACCTCCCATTTTGACTGTTTTTAGATAGATTTTAATTCAGGGGATTTTATACTATTTTAGCACAGGGTATGGGTTTAATAGTTTTTTAAAATTTTGTATTTTTGTTATATTTGTATGTTTTAAATTTCCTGTGCGCCGCCCTGGGTCCTTTTTGGAGAAGGTGCGGGGTATAAATTTGAATAAAATAAAAATAAAATAAATATTGCCTGTTTCAGTGTTTTATTTGCTATGTGGGTTTTTTGGGCCTACCTCCCATATTCCTCCCTTACATATCTAATTCTACTTATGACTATTTCCTGAATATTTGATCTAAGTACTCCTCCAATATTCACCCTCTTCAGATGTCTGGTTTCAAAGCTTCCTATCCCAGCCCCTTTCTTCCTTTCCAAAATTCCATCCAACCTTCTCAATATATTTTTCTCCAGGTTTACTTCATCCACCACTATTGTTTTTATTAATATCTCCTCTTTATCATCTTCCTTTTTTTTTGTTAATTCCTCCCTTTATTCTATTGGCTCCTCATTTTCCAGAAGAATTTAGTCTCCACTTATTAGTTCTTGTATGGAGTTTTCTATTTTTTCCATAGCCTCTTTTAAATACTTTCTCCATCCTGTCCATTGCATTTTGTAAGAGTAAATCCAATTCCTTTACTATTCCAATCTTTTTTTGAAAAAAAATTATTTATTTTTTAGTAAAACAAAGATACAAAAAGGAAAAGTCATCATTCTACATTATATCCATGGGAAAGTATGTCGACTGGTTACACATAACTCTTGTGCATTTGACTTCGCTTCCGGTTTCTGAAGGCGTTGGACGTGCTTTGTGCTTTGTCCGCCGCTTGCTGTACCAGTGAGTTTCTTCGGAAGCACGGAAGACCCCAAGGGGGGCCTTTTGCTGTAGGTGGGCTGCCCCCAGCCTCGCTCTAGGAGCTGGCGAGCAAAAAGGGGGGGGGCAAACTTTAGCCTCTTCGCCGGATGGAACTCGGGAGCAATGAGGAGAATAAGAAGAGTAGGTGAAATGCCGGAGGTGAAAGACGCTCCCTAATCTCTTGAATTGCAGATGAAGGATAAGCGATAAATCACTGTAAGTGCTAGTTCAATCAATTTAGGATGGAGATTGGAGGGGGGAATTTTCAACCCCCCTCGGATGAAGCGGCAATTAAGCGATCCCTCTCCTTTGAAATGGAGAGAGGAAGGATTAACTTGCTATTTGAACAAACTATGGGAAAGAATTGTATCATATCGCATTTTCAACAGTCTTTCACAGAGCTCTTTAAAAAAAAAAGTAAGTAAATGGAAACTTTCACTTTTCTTCCTGTCAGAAGGCGGGGCAAGATGGCTTCTCTTTGTTCTCCGCTTATAACTCCTCTACAGTGGTGAAGCTTTTCCCTCCATAATTACCAAAGAAGGAATATAAACTTCTTACTTCAGACACTCCTCCCAGAGGCTCCCAAGTCTCTCCCAATATGTGGACTCCTGGTTTTGGACTGTAAGATTTCCTTTTTCTAAAGTGAATTTTTAAGACTCTTAAGACTGAACTCTCACTCGGACTCTCTGATACCTCAGACTGTCTCAGTCGTCCGTTTCTCTGGCGCCATTTCTTTGTCAACTAAGAAACTAAAACTGACGCAATGGCTTTAGAAAGCCACCAACGGGAAAGTCAGCTTCTGCTCCATCCTCTGCTGTCTCCAGCCTGACTCGATGATTTCTACATTTTTACAGAAAGAACCTGCTGGAGAAGGCTCAAAGGATCAGTTGGTTGTAGAAATATTTCGGGAAATAATGAAAAATATGAACAGCATGAATTAAAATATGAATGAAATGCGGAAAGAAATGTCAGAATTAACATCAGAGCTTAGGGAAGCTCAATGAAACACAACGGAAAATAAACAAAAAATTGAGAAGCTAGAGAGGGGGGCGGCTGAGATAGGGGAAGAGGTGAAAGGGATTCGGAGGGAGGTTTTAGAATTAGGAGCAAACATGACTAAAATTGAATTTGAAAGAATGTCTTTTTTTCTCAGGTTCCAGAATATACCAGAGTCAGAAAATGAAGATCTTAAAGATCTTATGAGTACAATATTAGCAGAATACCTTAAAAGACAGAAAGATCAACTCTGGTGGGATATGGACCTGGTTTATAGACTTAACTCAACTTATGCCAGGATAAATAATGTACCAAGAGAAGTTCATATTAAATTTCTTAGGAGATCCACAAGGGATGAGATATTGAGGGCTCAATTTTAAAATACCAGGATAAAGAAATAATCATTGTGAAACAGATTCCGAAAAAAATTAGAGAAATAAGGAGGAAGTATTCCTTCCTGTCTAAAAAATTACAGTGGTACCTCGGTTCACGAACGCCTCTGTTCACGACCAATTCGGTTTACGAACAGAAATTTTCCAAAAAATGTGCTCCGGTTCACGAACACCGTTTCGGTTCACGAACGGAAAAGTTCGTAAAAATATGCTCTGCTTCACGAACTCCGCCTCGCTTCACGAACTCCGCCTCGCTTCACAAACTCCGCCTCACTTCACGAACAGAAAAGTTCGTAAAAATGCTCGGGTTCACGAACTCCGTTTCGCTTCACGAACCAGAGCCGCGGACATTTTAAAAACAAGGTCAGAACGGATTAACCGGATTTACATTGAACCCTATGGGAAACTGTGCCTCTGTTCATGACCAATTAGGTTCGCGAACAGAGTCAGTTCAAGAATTACGACCAAAAAACAAGGTCAGAACGGATTAACCGGATTTACATTGAACCCTATGGGAAATTGTGCCTCGCTTCACGACCAATTCGGTTCGCGAACAGAGTCAGTTCACGAATTAAGTTCGTGAACCGAGGTACCACTGTATATAAAAAGGGAATATGGTTCAATTGGAGGGAATGCGCATGCGTGATAATGGAGGTCACGCTCTAAAAATGTTACGGAGATCCCAGTGGCCGTTTTTGCCTCGGAGGATGCTGCCAGCCCTCGCCAATCATCTCTGAGGGCTGGCCCAGCAAGACGACATGCCAGCCGCCGCCACAGGCCACCCGGATGTGAGGGGCGGCTGGGTGAGGAGGAGCAGGGCACGATCCAATTCGGCCTTCTGCGGCCTGGAGCATCCCGGCGCGGCTGCAAGCAGGGAGGTAGGCCGCGAAGCCGGGACGCGGAAGACTTGTATTGGCCGGACCGGGTCGGGTCGGAAGGACTACCATCGGGCCGTACGGTCTATGCCGGATCGTGCGGCCTAATCCCAATCCCGACCCGAGTGTTTTTTACAGCTGATCCCATCCGAGCTGAGGCTGGAGGCTGAGCGGCTGGAATGGTGAGAGTGGCAGAAAGAAGGCGAGAGGATGTCATCGGAGAGAGGATTAGGCTGGTGGATGTTGCTGCGGGTGGAATGGTGAAATGGAGTTGGAATTGGAGGAGTTGGATGGTGAGAGGAAGTGAGAGGACGGAGAGAGGAAGCGTGGAGTGAGGAGAGGTGGGGAGAGGAATGGAGGACGATGGAAGAAGGATAATGAGAAGGAGGTGGAGTAAGGAGTTGGAGAAGGAGAAGGAGATGGATTGGAGAGGGAGTTGGAGAAGGAGAAGGAGATGGAGACGGAGATGGAGGAATAGATGAAGAAGCCACGCAGCCAGATCGTGAAATGGTGGATCGTGACCGAAGAGGACCCAGGAAGACCTTGAAGTGAGTGCTGGGCTTGGAGGTGGTACACATCCCTCCGTTTTACATCAGGCCACACGATGGACCATCTAGTCGTGCGGCACTAAACGCGGATTGAGACTTATGTGACCGAGTTAGACAAGTGGAGGGGGTTTGGATGAGACTGAACTGTGTTCTCCCCATCCATAAGATCATCAGTCTGACTATCTTTTCCCCTCTGCCCTAAATGGATTATATCCACTTATATCCACTTTGCACTTGTCACTTTATTTTACCCTGGACTCTGTTTTGGACCTATTTCGGACTTGCACTTTGTCCCCTAGGTATGGATGACCTCTGTGTTTTTAGTGATGTATTCTAGGTGTGATCTCCTTTGCCTGCGGGAGTCTCCGCTCTCGCAGGCCTGGCCCCCTTGTCTAACACGAGCCCACCTCGAGGATGGACTGATTGCTCTTGAGAGGTGGGCGAAGCGCAAACTGAGGGGGTTTCTATTTAATTTTTTAATTCAGCTTTTAGGGGATTCCTGGGTGGAGGGGGGAGATAGCCCAGGGAGGGGACGGCATACGATAAGGCCAGCCGGCGGAAGTAGAGAAACAGAGGAAGGGGAAGGGAGGCCGTTTCCACTGAGGTTTTTTCTATCGTTCCGATTCTAGGGAGGGGGAGGGGCGGTGGGAGGCGGACGTTGGAGGACCGAGGCTGCTGGATACAGGCGGTCTCGCGTTCCAACGCCCCGTGCTCCCTTCGCAGATTAGGAGGGCAGGAATCACAGGACCGGGCCCTAGGCTGATGTTATGCAACGCCAGGTCCGTGGTACAAAAAGCCCCCCTCATTTATGACCTTGTGTCAGAGGGGGACCCGGACCTGGTGGGTATAACGGAAGCCTGGTTGGGCCACGAGGGGGGTTTGCCCCTCGTAGAAATGTGTCCACCAGGTTACCATGCCTTTCATCAGCCAAGGGCCCTAGGGAGGGGTGGGGGGGTTGCGATTATGATTAGGGAAGGTCTTGAGCCGAGGGAGACCACTGTCCCTCAGACGACCGGATGTGAGTCTCTCTTCGTGAGGTGGGGCCTAGGGAGGCAGTTGGGTGTGTTAGTTGTATACCTGGCTCCTCGCTATGCAACAACAGCCCTGCCCGAGCTCCTAGAGGTTATAGCCGAGGCGGCGGTTGAGACCCCCAGACTTTTGGTCATGGGGGACTTTAACTTACCATCAGTAGGCGAGACCTCTGGAGTAGCTCGGGAGTTCATGGCTTCCATGACGGCCATGGACCTAACCCAGGTAGCTGTAGGCCCTACTCATGAGGGGGGACACACCTGGATTTGATCTTCGTCTCGGGACAGTGGAGTAGTGATCTGGGAACGGGATTTAGCCATCACACCCTTGTCATGGACAGATCACGCTCTCCTCCGGCTGGACTTTCCAATCGCCTCACCTCACCGCGGGGAGGCGGAACCGGATATTCCTAGATGGTTCCGCCCCAGGCTCCTGATGGACCCGGAAAGGTTCCAGAGGGAGCTCGGACCAATTCCTGTGACCCTGCCCCGCGACTCGACTGAGGACCTAGTGGCCGCATGGTTAAGTGCGGCCACGGGGGCCTTGGACTGAGTCGCGCCCTTGCGGCCTCTCTTGCGGCGACGAATCACCCAGGCTCCTTGGTTTACCGAGGAGCTGAGGGAGATGAAACGCCACAAGAGACGCCTAGAAAGCAGATGGAGATCCTCTCGCTCCGAAGCCGACCGAACACTAGTGAGAACCCATATTAGGACTTACTTAGTGGCGATAAGGGTGGCCAAACGTGAGTATTGCGCCACCCTTATTGCATCCGCAGATAACCGCCCTGCCGCCCTGTTTGGAGTGACCCGCTTCCTCCTTCATCAGAGGCCGCGGGAAGCCCCTCTGCAGGGACGAGCAGAGGAATTTGGGATTTATCTGCAGGAGAAAATCACTCGGATTCGGAATGAGCTACCCTCCATCGACAGTGGTCCGGTGGGAATGTCCGAGGCTGGTCTTGAGGCACCATTCTGGGAGGAGTTTGACTTTGTTACTACTGAGGATATGGACAGGTTGTCAAGGAGACTTAAGACAACCACATGTTTATTGGACCCATGTCCCTCCTGGCTTGTACTGGCATCCTGGGAGACGACACGAGGCTGGCTCCAGGAGATTGCAAAAAGACTTCGATTGCAAAAATGATTTTATTTGAAATACTATTGTAATTGTTGATACAAGATAAAATGGCAAAAAAAATGATGATTGAATATATAGACTATACAATGTAATCTTTCTATATGTTTATCCTTTACTTTTAACATTGTAAATTTATGAAGTTTTGGGAGGGCCAACACCAACGGCATGGAAGCTGCCAAAATGTTACCTTTACCCTATACCTTTTCCCTTGTAAAAATTTTGAAAACCAATAAATACTTAAAAAAAAAAACTCTTGTGCATTTCTAGAATCATTATTATTCATGAATAATCGCATTTTATAAATTTTAAATCAAAAGATTCATTATATATCTTAATATCATTACACCAGAATTCTCCTCTAATATTCCATATTTGGTCTATCTTCTTCTTCAAACATGTCTTACTTAAGCATAACCACATAATGGCATCCATTGTCTATTCCAAACATACATGTGTATATGCATACACCTATATCAATATATCATCTATAATTATTCCGTTACTTTTATTATAATTCATTATTTGTCAGCTAGTGATTATTCAGTAATAATCTAAAACAGTCTTCAGTTTGCTAAAATTCTCCCCCATTTTGCTAAATTACATCCATCAACATTCCTACGAAATAACAGTCTTATTATCTATATCCAATCTCATACTCACACATTTCTACATATACATAGATGTGTATATCATTAAATTATAACATTATTATTAATTACTCTTATTGTAAATAATTATTAACTAACTAATCCTTCAATGATATTCTAAAACAATCTAACTAGTTATTAATCATCAAAGGATAACAACTCTCATTATCAGCCAGTTGCTTTCCAGTATCGAATTAGACTTATCTCTCTTGCCATTTGTGACCTCTGTCTCTTTTTATTCTTCTTTCCAGGTTTTTTATAAACTTCTTTTCGCACTTTATTGCCCAGTATAACTTTCAAATAATACCGCTGCCCAGTTTCTATCTTTACATGTTGTTTGTCTTTGAATGTCAGATGTATTTCTGAAGAGATTTCTCCTCTTTCATCCATCTTCAATTCTTCCCCCCCCCCCCTCTTTTCCTTGATAACCAAAATGAGGCTCACATTCCTCAAATTCTCTTTTTAGAATTTCCTTCTTTATATTTTCTCCCACATTTAATCTGTTGGTAAAGTTCTCTATTATCGTATCTTTATCTTCAACTAAAATGAATCTCTCTTTATCTTCAACATTTTCTTCTTCTTTTTTAATTTCTGGAGCTTCCAACTACTGATAGCTTGATGTAACAGACAACAGTTTGTCCAGTTTTTTATCAGTTCTACTTCTATTTTGTTTCAGTAAGTTTAAGGTTTCAGCCAGAGCATTCTGATTTTCTAAAGTATCCTCTTCTAAATATGGAACCATGTTGACAAATCCAAAAAACAATAAAGTTTGGTTCTCACTGCCACCCTGGTCTCAGGTCTATTTTATCTTTTGGTATTTTGCCAAAGAAAATATTGTTGCCAGTTATCAAAAAGCACCTGTTGTAAACAATTCATGCCTTGTAACCTTCACAACAACTTCAAATGAGAAAGAAAATAAATTGTCTCATAAAGACCAACCAGTGACCTCCAGTGGCAGTGCAACAGATTTTTACTTTTTAATATATCCTTTTTCTATGTTGTTAAAAAAGTAGAAAGTATAATTCTTGTTTAATTTAAAAAACAACAACAATAAGTCTTCAGGAGTAATTATGAAAATAGTTCCAAATTCAAACTTTTAAGTAACAAAAAATAGAAAGAAAGAAAGCAAAAAGAAATAGTCCAATCACTTTCAAAGGGAAAAAAAACTCATTCTAACGCTTCAATCCACAATTTTGGAGAAATGAGGGGGGGGGGAAAGGAAACCTACCAGTTCAAAGCATATTAGATCAATTCTGCTGCTTATTTCATAATTATTTATTTATTTATTTAAATTTATATCCCGCCCTTCTCCACGAAGGACCCAGGGCGGCGCACAGGAAAATTTAAAAACATACAAAATACAATAAATATAATTTAAAAAACTATTAAATAACCTATCCTGCGCTAAAACCAAATTTTAAAACCCAATTTAAAACTACCTAAAAGTCCCCATGGGAGGTTAGGCTAGGCCGGCTTGTTGAAACAAATATGTCTTAAGACATTGGCGGAAGAGGCGGAGGTCGGTGATGGTACGTAATTCAGGGGGTAGGTCATTCCAAAGGGCTGGGCCCGCCACAGAGAAGGCTCTTCCCCTGGGTGTCGCCAGTCGGCATTGTCCGGCCGACGGCACCCTGAGAAGGCCCTCTCTGTGGGAGCGGAACTAAAGCCTTTAATTATTTAATAAACTAAATAATTAAAGGCTTTAGTTTATTTTTAAAAAAGTTTCTTTAAGCAAAATGTTTCAAAAAAAGATAAAATACTTTGCTGGTCTAGCACTTTCCCTTTCAGTCTGCTTTCTTCCTTCTGGAGCTTGCCTCTGCCTTTGTCAGCCAGTGGGGGCTGCCTGTTTGCCGCCCTGCAGAACTCTTCCCTTGGGTCAAACAGGGGTTTTGCAGTACCCCTGTGACCAGCAAGGCTTTGTCTTCCTCGTCGCTGTCCCTACAGGATAGTTTAGGTCCGAATGGACCAAGAGGAAGCAAAAGTTCAACCGAGGTCTCAGAGCACTGAGACCCCGCGTTGTATCGGCGTGGTGCGGCTCCACCCTCCTATTCCAATCATTTTTTATGAATCTCCAGGGAGAAGATATAGAAAGTTAGGATATAGAGTTCTTCTTTTATCTTTTAGTAGTCTCATTATTCCCCAGTTCCAAATACTCAGTTATGCATCTGTGTCCAATCCAAGAGTGTTTACAGCTTGCAATTTTTCTTATTGGTCACTTGTCTCTTATAATCCACAAGGATTCAATAGTTTTGTAATCCACAGGGCCTATCAAGACCCCAAAATTTATATCCAACCAATTGTAAATCTGGTAGAAGAATTAGCTGCTAAAATATAAAAATTTTCTTCTATTTTAAATGAACCTCTCTATTTCCCAGTTCCAGTTGCTCAATTGTTCAGCTGCTATCATCCGTATCAATCAGAGGGCTGTAGTATTTACAGTTTCCCTTTCCCGGATCAGATAAGGAGCTGGCGATCTCTTTATGATCTATGGCAGTGGTGGGCAAACTCATTAGTCAAAAGAGCCAAATATTAACAATACCACAATAAAAAATTTTTTTTGAGAGCCAGAAGGTGTGGCCTGTTTTGTGGGAGTGGCTCAGTGGTCATGTGACCGGGTGGGCGTTGCCAACTTGGAAAATGTGAAATTCACTTAGCAATGGTCTTGCTTAGCAGCCAAACTTTCGGTCTCAATTGTGGTCATAAGTTCTTTCTTTCTTTCTTTCTTTCTTTCTTTCTTTCTTTCTTTCTTTCTTTCTTTCTTTCCTTCTTTCTTTCTCTTTCTTTCTTTCTCTCTCTCTCTCTCTCTCTCTCTCTCTCTCTCTCTCTCCCTCCCTCCCTCCCTTCCTTCCTTCCTCTGTCTCTCTCCCACTTTCTTTTTCTTTCTTTTTCTTTCTGCCTCTCTCTATCTCTGTCTCTCTCTCCTTCATCCGCCCATCTCTGTCACTCTGTGTGTGTGTGTATCTGTCTGTCTCGCATTCACTCAATCACTCATTCTGTGTCTGTGTCTATCTTTCTCTCCCTCTCTGTCTCTCCCTGTCTCTCTGTGTGTGTCTGTCACTCTCTGATTCCCTCCCTCCCTCTCTCTGTGTCTGTGCCTCTCTCTGTCTGTCTGTTTCCCCCCCCCCCTCCACGAAGCCTCCTCTGCTCCTGGAAGTAGCCTGGCCGGCCCGCCAGCCCACGCGCCCGCTGGCTGCGCTTACTCGCTTGCTTGCTCACCCACCGGATGAAGGAACCTGGCATCCGGTGGGTGAGCAAGTAAGCAAGCGAGCAACCGCGGGCAGCGGGCCAGCGGATTGTTGGGCACTGCCGCATCAACTTTCCTTACGCGCCCGCCCGCCTGCCGGCCCGCCGGCTGCAGTTGCTCGCTCGCTCACTCACCCACTGGGCGCCAGGTTCCTTCGTCTGGTGGATGGGTGAGCGAGCAAGCAACCGCGGCCGCCGGTCGGGCGGATTGTTGGGCGCTGCCGCAGCAAGTTTCCTTTCCCGCCTGTGCTTGCTTGCTCCCTCGCTCACCCACCTACCGGACGAAGGAACCTGGCGTCCGGTGGGTGAGCGAGCGAGCGAGAAACCACAGACAGCGGGCGGCCGGGCGGCCAAGGAAACGCTGCGGCAGCGCCCAATAAACCACCCGCCCACCCCACCCGCCCAACAAACCACCCGCCGGTTCTATCCCTCCGCGGGGGGAGGGATAGAACCGGCGGCCGGTAGGGAGGGTTGCTGCTGCCCAGGAGTCCCGCCGTTGGCGAGGGTGGTAGAAGAGCCGCACTCGAGGGGCCATAGAGCCGCTTGTGGCTCGCAAGCCGTGGTTTGCCAACCACTGATCTATGGAGGTTACCTCTCTTCTTCACCATTTCTTCAAAATGATTTAGGGTCATCAAGACCCTCTGGCAGGGGGAATTCAATGAACTGCTATAGAGCCCTATAGAAGAATTGTTGTATCGCTGAGATATCAGCTCCACCCTCTCCGTTGTGTCTCATTTCCACTGCCTGCCCTCTCTTGGTTATCCTGGCCCTGTTCTTCCCTACTAGGAAGCTGTCCCACTCCTGAGGGGGCCTGGCCTGTCTCCTCCCCACATCTCTCCAAAGTCAGTGAAGCCACCCCCTCGGTCTCCCTCAGCTCCAGCTTCAGCTTGTCTTCCTGCGCAGATTGAGGCTCCAATGGGGACATGACAGCTATGCTATTCATTTCTTTGCCCGTCTATCCGTCTATAGTTGCTGAAATAGACAATTTGTATTTGAGAAATATATTATTTTTAGTGAAGTTATTTTATTTAAATATTTTTGTATTTTATTTTTATTTATTTGTGTCAAGTTAGTATTGACTCCTAGCAACTGCCTGAACAAGTTCCTAAAGTTTTCTTGGCAAGATTTTTTTTTAAATATAGTTTTATTTATAGTTTTTTTCTTTAACATCCATAAATGCTTGGTGAACAGAATTTCAATTCTTATTGACTTTTTGGTAAATCTTTCATGCTTCTCCCCTAGGATGTTGTAACTCCTTACATAGGTATGTGATACTTTGAACTTTTTCTGATTTATTGGTGGTAAATTAATGGGTTGTTTGCTGACAACCATGATCTTGGTTTTTGAGGTGTTAAGCTTCAAGCCGTATTTTTAAGATATTTCTGAGACAGTTGGCGAGCAGAATTGTATCATCAGCATATCTTAAATTGTTGATCCAAACACCATTTACTTAGGGCCGGTATTGATGTTTTTAAGTGCTTTGTTGAAAATTGACTCAGAGTAGATATTAAATAACAGTGGAGACAGAACGCAGCCCTGTCTGACCCCTCTTCATACTTCTGCATCATTTGAATATTTTGGGCCTAATCTCACATTTGCTATCTGATGCCAATATAGATTCTTTATGATTTGGATGTCTTTGTTATCTAGTCCCACTTGTTTCAGGTTGTAATAGTTTCTTGTGCCTTATTTTTTCAAATGCTTTTTCAAAATCAGTAAGCACTGTAATTGACTTCTCTACAATGCTGTACAACATTTTTTAATTAAGTTTTTTATTTTCTTTTATAACATACAAAAATTCCTATTTCAATTGTCTAGATACAAATCATTTTAGGAAATAATCATAGTGTTCACAACAATATTTCTTGCAATTATTATTATTATTAGTCAGATACCCATGCTTCGCTATGGAACTGGAACAGCAGTAGATAGCATTGTTCACCATCACACTCCATTATCTTGAACCTGTAAAAGGCAGCAGCAGACCCGGTCTTCTTGAGAAGAACCTTGGTGTTTGGTTCACACTGAGGTATATTGATGTAATAGCCATCTTCATGGCAGAACATCAGAGGGTACTGGAGAGTGTCATAGACATGGTGCGTCTCACTGATTTGTAACAATCTGTTGTATCTGCTGTGGAGAATGATATCTCTCTTCTCAAAATCCTGACTGACAATGAGAACAGCCACTTCTGTAGTAATGGAGGCATTAAATGATCTTGGTGCTCTCCAGAAGGCTTCTTATTGGTGTTAATCACCAGTTGGAAGTCCTTGTGGCCCTTAGGAACAGAATCAATAGCAGCCTTAAGTTCCAGAATATACTTGTGTTCACGCAGCAACTTCTGCAGTTGGCTAACCAGTTGTGCATTAATGTCTGGGTAGATTCCACAACAGATGTAGAGGCAGATGTAGGGTTTCTTGCTTGGGCAGGGGTTTGGACTGGATGACCTGCAAGGTACCTTCCAACTCTGTTAATATGTTAAAGGTGTCCCGTGTCCCTCTGATTGTCATCATCACCAACACAGTATATGTGGAGAAATGAAGGCTGCTGCTGAGGCCCTGCCATGATACTCCCTATCTGTAGTAGACACACACATACCCTGCACTTTGAATGCTAGCATAAAATTTCCCTCATATACCTCTCTGGCTCCAAAAGATGTCATTTGGAAGCATCAGTTTTACTTCTGGACAGCGGAAAGAAAGTGCTGTGCCATTGGATGCTGGTGGGTGACAAGGCTGTGTAAGGGTTCAGGGTAGGGTTGAAAGGGAGGGAGGTAGACTTTACCACCACTACAGCACATCCTGGGACTCTCATCCTTCCACTAGGACAGTGGTGGCTAACATTTTTTGGTTGCTAAACTTGAGGGGGGGAAATGCCATATATAAAACATTTTATAAAGATTTCCTTGTATGAAGTAGACATTGTTAATTTATAATTTCTATCCCATTTCTGCCATTGGTCTAACTCAATCGAATAGTCAAAGATTTTAGCCCATACTATAATTGACTCTTTTAGTTGTTCCTCTTCTATCTTAATATTTAACAAGTAGCTATATATTTTCTTTATTAATTTTTCATCTGTCCCTGTTAATATCTGATCTAATTCTGTTAATCCTTATACAAACTATACATTTTAACATCCTTCTCATATGTAGATGGTATCTGCATATATGACCACCATGCTTAGTTTTAAGTTCCCCCTTTCATTTAAAACAACTTTATATCTGATAACATTCTCTATATTGGGGGTCAGCAACCCGCAGTTCTGGAACTCTTTCATCCCTCTGCTGCAGCTCCCTGTCACTAGTCAGCACCACAATTGATAGGGCTTTCGGTTAGGACAGTGGTGGGCAAACTTATTAGTCAAGAGAGCCAAATATCAACAGTACCACGACTAAAATTTCTTTTGAGAGCCAAAAGATGTGGCCTGTTCTATGGGAGTGGCTCAGCGGTCATTAATAATAATAATAATAATAATAATAATAATAATAATAATAATAATAATAATAATAATAATAATAATAATCTTTATTGTCATTGTAAAAATTACAATGAAATTGGTTATGTGACTGGGTGGGCGTGGCCAACTTGGAAAACGTGGTGAAACTCATTTAATGACGGTCCTGCTTAGCAACCAAAATTTTGGGCTCAATTGTGGTCATAAGTTCTTTCTTTCTTTCTCTCTCTCTCTCCCACTTTCTTTTTCTTTCTATTTTTCTTTCTCTTTCTTTTTGTCTGTCTGTCTGTCTGTCTGTCTCTCTCTCTCTCTCTCTCTCTCTGTATCTGTCTCTCTCTCCTCCCTCCACCCATCTGTCACTCTGCGTGTGCGTTTGTGTTTGTGTGTGTGTGTGTGTGCAGGCCCGGATCCAATAAGTGCGGGGCCTGATTGGATTTTTTTTACGGGGCCCTCTATATATTAAATATTTAAATAAAATGCAAATTCAATATATATATAAATCAAATATCATGGATCATAAGATAGGTAAACTTCTACATACATTAAAAAATAAAAAATACACAAAATACAAAAACAATTACATTTTATTGAATATAAATTTACATCATTGAATATGAATATATGAATTTACATATTTCTAAGTTTTTGTTCCGTAAATTCTTCTAAAATAGTTTGAAAATCCAATTTCCTTGCTTCTTCACTTTCAATCGACATAATTGCTAAACTATTTAATCTATTCTGAGTCATTGTCGATCTCAGATAGTTTTTTATTAGTTTTAGCCTGGAAAATGATCTCTCTCCAGAAGCAACGCTCACTGGAATTGTTAAATATATTCGGAGAGCAATAAACAAGTTTGGAAATGCCGTTGCTCTGTCATTTTCCGATAAAAATTTGAACATTTTAAATGGATTTTCAAAAAATTCTGATGGAAGGATAGATTTTAAAGCTTCCATTTCTTCAACTAACATTTTTCCATCTATATCAGCTTCCTTCACTATTGGTGCATCATTTTCTGTGAACCTAGAATCTGTTAGAGAAATTTCTAATTTAGCTGCATGTTTTTGAAGTGCTTCTTTTTCCATATTTTGAAATTTTCCCAGAAACCCAAATAAGTCATTATGATTTTTCAATTGTTCAAAACGATCTTTTAGTGATTATGTAGCTTTATCTAAAACAAAATTAAAAAAAGATATCTTGTATGCGTTTATCGGATCTACAATAGGTTCATCATCGCCTTCATAATTGAAATGTTTCTTTCTTTTCCGAAGCCTTTTATTTCGAAATTCTGTAGATATTTCCAAATCTTGTGCAAGAATTTTTGCTTGAACTAAAACTTGTTCGAATCCAGTATTTCTGTAGTCGCTTAAACATTTTAAAAGTTTTTCAAATGAAGAAAGTGCAATGGATACATCTACAGATTTACTTTGAAGTTCCTTGCTTACATAATTGACTTGGAACAGTAAATCGTACCAAAAAACCAGTGATACTAAAAATTTATAGTCTTTCATTGCATTTCCAAGAGATTCTGCCTCGCTTTTAATTTGTGGATCTTCGGAAATTTCTGATATTTCGAAAAGAGCATCATAAAATTCACCTATTTGGTATCTCACTGCTTTTATGCTTTGAATCCGATCAAAATTTGGTCTGCATGTATGAGGATTGCAGAGTCCTCTGCTCAACATTAGCCACTGAAGGTTGTTGAACATGGGGATTTAATTCTCTCCCATTCATCTGGTACCCACTGCTGAGAATCCTTTGGACCATAGCCGTCTTGAAGGGACGGTAAAGAAAGGAAAGCATTTCTTGGACTTGGCAATTCCCTTACCAGGACAGAAGCAGCTCTCCTGATCTGCAGCAGTGGCAGCGGACGTTTTCCGATGGCCGTTTGAAAGCTAGGACAACCGAACTGAAGAATTGAGCTGCAACGGTGTTTGGACAGAGTACTGGAACTGGGTGAAATAACTGCCAATTTTCACTTAAAGAAATTTTTTGGTGTTTTAAAAGTTATTCCGGAGTTTAGAACAGCAGCTACCAGGCACGTGGGAGAGAGAAAAAAACCAGATTATAAAATAAAAAATCCAAGAAGAATTTGTGTATTTGGAAAGCTGGGAAAAGCCAAAGCATTCTTTTAAAAAAAGATTTTTGGGAGAAAATGGCATTTTTTATATGTATTTTAAACTCCCTGGATATTTTGAAAATCCGTTGTATCTGTTAGACTGTCTTATATGAAATAGAAATTCAGAGTGCTATCTACTGGAGGAAAAAACCACTACAAAGCTCGACAGTCTTGGTGAGCGACTAAAATAGACAAAATAAGAGAAGTAGCAATTGGAAAATCTGACCTTGGCTATAGAGAAGAAGATAAATTGTACATTGTGAGAAAATTTAAGGAGTGCTTGTGTTATTTTTTTCCTTTTTTTCTCTCTCTTTGAAGAAAGCTAACTGATAACGATTTGTCTATTTCTGGAATTGGATTACAATTGGATTATATTAATTAGAGGACTCTACTTTTGAAAAGAAGAGGAGTATTTGAAGAAAAGAAAAGCAAATTAAATGAACTTTTAATTTAGATAAACTGTGAAGAAAAATAATTAGGGAGGGTTTAAGAGATTTTTAAATTGTTATAAAATGGAGTTTAAGATATGTGAAGAAATATTTTTGATGTTAAAAGAAGTACATGAATCTGATAGGCAATAAAGAAACAGAAAGTTTTTTTTAATCACACAAAATAGAAGAAGAATCTGAAAAGGGGATCCATAAAAGAGCAAGAGATGATGGATAAGGAGGAAAAGGTTAACAGAAGGTTAATAGAAGAGAGGTATAATTATACTTGTGTCACATATGTATATCTATCAGTAGATGGGAATGTGAAAGTAGATAATTAAATAAATACTATTAATTTTGAATGTAATTTAAAGAATGTTGGGAATTTAAAATGTTAATGATTGGGGAAGGGGAATTTGTGAGATATTTTCTGGGAAGAAAAAACAGAGTAAATAACTGGAAAAACTGGAAAAAAGGTGAAATACAGAGTGTACAGTGATGTTAACTATGGAAAAATTGAATAAGAAATGATAAAGAATTATGTAAAAAGAATAATACTGTGGAAGTTGGAATAGCAAAGTATGATTAAAATAGTTAATTTTTAAAGATATATTAATAGTAATTAGTTGAAGACAAAAAGAAAAGGGTGCTTAGTAATGGTATGTAAGCTTTAATGAATTCATGATAATGGATTATATAAAAGAGATGAATATTGATAAAAGTGGGAAGATTAGAATATATTGAAATTATGATTATAAATATGCATGATGCCACCTGATTCACACTCTGTCCATAAAGTATGTATGATGGGAGGAAAATTGCAATAAAACTTGTCTTAAAAAAATAAAATATTTTTTAATCTGTCTCTTAGGCATGAAACCATTTTGGTCTGGAGGTATACATTTATTTAGAAACCTTTTAAATCTCTTTGCCATGATTGAAGCATATATTTTATAGTCAGCATTCAGTAATGATATAGTCAGCATTCAGTAAAGACACTGTCAGCCTTTGCTTTTGCTTGCTTCGGCTGTCATATTGTAACGGGGGGGGGGGGGCTGGAGTTGCTAGGATACTAAGGGAACAGGAGAGAGAGATGTAGCCACTGTGTTGTTATCACCTCAGCTAACGGCCTGCATTCCATTCTGATGATGCTCCTGGACAGGAAGTGCACCTGATGTCGTGGCCGGCTTTGCATTGGACAATATGCTGGGGTCAATGAGGTGGAGGGTTGGGTTATGATTGATACATATGTTGCGCGCCTAAATGTTTCATTCCTTGCTTGACTTTTGCTGCAGTCTTATTATTTTCAGTAAAAGTAGCCTTAAACTTTCCAAATGAGTTTAAGTGTATTCTTTCTTGATTTATGATGGAAGCAGTCATGACAGATACCTACTGGGCATATAGTTTTTTATCTGCGGGAAATCAGAGGCTTTCGGAATCTGAGTTATATTTGCTTCCATCCCCGAATTTGGTACCTTCACATCAATCAATACTTCATTATAGACTTCCAACATTGAATGGCCTAGAGTAGTGGTCAGCAAACCGTGGCTTTGGTCCTGCTCCAGACTGTAATTGAGTGGCGCACGTGCACACACCTATGTTTTCCACGGAGTGGGTTCGTGGCCGGAAGACGAGAAACGCAGACAGACAGAGACAGGCACAGAGAGAGAGAGAGAGAGAGACAGAGAGAGAGAGGGAGGGAGGGAATCAAAAAGAGACTGACAGACACACAGGGAGGGGGGGAGGAAGAGACAGAGAGACACACAGAGTGAGGCACATTGAGTGAGTGAGTGAGTGAGTGAGAGACACAGACAGACACACATGCACACACTGAGTGATTAAAGTGAGTGAGAGACAGACAGACACACACACAGTGACAGAGGAAGGGAGGGGAGAGAGATAGACACAAAGAGAGGGACACAGGAGAGAATGAGTGAGAGACAGACAGACAGACACACACACACACAGAGTGACAGAGATGGGGGAGGGAGGAGAGAGAGACAGATACAGAGAGAGTATGACAGAGAGAGACAGGGAGGGAGAGAAAGAGAGACAAAGCCACACACAAAGAGATAGACACACAGAGACACAGAGAGACAGAAAGAAAAAGAGAGGGAAAGAGAAAAAAAGAAAAAGTGGGAAAGAGATGAAAGAAAGAAAGAAAAAGAAAGAGAACCTATGACCACAATTGAGCCCAAAATTTTGCCACTCCCACAAAACAGGCCACACCTCCTTTTGGCTCTCAAAATAAATTTCAATTGTTGTACTGTTGATATTTGACTCTGCTGACTAATGAGTTTGCTCATCACTGGCCTAGAATATCTTGTAAACATTTATAAAATTCTGTTGGTAGCCCATCTGGTCCTGGTGTTTTATTGTTCTTTTGTTTCTTAATCGCTTCTGACAATTCCATCATTGATATTCATTCATTTAAATAGTTTTCACTGTTTCTGGTACTTTAAGTAGTTCCGCTTTTTCCAAACATTCTTTAATTTTCTCTTCTCAAACTTTCTCTTGCTTATAGAGCTTTTCATAATAATCTTGAATTATTATTGTTTTATGTTCCTTTTGGTAATATAAAGTTTCTTACTCATCTACCAGCCTATGTAACAGTTTCTTCTCTTTCTCTGTTTTCAATTTATATGCCAACCATCTTCCTGGTTATTCACATTTTCAATTTTTTTGATTTTTTTAAAGCCAATTCTTCTTTAGTAGATTAATCTTATGTTTTATTAGTTCCATTTGATTTTTTAAGTTCTTGTTTGGTACTTTCTGTAATTCTAATTCCAGTCTCTTATGTTGTTCTGCTAACATCTTTTTGTTTTGTGTTGGTAAATCTTTTTTGCACCGTGCCAAAATAGGAGTGTGTGTGTGCGCACCAGAAACTGGAAGAGCAGATGATCAAGCCAATGAGAACAAGCCAGCACATACCCCCCACTTCTGCCAACGGAGCGTGACCTCTTACCCTGGTGCCAAACAGAGGTTCCTCCTGCACAGACTCAGCTTCTCCATAGCCCCGCCACTCCGGAAAAGCAGAGGCTGCAGCCACAGGGCGAGGCACAGGAGCAACCAGCCGGCCCATGCAGCCGCTCCTCCACTGGCAAGCCAGGCCCTCAGCAGCATCTCTATCCTTGAGGAGGCTCCTCCTTCTGGCTGCTCCAGCATCCTGGCATCACCCCTGGTGGCAGCAGGAACAGCGGTCAGGGCGGTCACCCACCCAGCCAGCAAATACTGTCCCACTGTCGCATGGTCCTGAGCTGGTGAGGTGCTCTGGACTATGAACAAGCGTTGTTGCTGCAGGCTGGAGGGCTGGGGATAGTTAAGAGGCCCGCTCAGGCTGGGAGGGTGGGAAGCCCCAGCCTGCCCATCTTGGCTGTAAGATCAGTTCTCCTTGCTCTTCTGGGTTCCAGCCCGCCAGCCAGTTGGTCTTCACATGCACGGGAGTGCCAGAAATTAGAAAAACAGCTGCCTGGTGCACATGTGTACACTGGGAAGATGATCTTTCATTTCTGGGGTGCACCAGCCAGCTTGTCTTTATGCATGTGCACTGGAAACTGGAAGATCAGGCATGTACCAGAAAGCAGAAGATAATCTTCCCAGCCTGTGCATGCACACTAGCCGGCTGCTCTTCCGGTTTCTGGTGCTTCTGCATTTATAAAGAGCAACTGGCTGACCTGCCAGAACCCAGAAGAACAACCGGTGATGGTTTTCGTGCCCGGAGAAATGGTTCTGTTTGCCACTTCGGACACGTGTGACATAGGTTCCCCATCATGGTTATTAGCTAGTTCCCAAATATATACCTTGGCAGTGTCTCATACATTTTGTAATGAGGTTTCTTCTTTTCTATTCTCTTGGAATTTGTTTCACTTTGTACAAATTCCTTATCTTTTAGTATTGATTGATTCAATATCCATCTCCATTTTCTCTTTTCTCCTTTCCATTTATTCCAATTGGATTATGATCTGCCCAAGCGCTTGCTTTTATTTCTATTTCTTGCACATTTGACTTTAACTCTGGTAATATTCATATCAGATCAAGACATATATCTATTTGAATAAAATGTGTATTAATTTTAGAAATTTTTTATGCAGCTTTTTTTATAATTTGGTGCATATATTGCTACCAAAAGTGTTTGTCAATATTCTCCTCTCTTCATCTGCATACATTTGTCTTGCTTTTGTTATTGTTTTATATATACAACCACCTCTTGTTTTGCTAATGAGTATAGTTTCTCAATTTTAGGATATTGCAATAATTTATTGTGTTTGGTTTTTTTTTTGCTAAAATGTTTTATTTTTTATTCTCTTACATAGCATTTTAAGTATACATTCACATAGTTGTTATTCTTCTATATATTTATCATTCTTATACATTTATTATTTCATTTAATAGGTTATAATATACAATTTGGGTTACTTTACTTACCGTCCCTTCTTCCTGTTGTAACTCCACCTCATTACCCCTTTCTTTGTGTTGTTTTTATGTGGACTTCTTTTTTTATTTTATTTTACTGAAAAAGTTTTATTCACACAAATTTTCCCCCTTTTTACCCCCCCCCGACATGTAATATAAATCACATACAAATACTATACCCCCCCTCACCCCATCTTAAAATAAGTTTCTCATTCAGATATTATACCCCCTCGCCTCCCAGCAGACACAATATAAGTTTCTCTTAGTATATTAATATCCCATTAACACCATCTTCTAAGTTAATTAAAGATATAAAAAACATAATATAAATTTCTCTTTAAGAAAAAAAAAAAAGGCATATCCCATTATTCCCCTCTCTAGATTAATCATACATATATATTACCCCGCCCTCCACCCTAGCCCTCCCCCACCTCCCATTCAAACCCACCCCCCTGACTTCCGCTATACACCACTCTAATAATTCCAAGCATCCCAAATATTATTTACTCTATTCACCTATCAATCAAAGCATTCTTACCTAAAAGCTACATAATACTTCCTAATCTGATATTTATTCTGTATATAATCAATCCATTAGAAACCTTATAACAAACTCAACATAAACACCCCCTTTTAGTTGAACATTAAAATACATAGAAGATAATTCTTAAGATCTAAATACCATATCATATAACCTAACACTTATAAAACTTAAACCATATATCCTAGCTTAAGTTTACATCCTTCCTGATTCAAAAGGTTTACTATTTTTCCCCTCTCCATTTGCTTAATTGCCCACTTAACAACACAAAAAAATGTAAAGATTACTCTAATATTTGAAAAAAGCAAAGTTACTTCATCTTCACAAAGGAAACAGAAATAATATAGGAAAATTTCAGATCCTATCACATGAAGGATACAGTAAATTGCAAGAAAATTTCAAAGTTCGACCCAAGTTTTTTCCCAGAACACTAACATAATATTAGTCCTTTCCGCGTCAATGTTCATAAGTCCAACTCTTCAGGTCTCCTTCCATTCCATCCATAGCTGTTTGTAATACCAGTTTAAGCAGCTGCCCCCATAAATAACAAAAAAAACCACAACCCTTTACATAGGTAACCCCCGAGTGACTTTTCATCAGGATTATAAAGTTCCAAGATCGTGATAGGGTAACAACCAGATCCACTGCAAATGCTCCGGTTCCAATTTTCAACCCTGAAAAAGTTTCCACATCCAAGAGAACCAGCATTGCAGAGATCTGTATATTTTTATCTAGATTGATTAATTGCTTCGTCCTTTAATCCTTTTGTCTTTCTTAACTCGCCGAGATTGAGACCTCCTCTGCTTCTGCGGTTTCTCAATTTGTCTGGTGCTAGACCTGGCTTCACATTGCTCATCTGATTTACGTATTGGCATTCCAACAGATCCCCCTATAGCAGTCTTCGACATTTCCTCCAGAGTAGGGCTTAAAAAAAGCCCAGGGGAATCCAACTGAGTATGTTCTTCCATCTCTTTTCCAAATTGTTTCTGCTCCATCTCAATATCTTGCTCTGAACCATCCAGATCTACTAGTGTTGGTATAGATATACGTGGGGGCGTTGCACTTTTCTTCAGTATTTCATAATAAAAATCTCTTGCCTTGTCTATAGTATTCAAACAATATCGCGCCCCTTCATATCTGAATATAACACCCATTGGAGCATCCCACCTGTACTGTATCCCTCTTTTCTTCAGCTCCTCCACCAAAAAACCAAAATCCCTTCTGAGCTTCAGGATAGTTGATGGAAGTTCCTTAAAGACACCAATCCGTTTTCCAGCTATGTGGAGAGAGGAGTGAAAAGACTTCTGCAGAATATCATTTCTGAGGTTTCTCTCAGTAAAATATATCACAACATCTCTCGGTAGTTGCCTTTGTAATGCTATACGTGAGTTTGCTCTGTAAATTTTATCAATCTTAGCATAAATTTCACCAGGATCCATTTTTACTAATATAGCCAAAGCATCGGCAGAAACTTTTCTTAAGTCTTCTCTAGGATTTTCTGATAATCCCCTCAGTCTAATGGCGTTTTCCATTAACAAAAATTGTAACATAATAACCTGTTTGTCCAATTTGTGCATATTCCCCTCCATTTCCACCAATTTCAAATCCGTTTCCTTTGCTTTGACTTCCACCTCTGAAGACAGCTTTTCGATTTTCCCATCAATTTTAATGATAACTTCAGACAGACTCTTGGCCATTGCAAGCATTTTTTTTTCCAATTGTTCATATTTCTCCTGGATCATTCTTTTGAGGTCTCTGCTTTCATTAACTATAAAGTTCATCAAATCTTTAAAGTCCTGGGGAGTTACTACACGAGTTTGTTCCATTGCCTTGCTTTTAAGCTTTCCAAGTTTTCAGGAAGAGAAAAAAAAAAAACCTCTTCAAAATATCAAAATAAGTCAGTAATAAGTAATACGTTTAGCTTAACGCTCAATAAATCAGATAGTGCATTTGGCTTTATAGCTTGCTCCCCCTTTCCGCCTACAGCTGTCCGCTATCAGCCAGGGGTTAAGCAGAGACCAAAATCCACAAATCAATAATTAGACAAGGCAACTAAGTTTCATTTCATTCATCTGGTAGTTAACGCCATCTTGAATCCTTTGTTCTTTAAAACAAGTCACAAACTTTAATTACTTGCGTTTAGTTTCCTTTGAAGTACGAAGGCTTGAAATATAGTCCTTCTTGATGGATTGCATGTCGATCAGGATTGGGTACAAGCCAAAACAACTAACTTTCATTTCGTCTCATCTGGTAATTAACGCCATCTTGATTCCTTCGTTCTAAAGGCTGTGTCTAAGATCCACTATATTCTGGCAAAATCACAAACTTTAATTACTTGCGTTTACGATGAGTAGCCAAGAAGTTCCCTTTGAAGTATAAAGTTGCCTTGGAATGTAGATTAGAAGTTAAAAGCAGTTTGCTTTGCCGTGTTAATTAGCCAATTAACACGGTCTCCACACCCGTCCGGAGAAGATCGCTGCCTAAAGAGGGGAGGGTCTCTCCTTACTCGCTCCTCAGAGGAAAACTAACCCTCTGAGGGCTTCGCAAGGGGACTCTTCCCTGGCAGCAAAAACTCTCCCACAAGCTCATAATAGAGCTTGGGGTTTCCGAGGCATTTGATCTTATAAAAAACGCCTCTACAGACGAGTGGGATGGCAGGCTTGAAAAAAGCCTACCGACAGCAACTGCAACCGGAAGTCGAACCCCTTATGTGGACTTCTTGAAGACAAATAAAATCTAATTTTAACTTTCCTAATTTGTTAAAAGTCCTTTTCCTTTTCATAGGAGAATTCAGTCCATTTATATTAATCGACAGTAGTTTTATTTCATCTTCCATAGTTGTACGTGTAGATTGGTCTTATTGTTCTGGTTGCTCTTATTTCTTTCTGTTCTTTTGTCTTTGCAGCTTCTCGTTCTGCTCTCTCCTTTAATTCTAATTCATTTTATTTTTGTTGTACATTTCTTCCTCCTGAGGCGTCTTCTTGTTTCATGAATATCAATGATGGAATAACTTTAGCTTCTCTGCAATTCTCTTTAGTAGATGACACTGTTGCTCTATTTGTCTCCTTCCTCTTTTATTTATTTATTTTATTTTATTAAATTTATACTCCGCCCTTCTCCTACAAAAGGACCCAGGGCGGCGCACAGGTAAATTAAAACACAACGTACATAAATAGATCAATTATTAAAATCCAATTAAATTAAATTACCCTGTGCTAAAACATTTTAAAATTCTCTAATTAAAATTTATAACTAAAAAGTCCAGATCGGGTGTTTATCCTAGGCTGGCTTGTTGGAATAAATGCGTTTTCAGACACCGGCGGAAAAGGCAGAGGTCTGTGGTGGTACGGCGTTCAGGGGGCAGGTCGTTCCAGAGGGTTGGGCCCGCCACAGAGAAGGCCCTTCCCCTGGGTGTCGCCAACCGGCATTGCCCGGCCGACGGCACCCGGAGAAGGCCCTCTATGGGAGCGGATCGGTCGGAGGGATGTATGGGGCAGGATACGATCTCGCATGTAACTAGGCCCTGAGCCATGGAGCGCTTTAAAGATGGTCATTAACACCTTGAAGCGCACCCGAAAGGCCACAGGTAGCCAGTGCAGCTCGCGCAGGAGAGGTGTTACGTGGGACTGCCTTGTGGCTCCCATGACCACCCGCATGGCTGCATTCTGGACTAGCTGTAACCTCTGAGTGCACCTCAAGGGGAGCCCCATGTAGAGAGCCTTACAATAGTCCAGTCTAGATGTCACGAGTGCTTGAGTGACTGTGCGGAGGGCAGCCCAATCCAGTAAGGGGCGCAATTGGCGAACCAAGCGTACCCCTGGTAAAACGCCCCCCTGGCCACGGCTGCCACATGGTCCTCCATGGACAGCTGGGAATCCAGGAGGACACCCAAATTGCGCGCCCTCTCCACGGGAGCCAATATTTCGCCCCCAACGGCCAGTGTTGGACTTAACTGGCTGAACCGGGGTGCCGGAAACCACAGCCACTCGGTCTTGGCAGGATTGAGCTTGAATTTATTACTACCCATCCAGACCCGTACGGTCTCCAAACACCGGGACATCACCTCAACGGCATCGTTGGGGTGGTTTGGGGTAGATATGTACAGCTGGATGTCGTCAGCATACAGATGGTATTCTACCCCAAAACCACGGATGATCTCGCCCAGCGGCTTCATATAGGTGTTGAACAGGAGGGGCGAGAGGATCGATCCCTGAGGAACCCCGCATATCAGGGGTCTCGGGGCCAACCTCTGCCCTCCTGCCAACACATTGCGACCGACCAGAGAGGTAGGATGAGGACCACCGTAACACAGTGCCTCTCACCCCCAACCCCCCCAGTCGTGCAATAAGATACCATGGTCGATGGTATCAAAAGCCGCTGAGAGGTATAATAGGACCAGGATAGAGGAACATCCTCTATCCCGTGCCCTCCAGAGATCATCCACCAACGCGACCAATGCCGTCTCGGTGCTGTGACCGGGCCGGAAGCCGGACTGGCGCGGGTCTAGATAATCAATTTCCTCCAGGTGCCGAGGAAACTGTTGAGCCACCACACTCTACAACCTTCGCTAAAAAGTGAAGGTTGGAGACCGTACGGTAGTTATCTAATAATGCTGGGTCCAGGGAAGGCTTCTTGAGAAGGGGTCTCACCACCGCCTCTTTCAAGGCGGTAGGCAAATACCTCTCACTCAAGGAAGCGTTGACAATATCCTGGAGCCAGCCTCGCATAACCTCCCAGGATGCCAGTACAAGCCATGAGGGACACGGGTCCAATAAACATGTGGTGGCCTTGAGTCTCCTCGACAACCTGTCCATATCCTCGGTAGTAACAAAGTCCAACTCCTCCCAAGATGTCAACTCAAGACCCGCATCGGACAATCTGATTGGGCTAGTTTAAGTGGAGGGCAACTCGCTCCGGATCCGAGCCATTTTATCCTGGAGGTATACACCAAATTCCTCTGCTCTACCCTGCAGCGGGGCTTCCCGCGGCCTTTGTTGAAGGAGGGAGCGGGTTATCCCAAACAGGGCGGCAGGGCGGTTCTCTGCGGATGCTATAAGAGTGGCACAATACTCACGTTTGGTCACTCTAATCGCCACCAAGTAAGTCCTAATATAGGCTCTCACTAGTGTTCGGTTGGATTCGGACCGAGAGGATCTCCACCTACTCTCTAGGCGTCTCTTGCGGCGTTTCATCTCCCTCAGCTCCTCAGAAAACCAAGGGGCCTGAGAGGCCGCAAGGGCGCGACTCGGTCCAAGGCCCTCATGGCCACACTATACCATGCGGCCACTAGGTCCTCAGTCGAGTCGCGGGGCAGAGACACAGGCACTGGCCCAAGCTCCCTCTGGAACCTTTCCGGGTCCATTAGGCGCCTGGGGCGGAACCATCTTGAGCTCTCAGGTTCCGCCTCCCCGCGGTGGGGTGTGGCAAATTGGAAAGTCCAGCCGGAGGGGACCGTGATCTGTCCATGACAAGGGTGTGCTGACTTAATCCCCTATTCCCAGATCACTACTCCACTGATCCGAAACGAAAATTAGATCCAGGGTGTGTCCTCCCTCGTGAGTGGGGCCAAGAACTACTTGGGTCAGGTCCATTGCCATCATGGAGGCCACGAAATCCCGAGCTACCTCGGAGGTCTCGCCAGCAGATGGCAGGTTGAAATCCCCCATGACCAAAAGTCTGGGGGTATCAACCGCCATCCCGGCCACCACCTCCAGGAGCTTAGGCAGGGCTGCTGTTACATAGCGGGGAGCCAGGTATACAACCAGCACGCCCATCTGCCACCCGAGGCCCCACTTCACGAAGAGGGACTCACACCCGGTCGTCTGTGGTACAGTGGTCTCTCTCGGCTTGAGACCTTCCTTAACCATAATCGCCACCCCTATCTAGGGCCCTAGGCTGGTGAAAGGCACGGTAGCCTGGTGGGCACATTTCCACGAGGGGTAAACCACCCTCGTGGCTCTACCAGGTCTCCGTTATACCCACCAGGTCCGGGTCCCCCTCTGACACCAAGTCATGTATGAGGGGGGCTTTGTTCACCACAGACCTGGCGTTGCACAACATCAGCCTAGGGCCCCGGCTCTGTGAATCCTGCCCTCCTAGTCTGCGAAGGGAGCACCGAGGGTTGGAGCACCTGACCTCCTGTAACCAACGGTCATGATCCTCCAACCGGTGATGGACTTTCGGTCTCCCGCCGTACCTGCCCCTTCCCCAGACCGAACTGATGGAAAAACCCTCAATGGCAACGATCCCCCCACCCTCCTCCTCCGTGACTCTTTCCGTTTCCCTAATTCCGCGGGCCGGCCCTATAGCGTGTCCCACACCCGACTGGTTAACCCTCCCCACAGCCCTAGATCCCCTTAAAATCTTAATTAAATTTTTTGATAAAACCCCCCTGAGCTTGCGCCTAGCCCACCTCTCTGGATCAAGCAATCCATCCTCGAGGTGGGCCCCAGATAGACAGGGGGGCCATACCCACGAGAAAAGAGACTCTCGCAGGCCTTTTGTTAGCTTAAATTGTATAACCTGCTCCAATGCTTTTTAAAAGTCCCAGGGGTCATATTCCAAAAAGTTTCCAACTTAATCTATGTTGTATTTTAAATTCCCAGTCCGCTATTCTTGGGGGTACAATTCCACCTTCTGTTCTTTGAGTCCCACTTTTTCCTGGATTTATTTTAAGGGAGTAAATTCTACAACAGAAGTTGGAAAAATCTCACCCAGATCGATCACACTGTTCTATGGTTGCTGTATCGATCGGCTGTCACAGCTGTAGTCAGGCATGCAGTGGCTGTCTTTTTCTTCCCACTAGATTGAGAGCTTCCTCTACGACAAAGAATATGAGGTCTCTGTGATCAGTGGGATATCCTCTCTGTATTCCTCACCCCTCCAGGTTAATTTGGTTCCCACAGAACCACCTGGCAGGTAATTTTTTTAATCCTTTTGTTTGGGTTTGGATCTCTAGTATAGAAGTTAAAAGTCACCTCACCTAGTTTCAGTCCTCTGTCCACGAACTGCAGCCACTCATAATCATCTCCTCATTGTCACAACTTCGGTTTTGCTAAAATGGGCCATTGACTCTGTTGCTAATGAAGAGGGTTTCTTTGAATCAAGTGAGGAAATTGCTGTTTCTTCACGATCTACAAAGCATCCCTCCTTTCTTCACCAACCGTCCAGGGTGACTTTGACCATGTAGGGTCTTCTGGCAAGCAGGTATCGGCTGGGTTTTGCAGTGCCTTGTGCAGCACCTCTTTCCCATATCCATACTGCTACGATGCCAACCAGTGAATCTTCTTGGCAAGATTTTTGAAGTGGCTTGCCATTATCTTTTTCTTGGGACTGAGAGAGTGAATGGACCAAGGTCTACCTGCTGACTTGTGCCTAAGGAGGGACTAATACTTCTGTTTCTAGCCTAGTGCCTTAACTACTATATCAAATTGGCTTTCTATTAAATCTATTTTATGTCAAATTATTATAGCTGCTGTATAAAGAGAAGGTATTACTATTTTACTTCATTTCATAATATATGTTGTTCTATCATCCAACCAACATTTTGTATTTAATAATAATTTGAAAAGTAGATTGTGCACACACGTGTCCCTGTCTAATTGGGATGTAACTTTAGTTCCTTCAGTGAAAGTTTAACTTTATAAGGTTTCTTCCTTTTATACATTTAATTGCTTGTGTTGTATTTTTAAATTCTTGACTTGGTCTTGGAGCTTAAATAAATACTTTTTATTATTTATTTAAATATTATTAGGGTAATATTTTTAAATCATCAGAGACTATTTGTTTTCTTAAATGGGTTTTTTGAAAGAGATGTTACTCAGTTTAATTTCTCTTGTAGAAAGAGGCAGCGAACAGATTGTGGTCTTGAAATGAAAAAAAATGCACAAAAAGAAATGGCTGCTGCCTGCACTCCAAGAAGAAGAATTATTAATCTAACCAGTGTATTGACTCTTCAAGAAGAAATTAATAAAAGGGCAAATGCAAGTAAGTTTATTTCTTTCTGCGACTAGTTTCTTACACTGCCTGTAACGTTTTTCAATAATTCAGCAGCAAGGGAGGACTCGTTTGCTTGTAGAGTGTGTGAATGTGCTATGCTGGATGGAGAGGTCTTGCTAATAATGAGATCTGGTAAAAATAAAATGCCTCAGAATGGCCAGCTTCTCCTTCCAAGGTGGCTCTGGGGTTGGGGAAGTCAGGGCTGGGAAATGAGAATAGGGCTACTATTTGAGGATTGGAGTCAGGTCAGAATATTATGAGAAAGAGGAAATATGGTGGTAGACAGGAACACAGGGACCATTGTCTTGTAACAGTTCCGCATTCCAACTCCTTGATCTGAGCCCCAATGCCCAAACAGTAACCCTATCCCATCCCCATTTTCCAGACACTCATTTCCCCAACCAGCTGCTACTACAGAATGACAGGTATGTCTTCATTGCGTTATTTCCAGAATCCTTACGGAATTAACAGAATTATCTGTTCATTATTTGTTTATAAATAATAATTATGAATTATTTTATAAACTATTTTATTAAAACTACTATTTCTTATTCACAAAGTTTGAATGGATGTTCAAATTGAAAGCTGCAAAACAGAAAGCAAAGTTTGATTCATATTCTTGATCAAGCAGCCAGGTTAACAAGTTGTGTATTTCTGAGCAGCATAGTAAGAACTTAATTCAGAGACTAGATTGCAGTTATGCTGATGTTAGTGTGAAAACAATCTCATGATGTACTTTTAGATACAATTTATTATCAATTTTGTAATAGTTTTTTTAATATTAAACAATTTGGCTCAGGACAATCCATAAGAATTCTGTAAATATTTTGAAGGAAATAAAAATGTCTGTACATTCTTCATTATGGGTAGATCTTCTTAGCTCTAAGTTTGTATGTTTCAGAATAGAATATCCATGTGATAGAAATAACTCAATCTTGGCTGGCATTCAGTTGACAGTAATCAGTCTATCTTGGTATACAATTTCTAGTGATTTATTATTTTGTCCTTCATATTTTTCTCCTAGCACAAATAGCCAATATGTTAATATTTTGAAGTATTTTGAAAAATCTGGATTGGATTTTAAAAGTTTATAAATAGATATTGTTTTATTTGAGTTGAATTTAGAAATGGGCTTAAATATTTGCTAATCTTCAGACTTTTGGCAACAAATTTCTTACTTAAATAATATATTTAATAACAGAAAAAAATTAAAATTTGCATTTCAGTTTTACAAATGGGACAATTAAAACTGGCTTTTTGGTTTCATATAGTTTTAAAAGTAACTAAAGTAGATTAGGAATACATTGCAAATCCATACTGATTTTTAAAGAGCAATATTATTGTTAATTTTGTAGGATATCCTAAACATAAATAAACTTGTTATTTCAGGTCTTCAAGAGCTGCTTCGTGATCATTCCTTTGTTGGATGTGTTAGTCCTCAATGGGCACTGGTTCAGTATCAGACAAAACTCTATCTTCTGAATACCACAAAACTCAGGTGATAGTCTGAATGTATTGTTATTTTTGTCAAAACAAAATTGATTTAATTACCTGAAATAGGAAATAAATCTTAAATAGATGTTCTGGACCTCATCTTAGCTTTTGCATTTTGTTTATAGTCCAGAAGATGGGAGAAAGCATGGTTCAATTTAAGTACAACTTTAGTATGTGATTTGTGATAGAATATACCACTCTTTGGAGCAATTTGTTAATGATAATGATATTTTGAATAATATATAATTAGCACTTGAAAGACCTTTTGTCCTACAGATATATATGTGACAAATATTAGCTTCACTATTCTGCTAAAATAAGTTGATTTTATATATACCATTTGATCATCACTTCTAATTTATAAATTAGAATATAATTTTTAATCTAATAATGTCATGGTAGAGCTTAATATTCTGCAGATGCTAAATATATAAGAGAATGTGCATTTAATGATTTTTGTTTTCTTTTTCTTCAAGTCAAGAAATGTTCTATCAGATCTTTATTTATGACTTTGGAAATTTTGGAGTTTTAAGATTATCAGTGAGTATATTTTGGGGGAAATGTAAATTTGATACTTTACTAATCCTTTTAAAGATAGTAGTTCTTTTTATACATTTTAGGCTAGCATATAAGACATTCTGATTTTGTAAAGCAAAACAACAATAACAAATTTAGCCAGTTATCTAGTCCTGATATCTACCGTATTTTTCGGAGTATAAGATGTACCTTTTTTCCCTCTAAAAAGAGGCTGAAAATCTGGGGGGCGTCTTATACATCAAATACAGCATTTTTTGCCTCCTGAAACGCAGCCCCTTCATCAAAATGGCCACACGCATAGCCTTATGGAGGCTTCCAGAGAGCTCCTGGGACCTGGGGAGGGCAGAAATGAGCAAAAAAGCAGGGCGTTTCCCCCCCCCCCATAACCCCTAGCAGCACTCTATAAGCCTCCATAAGGCTATGCATGCTATTTTTTGACCAAAAAATGGCCTGTTTGCACACAAAAACCAGGCCGTTTTAACTCGTTTCCCCCCCCCCAGGAGCACTCTGCAAGCCCCCCCAAGGCTAGTCATCCCTTTTATTTGAAAAATAACTGGGCCCATTTCGCAAAAAACGGGCCATTTGGGGGAGGCTTGCAAAGTATAAAAAGGGCTTTCCCCCCCCTTTTGAAGAGCTGTTTAGTTAGAGTGATGAGAATTACGTTAATCAAGTACTGTGCCTGCAGAAACAAAGATTTGTTCCAAAGGTGGTCAGTGATTTCCTTCTCCAGCACATGGATAAATACACCTGGAAACATCTACTTACCTACCTACCTACTCTTTCCCTCTTCCTACCTATCTACTGTATTTCTCTCTCTCTCTATTTCTCTCTCTCTAGCCCTCTACCTATCTACACACTCTCCATACTTACCTACTATATTTCTCTCTCTCTCTCTCTATTTTTCTTTCTCTATCCCTCTACCTACTTATCTGTCTACACACACTTTCTCTCCCTACTTGCCTACCTACTGTATTTCTCTCTCTCTCTCTCCCTATCCCTTTATCTACCTACCTACCTAACTACACACTCTGTCTACCTACCTACCGTATTTCTCTCTCTTTCTCCCCCCCCTACCTACCTTTTGTGAAACTCCCAAGGGAAAACTCCAATTAATTCACGGCCTCAAGATAAAGTTCGAGAAACATCCATTTATTAGGGTTAGCACCTTAGCTGAACTTCTGTGTAGCCAAGAATGAAAGTTATTTGATGGCTTCTAAGCTTTACCCCCCTATGTCCCCTCCCCTCTGCCTGTCATAAATCACGTTCCCCAATTAGCATCAAAACTAAATCTATGCATGCGTAGTCACAGGTCATCTTGAGATTCCTTTTCCGACCACAGGAATGTCAAGAATTTTCACTTCATTAGGGCAGTATGATAATCACTATGGCAACGTTGGAACATTGACACCCGGCTCCCCTCACTTCCCGAAAGCAACCTATGGGAAACAAAACATTCCGAATACAGGTGTATAAATAATAATAATAATAATAATAATAATAATAATAATTATTATTATTATTATTATTATTATTATTATTATTATTATTATTATTATTATTATTATTATTATTATTCCAATTTATACCCCGCCCTTCTCCTAAAAAAGGACCCAGGGCAGCACACAGGTAGTTTAAAACAAAACATACATATAAATACCTATATTAAAAGCTATTAAATAATGATCCCATGCTAAAACCAACTTATAAAACCTCTAATTAAAATTTTCAATGTTAAAACTCAGTATCGGGGGTTATACTAGGCCGGCTTGTTGGAACAGAAGCGTTTTAAGGCGCTGGCAGAACAGGTGGAGGTCCGAGATGTTACATTGTTCGGGGGGCATGTCGTTCCAGAGGGTAGGACCCGCCACAGAGAAGGCTCTTCCCCTGGGTGTCGCCAACCGGCATTGCCCGGCCGACGGCACCCGGAGAAGGCCCTCTCTATGTGAGCGGATCGGTCGAAGGGATGTATGGGGCAGGAGGCGGTCTCGTATGTAGCTAGGCCCCGAGCCATGGAGCGCTTTAAAGATGGTCGTCAACACCTTGAAGTGCACCCGAAAGGCCACAGGTAGCCAGTGCAGGTCGCGCAGGAATGGTGTTACGTGGGATTGCCTTGTGGCTCCCATAATTACCCGCGCGGCTGCATTCTGAACTAACTGCAACCTTCGAGTGCACCTCAAGGGAAGCCCCATGTAGAGAGCATTACAGTAGTCCAGCCGGGACGTCACGAGTGCTTGAGTGACTGTGCGGAGGGCAGCCCGGTCCAGTAAGGGGCGCAATTGGGGAATCAAGCGTACCTGATAAAACACCCCCCTGGCCACGGCTGTCACATGATCATCCATGGACAGCCGAGAATCCAGGAGGACACCCAAATTGCGCGCCTTCTCCATGGAGGCCAGTATTTCACCTCCAATGGCCAGTGTTGGACTTACCTGACTGAACCGGGGTGCCGGGAACCACAGCCACTCAGTCTTGGATGGGTTGAGCTTGAGTTTGTTACTACCCATCCAAACCCGTACGGCCCCCAGACACTGGGACAGCACCTTGATGGCATCGTTGGGGTGGTTTGGGGTGGATATGTACAACTGAGTATCATCAGCGTACAGATGGTATTCCACCCCAAAACCACGGATGATCTCGCCTAGCGGCTTCATATAGGTGTTGAACAGGAGAGGCGAGAGGACCGACCCCTGGGGAACCCCACATGTCAGGGTTCTCGGGGCCGACCTCTGCCCTCCTGCCAACACACATTGCGACCGACCAGAGAGGTAGGACGAGAACCACCGTAGAACGGTGTCTCTCACCCCCAACCCCCCCAGTCAGTGCAATAGGATATCATGACTGATGATATCAAAAGCCGCTGAGAGGTCTAATAGGACTAGGATAGAGGAATAACCTCTATCCCGTGCCCTCCAGAGATCATCCACCAACGCGACCAATGCCTTCTCGGTACTGTGACCGGGCTGGAAGCCGGACTGGCGCGGGTCTAGATAATCAATTTCCTCCAGGTGCTGAGGAAACTGTTGAGCCACCACACTCTCTACAACCTTCGCTAAAAAGTGAAAGTTGGAGACCGGACGATAATTTTCCAATAATGCTGGGTCCAGGGAAGGCTTCTTGAGGAGAGGTCTCACCACCGCCTCTTTCAGGGCGGTAGGTAAGTACCCCTCCCTCAAGGATGCGTTCACAATATCCTGGAGCCAGCCTCGTGTAATCTCCCAGGATGCCAGTACAAGCCAGGAGGGACACTGGTCCAATAAACATGTGGTGGCCCTAAGTCTCCTTGACAACCTGTCCATATCCTCGGTAGTGACAAAGTCAAACTCCTCCCAAGATGTTGTCTCAAGACCAGCCTCGGACAGTCCGGCTGGAGCACTTGTAGTGGAGGGCAACTCGTTCCGAATCTGAGTGATTTTATCCTGCAGATACACTCCAAATTCCTCTGCTCGGCCCTGCAAGGGGGCTTCCCGCGGCCTCTGATGAAGGAGAGAGCGGGTCACCCCAAACAGGATGGCAGGGCAGTTCTCTGCAGATGCGATGAGGGTGGCACAATACTCACGTTTGGCCACTCTCATCGCCACTAAGTAAGTCCTTATATGGGCTCTTACTAGCGTTCGGTCAACTTAGGGAGGCATTTCCCCCTCAGGCTTGCTTGGGTTATCTGCATGGAATTTTGCTATAAGGCGATCAGTTTGGATGTTTCTATGTTTCACCCACGATGCCTCCGATAAGGGGTAACCCTTCCACTTGATTAGGTATTGGAGTTGCCTTCTGTGCCACCTTGAATCAAGAATTTGTTGAACTTCATAATGGGTTTGGCCCCCTATGACCATAGGGCCTGGGGGCGCCTGGGTCAGTGGTCTCAGAGTGGAACCAATCACGGGTTTCAAAAGGCTCCTATGAAATGATTGGTGTGTCTTCCCCAGCAATCGAGGTAGTTTCAATATCACTGTGACTGGGTTGATGATCTTTACTATGGGGAATGGCCCCACAAATTTTGGCCCCAGTTCTTTGCTAGGCAGTCTTAGTCTCAAGTATTTTGTGGAGAGGTAAACCTTCTCTCCTACCCAGAATGGCCGTTGTGGACCGCCGTGTTTATCTGCCTGTTTCTTGTAGGTTTGTGCCACTTTGGCTAGTGCTTTCTTGACATTTTCCCACGCTGCTTTCAACATGAACATCCAATCAGTCAAGCTGACTGAGAAGGGAGGGTCTCTTGGATACTCAGGCATTGGGGCAAAGTCCATGCCGCTCACTACTTTGAACGGCGTGAGTCCTGTGCTGCTGTGAACAGCATTATTGTATGCAACCTCAGCAAAAGATAAAAGGTCTGCCCAATTAGACTGCTGATAGTTCACATAGCACCTCAGGTACTGCTCTATCATGGCGTTCAGTCTCTCTGCTGCCCCATTAGTGCTCGGATGAAAGGCTGAACTAAGACCCTAAGATGACCCAATGGACCGCAGGAACTCCCTCCAAAACTTAGTCGTGAACTGGACCCCTCTGTCTGAGATGATTCTTCGAGGTACTCCATGCAGTCAGTAGATATGCTTCACAAACAGTTTAGCCAGCTTGTGAGCCGAGGGTAGTCCACTACAGGGTATGAAGTGTGCCTGCTTGGAGAACAGGTCTATTACAGTCCAAATCACTGTGTTTCTCCCACTTTTTGGCAACTCTACTATAAAGTCCATTGCAATCTCCTCCCATGGCCTCGTTGGTTCTGCCACTGTTTGCAGCAGTCCAGGGGGTTTTCCTGGTTTCTTTTTCATTGTGGCGCAGATGGTGCAACTTTTCACGTAACTATCCACATCTTTCTTCATGCCAGGCCACCAGAATTGTCTCCGGGCTAAGTGTAAAGTCTTTAAGAACCCAAAATGGCCTGCCAATTTGGTGTTGTGGCTCCTCTGGAGAACTAGGATACGTAGGGATTCTGGAACATAGAGTTTCGTCCCCTTCCAGGCGAGGTCATCTCTCTTCGTCAAGATGTGTTGGTTGTTTTGGAATCGGGGGTCTGCTTGCAACTCACTTTTGAGTCTTGTGGTTATGTCGCTTGTGGGTTGGCCCCGCTGATCACAGTGTTGCCGCCTGGTGGTTACTTGAGCAGCTGTTTGAGTAAAAGGAATAATGACGTCCACTATGTGCTCCCGTTTGCATTTGTACTGAGGCATTTAGTTTTTTGGATGATTTCAAATTTTAGTTTTATGAATGAAATAGAAATTCTTTTCCTACCTTATTTGCTCGGAAATTTATGAAAAATTTGCCGAAATATTTTTGAAAGATCAAGAGTACAAAATTTACTGGGTTTCTCTTACTCATATTCTTGTAGATATCTACAAAATCTTTTAATGGTTAGTAAGATTTTTCCTTCTGTTTGGGGAGGCGAAACTGCAACTTTTCAAATACTGTTATATGGTTGCTAAAAATAGCAAAGGGTACTGGAAATTTCACAGATTTCCACTTCCAATAATCAAATTCAAATTAATTCAAATTAAGATTTATTAACCGCACCCTCTCCCCACAGGGACCCGGGGCGGTGATAATGTTATGTTTAAGAATGTTTTTCACTATTCTACCAGGAGCATACATTAAGGCATTTGGTAGAAATGCTGTCTTTAGGGATACCTTACTTAAAAATAAAAAAACTAACTTCATATTTAAACTATGAAGTATTTTTGAGATAGACAGTACAGTGTTCTAGTAAGAGATACAACTTTTATCTATTTGCCTGAGTTCCTCAGACTTCCTTCTAGAAAATTTGAGTTGATCTTCAGACTTTCTCTTAGCCAATGAAAATTGGCAAAGTTCATCCTTCTAAAATTTCTTTAACTTGCGCTTTAACTTTCTTGTTCTTCAATTTTCGAGTCCATTTATTGTTCTTAGCAATAGTAATTAACTATCATAATGACTACTTCTCCTTCCCCCCACAACCCCCATCTCTTCTGTACATGACTTGCTTGCATATGTGTGTGTGTAAGTGTGTGTGCATACATAGGTATGCATCCTAGTTTATGCTGCCTTTTGTTTTTTTTCTTTGCGCTCTGAAATAAGCTTTTTGCTTATCTATCAATAGCTTCCATGATACCATTCATGTTATCCTAGATCCGTGACAAACCTGTTGCACGTTGCCTCAGATGGCACGCAGAGACATCTCTGAGATCATGCAAGCCGTTGCAGTAGGTCAGCTGCAGCGTGCATGCACACACCAACCAGCTGATTTTTGGGCTTTGAAGGGTCTCCGAAGGGCTGGGGGGTGGCCATTTTCATCCTGCCCAGGCTTCAGGAAAGCCTCTGAAGGCTAGGAAGGACAAAAAAAATGGGTCTACCAGAAGTTCATAAACGGGCCATTTCTGATTTCTAGAAGGCATTGGAGGGTGGGAGGCAAGGAAGGCTGTTTTCACCCTCACCAGGCTTCAGGAGGCGGGGTCATGCATGCATGCACAGGGGGGTGGAGAAGCAGGGCGTTATGTGGGAATGTGCTGGCGTGCGTGGGGGGATTGAATTATGGGTATGGGCAGGCAGACGTGCACTATAACACACACACACACAAACACACACACGCTTTTGGCACCCGAACCAAAAAAGGTTAGCCATCACTATCCTAGATGTATTAACGTCTTGGGTGCTTAATATATTTTTCTATTGTATCCCACCCAGAGTCCCTATTTGAGGGACTTGAACAGTTCAGAAATGTGAAATATAAATAAAATAAATCAGTGGTAGTCAACCTGGTCCCTACCGCCCACTAGTGGGCGTTCCAACTTTCATGGTGGGTGGTAGGGGTTTTGTCTGATACTGAGGCACTTTCCTTTTTTTAATTTAATTGAATTCCCTACTTTATAAATCACCATTACTGTAAACCTGATGGGCGGTTAGAAAATTTTACTACTAACAGAGATACAAAAGTGGGCGGTAAGTATAGAAAGATTGACTACCCCTGATATAAATCATCACAATTCACTTGCTTTTCCCAATGCTTTATTAGTTAACTATTACAACTCATTATTTTTAAATATTTATTTAAAAATAAATTTTTAAATAGTGACAAAAAGAAAAAGTACCAAAACAAAGATAAAAATATATACATTATCATAGAAAAAAGTGCATTAAAAATGAAGTAAAATGCAGATAGTCCTCTATTTATAAGTAGTGGTACCCGGCCATGCGTTGCTGTAGCCCAGTCTGGTTAAATGGCCAACCAACCTGTGTACACACAACCACTGTATAACCCCCAACCTACCTATCTACTGTATTTTTTCCTCTCTCCTTCTACCTACTTACCTAGCTACATACTGTATTTCTCCTCTCTCTCTATCCCTCTACCTACCTACCGTAGTTCTCCCTCTCTCTCTATCCCTCTACCTAGCTACCTACCTACAGTTGCAAGAAAAAGTATGTGAACCCCTTGGGATTACGTGGAGTTTTGCATGAATTAGTCATAAAATGTGCTCTGAACTTCATCTGTCACAACAATAAACAAACACAGTCTGCTTACAATAAATAATACTACACAAACATTAGATGTTGCCATGGTTTAATTGAACATAACATGTAAACATTCACAGTGCAGGGAGGAAAAAGTATGTGAGCCCCTAGCCTAATGACATCTCCAAGAGCTAATTGGAATCAGGAGTGAGCCAACCTTGACTCACTCTTGTGATGATATTGGATGTGTTGCTGACAGCTCTCCTGTCCTTTAAAAACACACACCTGTTTTGGGTTTACTGGTTTCAAGAAGCACTGTCTGATGTGAACCATGCCTCACAGAAAAGAGCTCTCAGAAGACCTACGATCAAGAATTGTTGACTTGCATGAAGCTGGAAAGGGTTACAAAAGTATCTCCAAAAGCCTTGATGTTCATATATCCACAGTAAGACAGACTGTCTAAAAATGGAGAAAGTTTAGGACTGCTGCTACTCTCCCTAGGCGTGGTCGTCCTGTAAAAATGACTGCAAGAGCACAGTGCAGAATGCTTCATGAGGTAAAGAAGAATCCTAGTGTCAGCTAAAGAGCTACAGAAGTCCCTGGCACATGCTAACATTTTTGTTGACACATCTACAATAAGGAAAACATTAAACAAGAATGGAGTACATGGGAGGACACCACAGAGGAAGCCATTGCTGTCCAAAAAAAATATTGCAGCACGTTTGAAGTTTGCAAAAGAGCACCTGGATGTTTCACAGCACTACTGGCAAAATATACTGTGGACAGATGAAACCAAAATTGAGTTGTTTGGGAAGAATACACAACACTATGTGTGGAGAAAAACAGGCACAGCACACCAACAGCAAAACCTCATCCCCACTGTAAAACATGGCAGAGGGAGCATCATGGTTTGGGGCTGCTTTGCTGCCTCAGGGCCTGGACGGATTGTTGTCATTGATGGGACAATGAATTCCAGAGTTTATCAAGACATTTTGCAGGAAAACATACGACCATCTGTCTGCCAACTGAAGCTCCGCAGAGGATGGGTGATGCAACAGGACAATGACCCAAAGCATACAAGTAATTCAACAAACAAATGGCTTCAACAGCACAGAATACGCCTTCTGGAGTGGCCCAGTCAGAGTCCTGACCTCAACACAATGGAAATGCTGTGGCATGACCTTAAGAGAGCGATTCACACCAGACATCCCAAGAATATTGCTACACTGAAACAGTTTTGTGAAGAGGAGTGGTCCAAAATTACTCCAGATCGTTGTGCAGGTCTGATCTGCAACTACAGGAACTGTTTGGTTGAGGTTATTGCTGCCAAAGGAGGGTCAACCAGGTATTAAGTCCACAGGTTCACATACTTTTTCCTCCCTGCACTGTGAATGTTTACATGTTATGTTCAATTAAACCATGGCAACATCTAATGTTTGTGTAGTATTATTTTAAGCAGACTGTGTTTGTTTATTGTTGTGAGTTAGATGAAGTTAAGAGCACATTTTATGACCAATTCATGCAAAACTCCATGTAATCCCAAGGGGTTCACATACTTTTTCTTGCAACTGTACCTACCTACTGTATATCTCCCTATCTCTACCTACCTACCTACTGTATTTCTCCCTCTCTATCTCTCTACCTACCTACCTACTGTATTTCTTCCTCTCTCTGTATTCCTCTACCTACCTACCTATCCCTCCCCTCCCCAGACCACCCCCCCACAGTCAACCTCCTCCAGGCCCCCTTCCCTCCCTCCCTCCCTTAAGACCAATGGCAGCAGCCACCTGGTAGCTTCACGGGACGCTGCATTCATTTCATTTCATTTATTGGATTTGTATCTCACCCTATCTCCCCGAAGGGACTCAGGGCGGCGCACAGGCAAATATTAAAAACAATACAAAACACAATATAATTACTATAAAAATATATTAAATTTAAACCCGTGCTAAAAACATCTTAAAAATCATCTAAAAACACTTAATAAAATCCCCACAATTTGTTAATATAGTCTAAGCCAGGCCAGCCAGATGGGAAAAATGAGTTTTAAGCTCCCGGCGGAAGAGGCGCAGGTCCATGATGGTGCGAATGTTGGGAGGTAGGTCGTTCCAGAGAGCCGGACCCGCCACAGAGAAGGCGCTTCCCCTGGGGGTTGCCAGCCGGCATTGGCCAGCAGACGGCACCCTGAGGAGGCCCTCCCTGTGCGAGCGGACAGGACGGAGGGAGGTGTGTGGTAGGAGGCGGTCTCGCAAATACCCAGGTCCCGTGCCATGGAGTGCTTTAAAGATGGTTATCAATACCTTGAAGCGCACCTGGAAGGCCAGAGGCAGCCAGTGCAGCTCGCGCAGGAGAGGTGTTATATGGGAGTATCGAGAGACTCCCAAGATCCCCCATGCGGCTGCATTCTGTACTAGCTGGAGCCTCCGGGTGCACCCCAAGTGGAGCCCCATGTAGAGCGCATTGCAGTAGTCTAGGTGGGACGTCACGAGAGTTTGAGTGACTGTGCAAAGGGAGTCCCGATCTAGAAAGGGGCGCAACTGGCGTATCAAGCGAACCTGATAAAAAGCCCCCCTGGCCACGGCCGCCACCTGGTGAGCCAAGGACAGCCGTGAGTCCAGGAGGACACCCAAGTTGCGAGCCCTTTCCGCGGGGGCTAATGACTCGCCTCCGAAAGCCAGCGATGGAACCAGCTGGCTATATCGGGACGCCGGAAACCACAGCCACTTGGTCTTGGATGGGTTGAGTCGGAGCCTGTTCCTCCCCATCCAGACCCGCACGGCCTCCAAACACTGGGACATCACATCAACGGCATCGTTGGGGTGGTTAGGGGTAGAGATGTACAGCTGGGTGTCATCAGCGTACTGATGGTATTCTATCCCAAAACCACGGATGATCTTGCCCAGCGGCTTCATATAGGTGTTGAACAGGAGAGGCGAGAGAACCGACCCCTGAGGCACCCCACAAGTGAGGGGCCTCGGTGCCAATCTCTGCCCCCTTGCCAACACAAGTTGCGACCGGCCGGAGAGATGGGAGGAGAACCACCGCAAAACGGTGCCTCCTACTCCTAACCCCTCCAGTTGGTGCAACAGGATACCATGGTCGATGGTATTGAAAGCCGCTGAGAGGTGGAAGGCGGAGCCTCCTGAGCCGACACAACCGGGCTCCCTAAACTGCAGGGACCCGGCTGGAATTCACCTCCCCAGTGATTCCATAGGGAATCTAAGCCGCCCTGGAGAGGTGGTGATTAGGAGATAAATCTTCGCTGGGTACAGGGACCACGCAAGATCCCTGCCCGACACGAAGCAAAATCTCTGAAGGGAGACGAATCGCATCCCCCCCCCCCTTTTCTGGAGGGTGGACCAAAGGCAAAGGAGAATCTCTGGAATAAGAAAGTAAAGGATCTGCTGGAAAACATCGGGAAGGTATTTTGTTTTTGTTTCTGAAACACTCTGCTAAGAAACCTTTTTTTTTTTTTTTACCAAAACTTTGAATTTAAAGATAAGCTGCGAACTTAAATTGAAGTGTGAGATTCCTCTGGTTCACAGAATGTTTTGAAATGGCCGACTAAACTGATAACAAAGAAATAGCCACTTACGTTTGCGCTGAAAGGGATTGGATTATGACTGACTTTTCTAATTCTTTTTTTTCTGTCTTTTTGATTTATTTCACTCAAAACTTTGAAACTTGGAGCACTTCCACAATCCTATAATTATTTGGACACTCTATTGCACATTTTTAAACTTAAATAAGGACCATATCTTATCTTTTTTTGTCTCTGTTCTCCTTCCAACAAAAAGGACTGAAACACTTTGAAATTATTTAAACTATTTCCTATTGCTCTTGGAAAAACAGTGGGCGGACATATATGAACAGATTTACTGGAAATATTGTGTAGAAACAAACTAACAGAGATAAGCTAACTGTTAACAAGGTAATTGGAGTTACTTTTTCCTAGTTTGCGGATTCGCCAAAATGTCTACACACATAGATATATACACTGCAGAAAATCAGGAGCTTTTGGCTGAAATCTTGAGGGAATTGAAAAAATTTCATGTAATACTCGACATTACACCAAGTGAAGAAATTAAACAGATTACAGAAATTAAAGAAGAAAGGGAAACAAGGCTGTTTGTGGACTGGATTTAACTGAGGACGAGAGAGAAGATCCAGGAGAGGAGATAATATCAAGACCCCATCAGAAACTTGAATCTCAACCTGACTGGCAAAAGGAAGGAAAAAGAGAACAAAAGAGGAAATCACATCAGAGATAGACTTGATATTTGAAAATAAATCAAATTTGAGGAAAAGAATTGGTCAGCACTATGATTGTACAGCTATACTGGATCACAATGTGCCAATGGAAGTTTATAAAGAACTTGGAAAGAGGGGAAAAGGCTGATGGAGAATGTGTACTTTAAAAGAGGCAAATTTAATTCATCTTTGGAGAGACAATGGCTGAAAAGAGGAACTTTTATCCCTTGATGAGTAATAATTAGGCTGGGTTTAAATTACTATCAAGGATTATTAATTAATTGATTGTTAGTAATAACTATAGATGCTTATAACAAGATTATGTTTTTGATAATGATATATATTAGTTTATCTATAGATGGGGAATTGGGCTATTTAGATGGTTATAGAAAGATGATGTGTTAATGAATGATATATATCTGCTTAGCTATAGATGGGGAATTATGCTACTAAGATGGTTATAGAATACTATTACTCTTGGTAAATGATCAATCAATTAACAGTTACATAAAAGTTTAGATAATTAGATAATTTACTCTTGGTAAATGTTCTTGTTAATGATATATATTTGTTTATCTATCGATGGGGAACTATACTATTTAGATGGTTATAGAAAGATTATGTGTTAGTGAATGATATATATTTGCTTATCTATAGATGGGGAATTATGCGACTAAGATGGTTATAGAATACTATTACTCTTGGTAAATGATCAATCAATTAACAGTTACATAAAATGTTAGATAATTATATGGAATCTATAGAGATATGAGGGGATTAAATAAGGGATATTAATAGTAAATAGGATTTAAAGATATTTTTTTTATTTTTTTATTTTTTGAAAAAAAGTTTTATTGGTTTTAACAATTTATATTAGGAAAAGGGTAAGTAAGGTAATATATAATATTTGGAGCTTCCACATCGGGTTTGATGACCGCCTCCGAGTCTTCATACATATTCAATTGAAAAAAAAAATTATTAAAGGGAAGGGGTACATACATTTTAAAATCATGAATTTTCATATTATTTTATACATTCAATTACTTTGTAGTATTGACATCCGTACAGGAATTACTAAAAAATATAACAAATTATTTTTGCGATCTGAGCCTCTTTGCTATAGTCTCTTCCTCCTCCACCCACCAGCAGGTGGACCCGTGGACCCTCCCATTCCCATCTCATCGTCATCCAGGATTGAGTGTATTTTAAGAAAGTTATGCGCCTCTTCAACTGTTTTAATTCTAACTCTTGCTCCCTCCCAGAATACCAGCATCCCTTCAGGCATCAACCACTTGAACCACATCCCCTTTTTGAATAATTTTTTAGTTAAGAAGGAATAATTCCTTCTTATATATCTTATTTTCTTTGGGATCTGCTTCAATATGGCCACCTCGTTTTGCTGATACATCAAAGGGCCCCCTCTTTGTGCTCTCAGTATCTCCTCTCTCGTTGACCTTCTTATAAATTTAATATGTATCTCTCTGGGTACCTCATTTATTCTGGCAAATGCTGAGTTAATTCTGTAAAGCAAATCAATGTCCCCCCAAATAAATTCCTTATCTTTCTTAATATAATCCGCTAACATAGTAGCCATCAACTCTCGCAAATTCTCATTCGGTAATTCTGGAACATTCTGAAATCTTAAAAAAAAAGACGCGTTCAAAATCAATTTTAGACATTTGACCAGTAATATCTGTAAGTTCTTTCTTAAAGTCTTTTATCTCTTCCTTCACCTCAACCACCCCTCCTTCCAGCCCCACAATTTTTTGTTATTATTTGTTATTTCTCTTTGCAAATCCGGAAATAATAATAATAATAATTTTAATTTTATATCCCGCTCTCTCTCCTCAAAGGGACTCGAGGCGGGGCACAGGCAATTAAAAATACAGTTAAAACCACAGACAGAATACAAAATTAAAAATGAATTAAATTAATCCTGCGCTAAAAACTCATAAACTAAAACTACCCCTAAAACCCCTAACCTTAAAAGAGACTACCCAAGGCCGGCCAGGCGAAAAAGATGTGTCTTTAATTTTAAACGGAAGGAGCGGAGGTCCGTAGTTGTCCTAATGTCGGGGGGAAGGTCGTTCCAGAGGGCTGGGCCCGCCACAGAGAAGGCCCTTCCCCTGGGCGTCGCCCGCTGACAAAGTCTAGTGGACGGCACCCGAAGTCCCTCTCTGTGGGAGCGAATCGGCCGTGAGGATGTATGGGGCAGGATCCGATCCCGCAGATAGCTAGGTCCCGATAATTCCAATCTTGTGCTTAAATTGTCTTTCCGGATTTGTTGCATTTCATTCATTATCCTTTGAAACATCTCCTCTACATTTAATGGCTGAGGGCTTGGTGATTTAGGATCCTCTACTTCTGTTTCCTTCTGTAACATAACAAACATCTTTGGTTGTGAGGATGGGCTGGGTCTTGTAGATGCTGGAGCAGAGCTTGGTTTCCCAGATGGAGGTTTCCTCGATGCCATAGTAAAGTTTTAGGTGTTAGTGCGTAGAGAAGAAGAAAGGGAAGAAAAAATGGCGCTGTTGGGCGGGCAGTCTGTGAAGTCTGAGACAAAAGCAGCTGGAGTTCAAATTGAGTTTACAACATCCAGAGAGAAAAGGGGAAAAAAAGAAAAAAAGTTCCAAACAAAACAGAAAGTTTCACTAAAGAAGAGAACACCAAAAGACACCAGAGCAGGTCCTTTTCTTATATATTTTAAAATTAGTCTAATTTTGTTGAAATAGAGGAATGCTTATTTTCAGAAAGAGAAAGTTCCATCCTGAAAACAAACAGAATGCCATCTTTCTGCCTTGCCGGCAGGGTGGAAGAAACAAAAGTAAAAACAGTCAATTTAAAATGTAGCAAGGCTCAAGATACATTAACAGCAAATCCCTTGGTTAACAAGACATTTCCTTTTTCAATAAGTCCGACGGAAGTCACTTTCACTCTCTCCGCAGCGCGGGACTCTTTATGCAATGCCGCTTTATTTTCAGGGGGGTTGTTTCCAACTCCCCCCTATCTTCTCTTTCCATCAAATTGAATGTAAAAAAAAGTCCAAATAAGGCACATACCATTATTTTTTAATCCGGAGCCTCGGCGCAGCCATACAACCCTGAAGTTTCAGCTCCTTCTTACATCCTCCATGTTCCAGGGTCTTCAGCGAAGGGGAAGCTCCCCCCGCGAAAGTTCCCCAGCCCCTAGGGCAAAGCAGGAGCAGCCCCCCCGACCGCCGTCAGGATGGGGGCCCTCACCGCAAGCCGCCCGTGCAGAGGGGGGGATTTTAAACCCCCCCCCCGCGCCCAAGAGCGCAGCTGAGGCAACACAGCGGCGGACGTGAGAATCCACGTCCGTCCGCGTCCAAAGCCGGAAAAGATTCAGGATTTAAAGATATTATTAAAGAAAAAATAGATTGAGGCTAGAATACTTGATAAGTCTTGTGGATATTGATATTGAATCACAGGATAAATTGTTAGATTTAAAATTAATAAAATGAGATTACCCATGAATAATAACTATTCCTGGAAGGCACAGAATTTATGGATACCCGATTAGGTCTTCTTATATTTAAATTTATCTATACTGTTTTTGGTTCTTTTTTGTTTGGTTTTATAAAAAGAACGTCATTATACAATTAGGCTTTACTTAAAAGGGTATTAAAACAACTAGCAAGATTCGGGATTGAGATATAAGAATTGTAATAATTGATATGAAAATTAAGCGATAAACCTTGAATCTGAAATTATAAATATCATCAACACAAAATAGAGCTGGCTCAGAGGCCGAAATACACCAAGTAAATGAGATGAAGAGTGTGAAGTAGAGGAGAGAGGTAAGGGAAGAAGAGAGAGAAAGGAGAGAGGGCAAAGAGGAGGATAGAAAGGAGGAGTGGAAAGGGGAGAGAGGAGAAGGAGAGAGGAAGGGAAAGTAGAGAAGGGAAGGGCATCAGAGGGAATAAAGGAGGTAGGGAGGAGGAGGAGAGGGGGGAAAGAAAATGATGGATAAGGCACAAATATGGTGTATGGAGAGCAGAAGAGCCCTCTGGGAGTTTTCTGGGAGTTGATGGTAAAATGAAATGATGGTAAAATGAAATGATGTAAACATTTAATAATACAATATGATGTTGGTTATGTAACAGTATATATGTTGTTATTTACTTTGAAAATCGAAAATAAAATATCTTTTAAAAAAAAAGCCGCTGAGAGGTCTAATAGGACTAGGATAGAGGAATGACCTCTATCCTGAGCCCGCCAGAGATCATCAACCAACGCGACCAATGCTGTCTCCATGCTGTGTCCAGGTCGGAAGCCGGACTGGCGCGGGTCTAGATAGACAGTTTCCTCCAGGTGCCGGGGAAACTGAAATGCCACCACACTTTCTTTTTTTTTATATTGAAAAAGTTTTATTGGTTTTACAGTTTTTCAATAGGGTAGAGTAAGGGATACAAAGAAATTTTGAGAGCATTCACGTCAAAGTCGGCGGCCCTTCCGGGACATCAAAATAGATCATTAACAAAAAACATTTTTCATACACTACAAAGTGAAAGCAAGTACATATTTCTAAGTTCTCAGTTCTATGCTCTCAGTCATTTACAAAAATCCAGATACATGTTATACAATATTACTCAAAAAATCAAAGCAAAGTTATTTTTTAGATCTAAGTCTCTTGGCAATTGTATCTTCTATCTCTCCTTCCAGGCCCCCAGCGGGCGGGGCCGTGCCCCCCCTGCCCCCCCTGGATCTTCTCCCAGGACAGAGGAATGTTTTTTAAGAAAGGCTTCTGCCTCAGCAACTGTTTTAATCCTCACTCTTCCTCCTTCCCAGAACACCAGCATCCCTTCGGGCGTCACCCACCTGAACCAGATCCCGTAATCAAACAATTTTTTGGACAAGAAGGAAAATTTCCTTCTTGCTTCTCTAATCTTTCTTGGGATCTGCTTCAGGATGGCAACCTCCTTTTGTTAGTAAATTAACGGACCTCCTCTTTGCACTTTCAAGATTTCCTCTCTGGTTGACCTTCTAACAAATTTAACATGTATCTCTCTGGGTACTTCATTTATCCTGGCATATGCAGAGTTTATTCTGTAGGCTAGGTCAATGTCCCCCCTGATCTCATCCTTAGGTTTATGTAAATAGTCTGCTATAATTGTGCTCATGAGTTCAGGGAGACATTCACCAAGTTCCTCAGAAACATTCTGAAATCTCAAAAAATATGTCATCCTTTCCATATCAATCCTAGACACATGCCCATTTATTTCCACAACCTCATTACTAACATTTTTAATCTCTCCCTTAGCCCCCACCAGCCCCCCTTCCAACTCTTCATTCTTCTGTGTGTTCTCCAGCATTTGTTTCCGTGTGTCCAATAGCTCCTTTTTAAAGTTGATATTTTCTTCTCTCTGGGCCTTGATTTCTTGTACCAAAGTTTGTATAACAGATTCAAGAGAAGCCATCCTTAATTCCAAGCTTGCCAGTGCTGATTCTTGTGCCATGATTAGCTGTTAAAGTCAATGCCACTAAAATGGCGTTTTTTGGGTGGGGCTATTGAGGCAAATCAGGAGCCAAAAGTTCAAATCAGGATTGTAAAATTCAGGAACCAAGAGAGAAACAGTTTTCCAGATCAATAATTATAATAACAAAGGCACTCCAGAAAAGAGATCACAAATCCAAAAAAAAAATTCTTCTTTAGTAACAAGAGGAAGTCCAAATCACAAAGAGACGCTGGGAATTTTTCATAAGTAAAATAGTCATTCAGGGACAAAGAGAAGCAATCTTCCACCGCCCAAGCTCAAAGCCAGAAGAAGAGAGTGGTAAAAAAAATTGTTTCAAGCCAGCCAGACCTAGAAACTTTGTTGCAAGGCAAACCACAGATCACTTTCCCTTGTTGCAAACAATCCGGATTGAAGATATCCGCTTCCTCGCAGCGAGGAGCCATTTTCAAGTGCCGCTTTAAATCCGAGGGGGGTTTAACAAGCAAGCACCCCCCTCCAAGTTCTTTCAGCCAGGCTGACAGCAAAGAAAAAAAAAGTTTTAAATCACTCACTCTCCCCCTCGCAGCCGAAGCCCCGGGAAGCCTTCCGACTCAGCCGATCAGCTCTCTCCATGTTAATGAACGATGCCGTCTTCCTTTGGCGAAGGGAAAACCCCCCGCAGCATGTCCTCCTCCACCTGAGCCGAAGACAAGGGTCACTTCCCCACTGCCGTGGAGGGGAGCAACCCAGGCAAACCGGCCCTACGGGAGACCCCCAAAAACGGGGCGTCTCGCCCCCTTGGGGGGGCAGGAAAAGAAACAAAGCGGCGAGCGAGCCCTAGGCTCGCTCGTCGCCGCTGGAGCTGGAACCGGAAGTCCCACACTTTCAACAACCTTCGCAAGGAAGGGAAGGTTGGAGACCGGACGATAATTAAATAAATACCGCTAGGTCCAGGGAAGACTTCTTGAGGAGGGGTCTCACAACTGCCTCTTTCAAGGCGGCCGGCAAGAACCCCTCACTCAAGGAAGTGTTCAGTATTTCCTGGAGCCAGCCTCGTGTAACCTCCTGGGAGGCCAGTACTAGCCAGGAAGGACACGGGTCCAATAAACATGTGGTGGCATTCAAGCACCCCAGCAACCTGTCCATGTCATCTGGAGTCACAGGGTCGAACTCTCCCCATAAAACGGTCTCAAGACCTGCCTCCGTCCGCCCCCCCAGACTAACTTCACTGGAGGTCAACTCGTCCCGAATCTGAGCGATTTTATCCTGCAGATACTGTCCAAATTCCTCTGCACGACCCTGTAAACGAGCTTCCCACTGCCTCTGTTGAAGGAGGGAGCGGGTCACCCTAAACAGGGCAGCAGGGCAGTTATCTGCGGATGCAATGAGGGCAGCCAGATAGTTACGTCTTGCCACTCTCATCGCCACGATGTAGGACCTCAAATGGGACCTAATACGTGTTCGGTCGGATTCAGAGCGAGTGGATCTCCAGATGCTCTCTAGGCGTCTCTTACAGCGCTTCATCACCCTCAGCTCCTCGGAAAACCAAGGTGCCACAGTGGATCGGCGCCGTGTGAGAGGCCGCAAGGGCGCGACCTGGTCCATGGCCCCAGCAGTCGCACTATTCCATGCGGCTACTAGGTCCTCAGTCGAGTCGCAGGTCAGGGGCACAGGCGTTGGCCCAAGCTCCGTCAGGAACCTCTCCGCGTCCATCAGGTGCCTGGGGCGGAACCATTTAGAAGTCTGGTTCCGCCTCCCCGCAGTGGAGTGTAGCGGTTGGAAAGTCCAACTGAAGGAGAAAGTGATCTGTTCATGACGGGTGTAACGGCTAGGTCCCCTATTCCCAGATCACTAGTCCACTGGCCGGAGACAAAAATTAGATCCAGCGTGTGACCCCCGGTGTGAGTGGGACCGTGAACTACTTGAGTCAGGTCCATGGCCGTCATGGAGGCCATGAACTCCCGAGCCACCTCCGACATTTCGCCTGCCGATGGCAGATTGAAATCCCCCATGACTAAAAGCCTGGGGGTATCAACTGCCACCTCGGCTATTACATCTAGGAGCTCGGGCATGGCTGTTGAAGTGTAGCGGGGAACCATGTACACGATCAGCAAACCCAACTGCCTCCCCGGACCCCACTTCACAAACTGGGATTCACATCCGGCTGTCTGCGGCACAGCAGTCTCCCTCGGTTCTAGGCTCTCCTTCAAAATAACCGCCACCCCCCCCCACCCCGACCCCGGCCCTAGGCTGATGAAACACTCGGTAACCCAATGGGCACATTTCAACGAGGGGGACTCCCCCCTCGTGGCCCAACCAGGTCTCCGTAATACCCGCCAGGTCCGGGCCCTCCTCCAAGACCAAGTCATGGATAAGGGGGGCCTTGTTGGTGATGGACCTGGCATTGCATAACATCAGCCTAGGGCCCAGGCCCTGCGCACCCAAACCTCCTGGGATGCGAGAGATGCTCTGGGGACTGGAGCGCGCAACCACCTGTAAGCAGCGGGTGCGCGCTCCCATAGAATGACATGGTCCCTGGCTCCCGCCATACCTACCCCTCCCAAAGACTGTCCTGATAGTATGGCTCTCTGCTGAACTGACCACTAACACCCCCTTAGTGTCGGACTCGGCATCCTCCTCGTCAGAGCTAAGGGTCGGCCTGGACTTCCTGATAATAGATAACCCTCCCCCCCTCCCTAGACCCTCCCCCATCCCTGGGGCCCCTTAAAAACCCACCCACCTCCCTAATTTCTATTAACCCCTTTTCTTCCCTAGAACCCCTTAAAGATACCCTTAAAAATTCTCTGAGCTTCCGCTTCCTCCACCTCTCGGGATTTACCAGTCCGTCATTGAGGTGGGCCCTTGTTAGACCTGAGGGCCAGACCTGTGAGAGAGGGGACTCTCGCAGGGCAAGGAGGTCAGCTGAGGAGTACATAAAAAGCTGTGTAAATAAATTAACAGAGGAGTGTGCCATCTAGGTATAAGATGTAAGTGCCCAAAATCCAGGGGGTCCAGAGGGACCAGCTTCTCCTGGGGGTGGGTGGGTGGGAAGTTTCCGCCTCCAGGCCTCCTCGCTGCTGCTGCTGTTGCTGCTGCTGCTGCTGCCTTCGTCCCTGTCACTCCTGGCACATCTACTGCCCCCCCCCCCACAGTCAACCTCCAGGCCCCCCTCCCTCCCTCCCTCCCTTGAGGGCAACGGCAGCAGCCACCTGGTAGCTTTGCAGGATGCTGCATCTTCCTTCTCCTGGGGGGGAGGAGGTTTCCGTCTCCAGGCCTCCTCGCTCCTCTTGCTGTTGTCGTCCTTGCCGCTCCTGGTGCTTCTACCATCGCTGCCACTACAGCCTCACCCTCCGCCTCCTACCAGCCCTCCAATCTCTTCTCACTGCTGCTGCTGCCATGGAGAGGTTGGAGGGCTGGTAGGAGGCGGAGGGTGAGGCTGCCATAGCGGCAGTGACGCTAAAACTGCCAGGAGCAGCAGGGACAATGGCAGCAGCAGCGAGGAAGCCTGTAGGCAGAAACTTCCCCTCACTCTCAGGAGAAGCCAGACACGACGTCCCGCGAAGCTGCCAGGTGGCTGCTGCCTTTGGCCTCGTCTAGGGAGGCGCATGTGGTGATTCCCGCCTTGCCCATGGCAACGCGCCATCTCAAGGCCGTTCACACTTTCAGCCATTAGAAATGTGATGTCACGCACATGTGTGCGTGACGCAGCAGCCGGGCGAGAGGAGCTACAGGGAGGTGAAAACCTGAGAAGTGCGTACCTTTTATGTTTGTGCTGCTTGCACAAGACACACGTGTGCCAACCACACAAAATATACATATGATTGCATCAGAAGTCCTTGGGAAAATTGTGTGAAAATTTGGTGCCGATCGGTGCAGTACTTTCTGAGATTAGTGGCTTTGCACAAACTATTTTACATTTTTATTTATATATACTATTCTGTCATGATCCCGACTAATGAACCCAAGCAAATCAGAACTCTGAGGCTTTTTTTCATGGAATGTCCTGCCTAATTTCTCTCCTCTAACATCCCTAATCTTCACCTAAGTGGCTTCTGACAGGGCGTAACCCTTCCACTGCACTATTGCAGTTTTCCCTTATAAAATCTTGAGTCTAGGATTTTTCATATTTCATAGTGGGTTTTCCTTTCCACTATGACTGGGGGCTGCCTGAGCTACCAGCCTCAACACCAACCTTATTACTGGCTTCAATAAGCTGCTATGAAAGACCGGATGTAGTTTCTCTAGAAAGCGCTGAACAGTTCTACTGTTACTGGGTTGATGATTCTTATGATAGGGAAAGGTCATATAAAGGGTGCAGTTTTTTGCAAGGCAACTTCAGTTTCAGGTACTTGGTAGAAAAGTAAACTTTCTCTCCTATGTGAAACAGTCTTTGATAAAACAATCTTTTTTCTGCTTGTTCTTTTTACATCACTGTGACTTTGGCTAGTGCTCATTTCACATTTCCCAGGGAGTTTTTAAGTACCTTGCTAATCAGCTTTACATGCTCCTCCATTGTCTCAGTAAAGATGAGAATATCATCTAAATAGACTAGGACCCCCTTATACAGGTGACCATGAAGCACCTTGTTAATCAGTGGCATGAACATGGCGGGAGCCCCTTGGAGACTGAAAGCATCACTTTGAACTGGAAACTACCCAGGAGCAGTTAAAAGCAGCCTTTCATTCATCTCCCTCTTTGATCCTCACTTTATAATCCTCCTGGATTCCCGGCTGTCATTGGATGACCATGTGACAGCCGTGACCCGGGGGGCCTTTTATCAGGTTCACCTGATCCCCCAGTTGCGCCCCTATCTAGATCGTGACACCTTACACACAGTCACTCAAGCGCTCATCACCTCCCGCCTGGACTACTGCAATGCTCTCTACATGGGGCTCCCCTTGAGGTGCACCTGAGACTCCAGCTAGTCCAGAATGCGGCTGTGCGGGGGATTCTGGGAGTGTCTCGTTACTCCCACGTAACACCTCTCCTGCGCGAGCTGCACCGGCTGCCGGTGGCCTTCCGGGTGGGCTTCAAGGTGCTAGTGACCATCTTTAAAGCGCTCCATGGCACGGGACCTGGCTACGTGCTGGACCGCCTCCTACCACATACCTCCCTTCGACCTGTCCGCTCCCACAGAGTGGGCCTCCTCAGGGTGCCATCCGTCGGACAATGCCGACGGGTGGCCCCCAGGGGGAGAGCCTTCTCTGTGGCGGGACCTGGCCTCTGGAATGACCTACCCCCCAATTTTCGTACTATCACGGACCTACGCTTCTTCCGTCGGGCATTAAAGGCACATCTGTTTCAAGAAGCTGGCCTGGCTTAATTTTAATGTATAAAGTTTTAATTGATTTTAACCTTTTTAATTCAAATTTTTAGCACAGATCCCGATTTAATTCCGTTTTAAACTGTTATATATTGTATTGGGGGCAGGACAAGAAGCAATGGGTGGAAACTAATCAAGGAGAGAAGCAACTTAGAACTAAGGAGAAATTTCCTGACAGAACAATTAACCTCTGGAACAACTTGCCTCCAGAAGTTGTGAATGCCCCAACCCTGGAAGTCTTTAAAAAGATGTTAGATAGCCATTTGTCTGAAATGGTATAAGGTTCCTGCCCATGCAGGGGGTTGGACTAGAAGACCTACAAGGTCCCTTCCAACTCTGCTATTGTATTGTATTGTATTGTATTGTATTGTATTGTTTTGTATATGTTTTTTATATTTCTGTGCACCACCCTGAGTCCCCTCGGGGAGATAGGGCGGTATACAAATTCGATTAAAGTTAAAGTAAAGTAAAGTATAATATAACTCCCTCAGGTCTAACTTTGTGAAGATCTTTCCCTTCACCAGATGAGCCAGCACATCCTTCATAAGGTGGAGGGGATACATGTTGTCCCACGTACATGCTGTTCATTCCTCTAAAATCTATGTATAATCTCATTGTCCCATCTTTCTTTTCCTTGAAAGATCCAGGGACTGCAATGCAGGATTTTGCTGGCTGGATGAAACCTCTGACTAGGTTTTTGTCAATGTATTCTTTTAACTCTTTCATATACATATTTGGTTTGGGAAGCTTTGGTGATGGCAGGATCTCCTTCCCCCTCCCCACACTGGCAATTGAGGAATAGAAAAATGGCTTCTGCCAGGTTTGATTCAAAGTGACAATTTAGTGACAATTCAAAATTACAACACTGAAAAAAGTGACTTACGGCAATTTTCATGCATATGACCATTCCAGCATCCCCATGCTCAAAATTCAATTCATATTTGCTTAACAACCACATGATTCAGTTAACAACTGTGGCAAAAATATATATCAGAAAATGGAGTAAAATTCACTTAACAACTCCCTTGCTTAGCAATGGAAATTTTGGGCTCAATTTTGATGGTGAGGACTATCTGTACAACAAAAGAAAAGTATAATACTGTACATCACTTCAACAGTGACTACAATTCTATATATATATATAAGAGAGAATATTTTCACAGCTCCTGTTTTGAGGCCCGTTTAAGGGAGGAGACAAACTATCATCCTTCTCTGCCCTTCGACTCAACCCAGAGATCATCCAGACAGAGACCCATTAAGATTGCTGCTGTGTGAAATTTTTTAGATATGTGTTAGATTTCTTTTTTTAGCTCAAGGCATAGAAAGGCTTGCCTGATATGCTGGAAAGTGCCGGTTCAGATCCTAGTAGAAGGAGTATGGCCAGCTGAAGAGAGGCTAATCCCGAAATGGATCTATCCTGGTCTCTTAATTATTAAATCAGCCCTTTAAAAAAAATCTAACATATATATATTACGCACAGTCACTCAAGCGCTCGTCACCTTCCGCCTGGACTACTGCAATGCTCTCTACATGGGGCTTCCCTTGAGGTGCACCTGGAGACTCCAGGTGCACCATCCTAAGAGGTGCACCATCCTAAGAAACCCCGAAGACAAAATAGAGTTAGAAAATCAAGGAGTATATGAAATCCCATGCCCCACCTGCCCCACCACATATATCGGACAAACCAACAGAAGAATAATGGCACGCATTGAAGAACACAAAAACTCAGTCAGAAAGGAGGAACCAACTTCTTCCCTGGTCCAACACCTCAAAGCCACAGGACATGATATAGACTTTGAAAAGACCAGAACTATTGCCAAAATTGAACACTTTAACAACAGAATAATCAGAGAAGCTATTGAGATAGAAAAACGGCCACACAGCATGAATAAACGAGATGATACCTCCCGCCTACCAGCCATTTGGAAACCCGCCCTCACTGACAAACGAGTCCCTAACACAAAGAATGATACCAGACCCACACTCACAAAAACCACACAGGATGTCACTATCACACATCCACGCAAAAAGCAAGCCCAAACCCACACCGATGATGACCACAAACCAGAAGCCCAACCACAAACCAGAAGCCAGACCACAGCTGCATTTTTAGCCACTTTAAACCCCTCCAATCCATACATGAAGCAAACTGATGCCGACCACGGAGATGTGGCACGACCACAAACGCGAAGCCAAACAACAGTAACGCAGCTCACCAGCTCAAATCCCTCTGCAACTCAGACTAACACAAGCACAACCAGGCCCCCACCCAAACAGAACACGCCCCCATCCAATCAGAGCACAGCCAAACTCCCATCCAGTCAGAGCACAGCCAAGCCCCCTACCAATCAGAATACACCTCCACCCAATCAGAATGCAGCCAAGCTCCCACCCAATCAGCTCACACCCCCACTGGCAGTTAAAAAGAGGAACCGGCTGAGATCTCACATTGCTCCTGGAAGCACCAAGCCGGAAGCACCAGCCTGAAGATGATGAATGAGACTTCATCGAAACGTCGTGAAGATACTTCCAATTCTACGTGGGAGAAAACCCGAACAACCAAAGACCACATACAAACACCCGCGAAAACCTCAGAAAACAAATATCGTACCTCTACGGGGAGGAAATCCACCATCTGACCAGGACCTACGAAAAACTCGAAGTCCAAAGAGCTTCCATTTTATGTGACCTCACATTCCTACGCAACTGCCGAGATCAAAATTTACATGCTTCCAATTAAAATTCCACTCCAACTCTGCAGCCACCAAACGCATCCTGAAAAGAACAGAATTGGCCCTAATCAGAAATGAACTTCATACAACAAGATTCCACCTAGACCGAATCAACAAAAATCTCCTTACACTTCACCTCAAACTCAGCAACAAGATCCACCCCACACTTTGGGACAAATCCAAACAACTTGCCACCTGGAGAGCCGAAACACAGACCACCCTCAAGACAGATACACATACCAATAAACTCCGAAGACTAAAAGAACGCCAGAAACAAACCCCTCCCCCCTCACAGCCACACATGAAACAAACAGTGCATAACATCTCAGATAAGATCCTCACCAAAGCTGAAACCAATGTCCTTGCCAAAGGATTCAACTTTGCAGTCGCTCCCAAACACATCCCCACTGAAACCATTATATGCGGAGTTGAAACCAGCCTGACCAAAATCAACCCCGATGACGCTAACAGAATCAGACTCGAAATCACCAACATCCTCTGCACCAGCAAGCCCCCCAAAAGCAACTTACCCAAAGAGGAACAGACAGCACTACTTAACCTAAAAGAAGACACTAGCATAATAATCCTACCAGCAGACAAGGGGAACGCCACGGTGGTTATGAACACATCTGACTACCAAACCAAATTAACCAACCTACTCCAAGACTCCACTTACAAACCCCTAAGCACGGATCCCACCACCTACTTAGAAAAAACCACTAGATCCAAAATAAAAGCCTGCCCCATCAGCGAAGAGATCCAGCAAAGAATCATTCCCAGAGAAAAATCATCCAGATGCCCTAAGCTCTATGGTCTCCCCAAGATACACAAAGAAGGAACCCCACTCAGACCCATAGTCAGCTCCATAGGCTCACCTCTACAAAACCTAGCCAAATTTCTCGCCAAACAACTACAGCCCTATGCAGAATCCATCACGTCACACGTAAAAAACTCATTCCAGTTCATAGAGATCATAAAGAAACAAAACTTACAGCCCAGCGACCTACTCGTGAGCTTCGATGTCATATCCCTCTTCACCCAAGTACCAATCAAAGAAGCCTTGACAGCTATCCAAAACAAATACAACCCCCCGAAACATATCCTAGGTCTGACCAACCACTGCCTATCCAACACATACTTCATCTATAACGGACAAAAATACAACCAAATAGAAGGAGCACCCATGGGATCACCCCTCTCACCTGTCATTGCTAACCTCTACATGGAACACTTTGAAACCCAAGCTCTAGAAAAATCCGATCACAAACCCAAACTCTGGCTCAGATACGTAGACGACACCTTCATAATCTGGCCACACGGGAAAGATAAACTGGACAACTTCCTCACACACCTCAACAGCCTACACCCCAAAATACAGTTCACCATGGAAACAGAAGCCAATAACCAACTCCCCTTCCTGGATGTCTTAGTCTATAAGAAATCCAATGGATCCCTAGGACACACCACCTACCAGAAGGAAACACACACAAACTGCTATTTGCACGCACTCTCACACCACCACCCAGCACAGATCAACTCTGTAGCCAAGACACTCATCTCCAGAACAAAACGCTTAGCTGACAAGCAACACCTCAAAACGGAACTACACACTCTCACCAACGTACTAACATCCAACGGATTCCAAAGAAACAAGATCACTAACCTAATCCAAAAAGAAAACCCCACTAAAATCCAAGACAGTGAACAAGAAAACGGCAAAGCCCTCCTCCCATACATAAAAGGCACCACAGACAGAATCAGCAAGATCCTCCACAAACACAACATCAAGACAGCATTCTAGGACTTCCGGTTCCGCCTTCCAGCGGCGACGGATGAGTCTTGGACTCGTTCGCCGCTTTTCCTTCTTTCTGCCCCCCATCGGGGGCGAGGCACCCCCATTTTGGGGGCCTCCCGTAGGGCTGGCTTGCCTGGATCTGTTCCTCTTAGCGGCGGCTGGAGAACGGCCCTTGTCTTCGGTCTAGGCTAGGGGAGGCATGCTGCGGGGGGGGGGTTTCCCTTCGCCAATGGAGGACGGTAACGATCAGCGAATTTAAAAAGAATTGAGCGTGCGGGTCGGAAGGCTCCCTGGGGCTTTGGCGGCGAGGTGAAGAGTGAGTGATTTTCAATATTATTTATGCTGGCAGCCTGGATTGAAAGAACGTAGAGGGGGGTGTTTGTTGGTTAACCCCCCCCTCAGATTTAAAGCGGCGTTTGGAAATGGCTCCTCGTTGCGAGGAAGCGGATACTTTGTTTCCGGACTGCTTTGAAATAAGCGAAAGTGATCTGCGGCTTATTTCTTTACAATGTATCTAAGTCCGGCTGGCTTGACACAATTTTTCTTTGGTTATTTTCCCCTCTTGGCTCTCAGACGGGGCGGTGGAGGATGGTTCCCTTTGTTCCTGAATGACTATTTTTACCTTTGGAAAATTACCAACATCTCTTTGTGAAATGGACTCTCTCTACTAATGAAGAAATTTCTGGATTAATTGATTCCTTCCCTGAGTGCCTTCTCTGCTAAAATTATTGACTGTGAAAAGTGTTTCTCTGCTGGGTCTTGAATTCTTTTACAACTTTCACTTGAACTGTTTTTCTCCTGATCTGCCTCAACGGCCCCACCCAAAAAACGCCATCTTAGTGACACTGACTTTAACAGCTTACCATGGCATCAAAATCAGAATTGGCAGGATTGGAACAAAGAATGTCATCTTTGGAATCAGTGTTACAAGCTCTGGTGCAGGAGATTAAAGGTTTGAGAGCAGATAATAAAAGTTTCAAGGAGGATCTTCTGGAAACACGGAAGCAAGTGCTGGAGAATTCACAGAAGACTGAGGAGCTGGAAGGGGGGCTGGCTGGGGCAAAGGGAGAACTTAAAAATGTCAACATTGAAATTGCAGATTTGTCTGGTCATATGTCTAGGATGGATTTTGAAAGGATGTCATATTTTTTAAGATTTCAGAATATTTCTGAGGAATCTGGTGAATGCCTTCCTGATCTCATGAGTACAATTTTAGCAGACTATTTACAGAAACCTAAAGATGAGATCAGGGGGGACATTGACCTAGTCTACAGAATAAATTCAGCATATGCCAGGATAAATGAAGTACCCAGAGAGATACATATTAAATTTGTTAGAAGGTCAACCAGAGAGGGAATTTTGAAGGCGCAGAGAGGGGGGCCGTTAATTTACCAACAAAAGGAAGTCGTCATTTTGAAGCAGATCCCAAAAAAGATTAGGGAGGTGAGAAGGAGGTACTCCGTCTTATCCAGAAAATTGTATGACCACGGGATCTGGTTTAAGTGGGCGATGCCGGAAGGGATGTTGGTGTTCTGGGATGAAGGAAGAGTAAGGATTAAAACAGTTGCTGAGGCGGAAGCCTTTCTTAAAAAAACATTCCTCTATCCTGGGGGAAGATCCAGGGGGGACGGAGGGGGCCACGGCCCCGCCCGCTGGGGGCCAGGGAGGAGAAAAAGAAGATACAATTGCCAAGAGACTTAGATCGAAAAAATAACTTTGCTTTTTTTTATTATTATTAATATTGTATAACCTTATGTCTGGATGTTTGTACACGACTGGTAGCATAGAATGGAGAATTTAGGAATCTTGTACTTATTTTCACCTTGTAGTACTTTTGGAAAAATGTTCTTTTAATGTTTTATTATGAAGCCCTAGAAGGGCCAATGATCCCGACGCGAAAGTTCTTAATATGTTTCTGTATCCCTTACCCTACCCTTTTCGAAAATGGTAAAAACCAATAAAACTTTTTCAATATAAAAAAAAAAAAAGACAGCATTCTACACAAACCGAAAAATATCCACCATCCTAAGAAACCCCAAAGACAAAATAGAGTTAGAAAATCAAGGAGTATATGAAATCCCATGCCCCACCTGCCCCACCACATACATCGGACAAACCAACAGAAGAATAAAGGCATGCATTGAAGAACACAAAAACTCAGTCAGAAAGGAGGAACCAACTTCTTCCCTGGTCCAACACCTCAAAGCCACAGGACATGATATAGACTTTAAAAAGACCAGAACTATTGCCAAAATTGAACACTTTAACAACAGAATAATCAGAGAAGCTATTGAGATAGAAAAACGGCCACACAGCATGAATAAACGAGATGATACCTCCCGCCTTCCAGCCATTTGGAAACCCGCCCTCACTGACAAACGAGTCCCTAACACAAAGAATGATACCAGACCCACACTCACGAAAACCACACAGGATGTCACTATCACACATCCACGCAAAAAGCAAGCCCAAACCCACACCGATGATGACCACAAACCAGAAGCCCAACCAGAAACCAGACCACAGCTGCATTATTAGCCACTTTAAACCCCTCCAATCCATACATGAAGCAAACTGATGCCCACCACGGAGATGTGGCACGACCACAAACGCGAAGCCAAACAACAGTAACGCAGCTCACCAGCTCAAATCCCTCTGCAACTCAGACTAACACAAGCACAACCAGGCCCCCACCCAAACAGAACACGCCCCCATCCAATCAGAGCACAGCCAAACTCCCATCCAGTCAGAGCACAGCCAAGCCCCCTACCAATCAGAATACACCTCCACCCAATCAGAATGCAGCCAAGCTCCCACCCAATCAGCTCACACCCCCACTGGCAGTTAAAAAGAGGAACCGGCTGAGATCTCACATTGCTCCTGGAAGCACCAAGCCGGAAGCACCAGCCTGAAGATGATGAATGAGACTTCATCGAAACGTCGTGAAGATACTTCCAATTCTACGTGGGAGAAAACCCGAACAACCAAAGACCTACATATATATATATATATATATGAATGAAGTGGATATATTGTTACAGCTTCCTGTTAGGCCTATTTAAGGGAGGAGACAGACTTGTCATCCTTCTCTGTCCTTCGATTCAACCTAGAGACCATCCAGACAGAGACCTATTAAATTGCTGCTGTCTTTTTAGATATGTGTTAAATTTAACACATATCTAAAAAGACAGCAGCAATTTAATAGGTCTCTGTCTGGATGGTCTCTAGGTTGAGTCGAAGGACAGAGAAGGATGACAAGTTTGTCTCCTCCCTTAAATAGGCCTAACAGGAAGCTGTAACAATATATCCACTTCATCAATAAAGTCCTGTAGAAAGGATGATGTAATCAGGGATACTGGTTAGCTCAAGGCATAGAGAAGCCTGCTTCGAATGCTGGAGAGCACCAGTTCAAATCCCTGTAGGGAAGTATGGCCAGCTGACGAGGGCTAAGGAGCCCGAAATGGATCCATCCTGGTCTCTTAATTAATTATTATTAATCATCCCTTAAAGAAATTTAAAACTATATATATATATATATCATATATATATATGAAGATACTATGTTACAGCTTCCTGCTAGGCCTGTTTAAGGGAGGAGACAAACTTGTCATCCTTCTCTGTCTTTCGACTCCTCTTTGAGATCATCCAGACAGAGACCTATTAAATTGCTGCTGTCTTTTTTAGATATGTGTTAAATGTTTTTTTTAAGGAATGATTAATAATTAATTAAGAGACCAGGATGGATCCATTTCGGACTTCTTAGTCCTCGTCAGCTGGCCATACTTTCCTACAGGGATTTGAACTGGTGCTCTCCAGCATTCGAAGCAGGCTTCTCTATGCCTTGAGCTAACCAGCTTCCCTGATTACATCATCCTTTCCACAGGACTTTATAGATGAAGATACTATGTTACAGCTTCCTGCTAGGCCTGTTTAAGGGAGGAGACAAACTTGTCATCCTTCTCTGTCTTTCGACTCCTCTGAGATCATCCAGACAGAGACCTATTAAATTGCTGCTGTCTTTTTTAGATATGTGTTAAATGTTTTTTTAAAGGAATGATTAATAATTAATTAAGAGACCAGGATGGATCCATTTCGGACTTCTTAGTCCTCGTCAGCTGGCCATACTTTCCTACAGGGATTTGAACTGGTGCTCTCCAGCATTCGAAGCAGGCTTCTCTATGCCTTGAGCTAACCAGCTTCCCTGATTACATCATCCTTTCCACAGGACTTTATAGATGAAGATACTATGTTACAGCTTCCTGCTAGGCCTGTTTAAGGGAGGAGACAAACTTGTCATCCTTCTCTGTCTTTCGACTCCTCTTTGAGATCATCCAGACAGAGACCTATTAAATTGCTGCTGTCTTTTTTAGATATGTGTTAAATGTTTTTTTAAAGGAATGATTAATAATTAATTAAGAGACCAGGATGGATCCATTTCGGACTTCTTAGTCCTCGTCAGCTGGCCATACTTTCCTACAGGGATTTGAACTGGTGCTCTCCAGCATTCGAAGCAGGCTTCTCTATGCCTTGAGCTAACCAGCTTCCCTGATTACATCATCCTTTCCACAGGACTTTATAGATGAAGATACTATGTTACAGCTTCCTGCTAGGCCTGTTTAAGGGAGGAGACAAACTTGTCATCCTTCTCTGTCTTTCGACTCCTCTTTGAGATCATCCAGACAGAGACCTATTAAATTGCTGCTGTCTTTTTTAGATATGTGTTAAATGTTTTTTTAAAGGAATGATTAATAATATATATATTAATTAATAATATATATATAGTAGTTATTATTCAAATGCATATACATCTCTTATACATTTATATAATAATCATTTTTTTTTACAAACATATAAATGCGTGAACAGTGTAGCACCTGGGTGTCATACATTCTAATACAAATAAAACAAATAGCATTAGTCATAGTTATTACTTTCAACCAATTCATATATTTCTAATAATACGTATGTATATAAAGTTGCAATCTGTCATTATTCAATTATTCCATGTTTTCTCTTATTATTGCTCTTATTTTATTATATAAACGTGTATTGTCTCTTATTTCTTTTCTGTTATTTCTGTCTCTAATTCTAACTTTTAATCATGCCATCCTTTTTAAAAACACTTTCTTTCTATCCTGCCTAACTTTTAATCATGTCACCTACCTACAAAAATAAAAGAAAGAAAGAGGAAGAGAAAAGCAAATCAAAACAACACCAATTATGAAAAAACATCTAACCATCATCTCTTGCCCGCTTCAATACTTTAATTGCTATGCCTTTTTTTTCTTTTTGACTTGTCTCCCATATTCCTCTCTAAGATCTTTATCTCTTTCTACGTCAGCTTCTTGGCTGTTCAATCTGAGTGTTTTTCCCACCTCTGTCCTAATTCCAGCATTTTAAAAGGCCTTCCCAGTACTGCGTCTTCCCAATTTAAGAGTCCAATTTTCTATACATTTCAAAATTTAATATTCTTCTCACTTGTGTCTTCCCCTTTCAATCTGGTATTTCTCAAAATGCTGAGATACTGCTTTAACAAATAATTCTGAGCAAATAGTCCAAATTATTCCTTGTGATTAAGTGTAAGGCAAAAAGAAATCCGTTCCCCCAGTTGCAGTCACTGTTCACCTACTTCACTCCAGCACCAGTCTTAGTTGTTGTTCTGTGGTTGTCCCTGTTTTGTGGCAGCCATCTTTAGGCTGTCTCTTCTCCTTGCCATGGCTGAGTGAGAAAAAGAAACCCAGGTCAGACTGGAGAGCTGTGACTCTCCTCGACCTCTTTGTTTCATCGCCCCCTATAAGGTGGTTTTGTCAGCACAGGAAACGTGGAGATCCATTCCTGTGTCTAATATTGCCACAACATCAAACGGAAGTTTGGCTTCAACCAGAAGTGAACAATAATTTTTAATCTATTGTGTTTTGCATAAATTAGTCCTATATTTAATTTCATTCATCCATTCAGAATCTCTGTCTACCAGTCCATTTATAGGTCGCAAGCAGGTTCTCAATGTATTGGTGGGTCCTTGGTAGTTGCTTGATAAATTAAAAGTAGAACTGAACAGTGATGTTTTTGTATGCTGTTCCATCCTTGTAGATATTACTCCCAAAAATCCATGTGACCTGGATACACATATCTTTTTAAGAGCCAAAGTGTGGTTTAATTGTCAAATTTATGTTTCGAATTTATTTTTTACATACTTGTTACGTGTATTGATTACAATTTATATTTAGCTGCATAGTCTCTGAAGCTGTTCAGGATTGATAAATTGTATTCCAATTAAATTATGGAAGTTTATTACTGCAGCCTTACACAGTATTTAATCTCTGAGAGGGTGACATGCAGTTAATAATTTTCATACCCCATCTTTATTTAAATCATGTAAAGAAATGTTCTCAGATTGTCAGTCTTTTGGATGCTTCTAGACAGTATATCGTTTTCATAAACAATAATGTTTTATGTTTCTTCTGTATATCTAGGAATCAGCTCCTCTCTTTGATTTGGCTATGTTGGCCTTGGAGAATGCTGAAAGTGGTTGGACAGAAGAAGATGGTCCAAAGGAAGACCTTGCTGAATATATTGTTGACTTCCTATCAAAGAAGAGTGAAATGCTAAAAGACTATTTCTCCCTTGAAATTGATGTACATAGCATTTGGCTTCTAAGCAAGGAATTTATGATTATTAGGAATATACACAATTTGTTTACTTTAGTAATTCCAGTACATGTAGTCTCGCCTAATGATTACAATTGGGAATTGGCAATGTTGTTGTTAAGCAAAGTGATTGCAAAGTGAAAAAACAACTGTACTTATGATCCTACTTCAGCATGCTTTGCTTTATCGACCTACAAAAGTTGTAAATACACGGATTGGTTACAAAAATACTTTTTCATGATCATCATACCTGTAAGCAGTTGCTATACAAGGCAGTCACGAAACAAGGACTATCTGTATGAAATATAGACATATAAATAAAATCAATCACCCAGTGCCCTCCTGCTAGTATTCAGTAGCAAAGATGCTCAAATGTAATGATAAATGATGATAGCAGAAAAACTATATGTATGAAATTTAAAAATATCATTAAGTAGTCTGCTGCCAGCATTCAGTATTGATAGTAGTGGTGCTGAAACTTGGTGGTAAATGAAGAAATTAATAGTATGCAAGTTATGAGTTAACCTGTTGAAATTATGGATATCTATGGTAGGCCTTCAAGAGAGAGTCCAAAAGCAGCAGTAAGATAATATCTCTAGTAACACCATCAAAATAAATCTAAAACAGTAATGTAATAGAATGTTCAGAATCTGGCATTTTAATTGATCTAAGAGAAATAGCTTAGTGGGGTTTTATATATGCAACACTTGTTCTTTTATATTTAATATCTTCATACATGTTATTAATCTTTTTAGTCATTTGAAACAAATGACTTTATGGAATGTGATAGTGAAAATATGACTTTCTGTTTGCAGGAGGGAAATCTTATTGGACTGCCGCTTCTGATAAATAATTATGTTCCTCCACTGGAAGGGCTACCTATGTTTATCCTTCGTTTGGCCACAGAGGTATGTTGATATTCAGCACAAATTACTATTTTTCAAGCCATATGCAGTCATGATTAGATGGTCATTTTTATTTCTTAATATTCAGGATGAGAAAAGATAGCAAAAAGATGTTCTAAAAAGACATCTCTGAACTGAGCCCTAACTGATTATAATTTATTTTAATATTGCCAGTTCTGTGAAAGACTTAAGTTATGGAAGACCTTAACACCTTTTTTCCAATCATACATCCAACTTCTTAAATTGCAATGGGTTGCCAAATCTCTATCAAACATAGTTTCATTAATATACTTTCCATTTTAGAAACATAATTATAATCAATAATTCTGCAATTTATCTTTATAATGGTTGTGATAGGATTGATTGTTTGTTTAACTTATATCTTGCCTCTCCTTAAGGCAATGTATATAGCCCATTCTTCATTTTCCCCCCACAAGAACCCTGTGCGGTAGCTTGACGATAGACTTGAATCTGGTTCTCCTTAGTCTTTGTCCAACGCTTTAACCACTACACCATATTGGCTTGATTTCTTCATTCTTGGGATATCTCCATTCATAGGAAGTAGAACCTGCAAATAGGGGACTTTTAATCCCCCCCCCCCCAAAAAAAAATCTTTTATATATTTTCAACTTGGCCTATGTATGAAAGATACTTATTATGAAGTTTAATTTTACATTGTTATATACAAATATAACCTAAACAACTAATAAAAATTAGATTCAGAAAATCAGAATGGAGTGTTTCAGTTTCTAGCTGTCATATTACCACCATCACCACTATTAAAAGATTAAAATATTATGTATTCATGCATAATTTGTCTCTGTCACTGACCATTTCACTAAATCTAAAACTATAAATATTATTTATTTTTTTACCAGGTAAACTGGGATGAAGAAAAGCAGTGTTTTGATAGTCTTAGTAAAGAATGTGCCATGTTCTATTCTATTAGAAAGCAGTATATAATGGAAGATTCTGATCTCACTTTTCAACAGGTATTGTCTATAATAGTAAAGAATGAACAGATTGTATTTCATCTGTACCTGTCATGTACTGGAGTTACAATTTTCAGATTTCTCAGTCACTTGTCTTAGTATGTGTACATTTAGAAGGCACCAAGTTTGAAAAAGCAAGAACATAAAAGCTGTACTTGTAAATCTTGTATCTAGAGTGTTGTTATTTGTATATGTAAAGACCAACCTCTCCTTCCAAGAAAGTACAGACCAGTGATGGCTAACCTTTTTCTCCTTACGTGCCAAAACCGTGAGTGTGCACGCTGACACCCATAATGCAATGTGCTCCACCCCTTGCGCATGTGCACATGACTCCTCGCATGACCCCTGCCTCCCCATGCATGCATGTGATCCCCCTGTATCCCATTTTGGGCCTAGCAGGCCTCCCTGAAGCCTCCTGGGATCAAAAAGTGGCTGCAGGGGAATGCTGCACACTCTCCTCTACACCCCCGCGCATTCACGTGTGACCCTACTCCGCATGCGTGCTTGTCTCTTGTATGTGCAGCAGAGACCCAAAAATCAGCTGCCTGGTGGGAGGCATGTGCGCATGCACGGTGGAGCTGAGCTGGGTGACGGCTTGCGTGCCAACAGAGAGGGCACCGTGTGCCACAATTCTCCTGTGCGCTGCTTTGGGGAATCCAAAGCATGGGTTAAACCAGTCCTCTAGCCTAGACACTGAGTTATTAAAACTGTAGACCACGCCTCCTCTGTCTGGGCATACTCGGTTTTTTACAACTCAGTTCAGCCTAAAGACACACAATTTTCCTCTCCATGAAGACTTGACAACAATAGGTTTATTTATTTGTTATTTAGCTCTTATTTATTTGATTTTGTGCTAAGACTTTCGTTTACCTTATGAAGAGTTTGAAGGCTTCTGTGATTCTTCACTGTAAGTTTTATATTGGATTTTGCTCCTGGTGGCTTCCGTGGCCCAGGGAGTTGGTGTTTTGCCGTTGTTGCTGGCCAGGCTGGTTCACCGCCTGCAAGTTTCTCCCGTTGGTTAAGGCTGGTTCGCCGCCTGTGTGCCCGAGAGCCAGCCGCGATTATTGCTGAAGCGGCAGGGAGATTCTTGGGCGCCGCGCCTTCGTGCCTCTCCCTAGCGCCCCCCCCCCCGCCGGTCTCCGCTTCTTCTATTCGGCGCTGGATTTGCTCTTACTTCCTGCAGAGCCTTTTCTGGTGAGGATGTTTTTCTCTGCTGCGAATTTTGGCGCGCGCTTTGGGAGCGGCCATTTTGGGTCGTGTTTTGAATCTGCCGCCGTTTCTGCTGCTGGAGGCAGCTATTGGCCATGGGCTTTCGCGCCAGGTTTTTTCCTGAGCAGGCGCGATCGGGGGTTTTCCCCTTGAGGAGCCACATTGTTGCACCTGTGGTAAAAGTGGACGGTTCGCCTCTTCTGTCTCTGCGCTGCGAATCTATAGGCCTCGCTTCAGCTGGCTATTTCTAGCAGGTTTTTCTATTCGTTTCTGGGTTGAGCCTTTTCAAATCCCTCATTATGGCTGAGCAACAGGCAGTTAACGAGGGCGCTGGCCCGTCTTCCCTCCCTCCTCCCTCCGCCACCTTCTTCGCGGGCGAGTAGACCGGCCACCAGGGCTTCTTCCCTCCCACCACGTGGTTCATCCACAGCTGTGGTGAAGGCCACAAAAAAGGGAGACAAAGGGAAGGCCAGTGCTGCGGCCCGCGTGGCCCCCAGGGCCCCCCCGTGCTTCAACCTGAACTCCCCCCCCCCCAGTTTTACCCGAGGTATTGCCCCAGGTGCATGGGTGGTCTCCTGATGTTTCCATGGAGATAGGAGATCAGTCTGCGGGGTTGGTTTCCGGGGCTCAGGATCCTTCGGGCCTGGCTGCAACCACTTCAAACCCCAGGCCTCTGAGGCCTGGAGTATCAGCCACCTTCACTCCTACAGCTGCAGGGCTTAGGCCTGAGGAGGAGTCGGGGGAGGCCCTTTCCCCCAGCATACGCAGCATGATAGCTGCTGCTATTTCCCAGATGCAGAAATGCTACGCAGGGCCCATCACCCTGCACCTTTGGCCATGACCAGGGAACTTTCGGTTTCTCTTGCCGACCAGGCCTCGCCTGTTCACTCTGACTACAGTGATGGGCTCGAGCTCATCGAGGAGGGGGAGATACCTGACCTTGAACTCTCTGATGATGAAGGTCTGGATCAGGGATCTTCCCTGCATACTGGATTGTTTGCCCTGGGCCTGTTCAAGTCCCTCTTGTTTAAGGCCAAAGCCTCCACCAACATGGGTGGGGCCTCTGCCCAGGCAAGCACAGATGTAGGATTGGAGGCTACTGACCGTCTCTTTGCAGAACAGATCAGGGAACAGGAACTCATCCCTTGTCCCAAACTGTTTATGGATATGGTCCAAAAACAATGGGAACAGCCCACCGCTGTTTCTCCGCCCAGCAACGGAGACAGGAAGCTATATGCTTCCACATCCGAATTAGACACTCTTTTATAATTTCCAACTGTTGATCCACCAGTGGCAGCTTTGGCTTCTCCGGCTTTAATTCCTTCTGACCAATAGGACCTCCTTGCTCTGGTTGAGACAGTTGCAGGCTAGATTAGCACCTGAGGACCTCCGTCTTCACCAGGATGTTAACAAGCTGGTGGCGGCTCTGGAATTTTCAGCGGATGCCACGCTCACGGCGGCCAAGTTCGCTTCCCGAGCGGTGGCATCTAATGTGGCCTCCCGACGCCTACTTTGGCTCCGCCATTGGCAGGTGGATGTCAGTTCTAAGTGGCGCCTGGCTTCCACCCCTTTCAAAGGGGGTTCTCTTTTTGGTGCCATGCTTGATCCCATTTTAATTGAAACTAGGGATAAGAGGAAAGTGCTCCCTTCAGTAAATCGACGTTCGACCGGAGGACCCAGCCCTACTTTCGTAGGCAGTCCTTTTGGGCCGGGGATTCCGGGTTTACCGCAGTGTCTTATACCCAGCAATACACCAGACCAGGGGTCCCCAACCCCCGGGCCGCGGACCGGTGCCGGTCCGTGGCTTGGTAGGGACCGGGCCGCAACGCCATAGAGGAGGAGGAGGGGGCAGCCCCCTGGGCATAGTGCGCAGCCGGGCGGCCAGGGCAGGCTAAGACGAGTGAGCGCAGCGGGCGGGGACGGGGGGCGGGGACGTGGACGCCAGGTTCCTTCGTCCGGTGGTTGGGTGAGCAAGCGAGCAAGCAAGTGCGGGTGGGCAAGGAAACTTGCTGCGGCAGCGCCCAACAACCTGCCTGCCCGCTGGCTGCAGTTACTCACTCGCTCACCTACCCACCGGACGAAGGAACCTGGCGTCCGGTGGGTGAGCGAGCGAGTGAGTAACTCTGGCCGACTGGCCGGCTGGCGGGTAAGGAAAGTTGCTGCGGCAGCGCCAAACAATCCGCTGGCCCGCCGGCCGCTGTTGCTCGCTCGCTCGCTTGTTCACCCACCGGACGCCAGGTTCCTTCGTCCGGTGGATGGGTGAGAGAGCGAGCGAGTAAGTACAGCCAGCAGGCTGGCAGGCCGGCCAGGCTACTTCCAGGAGCTGAGGAGGCTTGGGGGGGGGGGGACAGACAGACAGAGAGAGGCACAGACACAGAGGCAGGGAGGGAGGGGGGAATCAGAGAGTGACAGACACACACAGAGAGACAGAGAGTGGGAGGGAGGGAGAGAAAGATAGACAGAGACACAGAATGAGTGATTTAAGTGCCTGAATGCAAGACAGACAGACAGACAGACACACACACACACACACACACACACATATATAGAGTGACAGATGGGCAAACAAAGGAGAGAGAGACAGAGAGAAAGAAAAAGAAAGTGGGAGAGAGAAAGAAAGAGAGAAAGAAAGACTGACAGACAGAGAGAAAGAGAGAAAAAAGAAAGAGAGACAGAAAGGAAAGAAAGAGAAAAAAGAGAGAGAGAGAAAGAAAAGAGACAGAAAGAGAGAAAGAGAAAGAAAGAGGGAAAGAGAGAGAGAAAGAAAGAAAGAGGAGAGAGAAAGAGGGAAAGAAAGAAGAGAAAGAAAGAGAGAGAAAGTGAAATAGGGAAAGAGAGAGGGGGAAAGAGGGAAAGAAAGAGAAAGAAAAAGAAAGAGAGAAAGAAAGAGAGAGAGAGAAAGAGAAATAGGGAAAGAGGGAAAGAGGGAAAGAAAGAGAAAGAAAGAGAAAAAGAAAGAGAAAGAAATAAAGAGAGAGAGAAAGAAAGAGAAAGAAAGCGAGAAAGAAAGAAAGAAAGAAAAAGAAAGAAAGAAAAAGAAAGAAAGAAAGAAAGAACGAACTTATGACCACAATTGAGGCCAAAAGTTTGGTTGTTAACCAAGACCATTGTTAAGTGAGTTTCACATTTTCCAAGTTGGCCACGCCCACCCAGTCACATGACTGCTGAGCCACACAGCCGGTCCGCAAAATTTTCTTGAAAATGAAACCGGTCCCTGGTGCAAAAAAGGTTGGGGACCCCTGCACCAGACCATACGTGCCAATGCACGACGGGTCAGGACCGTTCCGCTAGTAGGGACAGGACTAATTTAATTTAATTTAATTTAATTTAATTTATTTATATTTATATCCCGCCCTTCTCCACAAAGGACCCAGGGCGGCGCACAGGAAATTTAAAAATATACAAAAGTACAAAAATAAATACATAATTTAAAATAAATATTAAATTATCCCGATCCTATGCTAAAAACCAATTGTTAAAATACCCATTTTAAAACTTTCTAAAAGTCCCCATGGGAGGTTAGGCTAGGCCGGCTTGTTGGAAAAGATATGTCTTTAGACATTGGCGGAAGAGGCGGAGGTCGGTGATGGTGCGTAATTCAGGGGGTAGGTCGTTCCAAAGGGCAGAGCCTGCCACAGAGAAGGCTCTTCCCCTGGGTGTCGCCAGTTGGCATTGTCCGGCTGACGGCACCCTGAGAAGGCCCTCTCTATGGGAGCGGATCGGTCTAGGATGCATGGGGCAGCAGGCGGTCTCGCATATAACTAGGCCCCGAGCCATGGAGCGCTTTAAAGATGGTCGTCAGAACCTGGAAGCGCACCCGAAAGGCCACAGGAAGCCAATGCAGCTCGCGCAGGATCGGTATTATATGGGAGCATCTGGTGGCTCCCGTAACTATCCGCGCGGCTGCGTTTTGGACTAGCTGTAGCTTTCGAGTGCACCTCAAGGGAAGCCCCATGTAGAGAGCATTACAGTAGTCGAGACGGGACGTCACGAGAGCTTGAATGACTGTGCGAAGGGCAGCCCGGTCCAGTAAGGGGCGCAATTGGCGCATCAGGCATACCTGATGAAACGCCCTCCTGGCCAAAGCCGCCACATGGTCCTCCAAGGACAGCCGGGAATCCAGGAGGACACCCAAATTGCGCGCCCTCTCCACGGGGGCCAGTGTTTCGCCCCCAATGGCCAGAGTTGGAGTAATCTGGCTGAACCGGGGTGCCAGAAACCACAGCCACTCAGTCTTGGCAGGGTTGAGCTTGAGTTTGTTGCCACCCATCCAGATCCGTACGGCCTCCAAAAACCGGGACAGCATTTCGGCGGCATCGTTGGGGTGGTCTGGGGTGGATATGTACAGCTGAGTGTCGTCAGCGTACAGATGGTACTCCACCCCAAAACCACGGATGATCTCACCCAGCGGCTTCATATATGTGTTAAACAGGAGGGGCGAGAGGACCGACCCCTGAGGAACCCCACATAAGTGGGGTCTCGAGGTCGACCTCTGCCCTCCCGTCAACACATATTGCGACCGACCAGAGAGGTAGGACGAGAACCACCGCAAAACGGTGCCTCCCAGCCCCAACCCCCCCAGCCCCAACCCCCCCAGGATACCATGGTTGATGGTATCAAAAGCCGCCGAGAGGTCTAATAGGACTAGGATAGAGGAATAACCTCTATCCCGCGCCGTCCAGAGATCATCAACCAACGCGACCAATGCTGTCTCGATGCTGTGACCGGGTCGGAAGCCGGACTGGCGCGGGTCTAGATAATCAACTTCCTCCAGGTGTCGCGGAAACTGTTGGGCTACCACACTCTCAACAACCTTCACCAAAAAGTGAAGGTTGGAGACCGGACGATAGTTCTCCAACAATGCTGGGTCCAGGGACGGCTTCTTGAGGAGGGGCCTCACTACCGCCTCTTTCAATACGGCAGGTAAGGACCCCTCACTCAAAGATGCATTGACAATGCCCTGGAGCCAGCCTCGTGTCGTCTCCCAGGATGCCAGTACAAGCCAGGAGGGACACGGGTCCAATAAACATGTGGTCGCCCTAAGTTTCCTTGACAACCTGTCCATATCCTCGGTGGTAACAAAATCAAACTCCTCCCAAGAAGGAACCTCAAGACTAGTCTCGGACAGTCCCACAGGACCACTGTCGATGGAGGGTAGCTCATTCCGAATCCGAGTGATTTTCTCCTGCAGATAAATCCCAAATTCCTCTGCTCGCCCTTGCAGAGGGGCTTCCCGCGGCCTCTGGTGAAGGAGGGAGCGGGTCACCCCAAACAGGGCGGCAGGGCGGTTATCTGCGGATGCAATAAGGGTGGCACAATACTCACGTTTAGCCACCCTTATCGCCACTAAGTAAGCCCTAATATGGGTTCTCACTAGTGTTCGGTCGGCTTCGGAGTGAGAGGATCTCCATCTCTTGTGGCGCTTCATCCCCCGAAGCTCCTCAGTAAACAAGGGAGCCTGGGTGGTTCGTCGCCGCAGGAGAGGCCGCAAGGGCACGACTCTGTCCAAGGCCCCCGTGGCCGCACTTAACCATGCGGCCACTAGGTCCTCAGTCGAGTCGCGAGGCAGGATCACAGGAATTGGCCCGAGCTCCCTCTGGAACCTTTCCGGGTCCATTAGAAGCCTGGGGCGGAACCATCTAGGAGTATCCGGTTCCGCCTCCCCGCGGTGAGGTGAAGCAATTGGAAAATCCAGCTGAAGGAGAGCATGATCTGTCCATGACAAGGGAGTGATGGCTAAATCCCCTATTCCCAGATCACAACTCCACTGTCCCGAGACAAAGATCAAATCCAGCATGTTTCTCCTCGTGAGTGGGGCCTAAAACTACCTGGGTCAGGTCCATGGCCGTCATGGAGGCCATGAACTCCCGAGCTGCTCCAGAGGCTTCGCCCGCCAACGGCAAGTTAAAATCCCCCATGACTACCAGTCTGGGGGTCTCAACTGCCGCCTTGGCTATCACCTCTAGGAGCTCGGGCAGGGCTGTTGTTGCATAGCGAGGAGCCAGGTATACAACTAACATGCCCAACTGCCTCCCTAGGCCCCATCTCATGCAGAGACATTCACACCCGGTTGTCTGAGGGACTCTGGTCTCCCTCGGCTCAAGACCTTCCTTAACCATAATCGCCACTCCCCCACCCCTCCCTAGGCTGATGGAAGACGCGGTAACCTGGTGGGCACATTTCCACGAGGGGTAAACCCCCTTCGTGGCCCAACCAGGTTTCCGTTATACCCACCAGGTCCGGGTCCCCTTCTGACACAAGGTCATGGATGAGGGGGGCTTTCTGAACCACGGACCTGGTGTTGCATAACATCAGCCTAGGGCCCCGGGTCTGTGATTCCTGCCCACCTAGTCAGCGATGGGAGGACGGAGAGTTGAAGCACGTGACCGCCTGTGTCCAGCAGCCACGGTCTCCCAACCGATGATGCCTATTCCGCCTCCCACCACCCCTACCCCTCCCTAAGACCAGATCGATAGAAAACGCCTCAGTGGAAACGACCCACCCTTTCCCTTCCTCCGTTACCCTTCTTCCGCCGGCCGGCCCAGTCGTTTGCCGTTCCCTCCCAGGACTATTTCCCCCCCCCCCACCCTGGAACCCCCTAAAATCCGAATTAAAAATTTATATAAAATACCCCTTAATTTGTGCTTCGCCCACCTCTCAGGAGCAATAAATCCATCCTCGAGGTGGGCCAGTGTTAAACAGGGGGGCCAGGCCTGCGAGAGGGTAGCCTCCCGCAGGCAAAGGAGATCACACCTAGAGTACACCGCTAAAAACATGGAGGTCATCCAACCCAGGGGACATGATGCAAGTTCATATACAGAGTCCAGGGTAAATAAAGTGACAAATGGTTAAAATTGTGCAAATAGATAGTCCGAAAAAGCAGAGGAGTAAAACAGTCAGACAGTCAGACTAAGATCTTTCGAATGGGGGGTGTCACAATTTAGTCTCATCACCACCCCATCCATCTGTCTTCTTCGGCAATACAGGCCTCAGTCTGCACTTAGTGCCGCACGATTAGATGGTACGCTGTGCGGCCTGATGTAAAATGCAGCCATGTGCTGACACGGTTTACTTCCTCAAGTCCGGAGCACACACCTTCAGATCTTCCTGGGTCATCTTCGCCACGGCTGCGTGGCTTCCACATCCATCCTCTTCATTCTCCCTCTTCTTCCATCTCAATATCCAACTCCTTCACCACTCCTTCGCCACCTCCATCTCCTCCTCCTTCTTCCACCACTTTCCTTCTTTCCTTCTTCATTCCTCTCCATATCTAGACAGCAATCCAACCAATCCCAGGCTAGGCGGCCATTTCGGGGCTCTGGAAATCAGTCCTTTCATAAGTACCAATGACTCACACGGGGCGGGCCATATTGGTGGGTGTCTAGCATCGTTTGCCCACCAATGGGCCTTCACCACCTCAGATGCCTGGGCCCTACAATCCGTGAGCCAGGGCCTTGCTCTAGAATTTCTCTCCATGCCCTCGAGACGTTTCCTCAGATGCCCAGTGCCGAGATGCCAAACCAAGCGGCGTCTTATGGATGCCGAGATCAGTCATCTTTTGGACATCCATGCTATCGAGGAAGTTCCTCAAGGGCAGGCAGGACTGGGATTCTATTCCATTCTGTTTCTAGTTCCCAAGAACTCGGGGGGATGGCGCGCTATTCTCGATTTGAAACGGCTCAATTTTTATCTAAAATACCAAAAATTCAAAAGGCAATCGCTAAAGAGCATTCTGTTATCCATCCATCAGGGCGACTTCCTGATCTCTATCAACATAAAGGAGGCCTACCTCCACGTGCCTATCCATCAGGCGCACCGAAGGTTCCTGCGATTTCACTTCGCCAGCCGTCACTACCAGTACCGGGCCCTCCCGTTCGGTCTGTCGTCAGCCCCGCGAACTTTCACCAAGCTTCTGGCGGTCGTTGCAGCTTCCCTGAGAGCGGTGCCTGTACGGGTCAATTGCTATCTCGACGACATCTTGCTGCTTTCGTCCTCCCGGGACCAGGCCTTCCGAGACCTGCAGCTCACCATCGACACCCTCCAGGTTCACGGCTTTGTTTTGAACTTCCCGAAGAGCCATCTTCGTCCTACCAGGTCCCTTCTGCATTTGGGGACGGTCATCAACTCGGACAGCTGCATCGTGTCCATTTCTCAGGAGAGGCGTCAAAACATACAGCGCCTGGCAAATCAAGTGCTCCCGCAGAGGTCACTTTCCCTAGCCATCCTTTCCCAGTTACTCGAGAAGATGATATCGTGCATCGACGTAGTTCCCTGGGCGCGGTTCCATGCCCGCCCGCTCCAATGGTTCCTGCTTCCTTTCCAACGGAACCACACCAGCCATTCGCAGGCCAAGACTCGTCTGCCCCGAAAGTGCTACATTCTCTCAGGTGGTGGACGTTGTCCAGCCTTCTCAAGGGATGCCTGTTCAAGGAGCCGGACCGGATCGTGGTGACAACAGATGCAAGCCTATTCGGATGGGGCGCTTACTCCAAAAGCCGCGTGGCGCAGGACAGGTGGACACCTCAGCTGCGGAACAACATAAACTGGTTGGAGCTTCGAGCCATTCATCTGGCCCTTCGAGAATTTCACCCTGTGGTACGTGCGGCTCATGTTCTCATTCTCACGGACAATGTGGCCTCCAAGGCACATGTGAACCGGCAGGGGGCACTCGGTCCAGGGCCCTGATGCAGGAGGCGGAGCATCTGCATCATTGGGCGGAGAGGCATCTGCTGTCCCTCTGTGCAGAACAAATATCGGGGATCTCCAATTTTCAGGCGGATTGGCTGAGCAGGGCCATGGTAGACCAGGCGGAGTGGCGACTCCATCCCTTCCTGTTCCAGGAACTTGTTCACCAGTTCAGCCAACCCCAGGTAGACCTCTTCGCTCAGCTGCACAACGCGCAGCTGGCACGATACTTCACCAGGTTTCTGACTCCGGGAGCTCTCTGCAGCCCCTGGCCAGAGGGCCTCCTCTATGCATTCCCACCGCTTCCGCTGGTTCCAATCATCATCCAGAAGGTCATAGTGGAGAGGGCACTTGTTGCACCAATGTGGCCCAGACGTCCGTGGTATGCGGACCTGGTACATCTGTCCATGGCTCACTCGTGGCGCATCCAGGACGATCGGATCTTTCTATTGCAAGGGCCCCTCGTTCATCCGAATCCACAGCTCCTGCAGCTAGCCGTATGGCATGTGAGCGGGCATTCCTGTTAGAACAACATTTCTCGGACAGAGTCATCGATACGATTCAGGCGGCCTGCCGACCATCGACGAACCGCATTTACGAGGCCACTTGGCACGCCTTTTGCACCTGGTGCTGCATGTCGGCCGTGAACTCTTTGCAGATGTATGTGCCACAGGTCCTAGATTTCCTGCAGATGGGACTAGACAAGGGGCTTGCGCCCAACACACTTCGACGCCAGCTTGCAGCCCTCTCCACGGTAGTACCATGTGGTCGCTCCCGCTCACTGGCTCATCATCCCAAGGTGCGTTCCTTCCTCAAGGGTGCTACTAACATCAGCCCGCCAGTGGTGCACCGTTACCCGACGTGGGACTTTCCCCTCGTTCTTCAGTCTCTCACCGCGACTCCATTTGAACCGATTCGGACTATTAGCCTTCGATTGTTGACTTTGAAAATGGTGTTTTTAGTGGCTGTTACATCTGCCAGCTGCCTTGTCAGTTCAGGAGGATCTCTGTATCTTTCATCCCAACAGAGTCGTTCTTCTTCTTGACCCTGCTTTCCTGCCAAAGGTCAGCACCATGTTTCATAGGGCGCAGGAGCTGATCCTGCCGGACTTCTGCCCTCACCCCTCTCGACCTCAGGAGTGTCAGTGGCACAACATGGACGTCCGTAGGGTTCTCTGCCGTTATATCAAGAGGACGGCCCCCTTCCAGAGATCGGAGGCTCTATTTGTGTCATTTCAACCTGCATCCATGGGCCTGAAGGTCTCCTCCAACACGATTGGGCGCTGGTTGAAGGCGTGTATAGCCCTTGCTTATGACAGCCGCTTGAGACCACCTCCTAGAAGGATCGTCCCTCATTCGACCAGACGTGCTGCCACATCGGCGGCCTGGGTGACCCAGGCGTCAGTGGAGGACATTTGTAGAGCTGCGACATGGTCGTCTCCGTCGCCTTTCATACGTCACTACCGGATTGACTCTTATGCCTCAGCAGAGGCTGCCTTTGGGCGGAGAGTGCTTCAGAGAGTTGCCACCACAACTGCAGCTCCTGACCAGCCTCGCTCCCGCCCCTAAAGGTTACTGCTTTGGCATGGGACCATGCTTTCGATTCCCCAAAGCAGCGCACAGGAGAACGACCGTTGACTTACCTGAACGGTCCTTCTATGTGCGCTGCGAAGGGGAATCCAACCCCGCCCGTTCAGCTTCGGCTGTTCAGGATCCTTGACTTTTTACCTGTCTTGATTGTGACTGTCAGCGGACTTGTTCTATTCCTGATCAGAATTCTGCGTTCTTAGACGGCTTCCCTTCGTGCAAAAAACTGAGCATGCCCAGACAGAGGAGGCATGGTCTACAGTTTTAATAACTCAGTGTCTAGGCTAGAGGACTGGTTTAACCCATGCTTTGGATTCCCCTTCGCAGCGCACATAGAAGGACCGTTCAGGTAAGTCAACGGTCGTTTTCACCATCACGGGCATGAAACTTCGTATTTCAAAAGTGTATTTATTAATTAAATGTATATGCTGTCCATCTCACTATCCAAAGTGATTCTGGGCAACTTATAGCAACATAAATCATAAATATAAAAGCATTAAAATTGAAAACTTTTAAGCAAAAATTAAAAACCAAAAATTCAGATGTGTCAGAGGCAGGCTTTTGCCTCTGACTCAACTAATCACTTCCAGCATAGCCCTCCCCATTTGGCAACCCAAGCCAACATCCACAGAACCAGGTTTTAAAACTCTTCTGGAAGGCCTGGAGGGTGGCTATAGGCCTCCAGTTGCAAGATATTACAGGGAGACGGACATGGCAGAGGAGGCTTTTTGGACCCTGTTAACCAAAATTACTTGGCTGGCAAAGTCCATAGAAGGCCTTTTCTGTTAGAGCAAGTGGGGCAGGCCAATCGCATTGGGCAAGATATTTCCTTAGATAATCTGGTTCTGTCCTATGAAGGGCTTTAATGGTGATAACCAACATCTTGAATTATGGAGATAGACATGCTTTGTTTTTTAATATCCTGGAGGAGGATATTTTCCCTATTCTTCCTTTCACTATATATTCTTCATTCATCTCACATTCTTTTGTAACAATTTCAAATTTTATTAATTGTCTATCTTTCTCCTTAAATCTTTATTCCACTTTTATTCATTTCTCTAATTGTATTAAATTCAACCAATGTAATTTAATATTTTCTAAAATATTTTTTGGTTGTGTTATCCTTTTCAAAGGATTTTTTATTTTATTCTCTTACATACCATTTTAAGTATACATTCATATGATTTTTATTCTTTTTTACATTTATCATTCTTATACATTTATTATTTCACATAATAGGTCAGTAATGGCAAACCTATGGCACGGGTGCCACAGGTGGTTCGCAGAGCCTTTCGGCAGGTATGTGTTGCCCTGTCAGCTGGCCAGCATGCATGTACGCACTGGCCAGCTGATTCAGCCATTTTTAAAGCCATTTTTCGCCCGCCCCAGGTTTTATAGGATCCTGGGAAGGGCGAAAACAGCCCTCCAGAGGCTTTAAGGAAGCTCCTGAAGCCTCTGGAGGGCCTCCAGGGGGGCTGTTTTTGCCCTCCCCAGGCTCCTATAAAGCCTTTGGAGCCTGGGGAGGGTGAAAAAAGCATGCATGCACACTGGGGGGGGGGCGCATTGCATTATGGGTGCGGCACTCCGGCGCACGCTCCCCCTGTGCTCCCCCCTCTTACGGCATGAGAGCCTAAAAAGGTTCGCCATCACTGTAATAGGTTATAATATACTATTTGGATTGCTTTATTTACCATCCCTTCCTCCTTTTGTAACACCACCTTGTTTTCCCTTTCTTTTCTCCCTCCCTCCTTTCTTTACTTCCTTCCTTCCTCCTCTCCTTCCCCTTCCTTCTTCCCTTACACTTCTCCTATTCCTACTCTTCCTCTTCTCCTTCCTATCCTCTTTCCTTCTCTTTCTCTCCCTTCCGTCCTCCTCTCCTTACCTCTTTCTCCCCCCCCCCCCCAATATTCCTTTCATTCTCTCCTCCTTCTCCCTTTCTTTTTCTATTGTTGTTGGTGTATATTTCAAAACTATTTATGTTTTCTTGGGATGGTATTTCTGCCAATCCAAATATAATTTAGTATCATTTATTATTCCCTTATCTTCACTAGTCTATTTATTTTTATTTTTATTTTATTCGATAAAGAGAAACTCTTGTGGCGTTTCATCTCCCTCAGCTCCTCAGTGAACCAAGGAGCCTGGGTGACTCGTCGCCGCAAGAGAGGCGGCAAGGGCGCGACTCGGTCCAAGGCCCCAGTGGCCGCGCTTAACCATGCGGCCACCAGGTCCTCAGTCGAGTCACGGGGCAAGTCCACAGGCATTGGCCCAAGCTCCCTCTGGAACCTTACCGGGTCCATCAGGAGCCTGGGGCGGAACCATATAGGGATATTCGGCTCCGCCTCCCCGCGGTGGGGTGCAGCGATTGGAAAGTCCAGCCGAAGGAGAGCGTGATCTGTCCATGACAGGGGTGTAATGACTAGATCCCCTATTCCCAGATCACTACTCCACTGTCCCGAGACGAAGATGAGATCCAGGGTGTGTCCACCCTCGTGAGTAGGACCTAAAACTACCTGGGTCAGGTCCATGGCTGTCATGGAAGCCATGAACTCCCGAGCTACTCCAGAGGTCTCGCCTACTGACGGCAGGTTAAAGTCCCCCATGACCAAAAGTCTGGGGGTCTCAACCGCCGCCTCGGCTATCACCTCTAGGAGCTCAGGCAGGCTGTTGTTGCATAGCGAGGAGCCAGGTATACAACTAACACGCCCATCTGCCTCCCTAGGCCCCACTTCACAAGGAGGGACTCGCACCCGGTCGTCTGAGGGACCGTGGTCTCCTTCGGCTGAAGACCTTCCCTAATCATAATCGCCACCCCCCCACCCCTTCCCAGGGCCCTCGGCTGATGGAAGGCTCGGTAGCCTGGCGGGCACATTTCCACGAGGGGTAAACCCCCCTCGAGGCCCAGCCAGGTTTCCGTTATACCCACCAGGTCCGGGTCCCCCTCTGACACAAGGTCACGAATGAGGGGGGCTTTGTTCACCACAGACCTGGCATTGCATAACATCAGCCTAGGGCCCCGGCTCTGTGGTCCTTGCCCACCTAGTCTGCAATGGGAGCACGGGGAGTCAGAGCGCGTGACTGCCTGTAACCAGCAGCCCCGGTCCTCCGACCCCATCCGTCTCCCACCGCCCCTGCCCCTCCCCAGAACCGAACTAATGGTCGAAACCTCAGTGGAAACGACCCCCCCTCCCTTCCTCCGTTATGTCTACCCTAGTTATGTTCCCCCCCTTTATATCTCACTCTTGAATATATACTTTTATATTTAATATTTTCTTTTCTGTTTTCCCCTACTCTCCCCCACCCCCTTTCCATTTAATAGTGCATCATCTGGGTAATTTATCTTCTCCCTACTTTATTTTCTAGCTCCCTTTCTCTAACCAATCATAAAATCTTCCCCATGTCTTGAAGTACTCTAATTCCTCTTTATCCTTTATTTTCATTGTCAACCTATTCATCTCTGCACAATCTAATATTTATTTTTATTTATTTATTTATTTGTTTGTTAGATTTATAGACCGCTCCCTTTCCCCGAAGGGACTCGGGGCGGTGCACAGGAAATTAAAAACATGTAAGCATAACAATTTATAAATATTTAAAACCAGATTAAATAATTATCCCGTGCTAAAATTTATAGAATCATTAAAACTATTTCCCCTTAAAACCAATTAAAACAATTTAGCTTCAGACTATAGGCTAGGTGAGGTAAATTAGGCCAGGCCGGCCTGTTGGAAAAAGTAGGTCTTTAGTTTCTGGCAGAAGGAGCGGAGGTCTCTGGTCGTTCTGAGTTCGGGGGGTAGGTTGTTCCAGAGGGTTGGGCCCACCACAGAGAAGGCCCTTCCCCTGGGCATCGCCCGCTGGCATTGCGTAGTGGACGGCACCCGGAGAAGTCCCTCTCTGTGGGAGCGAATCGGCTGAAGGGATGTATGGTGTAGGATGTGATCCCGTAGATAACTAAGTCCCGTGCCATGGAGCGCTTTAAGGATTATAATCAACACCTTGAAGCGCACCCGAAAGGCCACAGGCAGCCAGTGCAGCTCGCGCAGGAGCGGTGTAACGTGGGAGTACCTAGGAGCTCCCATAATTGCCCGTGCGGCCGCATTCTGGACTAGCTGTAGTCTTCGGGTGCACCTCAAGGGGAGCCCCATGTAGAGAGCGTTACAGTAGTCTAGACGGGATGTCACAAGCACATGAGTGACTGTGCGAAGGGCGTCCAGGTCCAATAGGGGACGCAACTGACGGACCAGGCGAACCTAGTAGAATGCCCCCCTGGCCACGGCCGTCAAGTGATCTTCCAACGACAGCCAGGTATCCAGGAGGACGCCCAAGTTGTGTGCCCTATCCACGGGGGCTAGTTGTTCGCCCCCTATGGCCAGTGATGGAATCAACAGGTTATACCGGGACGCCGGAAACCACAGCCACTCGGTCTTGGACGGGTTGAGTCTGAGTCTGTTCCTTCCCATCCAGACCCGCACGGCTTCCAGACACCGGGACCGACCCCTGAGGCACCCCACAAGTGAGTGGTCTCGAGGTCGACCTCTGCCCCTCTGCCAACACAAATTGCGATCGACCGGATAGATCGGAGGAGAACCACCGTAAAACGGTGCCCCTCACCCCAACCCCTCCAGTCGATGCAATAGGATACCATGGTCGATGGTGTCGAAAACCGCCGAGAGATCTAATAGGACCAGGATGGAGGAGCAACCCCCATCTCTGGCCCTCCAGAGATCATCCACCAACGCGACCAATGCCGTCTCAGTGCTGTGTCCGGGCCGGGGACGGGGAAACTGTTGTGCCACCACACTCTCTACAACCTTCGCCAAAAAGTGAAGGTTGGAGACCAGACGATAATTTACTAACAATGCTGGGTCCAGAGAAGGCTTTTTGAGGAGGGGTCTCACCACCGTCTCTTTCAGGATGGTCGGCAAGAACCCCTCACTCAAAGAAGTGTTCACAACTTCCTGGAGTCAGCCTCGTGTAACCTCCCAGGATGCCAGTACAAGCCAGGAGGGACACAGGTCCAATAAACATGTGGTGGCTCTCAGTCGCCTACGCAACCTGTCCATATCATTGGAAGTAACAGAGTCAAACTCTTCCCACAAAGATGTCTCAAGACCTGCCTCCGACAATCCCTCCAGACCACTTTCAGTGGAGGCCAGTTCGCTCCGAATCTGAGCGATTTTGTCCTGCAGATACTCTCCAAATTCCTCCCCTCTGCCCTGCAGAGGGGCTTCCCTTGGCCTCTGTTGAAGGAGGGAGTGGGTCACCCCAAACAGGGCGGCAGGGCGGTTATCTGCGGACGTGATAAGAATGGCACAATGATGATGTTTGGCCACTCTTATCGCCACAAGGTAAGTCCTCAATTGGGCTCTTGGCTCTGTTCGGTCAGATTCAGACCGTGTGGATCTCCATCTACTCTCTAGGCGTCTCTTGTGGCGTTTCATCACCCTCAACTCCTTGGTAAACCAAGGAGCCTGGGTGGCTCGCCGCCGCATGAGAGGCTGCAAGGGCGCGACCCGATCCAAGGCCCCAGTGGCCGCGGCACTCCATGCAGCCTCCGTCGGGGCACGGGTCAGGGTCACAGGTAGTGGCCCAAGCTCCGTCTGGAACCTTTCTGGATCCATCAGGCACCTGGGGTGGAACCACCTAGGAATATCTGGTTCCGCCTCCCCGCGGTGGGGTGTAGCGCTTGGAAAGTCGACCTGGAGAAGTGAGTGATCCGACCATGACGAGTATGATGGCTAACTCCCCTACACCCAGATCACTTATCCACTGGCCCGAGACAAAAATTAAATCCATAATATCTTTTTTATTATCTCTTCATCTGTTGGTAGCTTATTTAATTTCCAATTTTGGGCAAATACAATTCTCACTGCTGTAGTTACATGTATAATCAAATAAGCATCCTCTTTCTTGAATTTCTTTGGGATAATACCTAGTAGAAATAGCTCTGGTGTAAATTCTATTTCTTGTTGTGACATTTTCTTTAACCGCACTCCTATTTTAGTTCAATATTTCCTTGCTTCTGCATATGTCCACCACATGATGGCGGACATATGATAATATGAACCTATTGCTTGTTGACATTTCAAACATTTCGCTGACTTGTCTTTAAACATCTTTGCTTATTTTTCCAGTGACACGTGCCATCTGTAAAACATTTTGTATAAGTTTTCTTTGTAAGCTGTTGTCATGGTTAATTTATAATTCCTTCCCCCTAGTTATTGCCACTTTTCTAGTTCAGTCGTGTGGCTAAATTCTTTGCCCAAGTTAACATTGTATCTTTAACCACTTCTAGCATAGTACTTAATAGGTAGCTATATAGTTTCTTGATTATTTTTTCTTCCATTCCCATAAGTATCTTATCCAACTCCGAACTTCCTAAGTTAAAACCATACTCCCTTTTATCTTTTTCATATCTTGATTGTATTTGCAATTGTGAAAACCAACCTATATCAATCCCTTGCTTTTCTAATTCTTGTTTTTTTTAGTTCCCCCCTTTCTGTTAAGATATCTTTGTATCTAATAATATTTTTCATACTACCAGTATTTGGATGCGTCAATGCTTCCATTGTTGAAAACCACATTGGTATTTCTAAATAATGTTCCCCTTTCACTCTTTCCCATATTGTTAATAAACCATTCCTTACATAATGCCTTTGAAAATAGCCATGTGCCCTACTTTTATCATATTACAAAAAAGCATGCCAACCCAGTTGCAAATCCAGTGTCAATAATCTTGTATTTCTCAGTAAAATCCATTCTTTCATCCAAGCTAATCCCGCTGTTTGATAATAGAACTCCCAGTTTGGTAACCTAAATCCACCTTGAATCCCTGCATCTTGTAATATTTTTATATTCATTCTTGCTTTTTCCCTTGCCATATATATTTCCCCACTATTTTATTCACACTCTAGTTTTATCGATATTGTTTGGAATAGGTATAACAATCTTGGTAATATATGTATCTTTACTACAGCTATTCTTCCCATCAATGATAATTTTGGGTTTTTCCCTCTTTCCAAATCTATTTCTGTTTTTTCCCTCACCTTATAATAGTTATCCTCCTTTAGTGTTCCACATCTTGATATCAATTGAATACCCAAATATTTCACTTTTTTCACCACTTGTATGTCCAGTTTCCCCATCAACTCTCTTTTCTGTTTTTCTGTCACATTTTTCACCATAATTTTTGTTTTATGTTTATTAATCTTCAACCCCACTACTTCTCCATATTCTTCTATTATTTTAACTAGTTTTGGCCCTGTTTCTATTGGATCCTCCATAATAAATACCAAATCATCCACAAATGCTTGTAATTTATATTTTTCTTTCTTGACCCTCATACCTTTTACCTCTTTATTTTGTCGTATTTTTCTATTCAAAATCTCTAGCATCAGTATAAATAATAATGGCAATAGTGGACATCCTTGTCTAGTTCTCTTTGTAATTGCTATCTTTCCTGTCATATCACCATTACCTTTCAAATTGGTTTTTATATATCGTTTTAATCATATTTAAAAATCCCTCACCAAATCCCACCATTTGAAGTTGCATTATCATAAATTGCCAGTTCACATTATCAAAAGCCTTTTGAGCATCCAGAAACAACAATGCCATTTGCTTTTCTGGGTGGGCTTCATAGTACTCTAGCGTATTCAATACAATTGGCATATTGTCTCTGATCTGTCTCTTAGGGAGAAATCCATTTTGGCCTTTGTGTATAAATTCATTTAAAAGTCTCTTCATTCTTTCTGACATTACTGATGCAAAAATTTTATAATCCGCATTTAATAGTGAAATAGATCTATATTTCTTTACTTGTTGTGGATCTGATTCTTCTTTTAGTATAAGCGATACATATGCCTCAATCCATGTTTCTGGCATCTTTGCCTCCCTTAATAAGTCATTGAATAGTTCCAACATTACATTGTACTTCTTGTAATGTTTGGTACAGTTCTGCCGGTAATCCTCTATAATTGTAATTCTTTCTTCTAATGCCTTCTTAAATTTTTCTGATTATTCTAGTTTTCTCTAAAAACTGTCTTATTTTCCCTTTTGGAACCCTCTCATGTTGATGCAATTTATTGTAGAAGTTTTCGATTATTTTTCCCTTTTTTTTTCATTTAAATGTTGTGTATTCCCTTCTTCATCTACCAGTTGACTTATCGGCCTTTTTCTCTTTCCTTTTTCATCTTGTAAGCCAGCCAACATCCTGGTTTATTTGCATTTTCAAAAAAGTTTTGTTTTGCCAGTTTTATTTTATTTGTCAAGTCCTCATTTTCTATCCGGTTCAATTTATGTTTTTGCAGTTCCATCATATTTTTTACTTTTTTATTTTGTGGGTTTTTCTGCAGCTCCATCTCCAAACTTTTGTACTCTGATTCCAACTTCTTTTGAGTTTATCTGTTCTGTCTATTCCGTTTCCCTAAGTATGTCATTGCAAGGCCTCTGATATATGCTTTACAAGTATCCCTACATTCTGTAGTGATGTGTTTTCCTGTCTATTTTCCTGGAAAAAATATGTCAATTCTTTTTCCGTATATTGTTGGAAATTTCTTTCAATATTCTTGAATTTAAAGTCCATCTCCCCTTTTTCCTCTGCCCCTTCCAAGTCATTGTTATTGGATTATAATCTGCCCATGTGCTTATATCTGTGTCTATCTTAATTGTTTTGAGTGTTAGCTCTGTTGACATTCACATCATATCAATTCTTTATCATGACAAATGTCTGTTTTAGTAGAATGTATATTGTCTTATTCTCCAAACATCTTGCAAATTTGATTCTTCCACCATCATGAAAAATGTTTTTGGTAGGATTTTTCTCAGCTTCTTGTTCATCTTTGTAGATTTATAGTCTACTCCATTATTTACAATTGCATTAAAGTCTCCTAATATACATATATCTTCATAGTCATATTCTATTATCTTTTTGTGTAGTTTCCCCCCAAAAATCTACATTTGGGGTGTATATTACCACTAATAATATCTCTCATGTTCATCATTATTTCCACCATCAGTATTCTTCCCTCCCCATCTTCAAAAATTTTATTTTTACCAAAATCCTTTCTGGAACAAGCAATCTAAAACTCACCCCTTTTTTTATCAGACTCTTGGTCAGAAAGTGGTATTCCTTTCTTATTTCTCTGATCTTCTTTGGGACTTGCTTCAATACCACTATCTCTCTAGACTTGTATTTTATTGTGGTACTTCTTGCTGTTTGCAATATTTCATTTTTTAGAGTTTGTTTGACAAATCTTACATGTACCTCTCTGGACAAGTTGTTTCTAATTGCATATCTTGCATATACTCTAAATATCTCATCCATTCTGCCTAGAATATATTCCTTACTCATTTTTGTAGCCACTGAGAGAATTTCTGTGATCTTTTCTGCTAAATTCTCTCCTTTCTCCTCTTCTATGTTGTGGAGTTTTAGATAGAATTCGGATCTTTCCATCTCCCAAAAAACACTGGCTCCATCTTGCTTTTTATCAATTGCTGTCAGCCTATAATCCATCTCCTCCACTTTTTTCTCTGTTATTTCTGCCTTTTCTTCCACCTTCTGCAGTCTCATTTCCTCCCATTATTTCTTTGACGTCTTTCAATTTGTCTTCTACCTTGCCCACTCTCTCTTCTACTTTATTTATAAGCTCCTTGAGATCCGCATGTATGTCTTGCAACATACTTTTTAGCTCCAAAATAGCTTTGTCTTGTTGCATTACCGTGCCTTTTGCTTTCTATGTCATTGGCAGGGTGGCTGTTGCAGACGCATATGATGTTATTTTCTTCATCTTGGCATTTGGTTCTGACATTGTTGTATTTAAATTGTAATCAAATTTTATAATCCAAAGAATAGATTAGTAGATTAATTGTAATCCTGGAGTTGCCCACACTGTCCCAAGCATCAGCCTCCAATAAACCAACTGCTGTTCTTGGACCCCATCTTCACGTTCTTGCTACCTTAATCCATTTGCTTTATAATGCCCATGTGAAGTGAAAAAAGGAAAAAAGATTGGAAACAAGGAGGGGGGGGAAAGAATATTGGTGAAAAGGCACTCTCCCTCTCCCCCCCAAAAAATTGGGGAAAGAAAAAAACCCCCATAAAATTAATTCCACAAGGATAATCCACACCTCATTGCAAGAGGTTAAAGAAAGGAGATTTTTAAAAAAACAAAAGGAGGAAAAAGATAAAAATTGGGTAGATAAAAAATGACCCAAAGTAGCCAAATGAAGAGAAAGGGGAAAGAAGGAACCTTTAGTATGAGTTGTCTGGGTTATCCAATTTTTTTCTCCCTATAGGGAAAAAAAAGGAGAAAAACACACTATCAGGAAGACATTCTCAGCAGCCCATTATAATGTAGCAAGGGGAGGGCAAGGCAGTGTTTACACAGCTGGTCTTATTTATTTCTTCTAGAGGACTTTCATCAATTCATTGTTGTCAACAATAGTTCAGGCAGCTTTTACAGGGCACCATTTACTACTAGATAGCAATGCAGACAATTAATTCAACATATTTTCTTTTAAATTCCTGGCTTCAAAAGCAAATCTAAAAGATTCTCAAAAATTACCAAGAAAATCAAAGTCAAACACCAAGAGATTCCAATTTGCTTTTTAACATCCTTGAGCAGTTTTCAAGATCTATCATTTCCTTTCTTCTAGCTAAGAGGTTTGCTGCTGGCCCGAGGGTGGGAGAGCTTTGTAAAGCCCGCTCCCTCCCTTTCTTCTGCCACTCTTTTTAAAAAGCTTTAACTGAAGGTTAAAAAGATAATTTACAGAAATATTGCACTTTTATGCACTCTTATTATCTCACCCAGACGATCACCACACTGATTCCCATGCTTTGTCTGGCCTTTCAGCTGCAATAGCTCGCATTGGCTGCCTTTCCTGCTTTGGGTCCAGAGGCAAATGCAGACATTTTAAGGGAATTGCGAGTTCCCCAACCACACCCACTTGCACCCCCCCCCCCGTTCACTGTCCCCCCCAGGACAGCTATGGTTAGGGTTAAAATTAACCTCATCCCTGATATAGCAGAAATTTGATGGTTTTTCAGAGAGCCCTCCTGAGGACACATTCTGTTGCTGAGATTTAGGCCTTTATCTTGTTCTTCTAGTCTTCCCATTTATATATCTGATTATCTTTTAGTTTACTAATCCATTCTTTCAATTCAATCTTAGCGAATTTCTCCATTTCCACCACCAGCATTTCCTGGCATTAGCCGGTTTCTCCATTTATTCCATAATTCCATCATTTTTGTATCCTCCTAACAATTGTTTTAATATCCTTTTTAAACCAATATGTTTCTATAGGACAGTGATGGCTAACTTTTTTCTAAAGATGACTATAGGATCACCTATTTCCAGAGATGGGGGTTGTTCCTCCATCCTGGTCCTATTAGACCTCTCGGCGGCTTTTGATACCATCGACCATGGTATCCAGCTGCACATATCTACCCCAAATCACCCCAATGATGCCGTCGAAGTGATGGCCCGGTGTCTAGAAGCCGTGCGGGTTTGGATGGGAAGGAACAGACTCAGACTCAACCCGTCCAAGACCGTCCAAGACCGAGTGGCTGTGGTTTCCGGCGTCCCGGTACAAGCAGTTTACTCCATCACTGGCCATTGGGGGTGAACATCTAGCCCCCGTGGATAGGGCACGCAACTTGGGCGTCCTCCTGGATACCCGGCTGTCCATGGAAGATCAAGTGAAGGCTGTGGCCAGGGGGGGGTTCTACCAGTCACTCATGCACTCGTGACATCCCGTCTAGACTATTGTAACGCTCTCTACATGGGGCTCTCCTTGAGGTGCACCCGAAGACTACAGCTAGTCCAGAATGTGGCCGCGCGGGCAGTCCTGGGAGCCTCCAGGTTCTCCCACGTAACACCACTCCTGCGTGAGCTGCACTGGCTGCCTGTGGTCTTTCGGGTGCGCTTCAAGGTGTTGATTACCATCTTTAAAGTGCTCCATGGCACGAGACCTAGTTACTTGCGGGATCGCATTCTGCCTCATACATCCCTGCGGCCGATTCGCTCCCACAGAGAGGGACTTCTCAGGGTGCCGTCCACTAGGCAGTGCCAGCGGGCGACACCCAGGGGAAGGGCCTTCTCTGTGGTGGGCCCGACCCTCTGGAACGACCTACCCCCCGAACTTAGAACAACCACGGACCTCCACTTCTTCTGCCAAAAGCTAAAAACTTACTTCTTTCATCTGGCCGGCCTGGCCTAATCTATCCATCCTAGGCTGTAATATAAATTTAAATTGTTTTAATAGGGATTGCTGGGAATTAGGGTTAAGGGTTTTTAAGGTTTTAAGATTTTAAACTTTTAGCGCAGGTAAATTATTTAATTCTATTTTAAATATTGTATTGTTGTATTTATAAATATGCTTTTAAAGTCCTATGCACCGCCCCGAGTCCCTTCGGGGAGAGGGTGCGGTCTACAAATCAAATAAATAAATAAATAAATAAACTCTTTCAATTCTATATCCCTCCATATTAAATCTCTAGTTACTACTTTAATATCTGGGGCCACCTTTAATTGATTAGCTACACAATAATTTCTAATATTTTGAATATTAAAAACCTTTTTTAATGGTTCATACTATAATGCTTTACTTATTCTTTATCTCTTATCTACATTACAGTACATCTCCAGTGGCCCCTTTATTTGCTTTAATTCTTGATTTAATTCATGTGCACTGGCCAGCTAAATTCGGCCTTCATTTTCGGCCATTTTTCGCCTCCAGAGGCTTTCCTGAAGTCTCTGGAGGGCGAACACCCAACGCACAAATGAGAAGTTTGGGAACGGACCTCCAGTTTGCGCGTTGGGCTGTTTACTCCCTGGGAATGGACTTCATAAGTTTGGCATCACAGGACTACAGCGTGGATAAATTATCCCAAATTGTCTAGAAGTGGTTGTTTTTCCCCCCCAATCACAACAGTGACTTTCTGATAAGCGGTTGATATGGAAAACCTTCTGAAAACCAGATCTTAGCTGCTGAAAGGCTTAGCAACGGGAATACACCTGCACAAAACAATAGGAGGCAAGGAAAGGAATGCAGCCAGTGCTTCTCTCTGGAGCTGGCAGGTTGTGGGAGGTGGACCCTTGACCAAAGCTCTGGCAGAACTTCATTTCCCAGAAGCAATTGCGGCAGCTCCAGTCCATCTCAATCTCTCCCTCCCTCTCTGGCTCAGGTAGCAGGTAAGTGGGAGAGCTGGGAGTGGTTGCAGCTGCGAGCACTTTGCGCTTAAATCGCCAGGAGCACCCCTCCGCTTTCCTTGGTTGATTGGGGCTTTTTTTTGTGTGTGTCTTGGCCGAGGCTTCGCGAAAGAGGAGGAGGAGAAATTGTTTCTGGAGGCATGGAGACTCCAAAGAACAATAACCATGGTCCACATCTACAGGTGTGCCCCGGGGAGCCTTTTGCCCACAAGCCACCCTCCCCCCGCTTTTGGCATGTGGTGGACCCATTTTTCACCCTCCCCAGGCTCCAGAGGCTTTCTAATTTTCCACTTAGGCTTCCTCTTCTTGCCTCTTTGGTTATTTTGTATTTTCAAACCCAATTCTTTAGTGGTTATGAAGGCTGCTGCATACATCAGCTGGTTTGTTTCAACTAATGTAGTAGTTTGAATGGTTTGCACAGCCTCATTGACCTTTTTTAGTACATTTCCCAATTCTTTCTGGTTCACTTGATTCAGCTTTGGCAAATGTGCTCTTTCAGCATTTTCCATTTGATGCTTTATTATCTCAGCTAATTGAGGACTATCTGTTGGCGCTTGTTCTTCAGTACTTTCTTGTTCTTTATTTTCATTTTTTTCAGCAGCCTCTTCCTCTGTTTCTTCCTCAGTTTGCTTTTGAGTCTGCAAATCATTCTTGATGTTAATCTTCTTTGTTGGTGTATTCAGACCATTAGTTGCTTTCTCTTCGATTCCTGTTAATTCTATTGTAGTGGGCTATTCTATTTGGGGCTCAGAATTATACGTCATTGGTCCATTAGCCTTTGTTCACTGATATCACAGTCCGTGTGGTTCACCTTCCAAATCTGATACATTCATTTTTTAAATCCTTGTGTTGCTGGCTTGGATTGATAGCAAGCTTCCATGATAGAGTTATTTTCATCCATGTCCAGATTTTTCACTTTTTCTTCCAGTAGCTTGTCAGCTCCATACTCTGGTTGCCTAGCAGAAGGAGATGAGCCTTGTAGCTCATTTTGCACAGAATGCCCAGGAGCCATAGCATCCAACAGAACCCTTGTTAATCTGGGCGACGATTCAGCCCGCATAAATTTCATTTTTCTTGTATTCACCATGTTTGAATGGGGTATGGAGCAAATTTTGTCTGGCTCTTCACCTAAGACTTGTCTGATATGGTTGCACCTGTTCAGCATAGCCCTTAGGATCATTAGAGCATGCAAGCCCAAACCACGACAAGGTAAAGCTCCTCGGAGAGATTATTGTTGTTGTTGTTGTTGTTGTTATTACTATTATTGCCTATTTATTCTACCATTTTGAAGGTCTTTGAAAGTGTTTTTCTAGCTTTTTTTGCCTACTTTATTACTTTTATAATCAGTTTTATAAAAAGTTCTGCATCTACAGTTGCATTAAAATCTCCTACTACATAAATATTTTCATATTGCAATTCTATAATTTTTTTGTGGAGCTTTTCATAGAATTCTACTTGTTTGTTGTTTGGTACATATATTGCTACCAAACGTATCTGTAATTCATTGTTACCTCCATCATCAAAATTCTCCCATCTTCATCTGCAAAAATTTTCCAATTTAGGATATTCCAATAATTTATTATATTGCTTTTTAATGTGGACCTATTGAAGACAACTTTAATTTTTCTAATTAAGTAAAGATCCTTTTCATAGGAGAGTTCAGTCAATTTATATTAACTGTCAGCAATTTTATTTGTTCTTCTGTTGCTTTACCTATAAACAGGTCATCTTGTTCTAGTTGCTCTTATTTCTCTGTTCTTTTATCCTTGCACCTTTTTGTTCTGCTCTTTACTCCTGCTCTGTTTCACCTTCTTGTTACGTGTTTCACTCTCCTGATGCTTCCTATTGTCTTTTATCATCTATATCAGGGGTCCCCAACCCCGGGCCGCGGACCGGTGCCGGCCCGTGGCTGGGTGGGAGCCGGGCCGCAGGGCTGGAGAGGAGGAGGAGGAAGGAGGGGGCAGCCCCCTGAGCAGAGCGCGCGGGAGAACGCAGGCGCGGCTGTTTGCGCCGTTGGAGTGTGGCTCTTCCTCCTCCCTCGTCGGCGGAGGGACTCCTGGGCGCCGATTCCCTTCCCTGCTGGCATGCCGGCCACAGACAGACACACGCACACACACACAGAGTGACAGAGATGGGCGGATAAAGGAGAGAGAGAGAAAGAAAGAGAAAGAAATAGCGAGAGAAAGGGAAAGAGAGAGAAAGAGAGAAAGAAAGAAATAGCGAGAGAAAGAAAGAGAGACAGAGACAAAGAAAGAGAAAGAAAGAAAGAAAGAAAGAAAGAAAGAAAGAAAGAAAGAAAGAAAGAAAGAAAGAAAGAAAGAAAGAAAGAACTTATGACCACAGTTGAGGCCAAAAGTTTGGTTGCTAACCAAGATCATTGTTAAGTGAGTTTCACATTTTCCAAGTTGGCCCCGCCCACCCAGTCACATGACTGCTGAGCCACTCAGCCGGTCCGCAGAATTTTCTTTAAAATGAAACCGGTCCCTGGTGAAAAAAAAGTTGGGGACCCCTGATCTATATCATCTTCTTCTTTTTTCCTCATATGATCCAAAATACTGGACATAAAATTGCTCTGCTTTATTTATAGAGTCCAATCTGTGTCTTTTTTCCATCCAAGTCATCAATATTCCCTTGGGTATCAGCAATCTGAAATTTACTTGCTATTTAGTTAATTGTCTTGTCAAAAATTGATACAGTGGTACCTCGGATCACGAACTTAATTCGTGAAATGACTCTGGTCGCGATCCGATTTGGTTGTGATGCGAGGCACAATTTCCCATAGGGTTCAATGTAAATCCGATTAATCCGTTCCGACTTTGTTTTTTGGTTGTGATGCGAGGCACAGTTTCCCATAGGATTCAATGTAAATCCGGTTAATCCGTTCTGACCTTGTTTTTAAAATGTCCGCGGCTCCGGTTCGTGAAGCGAAACGGAAGTCGTGAATCCGGGCATTTTTACGAACTTTTCCGTTCGTGATGCGAGGGCGGAGTTCGTGATGCGAGGCAGAGTTCGTGAAGTGAGGCGGAGTTCATGCAGCGGAGCATTTTTTACGAACTTTTCCGTTCGTGCAGCGAAACGGTGTTCGTGAACCGGGGCACATTTTTTGGGAAATTTTTGGTCGTGAAGCGAATTGGACGTGATGAGAGGCGTTCGTGGTCCGAGGTACCACTGTATTGTTTACTTAAGTCTCTTACTCTTCTAGGAATTTGTTTCAGGACTACTAATAATATTTTACTTACTTTTAAAGTAAGAGTCTATATTTAGGCAAGAAAAACAAAATGCATAGGTACAGTATATGTGGTACCTTGCTCAATAGTAGTAACTGTGAGAGGGATCTTGGAATCCTAGTGGACAACCATTTTAAAGCCAGCAGTGTGCAGCAACTGCCAAAAAGCCAACACATTTCTAGGCTGCATAAACAGGGATAGAATCAAGATCATGAGAAGTGTTAATATTACTTTATAATGCCTTGGTAAGGCCATACTTGGAATACTGCATTCAGTTTTGGTTGCCACGATGTAAAAAAGATGTGGAGACTCTGGAGAGAATGCAGAGAAGATCGACAAAGATGATTAGGGGACTGGAGGCTAAAACATATGAAGAACAGTTGCAGGAACTGGATATGTCTAGTTTAATTAAAAGAAGGACTAGGGGAGACATGATAGAAGTGTTCCAACAGCTCAGGGGTGTCCACAAAGAAGAGAGAGTCAAACTATTCTCCAAAGCACCTGAGGGTAGAACAAAAAGTAATGGGTGGAAACTAACGAAGGAGAGAAGCAACTTAGAACTGAGGATATATATTGTCTTGTCTTGTCTTGTCTTTTATATGTTCTGAATATTTTATCCATTCCAGTAAGCATCCCCTGTTTATTCACCTCCAGGGCACTTGCCAGCAACTCTGCCATTTTCTCAGCAAGGTCTTCCCCTTTTTCTTCCTTGATGTTCTGGAATCTCAGAAACTATTTCACTTTATCCATCTCTAAAGTAATTACAGTTCTCTCTAGATTCCTGTCTGCCTTTGTAAGCCTATTATCCATCTCTTCCACTTTTTTCTCTATTTGTTCTGATTTATCTTCTACTTTCTGGATCTGTTGTTCATTTTTAGTTGTTATTTGTTGAATATTCTCATTTTATCATCCATTATTTCCTTTATGTCATCATGGTTTTTTGTTACAGCTTCTTGTATGGCAGCGTGTTTAGATGCTGTGGCTTTGAGCTCCTGGTGTGACAATGGAGTTAGGCAAAAATGTAAGAAAGATACTCAGAGATGATTCACACCCTGGTCAGAGTCTCTTTGCACTTCTACCTTTGGGCAGAAGACACCAAAGTATAGCCAGCTGAATAAATAGATTTAAAAATAATTTCTACCCTTGGGCTGTCAGACCTTTAAATACAACTACAACTACTCCATGCACATGCCAGTTTTTTCTTTTTTTTTCTTTTCTTTTTTTCCTGTTCTTTTTTCTTTTTCTTTCTTTTTTTGTTTCTGCTATAATTTTGCACCAGTGAGGTTAAAACCAATTCCGTTGTATTTAAGTATAATGACAATAAAGATTACATACTTGTAATAATTGAAACATTGCTTTCATGCCTGTTGAAATTATGATCAGTTTCTATTGTTACAACATGCTATCTAATGATCTCTGACTAGCTGGACTAGATGCTGCTGCTGATGTTGCTGCTGATGTATTTCCCTCCCTGTTTTACTTAAATTTGAAGTACTTGTCATTTTGGGTAATTTTAGGAAATTTAAGAGAAATAATAATAATCATCATCATCATCGAATATTACACCACTGTCACCACATTCCCCAACCAGCCTGTCCCACTTTTAAAGAATATATCAAAAACAATCCACCACAAGATACCTTTTCCTTTTCCCCCTCTTCTTATTCTTAGTCTCCAAGCAGCTTCACACTCTTTGCTTTGTAATCCACAAAATCAGTTTGTATGTTAATCTCATTATTCCTTCAAAAACTGTTCTCTTCTCTTGATAATTCACAAAGGTGCACCAAATCCCAGAGTTCAACCACAAATGCTCATAAATCACCAAAATGGAGAGCTCAGAAGGTCTTCCATTTGATCTAAAAGTAGATCCCTGCTATTTCCCAGCTTCAGTTTATTCTGCCTGTTTAGCTTCCATATGAGTTCAGAGTACTACAATGTTCTAAAAAGTTACAATGTTTCTCTGTTTGTGCTACCCAGTGTAAACAGTTTGTAGGTGCAGATAATTTGCTTGTTATTTGTAGCAGACAAGTAATCAACAGCTGATGTTCAAGGGCAGTTCATTTTGCTCACTTTCACTTCTAAATGTTTTTCTCCACCTGTAGATGTCACTGTTGCTCTATTTCTCTCCTTTTTCTCTCTTTTTAACATATTATATTATCCAATCCAAAACTTTTTAGGGGTTCCAGGGAACAAAATTTCATATTTCAAAAAGTTTTCAATTCAGTTAATATTGTTTTTGAAATGACCAGTCCAATTTTCTAGCTTCAATTTTATTTCTCTCTCTCAGTTCTCTCTTCCCTTTTCTGGATCTGTAAACAGATCTCGAGCTTACTCACCGCTGTTCTTGGGGTGTGTGGAAAATAAACAATTCCACCTCCTCCTCTTTGAGTCTATTTTCACCAAGGTTAATTATTAAGGGTACATGTTCCTCAACAGAATTTGGAAAAATTCACCCAGATCAGCCACACTTTTCCTCAGTTTTTTATGATTGTTTCATCGGTCAGCTGTCAAATTCTTGGTCAGGCACGTAATGGCTGTCTTTTTCTTCCCACTAGATTGAGAACTTTCTCCGGATCAAACAAGGAGTTTGCGATCTCCTTGTGATCAACAGAGTGTCATCTCTGTCTTCATTACCCTTCCAGGGTAACTTGGGTCCCAAAGGACCCTCTGGCAGGTAGAATTTGATGAGTTTTACAGAACCTCGTGAAAACACACTGTGTCGCCGCAACATCAGCCCTACGTCCTGAATTATTTGTTTCTTAATGAGCTGGTTTTATATGAAAGCTCCTGAAAGTATTTCTTTTAAAGGAGACATATCCACAGAAGTATCCAGACTACTTTGGAGACAATAGAATGTTCATTTGGGGGACTGAAGTTGAAGTAAATTTTTGTCTAATGAATGAATTTCAGAGAATCCAGATTTCATTTAATTTTAAAATAATTATGAAGAATTTTTTTTAGAAACAATTAAAATACTGTGAAGAATTTTGATAAAGTTAACACAGTCTACTATGAAACTAAAATGGATTTGTAGTTATTGTGCCCAACAATAATGGTATGTTATATTAATGCAAGAATTATATATTACTGATCCAGGTTTAGTAAAATATAGTAACATAATAACTTGTCCTAAGGAACAATAAACTGTAGGAAAGAATCCTACTGTTATTCTAAAACTGCTGTGATAGTACACTGCATGTACGTCCTAGATAGTATGTCAGTTGCAAAAAGTTGTCTAAAGGTTTTAGCTTGTGTAGAATAATGTTCTTGGGGTAAAACTGGGTTTCAGTTGCATTTGTAGCATACTGGGTAAAGTAAAAAGTATTGTTCTTATCACTAGTAGTGAATGTTAATATGACATACTACAAAAACTATTAACATTCTTACAGTAAGATACAGAAAATATCTTATAGCTTATAGCTAATAGCTTATTTGAACATTTTGATGGACAGTTACAAATCATTATCTCTGGATCTATCTTGATGACCATGACATCAAGATTGCATGTTAAAATATATGAGTATTAAATGGCAAAGAGCATGAATTAATAATGAAATGAAATAAATGCACATGCTGTGTATTTGTGAAATAGACTATGAAGAATCTGTATTTTTGCAAAATATACTATGGAAAGATGTAATAGATCTGAAAGAAAATGACCCCATCTTATGATGTTGATCTACATATATATGGAAATGAAGGTGTAGGTTTAACAATGAACAAAAGGCCAAAATGTATCTCAAGAATAGAAATTGTCATAATCTGTGTTGTTATAAATGCATGTGAAGATAAGAATACAAAGGTTGATAACAGTCGCATGTTATGATCCGCTAAATTGTAATAATGGAAAAAATCAGAAATGAGTTTTTTTGGGAAAACCTGCAGAGTTCTGAGTAAACGTGATGCTGTGGGAATATTATTTTGTTTAATGACAAGATAGGATCAGAGAAAAGGATATAAGACTGCAGAACTAATTGAATGATTTGAAGATTTGGAATGAATAATAGTGTCTTATTAGTGTTCCTTCTTCAAACTTAAACTGCCAGAATAAAGCTACTTTCTTGGCTTTGTCTTATTAGTGAAAGTGCTTGAAACAAAGTGAAAAATTATCAGAGATCATAACATTTGTGAAATCATAGTGTAAAATATGAAAAAGAATGCTTGATGGAATTTGAAGTGAAAACAATTTGTGAATGTGGAAAAAAATGCTCTTAGAAGGAGTGAAAAAGGCCAAATGAGAAGCCTCCAGGAAAATAAAGGAAATAATACAAATGATGAAATGATTTGGGAAAAGATTGAAGCAAAGGAATATTGGAAGGAGAGATTTTAGAGATATGCATAGGAATGCGAATGATAGATGCAGAAGTGGAATTGAAATGAATTCTATGGCTATAAGTATGTGTTAAGGAGGTACAAGCTGAGTTGAAGCTTTGAACTAATGGATACAAGTAAAAGTTAGTATGCAGTGTATTATCATCCAGGACACAGCCTAGCATTAAGGTCACTCCTCATAATACTTAGGTATTCCAGAAAGTGCCTGTTTAACTTTCATTCATATTATATTGATTTCAGTTTTTCTTCATAGTGGTGAAAGATAAACATGGACAATTAACAATTATCAGTACCAGGATGAGAGGTAGAGCTACAACAACTTGTTTTGATAGGATGCTATTCTCAATGAGGTAGAGATAAGTGTCCAAATCACCTTTTAGCTGCCCTTGTCTCTCCCTGGAGTTGCTTACATTTTATACAAATGGTACTTATTAAACAGGATATCATAAACTTCCATGTTTCTTGTACAGAATTATATCCTTTTTGTGCAAGGGGGACAGAAAAACTGGAGCTTATATTAAGATACAAGACACTAGATTCTATGTTAAGATTTTTAAAGTATTTGCTTTGTACTGCCCTACACCCCTTCTAAATTAGGAGCCCTGACCTACCAATATGATCCTGCTGACCCCAACAATGTGTATTGTGAGAAGATTCAGATTTGAAATTATTAGGAAACTGCTTATAAAATTAAGCAACTATAGAAATTTTTTATTTTGGGGATTCTGGTCACTTCAGAGGACTATTGGAACATGAATTAGAAATGGAGAAGTTTTCCACATTGCGCTCTGTTTTGGTGTTTTGAGAATCTGAATTCTTTGTGGCAGCTGTGAGGATGCACACACAGGATGCGGGCAGCACATGAAACCACATCCTTCTCTGGTCCACCTCACTCCGTGGAACTGCACCCTGGCACTAAAAAGTTTATGGGCTGCAGTACTAAAAGCAGCCAGCTATTACACTTTATGGATATTTTGTTCTATTTGCATTTTAGTCAATCTACCCACTTTGCTCAAACAAAAGGTTCATTTTTGCATAGATTTTTTGAAACTAAAAATGATAAAAAATTGAAAACTGAAAAGAGATTGAACAAATTAACAATTAAGACACTTAGACATATCTCTGATTATTGCTGCATTAGTATGACTTACAAATTGAATTATCAGCTAGGAATCTAAAAAGGCATATTATATAGATTGTTATTCAATAAAGCATATGTTTTAAACTTCGCTACAAACTCTGAGGTATTAATACTGCTTTTACAGGTTGAAGAATCTGGAAAATGTGTGAGATCATGGAAATGGACAGTGGAACATATATTCTACAAAGCGTTTCGGTCATACCTTTTACCTCCTGCAAATTTTAGAGAAGATGGCACTGTTTTACAACTTGCTAATCTACCTGACTTGTACAAAGTTTTTGAGCGATGCTAAATACAAATATTTAATCTAGAATTATTTAATATATTTTCTTTCTCATCATTATAATCTTTAAACAGTTATTGAGTATTACTGCATAAACATCTGCATAAAAATGACTATTGTATGGTCAGAAAATTAATCCACTGTTATTCAACTTTTTACAATATCCACACATTGTTCAGTGAGCAAATAAAGAAAACTTAATTAATGTCATCCTACTATTAATTGTCATCCTACATCCTACTAATTGTCATCCTACTATTATGCCCACCAGGCTTCCGGGTGTTTCACCAGCCGAGAGCACAGGGCGGGGGGGGGGCAGTGGTTATTAGGGAAAGTTTTGGACCTCAGGAGGTCACTGTGCCTCAGATAGGTGGGTGTGAGTCCCTTTGTGTGAAGTGGGGTCTTTATTTATTTATTTTATTTTTTTAAATTTACAAACCGCCTCCTCTCCCCGAAGGGACTCAGGGCGGTGTACAGGAAACATTAAAACTTCTAAAAACATGACCATACATACAAAATTAAAACCGAATTAAACAACCCTGTACAAATTTATAAACATTAAAAACTGTACACCATTAAAACTAAACTAAACAATTTATATTACGGACTGGGGAGAGAAGCATAAATTAGGCAAAGCTGGCTTGATGGAACAGATGTGTCTTAAGTTTCTGGCGGAAGGAGCGGAGGTCCGTGGTAGTTCTGATATCGGGGTAGGTCGTTCCAAAGGGTCGGGCCCATCACAGAGAAGGCCCTTCCCCTGGGCGTCGCCCGCTGGCATTGCGTAGTGGACGGCACCCGGAGAAGTCCCTCTCTGGGTGAGCGAATCGGCCGAAGGGATGTATGGGGCAGGATACGATCCCGCAAATAACTAGGTCCTGTGCCATGGAGCGCTTTAAAGATGGTAACCAACACCTTGAAACGCACCCGAAAGGCCACAGGCAGCCAGTGCAGCTCGCGCAGGAGCGGTGTTATGTCGGAGTACCTGGTGGCTCCCAAAACTGCCTGCGCGGCCGCGTTCTGGACCAGCTGTAGCCTTCGGGTGCACCTCAAGGGGAGCCCCATGTAGAGAGCGTTACAGTAGTCTAGACGGGACGTCGCAAACGCATGAGTGACTGCGAAGGGCGTCCCGGTCCAATAAGGGACGCAACTGGCGCACCAGGCGAACCTGGTGAAACGCCCCCCTAGCCACGGCTGTCACATGGTCCTCCATCGTTGGGCATCTAGAAGGACGCCTAAGGTGCGTGCCCGATCCACGGGGGCAAGATGTTCGCCCCCTATGGCCAGTGATGGAATCAACTGGTTGAACTGGGGCGCCAGTAACCACAGCCACTCAGTCTTGGACGGGTTGAGCTGGAGTCTGTTCCTTCCCATCCAGATCCGTACGGCTTCCAGACACCAGGACATCACTTCGACGGCATCGTTGGGGTGGTTTGGGGTAGAGATGTACAACTGAATATCATCAGCGTACAGGTGGTAATCTACCCCAAAACCACGGATGATCTCGCCAAGCAGCTTCATATATATATTGAACAGGAGAGGCGAGAGGACCGACCCCTGAGGAACCCCACAAGTGAGAGGCCTCGAGGTCGACCTCTACCCCCTGCCAATACAAATTGCGATCGACCGGAGAGGTAGGAGGAGAACCACCGTAAAACGGTGCCCCTCACCCCCAACCCCTCCAGTCGATGCAATAGGATACCATGGTCAATGGTATCAAAAGCCGCCGAGAGGTCTAATAGGACCAGGATGGAGGAACAACCCCCATCTCTGGCTGTCCAGAGATCATCCACCAACGCGACCAATGCCGTCTCCGTGCTGTGACCGGGCCGGAAGCCGGACTGGCGTGGGTCCAGATAATCAATTTCCTCCAGGTGACGTGGAAACTGTTGTGCCACCACACTCTCTACAACCTTCGCCAGAAAGTGAAGGTTGGAGACTGGACGATAATTTACTAACAATGCTGGGTCCAGGGAAGGCTTCTTGAGGAGAGGCCTCATCACCGCCTCTTTCAAGACGGTTGGCAAGAACCCCTCACTCAAAGAAGCGTTCACTATTTCCTGGAGCCAGCCTCATGAAACCTCCCAGGATGCCAGTACAAGCCAGGAGAGACACGGGTCCAATAAACATGTGGTGGCTCTCAGTCGCCTACGCAACCTGTCCATATCTTCGGAAGCAACAGAGTCAAACTCCTCCCAGAGTGGTGTCTCAAGACCCGCCTCTGACATCCCCTCCAGACCACTTTCGGTGGAGACCAACTCGCTTCGAATCTGAGCGATTTTGTCCTGCAGATACTCCCCAAATTCCTCTGCTCTGCCCTGCAGCGGGGCTTCCCGTGGCCTCTGTTGAAGGAGGGAGCAGGTCACCCCAAACAGGGCGGCAGGGAGGTTATCTGCGGACGCAATAAGAGTGGAAATGGGCTCTTAACTGTGTCCGGTCCGATTCAGAGCGTGTGGATCTCCATCTTGGAGTTCAGGTGGGCCTCTTTGTTACGTACCTGTCCCCCTGCTACATTTCATCAGCCCTGCTGGATGTGTTAGCCAGATTGGCAGTTGACTTCCCCAGGCTTATGGTCTTGGGATATTTCAATCATGCCTTCCATTGGCGAGACAGCTCGGGCTTCCATGATGGCTATGGATCTAACTCAGTTAATTCAAGACCCCACTCATAATAGGGGGCACATGCTCGACCTGATTTTTGTCTCTGGACAGTGGATGAATGATCTAGATTTAGGGGATATTTCTATCCAACCCTTGTCATGGTCAGAAAATTTCCTCATTAGGCTCGACTTCCAGACTGCTATCCCTCACCACAGGGAGGTGGAACCAACTAGATGGTTCCGCCCCAGGCGCCTGATAGACCCTGAAAGGTTCCTGATGGAGCTTAGGACTTTTCCTGAATCCCTTGCTTACAGCTCGACCAAAGCCCTAGTGGAAGCCTGGGATAGGGCGGCCACTGGGGCCTTGAACTGTGTTGTGCCTTTGCGGCCTCTGACCCGGTGCCAATCCTGGGTAGCTCCCTGGTTTACCGAGGAGCTTCGGAAGATGAAACGCTGGAAAAGACGCCTAGAAAGTGGTTGGAAGTCCAGCCGGTCCGAATCTGATCAAACACTAGTAAGAATTCATATCAAATCCTACTTAGTGGCGATAAAAGCGGCAAAACGGCAACATTTTTCCACTCTTATCCCGTCCACAGATAACTGCCCAGACATTTAGGGTGACCCGTTCCTTACTCAACCAAGGAACTGGGAAAGACACCTTGCAGGGTTGGGCTGAAGAATTTGTTCAGTATCTGCAGGATAAAATCGCTCAGATTCGGACAGGCTTGGACTCCGACTGGGTAGATTTGAGCGAGTCGACGGGGATGAATCTTGTGGAAACCATCTGGGATGAGTTTGATCCTGTGACCCCTGAGGGCATGGACAGGATTATGGGAAGACTTAGTGCTGCCACTTGGGTGCTGAACCCGTGTCCCTCTTGGTTAATTTCGGCTTCCCGGGAGGGGACACAAGGCTGGCTCCAGGTGATTACCAACGCTTCATTGAGAGAGGGGTTCTTTCCTACCGTCCTGAAGGAGGCGGTAGTGAGGCCCCTCTTCAAGAAGCCTTCCCTGGATCCATCTTCTCTAGCCAACTATTATCCGGTCTCCAACCTTCGCTTTGTAGCGAAGGTTGTCGAGAGTGTGGTAGCACGTCAGCTTCCCCACTACCTGGAGGAAGCTGCCTACCTGGATCCGTTTCAGTCAGGTTTCAGGCCCGGGTACAGCACAGAGATGGCATTGGTCGTGTTGATTGATGATCTTTGGCAGGCTCGGGACAGGGGCTGTTCCTCTGTCCTGGTCCTATTAGATCTCTCGGCTGCTTTCGATACCACCCATCATGGTATCCTACTGCGACAACTCAGGGGGTTGGGAGTGGGGGGCACCGTTTTGCGGTGGTTCTCCTACCTGTCGGATTGATCGCAGTTTGTGTTGACTGGAGGATAGGGATCGACCCCAAGGCCCCTCACTTGTGGAGTGCCCCAGGGGTTGGTTCTCTCGCCCCTCCTGTTCAACATATATATAAAACCGCTGAGCGAGATCATCCGTGGTTTTGGGGTACGGTATCATCAATATGCTGATGATACCCAACTTTTCATCTCTACCCCAAACCACCCCAACGATGCCCTCGACGTGATGTCCCGATGCCTGGAGGCTGTGCGGATCTGGATGGGGAGGAACAGGCTCAGACTCAATCCCTCCAAGACTGAGTGGCTATGGTTCCCATCATCCCGATTTGTCCACCTGGTCCCAACTTTGGTGATAGGGGAAGAAATTTTACCCTCCTCAGAAAGGGCCCGGAATCTGGGAGTTCTCCTGGCTTAGCTTAGAAGAACATCTGACGATTAGAATTGGAAAACCTTATGACTAAAATAGTATTTGAAAGAATGTCTTTTTTCCTCAGGTTCAAACACCTACCAGAGACAGAAAATGAAGATCTTAAAGATATTATGAGCACAATTTTAGCAGAATACCTTGAGAGACAAAAAACAGCTGTAGTGGGATTATGGACCTGGTTTATAGAATTAATTCAGCATATGCTAGAACCCATAATGTTCCACGAGAGGTACATGTTCAATTTCTCAGGAGGACCACGAGGGATGAGGTGCTAGAGGCCCAAAGGGAGGGACCTTTAAAATATCAAGATAAAGAAATTACCATTCTAAACTGAAGACATCTGCTTGGGAAGAACCTGAAGCAAATGGTGAGCCACTGTGTGAGACAGAATGCTGGACCAGATGGGCTGTGGCCTGTTCCAGCAAGGCTATTGTTATGTTCTTAAAGCAAATCCGGGAAAAAATAAGAGAAAGAAGGAGGAAGTATTCTTCCTTATCAAAGAAACTATACAATAGAGGAATTTGGTTTAGATGGTTATTGTCAGAGGGAATGCTGATTTTCTGGGAGGGAAGTAGAATTAGAATTAGGACAGTGGAAGAGGCTGAAACCTTTATTAAAAAACATTCTTCTCTCCTAGAAGACGAAGGTAGCGGAGGCAGGGAAAAAGGCAGCAACGTACAGGACATGGGAAAAGGGGGGGCTATGACTCCACCTGGGGGCAAGGAGGAGGAAGCAATATCGAAAAGGCTCAGATCACAAAAATATTTGAAATATTATTGTAATTGTTGATATAGTAGAAAGTGGCAAAGAAAGAGGATTGAACATACGGTTGATATAAAATAAGAACTTTATGCTTATCTTTTATGTTATTTTTAAAATTGTAAAACTGTGAGATCTGGGGGGATTTCTACTACTAATATAGGAGCTACCAGCATTTTCTATGTACCCTTTTACCTTTTCCCTATAAATGTTTAAAAACCAATTAAAATTCTTTATAAAAAAAAAAAAGAACATCTGACAGCCGTGACCAGGGGGGCCTTTTACCAGGTTCACCTGGTACGTCAGTTGCACCCTGTTCTGGATCGGGATGCCCTGTGCAGTCACTCATGCCCTCGTCCTTTCTCGCCTGGACTACTGTAACGCTCTCTACATGGGGCTGCCCTTGAAGAACACCCGGAGGCTTCAACTGGTCCAGAATGCGGCCGTGCGGGTTATTATGGGGGTACCTAGGTGCTCCCATGTTACACCCCTTTTAGGCGGCCTGCACTGGTTGCCGGTTGTTTTCCGGGTGCGATTCAAGATATTAATTATGACCTTCAAAGCACTCCATGGCTTAGGCCCAGGTTATTTGCGAGACCACCTACTGCCACTGATAGCCTCCCATCGTCCAGTATGATCCTCCTCAGGGTGCCATCGGCCAGACAGTGTCGGCTGGCGACCCCCAGGGGAAGAGCCTTCTCTGTGGGAGCGCCTTCCCTTTGGAATGAGCTACCTCCAGAGCTTCGCATAATTCTCGACCTCCCTTCCTTCCGGCGGGCCTTAAAAAGCTGGCTTTTCCAGCAAGCTGGCCTGGCCTGAGTAAAATAAACTATTAATTTAATTGTTAATTTTTAATTTAATTTTAATTGTCAATTGGTTATTGTATTTACTATTTACGCTTTTTAAAAACTTTTGTAATATATGTGTTTTTATGTTGTACGCCTTTGGGAGAAGGGCGGCATATAAATCCAATAAATCCTAATCCTAAATCCTATTAATGAACTATACAACTGATGAATTGGAAAAATATGGAAGACCAGAATTCTCTTTTCTACTTGATTCTATTTTAGTATTTCTGCTGGCAGGTAGTTTGGGAATAGAT